>OY747133.1:59649802-62049802 GCA_963556465.1 Berberis vulgaris | reverse complement strand
GGTTATGTCCTGGCATGTGAGTGTACAGGGCAAATCTTTGGCACTTGTCGCATGCGGGAACGAGTTTTTGAGCATTTGCTTGCATCGTTGGCCAGTACTATCCTATCGTGAGTGCTTTGTGGGCCAGCGTTCTTCCCCCTAGGTGATTCCGCATGTACCGTGATGGATTTCTTGTAGGACGTGTTCAACATCTTCTGGTGAAAGGCACCTTAGCAATGGACTTGTGGCTTCTGTATAGTCTGTTGTTAATCAATGTGTATCGTGTCGCACGATTTCGTAGTTTTTGAGCCTCCATCTTATCTATTGGGAGTTCTCCGTCTGATATATGCGCCAAGATTGGAGTTGTCTTGTTGCTCTCTTGATTTGTGGCGCATGCTTCTTCCACTTGATTTTCAAGTATGGAGCTTCCTTGCATCATAATGAGTGGATTATCATTCTCTTTAGCTGTTGATGCTTCATTTGCCAGTTTGTCGGCTCTTTTGTTCTCCAACCTTGCGCACCGTTGAATGATCGCAGTCTGGAAGCCTTCTATCAATTTAGAGGTTTTTTGGTAGTAGGCCTTCATTTGGGCGTCTTTGACCTGGAATTCATTGTTCAATTGATTGGCCACCAATTTGAAATTAGTAAAAACATTGATGTATGTTATTCCCAAGTGTTTTGCTAACTGTAGTTGGCTTTTATCACAGCTCCGTACTCGGCTTTGTTGTTTGAGGCTTTAAAGTTGAATTTTATTACTTTTTCCAATGCGACGATTTCTGAGTTGTACAGGACTAATCCAGTTCTATTTCCCGCCTCGTTGGATGCTCTGTCACAACAGAGGATCCATCCGTCGATGATTGGTTTGTTTTGTCGTTCTTCGTTCTTGCTTTCTGCCTGTTGGTCGTTGCTCCCTGTAAATTCGGTTATGAAATTCGCCAATGTCTGGGCTTTGATAGCGGTTTTGAGGGCATAGCTAATATTGAACTGCCCAAGCTCTATTGCCCATTTCACCATCCTATCTGATAGATCTGGTTTGTGCAACACCAACCGAAGTGGCCGCTCGGTCGTGACTGTGATAGGATGCGCTTGGAAGTATGGTCATAATTTTCTTGAAGACACGATCAGGGCAAACCCAATTTCTCTAGAGCCGGATAGTTGATATTCACATCTGCAAATGTTTTGCTGATGTAGTATATTGGTTTTTGCGTGCATTTTTCCTCCCGTACTAGCGCTGAGCTTACCGCGTGGTCGGACACATATAAATATAAGTACAGTTCTTCCCCCGTGTTTGGTTTTATCAGTAGCTATGTGCTCCCCATATATGTTTTTAGGCTTTGAAAAGCTTTCTCACACTCCGCATTCCATTCGAATGTCTTGTTTCCCTTCAAAATTTTGAAGAAAGGTAGACATTCCTCTGAGGATTTGGAGATGAATCTGTTCAAGGCCGCTATTCTTCCATTAAAACTTTGTACGCCTTTTATGTTTGTTAGCGATTACATGTTGGGAAACGCTTGTATTTGCTTTGGATCGACCTCGATTCCTCTTTTATTGACCATGTACTCGAGGAATTTTTCTGATTCTACTCTAAACGTACATTTCTCCGAATTCAGTTTCATGTTATACTTCCGCAGTTGGGAGAATGCCCGTTTGAGATCCGTGATGTGGTTTGTTCGGCGTGAGCTTTTGACAAGCATATTGTTGATGTAAACCTCCATCGTTTTACCGATTTGATCTTTGAACATTGTGTTCACCAGACATTGGTACGTTGCTCCCATGTTATTCACTCCGAAGGACATTACCGATAACAGTATGTACCTCTTTCCGTTAAAAAGATGTTTTTTTTTGTCGGGAGGATACATCTGTATCTGATTATACCTAGAGTATGCATCCATAAAGCCCAGTAGTTCGTGTCTGGCTGTTGCATCCATTATCTGGTCTATTCGTAAAAGTGGGAAATTGTCTTTTGGGCATGCCTTATTCAGATCGGTGTAGTCCACTCATACCCTCCATTTGTCGTTCTTTTTCTTTACTAGTACCGTATTGGCCAACTAGTCTGGGTAGTGAGCTTCTATTATCATACCTACATTAAGTATGCGGTGTACTTCCTCGTTTATTGCCTGATTATGTTCTGGAGCTACTGGCCTTTTTTTTTGCCGAGTCGGCTTCTTGTTTGGATTCACTTGTAATTTGTGATAAATGGCAATGGGTCTATTCGTACCATGTTCTTCATCGTCCATGCAAAAACATCTTAATTGTCTTTTAGCAGTTGGATTAGTTCCTTGGCGAGCTCTAGGTGAATCTTTGTGCCAATCAAGATTGTTTTCTCTGTTTCGTTGTCTAGGTAGACCATGTACAATCGATCACGTGGGCTAGTTGGAGCCGTATCATCATTCAAGAGGTCATGATTCGTCTAATCAGGTTGCTGTGAAAGCTCCTCTGATCGTTGCAATAATTGCTATTTGTGGGGAACTTTTATCGTTGTGTAATGAACTCATGGGTCACTGGTTGATCTCCCTTGATTCTCCTGACACCATTGTCGATGTGGTACTTCAAGCATTGGTGGATAGTTGAGGAGACCGTGCCCATTTTGTGTATCCAGGGCCTCCCAAGTAGCATGTTGTACGCAGAAGGAGCATCGACAACAAGGAAGTTCGTCAATAACACACGTTGTTTTCCTGATTCCCCTGCTTCAACTGGTAGTTGAATCATCCCCGGCATGCAACATTGTTCCCCGCTGAAAAACCCACCATCGATTGATCTCTGGGTGAGAGCATCTCATTAGTGAACAACATCCTTCGGCTGTTAGGTATAAGAGGTTGGCTGAACTACCCGTGTCGACCAGCACTATCTTGATTTCCCACCTGGCTATCAGAAATGAAATCACTAAGGCATCATTGTGCAGGAAGTTTACCCTGTCTGCGTCTTCGTTGGAGAAAGTCAGGGTCATTTGCATCGTTTTTGTGCTTTGTGCTGACGACTCTTAGTATTTAATCTTTGCTCCTAAGTCTCTGACTATTCGCTTCCAGAATCGGTTAGATTGCTCATTTTCTCCAGCTGCACCATGCAAGGCGTATATTAGCTTCTTTGATTGTTATCCCGATGTGATTATTTCGTCTTCAAACTCTCTCAACTTAATGAATTCTCCAAGTCATTTTTCTTTGACATGGCGATCTCATCCCTCAAGTTGCAACAGTCTTTGGTATCGTGTCTGTAGTCATCGTAGAATGAGCAATATTTGTTGTTGTTCCGTATTTCTGGATCTCCTTTCAGTTTTGGTGGCCACTTGACGCCTTCCCATTCTGTTATAGCTTTAAGGACTTCGCCTCGACTTGTTATTAAGGTCATGAATGACTTCCCTGCTGGTCGTTCACGTTTGAGCTTTTTCGGTTGTAGCCTTCCGGACTTTCGTAGGCTGAATTCGAGACTGTATTGGTCTGATATCTCTTAAGCTGGGTGTTTTCCTCTCAAGGCTTATTGTCCACCATTTTGATCATGTGGTTCATCTTAGTCATGCGCATCTCTACACGAGGTTCCAAAAAGATTCCCCATCAGAGACGTCTCAATTAAGGGTGGGCATCCCATCTCGCAATCCCAATCTCGTCCCATCCCGGTTTTTTAGGGTCTTATTGGGATTGATCAATCCCATCCTGATCCGATCCCGCCCCGATCTAAAGTGGGATGGGATCGGGATGGAGATTTTCAATCCTGCTCAACCCGTCTCATCCCGAACTAATTTTTAAATATTTAATATTAACTATGTAGTATGAAAATATGAAATTATTTGTTGACATGGTTATTTTATTTGTTGACATGTCAATTTTATTCTCACAAAGCTTCCATATGCTAGTCTAAAGGTAAATATAGAAATCTACCGTGGAGGAGAATTTGCTTCTAAAACATTAGCCACTGTGTAATTTTAAACAATGACTTTGAGCCTTTAGAAGCAATTAATTTTAGCTAAGCAATGGATTTATCCCTACACAAAACCTTTAAGTCCATCACCATGAAAACTTAAGTAGAGTTGAGTTGTGTGTTTGGTAAATCCAAAATTTTCAATCTCGCATGTTAAATTTTCAATCCAAAATTTAGTACATACTCGTCCCATCTCGTCCCGTCTCGAACCCGTTTGGGATGGGACGAGATCGGGATGAGGTATGTCCCATCTCGATCCCAAACAAATGGGAAGGGATAAGGATGAGGTCCATCCCGTCTCATGCCCACCCCTAGTCTCAATCGTTATATGTTTAGGCTCACTTCTTTCCGGGGTGGTTGGTTCGACGGTTGTCGCTAGGTTGATATCATGAGACATGTCGCATCGACCTTCACCAGATTGAGGGTCTGTAGAGCATTCCATTGACTCTGATAGCTTTTTTTATCATTAATTCTATCGATGTGTTAGAATATGTAGGGCTTGCACTCAACATAGCCAAGCCCAAGTTCAAGATTGATTCACATCTACAGGAAAGAAAGTACAAGAATAAGAAAGTACAAGAACGGGAAAATACAAGAATAGGAAAATTAGAATATGAAAGTCCAAATAGTTAAAGTAAGTAAAGTTATAATAGGAAAGTTAGAATAAGAAAGTCTATATTTTGTATAGGAAGTTTTAAGTTTCATGTTTCCACAAGGTTAGGTAGAAGTTAGCTTATATAAGTTTGTACTCAGTCAAGGGAAAACAATACAATAATACAATTCTCCAAATATTTTCTTTACATGGTATCAGAACAACTTTCTTTGGTGACCTAAGACTCCGGGGATTCAAGCTCTTCCATGCCTCCGACGACTACGCACTTTGACCGATAGACGCAAGAGGTGGGGAAGGGAGGAACATTGTCAAGAACATCAAATTCAGCCATAATAATCTTCCTTCCTCAAATCCTCTTTCAACTTAATACGCACTTTGATCGTAGACACAAGATGCGGGAAGGGAAATTGCACTATGTAATAAATTTCACGCACCATTGTAAGCCATCGCCTTGCTTCCTCTCTCCCTAACAGATTCGACATCGCAGCTTCCACCGACTCACAAAAAAAATCAGAGAATTTCTTCTCTTTTTCTACTTCAAATCGTAACCGCGACTTCTCTCCAATCGCAGTCAACCTCTTCAAACGCATCCAAGACCAATAGAAGAACACTATATCCGTCCACCAAGTCGACATCATCTCACTAGCTTCTTATATCTGCCTTCTTTGCGCAGCAACCATATAACTCAGCAGCTACACAAGATCTACACACCAACAACAATAACAGCAACAATCAAGCAGCAAGCAAAACTCTTCTTTTCTACTCGCAACAACCATTGAAACAGAGCCACGACGTCCACACACCTCTCCCACTCGCCAGATCTTTCTTCCCCTCCACTGTTTCTCTATCACAGGTACATGAGTTCGATCACATCAGCTTCACAGAGAAACACAAAGAAGTAGTAACGTGAGGAAGAAGAAGAAAGAGAAAATGAGGGAAAAAAATTTCAATCTGTTTTAAAGCTATAGGCTATTTGCACCCCGAGCTTTACTTAGTACCACCACAAAAAATGGTTGACTCGAATTGAGCAATTTTCTTCATACCAGAATTATCCAAATTGGATAGTCATGCTGACCACTCGAATCGAACCATTAGTCCTTCACTCGACAATCATGATTTATTCATACAAGAATCATCCAGAATTTTTTTCCAGAATTTCATCCAAAAGCATCCAGAATTCGACAATCATGATGCCTCGAGTCAAACCATTAGTAGCTTTACTCGACAACCGTGATTCTTCACCAAATTGGACTTCAAAGTTTCGTCCAAGCTGCACCTTTCATCTACGTCTACATGTCCAGCTTGCGGGGGTGTGTTAGAATATGTAGGGCTTGCACTTAACATAGCAAAGCCCAAGTCCAAGATTGATTCACATTTACAAGAATGAAAGTATAAGAATAAGAAAGTACAATAACAGGAAAGTATAAGAATATGAAAGTCCAAATAGTTAAAGAAGTAAAGTTAGAATAGAAAAGTTGGAAGAAAGTTTCTATTTTGTATAAGAAGTTTTAAGTTTCATGTTTTCACAAGGTTAGGTAGAAGTTAGTTTATATAAGCTTGTAATCAGTTAAGGAAAAATAAAACAATTCTCCAAATATTTTCTTTACACGGTGAGTTTTGTCACTGTGGATATTCTTTTAAGAAAGGAAACTTGTCGTTTCCCACGAACGGCGCCAAGTTGATGCATCCAAATCTCGTCCTCCTGTGAGTTTGACATGCAAAACAGATGTTAGACTGTCAAAGACCGCCTTTTTTGTTGCCGAAGACACTCCGATGCTTAAGCTAGCAACTTCGTTTGAAGAAACAAGTAAATTTGGACAAAACTCAGTTAAAGTTACATACATTTGTCGAATGTTCCTTTTACCTTTTATAATGGTTGCGGGTAATTATTTGCGTGACTTAAGCATGTGAGGCACAACGGAAACAGATGTTTCTCGTAACAGTCTTCTTTTTTATGGAGATGCGTTCGTGGAGGCGTAACTCCCTCCATGACTCTTATGCAACGTTCATCTTTGTTATGAGAGAACTCATGCGGGCCTGAATTTGGGCTTTAATTACATCTTCCTTTAATGGGCATTTGTGATCGTTTTTTGCTTTCTAGGGTTTTACGAGCTGACTCAGTAGATGAGACGTCAGATCCTCGTAATGGATGTTTCTTGCCACGTGTATAGCTGTGATGACGGTCTATTTTGATGTATCATCAATAATAATAATAATAATAATAATAATAATAATAATAATAATAATTATTATTATTATTATTATTATTATTATTATTATAAATAAAAAAATACATAAGAACAAGGTGATACTTTTGGCTCCATTGGATATGTTTTGGAGAGTGATTGTAGAAATAATAGGCCAGAAATCATCAACTTATATAGTATAATCCAACCAGCAATTGATCGGCTTTAGAATAATTAATAAAAGAGTCATTGTTGGTCATAAAAGTATAAAAGTGGGTTTTTTATTTGTTTAGAAAAAAGTAAATGTCATATAACTTTATGGGTTAACCTGGGTTAATAAAAAAGTCTTTGTTGATTATAAAAATTATAAAAGTGGTTACAGATTAGCCATTACATCAACTATGGTATCTAAAAGGTCTAATGCATGAAAAAGTAGGCCTTAAAAGTCATTTTTCGAATAAATATTCAAGGAAAATAAAGATTCTGGAAAAAGATTTTCAAGAATTTTTATTTTTCTAAAAACTTTTCATGTTGTGTGGTTGTTTCAAGGAAAATAATATTCAATTATAAATATACTGCTTGAAGACGGTTGAGCCAATTGTGGTAGCAATGGTGGAGCCGTGGAGGTAGTGTGGTTGACTTCATAATTAATGTTGTGGTAAGAGTGATGGTTGTGATGATGGTGGTGACAATGATGATGAAGTGGTTGTGATGATGAAAGTTGTGGACATGGTATGGTTATGGTTGACTTCAAAATAAATACACCAGGGCTTCGGCCCCCCAAGAGATAAAGAAGCGAGGAGAACCTCTTACAACGCTTTTCTCATCCCACTTGTCTGACCATTTTCACCTTAAAGAGAAATGATGTTGTAGGTATAACCACTGTTGATCCAATTTTCAGAAGCAAACCCGTGAATGTACAGAGGTTAAGGGTTTCTTCATTATCTTCGATTCTAGTTAGTAGGATCCTCGTGAACTTTCTCGTTTGTAGCTTCGTTCTTGTTCATGATTGGAATTAGTTTAGTAAACTAGCTTTCCATGGGCTCCAAAGTCAGTTTTTTTTTTTTTTTTATCCACACTTTTGCTTTAATTTGCATACTTATAAGGATTTACTCTAAATTTGGATCCTGATAAGATGGGCCCTCGCATGATAAGATGGACCCTCACATCAATGAAACCATAATTTAAGATTTTAAGCTCTTACATATGACATTTTATTTTATTATTTTTTTTTAACCCTTAAACCCTCCCCACCCCTTGCCACTGGTAGGTATCGAACCCAAGACGTAAGGGTTAAACCACCAACGCCTTAAACAACCAACCTGATCACCTTTGGCTCTTACATACTACATAAAGAATCCACAAGACTCATAATGTCGTACAAACTACAAATTGCATAAAAATAACTTATATTTTAATAATAAACTAAAGTTATAACAGGTTAAAATGTACGAATAGTTAGACTGGCATAATTAAAGAAATAGATATTTCGGATTCGAAAGAAATTTTGATAACTCGAAGAAGAAAAAATATTTCATGAAATTTTGATATTTTTGGAGAAATCACATTCCTTGTTCCTAAATTAGCCCTAGATATTAAATTTGATTCAACATTTCAAGGGCAGCGCAGGGATACCCCTCTGTAATAGTTGTCAGTCCTCATGTCCTGAAATGATAATAATGCTTGCATTATATACACTCAAAAGTGGAATGCTCTTTCTTTTAGTCAGAATGAAAGGGGGAAGGGACTGCAAGAAAGTCCGTGAAATGTATATAATCTTGTCAATACCAAGGATTTTGATTTCATTTTTCGAGATAATTTCAATAAGTTGATTTTAAGAAATATTTCGTTGTGTATAGAAAAAAATATAAAATTTTCAATTATAATTTGAAGTTATCAATATAAATTAAACATTTTAAACTCTTACAAATTACATAAAAAGTACGACGAGACTCGTAATGTCATACAAACTGCATATTGTATAAGAACAATTTGTATAACCAAGTTTTAATATTAAACTAAAATTAAAATGGGTTAAATGTACCGACATTGAGATTGATCTAATGAAAAAAAAAAAAAAAAACTCACTTTCGAAAGAAATTTCGGTAACTAAAAAAAGACATTCGGTGAAATTTCGACATTTTTCGAAAAATGACATTCCTTAGTCAATACTGAAGCTCAATCTCGTTTGGTAATCTTTTGGCAAAACGGAAACATACATGGAAAATTCAATGAACGCTGCAGAGAAACACATTCAGGTAAAAATGTAAATCCTTTTCAGAGTGGAACTTAAGTGTCAACACTACCTACGCAGTAGGCGCAGTTACAACCATGGGAAATGGTGGTGCTTAGGCCTCATCTGGCCATGTTAAAAAGTGTTTCATTTCACAAGCTAACCCATCAAAATCACACAAAAATCTGAATATATATGCTGCAAAGCTTACACATCTAAATCAGTTTGTGAACGTACCCTAGACAATCTCGCAATAAATAGAAGGTAGCCTGAACATAAATACTTGGATGGGCTGCACTAAGGTTCGCTACACCAATGTACATACCATAAACTCGAGAAGACAAGGAGCTTTGAGCGTACACCCGGGGTATATCCTTCACTGATTGACAAGTGAAAACCTGTGATTACATCGTCCTAAATCCGGATGTGATGGAAGGCCATGGCAGTTGGTAGTGTTATCGACTTAAAATGTATCTACTTCAAGCTTGGTGGTTGGTACCTAACTGCCTTTCAAGAAAGATCTGCCCAAGCTTCATGTAGAGAGCACGTTGTTCTTCAAAGGTGAGGTTTCGCAATATCTAAAGACAAAAGTAGAATGAAAATCAAACCTTAGTACGGATTCTGAAAAGGTTTATGCATAATTGTATATATGTTGTGATGCTCACCTGATCCAAGATTGTCTCAACGGAATAGTTCTGTGGAACAACAAACGACTGATGATAGATATATGCAAACACGGCCATCACCATCTACAATCAATGTCAGAAACCGATTAGACAGTTGAAACACACACATCCCAGAAGATCAATCAACACCAAATCCTAATCACCATTAATCAATGATGAGACGACCTTGATAAACAAAACTTTTGATTTAAAGATTAAGTACACCGAAAAAATGAGAACTCAATGCCTCACAATTTGCCCCGAGGGCAAAACGATATTTATTCCCAGCTGAAGGATCATGTTAGAATAAACGCATTCCGAATTCAAATTCTTAGCAGCTCACCTGACAATCCATTCTATCAGTGATGCCTCCATGGCCAGGGATACTATCTCCAAAATCCTGTAAAAATTCGAAGGTAGTGTATTGGAAAAATGAAGCACAACAACCATCTCTGCATTCAGCTGAACAGACAAGAACACTCACCTTGATTTTAAAAGCTCTTTTAAAGCCACTCGCAAAGAAACCTCCAAAAGGAGCTATGATGGATGCGAATAGCCCAAAGCATAAAGAATGCCATTGCACTGGTAAAACTGACACCTCTTTCCAAGGAAACTGACAATTGAGAAAAATATTAAATTCTTCAACTGATTCACATGGATACTGCCAAGTATGAGAAAAATAAAAGTTCAAGATAAATAAAGTGTGTATGCTTCATTTTACATATGCAGATCCTAGAATGAAGCAATGGAATCTATTTTCTTTTAATTAATTAAGTTTGACATAACTCATCAATTATGTCCTACTCAGATTTAGCAAATAGAAATTTCAAATTTGACCTTGCCCACGCAACTAGTAAAAAGTGAAAAGACGCAACATGTTTCATGTCAAATGTGGCAGGATGATTCTGGCAAAAAATTATGAAGCAAGTAAATTAAGAATGGAAAGGATTGTAGCCACAGAAACAACTCAAGAGAAAATGTGCCTGAACACTGTACAATGGAGGTAAGGAAAATCACGGTTTGCAAAAACTTTTGCGAATTTCTGAATCTGTAATTGTTTCCAATTGCAAATAGAAAATAAAGAGATAAATAAATAAATAAACAAAGAACCAGCTAACTGACCCATTGAGGTAACCATCCTGGCAAAGAATAATACTCTGGTTTAAACAGCAGACCAGGATCGCAATAAAGCCAACCGGTTGACAAATCCTGCATGTGTTTCACCAGAGCAGTAAAAATGAGCACTATCCCCTATCCAGAATTCAACAGATATCTGACAAGAAAATTACCTTCCGAGGACATGTCAGCCAGGGGAAAGCTCCCATGATCCTTGCTAGCTGCATAAAACAATAAGAATACACATTATTACAAGTACAAAAACACAAATCTTGTCCTATCTCGAAAATCTCATGCGGGGCCAGTTTAGTAAGGGATGAACGTTAACCTATCAAAGTTATTGTTCCTCCAGAAAACATCAGTTATATGAGTAAAAAGATTATTATAGGGAGAGATAAATAAGTAGAAACATTATCCTCCAAATTATTTATAACGAAGGCTTCATCTTCTTCTTTTTTTTCTTTTTTAGTTTAATCAAACAGCAGCAGAAAATACATTAGAAGAGGCTAGAGTGACTGAGAAAGTCATAAGGCAAAACAAGTACATTGGTGTAGTTACAATAAAAGGCTTCGACTTAGGATGAGATGAATAATATTTCAAAAACACTCAAAAGCAAGAAACAATATGGATATGTTTTTAAGGGTAAGAAAAAAGTAAGAAGAGCTTCCATAAAACTCAAATAATCACACCCATCTGAAATTGCAATTAAGTAGGAGCAGTACACTGATCAGAGTTCCACGAGTATACAATTAAAAATTGAACGCTACTCTATATTCCACTGCAGATCAGGCAAGGAAATATTCACCAAAAAAGCAGAGATAATCGTTGTAACTGATGCTCCAATAAAACCCTCCCAAGTTTTCTTTGGAGATAACTTGATCAATGGTGTTTTTCCAAAGAAAAACCCAAATATATATGCAGCAATGTCATTGATAACAATAAGTGATGCTGGCAAAAGAAACCTGCATCAAACAAACAGGATATAATTACTTTTACATTGTTAAATGAAGTTGATTCTCAATCAACCATAACAATAAATGTATATATTTTCTTTTGCAACACAGGTAAATCTGGATGGACTAAATTTATGAAATTGAGATAACTGCCATTTAGACAAATACTTTCTTTCAATACCCCATACCATAGCAAGGTCTCAATTTTCATCACCCCTTGCCAAATTGCAAGTAGAACTAGCTTCTAAAGAGATTATCCTTTTGATGAAGCCTCGGATATTTCGACCCCTCAAGAGAGACTTGACCGATTCAGATACCACTCAAACCAACTTGAAGAGGTTTATGAAGTGCTCCCATATAACCCTACCCTAATGTCTATAAAGTAATAGGTGTGGGGAGGATTCATTATTTACCACACAAAAATAACTAATAACTCACATAAATTTTATGGCTCTGTGCAGCAACACCTCCATTCAAGAAAGTTTATTTGTTACCGCTATTGTCGCAAAGAATTGGTAATTTACTTGCCGAGTAATCGTTGAGCACTGACGGATTACTCAGGACTTGGTATCTCTAATGCACCGACTCTCCGAAAAACCCCCGTATCAAGCGTTAAATACGTCTCGGACACGCGCCCGACACAATTTTGACACGTGGTCAACGGTCAAAATTCGTTGACTGGCACCGACTCGTCTTGGACACGGTCCAGACATGTGGTAGCATTAAGGGGTGCAAATAACCTCCATTTTATCCTCTTCGATCGATCCTCCCAATTTCAAACCCTAGAATCAGAGAGAATCAGAGAAAAGAGGGGAGAATCAGAGCCTGAGAAATTCGATCAACCAGAGAGAATCAGAGCCAGAGAAAATTAGAGGGCGTTTGGATGTTTGCTGGACAGATCGATTGACCAGAGAGAATCAGAACCTTTCGAGGGTGTTTGGATGTTTGCTGGACAGAGCTAGAGAGAGGGAGAGATCGATCCAGTGAGTGAGAGTGAGAGAGTGAGAGATCGAGCGAGAGACAGAAACAGAGAAAGGGAGCTTGCAGGAAGGAGACTATGCCGTCCTCAGCAGGTACCTTTCTTCTTTCGTTCGTTTTTTTTTTTTTTTTTTCTGCGATTTCTGCTCTGATTCATCTCGATCCAGTGAGAGAGAGATCTATGCTTCATTCTCTTTGTTGTTGATGGAAGCCATTTTAGTCACCCTCTTTGTTGGTTTAAAAAGTAAAGCCATTTCAATCTCCCTGCCTTAATCTGTTTCTTCAGAAAGAAAGTTGATGCTCTTTTGAGTTTGTGTTTACCTTTTGTAATTGTCTTTTGAGAAGAATAGAGATTTTATAAAACCATTTGTCGTAATAATATGCATTGGAGACTGAATTCCATTTTTCAAAACACATTAACTAACATAGGTTCTAGCATTGGAGCCTGAATTTTACAGTGAATATCAACATTGGAGTCTAACATTGTAATTGTCTTTTCTCTTAATGTTTCTTTTAGGTCAAGTGACTGGAGATGATCTTTGGAAACATGTGACAATAATAAGAAGACCAAATGAAGGTGGGGAAATCTTAGATGGCCAAGAGACTGAAGATGATCTTTGGAATGCTTGAGATTGTCAGTCTTTCACTTGATGAACCTGAGCTAGAGGCTGGGCTGTTGAATGAAGGGAATGTGACAGTTGATCCGCCAGTTAATGAAGAAGAGATGTAGCCGCCTCGCTGGTGAGTTAATGAAATTATCAATTTACATTTTACATTATCAAATTTATGAAATTATGTTGCTTATGCTTTATGAGTATGACTTGAGCTTGACTTTATGATGCATTTGTAATTTTGAATGAATGAACGCCTTATTGATATGTTTGGAATGTTCAATAGTATTATTTATGATTTTATGTTCATATGAGTTACAAAAAAAAAATATTAAAAAAATAAGTTTGACCGTGTCACCGAGTCCTATTTTTTAAAAATTGCCGAGTCGTCGTGTCTTATCCGTGTCCGACACGACACGTGTATCCGAGTCTGTGCATCCTAGCTTGGTATGGCTTATGGGAACATGTAATAAAAAAAACGAGATTCAATTTGTATTACTCGGCATTAAATGATCAACAGTAACTCGGTTCAGTTTTTATTTTTGTTTTGTTTTTTCCATTTCTTTTGTTAATGTTGTCTCCCCTTATTGTCCCTTAACCCCTCTCTCCCTCACCCACATGTTGTTGTCATTTGTGGCTGTTACTGCCGCTGAACAGCTACGTCAGTAAATCTTCGTCTCTCCTCTTCTTCCTTTTTCCTCTCCTTTTGTTTTCTGATTTTCTTTCGTGTTATTTTTTATTTTTATTTTTTTCAATTGTGCGTTGTTTAATTTTCAATTATAACAAAATTGAATCAATTAAATCAAATTCAAACTCTTATTTTGATTTAAATCGATCTGATGTGTTAATTGTTCCCTATATGTATGTGTGAAGTTATTTTGTCATTATCATTTCTAGTTTATTGATTGTGTATTGGAATCGGGTTGATTGTTTCATATGATCTCAATGGTTTGTTGAGAACATGGGTATTATAATTAAAAAACCAAAATCAGTATGTTGGCATTTTAGACAGTTTCATGTCCAATGACACAGATAACAGATTCAATTGAAACAGTTGGTTTCTTTGGATTTTCAGAAGTTACTACAGTAGTTTTGGATTTGGCTCTGATTATTCATTGACTCCCCCAGGTAATTGGTTAACTCACTCCTCAACCAAACTATTACCGAGTGGTGTGTAAACTACCCAGGTGAAGAAAGGGATCCTCACCAAGATTTCCCCCAGTCCTAAATCAACTTCATTGTAAACTTGCCAAACTGTTGCAGTGGGGGCAGTGCATTTGCCAAGAACTTGAAGAAGGAACCCACTGAGAAGCCTTCTCTGTATCATCTTTCCAGATCTATTTATCATCAAATCAAATGAAATAAAATTAAAAGTTGATCCTGGAACCTCAAGGTATGTGTCTTCCTTCCTGTCTTAAATTTTTTTTTAAAGATGGCGGAGGTGAGGGGTTCATAAAGTGGATCATCCTAAAAATCTTAAACATATTCTTACCTTTCGGGAACCAGCTTCTGGTTCAAGATCAATGATTCAAAGTGTGCTTTGTCAGGTAGGTTGAAGGGTGGAGCAAGCATTGGGTTGTATGGTGGATTGTTTTTAATTGAGAGGTGGGAACAACGCAAGTAGAAGACTCGTTTGGCCAGGATTCAACATCTTACCATGTAAGAATAAAAATGTAAACCTGGCAGCATATCACTGAGGCTATCACCACTTAGACCGACTTCTAACATAGCTCCAAGTAGGAAATGGAGTACCACATAGAACTTAAGTGATAGCATTTCTAAACCTAGAAGATGGGATCACAAGTGCATGAAAGTAAAAGAAACAGAACTTTGAAAGTCATCTCACCAGAAAATCCCTTCAAATATATTTGCCACTGTGAATGAGGATTGTGTAAAGACCACAATCAAAATCATGTGAGTCCACGCATACTGGCCAAATTGATACTTATACATCTTCTTCTTCAGTGTAAGAATGAACCACATAAATCCTGAGTGAAAACATTCAACGAGGAATTTCAGCATTTGCAAAGTATGCATCAAGCGTATGGCGTCTAAAAGCGATTTCTTAAAAAAAAAACAAATTCTACAACATGATATATTACAAAATAAGTATGCCTAGAAAAGAAATATCAGGATTTCTGTCATATAATATATCAACCAAGAATCAAATATAAAAAAATGCAAAACCTGCAATGTATAGGAAGTAGCAAATAACCATTTGATACTTGATAAGTCCGCTCACAAGCTTGTATAAGAATTTATCCGAAGTCATAGTGTTCACAAGCTGTTGACTGAGAATACGGCCATACACAAACAACACTGCCGTGAAGAAAAAATGCCTGGAAACATACGGATTTGTAAGATACGGGGATCACATCTAATAAAATAACAGCCACAGGAATTGATGCTAATAATAAATAGTCTTAAAAAGATTTGTGACAAAGAACAAAAAGGTAGAAGTGTGGAATACCCGATGAGGATAAACTAGCTTCTTACCAATTTAGAAGCCTGAATCCAGGAAGGTGTCGATCTTCGTGAGCTTTCCTGAGTAGATTGAATAATTCTTTTGCCATAAAGATTTGGATAACCACCACCATGGCCCAAATATACAGATGACCCATGTAGATGATAAAAGCAAATCCCCCAATCATCCAAACAGATGAATATGCACGGATCAACATTGACCTATATTTGTTTTTATCATTAACCAGTAAACTCCGTCCATTTCCTTTAGTTGCCTCAGCAGGAACCTGGCAAAAAGCACAGAAATTGAGATCTTGAATCCCTTGTTTAGACTAAACAAGCAATAAAAACAATCTAAACTCATTACAAATTTCTAATAGCTGAAATAGGCGGGTCCCATTTTTTTACTAACAAAATACACTCTTACAGATCTATGACAATGATGTGGCAAACAAACAAAGCATGTCATTACCAAGTAACAAAATTTATTACCAGTCAAACTGAAATGAAGAGAAGCTCAAGAAAATTTTATTACAATTAATTAACCCCAAATGGTATATACCATGAACAATAGCCTCCTGCAGGTCTACGCAATTAATAAGTTAAGAATAGAAGCAAAGACTGCATAAAATGGGGCGTGCTCATTAAAATACATGGACATGCATGTGTGGGACCAAATTGACCCAAATATTGATCTACTTTTCGGCAATTCAATTATCTATTATCTTATCAAGATGTTTTCATAAGCTCCAAATCACACGTGTCTGGGTTATTTATGTAGCGATTAATCGCCGATTAACTGACAATTTAGTGTAAATCGGAGGTAGACCGATCTGAACTAGGTATTAAGTGGTTGGGTTTAGCGGTCACCAATTAATCTGTGAGTCACCAAAAAATCAGTAGTAAATTGAGATTGTTATGTTGGGTGGTGATTGTCGTCCTGTATGGTGGTTGTTGCTCTATAATGTGTGATGTTTTGGACATGGTAACATAATTTGCAATACTTGTGTTATAAATCTCTATTGTCAAGATATGTTATTTATTATAATTTACATTAGTAAGGGTATAAAAATGTATACTTTGAAAAAGTAGACCGATTAATCTGCTCAATTTTAAATCAGTCTTGGACCGCGAAGGGTCCGTTATCCACATTTACTACATAGCTCGCGGTAAATAAGGTCCATGGACAAGAGTAGAAAAGGTTTGTTATTATTTTCTTTCGAAAATTGATGAGTCCAAAAGAATTTCTAGAGCTCTTGAATTTAAATAAATTTCTAGGGCTCCTTTTGAATTACCAAGTCGATGTATGAAGTTTCTTGATTGTCCATTATTTGGCGTTTCCGCCAAAATTTATATCAAATGCGGTACCAGAGCAAGTTAGATTCTCATTATACAAATTGTAAAACACTGAAATGAACACGGACACACGTGTAGTGTCAGACACGAACACGACAAGCTGACTCGACAATTTTCCTAAAACTAAGACTCGGGGACACGTCGACATGTTATACTATATTTTTAATGTCATATAAACATAAAATCTAATAAAGTGTCTTCCTAGATTGTCTTCATGTTTGTTGCAAGTAGAAAAAAGTAAAAAGAACATGAAGAAAAAACGTAGAGTAGAAAAAGAGGTGCAAAGGCGGATAAGAGTATGACTCTGTTGCAAGAAAAAAATAAAGTAGAGAAAAAATATAGTAGAAAAATAAGCAAATGCGAGAAGAAACATAGACTATTTCTATGTTTTAGTAGTTTTTTTACCCTATTTATCTTGAATCGCAATTAAAAAATTCATTCACTTCAAATGGATCAACAACCATTAAATTAGGTGATTATTTATACACATCTAAAAGTAAAAAATAAAATAAAATTGGTTATCGAGTCTTGACCGTGTCCTGACCAAGTTCCAAGTGTATCAGAGGCGTATCCGACATGTTGACCACATTGACCATGTGTCTGCACCTATCAACACGTCAACCCTATGTTGGACGCATGTCGGAGGCGTGTCGAGCGAGTGTCGGAGTCAAATACGTGTTGGATACGGATACGACAAGTTTTTTGAAAATTATATGTTTTTTTATTAAAGATTATGGAGACAGGAAACAAAGGCATGGAGAGCTATGTTCATCAACTAGATGCAAATTTAGAAAAACATAGTAAATGAAAACTAGTATGCATAATAGCACTTCAGAAGGCGCTGCTTTCCCTAACTCCTTCAACGCTCTTTACCAAGTACCAACTATAGCCACCGAAAAATACATGGTGCAAATAGCCACATTCCAGCCTCTTAATCAATCGCTCATGTTGCATCGAAGTGTCTTAGATATGGAAACTAGGAAAATCTTTGACTAGTTGTATGGCCATTTGGGCAGGCCAGCCCAAAAGATTTGATTCATGGTTTAATACAACTTGAAATTGGGTTACCCATGGATCTGGGAAATTTAACCCACCCAAAAGTAGCAGTCCTAACAACCCGAACACTCAAACGTTTGGCACATAAATATGAATAGCTGATCAAAATTTGAACTAGTATTACTTGCATTTTAGATAGAAGAGCAAAGTAAGCGAGCCAACCCGAATATTTTAGCCCATTGCTTCGTATGATTTAAAATTGGGTACCCATGTGTTGACTTCATCAGACTCAGGTTGCAGGTGACCCCTCAGTAATCATGGTTACTTGTCCAACCCACCAAGTTGCATCACTAACTAGCTGCTTATGCCCCCATTACTCACATTCAGGTCATGTTTGGTTACTCGATGGAATGGGTTTGACCATTGTATGGTTTAACCATTCCTTTGTTTTGGCTGGGTGTAAAAACAGCGTAAATGGGAATGACCATTACAAAAATTTCATTGTATTAAGCACTCCTTCTCAAAAGCCTATGAATGGCCATTACAATGGGAATTGTAATTGTCAACACAACCTTTCTCTTATTTGCCCTCCTTACCTAATATAGATGACTCCTTACCTACCATAGATCAAGAATCCTTAATAATTGAGGTCATGTCGGCAAAGACAGAAATTATTCTCATTCCCATTCCATCGAGCACCTAAACATAGTAGTGTCCCATTCCCATTCCGTCAAGTAACCAAACATAGCCTCAAGATTCAAGTGGACCTTTCCATAATCCCAACAAGATTCAGAATGGTGTCGTTTAATGTGCGTGCGAACAGTGAATGATTATTGAAGGATTGATTTTTGCAGTTAAACGACAACATAAATCCATTATTGGCCAACAAGTTGGTCCTTAGAGGGAGTGAATCTGTCCCAAGGGGGTGGCAATGACACCCCAATGGTCATACGAGAGATGATGTGGTGGTGGGATAAGATCCTTGATACAATCAGCCTCCTACAAGTAATCTCCATATTTACCTCACTTGGCAAGGCCTCCATGTGATCCACGAGATTTCGCTGTAGTTTGTATTAGGGAACAACTATAGGGTCAGTATGGCTTTTGGGGCTCGCAGGATTACTATGGGATAATCCTCAGTAGCATTCTTCTTCACAATATTACAAACATCAACACTAGAGACCTGAAAACTATTTGTCTCTGTTAATAATTTTCTTCCTTGCGCTTAGTATTTTGGTTTTCCACTCGCTCATTAAATTGCTTTTAACTGCCTAGTATTCTGAGGAACTTCAAAAGAACTCCACTACTTCCACATCATCAATTTCCGAGCTCCGAACTACTACTATTGCTTCTAAGTATAATGATACAGTTGTGTGATTTTGGACATCCAGAGACGAATTGGCTCGAGAAGAAGAGTCCTACTTTGCACCACAGAACAAACCCATTTTGAAAACCACTGAAACTTCTACTTTTGATTGTTGATCTAAACCTAAGGAAATTCCAATTGCTGCTGTACAGCAATTGTTTATGGCTTGCTTTGAGTAAGCAGAAATCCTCAATGGCCAGATTAAAACATAAGAACCAGTAATTTTCAAACCAGTCTCTTGAGATTGGGTCAAAGTAACAAACCATGAGGGGCATTGAGTCGAGAAGCTGATGTTAAACTCTAGTCATTAAATTAATCTCCCTTTTAATTCCGAGTCCGGATCGTCTACACCTAGGTATAGAGATTTGAACTCTACACCCACCCTAAGAAAAGAACATGCCACAACCATGTTTTAGGGGTTAATTTGCAAATATGTATAATAAATGGGCGGGTCTGGAATGAATTTCTTTAGGGTGTAAATGTTGAAAACCCTACACCCTGGAGAAGATGATATCCATTCTTTTACTGATCCCAGCCTCAAAAATAAAGAAGCAAAAAACTCCAACTAAAAACAAATAAAGTTCACTAACCACCTCATTTGAGTGTTTACGGCGCCGAACCCTCCCAGTGGGAGTGGATGGGGCACTGGAACTATGATCCTTGTGCATATTTCGCTTGTTCCTGACTTGAAGACAATCAAAATCCGTCAAAAGAAACCTAAATCGACATAAGACATGGGTCAGTAAATAGGGGAAACGAGATGATCAATAATCATATAACAAAATGAATATGCAAATTGATATTGACCCCATGCATTAGCACAAATACACCGTGTTCAGCCACCAATGACCAGATTGCCTAGGTGACAAATCAAGAAGCATAGACAAACCAATCATTCAATCATAATTAGTCTAACACAAGGCACCCACATGCTCGGTATTAAAAAATGAGTTATCAAGATAACCAAGAATATTTTAAAACTACTCTAACTAATACGAGCTCTATTCTGAAGAGACTGCAAAAAATTAGTATGATGAAAAGAAAACACCATGAAGGAAGAAATGCTATTGATTACATGATTCATCCCATAGTTGTTATTTGTTAAGCAAACAAATGTCCCCAAAAAACATATCACTACTCTTATTGTTCAATTTAATTGAAAACAGATAGCAGAACCTCTAACCTTCCTGTTAATTGAGTCTCTCTATATTAACAATGGTGAAACCCTATCGTCGAAGATAGGGAACCTTTACTCAGCCAATGTGGAAGAAGCGTCACAGGAGGAACTGCACAGTAGCAAATACATTATTCTAAGATTGAAGAATACAATTTTCCGAAGAAGAAAAAAAAAATCACTTCAAATTTTGATTGTACACAGAAGATAACAAATACACCTTCCCAATCAATCTAAATAAAACTAATGGAACAGAACGTGATGCACGGGTTACGCATTTAACGTGAGTAAAAATGTAAATAAAATTGTAAATTTTAAAATCATGAACAATTTTAATACTACACATAGATTTATTACATTACAAGCATACAACCCAAAAACGATAGAAGAACCTCCTTAGCAACCAAAACATCTCCTCTCAAAATTGGACCTTAAGTTAACAGTGAATCAAATTAACCAAAGAAAAAATTCCAGAGTGCAGTTCATATGAAGAGAAATCATCAAAAAATCAGGTTAAATTCATTAAAAAAAAAAAAAACATTATTGTGGAAACCATTCATCTAAAATCCACACTTATAAATTACGACGACAGAGTGAAGGGAGAGAGGTTACAGAGAAAGGCACAAGAATTTCTTTTGTTTGCTGTCAAGCATGTTCTGTCGTGTGGAGCAATGAGAGAGGTAGTAAAGTAAAATAGATATTTGCAGAGATAAGTGTAAATGAGAGAGGAGAAAAAGTGAGGGGGTTGGATTGAAGGGTGATTTGGTTGGGTTGGAACTCGAAACCCTGAGTAGGTGGAGTGAAGAGGTTGAGCAAGATGAAAGAAGGAGAGGAAGAGTTGCACTTGCAGAGAGAGGGAGAGAGGGTTGCGGGAACACAAGGAAAAAGGGAAGTTTGAGAATCAGAGATCTGGGTTTGCTTTTGGGGTCGGGTCCGGTCCAGGTGAAGTAAGTAATAATATAATTTGATGCCCAAGGCAAAGGGGGGCTTTAGTTTGCGGAACACAAAAGGATTTATTTACGTGGAGGCAAAGAGTGAGTCCCGTTGGGATTGGGATATTATTAAAAGGCAGCGGCTACTCTACATCACCACCGTTGAGTTTGTTTTTAAAAAAAACAAATTTCTTACTCACACCACGAAACTCAAAAAAAAAAAAACAAATGCAAAATAGGATAACTTTCGACCAATTTAAACTCTCAATTGAGACCGACTCTCAAACTCATCAAAACATGAAAATTGTAGTACTATTAGTTATCTAATAAACACAACTTGAATCACTTGAAAATATTTTGAAATGAGCAAGTTATGATCATTTTACTAAAATTGCGCAAATCTGTCTCGCAATAAAAACGAGATAGTGTTCCTGACTTTTCGGCCAACTTATGTGTTCGATTGAGATCGATTCTCAAGTTGATCAAAATACAAAATTTAGTTATCTAATAAACACAACTTGAATCACTTGAAAGTGTTTTGAAATGAGCAAGTTATGGTCATTTTATTAAAGTCGCGCAAATCTGTCTCGCAATGAAAACGAGATAGTATTCCTGACTTTCGGCCAACTTATGTACTTGATTGATACCGATTCTCAAGTTTATCAAAACGCAAACTTTGTAGTACTCTGGGTTATCTAATAAACACAACTTGAATCACTTGAAAATATTTTTAAATGAGCAAGTTATGGTCATTTTACTAAAGTCACACAAATTTGTCCAAAAAATTCTTGTTCGCCATGGACAATGCGGGAATTGAGATAACCTGCATTGTGCACTACGAACAAAACTAAAAGCTGCAATTTTTCTGAAACTGGAAAAATTTTCAGTTTGTGAATTTTTTTTTTTTTTAAACTTAGTTTTATGATGTATTTGCACATTTTCGCGTCAAACCTAAACTCGAACCATACAAGTCTTCCGAACTAATCCTTTATGTGACTACTCCAAACCACCATTTTGCGCGACTTTAGTAAATGACCATCACTTGCTCATTTCAAAACATTTTCAAGTAATTCAAATTGTGTTTATTAGGTAACTCAAAGTACTATAATTTTGCATTTTGATGAGGTTGAGAATCGATCGATCAATCATATAAATTAGCCGAAAGTCAGGGACATTATCCCGTTTTTATTGCAAGACATATTTGCGCGACTTTAGTAAAATGACCATAACTTGCTAATTTCAAAACATTTTTTAAGTGATTCAAATTGTGTTTATTAGATAACTCAAAGTACTACAATTTTAGTGTTTTGATGAGGTTGAGAATCAGTCTCAATCGAGGGTTTAAATTAGTTGAAAGTTACATTCTTTTTATATTACTATTTTTATCAACAGGTGGTGAAACAATCGAATGGGGAAGTGAGTGGAGAAGCAAGAGATAGAATGGATGGCTCACTTACAGAAGAGTTGGAGTCGATAATGGGGAAGAGATATTTGACTAGAGATTTGAGGGGATTTTGGAGAGCTTGAGGGTTTCGAAATGTAACGGTTTCGATTTTGAGGAGATTTTGAGAAATTTTCGAGGGAGATGGAGGAGATTTGCAAGAGATTTGAGTGTGGGTAGAGATTTAAATGTGGGAGAGGGAGGAATTTCGAATGGTGTAAGGAGGAATCTCTTGACGATTTGAATTGGGAGAGAAAAAAAAAAGTTGGGTTTTGGTTTATATAGGTGGTGTGAGAAAGAAAGTAGGTGGTGTGGGAGAGTAAAATGGTGTGAGAAAAGGACATGGTGGTGTGTGGAGTAGTCGTTGCCTTATTAAAACTAAAACACTCTTAGGCTGGGGGGAGGGGGACTAGGACGCCGCCCCACAAATAGCTTCACTCCACACTTCTTCTGGCACGTCAAGGAATGTTTTGGACTGGATTCTTTGAAATCTGAATCCAGACCCTTCATTTCTAATTTTTATTTAACACTATAAATCCAAATTCGAATTCAGTAAGTTGTGCTTACTACCAATCCAATCTCTGTAATTTTATTTAGCACTACAAATTCAAATCCAAATCCATCTGGTGACTTGTGTGCTTAATACGAATTTGATTTGAAATCACTTTGTTGGATCTACCTTACAACTTCAATCACATTTGGTAGCTATCATTTTTTTTGTTTCCAAAACAAACAAACTTACATGCCTTTATGTAATTTTTATATTTATATATACAAAATAGGATGATGTTTGGGGTGGGAGATAAAAGACAGTTGAGATTTAATCAAATATACGAATCTAACATATCACATAGAACTCAAAGCACCAAGAGTGCATGGGTTTGATTCTCATACCCAACATTTTTTATATTTATTTATTTTTCTTCAATTGTTGATGGCGATGATTAGGCATGTAAGTATGAAAGATGAAAACTCATATTTTGACAAGTTTTTAACTTTTATCATGCCAACAGCACGAGAAATACCCTAGTTATATATACAAAACAGGATGGTGTTTGAGGTGGGAGAAAAAATACGGCTGAGATTTACCTAAATATAAGAATCTAACAGATCACATAGATCTTAAAGCACCATGAGTGCATGGGTTCGATTCTCATACCCAATATTTTTATATTTATTTAATTTTATTTAATTGTTGATGGTGGTGATTAGGCATGTAACTATGAATGATGAAAACTTAAGGGTGATCATGTTTTGACAAGTTTTAAACTTTTATCATGCCAACGGCACGGAGAATACCTAGTATTTAAATAAAACAGGATGGTGTTTAGAGTGAGAGATAAAAGACGGTTGAGATTTAACCAAATATATGAATCTAACGGATCACATATAACTTAAAGCACCAAGAGTGCATGGGTTTCATTCTCATACCCAACATTTTTTATATGTATTTATTTTCTTTAATTGTTGATGATGGTGGTGTTGAAAAATCAAAGTGATCATATTTTGACAAGTTTTAAAATTTTATTGTGCCAACGGCACGGGGAATACCCTAGTTATTTTATTATATATATAAAACATGACAATGTCTGGGTAGGAGATAAAAGACGGTTGAAATTTAACCAAATATATGAATCTAACGGATCACATAAAACTTAAAGCACCAAGAGTGCATGGGTTCGATTCCCATACCCCACATTTTTTATATTTGTTTATTTTTCTTCAATTGTTGATGATGGTGTTGTTGAAAACTCAAGGGTGTTAAAAGGCGACTGAGATTTATACAAACATAAAGATCTAACGACCCTAGATAATTTCTCATATTTCAATATCTCTTACACTCTTTCAATTTCTCTTAACCCTCACTTACACTCTTCCATCTCCCCCGCTTTCAATTTCTCATCTTTCAAGTATAAGTTTATTTATTTATTTTTACTAAATCTATTTTGATTTGTATACATAAATTTATAGTTGAGTGTTTATGAGTATTTGTCATTGTGTGCAATTTCAAATTTGTTGAACAACTATGAAATATATTTTAAATTGAGAAATGAGTGGCTTTGTATTATATTATTATTTATATGTTTTCCAATTGATTTCTTGGGCAAAGTGAGTGAGTATGTTCATATCATGCCAATGGCACGGGAAACACCCTATTCTATATACAAATCAGAAGGGTGTTTGACGTTGAAAATAAAAGATGGTTGAAATTTAACTAAATATATGAATCTAACCGATCACATAGAACTTAAAGCACCAATAATGCATGGGTTTGATTCTCATACCCCACATTTTTTATATATATTTTTTTCAATTGTTGATGATGGTGGTGTTGAAAACTCAAGGGTGTTAAAAGACGGCTGAGATTTACCCAAACATAAAGATCGAACGACTCTAGAGAATTTCTCATATTTCAGTACCTCTTACACTCATATTTCAATATCTCTTACACTCTTTCAATTTCTCTTAACCCTCACTCACACTCTTTCATCTCCCCCGCTTTCAATTTCTCATCTTTCAACTATAAGTTTTTTTTTTTTTTACTAAATCTATTTTGATTTGTACACAGAAATTTACAGTTGAGTGTTTATGAATATTTGCCACTGTGTGCAATTTCAAATTTGTTGGGCAACTATGAAATACATTTTAAATTGTGAAATGAGTGGTTTTGTATTATATTATTATTTATATGTTTTCCAATTGATTTCTTCGGCAAAGTAAGTGAGTATGTTCATATCAAGCCAACAGCACGGGGAATACCCTAGTCTATATACAAATCAGAATGGTGTTTGAGGTTGGTGATAAAAGACGGCTGAAATTTACCCAAATATATAAATCTAACAAATCACATAGAACTTAAAACATCAATAGATAAATTTTATCTAATGGTTGAGATTCGTTTCATCTAATGGTTGGGACTTAAAATTAGCCTTTATCTCTTACATTCAATCAATCTCCAATAAGAGTGCATGAGTTCGATTCCATACCCAACATTTTGATGTTTATTTATTTTTCTTCAATTGTTGATGATGGTGATTAGGCATGTAAGTACGAAGGATGAAAACTTAAATGTGATCATGTTTTGACAAGTTTTAAACTTTTATCGTGCCAACGACACGAAGAATACCCTAGTCTATATACAAATCAGAAGGATGTTTGAGGTTTGAGATAAAAGACGGCTGAGATTTACCCAAATATATAAATCTAACAAATCACATAGAACTTATAACACCAAGAGATAAATTTCATCTAATGGTTGAGATTCGTTTCATATAATAGTTGTGACTTAAAGTTAACATTTATGTCTTACCTTCAATCAATCTCCACTAAAAGTGCATGAGTTCAATTTCATACAAAACATTTTGATATATTTTTTTCAATTGTTGATGGTGGTGACTAAGCATATAAGTACGAAGGATGAAAACTTAAAGGTGATCATGTTTTGACAAGTTTTAAACTTTTAACGTGCCAACGGCACAGAGAATACCATAGTTATATATTATATTATTATTATATATTATATATACAAAACATGATGGTGTTTGAGGTGGGAGATAAAATACGACTGAAATTTACCCAAATATATGAATCTAACTAATCGCATAGAATTTAAAGCACCAAGAGTGCATGGGTTCAATTCCCATACCCAACATTTTTAATATTAAATTTTTTTAATTGTTGATAATGGTGACTAGGCATGTAAGTATGAATGATGAAAACTTAAGGGTGATCATGTTTTGAAAAGTTTTAAACTTTTATCGTGCCAATAGTACGGAGAATACCCTAGTTATATATACAAAACATGATGGTGTTTGAGGTGGGAGATAAAAGACGACTGAGATTTACCTAAATATAATAATATAACGGATCACATAGAACTTAAAGTACCAAAAGTGCATTGGTTCGATTCTCATATCCAACATTTGGATATTTATTTAACTGTTGATGGTGGTGATTGAACATGTAACTGTGAAGGATGAAAATTTAAGGGTGATCATGTTTTGACAAGTTTTAAACTTTTGTCATGCCAACGGCACGATGAATACCTAGTTATTATATATACAAAACATGATGGTGTTTGGGATAGGAGATAAAGGACGGTTGAGATTTAACCAAATATATGAATCTAACGGATCACATAGACTTAAAGCACCAAGAGTGCATGAGTTCGATTCTCATATCCAACATTTTTTATATTGATTTATTTTTCTACAATTGTTGATGATGGTGGTATTGAAAACTCAAGGGTGATCATATTTTGACAAGTTTTAAACTTTTATCATGCCAACGACATGGGGAATACCCTAGTCTGTATTACAAATCAGAATTGTGTTTTAAGTAAGATTTAAAAGACGATTGGGATTTTCCAAATATAAAGATCTAACGACCATAAACAATTTCTCATATATCAATATTTCTTACACTTTCATTTCTCATTTTTCAATTTCTTTTGACCCTCACTTATACTCTTTTATCTCTCCCGATTTCAATTTCTCATCTATTTTTTTATTTTAAGTAGGAGATAAATGACGGCTGAGTCTTTTTGTTTACTAAATCTATTTTTATTTGTACAAATATATTTACAGTTCGGTGTTTTTGAGTATTTTCCATCATGTTCAATTTCAAATTTGTTGTGCAACTATGAAATATTTTATATTTTCCAATTGATTTTGCACAAAGTGAGTGTGTTCACAATGACGTAGGCACAAATGGGTTTGCATGTCATGAGGTTTACCCAAAAATTCATATTGTGGCAACGACACGAAGGACACACTAGTTATTATATATATTATATATACAAAACATGATGATGTTTGAGGTGGGAAATACAAGAATAGTGAGATTTACCCAAATACAAGAATCTAATGGATCACATAAAACTAAAAACACCAAGAGTGCATGGGTTTGATTCCCATACCCAATATTTTGATATATTTTATTTTTATTCAATTGTCGATGGTGGTGATTAGGCATTAAGTATGAATGATGAAAACTTAAGGGTTATCATTTTTTACAAGTTTTTAACTTTTATCGTGCCAATGGCATAGGGAATACCTTAGTCTATATTACAAATTAGAAGGTGTTTAACTACTTGGGAGATAAAAAACAGCTGAGAGTATTCAAACATGGATCTAATGGTTGTGACTTAAAGTTGGCCTTATATCTAATGGTTCGATTCCCATATAACATTTTGACTTTTTTTTTCTTGAAATGTTTGTGGTAGTGATTAGGCATTTAAGTATATTTATTTATTTATTTATTTATATATGTATCCCACTCAAACATTTAGCATGAGGAGCAATGCTATAGTAAGGTAGATTGTCAAAATTTCACAAACAATTTGTGATTAGTTTTGTTTAAGCTATCGTTACAGAAATGGATATTGCAGAAATGAATTTGTGATTAATTTCTTGTTGAGATAATGCCACAATGGATATTGCAGAGATGGATGTCACGATGGATATTAATGGTACATGTGCCGCAACCTTGAGGTATGATCAGTGACACATGTCTTGAATGACAATATATATTTATTAGATATTTTTTTGTAGTAACATCTAATTATTATTTGAATAAATGGGCTAATGCTAAATTCCTTTATCATTTATTCTTATTTATTTGAGTTTCATATGGAGGACAAGTATACCAATTAATTCCTATGTGCAACAAATCATATATGTTTACCATGCAACTTTACACTCATGCACATATTGCACGACTCTTTATTTTCCTTTTCTTATGCCTCTAGCTTATTAATCTCTACAAATCTTTCATATTTCAAATCTATAAGTTACATGTTTCAAACACATTATTGTCATATGGTTAGGTGGATTTTGTAGTTGCGTTTCAGTAATGTTAAGAAATAAGAGCGATTGTAAAATTTTCTCAAAATATATGAGAAGTTGAATGGTCGTGCCAACGGTCTCAAGTAGCAAAAAAATGTTCATTTTTTAATTATGTTTCATTTACATAGATTTTTTTTAATTACACGTTGAAGGGATAGGTAAGTTTTTTTAATATATATTTTTTATAATTATGATTTAGTTTAAGCCATGTACCAGGTGCAAATAGCATATTGCGTTAAAATCCTCGAAGATATACCGGGATATTTTTCAACATGGTAAAAGCCCGTGAGACACTGCAAAAGATAAACCGCGATGAAAATATTTAACATCGTACGGTAGTGCCAACGGCACGGGGAATACCCTAGTTATATATACAAAACATGATGGTGTTTGGGGTGGGAGACAAAAAACAGCTGAGATTTAATCAAATATATGAATTTAATGGATCGCATAGAACTCAAAGCACCAAGAGTACATGGGTTCGATTTCCATACCCAACATTTTATTTATATATATATATATATATATTCAATTGTTGATGATGGTGGTGTTGAAAACTCAAGGGTAATCTATTTTGACAAGTTTTAAACTTTTATCGTGCCAACGACACGGAGAATACCCTAGTATAATACAAATTAGGATGATGTTTGATATTGGAGATAAAAGACGGATGAAATTTATCCAAATATAAGAATCTAACGGATCGTATAGAACTTAAAGCACAAAAGTGCATGAGTTCGATTTTTATACCCAACATTTTGATATTTTTTTTTCTTCAATTGTTGATGGTGGAGATTAAGCGTGTAAGTATGAAGGATAAAAACTTAAGGGTAATAAATAATATATTGGCTTAATCAAACTATAATGGGGCGTTGATGCTAGAAAAATAAAGTAGAGTAAACTTTATTTATCATGTTAAATTTTTATCGTGCCAACGACACGAAAAATACCCTAATATATATTATATTTATATATACAAAACATGATGGTGTTTGGGGTGGGAAATAAAAGACAGTTGATATTTAACCAATTATATGAATCTAACGGATCAGATAGAACTTAAAGCACCAAGAGTGCATGGGTTCGATTCTCATACCCCACATTTTTTATGTTTATTTATTTTTCTTCAATTGTTGATGATGGTGGTGTTGAAAACTAAAGGGTGTTAAAAGACGGCTGAGATTTACCCCAAACATAAAGATCTAACGACCCTAAACAATTTCTCATATTTCAATATCTCTTAACCCTTACTTACACTCTTTCATCTCCCTCTGCTTTCAAGTATAAATTTATTAAAAAAAAAATTTACTAAATATATTTTGATTTGTACACAAAAATTTACAGTTGAGTGTTTATGAGTATTAGCCATTGTGTGCAATTTCAAATTTGTTGAGCAACTATGAAATACATTTTAAATTGTGAAATGAGTGGTTTTGTATTATAATATATAATTATTTATATGTTTTACAATTGATTTCTTGGGCAAAGTGAGTGAGTATGCTCATATCGTGCTAACGACACAAAGGATACCCTAGTCTATCTTACAATTCAGATAGGTGTTTCAAGGAATTAGAGATAAAAAATGGTTAGGATTGAAAGTTGGAAAATTTGTTGACGATTGAGATTCATTTTCTATAAATGACATGTTTATTAATATAACACAACAATAAGCGCAAAGAAAATGAAAAATGGTGAAAAAAATTAGTGGAATGTACATGTGGAAGGGAGAGAAATTTTTGTGAGTTTTTTTTTTTTCAAAATTAAAATTGTAATCACTATTTATTTGGTTGTCGAATTTTAGTAAACTTGGTATCGTTGGAATACATTTTTGAAGATCTTTCCAATGAAACCAATGATCAATACAAACACTAAAATTTTCTTGTTAAATAACGTATAATGCATTTTATGTCGTTAGTATTTTCAAATAAATGAGACGAGTCAATCATCAAATGAAAAAAGAAAACAAAGAGATGAGACATACATCTTAATACACATTTAAACATAAATCATTAACTTCATGTTTTGGCAAATTTATGATTTAGAAGAGAACTCACTATCAGCGTTTGAATTTTTTCCCAATTGAATCAAATTTTGGCCGAATCTACCCCTAAAGTTTATGTTATATATTTTTACCTTAGAATAGGCTTGCACATCAAAACTGATTGAGGGTGAAATTGAGGATGGTGGTGTGGGTGTTAAGTACATGATATTTAGAGAAAAAAGAAAACGAAGATATGAGACAAACATCTTAATACACATTTAAACATAAATCCTTAACTTCATGTTTTGGCAAATTCAAGGTTTAGAGGAGAACTCACTATCGGCATTTGAATTTTTTTCCCAACTGAATCAAATTTTGGCTAAATCTACCCATAAAGTTTATATTATATATTTTTATCTTAGAATAGGCTTGCACTTCAAAACTGATTGATGACGAAATTAGGGATGGTGGCGAGGGTGTTAAGTACATGATATTTAGCAAAATAAACAAAAATGTGGAGTGCCAACGGCACGGGGAACACCCTAGTTGTACAACATATGGTACAACATGACACAATGAGTAGTTATACGGTGCTTTATTTGGGGGCTTCTTTGCAGTTTTTTGTACACTTTTTACCCCTCCTATTTAAAATACAACTACAAACACCATCAACAGAAAGAGGTAGAAGTGTCAAAAAACCCCAAAGAGATACAAAAGAGGCACCCAAACAAGACAACATAGAATTTCAACACAATCCATTAATCTAGAGTTTGGCTTTGATGTCCTCACCTTTTGGTGTCCAACTATCCAGGATTAGAAGGGAGGAAAAAGAACAATTACATACTAGACTCGTCTAATTGAGAAAGAAAAATCTTTGGATTCTCCCCACAACTTCCCCTTTCCAAAATGCCTCTCATTCTTCTTGCCTATATAGAGAAAATTGTGTCCACCCACAACCTGTCTTCCTTCGGCCAGTATGGTTTTATACATTAAAATCACTTATGAGTTATTACTAGCATCAAAGATTATTCAGCCTAAAAAAATTTACTTTCACAACAAATTATGTGTGTATGTGCTAAAAGAAATGTTTTATCTTTTTCCATGTCTCGAAATTGATACATTTCTACAAACATTTGCAAAACCTCTCTAACTATACACATTTATTTTACTTTTTTTAATCGCTCAAATTATTAACCAAATAAATATCCTGAAATCTCTATATGAATGAGCAAATGAGGTATCAATTTTAACTACTCGATATTTGAATTTCTTGAAGCCTAGACATTCTGAATGTGAATGGAAAATATGGGTCAATCATTGGACTATTGAGTTGAATCCCTCCAACCTTGGTCTAGATATACATGACGAAACTTTGTGGATGGATTTTTTTTTTTTGGCACGATAGTATAGTCAAAAGGGCAAGGGAATTTTGGGAGAAACAAAGTTGTGGAGAGAATCTTACTTCATTACTTGAGGATCTAATTTACAATTAAGGAGAATTAAGCTACATACATATATAAATTATATTATTCCACTTTTCATTGGTTGGACAACTTAATACCAAAGAATGAGGACGGCAAAATCGGACTCCATTAACCCATTTGACATAATGATACAACCCATAACATGTACATGGCAAGAAACATGTGAGGAAATCTTTTTGGTTAATTCAGAATCACAAAGATTTTTTTTCTTCCTATAACTGATATATTATTGTTTTGGCTTTTTGCCACTCTAGAGTTTAGCCTTGAGTTACTTCCACTTTAATTAATTAATTTATTTTTATATGCTCTCACAATATAATTTCTTCCCAACTAAAATTTCCAGTGCAGTGCAATTCCCTGCATCCCAATCATCCACATAAACTTATGGCCAAGGTTGTACAACCAAATCTAATGAGAAAGCTAATTGCACAAGTTCTAGATTGCAATAGTCTAGTTAACCACGATGAGATTGGTCGACTAGTCTTGTCCACTGAGAATAGAATAAGAGTGAGCCTCCCTTTGACTTGGTTCTTAGTTTAATGGTTTCACACACCTCAAGTGAAGCTCTTTATTAAATCTAAGTCATTAAATGGTTTCAATTTTCCATTAATCCAAATTACATTGCAATTGTTTAAATGTGTTGAGTTGCAATCTCATTAAAATCTAGTATCCATAATGAATACAATAGTGTGATTTTAAAAAGTAAACGAAAAGGTGAAAGTTAGAGAAATGTAAACCAAAGGAACTAAGATAGATGTACTTTATAAGAACTCATTTTTTTTACCCCATCCCCACGACCTCACAAGATCACATGTCTCTACGAGGACTTTGTTTTTTCACAAATTCACTCACACTTGTTTTTTCATGAATGTCTATAAATAAATAGTTGAGATGGAGGTTTCAACTCTAACCAATTCCTTGTAAACAATTCATTGGATTACAAATGACTCATCATAAGATGATAGGTTGAGGATGAGGGAGTATCTTTGTAGGAGCATTCCCTCAAAGTTCTTTCTAATGCTTGTTTCCTTCGTCAAATTCACTCTATCATAAGCTCGTGTTTAGCATAGAATAAGAATCTTGGTTCAGTGACATTAGAGTTACATAACGACTCTTTTGTTAAAGTAACAGTTACAAATGAAGCTAAAATGTGTTGATTTCCCAAACTTTTTTTCTTAGTTGACCTATTATGGTTATTGTGACATCTTCACTTTCGTGAAAGTTGAAGGTGGAAACATGCTAGAAACGTGCTTAGAATGAGGAGGTGATACTTTCGCTAGTTGGCATACCAGGCGCTTAGATAGTCGTCATTGAAATATTGTTGAGTGTGGGTTTGCACTCTTCTAACAACAATACCTTTTTGGCTTAATGGGTTAGGCGACATTAGGCTCAAGTGTATCAAATTTCGGTGTACTGCAAAATGTCAAATTCCCTTCATTTAGGTGCCATTTTGCCTTATTTTGATAGATAATGATGATACACCAAACCGTCCTTTAATTCGCGCCATACACGTGTCATGATGATCTCGTCAGCATAGCACATCGGACCTGATTGCCCACCAAATCTGGCAAAACCCAGACAACACTAAGCCAATTTTGGCATAATCCAGAGGGTTGGATCCAAATTGCAGCGCATGCTAAGCCCACACGTCACATGGTCAAGCCCAATACCCGTAAGGCCTAATCAGGCAAGTATATGAGGGATCAACCTAAGACGAGCAGGTCATGAGTACATTGGGTCCGACTAGGAAACAAACACTGGAGTATAAGTCATGCATGAAAACTTCATTGCATGGACAACCTCCAAAAGGGAAATCTCTTATGCAAATCTAGGAACACAAGTCTTGTAGGAAAACTCTCCTACATTGACGACTCCCAACTACGAAAGGATATCTAGCAAGATATCTTTCCCTAAACTACGCCACCAAAGGCCTAGCCGAACAAGAACTCTCGCATTATAAATAAGATACAGGGTTGATGAACAAATGTAAGTTACAAAACCCAATTTACAACTTTAAGTCTTTCTCAAGCCTTGTGTGACTTTACCATCGGAGTGTCATTAGCTACCATAACGGTGGTCCCTGGCTCACGTGTGTTCCCTGTGCATGTCAAGGTCAAAGTCAAGGAGAGCATGATTCGGCTACACCAAATAATATTCACTACTCGTGCATCTAATACACCATTAGCTCTTTATGCATACACAATATATAAAATATAGTTATTATAAAAAAAAAAATGACACATTTTTGAGCCATTTGACCCGATACAGTAAGGTATCAAGTTTTCAAATCAACTCGAAAATGAAACGAAATCGAATCATAAGCCTTCACCCGTAGCAAATAGGTTGTTACATTTTGATTAAAATTTCTCTATTAAATAATGAATATACTTTGTTGCTCAAATTTATTTATTTTATTCAGTTTAATATGATTTGATTTCTGTTTGGGGTATAGACTACATTCATATTAGGGTAAATTTTATGTTGTTCCTTTATAATAATGAGATAAATGCTTTTGATCCCGTTTATAAATCATCATCTTTTGAGTTTGGTCCCTTGACCGTCATTGACCGTTTGGTCAATAGTTAAGCTGGCGTATGTGTTTGCACGTGAGCATTTTTTACTCAACTACCCTTGCTCTCGTCTCACTAAAAATATAAATAAAAAGAAAGTACCTCGATGAAGATCCATGGTTTCAAGGAAAAAAAACTCATTTTCCCCTTTCTATGATTACGAGACCTAATCAGCACCGCTCATCCCCTCCCACACTCTCTCTCCCTACGACCCCTTATCTCTTTCCATTACTACAAAACACTACTCCTCGGCTTTTAACATGCACACCCATTTGTACACCCTTCAACGCCTCCTCATTATTTCCCATATTATTGCCATACCCATACGGTAAAAACTTGATATTTCCTTTTCCATTTCAAGCCCAACTTCTCTTACTAAACATAAAATCAATACAGTTCGATCTCGGCCAAGATTTTCAATAATTTGGAGACATAGTTATTGTATAATTCGATCCTTTTAACAATTTTATCACTGTTTAAAGTTTGGGTGTGTTCTTGTTTTGTGAGGTTGGTTTTGGCTGAAAAAAGTTATGTTCTTGATGAGTTTTCTATGTTTAGTTGACTTTAATTTTTCATAAGGCTCTTGTTTTTAATACCCATGATTGGATACCCGACATTTTCACAGTCTTGTACTCGGGTGTCTGTACTAAATAAGAATTTCATTGATAAATTAGAGATGTAGATACTCAAAGGTTGAATTTCACACCCAAATTGAATTAAGATGCCTTTAGAGGAAGGCAAGGATCCCACTGCCTTTATCATATCCAAATAATCTAGAGCTTTGTAATTGAGGCTCCCTCAAAATCTCGAGCTCTTTTTGGCATTGGGTATTGAGTTTTCAGTCCTTAACATGTATATAATCAAGTTCTTTGTTGTTCAAAATGTGGTTAGTGCAACAAGATTAAGTTGGATGGTGGTGGTTTGTGATCTAGATAGGGTAGGGGTGTCGGGGATAACGAATTCGAGGGGATGGCCAACGATGGTTGGGTATTGTAATCATAGAGAGGAGATGAAGGGGAATATAAGGATTTATTTATTATTTATTATTATTTTTTGTTTCTTTTGAAACCATGCTAATTATTTTTATTAAGTCCACCAATTGTAGCTCAGTTGGTCGGACATCCACTCTCTTTGCGAGAGGTCGCGGGTTCGAGACTCACCAGTTAGGATTTTGTGAGTTTTCGCCCGATTATTAGGAGCACATTTGCTCCGCCGTTGATAAGCCTTCGAGTATTGAATGCAGCTGCTTAGATGGACTAGACCGGAGCGAAGCGAAAGCGAGTCTTCATGCAAGGTGGAGGTGATGGACCAGAGCGAAAGCAAGTCTCTATGCGAGATGGAGGCGACGAGGATATTAAGTAGAAACAATATTGTAGCCTTCGGGCCTAATTTGGTTAACCCTATAGGGTCAGTCATGTAGCCTTCGAGCATGGATTAATAAATGAATAAAAAGAGTCAATGACCCAATTATATATATATATTATTAATGCTTTTAGTGAGATGGGAGCTAGGGTATCTGAGTAACAAAATGCTCACGTACAAGGCACATGTCAACTTAACTGTTGACCATACAGTCAATAACGATCAAGGGACCAAACTCAAATACGATTTGTAAACGGGATTAAAAACATTTATGCCATTAGTAGAATGAACCAACATCAAATTTACCATTTATTTTATGCTATTGGAGATACCCAAAGTTAAGACTATGCAGTTGATAAATATTTGAATTATACGTTATACATTTGTTATGAAATACAATACATTTATTACAAAATTGAGGATACTTGAATTTAAACATATTAACATGAGAAAACGTTAGAGATAGCTCAAAGACTGAAGTCAATGTAAGAACTCAATATGTCTTTTTATGATACCAAATATACCTAAGTAGATGGTAAATCCGTTCTAACCGATTCAATTATGAAATACGAGAAAATTAACTATATACCTTAAATGAGTTTATGAGATTGGTTGACAACCAAATGCTTTCCCTGGCACACATAATATTAGCTTTTGTTGCAAACTAATTCCGATGCTATTTTTCCCTCGTGAAATTCTAGGGGGCGAGGGGACGCACGACCATCCCCTCGAGATGCGCAACGTCGCTCATCTCGAGGGGGATGAACGCTCCCTCTCCCTCCCGCGTTCCCTTGTTCCCTAGAAGGGCTTTTTTCCCTCATGTTACGATAATAATATCCTCATCGTGATACTTCGAAATAATACATCTATCACAATCCACGATAGTCAATTGAGAAAAATTAGAAAAAACTAAGAAGTCATTAGGTATATATTTTGTTCGAAAATTAAGGATCACACTCAGACTAGCAGAAAGGTGCACACAAAGGCATTGCCATTTGTGTCAATGAAAGAGCCAACGGTCTCGATTCTTCTTTACCACACTTGGCAGTGATCAGTGAGAAATGAGCAGAAGTTAAAGCTAAAGTACTTGGAAAACCAAACGGAGAGGAAAAGTGACTGAAGCAGAGTGAAACGTTTCAAACCCTAAGTCATCAAAGGTAAAATTCGTCAAAATTTTCAGTTTTTCTCTTCAGTTAGATCCAACCCCTTAACATGCACTAGCTTCTGATTCCATCCATGCAAAAAGTTTCATTTTTTTCTCTTTCAGAATTGGTGATTTCTATTCGTACTTAACTTCATTTTTTCTTGTCTCTGTTTTTGTAGATCTTCACGAACTTGTTGAGATCGATCAAGCAACTTTAGAGGCCTAATTTATGTTCAGGCTGTCTCTCAGTTTGTAAGTGTGAGTGGGTTTTGTTGCTGATCACTTGTTGCTTTGTAATTTTTTTATCATTTGGTGTGGATTGTTGTTTTGTTGAGAGTGAGAGAACAAAAATGGAAGCAACAGAAGGTGGTGCTTCATCTGGTGCTTATGACAAGTCTAGGGTTCTTGATGTGAAGCCTTTGCGTAGTTTGGCTCCAATATTTCCTTCTCCACCACTTGGTTCTCAGACGTCTACCCAACCCTTTGTTTGTGCTCCCCCATTTGGTTCATTTCCTCCTGGGTACACACCCTTTTACCCCTTTTACAATCCTGCAGCTCCTCAAGGACCTTATGAGGAGCAAATCCCAGAGACCCCATTGCCACAAGCAGTCCCTATGGCATTTCGAACTCCGCTGCCACGGCAACCTGTGTTTGCAGAGAGTGCTGGAACCTCAAAGAAGGCTTACAGTAATCATAATGTGGCTGAAGACACCGGTGGGAGCAATATGTCTGCAGACGATAGGTGGAGTGATGACAGAAGGTACCATCCTGTTGTCGAAACTATTATAAACAATGGGGATAAGCAGAAATCTAATTCTCAAAAGAGAATCAGAAAAACAGATGAGGCGAAGTTTATGGCACCATCTGATGGTGATTCAGAGTCTGTTGCCAGTATTCGAATGAAGTTTGATGCACTTCGGCGTAGGCTTTCTCAGATTGAAGATGCAAGGGGAACAAACTCTGGGAGTAAACGTCCAGATCTTAAAGCTGGTAACATAATGATGACCAGTGGGCTTCGAACAAATACAAGGAGGAGAATCGGAAGCGTCTCTGGGGTTGAGATCGGGGATATTTTCTTTTTCAGAATTGAGATGTGCTTGGTAGGATTGCACGCTCCAAGTATGGCTGGGATCGACTACATGAATATCAAGTTCGACCAAGAAGATGAGACTGTTGCAGTAAGTATTGTGTCGTCTGGAGGGTATGAGGATGATGTTGACGACACTGATGTGTTGATCTACAGTGGTCAGGGTGGGAAAGCTGCCAAAAAAGATGGGAAAGAAGTAGCTGATCAAAAGCTCGAAAGGGGTAATCTTGCTCTGGAGAGAAGCTTGCGTCGGGGTAATGATGTAAGAGTGATTCGGGGTGTGAAGGATATTGGTAATCCTACTGGGAAAGTTTACATCTATGATGGCCTCTATAAAATTCAGGAATCTTGGATGGAGATGGGCAAGTCAGGTTGCAATGTTTTTAAGTATAAATTGGTGAGGATACCTGGGCAGCCAGAGGCATTTGCTATTTGGAAATCAGTCGAAAGATGGAAGGAGATCACAACTTCCAGACCCGGGCTTATATTACCAGACCTAACTTCAGGGGCAGAGAAATTACCGGTTTCTCTTGTAAATGATATAGATGATGACAAGGGGCCTGCTCATTTTACATACATTCCTGGTCTTCAGTATTCCAAGCCAATCCCAACAATGAAACCTTCTCTTGGGTGCAAATGCAAGGGTGGATGTACCTCAGGTGACCCCAAGTGCTCATGTGTGGACAAAAATGGCGGCTTTCTCCCACATACTGTCAATGGGGTCCTTGTGAGTCGGAGACCTTTTATACATGAGTGCGGTCATTTTTGCCTCTGCCATCCTAATTGTAGTAAGAATCAAGTTTCCCAGAACGGTCTGAGAGTGCGGTTGGAGGTCTTTAAGACAAAGGAAAGAGGTTGGGGTCTGCGGTCTTGGGATCCGATTCGTGCTGGTGGATTTATTTGTGAATATGCTGGTCAAGTCATAGATAAAGCCAGTTTAGAGCAAGGTGGTGGTGAATACGAAGATGATGAGTACATCTTTGATACTAGCTGCACATTTGACACTTCATTCCAGTGGAATTACATTCCTGAACTGCTAGGGGAAGAGAGAAGCATTGATTCAAATGAGGCATTCGTGCCCCCAATACCTCTGGTAATAAGTGCAAAGAATGTAGGGAATGTAGCTCGCTTCATGAATCATAGTTGCTCCCCGAATGTCTTTTGGCAGCCTGTTTTACATGATCACAATGACGAGTCTTACCCTCATATCATGTTTTATGCAATGAAACACATTCCACCCATGACAGAGTTGACATATGATTATGGAATTGGTGGGATTCGTAGTAGAAATGTGCATGGTGGGAGGACAAATTGTTTATGTGGATCATGGAACTGCAGAGGCTATATGGGCTAGGTTCGGGAAACCATCAAAATGAGAAGATGGGTCCATTCTGCTCACCAAGAAGGTTAGGAACTTTAAGATTTTTAAAATTTTTTCCCTTTACCGAATGCATTATTACACTATCTTTCTTATTATATTTCAATATCCAACTGTCCATTCCGGAGTGTTTAACTGTTTGTTTTAATAATGCTGAAATGATTTGATATCATATCATTCATCTAGTAAATGTATAGCCGAGTGCACATGCTACTTTACATGTATGTCAACTGCAGAGTTTTTATTACTTCAACCTTGTATTTTATGTATTTAGACTTTAGAGTGATTCATAGTTCTTGATAACTTCCTTGTTGGGAATTTTCCTGAATAAGTTGCACTTTCTTCCATTTTTCGGACCTTAAGACATGTATGCCCCTGTATTTTATTCAACAATTCCTTTGCATGTCCTAATCAAAGAGGATATATGGATTGATCTGGTAATCTTAATGAACCTCACAACTTTTGATAAGATGTACTATCTTTATTGCTGATAGCAACCTTTTGACTTGGATGTACATTGCAAGAGTTGGAGAATAAATGAAATAACAAATTCAAAGCTACCTAACTTGAGTATTTAAGAGTAGAGAAACTGTGGCGGTAAGCCTGTAAGCAGTGGTTTGCATCGAATGCAGCAACCACAACAAAAAGGGAGGGAATGTTGCATATATTTGTTGACATGCAAAACATATATATCTTCCTTACCTCTTTATTTTATTTATTTTACATGTTCAAAACAAACAGTTTTACTTAGGACAAGAGATGCCACCAGTGAGATCTTGGTAGTTGTCTTTGTGAGTACTAGCACGTTTCTGTCAAGTATCTAGAGAGTCAAGTATTGTATTACATGTCTGTCATGAAGTTCCCTACTCAGTGGACTACCTTTTTTTTTGTATGTGTATTTTATTTTAAATCACCAAAAGGCTAGTGTGAGGGAGAGCTCATGATTTGAGATCAAGGACCAGGAGTAGAAGACTACCGTTTCTTATATATTCTTTAGTTTTTTTTTTCTTTTTCTTTTTTATATTTAAAATTTTGATATATGGTCGCTTCACTTCTCACATTTTGTTTAAAGTGGTGAGGTGGGTCCTTGCTTCACACTTCCTCAACACCATAATCACACTTGTGGTGAATTAGTAAATGTATGCTAATTTGGGCTGGTAAGAATTCTCGGTCCATCACGTTTCGACCTGGATCAGTATGGTTCCAAATCATGTCAAATTATAAAACAGTCTGATATTTTCTCTCGGTCTCGAACTAGTTGGAATCGGGACGAAATTTCGATTACTATAGTGGACCTGCTTCAAGCCCAAGTCCAACCCGAACGGGCCTCTGTTGTGAAAATAATAATAATTTAGTAACTAAAGTCTAAAGAACAACGAACCCTAATCCTAACTTCAAAATTTCTCCACTCCTTCGCCTATCTTTTTCTCCTTCGCCTCCGCCTCCACCTCCACCTCCACCTCCAGCTCTACTACCAGCCATCGCTGCCAGCCGACGGTCTACACCGTTCATCACCGCCAGGTTAGACCGTTCATCACCACCAGGTTCTTACGCTATGATGACTGCTCTAGAATCATATCAAACTAGTATACTTCTCGCTCTATTTGAATAAGCTCCTTCAGTTCTTCTTCACCTACCTATTTGCTTTCCTTTGCTTTCCTCCATGTGTGCATTACTTTCTCTTTTTTCTTTGGTGCTCAAGTCTCAAGGAAAAGGAAGAAAGAAGGGATCCTCTCTTCTCTTTTTTTACCTACTTGGATTTTTCTGATTCAATTTGCAATTTCTTCCACTATGAGATCAGGCCAGATCAATTCACCGTATCAAAGAGTTGAAATTACATGTTTAGGTTAAAAACCTGAATGAATATCTCCAAAAAAGAAAAATTGAAGATGCTAGTACACTCAATTCAATTTCACCCCTTAAACTGATCATTTGAGATCTCCTTGCAACCCTTACCAACTTTGTTTGGTACTCCATAAATTACTCCACTTGCTGACTGGTCATCTATTTTTAAAAAGTAATCCTTAAATTAGGCTGCAAATTGGGTGGGTTAGGCAGTCCAACTTAATTCAATATTGTGCTTGGGCTCAGCCAATTTGGGAGCAAGTGAATATTTTGAATTGGGATGGCACGGTTTCATCTCGGTTCAAACTGGACGAACCAGTTCTGCAAAAAAGTCTCCAATCACGGACCCTTCCGTCCCATTTCATAGAACCGAGACCAGAACATGTCCAATCCCAGACTGTGCCCACCCCTACTACTAATATAAGTTACCTCTTCAACAAACAATGAGGGGAGACAATTTTGTTACATCTTATTGCTATTTAGAGGTTGATCTCTACTTATATTGTGAAGTTAGGGTCGAGTTCCAAGTGGACATTAAAATTGGTCTTGGTCTAAAAAAGTCAGTTGTGAACATTAAAATTGGTATTGGTCCAAAAAAGTTAGTTGACTCGAGTTCATTATAGGCACATGAGCATTTTGAAAGTTTAAATGCCCTTGCTAAGATTGTGAAAACACTTATGCAGTTAAAGCGGAGTTATAACATTGAAATAAGTGCGTTATAGCGACTAACGGACCTGAGGAGTATAACGGCTGGATATAACGCCAGGCGTGATAACGGTATTATCACGACCGTTATTTATAACGTTTTATTTCGTAACGCCGTTTTAACTTTTTTACAATATTAAAAAATATTTTCCAGATCATTTTGTTTTGCTTTTTCAGACCTAATTTCAGAGCAGAAGGAAGAATAGAAAAAGGAGTGAAGAATTGAGGAGATCGATCGACCAACAAAGATCGATCAACCAACCAAGTAACCCTAGAGAAACAGAAGGAGAACGACGACATAGAAGAAGAAGAAGAGAAGAAAAAGAAGGGAAGAAGAGAATAAGAAAAAAAAGGGAAAAAGAAGAGGGGAAGAGTCGATTGGTGATCGACGTCTGTGTGTGTGGGTTTGTGCGTATGTGGGTCAGTGCGTGTGGGTCTATTGAAGAAAGGAGGAGGTCAGAGGCCGGGTTGTTCTCATAGCCACCAATTCGGGTCATTGAATCAAACCCAACCTGTCATTCAAAAACACACTTCTCCATCTGATTTAGATCCTTAACTAGAGCAAACACCTTTGAGTGGTTCAAATCAATTTGTTCCGTTACAGAGAGCTGCTGCAAGTAAGAGGAATAAATAAGTGCAAAAACAAGATAAGAGAGACCACTACCAAAGATGAAAATAAAGGATGAGTTGGAAGATGTGCGGCCAATTAATATTCAGGGCGATTGGGAGGTCAGGTTGGATAAGATGGATAGGTTGCTTCAGCAACTTCAAAGTCTATGAAACAAATGTTGGATAAAATGGATGTTTGAAGTGCAAGGATAAGTTTTTCAATTCATACATTGTAGAGAATACAAAACAAATTTAAATTCGAATTCCTTGGTTTGGTTTATATTCTGTGTAAGTTTGTAATGATAATTTACTAGCTCAATGCGCACACTCTTTCACTTTGGATTATTTGATTTAGTGTGTTTCGACTTTGGACAACTTTAACATAGCAAAATTTTACAATTTTGTAACTTCAAATAGTACATCAATGACTCAAAATTTTATTTGATGCTAAGCCCCATTCCCCTTCTCATCCACGCAATTAACATACCATAGTTTTGTTTTTTGGATTCTTCCATTGGCTGGCAAATGACGAATCTCATTTCTGTGAGTAATTTCTGTCTGAATATTCATTGATGCTATTTTCACCTTGGGGATCTGATACCCATGCCCTCTGAAAAATTTCATTTCTTTTCTCGTACAAAATTTGCGTAGTTTTGTGATGTTGGTCCATCGCAATGAGTAAAGCAAATATGCGTTCCAGAGGAGAAAATTTCATGCTTCAATGCATGTTTCGTGTTTCAATGTCTCTCTATATCAATCTCCGTCAAAATATAAATCTTTGTTAAAATATCATATTAATATTTAGTGGGGGTATAAAAAATATATTTAAAAATTATTTCGTTATATACCGTTATAACCTATAACGCTCCTGGATTGTTATGGGTCCGTTATCCGTTTTAACTGCATAGGAAAACACCCAAATTTCAAGCTCAGAAAACATTTTAAGAATTTTTCTTTTTTTCATCGTCTTCCCCAACCCAACCACCCACCTTCACAATCTCCACCGTAGTCGCCTAGCTGACAATGGCACCACCTACCCACTTTCTTTCTTGTCGCTGGCACTCTCTCGTCCTTCTCATACACTCACATAGTCGATAGAAAACATGAATTGGGTCTACTGAGATCTCATCCATTCAATCTCCCCAAACACCCATTTCTCTATTCCACTCTCTACCTCTCGTAATGGATTCAAGCACTTGTTTAGATTATGTTCTGTTCCAATTCACTCGTGCCGTTGGCACTCCAAATACATTTTTTTTTGCTGCTAAAAATCATGCACTGGATACTCTCACCATCATTCCCATCATCTCCCTCAATCAGTTCCATAAAAAAATAAAAATAAAATCATATTTTAGAATGTAAACGAAATTTTCTTAGGTGCAAGCCTAGTTTACGGTTAAAATACTAATTTTTTTTAGAGTCAAACTCGGTTAAAATTAGAATCGATTGAATGTTCAGGTCTTTGTTTGAATGTTCATTAAAATGTTCGTTCGTGTATTGTAGTTAGACAATAAAATATTAAAAATACTTGCATGTTTTAATAATAAAATACATATTTTAAAATATTTAAGTATTTGTATTGATCATTGGTTTAGTTGGAAAAATTTTCAAAATTTTATTTCAACGATACCAAGTTTACCAAAATTCGACAACTATATAGATATTTATCATAATTTTCATTTAAAAAAAATAAAAACAAAATACTCTCTCCGCCACATGTATATTTTACCTACTTTTTCACAAAATTTTTCATATTTCTTTACCCTTCTACATGTTTTATATTTACGAATATGCCATCATGGAAAATGAATCTCAACCCTCAACACATTTTTTAACTTTCAATTTTAACCATATTTTATCTCCAATCCTTATGATTTGACTTTGTCCCAGTCAGAAGTGAATAGTAAAACACCATTCTGAATTGTAATATAGATATTTTGATTTTGCACTCTAGCAGTGTAGCTATCGTTAAAGGTGTGATTTTGAGGTCTTTTTCTAGAGGCAACACATGAGGGCTTCTTGAACCCTTCAATACTCATATTAGAAGTGCTAAAAATAAGATACTTAAGGTGGCTATGCCACTACCTTTTGTGATAAAGCCATGGTGAGTTCGAAATCAGACGAAGAAGATGAATGAGACGAAGAAAATGAATGAGTGAGATGGGGAGGATGGAAGTGTTTGAGATCTACCAACACCATATCTTTCTCTTCTTCTACTTGTTTTGCCTATTTTGTTTGTTATGTTTGATCACATTTTATTCTTTTAGAGCGCGTGGATAGGCAATTTGCCAACCTTTTACCATTTTTTGGACTGGGCAAAACTTATTTTAGAAATTTAAGCCTTTAGATTGTAATTCCTTTGGGCATTGTCTCTCTTCGTTTCAATATGAATGTGTTATCTTTTTGAAACGAGAACTTTTTTTTTTTTTTTTTTTTATATATGTATTTTTATTTTATTTTTAGAGGGATTGAAGAGATTCTCAATGTTTAATGGGTGGCGGAGGAGGAGAAAAGTGTGGGTTTTGAAAGGAGAAATAATGGGTGGAGGAGGAGAAATACTGAGAGTGAGGGAAGAAAAAAAGTGGGATGAGTGGGGTTAGTACCGGCTACCGTGGCCATTGTAAAGGTGGGTAGTTAGGGAAGATGAAGAAGAGAAGAAAATAAAACAAAAGAAATGAAAAAAATAATACTTGTATGAGACCATTGATGGAGCTCGAGATTGCAATTGATAATCTTTGCATTAGACCCTTTCTGCGCTATTAATGCGGCCTAAAATCGGCCAAAAAATGGTATGCGGGGCTGAACCGAATCGCACAGGGTTGACTCGGCCGGCTTTAAACGGAACCAGTAAAATCGGTCAAAAAGTGGTAAAAATGGTAAAAAAGCGGTCCAGGTAACTATAGGTGTTCAAACCTGCAAAATTAAATTCATTTGATTAATTAGTAAAATAATATATGACTATGATTACATATTTACACCCTTTTGATTAATTATTTATTTTGTAATCTATGACTATGATTAAATTTTAAAAATATATACTTTGAAAAATTGTTCGCATAATTCCGCTTATTCCCGCATAATTATGAAAAATCGTAATGCGGTCCTGACCGCTTTCCGCATTAACTGCATAGGACCCTTTGACAATCTTAACTAAGGGTATGTAAGTCTTCAAAATGCTCATGTGCTTCTTACACGCTCACTTAACAGTTAAGTTATAATCAATATGAGTGAACTACTCAAGTTATAATCAATGTGAGTCAACACACACTTTTGGAACCAAGACCAAGTGAGCATTAATGCTCACTTGGGACTTGGACCCTAATTTTGCTATATAACTAAGGGCCAACCTTTAAATAGTTGTATTGCTTTGGGAAGGGTTGATCTGGGGAGACTCATGACCCTTAAACTTAATTATTTATATTTAAGGGCCGAGATCTAGTTGTAGGTTTGGTTTTAGATATTTTCCCAAATTGAATGGCTCAAATCTTAACCAAGCTAGATTTGGTTTCCCTACTAAAAAGGAAATCAAATTGGTGTGCAATCTTTCTTGACTTCCTTGTTTTTTAGCCACAAATTTCTTCCCCAATAGATTTTCTTTTAGGTTGAATAATCTTAGCTAATCATGGCACAAACTCTTTAAACTTTGTTTTAAGGATCTCTAAGTCAAAGCCTCAAAGGTAAATCTCAAGTTGAATTTCAATTGATTACATGATTTCATTGATCATGCAATCTTTGATTTGGAAGAAAGCTCACCAAGTTCAATATTGTCTATGTAGCTCATCTCGTTGTATAGACTTTTTGAAAGTAAGCTATAACATGTAAAACCCTTGTAAAATTTATAGTAAAAGAACTAGTCTCATTGGTAGCTCTTGAAGGAGCTGTTTTTTCTGTCTTTGATAGAGTTTGGTAAACAGTGGCTAGATATACTCGGATTATATGTTTGGCTTGAGTGTATCTGTCGGTTGAACATGACTATGAAGTTTGATTCCAATAGGAAGGTGAAGACGACTAACTATGAGGAATAAGAAGTTTGTGGGTTTAAAGAGAAGTATATTGGACACCGATTCAATTTCCTTTAGTTGGGAACTTGCTCGGCTAAGATTTGAGTCAATCAATTCAGGAAAAATATATACAACCAACCGTCTGCTAGATCTTGACTGTTTAACTGTAATTAACAGTCTACTGTCATTCGGCTCCCAACCCTTTTGGGAAGAGAGTAAAAGCAGTTTTACAGGTTGGAAACGTCTAATGTCATTTGATGGTATGAAATATGGAGGCAAGCATAGTGGGATCAGAGCGAGTGTTGAGACAATATGGTAATTGGGCCAAAACACAATGCTTCCTTTGCAAATGAGTTTGCTACAACTGTCATAACAAGGTTACAAAAGAGTCATTTGGCAGCGTACGTGGCATCGGTTTGCTTGTAGGGTTGAGAACCTTCTTCCCTCATCCCTTGCCTGTGACTATGAATAGTACCAAGATGAGACAAAGTGACTTATTGTATTCCTTCTTCTGGCTCTCGCACATAAATATTAGCATGTACACATCAAGGATATTGTTATCCATATCCTTTGAACCATAATGTTTATCCTTGGATTGGAGGGATTATGGTATCACAGGGCCCTTGTATTGCTTTTGCAGGCGTTTCACACCTATCCTACAACACGCCTTGGCATAATGTGATACAGGGGGTGTTTATCCTCGGGCCGAATTTATTATATTTTTTTTCTTTCACCTCTAACCACTTTTATCATTTCTATTTCCCTTGTAGGATTTAACAAAGATGTTTGAGGGTTTATTGGAGAGAAAATTAGAACTCCCTTTTTACAATTGATTTGTCTTTTGCAATTGTATGTCACAGATTATGTTTGTTTAGGTCGACAAAGTGATCTGCAGCATAGAGGTTTTTTAAGGTGAAATTAACGTGAGGTGGTTGACTCCACAGGTACAGTTGTTTCTATATAGTATTCTAAAATCAGGTCGCTGAGTCATTCCACTGAGGAGCATAGTGTATTTTCTACAAGCTACCATGGCTTCGGAGTTTGGATCATTAGTTTCACTGAATTTATTGATTTATTATTGTGTCCTACAATGCAATGGAAACTTTTGAAACATGTTTCATAGAAGTATACATTCTTAGTGATTATAGAATGTTAAAATTCCTTTGTTAGATCTTTTCCGTTTTATCTTTGAATGCCTGACTGTTTGATATCTTACTGTATTGACTCTGTATGATGACATTCAGATCTTTTACAGGTTTATAGGTTATGTTTGGGGGAGGACTTTTTGGACGGTAGACATCCTCACCTAGGAAATGTAGAATTTTTTCGTTATGCAGGTACGGGGATGTCCCAAATTTTTTGCTGATGTAATTTAGGTAATGACTAGTAATGTACGGACTTCAGGAAAAAAAAAAAAGGACTAACAGTGATTCTCCTAGGTTAGGAAGACTTTGGATTGTATGTTTCAGCCCAGTAGCATTTCCTTTGTTGATTTTATTTTATGCAGAGGCATCTTACAGGTGCCAGTTCTCATCTAGAATTTTAGCAGTAGAAATCTACTGATTACTTGTCCTGCTTAAGACTGTACACAGCTTAGTTTAAGTTTCCTTTCAGCTGTGTAAATATTCTTATTAAATAATGAATATATTTTAAAAAGTAATTATAAAAAAATATTTTCTGGGACTGTTATTTCCATGGCTAACTTCGAATGAAGAAAACTGTTATGAGTTATGCTATTGAGCCCCTCGCCACACTGCAGTCTTTTGCTTATGTAAGCTGATTTTGTTTTTGCTGAAAAGGATGAGTTCAATTCTGATTTTGGATTGAAAACAAATATGCCAAATCATTATGGTTGCATTGTTAAAAATGAATAAAACATTAGAGAATTTTTCCCTTTTTGAGTTTTTTCAATTCTGGAACCCACCGTTTTCCTCTTTGGGATTTATAGAGTACTAAAGAGTAAAGACAAAGACTAGGTATGTCTTTCTTTTGTGTTCAGGTTGAATTTGAGGCAGCTAGTTTATTTGGATTCCTTTTTTTTTATTTGAGCGATTTATTTGTTTCAACTGTTGTTACCACAATCAGAAATATGAGTTTGGAGCAAAGTTTTTTGGTTTTATTTAGGCACTTGCTTATTATGCTCACAAGCACCAATATTTTAGCTGTTTTGAGGAGTTTGGGCAGAATTTTCGACAGTTGGAAATTATCCTATTCCCATAGGTTCAAATCCAAACAATTCTTTTGCATTTTCAACTTCTTCATGTATTAGTGTCAATAAAAATAATTCTACCACTCTTCATTCAACATTTAATTAAGTTTTCAATTGATCTTCTTGGTATTGTACTTTTATTTGCTTGCTAAGACATTTTTTTGGGGTATTTTGAATGAGTTGAGCACTTGGCACCCTAACAGTGTACTTCCAATGGGTGCGCCTGTACAGCCCTCAATTAAGGTTTTCCATGCACGCAAACAATCTAGGGTAACCCCAACAAAATTTGAAAAACCAACGGCAGTCCTATATATGCAATCCTATAGGTACAGGGTTACTCGGTATAATCAATAATATTACAAGGGAGTCTAACCATATTAGGCTGCTTTTGGTTTTTCAGATTTTGTTTTCCTTTAGGCTGCAATTATTTTCTTGTTTGGTTTGGTCGAGACCATAACAAAAATAAAAGAAAACATTTGTATTTGTTTGGTTATGATCATTATCATCTGAGAAATGAAATGTAGTGGTCAAGGAAGACGGGTTGGTGGGTAAAAAAACTCACTCGGTTTTAATGTTTGGCTTTTTCATGCAGTCTGTTCATTCTATCTATAATTGTTCTAGATGAGAAAGATTTGTTTCTCTTGCACTCTGTTTCCAGACCAAATGCAGCATGTTTGCTTTGGAGGCATAACGATGCTTAGGGGTCTAAGTAATAAGCACAAGTCTACATAAATAAGGTTGCTTTTAACATTTTTATAATATATTCTGGTGTGCTCACCTCCAAAAATCAACAAATTTTCAATTAGCATGAGTAAACTCTCAAAGTCAGTGGACTTGCAATTCCCCAAAACATTCAACACAATTCTATTCGGACCCGGTTGTGGGAATATTGTCCCCGTTTTGAGTTTTTCTTGTTGGGGTACAACTTTGTGTTTGACTTTATTATTTTGGGTCTTGAGGGCTATCATTTGATTCTAGGGATGGATTGGTTGTCCAGTCATCCGGTGATCATTGATTGCTTGCATAGGTCGGTGATGTTAGCGTCACCTGACGCTTCGCCTCGTGTGTTGGCTTGTGAGCTCGATTCGATTTCTATGATGTCGAGTTTTCTTAGCTCTCTTGAGATTTCTTGTCCCGACACTAGCTCTGTAGAGGTTGTTGATAGGGGCATAATTAGGCTATTTTTAGTACCATATTTCTATATGTATTATTAGCTATTACTTGTTAATTATGGTACTAATTGCTATTTTCATGTTTGTGTAGGTTTCCAATTACAATACTTTAAAATAGAAGCAAATTGGCAATTTAGGAATACTAATTGCACAAGGACTTCACACAAGCAAGGAAACCACACCAACAAGGAAACCACAGAAAGAAGAAAACAAGAATAAAAAGGGGACATACCTGGCTTGGAGAGATGAACCACCCATCGAGCAATAGCATTCATCCACAGCCTCCACAACAAGCCCTAACCCTCGTATAGCCGAAATCCCTCACTGTTTCGCACCCATCCAGCAATCGCACCCATCCATCATCACCTCGCCAAACCCTAGCCATCGCCATCACCATCAGAACCTCCTTCACCTCAGCCGTCGTCCTCAGTTCATCATCCACCGATCTACAGCCTCTTCATCACATCCAGAAACAACCTCCATCAACCCAATCGAACCCCCATTCTCGCAGATCCCTCCTCGCAACAGCCTTCGTCGTCCTCTCTTCACTCAACCAGTCGACCTCCTCCCTGATCATCACCACCTGCCTGATTCCCCTCTCTCTTTTCTCGCTGTCCATCGACATTCCCTCATCTCTCTCACTCTGTCACAAGCAGAAACCGAAAGGAAGAGAAGAAGCAGAATCGAAAGGAAGAGAAGAAGCAGACCGTGAAGAGGAAGGAACAGAGAGGTGAAGCAAATCGCGAAGGAGCAATTCGCGTGTTGGAGGTGAAGAGATATCGCGCTATTCACACCCCAATTTCCACTCAGTACCACCACGGAACAGGCGACAGCGTTCTTTCTAATCTCTTTCTCTTATTTTAGTTTGATTATTGATTATGGATTACTGTTTGAACATAATTAATATGTCTAGCTAAACTCCTCTTAGTTAGAGGTGAATTCGAAGCTCCGAACATGTGCTTTATAAATTAATTGAATTTAATCTTCCTTGCTATTAGTGATTGTGTTTTGCTTAACTGCTTTATAGAGAACTTTTCTTTGTATGTTTGTTAAGGTGGCCAACTTAGTAAGCATGCTAGGATCTGGAGCTAGAGTATAGGAGAATTTCACCTAATTGTTATGATTCTGTACTCACAAGTAGTAAATACCAAGGAACGTTGGTAAGGTTAAGTCAAAACCTAGGCAAGAACAAGATGTTGATCATACTTGTGATTGCCTAGTCAGTGTTCATATTTTCCACAAAACTTAATGATCTTAGATTGCTATTTAACTTGCGATTCCTGTTTAGATAACATGATAAGAATAGTTTGAAAGCGACGCTTAGTTTAATTCAACGAACTTGGAAAAATAATAAGATTAATGCAGTGCGATCACGGTTAGTCTTGAGCATTGTCTCTCACGAGTTAACAAGTGATTATTGAAGATTAATTTATAAGCATATGTTTGGTGTGTGGAGATAAACCCTTAGCTAATTTCTCATATTTGTCATCTCTTTAGTTTATTATCTTTATATTAATTTTCGTAGTTATTTTCATAATTTAATTTAGAAAATCCAATCCCCTTTTATTTAATTAATTAGGTTGTTAGTTGTCTTTTAATTATTATTAGTGTAATTAACAAGCCCTCTAATCCCCGGTCTAGAACGATTCCTACTTATTCTATACTACAAATTACAAAGCAGGGTATTAAGTTGTGCGCTACTAAAATAGCGCATCAATTTTTGGCGCCGTTGCCGGGGATTAGAAAAGTTGTTGATTACTTAATTAGTTTTTATTTTTATTTTTATTGATTTTTTCTTTCTTTCTTTCTTTCTTTCTTTATCTCAGGTACCAGTTCATGCACAATAGGAGATCCAGCGAAAACTTAGTAGAATACGATTCAGAGCCTGAGAAAACATTTAGAAGACGAAGAAGAGAAACAAAAGAACTACAAACATCTAGCTTTGAATCTGAATCTGAATCTGAAGAGTTCGACATGGGAGACAATAGATCTATTAAAGAACTTTCGGCATCCACCTTGGACAATGCCGCACCCTTGTGCATTCAGTACCCATTAACCGCGCAGGGCAAGACTGAATCATTCGAGCTGAAATCCAGCCTACTTCATCATATTCCGAAGTATCATGGTCTTTCTATGGAGGATCCAAATAAACATTTAAAGGAATTTGAAGTTGTATGCTCCAGTATGACGCCAATAAATGTGGATGAAAACATTCTAAAGTTGAGAGCATTCCCTTTTTCTCAGACTGATAGGGCTAAGGATTGGCTCTATGAACTACCTTCCGGAACAATATATTCTTGGGAAAGCATGAAGAAGGTGTTTCTAGAGAAATTCTTCCCAACTTCCAAAATTATCTTATTGAGGAAGAAAATCAGTGGCATACAGCAAGGTCCAGGAGAATCATATCCGGCTTACTATGAGCGCTTCAAAACTCTCATAGCATCATGCCCGCAGCATCAGATGAAGGAGGAGCTCCTGATTCAATACTTTTATGAGGGATTGCTTTCTCTTGAGCGACAGATGTTAGATGCAGCGGCAGGAGGAGCTTTGGTTGATAAAACTCCAGCAGCAGCAAAAACTTTGATTGCAAACCGAGCCTTAAATGCCCAGCAGTATGAAGGAATTGGAGAGCCTTCACGCCAAGTCAATGAGGTAAGTACTAATTCTAGTTTGGAAGCTCAAATGGCTAATCTTACCTCACTTGTGACTCAGGCCCTAGGGAAGCCGAATATGCTAGGAGTTGCACAGGTTTGTGGCGTGTGTACAAAGCCAGGACATCCATCTGATCAATGTCCTCAACTGATTGAGAATGGCGGTTGGGAGAATGTCAATGCAATAGGTTTTCAGGGGCAAAATCACTATAGAAATAATCCTTATTCGAACACCTACAATGAAGGTTGAAGAAATCACCCAAGTTTTGGATGGAGAAATTCAGAACAACCTCAACAACAGACTTCGAATCGGCCACCCCCTGGTTTCTTTCAAGGACCACCTGAACCACCTCAGCACAATTCAGGTATGCCGCTTAATTATGATGAGATTATGAAATCATTAACTATTTCTCAACAAAATCAAGCAAAAGATATAGCAGATTTGAAGCTACAGATGAGACAAATAGCTGAGTTTATTGGACAAATTCGCGAGCAAGGAAAACTTCCTAGTTCTACCACTCCAAATTCGAAGGGCAGGTTTGAAACTGCAAAAGCAATTACATTGAGGAGTGGTAGGCAAATTGAGAATGAACCAATAGTCCCTAAACATAGTCGAAATAGGGAAACTGAGTTACAAAAGGATGATCCAGCCATCATTGGAACACCAGAACTCCAAGGTAAGAAGGTGAGCATTCCAAATTCAGTTTCTGCTAATCTTGTTCCACCTTTTGTGCATTTTCCAGGTAGGTTTGCCAAATTTAGGAAAGATGAACAGGATAAGGAAATTTTGGAAACCTTCCGAAAAGTCCAAGTCAATATTCTTCTTCTTGATGCTATTAAGCAAGTGCCTAAGTATGCAAAATTTTTTAAGGAGCTTTGCACAACAAAGAGACGTCTTCGAGACGGAGAGGTAGTTAAAGTAAGTGAGAATGTCTCCGCAGTTCTTCAAAGAAAATTGCCACCGAAGTGTAAGGATCCAGGTAGTTTCACTATCCCTTGTGTTATCGGTAATACTAAAATTGAAAATGCAATGTTAGACTTAGGTGCTTCAATTAATGTTATGCCGTATTCTATTTATCGATCTATGAATCTTGGGAAGTTAAAAAATGATGGTGTTATTATTCAATTGGCTGACCGTTCTAATGCATATCCTCGAGGTTTGTTGGAAGATGTCTTAGTGCAGGTTAACCATTTGATATTCCCAGCAGATTTCTATGTTCTTGAGATGGAAGATTCGGAATTATCAGCACCTTTGCCTCTTCTTTTAGGGCGCCCCTTCATGAAAACTGCGAAGACAAATATTGATGTGTATGCGGGGAAACTGACCATGGAATTTGATGGTGATGTGATTGGCTTCAACATCTTTGAAGCCACGAGATATCCTGATAAAAATCATTCTTGTTTTTCTATTAATGTGAATGACAATTTGGCCCAAAAATTGTCAGACCTCAAAAACGAGGATGAACTTGAGACCAACATCACTACTGCCGTTGGATATGAGAGCAATGGAGTTCCCTATGACACAAAGAAGCGAAAGAAATTTCAGTTGAATGAGCTTGAACAGATTCAGGATGAGGCTTATGATAGTAAAAACAATTATAAGGAGAACACTATAGTTTTTCATGATCAGATGATCCATGGAAATACTTTTGTCATTGGAATGAAAGTCTTGCTTTTCCAATCATGTCTTAGAACTGGTAAGTTACGTTCTGAATGGGTTGGTCATTTTATTGTTACTAATGTTTTTCCTCATGGTGCTTTTCAGATTAAGAGTGTCACAACTGGGAAGGAGTTTAAAGTGAAACATCATCGACTTAAGCCCTATTATGAGTCATTTGTGGAGCATGACGTGGATGACGTATCACTCCATGTTCCCACTTATTCTGAGGATTAATTGGAGATACCGTCAGGCTGCACGACGTTAAGACAAGCGCTTCTTGGGAGGCAACCCAATCAGATTTGCTTTCTTTATCATTTTATTTTATTTTCGTTGTTTTTTTTTTTGTTTGTTAGTAGTTTGTTTTTCCGCGTTTAAATCTTTCATTGCATGTGCTATAATCTATTAACATTGAGGACAATGTTAGGTTTAAGTGTGGGGGAACAAAACATTGTTTTATTTTGAATTATTTTGAAAAAAAAAAACATTGTTGGTTTTTATTTTCTTTGTTGGTATTAGTGTCATAAAAAAATAATAAAAATAAAAATAAAAATAAAAAATAAAAATTTATATTTGTTTTGAGTCTTAGATACTTTCCAACACAATGATGAGATTTGGTTTTTAATTGCATGACTTTAAGATGATTTATAAACATGATTCAAGATCTAATATTATTCTTTGGTTAATGCTTATTTATGGTTATCATATGCAAATTCACATGTAATCAACTTAGTAATTGGTACTCATAGCATGCTTAGTTGAATTTAACTCATTATAACTCATATGTGAGTTTTGAGCCTATTGTTCCTTTAATTTTGAGAGTTTTTAGTTAGGTCATTTTTTATTTCTTTTGTCAATAATAATTCGTTGCATGATCTCAATTTTGTTTGCTTTGGTTGCTACTTGGATTGCTTTAAAAATTAAGAATTAAACACTAGAACTTGTATTAATTTCGTTCAAAGCATCATATTGAATTGCATGACATGCTTGACATGATAAAGGCACCTAGTTTCCACCATTGCCAAATAATCCCGATCCATAATATTTTTCCTTTAGGTTAACCCCATTGAGCCTGTTATTAACCCTTTTATTTCATTACCCTCATTCTCTATCCCTAACCTAATAAAACGAGTGGAGCATAATTTGATTTGCAGATACTTTATTGTGGTTCAAGGTATGTTGAAAAGCAAGTGTGGGGGAAGACCCTTGTGGTAGACAGTTCAAAAAGAAAGAGTTGCAAAAAAAAAAAAAAAAAAAAAAAGTTACAAAAGGATACAAATCCTTATCTTTATCCATTCAGTACTACAGTACCATACAGATAGTTCAATTCTTTTCAATAGATACAAAATAATTGCTGAAGCTCTTCATTATCAATGAGCCACCTCGTCATTTTCCCACTTATGTCTTGAACCATATGATTCTTTGCTAATGTCTCTAATCTTATTGCATGCTTTCACAATTTCTTCAAGCCCTTTGAAAACTTCATATCCGTTCTTTCTCTTCCCTGGACCCCTGGCCCCATTTCAACCTGAATTAAGACCTTTTGATTGAGTGTGTCTTGCAATGTCACAATGTGGAGATTCAAATGAGGTATGAGCATATGGTGTCCCTAGTTCTTGCATTCAAGTAGTAGCATTCCTTCCATGAGATCATATATCTAAAAAAAAAAAAAAAAAAAAAAAAGAGTCAGAAAATGCCATTCTTTCTTGTTATATCATATGTGAGCTATTTGTTTCCCTTTCACATCAATCCTCTCACATATAGCTAGAATAGGAAGAGTGATTTTACCAAACAATCAGTGAAAAAAGAAAAGAGTGCATCCAGTGAGATTTTTGGGTTAATTCTTCTTGGCACGCGCTTGAGTTTCACAGTCACTTGGTTTAATTTAATTGTAAATTTTTATATCATTGCTATGAACGTGTATTAATTTTCGAATGATGTGGATTTAATCTCGGGTTTACAAAGAATCTTAACATGTCATGATCCGTTGAAAATCTCTGAGACAAATGTTGGAAAGTATAGATTGAGTCATTTGAGTCTTTTATTTTTGTTTCTTGGATTTGCTCGAGGACTAGCAAAAGATAAGTGTGGGGAAATTTGATAGGGGCATAATTAGGCTATTTTTAGTACCATATTTCTATATGTATTATTAGTTATTACTTGTTAATTATGGTACTAATTGCTATTTTCATGTTTGTGTAGGTTTCCAATTACAATACTTTAAAATAGAAGCAAATTGGCAATTTAGGAATACTAATTGCACAAGGACTTCACACAAGCAAGGAAACCACACCAACAAGGAAACCACAGAAAGAAGAAAACAAGAATAAAAAGGGGACATACCTGGCTTGGAGAGATGAACCACCCATCGAGCAATAGCATTCATCCACAGCCTCCACAACAAGCCCTAACCCTCGTATAGCCGAAATCCCTCACTGTTTCGCACCCATCCAGCAATCGCACCCATCCATCATCACCTCGCCAAACCCTAGCCATCGCCATCACCATCAGAACCTCCTTCACCTCAGCCGTCGTCCTCAGTTCATCATCCACCGATCTACAGCCTCTTCATCACATCCAGAAACAACCTCCATCAACCCAATCGAACCCCCATTCTCGCAGATCCCTCCTCGCAACAGCCTTCGTCGTCCTCTCTTCACTCAACCAGTCGACCTCTTCCCTGATCATCACCACCCACCTGATTCCCCTCTCTCTTTTCTCGCTGTCCATCGACATTCCCTCATCTCTCTCACTCTGTCACAAACAGAAACCGAAAGGAAGAGAAGAAGCAGAAATCGAAAGGAAGAGAAGAAGCAGACCATGAAGAGGAAGGAACAGAGAGGTGAAGCAAATCGCGAAGGAGCAATTCGCGTGTTGGAGGTGAAGAGATATCACGCTATTCACACCCCAATTTCCACTCAGTACCACCACGGAACAGGCGACAACGTTCTTTCTAATCTCTTTCTCTTATTTTAGTTTGATTATTGATTATGGATTACTGTTTGAACATAATTAATATGTCTAGCTAAACTCCCCTTAGTTAGGGGTGAATTCGAAGCCCCGAACATGTGTTTTATAAATTAATTGAATTTAATCTTCCTTGCTATTAGTGATTGTGTTTTGCTTAACTGCTTTATAGAGAACTTTTCTTTGTATGTTTGTTAAGGTGGCCAACTTAGTAAGCATGCTAGGATCTGGAGCTAGAGTATAGGAGAATTTCACCTAATTGTTATGATTCTGTACTCACAAGTAGTAAATACCAAGGAACGTTGGTAAGGTTAAGTCAAAACCTAGGCAAGAACAAGATGTTGATCATACTTGTGATTGCTTTGTCAGTGTTCATATTTTCCACAAAACTTAATGATCTTAGATTGCTATTTAACTTGCGATTCCTGTTTAGATAGCATGATAAGAATAGTTTGAAAGCGACGCTTAGTTTAATTCAACGAACTTGGGAAAATAATAAGATTAATTCAGTGCGGTCACGGTTAGTCTTGAGCATTGTCTCTCACGAGTTAGCAAGTGATTATTGAAGATTAATTTATAAGCGTATGTTTGGTGTGTGGAGATAAATCCTTAGCTAATTTCTCATCTTTGTTATCTCTTTAGTTTATTATCTTTATATTAATTTTCGTAGTTATTTTCATAATTTAATTTAGAAAATCCAATCCCCTTTTATTTAATTAATTAGGTTGTTAGTTGTCTTTTAATTATTATTAGTGTAATTAACAAGCCCTCTAATCCTCGGTCTAGAACGATCCCTATTTATTCTATACTACAAATTACAAAGCAGGGTATTAAGTTGTGCGCTACTAAAATAGCGCATCAGTTGTGTGTGAGTTTTCAGATGTCTTTCAGGAGATTTCTGGTATCCCTCCTCGTCGTGAGGTAGAGTTTCGGATTGACCTGGTTCCTGGTACTGCACCTATATCTAAATCAGCGTACATGCTTGCACCTAAGCAATTGGAAGAGATGAAAGTACAACTTGATGAGTTGCTTCGTAAGGGGTTTATTCGTCCGAGCAATTCACCTTGGGGAGCTCCAGCAATATTTGTGTCCAAGAAGGATGGATCATTGAGGATGTGCATAGATTATCGAAATCTGAATAAAGTGACCATCAAGAATAAGTATCCATTGCCTCGAATTGATGATCTATTGGATCAGTTGAGGAGAGCCGTAGTGTTTTCACAGTTGGATTTGCAGTCTGGGTATCATCAGAAGAGAGTTGAGGAACATTCCGTTCAAATTACGCTTTTCGGACCCGTTATGGCTTGTATGAGTTTCCAGTCATGCCATTTGGATTGACAAATGCACCAGCTTTCTTCATGGATTTGATGAATAGATTGTTCAGTCCGTACTTGGACAAATTTGTGGTAATCTTCATTGACGATATCTTAGTGTACTCGAGGAGTTTAGAGGAGCACAGAGAGCACCTTTGCATTGTTTTGCAGACACTTAGAGAAAATCAGTTGTATGCGAAGTTTAGTAAGTGTCACTTCTGGGAGCCTGAAGTTCGATTTCTCGGGCATGTCATTTCTAGTGGAGGTATTGCAGTGGATCCCGAGAAAGTCGAAACAGTGAAGTATTTGAGACGACCGAGTAGTGTGACGGAGATTCGTAGTTTTCTGAGTTTGGCTGGTTATTACCGACGGTTTATCGAGAAATTTTCCCTGATTGTGGCACCACTCACTCAGTTAACTAGGAAGAATGTTCCTTTTGTATGGTCAGAAAAGTGTGAAAAAGCTTTTGAAACTTTGAAGCTTCGGTTGACTTCAGCACCAGTGTTGACTATTCCGACACCTGGTAGCCGACTGGTGGTGTTTATTGATGCTTGCGGTACAGGATTGGGTGGAGTGTTGATGCAAGGCAAGAAGGTCGTAGCCTATGCGTCTCGACAGTTGAAACCCCACGAGCGGAGATATCCGACACATGATTTAGAGTTGGCAGCCGTAGTCTTTGCTTTGAAGATCTGGAGACATTATCTGTATGGTGAGAGGTTCGAGTTGTTCACAGATCACAAGAGTTTGAAGTACCTATTCACTTAGAGGGAGTTGAATATGAGGCAACAACGATGAGTTGATTTTCTTAGCAGCTATGACTTCGAGATACAATATCAGCCTGGTAGGGCCAATGTGGTTGCAGATGCCTTGAGTAGGCGACATGCAGTGATGGCAACCATGATGATTCAGAAGTACCGAACACTTGAGACATTAGTTTCATTTGCAGTTCAGCCTACTTTCAGTACAGAAGGCATAGCAGTTTATCCGCCGTTGATCAGTAGAGTGGTGGAGAGACAGACCTCCGATCCAGTGATTACGAGGCAGATAGCAGATTTGGTAGTGGACACATTGGATGAGTGCCCTACTGATTGGTCAGTGGGTTCAGATGGAGGGTTGTGGTTTCGTGGGCGGCTTTGTGTTCCGTCTAATGAGGAGTTGCGAAGAGATATCTTACAGGAAGCTCATAGATCTCGTTTCACCATTCACCCCGGTGGAACAAAGATGTATCGAGATTTGAGACGTTCTTTCTGGTGGCGTGGCATGAAGAAAGACATTGGAGAGTTTGTGGCACGGTGTGCGACTTGTCAGCAGGTGAATGTCGAGCATCAGAGACCGTCTTGGTTATTGCAACCATTGGAGATCCCGACGTGGAAGTGGGAGTATATCACTATGGATTTCATCGATGGACTTTCACGGTCGAGGAAAGGTAATGAGTCGATATGGGTCATTGTTGATCTGTTGACGAAGTGTGCACATTTCATTCCTGTTAGTATGAATCGGACGGCAGACAGTCTAGCGATGTTGTTCATTCGGGAGATAGTTCGCCTTCATGGGTCGCCTGTTTCGATTGTATCCGACAGAGATCCGCTTTTCACAGCCCACTTCTGGCAGAGCTTTCAGCAAGCTATGGGTACTAGATTGGACATGAGTACAACCTATCATCCACAGACAGATGGCCAATCTGAGCGAGTGAATCAGGTAGTGGAAGACATGCTTAGAGCATGCATTTTAGACTTTGGGGGTAGTTGGGAAGATCATCTACCGTTGTGCGAGTTTCCGTACAACAACAACTACCACGTAAGTATTGGCATGGCACCGTTTGAGGCACTCTACGGACGACCGTGTAAGTCCCCTGTTTATTGGGCAGAGATTGGAGAGTCAGTTGTGATGGAGCCGGATGTGATCAGAGAAACTACTGAGAAGATTGAGCTGATTAGAGCGCGTTTGTTGACAGCCCAGAGTAGACAGAAGAGTTACGCTGATAGGAGGCGCAAGGAGTTAGAGTTTGATGTTGGCGACAGGGTTTTTCTGAAAGTTTCCCCGATGCGCGGAGTTGTTATGTTCCGAAGTCGAGGGAAGCTTGCACCGAGGTATGTAGGGCCATATGAGATTACTGAGAGGATTGGACCAGTGGCCTACAGATTGGCTTTGCCGCAGAGTATGTCAGGTTTCCACGACGTGTTTCACGTATCCATGTTGCGGAAGTGTTTGGCAGACCCGTCACAGATTATAGAGCCCACTGAGTTGGAGATTTCTGATGAGTTGACGTATCCAGTGAGGCCAGTAGCCATTGTTGATGATGATGTGAAACAACTTCGACGGACAGTGAAGTTAGTAAAGGTTCAGTGGAGCCACCGAGAGGGTGACATGACTTGGGAGCTGGAGGACCAGATGAGACAGAAATACCCTGAGCTTTTCGCCTAGGTTTTCTTGTCGTGGCTTTGTTTGATCTCGAGGACGAGATCTCTTTTAAGGTGTGTATGATGTAATATCTGTTTTAAAAAAAAATTGTTGGAGGGGTTGTACTCTCAGTAAATGCGGTGGGGGCACATAGCTACCCACCCTTTAAAAGACAAAACCCCTCCCTTTTTCTTTCTTCTTTCCTTTTTCTTTTCCTTCGCAGAGAGCAATTCCCTGCCGCTGCTGCTCATCCGCCTGCTTGCTTGCCGTCGGATCAAGCGATTCCTTCGCAAAAATCTTGCCCATTGTCCTTCATTTCTTCCCCTCTTCGTTTCTCTTTTGGTTTTTCGCAATAAAAAAAATCAGTTTTCATATTTGAGTTTGACGTGGTGGGTTGTTTGATCGGATTTCGTAGCTCCGATCAGCCGTTGAGGGGCCTTTGTGGCGTCATTTGGAGCCCTTAGACCCCATATGCAAGGGTGATTTCGGGGTTGGCCGAATTTTTTCAAAAAATCAGGGTGCATGTCCGTTTTGAGGGTTTTTCGGTGTGAATCCGGACTTTGGGCGCGTGGGTGAGCTGCCAATCTGTGTTTTCAGGTGTGCTTGGACCTATTTCCGGCATGTTGTGCTGTTCAGAGGCGATCGGACCGGAGTAGGGAGGGTTTCGGCGAGTTTTCGACAAACTTTGGGTTTTGGCGGGGTGTTTGCCGAATTTTTATTGCCTGTAAGTTTTTCTTTCAGTCAAACGCCACTTGTAATTTATTTATTTATTTTTCTAATTTTCGGCTAGTTTGCTCACCTTTGAGTCCGCCTTGCAGTTTTAAAAATTTCTATGGTCCCGCATTCGTTGTTTTGCGAGTTAGGAGCTTTGACCGGTAGGAATTGGGTTCTGAAAACCCATTCCGCTCAGGTGAGTGTAACTTGATGAGTTGCTTCCTCTATATTATCAGGTGTATTATCTTGCTATACTAGATGCTTGTATACTGGTTTTGTCGCTATGACTCTGACGGGGCGAATCATATATTCTTATTTTGTTCAAATTTTTATCGTAGTTTTTATTTCCGTTTAATTCTTGTATCAAGAATGTGTTATATTATGATGTTGTGGCCGGTTACGATCCACCTGTATTACGGGTTAGTTCACGCATCGGCACGCTGCGATTCCCGTGGCGGGTCGGGGCGTGACAGGGGGTGGGGCTTCTGCGCACAAAGGGCAGCCGTCGGATCCGATGGACGGTCCATATCTGTGGACTTTAAACATTTTTTATTTCACAGTTTTTTTATTGCTGGATTGGACTTTAAACTTTTTTTTTTTTTGATTGATCCTCCGAGTCCCACTTCTTCCATCTCCTCTCTCTCCAAACTTTCCTTCTTTTTCTTCTCTCTTTTGTTCTTGTTTTTCTTTTCAGCTCTTCTTCTTCGTTTGTTTCAGCTAAAATCTCTCAATCCAAGAAACAAACTCAGTAGTGCTCATTACTCAATAACCAATAACATTATCAAACCTGATCATACAAGGTGTATATAGTAAGCACCCAAAAAACAAAAACCAAACAAAATGCTATTTTAAAAAGGGATTGAAAGTTCTGTCAAGTTTATTGAGATGAACACAAACTAATCAATTAGTAAGACCTTGTGTTGATTCACAATTACTCTTGTAAAAAATTTATTTTATGCAAATGCTACCACAATCACAGCAAGGACATCTCATTGATTCACTTGTCACAACTGTAACTGGAAAACTCAAATAACCACAAAGAAAAGGAAGAACGAATGATGAAATTGAACTATTATAACTGGAAAGTAGGATAAAAATCTCTTTTGGGTGAACTCAACCCAGAAAAGCCTCAGATACAAATCTATTTATACTAAATCCTATAACAGAATTTCAAAATTACAGAGCATATCTATTTATACTAAATCCTATAACAGAATTTCAAAATGGGCTAATAAGGAGTTTACACGTGTTTGGCTATAGTCCTTTCATTTGTAACTAACAAGAAGCAATTTACTTAACTATCCCTATCTTTTCAACTTGAATTTGAATTTGGCGCCGTTTGTTGGCGCTCTTTTTCTACTTCTACTTTCAACTCTTCTTTGCTTCCAAAATCAGCTCTGCTTTGCTTGAGATCGTGACAATGCCCACCCCTTAAGACAAAACCTTGTCCTCAAGGTTTGAAAGAAGGAAACATAGCCTGGATGTGCGGCCAATCCTCCCAGGTAGAGTCCTTTAGAGAGGAGTTTGACCACCGCACCAACACCTGTGTCATGGCTTTATTATGGCGAGGAACCATTCTGCGGGCTAAGATGGCAGTGGGTTCTGTTCGAAAATTGCCTGAGTTGTCCACCAAGGGAAGTAAGGGAGTGGGGATGACTTGAGAGCCCAACTTCTTCTTCAATTGCGACACATGAAACACGGGGTGTATCTTGGAACGAGGGGGCAATTCCAGTTTGTAAGCAACTGAACCGATTCGTTCGATGACCTGAAATGGGCCATAAAACGAGCGGATAGTTTCAAGTTGCGGCAGATGCTTACAGATGTTTGGCGATAGGGCTGGAGACGAAGGTAGACCCAGTCTCCAACATTGAACTCACGTTCAGATCTGCCTCTGTCAGCATACAACTTCATGCGCTCTTGAGCTCGATGGAGCTTTTCTTTGATAATTGAGAGCATGTGGTCTCTCTCAGTGAGGTAGGCTTGCACATCAGTGATGGTTGTCTGGATGAGTGGAGGGAGAGCCAGCAAAGGTGGGGTGTACCCATACAAAGCCTGAAATGGAGATGTTTGTAAACTTGAGTGGTAGGAGGTATTGAACCAGTACTCTGCCAGATACAACCACTTAATCCACTGAGAGGGTGTCTCACTTGTCATGCATCGTAAGTAGGTTTCTAAACATGCATTGGTGCACTCGGTTTGTCCGTCCGTTTGAGGATGGTAGGCGGAGCTTAGGCTGAGAGTGGTACCCAGGGCTTTAAACAAATCTTGCCAGAAGGAGCTAATGAAAACCTTGTCGCGGTCACTGACAATGGACTCTGGTAGTCCATGTAATTTGTAAACGTGCTGAAGAAATAGGTCATCTACAATAGCCGCAGTGTATGGATGACCCAGTGAGAAGAAATGACCATATTTAGTAAGCCGATCCACAACTACCAAAATCACTGTCTTGCCTTGTGAAATAGGAAGCCCCTCAATGAAATCCATCGAAATGTGCTGCCAAGCCTGATCCGGTATGGGTAGGGGTTTAAGGAGGCCACCGTAACTTGACTGGTCATGTTTGTACATCTGGCAGGTGGCACACTCAGTGATGAAAGAGAGCACGTCTGCCTTCATTTTTGGCCAAAAAAATACAATTGTAATTGTTTGAGTGTTGTGGTAATACCCGAATGTCCTCCTAAGGCAGAAATATGGAACTCTTGCAACAATTGCTGTCTGAGGGAACTAGAGTCTCCAATGTACAACTGATGCTTGTATTTCAGCAGACCAAATTGCAATGAGAAAGGGGGCTGTGAGTCAGGCTGAATAAGCAACTGTGGGATCAACTTCAAGGCTAAGGCATCCTGCTCATCAGAGTGGATAACATCCAGTAGCCACTGTGGTCTGACAATAGAGAGGGCTGAGCATTGGCTTTCAGGTGCCACACATTTGGACAAGGAATCTGCGGCAGTGTTCTCTGAGCCTTTCTTGTAGTGAATTTCATAATCGAAACCGAGCAGCTTTGACAACCATTTATGTTGCGTCATAGTAGTAACTTTCTGTGCTAGGAAGTATCTGATACTTTGATGATCAGTGTAGTTATAAAACTTGGAGCCTAACAAATAAGATCTCCACCTGTGGATAGCCATGACAATTGCAAGTAATTCTTTATCATAAGTGGATAAAGTCATGTTTCTTGGGCTAAGGGCCTTACTAAAAAAAAACAATTGGTCTACCCTTTTGAGATATGACTGTTCCTACACCTCTACTACAAGCATCAGTCTCAATATTGAAAGGAGAAGTAAAATCAGGTAGAGCTAAGACAGGGGCTTTACACATGGCTTCTTTTAATTGAGTAAAAGCCATTGTAGCTAATGGGGTCCAATTAAAAGAAATTTTCTTCAAGAGGGCTGTCAAAGGAGACGCAATTTGGCCATAGTGTAGGATAAACTTTCTATAGTACCCTGTGAGACCAAGGAACCCTCGTAGTTGTTTAATATTAGTGGGTATGGGCCATTTGGTCATGGCCTCAATTTTGTTTGGGTCCACCTCTACCCCTTGCCCACTAACAATGTGCCCAAGATATTCAAGTCTGGGTTGAGCAAATGAGCACTTAAAAAACTTGACATATAATTGGTGTTTTCGTAGGATAGAAAAAACAGTGTTTAAGTGTTCCAAATGAAGTGTGAAAGAAGAGCTATACACCAAAATATCATCAAAAAACACAAGGACAAACTTTCTTAAAAAAGAATAGAAGACTTGGTTAATCAAGGCTTGAAAAGATGCGTGGGCATTGGTAAGACCAAATGGCATCACTCTAAACTCAAAATGGCCGTGGTGCGTCTTAAAAGCAGTTTTATGGATATCCGGGGGATGGACCAGAATTTGATGATACTTGAACCTTAAGTCTAATTTGGAAACAACTGTTGCACCATGCAATTCATCCAGTAATTCATCAATTAAGGGTATGGGAAACTTGTCCTTAATGGTTATTTCATTGAGCTTTCTATAATCTATGCAAAATCTCCATGACCCATCTTTTTTTTGAACTAGGAGAATTGGGGCAGCAAAAGGACTTTGGGAATGTTGTATGAGGCCAGTTTCTAACATTTCCTGAACCAAGTTTTCAATCACAGTCTTCTTGACATAAGGAACTTTGTAAGGGTTTTGAGAAGGAGTAGGATGTCCAGGCTTTAGAGGTATGTGATGGTTGATGTTTCTATGGGGAGGTACTGTAGTGGGTTCTTGGAATATGTCCCTGAACTTATGGAGTAAACCCTGTATTTCAGGTGGAGGCTGACCCTGTTGGGAAGTGGAAGTGATAGAAAATAGTTGACATAAGAAAGAATTTGCATGTTTTCTAAAAAAACTTTGAAATGTTCTTACCATCCACAGTATGTAGTTCACCTGTATCAGATATTCCTTGCAAAGTGACTGATCTTCCATGAACCTTCAGAGTGAGTTGCAACTTTTGCAAATTCAAGGTGATATCCCCAAAAGGTTTCAACCAATCACCACCAAGCACCATGTCATACCCTCCCAAGGGAAGCAACCTGACAGTACTTTCAAACTGAATGCCCTGCATAGACCATTTCAAAGGTTGACAGATAGCATTGCTGACCAGTTGATCACCATTGGCAACCTTAACCAACATCTGAGGAGTGAGTATTGTTGGCCAGTTAGTGTCCTTGACCACCCGTGGGTCTATGAAATAATGTGTGCTGCCTGTGTCTACTAAGATGGAGATGGTCCTCTTCTTGATCAGCCCTTTAATCAATAATGTGTTAGTAGACATGCTGCCATGGATGGCATGAAGAGATACCTCCACCTCGGTTGGAACCTCTTGGAGCAAATTTTATGTGTCCATTGTAAGTTCTTCTATTTCCTCTTCCACTGACTCATTATCTGATATAAGCAAGTAAAGTTGCTGTTGTTTACATAGATGACCTGGCCTATACTACTCTTCGCAGTTGTAACACAGTTCTTTCTCCCTCCTTATTCTCATTTGGGATGGAGTTAATCTCCTAATAGGGGGAATAGAGTTCGTAGGTCTTGTGTTGATGTAGGTTGAGGTGGGATATGGTTGTTTATGGAATTGATTTGAGCTATGATTGATTGGTGGAGTTAGGTGAGTATTTCCTGGAGAACTGTTTCTGCTGGTGAGATGTGGAGTAGGTTAGTGATTTGTGGAGTAATTTGAGTATTTGTTGTTGGACATTGGGTTTTGGTTGTTGTACTTATTGTGATGAGGTCTGAGAGTAGAGGCCTCATGCATTCTAGCAAGTGACAAGGCCTGGGTCAGGGTGGTGGGTTTGAACAATTGTACAGGTGACTTAACTTCTGGTCGCAGGCCACTCAAAAAACTCAGCACGAAGTAGTGCTCATTCAAATGCTTATTATGTGTTAACATGATGGATTTTAATTCTTCGAACTGGTCATAGTACTCCATTACGGTTCTTTCTTGGTGAATTTTGTTGAAAGAGTCTACATAATTGTTCAGAGTGGAGTCATCAAATCGTTCACACAAATCATGAATAAACAGATTCCACTGAAGCAATTCCTTGCCTATTTGGTAGTCAAGAAACCACATATCAGCTTTGCCCACCAAGTGGATCGAAGCCATATTGACCTTATTCTCTTCAGCCACTTGAAAGAAAGAGAAATAGCGATCGCACTTTTTAACCCATGATCTAGGGTTTGTTCCATCAAACACAGAGAAATCTAATTTTGGAAATAGAGTGAAGGTACCTTGCTGCTCCCAATGAGTTTGAGAACTGGTTCGTTGATTGTTAGCTCTAGAAATAGGGGAAGAAGAAGAACTCGGTCCGACCGCAGGTGATTGTTGGCTTGGCTCTGAATAAGCTGGAACAATTGATCAAAACGAGTGTCAATTCGTTTCTCCTGAGTTTCCTGAATCTGAGTGAGCTTCTTGAATTCATTTTTCAACCATTCAATCTGGCTTGAAGCTTCATTTTGATTTTTTCTAGACTCCCTTATGAACCCTTCGATTTCCTTTGATCTTGTCTCCATAATGGTCAAACTTGATCGATTGAATCCCAATATTAAGGATCAGTACTGCTCTGATACCAAGTGTCACAATCTTGACTGGAAAACTCAAATAAGCACAATGAAAAGGAAGAACGAAGGATGAAATTGAACTATTATAACTGGAAAGTAGGATAAAAATCTCTTTTGGGTGAACTCAACCTAGAAAAGCCTCAGATACAAATTCTTCTATGCGTTTCTCCATTACAGAGCATCTCTATTTGTACTAAATCCTATAACAGAATTTCAAAATGGGCTAATAAGGAGTTTACACGTGTTTGGCTATAGTCCTTTCATTTGTAACTAACAAGAAGCAATTTACTTAACTATCCCTATCTTTTCAACTTGAATTTGAATTTGGCGCCGTTTGTTGGCGCTCTTTTTTTGCTTCTACATTCAACTCTTCTTTGCTTCCAAAATCAGCTCTGCTTTGCTTGAGATCGTGACACCACTACACTTGATCTACCAATAAAACAAATTCATAGTTTGAGTAGTACATCTCATTGATTCACTATACTTGATCTACACAGTCGTTGCAGTTTCATGAAACACCTTTTGATGTTGAAGGACTTCATTATAGAGCTCATATTTTGAAAAAAAATAAATCAAAAATTGGTGTTTTGAAACTCCATGCTTACCAAACAAAACCCATCAAAGAACTACCCAAATCCAAGCCAAAATACAAAAAAATGCATTTCTATGCACTTTCATCATTAACAAATTTCGAAAGTAGTTAGTTTAAGAGGGGTTAGGTATCAGATTTAGAACAGAGAGAGTATGCAAATGCAAATGCAAATGCCAACCAAACACATGAGAAGACTTTGCAAACCAGAATTTACTCACAGAGTCACGGTCACAGTTCTTTAGCTTACTGAGCTCACCATGTCAGCTGCAACGATGGTGACCAAATCCTTAACCACCAACCTCTCCAAACTACCCCTACATTTCTACTTCTCTCAACTCCTCCACCACTTCTCATGGTACTTTGTTTGATAACCATTCTATTCCGGATTCAACCACTGCAAGTGTATACACAGAATAACATCCTTCTTAAACCCATCTTTTGTTTCGTTCTCAAAACCAATTACCAAGTGAAGCAAACTCTTGTCTTGGGATCCACCTACACCCAAAGCCTAAGAAACACAAAACAACGAAACTTATATCCTCTAAAACAAACCCTCACAAAATATCATTGTCTCAATCCACCTCCCAAATCCCTGAAACACACTCAATTCCTCACAAATCATTTACAAACCCTTCATTGATTCCAACATCAAACCTATCATTGATTCCAACATCAAACCCATCATTTATTCCAACATCAAAGTCTATACACTCACCTGGTGTTTTGATGTCTAGATTGAGTTATAGAACTCACTCAACCCCCTCCTCAACATCCCATTGTTCCACTCTTATAGTCTTTCCAATATCTCCACAACCAACTCCAACACTAACATATACCACTCCTAAAGAATCTCCATGCACACACCATCACTCATCATAGACCCCTTTGCAACAACAAGAATCCTCCAGTTGTACTTCAACCATAACAACCCTTACTATGTCAAACTCATCTTCCATTCCATTACACTGTTGGTACACATGGCATACAATGATCACAGGCCAAGCACAGACCCCCAATGACTCACCACACTCCCCTATTGCCTACTATTTCCAAATGCTTGAAAAAAAAATTCAACCCAATTACCAGACTTTTGAGTTAGTCATTAAGGATTGCAATCTCATGCTTAACGCGCAACGAAAATAAGATGATTACCCATTGCCAGGGCTCACGTTTGTTACAAGATGTAACACCATGTTTGCGTAGTCCAGATTCCAACCCGTGTTCCGTGCAAAATGAACAAAGATGCATATATATATATATATATGGATCAAAATCCAAATTTTCAAACAAATCTCAACTGAAACCTTACCACAAATCATATACAAAACTAAAATTAAACACCCAATTCGAAAAACCCAATCTGGAATCATCACAAAAATCTCTCTTCTTCTTGTTTTGTTTCAGCTCTACTTCTTTCTTGATTCTTGGATTGAGAGATTTTAGCTGAAACAGACGAAGAAGAAGAGCTGAAAAGAAAAACAAGAAAGAGAAGAAAAAGAAGGAAAGTTTAGAGATAGGAGATGGAAGAAGTGGGACCCGGGGGCTCAATTAAAAAAAAGTTTAAAGTCCAATCCAGCAATAAAAAAACTGTGAAATAAAAAATGTTTAAAGTCCACAGATCTGGACCGTCCATCGGATCCGACGGCTGCCCTTTGTGCGCAGGAGCCCCCCCCGGGTCCGATTCTTAATCACCATCAGATATAGCCATAAACTTTGCCTCAGTTGTTTTTCCTGAGAGAACTCGATTTTTGTTTATCCCCATTGCTAATAATGCTTTCTAGGCGGGGGTGGTACCTTGGTTGCTACACCCATCTTTTGTGGACGTATTACTTGCACAAGCATCTTCATTGCATGTGATTACTATTATCCTTCTTTGAGGCCGAAGAGACTACGGGGAGATCTCAACCTCATAGCATGTAAAAATAGGCTCTAGCTTGATAACACTCATTATTAGCTTGGAAGGGATGAGTGATGATCTGGACGAGGAGAGTGACAAAGAAGCACATAACTCAAACTCGTGAAGATGATGACAAGAAGCCCATGATGCAAATTCTCTAATAAAGAAGATGCAATGGGTTTCCAAAGAAGTATGTGGACAAACAACTTCTAGAAAGGGTAATGTTCAGACTTAGCCTTTCCTAGATTTACTCGCGTTGCCAATGGCATGACAGCTCAACGGTTAGAGCTTGGCGGATGGTACCACTAGGTCATGGGTTCAAACCCAGCTTGCGGCTTCCAGCTTTGTTTACCATCATGCATTTTAGTACCATGCTAGAGGTCATCACCCACAGTTGCTGATCCTTTGCTACCTACTTAGTAACCGAAAACATTGATGTAGCATTATTATCATCAATGCATTTCATTAATTTCAATTGCTATACAATGAAAGTCGAGGCATGATATTAACCTTGATAGAGCTACTAAAACAAAGAGAGAGGTACTCAGTCCCCCTGTGGTTTGAAAGGTTTTTAAGTTTATCAACAGGGTCCGAGAAACCTAATTTCTGTAGGATTTTTGACCGTTTTCATGTCATTGCTTTCAGTGCATTACTTGGGCAAATACACCATAAGCTTCTAAAAGCGGAATAAATCCAATAACACAATTAGAAACTCAAAAAAATTAGAAACTCGGATTTAGAAACCCAACATCCAAATAAATAACTCAAATCAGAAACTCAACAAAAATTAGAAAGTAAAGAAAGTAGAAACTGGGATTTAGAAACCCAACGTGCAAATAAATAACCCAAATTTGAAACTCAACAAAACTTAGAAAGTAATAAAATTAGAAACCTCAACAAAAATTAGAAACTCAGATTTAGAAACCCAACATGCAAATAAATAACTCAACTAAACTATCAGTTCTATCATTCTAACGGAAGAGAAGAGACGATATGTGAGACTAATAATGTTGTTGTTGAAAAGAAGAGGCCGAGAATCATCTTGAAGTTCTCCAAAGGGTCGAACAAGGCTCCTCCTCCTCCAGAGCCACCGCAGATGGATGTGGCACCACACACCATCAAGAACAAGAGGAAACTCGAGGAGACTCAATCTACTGGTACTAGGAAGGAGAATAAGAAGATGAAGCTGAAGAAAGCTCATCAAGAAAAGGCTGAGGGTGTTGTTGACGATGAGATCAACCAAATTTTCAGGAAAAACAAGAAGAACATGGAGAAATCTCCTGCTGAAACGAGTTTCCTTGTCGAGAATATCTTGGCTGAGCTCGAAGTTGCAGCTGAAGAAGATGCAGAGCTTAATAGAGAAGAAAAACCGGCTATCATCAAGCTTCAGAAGCTACCTATGCTTACACAGTTCTTGTCTAAAAGACACCTTCTTTAGCCAAACTTTTAGATCATGGGGTTCTCACTATTTTCAAGAATTGGCTTGAACCGTTGCCTGATGGAAGCTTGCCTAATATTACCATCAGAACAGCAGTACTCAAGTTATTGACAGATGATTTCTCCATTGATCTCCAACAGTTTGAAAGGAGGGAACAACTCAGAAAGAGTGGTCTGGGCAAGCTTGTCATGTTTTTGTCGAGATCTTACGATGAAGAAATCACACACAATAGAAAACTTGCCCATGGTTTGGTGGACAAGTGGAGCAGGGCTGTCTTTGAAGAGAAGAGTACTGCTCGATGTGATGGAAGAAGAGCTATAGTTATTGTGACGACCCCCTCCTGCACATATAAGGATCATCCTCTTCCCCTACCCAGGCGATATGGGACTATGATTCCCCTTGTAGCTCGTCCAACCCCTCTCGGCCTATTGGGCCTATTGGGCAGCATTCCACACCTCCCTCACCCTCACCTCAGGTCCGCCCACTCAGGGTCTCACAATCCACCCCCCTTAAGGCCCAACGTCCTCGTTGGCCACACAGGCACAACGTCCACGTTGCCCGAGGGCCCACCTCCACGTGGCATACTTCCGGCTGGGTCAGGCTCTGATCTGTGACGACCCTCTCCCGCACTGTATCGATATTGTCCGCTTTGGGCTACCATCCGGCCCTCACGGCTTTAAAAAGCCTCGATACAATGGGGAGCTGACCCCGCACATATAAGGATCATCCTCCTCCCCTACCAGGCGATATGGGACTATGATTCCCTTTGTAGCTTGTCCAACCCCTCTAGGCCTATTTGGCCTGTTGGGTTCAAACCCTCACCTCAGGTCCGCCCACTTAGGGTCTCACAGTTATGCCAATGGATTTTGTCAGAGCTGCAAAAGCCAAAAAAGGCCAGCATCGACAGAACATTGAAAAAAGGTTGCAGCAGAACAACTGCAAGGTCCAGCATTGGTGATGCTGCCTGTCTTATGCACGTAAGTGAGCGAAGTAGGAGATTAGTAATCTCCTGTTCTAACTAGGATTAAATGAAAAAAGCAATTCAGGCTCACCCTTGTATGAGATTAGCTAGTTTTTTTTTTTTTTTTTTTTTTTTCCAGTATTGAACCAATATTTTAATCCTGCTGTTTGAACCTGTTTTTTAATCCCAATTCTTCTTCTTACTATTATTACGACTCTGATCAGTCCAAATTTTATACGCAACTTTTTTTTTTTTGAAAGGCAAGCTGAGGTTTTGAGGATCCCTAAACCTTATCATTGAAATCAAGTGCATAAAAATGCATCAATTATTATGAAAATGCCAAAACCTAATTTTGTACCGTTAATAAGCTTGAAGATCTAGTAAGTCACTGATCTACTACCTATATCATTATTTACCAAATTAAGTCTAAAATAGTTTAAGCCAAATGCGAAATTTAGTTATCGAAAAGATTGGTACTCATCAACCAGGTACCAGTTCCAGACAACTATATATCCAGGCCTGAAACCATGCACGCCAATTCTCAGTCATAAACCATTTTAAAGCAGAATTCAAATGAACCATCCCAACCCAACACATACCATGATAAAATGTACACAAATAGAGTCTTGACATATTCTTTCGTTCCTGTAAATAGTTTACAAGGAGAACACGGATGAGTAAGGTTGATTTGAACGAGGAGGTGGACTTCTTCTTTTTGATCGGAAAATAGTAAGTCTACTAGATCTAGTAAGTCAAGGATTTACTACCCATATCATAATGTTGAAAATCATCACTAACTAGCCCAAATGTTTAAAGCCTAAAGCCCAAAAGTTAAAGCCCAAACCCATTATCTAGAAGATCATGGGTATTCTCTAGATGGTTCAATGTCTAGATAATTCTACACCCTTATAATACTCTAGACATTTGAGAGAGTTCTAGAGAAGCAAAAATGTGTGGTTGAGATTGCTTCTCTAGAATCCTCCCACCTCCTTAGAAATACTATAAATAGGGGAGAGGTTGTGAGGTGTAAGCATCAAGGAGCAAACAAGCTCAAGTGTAGTAGTGAGTGTTGTGAGCATAGTAAGGGTGTGAAGTTGTAAGAGACTTTTGAGAGATTAATAAAATTAGTCTTTCTTAAGTTCCAGTTCTTTCCAAATCTCCCAACAATTTGGTATCAAAGCCAACTCCCCCTATTCATACATAGGGTACTATTCTCACCTTTGGTAAAACACTGTCTAGTCAGAGATCGTTCGTGCAAAGTTCGGGACTGTGAAGCAGATTGGTGTAAGGCCAAGCTTACTCGGTAGCACAAAGGAGGTTGTACCTTGTCACGATGGGAGATCTCGTTGGCACAACTGGTGGGCTTACAAAGCTCAACCACCATAATTACAAGAGTTGGCAAACAAGGATAAAGTCCTACTTGCAAGGGCAGGACTTGTGGCAGGTTGTTGGTGGTAGTGCGACTACACCACCACCAAAGGAGAATGTTGTCGAATTCAAGAAGTGGGAGATCAAAGCAGGGAAGACGCTTTATGTGCTCAAGACGACGATCGAGGATGAAATGCTTCAGTATATAGAAGATGCTGACACACCCAAAGGAGCTTGGGATACATTTGCATCCCTGTTTTCAAGAACGAATGATGCACGCCTACAGTTCTTGGAGAATGAGTTGATGAACTCCAAGCAAGGAGGTATGTCTATTAGAGATTATTTTCTAAAAATTAAAACATTATGTCGTGAAATTTCAGAGTTAGACCCTGCCTCCAAAGTTACCGAATATAGGATGAAAAGAATAATAATCCATGGTCTAAAACCTGAATATACCAGGATTGTTACTGCCATTCGTGGTTGGCCAACTCAACCTTCTATTGTGGAGTTTGAAAGTCTGTTGGCCAATCAAGAAAGTTTGGCTAAGCAAATGGCAGGTGTTTCTTTGGAAAATAAGGAAGAGGAGGTGCTCTTCAACAAAATAAAGGGCGGGTATAAAAATAAGAATTTTGTAAGATCAAATAAAGAAGAAGATAGCAGGCCCAAGAAGTCCCAGGAGAGGAGCTACAAGAAAGGGGGAGCTCAGCAAGGCAGAAACAACAACGACCGGAGAAAGGACGGTTGCTACAATTATGGCAAGAGAGGCCACTATGCAAAAGACTGTTGGTCAAAGAAGAAGACAACTGAAGGAAACTTGGTGACGTCTCACAATCACCAAGACAACAGTGAAGAAGAATGGGACTTCCAAGTATCCCTTGCAACTACCCAGCCTGTTCGTGGGGATCTTTTAGATGAAGAAATTGACTTCTCCAAGGATGAGGTAGCCATGGACGCTGAAGATCAAGACGTGCAAGTCAACTACAGTAAGGATTGGATTGTTGACTCAGGTTGCTCCAACCATATGACTGGAGACAAGGAGAAGCTATCAAGCTTATGTGAATACAAAGGAGACCGGGTCGTGATAACTGCTGATAACACGAGATTGCTGATTGCTCACACTGGGGAGGCTACATTCACTTCACGCTTCAGCCCTAATCAAGTTCAATTGCAGAATGTCTATCACGTTCCAGGTATGAAGAAAAACTTATTGTCAGTATCACAATTAACAACAACTGGCAAATATGTGGTGTTCGGGCCGGAAGATGTTAAGGTGTACCAAACTCTAAAGCCATCGGGTACACCCATCATGACGGGAAGAAAGTTGGAGTCTATCTACGTGATGTCTGCGGAATCAACATATGTGGATAAGACTCGATGCAGTGAAACTGCCGACTTGTGGCATGCAAGGCTAGGGCATGTTAGCTATCATAAGTTGAAGATAATGATGACTAAGTCAATGTTGAAGGGTCTACCTCACCTGGACGTACGAGGAGGAACAGTCCGTGTTGGGTGCCAGTACGGAAAAGCTCATCAACTTCCCTATCAGGAGTCAAAGTTTAGGGCCAAGGAACCATTGCAACTCATCCACTCAGATGTGTTCGGCCGGGTGAAGCAACCATCAGTCAGAGGAATGCGATACATGGTGACCTTTATTGATGATTTTTCAAGGTACGTGTGGGTTTACTTTCTGAAGGAAAAATTAGAAGTTCTCGACATAGTTAAGGCATTTAAGGAGGACATCGAATGCAAAGTAGGAAAGAAGATCAAATGCCCGCGTACCGATAATGGTGGAGAATACACTTCGGAATAATTTACCAACTTCCTGAAAGAGTGTTAAATCAGGAGGCAACTAACATGTCCAGGCACCCCTCAACAAAATGGCATAGCTGAAAGGAAGAACCGACATTTGGCAGAGATATGTCGAAGTATGTTGCATGCGAAGAATGTACCGAGTCGTTTTTAGGCCGAGTGTATGAAGACTGCAGCCCATGTTATCAACAGGCTGCCACAAGCAAAAGTAGATTTCCTTTCAGCGTTCCAGAAGTTATGGCATACCAAGCCTACGGTGAGTCACTTCCGAGTATTCGGATGTGTGTGCTACGTGTTCGTGCTTGATCACCTAAGAAGTAAGTTCGATAAGAAGGCTATTCGTTGCATCTTTGTGGGATACGACAGTCAAAGAAAAGGGTGGAAATGTTGCAATCCTAAAACCGGGCGGTGTTATACATCAAGGAACGTGGTGTTTGACGAAGCTTCATCGTGGTGGTCTACACAACAACTACTTCTGCCAGACTCCAAAAGTCTACAAGAGGAAATGCAGGAAAATGAGTCATCACCTGCAAATGATGAAGAAGGAGTACGACCAAGCTCACCCAAAACACCAAGTACATCTTCAAGCCCATGGCAGACTGGTATATATAAAAGAACAACAGAAGAAGTTCAAGAAAGTGAAGAAGATGTGGGCTAACAGTTAAGAAGGACAACTAGACAACGCAAGCCCAATCCAAAGTATGAAAATGTTGTGACTGAAGAACACAACATTAAGGAGCCCGCAACATTTGAAGAAGCATCTCAGAGTCTGGAATGGAGAAATGCAATGGAAGAAGAAATCCAAGCCCTGGAGCAAAATCAAACTTGGGACTTGGTACCAAAACCAAAGGATGTAAAGCCCATATCATGTAAATGGGTCTACAAGATAAAGACTCGTTCTGATGGCTCGATAGAACGGTACAAGGCTCGATTGGTAGCTCGAGGGTTCTCACAGCAATATGGGCTGGACTACGATGAAACATTCAGTCCAGTAGCCAAGATTACTACGGTCAAGGTTCTTCTTTCACTAGCAGCAAATAAATCTTGGAAACTATGGCAAATGGATGTGAAGAACGCGTTTCTGCACGGTGAAATTGACCGAGAAATATATATGGAACAACCGAGGGGGTTTGAGTGTAAAACCCAACAAAACTATGTTTGCAAGCTAAAAAAGGCGTTGTACGGACTGAAGCAAGCACCAAGGGCCTGGTACGGGAAGATAACAGAGTTCTTAGTTCAAAGCGATTACTCAGTTGCACATTCAGACTCCAGCCTATTTATCAAATCCCAGGAAGGAAAACTAGCAATAGTGCTAGTATACGTAGATGATCTGATTGTCACTAGAAATGATACAGAAGAGATTCAAAGAGTACGAAAAAACCTGGCGGTCCGCTTCCAAATGAAGGAGTTAGGAGAATTAAGACACTTCCTAGGGCTTGAGATAGAATGAAGTGACAGAGGCTTATTTCTTTGCCAGCAGAAATATGCTCGAGATTTATTGAAGAAGTACGGGGTGCTTGAGTGTAAACCAACCTCAACACCGATGGAGACCAATGCTAAGTTATGTGCTGATAAAGGAAAAGACTTGGAAGATACAACAATGTATCGCCAGCTTGTCGGGAGCCTAATCTACCTAACCCTCACACGGCTAGACATAGCCTACGCAGTTGGAATAACAAGCCGGTTCATGCAGAAGCCGAATAAGCCTCATCTCGAAGCAGTTCGCAGAATCTTAAGGTATGTGAAAGGTACCACTGACATTGGAATTCTATACAAGAAAGATGAGGAATGCAAAATGGTTGGCTACTGCGATGCGGATTATGCTGGAGATCATGACACAAGGAGATCGACTACAAGATACGTGTTTAGTCTTGGTTCAGGAGCAGTCACTTGGTGTAGCAAGAGACAACCAACAATATCTCTCTCAACTACAGAAGCGGAGTACAGAGCAGCAGCTATGGCAGCACAGGAAAGTACTTGGCTAGTACAACTAATGAAGGACCTTCACCAACCAGTCGATTATGCAATACCATTGCATTGTGATAATCAGTCTGCAATACGCTTAGCTGAAAATCCGGTGTTCCATGCAAGGACAAAGCACGTAGAGGTTCACTACCACTTCATTAGAGAGAATGTACTTCAAGGAGAGATAGAAATGCAAACAACCAAGACAGATAACCAAGTAGCAGATATATTCACTAAGGGACTTGGCACGACAAAGTTCGATGACTTCCGGAGACAACTTGGCATGATCTTCAACGGAGTTAGTGATGAGGGGGAGTGTTGAAAATCATCACTAACTAGCCGAAATGTTTAAAGCCTAAAGCCCAAACCCATTATCTAGAAGATCATGGGTATTCTCTAGAGGGTTCAATGTCTAGATAATTCTACACCCTTATAATACTCTAGACATTTGAGAGAGTTCTAGAGAAGCAAAAATGTGTGGTTGAGATTGCTTCTCTATAATCCTCCCACCTCCTTAGAACTACTATAAATAGGGGAGATGTTGTGAGGTGTAAGCATCAAGGAGCAAACAAGCTCAAGTGTAGTAGTGAGTGTTGTGAGCATAGTAAGGGTGTGAAGTTGTAAGAGACTTTTGAGAGATTAATAAAATTAGTCTTTCTTAAGTTCCAGTTCTTCCCAAATCTCCCAACACATAATTCACAAGACTAAGTCTAAAACAGTGTAAAATGGACTTGCAAATATGGCTTACTGACTAACTGGTTAACTACTATTGAGAATACAGACTGCATGCGCTAATTTTTTTTTTAAAAAAAAAAAAATAAAAAAAAAAATATATATATATATATATATATATATATAAAAGGGGGCATTCAACAAGCTCCCAAAGTAATTCCCCATAACTTCATTGAGTATTGCCACAGCTCTACAAGAACAAAACATCTAGCAGGCATGCGGTACCTAGGTGAAGTGCTCAAGAGAACAATAACTAATGGGGTATCAGCAAAGCAACCGAATGAGTGACAATTTATTTTCATTTTTTTTTTTAAAATTTGACCACGAAACTCTGTTTCACCAATTCAGTTTTCAGGTTCCCTGGTAACCGATCACGAAAATTGCTTCCTTTCCTCATCGTCATCTCTCATTCTGGTCTCTCTGAGGCATATTTATGGTGTCCGATAATCTTATCGAGTCCAACACTCATTGGAGGCTTGAATCAAGGTATTATCAGGTCTAAACCGAGTGTATTAAAATCCTCATTGATAGTTATATGCACAATTAATATTTCGCTCAAACATCAGTATTCATACACCATTTACAATTAGCAATGACTTGAGCGAAAGAAAGCAAACACTTGGTAAAGTAACATGACATTAGTCTGATTTATTTTTCTGCATTAGCTTCTCATCCTGTTTCTGGGGTGGAACAAGCAAGTTGAATGTCCATGCACCCAACAAAGTCGCTTCAATTAGGGCAAGCCAGTATACGAATATATGTTCCTTGGTTATATGATCACCTCGAGCATAAGCCCAGCCCATGGCCTGCCAAATTCAAAAGTTTAACACCTCTTGTAATAGCTTATACTGCTCCGAATAATAAATAAATAAAATCAAAAACAAAAATCAAACATGCTTGATGAATACTCACAGAAGCTGGATTCATGCATCCACCCGTTAGGTCAGAACCCAGTATATGACGAGTTAGCTTTGAAACGCTCGATATCCACGTTTTCAAGAAAAAGCTGTTGGGGCTCTTCCAGGTAAGCCCAAGAGATATGACAACAATTGCAAATGTCAGAAATCCTTCTGTCAATACACCTCGATGGATGTCAACATTCAGACGGGGTCCATGGCCAATTTCTGGGAAGGTCTCAATAATGAGCTTGACCGCTGTAATGGAACCAAATACCTCAAACAAATTCAATATCTTTATCATTTATGTTTTGTAAATATTGCATTGTATCTCAACAAGATCATTACAAAATAAATAAATAGATCAGAATAGCATGTCATCAATACTTCAGTTTATCAGAATTCATTCACATGATTGATCTAACTTTGCAAATGTGCCTACAAACAAAGGAACTATACTCGGATACTCAAATTTGAAATAGAAACTTTGTGTGCCATTATGCAATACCAATAATTTGATTCTTCAGACTGTAACTAAGGATTTTTATATAGTTCTTACAACTAAGAAATTACACAAAGAATGATAACCTATTAGGATATAGATAAATTTTGGAAGATTTGTAAGTGGAAGATTACAGGATATAACCTATTAAGAAATTACACAACCATGTAGGTGAAAGATTTGTTGGGTTTGGTATCTTATACAGGATATACATAAGGTGAGCTACCTATATAATTTATTAGCTAAAAGAAGAGCTTCTCGTTATAGTATCAGACAGTAGATACCGTGAGGCTTTTTCTAAAGAAATTGGCGATTGGATCTGCTGTAGAAAGAACAAACTTCTGCTTGCCATTTCGCAGTTCTGAAAAACTTGATACTGATTTCATATGTTTTATAAGTTCGTAAGAGGAGAGAACATATCAAGATTAATTCAGCAGCAGCATCGGTAATACCATTGCATACCCATTCCAATTTTTTTTTTACCCAAATGCAAGGTAGTTAGGCAGATCCCAACTAGATTAATTACTCAATCACGATCTAGCGGTGTCACGGGTGTCATTAATCCCCGACCATAAGTAGTCCATTTCACATCCATGGGATCCAGAAACCCTGCAAGGCTTTCTTCCACGTTATTTTTTCTACAAACATGTTTTACGCTAAATCCTTTCAAGCTATTATCCATCTATGTTTAAGTTCTCATATCATAATTTCTCTATATTGCAAGTTCACCACTTGTTTGTTGTCTACAATGGCTTTCAATTCTTCCAAAAAGAAAAAAAAGAACTCATCTTCATTGCAATCTCCAAGCCAACAAACAGAGCTGTTAACTCCAACTTGAGAGTAGGTTCCTTTTGGTATGATTTCGTTTGCATTTCTTGAAAATGCAAATGAAATCATACCCTTATTATGTCAAATAGTCCTTGCTGCTCTCCAAGTGACCCATCAATGCTAAATTTGCACTCTTTTGCGACAATGACATCAGAAAGAACTCCAACAGATGGAACTTGATCCAAGATTAGCATAATAATCACAATGCACTTTAAAGTACATTTAATGTATAAGCATTGAATGTCACAATGCCATGGAGGAACGCATGTTCAAGGCATAAGAAGTATGCAGCAACTTCAGAACATGTAACAAAGGGTTAACTAAACCAGCAGCTGGGCATTTGTTTTCTTCTACCTTTGTTATTCAATCAATTATAGTAAGGATATTTACTATAAACATATCTAGGTTCTAAGGTATGTACAAGGATACTTCATTTAAAAAAAAAAAATCCTATATCGGATAGGTATTGACAGTTCAACACTGGGACACCTTTTGGACTCTTGAATGGACACATCCTTATTAAATATATATATAACATAAGGGGCGGGGAGGTGCTCGTATTGGTGGATTTTCTAGTTGATGTATTCAACACCTAGTATCTGTGCCAGATACCAAAACTCGTACGTGCTTAAAGTGTTTGTTTTGAGATTTAATAGGAGGATTCCAAAGTGGCTTTATGAAACAAATAATGAAGGAACAAGATTTCTATGTTTTAGTAAATTTAATACCATTACGTAAGATGGTAGGGAGTCCAAACTGGTTCACAGAGATGCAATGTTTGATGGCATCAAATTGAAAGCCTGCTATTCCAAATGCTTCTTAGCATCTTGTCTACCCATATTTGCAATAGGAAGCTTCTCAGGAGGTAATTCATTCTCCCTTTTAACTTCATGCCACGTCATGTACCACTGATTTCTGAAGGCATACTTGTAATCCATTCTCTTTTAACTTCTAAAAGCTGTGTAAAACTGATTTGTGAAGATGTACTTGATAGTCCCTAGGAGATGACCACCTACATTGACTGGAAGCATGCTCTTCCAGATTTGATGAGATCAAATTGGTAACATGCTCTTCCAGATGTTTCCTGCTTTTTTCCTAACTACATTTGCAAGCAAGCTTCTCAATGGTAACTCATCTCCCTGTTTGACTCTTAAGAACCATGTAAATTGTTCATGGAGTGTCACATTGCCTAGCCATACCACAGGTAGTCAATGTGGCTGCTGCAACACAGGCGTTCCCAATCAAATGCAAGATTTAAGATACGGCCTTGTAACACACTTCACAGGGACCAACATATATTGGATGGAAATTCCTTACTTTTCTCAGAAGTTAGGATAGGCATCCACCATTTGGTAGATCTTGATCCTATCCATATAGTCAAAAGAAAGAACTAGTAGAGAGTGAACCATTCTGGGACTCCACTTAAAATCTGTTAATCCTCCACTTTAATGTGAGATTAATGCCATCATTCTAGAAATCCCAGAATATAACTTACCTCCCAATCATTGAGATTCATTTCATACTAGTCAACTCCATACTACCAAATTCTGCGACTACAGCTTTTTTCTTCGACTACAGCTTCTTTCTTGAGATATCCCAGTTCTTCTTCTTACTATTAACAGAATACCAAAGGAATAATCATAAGAAAAGGCAGGCAAAGTACATTTAAAAAAAGTGATCATGCAAAGCATTACCAACTTAAAAGCCGAACATCAGCTCACGAGGACAACTTGAGGTTGTATGTTCTTTTCTCTAAACTCATCTAACTAGAGCACCGCGGAGAACATTGAGGCCATTTGCTTAGAGAAAATTTGATGGTATATTAGTATTAGGATTAATATTTTTAGTATTAGTTGTTATTAAAAATGATGTCAGTCCTTGTTAAGGCTCAATTAGGAATGCAAGTCCAATTAAGTTTAGAGATTTATTTTGCTTAAATAGGTTTGAAATCAAGTTTGTATGCAGTTTTGAAGATGAAAGAATTATTTTTAGATTGAAGAAACTTTGTCAAGTCAAGTTTCTGTTATTTGTTTATTGCTTCCGCACCGTTATCTATCAAAATTTCCCAAAAAAAGTTTGCCAAAAGTGAAAAGGGAAGGTTAAATGAAAGAAAATAGAAAACGTGAATTTGATCCCCTCATTTTCTCTTACAAATTGTAGAATTTATTTTTCTAACAATATTTTATGAAATTTATGATCATTTTAAACCTCTAATGGAGTATCACTTCTTTGTTATCTCCTGTTTATCTAGTTTCCTTTGTTTAGAAAAAAAGAAAAAAAGAAAAAAAAAAGGTTAAGTCTACTGATTGTGGATACAGGACTTGAAACTACTGCTATGTTGGTTTTCACTTGCCATTATATCTCAATAAACTGAGCAAAAAACAATTTTCGTGATAAAATAATTTTTTTAAAGATATTGATTAAATTATAATTGTCCTTCTAATTATTGAAAATTTGAAAAAAAAATTACTAATAACAAAATTTTGCAATATTAGAATGATTCATTTTTTTTTGGATATTTTCGTATAATACCCTTTGCAAATAGCAATGTGTGCGTATGCATGTGATTTAATAGTTTTTATAGATTGTACTTTTCCATTTAGTCCATAAGGATCAGACACCCATATTCGAGGACCATACTAACCCTGAGAAAAATAAATGTATTCCAAAAATCTTGGGCACATCCAAAGAAGGTTTTCATGTACGTTCATCACAAAATATTTTTAGATCCCAATACACCCAATTCCAGATATCTGCCACAAAACACAAACCATAAAATACAATATGCCCGCCGGCCACACCCTCGTAACTCCAAATACCTTGATTTGTTATAGTTTCTCCTTTGATACTCCAACCTATCCCCATGAATTTGTTATTCCTAAACAAGTCATGAAGGGCAACATACCCTATCTCCACGTTGGATCCAGAAAGGGGTCCGAGGGATAAAAACAACTAATTCGTATAGAGCCATTGAACCATGTCACTACGCCCCATAGAAATTGTCTATCTGAGAATGTCCCTTGGCCAGTAGGTCCAATGTTAGGATTCTAGCTATTCTAGAGTGGTATCTCACTGATGGTACCCACTCCCGGGAGGGGCCTTCATCGCCCTATACCTAAGTTGCGCTGTGCAGGTAGTCTGCATATTCACAGACATGTTTATTTCACCGAGCCTCTCTCCAAGACAGTGCCCAGATTGTTACGCATTTCATGCTGGTTGAAACTTACCCGATAATGAATTTTGCTACCTTAAGACCGTTAAAGTTATGGTTGTTGTTACCAGTGCTTTGTCGTCGACTCTCTTGTCATCAGATCACCAAACTTCCTTGACCTTCCGGTACTGGGCATGCCTAAGCCTCCTGAGAAAAATCCCAAATTGACGGATTAGCATGAGCTTATCCATGCGGTTTACACTATTCGAATAGGAATCCATTTTATGAAAGATCTTGGCTGTGTTTTGGTGGGTTGTCTGAGTTCATTTTGATGACCTATTTTGTGTTAAAGAGATATTTATATGATCTGATCGATTGGTAAGGCTCAAGCCCGCGATAGCAATGAAACCAGGAAAAATATACAACAAATACAGTTATTTTCTATTATATTAGTTAGTGATACTGGCTCGGTGAGTCCTTTCTTCCGTAATGAACTGTTGGCACTAGTTCTATATTTTGCTTTGCAGAACGATGAGAAACAGGGCTCAACAGGAAGAGGATTGTAATGTGAGAGAGACAAGGAATTCAACATGCTTCAAATATACAACATGGATTCTAGCAATGCAATTGGACCCTCATGTCGATCAGAATGAATCAATGTTATATGCATAGAACAAATTTAGGGATTGGTCACAGTATGAAGGATCTTTTAGAAGCACATATTCCTTTCGGTGGTCGACTGGGGCGTGGACATAAAGGGTCTTTATGATACAATCATTTATTCAATTCATTTTCAATTACGTCTTGTTCTAGCTTCTTTAGGGTTATTACTTCTGATGATACATAAAAACGGTCACACCTCTAAGCCACACACGTGTCATGATGATCTCGAGGAAATATAGGCCCCAACATCAGCCCAATGCTGATTCGATCAAAGAGGTTCTAAGCCCGCCCAATTCAGTCCGCCAGGCGGACTCGAACTCTCACAACATGATAGGCCCACATGTCTCACAGCTATCCTCAATACCCATAAGTCTTACTAAGGTAAGTATCTCGAGAATCTGCTTCGGACGGGCAACTACAACTGCTCTCTGCCTCCAACCAGGAAGCAAATATTAGAGTACACTCCACACAGGGAAACTCCCTTCTACGGATTACTCGCATTGAGAATTAAACTATCTCCCGCGTATCTAGGAGCACGGGGCTAACAAGGAACTTCCCTCCCACAACACGACTCCTAATTAGATAAAGATTTCCACGAGAATCTCCTTCCTAAACTACGCCTATGATGGCCCGGTAGAACCAGGACTCTTTGCACTATAAATAAGACATGAGGTTGGTAAGCTAAGGTACACTACAAATTCTCTGTTACAACATTACACATTCCTTAGATCCATGTCTAACTTTAGCATCGGAGTGCCATCGGCCACTACAACGGTGGTCCGTGGCTCACGTGCGTTACTTGTGCAGGTCAACAGGTTATCAGGAACTGGGTCAAAGCAGGGAGTGGAAAATGACTGCATCAGTTTGGGGCCGTCCATGGGGACGACAGAGTTCTTAACTTTTCATTAACGTCGTCTCTTTTTAAAAACCTAGAGAGATGGTGACTATTAGGTCACGCAACAACGGAGAATAGGGAGACACATCAAACACTCCGGTTGGCGCAGTATTGCCGCTTTCAGTGGCTCCGGTCATACACGGGCTATAGACTCAAGCCCTCGCTCCGACGACAGCAATAGCGGACCCCCGAATCAATAGGCTGACATCTCAAATATAGCAGATAGCCAAGGCGGTGGAGGCTCTCACGTGACCAAATCCACCATCTGCCATTTGAGACCAGGAGCAGCACGAAACTCCACCTCCAGAAGATGATAGGGAGCAAGTGCAGGAGAGCCAAGCCCCCGCTAGTTCTCATTGGACTAAGGGAGGTTGTGCGGCTAATGCTGAGCTCGCCGCCAGGACATAAAGGCTCGGCCCTGGGATCCCCCCCGCAGAGGGGCACACGATCCGGATGTGCTCCTCTCTGTCCTGCCATTTGTGGACTGGATCATGAATGCGGTCCTTTCGAGGAAGTTCACTCCCTCGAAGCTCGACTCCTACGACGGAACCACTGATCCTTTCGACCACCTACGCCATTACCAACACGTAATAACCCTTAAAGAATGATCTGAATCCGTCATGTGTAAAAACTTTCCCACTAGTCTAAAAAGCTCAACACTGACGTGGTTTCACAGCTTTTCGCCAAAGTCGATCGACTTTTTCAAAACGCTGGAAAAATAATTCCTGACACGTTTCGTTGGGAGCCAATGTTTTCGAAAAGGTCCGCACTACATATTCTCTCTAAAGCAGAGGTTCGGCGAGACACTCCGAGAATATGTCACACGCTTCAACAACGAGCTGACCCTCATCGACGGGTGAAACATCGATACAGCCGTGACGACCTTCACTGCGAGCCTCAAAGATGGAAAGCTCTACGAGGACCTCACTGGAGCCCCCTCTGGCCATGGCGGAGCTCCTCAAGAGCATCCAGAGACACATCACTCTAGAGGAGTTGAGGACCGTTAAAAGAGAAACCAAAGGTGAGAAGAAGCCATCCACCCCTAGGGACAAGAAGGAGGGCAAGAGACGCGAGGATGAGAAACGGAGCAAAAGGAAGCGCAGTGACAACATGCCGAACCCTGGTCGGTTTAGGCCAGAAAAATCATCCAACTACATTGGATCCAAAACTGTGACACTCCTAAATGCTAGCCTGTCAGACGTACTTAAATCCATGAAGAACTGGGAGGAACTGAAGTGGCCCTCGAAGACACGCGAAGACCCTTCCAAGTGTAACAACAACAAATACTTCACGTACAAAAGGAGGGCGGTCACGACACCAATGACTGCAAGAGTCTGTGGTCGAATACTGGATCTATAGAGGAAAATTGAAAGAGTTCCTGAAGTCTGAGAAGCGAACAAAACAAACAAGGGACAGAGGGGAGTCAGTTAAAGAAATAGAGAAGGAGACTCCAGGGATTATATAAGTCCTTCATGGAGTGGGACCGAATGAAGACCAGTCGTACATGTCTCGCAAGTAGACCTTACTAGAAATGTGGACACAACCCGCGGATGAAAACATACACATCTACCACTCAAGGATTTAGACCCCCATCCCATCTTGGCCTTTAAGGACAAAGACCTCGAAGGAGTCAGAGCTCTGGTGGACACAGGTCTGGCTCCATAGCAAGGTGGGAGGTAAAAAGAGCTCTGGTGGACACAGGAAGCTCGCTCAACGTTCTATTCTACAACGTGTTTCGCAACATGGACTTCAAGGAAGAAAACCTAACATATTCAGAACATCCGCTGATCGGATTCAGCGGGGAGAATTCCTTTCCATTGGAAAGATAAGGTTAGCTACGGTGGCTGGAGAATCGCAGCTAAGGAAGGTCCTATTTCTAAACTTCATGGTGGTAGACGCGCCATCATCCTACAATCTCATCCTGGGAAGACCATGGCTCCACCAGATGGAAGCAGTGGTCTCCACCCTTCATGAGTGTGTTAAGTATACTGCTAACCACTCCGAAAGGACAATACATGGAGACCAACCTACGACACGAGGCTGTCACTACGCCGCACTGAAACAAATAGAATGCTCTCAAATTAAGCTACATTTTGTAGAGCAGCCTGACCCAGTGCCAGGCCAAACGACGACAGAGACATCACTTTCGAGCGGAATGGGAGTAATAAGCTATTCCGCTCAGCAAGACGAAAAGGCCACGACAAGCGAAAACACACCCCCCGACGTTTTGTCGGCGCAGAGATCTGCCCCTCTACAAGGTTTACTTTTAGTAACTTATGTAACGCCTCGACAGTCCGCTAAATGATCCGCGAAAACAACCCAAATTCACTTCAAGGTCAGGATCAATTTTTCTCCGTCAACAGTTAGTCTGCTTTCAGTTGTTTATTTCCCTTTCCATAATCAATGTAGAGTTTTAGTTCTTAAAGGCTTATGTGATTTACAGTCATTTAAGAAATAAAAGGAAGAATTACAGAAATAAACTATTGATTATTGGAAAGATGTAACAACAAGCACATTGAGGCAGATACAAAAGGCTACATATTACGAACGCCTTGAGGCGGATACAAAAGACTGCATACTGAAGGCATCTGATCAACATGGAGTGAGGACTTGCTTAAACTGTCTGACCACATAAGCAACACGAACAACCCAAAGCAAGTAGCCCGCAAGAAAAACCACGCTCCAGCAAATGCGACCCTCAAATATGGTCTGTGGGGGTACAAAATCGGCAACCGGGAGTCCCGCGACAAGCCATAACCCGATATGGCCAACTCACATGCTCGATCCGGCAAAATGGATGAACTTGGGACAAGTATCAGGTGGACACATGTATAGTGCACCTTCCGGCTGCAGGGATAAAATGGGCATCTAGGAGTCAATGACCCAATCCATGGACCATGTCCAACTCTTCTTCATCTCAAGATTCTGAATTTCAGCGCAAGGCAACAGAGTTAATCGAGAAGTGGAGGAGGGAGCCACCACGGAGTTGGACGTTGGTGCTATCTCTGAAATTAAACATTCAGAAACAACTATAAGGCACCAGCACATGAACGACAGACTCTTCCCTTAGGAGAGAATCCGTATTACTTCTCCGTTATGTGAGAAGAAATTACGAGACCTGAGCAGGTCAACTACACGCCTACCCATAACAGATGACTACATATAACAACAACTATTGCTATGCCTGATCCATGCAAATGTCAGAATATTCAGAGACTCCAGATACGAGATTTACCTTTAGCCTTTGTAAAACCCTAAGCATTTTCTTCAGCCTTTGGAAAACCCAAACCATTATCTTCAAGCAAGAACATTATAGGAGATAAGCTTTATGAAAGATAATGCTTACAACGATTGGAAAACACCATTATATAGACATGATGGTTCACCAAGTGGACACTCCAGCATTAACTGCAAAACATTAAATACTGTATGGGAAACGAAGAAACAACGGTTCCCGAGGAAACTGAACAAATTACGTCAATCAAATTAATGGCACTGCACACAATTCCATCAATTGAGGGGAAGTAGCCGATACTCAACCGTCACGCAGCCTACGCCGTACAAATGTTACCGCGCGATTTACGCCGCACACGCAACGAACAATGCAGGAAACCCTAAACCTTCCTCTGCATGCCCATGGGCTCAGCCTATTATTCAAACAATATTCTGTCACATGCTTGACACAAGTACGAGAAATCCTAGTCAACTCTGACATACAGATCGTATCTACAGATCACTAGCTGATTTAAGGTAACTTCGTCCACCCCATGCACCATACTGATGGACTAGGTCCGCATGCCCCCTAGCAGGCGAAACCTCCTTTCAAACCAGGCAAGCTTAGTCAGCTAAGGCTAATGACAATGGCTTCTTGTTCAACTCGACACTTAGTTCGCTTAGCGCGGGCATCGATAAATTAGGAAGTGGGAGTCTAATCAGCGCCATCACGCCTGGTGATGACGACTTGCTAGGGATCATTGCCCCCTTCGCAGTTAATGATCGCCGAACCTAATCAGGTAAGCCTAGCTGGTGGCGACTAGCAATGAAAGCCCAGACATGTAGCCCCCACTGCGCAAGTGTAGATGGTTTGGAAGGTGCGAGCCTAGTAAGTCCCGAACTGATTCCAACGGCTCACCACCGCTTTTCAGCGTGGCCGCCGAATCACCACCAGACGTGTAACCCCCACTGCGCGGGTGTAGATGGTTTGGAGGGTGGGAGCCTAGTCAGTCCTGAACTGATTTCGACGACTTGCCACAGGACCAATGTATTTCAGCTTCGCCGCCGAATCACCAACCCCAGACCTGTAGCCCCCACTGCGCGGGTGTAGATAATTTAGAAGGTGGAAGCCTAGTCAGCCACGACCTGATTCTGACGGCTTGCCACGGGACCACTGTTTTTCAGTGTGGCCGCCAAAAGCTCCCAAATTTGTAGCTTGATGCGCACAGGTGTAGAAAATTTGGAGGGTGGGAGCCTACTCAGTTCCGAACTGATTTCAATGGCTTGCCACAGGACCACTGCTTTTCAGCCTGGTCGCCAAACTCCTCTCTTGAATTCGTAGCCCCCACCCTGCAGGGAAGGTGTAGATGGTTCAAAAGGTTGGAGCCTAGTCAGTCCTGAACTGATTTTGACGGCTTGCCACGGAACCACTGCGTTTCAGCTTGGTCGCCAAACTTTTACTCCTAGAATCTGTAGTCCATTTTGCTTGGTCATAAACGATTCGGAAGGTGGAAGCCTAGTTATTCCTGAACTGATTCTAACGGCTTGCCACGGGACCAATGCTTTTCAGCCTGATCGCCAAATTGTTGCTCATCGAATCTGTAATCCACTTTGCTTAGTCATAGATGATTCGGAAGGTGGGAGTCTCAAGCAGCTCTTCACTCGACCTTCGCTTTCCTTCGAAACAACAGTCGCAAACATGAATCTAGCTAAGCCAGCGTCTTCACGCTCAAACAAACTGACATTCTATTATTAGCGAAGGCCATTCGCGCCGATACAAAGATAATGCGGCTAGTGCCTAGATGAAAGCTACTTAGGATGCCAGCTCGAGCTTATGGTGCCTGACTCGGCACGAACGCTCTATCACATACAGTCGGCCATCACAACTTACCCATAGCAGCAACTGCAGCTGTCTGGTCAGACAAACAGGGTAAGCCACAAGCAACCTACCTTGGGGACAAGACATAGCTCAGGCGACTCAACCCCCAGCTAAACCTTCCGCAACATGCCCACCATCGGACATGATTACACAGTAATGACCCTAAGTTGTTTACAACACAAAGCGGTCAAGCTCTCTATCGCAGACAGACCAACCAACGTCCAATTGATTCAATCAGCCTAATGCCAAAGCAAGACGACAAGGCGAAATGAAAAACATGCAATAGAGACGACAAGCGCGAAACGGATAAAACCGTTTTCATTAATGATCAAAATGAAAAGGGGTACAAGCAGACCAAGTTCACTCCTTATCAGGAGAAGGTACAGAAACAGAAGAGCTAAGCTTAGTGGAAAATGGAGCAGGAGTTGCGTCCACGCGCCACGACCTGAACGTCAGGGCCTAAACTGTCTTCCTCCCCGATGACGCGGAGGTAACAAACAAGTCTACATACGACATCTTTTTATAGCGACCAAGATCCCACTCCGGATGCTCTTCATTTATCAGCGCCAGCAACTCCAGCCGACCATGTATGTAACACCCCTAAATTTCATAAAGATAATTTATTTTATTTTTAATTAAATAAAATAGGGCTACATTTAATTGAATGTGAATTTCGAAATTAGGGTTTTATTTGGTGAGTTAAAGGGCGGGTGCTCTCAAAATGTTAGTGGGGGCGAATAGCCACCCACAAGAAAACCCTATTTTCTTTCTCCTTCTTCTTTTCCCTTTTTCTCCTTCATGTTTCTCTCCTAAACATATTTCTCTGCTTCCCTCTATCTCGATCTCTCTGCTTCCCTCTCGTTTGCGCTGCGAAGCCGAAGCCGAAGCAGAAGTGAGAAGAGATGGGTGGTGGTGGTGGTTCTGGTTCATTGCTGTCCGTGTTGTTGTTGTTGATCTCATGCTTGGCAGCTGTGCGATCTGAATCGTCTACCTCCAGGTTTGATGATGTGAATCCCATCAGATTGGTTTCGGATGAATTGAAGACTTCCATCCGTGAGGTCGTCGGTGAGACTCGTCATGCCCTCGCCTTTGCCAGATTCGCTCACAGGTATGGGAAGAAGTACGAGAGTAGAGAGGAGATAAAGATGAGATTCACCAATTTTGTGGAGAGTAGGAGACTCGTCAGATCCACCAATCGAAAGGGCTTCTCATAACTGATTCTCCAATTTCAGATCTAGTTAAGGTGAGAGATTTTCGATTTGTTTATGTTAGGAGGCGGTTTCGCCATGGAGGTCAGCGATTGCAGTGGTTTGAATGTAGAACCATTGCTATGTCTAATTCCTTTCATTCGTTTGTTGATAATGTTGGAGGTAGGACATGTGAGAGTGCCTGTCAGTTGTCGAGTTTGGAAGATTTGGATCCAGGTTGTGTAGTGTGGTCTGGCCACAATCTTGGGGTGTTGAAATTGGCTCTTTTTCCAGTGACATTGAAACTTGTGAAGCTGAAGCTTTGCATCCCACTTGATTTGGTCTCTCTTGCATGTGTAACTGAGAACTTTTCGGTGTTTCGTACTCTGTTGTTACTCCAGTATGGTACACTGATGGTTACTTCACCAATGGTCCAACTGCAAATGCTTTTTGTAGATAATATTGTTGGATTGAGATTTCTGCTGTTTGAGGGTTGCTTGAGGCATGCTTTAGCTTTTGTATGTTTGGTACTGGTAGCATTTTATCAACCAAGTGGATGCGAGGAGCTTATAGATCCACAAGTGCCAGACACTTCAATCAGGTTCGATCTTTCAGATTTTTGGAACCGTAAAAGGAGGCTTGTATTTACATTTTTACAACATATGGAGGAGGTGTTGAATGGAGTGGACGTTATAGGATTTAAAATCTGTGAGTTTTCTTCCTCTCCTTTACTTTTACTGTGAGTTTTCTTCATTTCTTACTCTTTTACTGTGAGTTCTTCCTTTTCTTGTCCTTTTTTAATTTTGGGTGTGTTTGCGCATTTGCAAATATAATGATGTTGGGATGATTTGGGTTTATGGGGTTTTGTTGGATGGTTTGATTTGTTGATTGGGTGGCTGGTTCATGTTGTTTCTTGAAAATAGAATATCCCCAATTTACAAAAATAGAATGGGTTTTACATGTGAGAATGAGTTTGCTTTCTTTGTGCATTTTGTTCGTGTTTCTTTGCAATGTTTGTGTTTGAATTCTGTGATGGGTATTTATGGTTTTGGCAATGGGTGCATGACAGCTCTACATCTATGTTCTGTTTTTGTGTAACTGGGGTATCGGTTTTCATGAGAATTCTCCCAAAGCTAGGATTTTAGAACTCTTTCCATTGTCACAGACCCCATATCTTACATTACAACCTAATGTTTCTAAGGTTGATTGGTTCAGTTTTGTTAGTGGGGTTTACATATATGAGTTCACGAGAGCGCTCGGTTAGGATATATTCGCAAAATTCAGACTGAAAATTGTGCCCATATTGCCAAACTGCGAAATTTGTTTCTTCTGACAGTGGAAGTTGGTTGATTTGGAATGTTCTGATAAATGATAATGGAAAGCTACACCCTAGATTAGAAATTTTGTATCCCAGTGCCAATTTATTTATTTATTTATTTTCTCCTGACAATGGAAGTTGATTAGTTAGTTTTGTTGGTTTAGTGGGGTCTTGGTAATGGGTGCATGAAAACTCTATTCTAGGTTGTATTGAGTAACGAACTTTTAATTGCTAGAAATCTAGGATAGAATGTGTTACTGTGGAGAGTGGCAAAGTTCTATATTGTTTATTTGGGTTTCTACTCTTGGTGTTTGTTAGTATTGAGTCTATTGACAAACATTTCAAACCTTCTCAAAAAAAAGATGGGGAAAAGTGAAAGGATTTTAATTTCATGGTCTGCTATAACCAAGGTTCAAAGTATCATTTCAGACCGAAATAAAGGTTTTCATTTTGATTGACATACCATTTTGGTTCAAGGAATTCAGGAGAAATTACAATAATGTCTGACTGAAATTTTATTAATATGCATTTTCAAATATGTTACATTCTACATAGCCATTATACTCAGAACACACACGTGTGAGTGTGAAAGCGAGGGTGTATGTGGCCTAGAGAAAAGATGTCATTACGTTTATTTATATATTAATGCATTGTGATAAATTTGGAGATTTGCATTATTATGCATATTGACTTGTTTATGCATTATGAAGAATTGAGATTTTTGAATCAAGGAGTGACTTGATTGCCATATTGTTACATAGCATGAATAATGAATATGCTATGTTTTCCCCAAAAATGTGGGTGAATAGATTGTGAATCAATTTATGTATGACGAAGTGTCATTGTGGAAGAATTCTGAATTATGAAAAATAAATGATATTGGTAAACCTGAATTTCTTGAAATATAAAATACTTGGGCTTGTATCACTTAGAACTACCACATCTCTTTTGATTATTATTTCCCCTCTCTTACTAGAGAAACTAAATGACCAGTGGGTCGTCTTGCGGAGTTGGGGCACCCATTTCTTACTAGAGAAACTAAAATAACCTTCGGGTTAGTCTTGCGGAAATGTGGTGAGTTTGTATGCCTAAAATAGGCTTTGATATTTATCCGTCAAAAATGTGACGTGAGTTTATGCGCATTGATAGCCCAAGGGTGGCTTTTGGTACTCATATAGTTAGGGGTATCCGCGATGCATGTCTGTATGTGATGTCCCCACTTAGGCATGGATGACGGAGTAGTCCTCCTTTATATGAGAGAGGCATACGGGCATGTATGTTCGGCACGGAGGTGGTGCGAATGTGGTATCGTCTAAGTGATCAATCCGTTAAAAAGATGAACCTAATTCAAATAAAAAGAATAAATGACGTTGCATTGTTTCTACTCCTTTTTATGCAGGATGGCAAGTCCACTAATATTTCTGCAGGTCCGACTTGCCATAGTCAACTCCTATTGGGTAAGTACAGGTAAATGCATATTTACATATTAGGATGATGATATGATTGCCTCGTGCGAAACTAAATTGTTGGAACTGTGTTTTCTTGTATCACACCTTTGCCTCGTTGAGGAACTACCTATTGGTGTGATGGTTTGTTGTTTGTGTTTTGCTTGATGTTTATCACGTGCGATTTCTATTAATTTTGGAGTGAAGATTTCTCACACCAGCTTTATTGCTGACCCAAGTGAGCTTTTGCTTCTTGGGTACATTCCTTTGGGAATGTAGCCGATTAGCTTTTCAGGTTTAGAGACTTTTGAGCAGCGTTACGGGAGTTTCGCTAGTGGGGCTAGCGATGTCAGTTTTGCCTGGTTAGACTTTTGTATTAATTTTAGTTTGTTCATATTTTCTAAATTATACTTTTTGTCTTTGCTGCTAAATGTCTCTGTTGTTATTGAATTTCACGTCTCGAGTTTTGGGGAAACGGATAATCCTACGTGGATTTTAGGATTTTCGTTTTTCTCGAAAATCGGGGCGTGACAATGTACAACCCAGTGGAACTCACATTTGACTTGTTCCTGAAGAAATTCTTCCTCTCGCATTTTCGCATCAACAAGTTCACGCTCCAATAGCTCCAACTTGCCAGTCAGCGCATCGATATGAGACTGCTCTGTGGCCAGATTGCTTTTCACAACACTAAGCTCATGCCACTCCAATTCAAGCCGGTGCTTTGCCTTCCTTGCCTCTCGAGCATACAACTCTACATCTGATTCCAACTGTTGCTTCTCAACAGTCCAGTCGGCTTCCTTCAAAGCACTCTCTTCAGCAAGAGACCGCAATTCAGAACACGCCTTAGCCGCAGTTTCCTTCGCAACCTCGACTTCTCGGCGGATCCGGCTCAACTCTTGCTTAAGTTCATCTCTCTCGGACATCGCCTCCGACACATCAAGCTCAAGGTCTTCCAAACGAGCCCTCTGAGTCTCAGCGATCACGGCTGACTAATCCAGCCTCTACTCCTCGACCTACTTCTTCAGCTGCTCAATTTCATAGAGCGCGTCAGAATACAACGCCTGCATGTGCGAGAAGACACGCTCCAAGGTGTATACGCTCTCGCAAGCTACCATGACTTTCGTCCCAGCAACAACCACGTGGCTCAAGTGAGACATACCCAACATAAGGTACTTTAAACCCTTATCCATACACCCTTCCAGCGTATCCTCCTCGGGCTTCGGAGCACAATCCATCAGCCAACTATGACGTATGCTCTCGAAGCATACTCCACGTCAATCTCTTGGTGCCAGATATGTGAACTCATCTTCACCAAGTCTGGGGCAAACAAATTTATCTGTGCACCCAGATGAAGCTTCCTCGGATCAGGAATCACGCTAGCGCCACCCTTCACGGTTGCCACCATCGTCAGGCTCTCCTACGTAGCCTTCCTGTGTCATTAATAACCGACCCTTTATTGCGAGACGGCTCAACGAGGTCCAAAGGTAGAGGAGGAAGCGAATTATCCAAAGGACCCCCAACACTTCTAGTTGTGGTCTAGAACGAGAGGTGAGCAACTCGGACCACATGAGACATGGCCAGTGCCTCGGCCACTCTCAGGTGAAGCAAAAATGGGGCAATCAAATTCTACAGCCTCAGGCGAATCTTCACGGGAGCCTTCTACCGGAACGACCCCACGCGAATTAGCACCTGCAGAGGCTGCCATTGCAACCCGCACTAGATGGTAATTCAGAGCTTCGACTTGCGCATCACTAAGGTTTGATCTGTCTACAACTCCTTCAAACTGCAAGTACTCTTTCTCCAACCCGGAAACATCAGTCTCCACCCCAACAAGCCTAGTAGACTCGCGTTCTTCTCCGACTAAAGCGGATCGTGCCGAAGATGACCCAGTCTTCACATGAGACTTCTTTCTCACAAAGGAGGCAAGCGTTTCAGATGACTCATCCACATCAGACAGAATGAGAGCTCTGGCCCCAGTAGCCTTCCTCTTCCTTGCAGGGGCCCCATCTTCCAACATAATTTGCGATGTTCGGTATAGAGTGGGGGCAACGTGCCAGTTGTCCCACAGCCTAATACGGATGAAGTTGAAAACTCTTATGACATCGATCGCATTCCTCTTTGGCAAGCCACGAAACGTCTTGATGGTGTTTTGCTTCGCTAAGGTAAGAGAAGTAGTAGGAAACCTTCCAGCAAAGAAACACAAACAACGATTAGCTAGCCCGCTATCAAGCATATCAAATTCACAAGAAGAGGGTTGAACTTACGAAGCGGCCTGAACCGTCGCTCGAGCGGACAACCCTTGCATAAAAAAATACTTCGAATCCGCTAGAGCCAAAAATTAATATTTCTACCAGAACTTGAAGTCATCAGGCAGATTAACGAAGCAAGTTGGCGATGTCATCTTACAGACATCGTTACTCTTCAACTGAGGAGAAGTCAACAACTGAATTACCCGCGGAGTCACGTTGACACCGGCCTCCTTAGCACTAAGCAGAATCATGAGGATGATCCTATATCCATTAGGCCCCAGCTGGGCCGGAGGAATCCCTAGAAGATCCAGGAACTCCCAAATCACGTCCAGAACTAGAAAGCTCACTCCGGTTTGAAGCATCCCACGATGCAAACAGATGAAACCGGCCGGAGGCGACATTGGCATTTGGTCACCCGTCAGGACATACAACGGCAGGTCCTCAGGGACTCCAAAATTTGTACGAATTTCAGCAAGGTCGGGCTCGGACAATAATCTATCTTCAAAAAACTCCAAGCCCTTGGCCAAGATTGCATCGTCAAGAAGGTTTTGTTGGGCCATAAAGAAAATGAACAATCTTTTCTAATCAGAGCGATATCTTCGAAAGCAAAGAAAGTAGAAGAGTCAGGCTCTACACTGCAGATGACCTAAATAGAGGGTGGGTTCCCGCGTCTTTTTCGCTGAACCCCAATGCACATTCAATTAATGCAGCGCGCACGACTTATGCAATGATTCAAAATCAATCATCATGAGCGGCGCATCCCTTCCAGAGATGACTTAGCGAACCGATGTGACAACCCACTAACTCAGGGGGAGTAGCTGATGATACATAAAATGGTCACACCTCTAAGCCACACACGTGTCATGATGATCTCGAGGAAATACGAGCCCTAACATCAGCCCAATGTTGATTCAGCCCAAACGGTTCTAAGTCCACTCAATTCAGTCCAAACTCTCACAGCATGCTAGGCCCACACGTCTCACAACTATCCTTAATACCCATAAGTCCTACTAAGGCAAGTATCTCAAGGATCAGCTTCGGACAGGCAACTACAACTGCTATCTACCTCCAACCAGGAAGCAAATATCAGAGTACACTCCACATAGGAAAACTCCTTTCTACGGATTACTCTAGCATTGGGAACTATCTCCCGCGTATCTAGGAGCACGAGGTTAACAAGGAACTTCCCTCTTACAACACGACTCCTAATTAGAGAAGGGTCTCCACGAAGATCTCCTTCCTAAGTTTCACCTACGATGGCTTGGTAGAACCAGGACTCCTTGCACTATAAATAAGACACGAGGTTGGTAAGCTAAGGTACGCTACAAATTCCCTATTACAACATTTCACCTTCCTCAGATCCCTGCCTGACTTTAGCATCGGAATGCCATCGGCCACCACAATAGTGGTCCGTGGCTCACGCACGTTACTGGTGCAGGTCAGCAGGAACTGGGTCAAAGCAGGGAGCAAAAAATGATTGTATCAACTTTTTTGGTCGCTCAACACATGTACTCCTTACCTGCTTACGCATTCATAGTGCAAGATTTTACTAATCACCAATACATTGCAGGCTTCATCGTGATAGAAGTTTTTGCTCATGAAGTTATTCTCTTTATTAGAGGTTACACTCCGGATCAAAATGAGGTTAATTTATTAGCAAGAATGTTAGACCATAAAGAAGCTATCATTTCCCATTTAAATTGGGCCATCCTTTTTCTAGGTCCATACCTTGGGACTTTATGTCCAAAATGACGTCATGCTCGCTTTTGGTACTTCAGAGAAACGGTTCTTGATTGAACCTATATTTGCCCAATGGATACAATTTGCTTATGGTAAGACTTCCTACGGGTTCGATATACTCTTATCTTCAATGAATGACCCGACGTATAATATAGATCGAAGCATATGGTTGCCTTGCTGATTAAGTGCTATTAATGAGAATATTAATTCTATTCTTAAGAATCAACCCTAACACTTTTTGGTTCATCATGCTATTGGGATTACATACAACTACATCGATATTAGTAAAGGGTGTTTTAGAAGCTTGCGGTTCCAAGATAATGCCAGATAAAAGGTATTTCAGTTATAGTTTTCTTTATGACCATCCAGGACGAAGTGGTAATTGTGATATTTTGGCTTGGGATTCATTTTATTTGGTTGTTTTCGGGATGTTAAATACCATTGGATCGGACAGTTCGGTCCCACCCCAAGATGAGTGCTCTCCTATTCCAACTTCCTAAGAGCCTCTAGTAGCACAGCTAGGACAACGACACATTTTCTACCCCTGCGGGAATAGAGTGAGAGAAGTTTTAACACTCCAAGAGAAGGTCACTGGGAGACGAGCTATTTATTTCTACGATAGGTGTCAAGTAGAAGTGCAGTGATGTATGCAGCTGAGGCATCCTGGCAAACCACTAGACTTAACCTTTGTTCCTACATGACTCGATCAATTTGATCAGACACTCACCATCTATATTCATCGTTCAACTCTTTGACACCATGAAAAAAAATCAAAATTCTACCCTCTCTTTCTATTTTATAAAAATTGATTATTTTTTGTGCAATTAGAAAATATATTATAACATATTCATTTGGGCACTTTGGTTTTTATCACGCCCCGATTTTATGAGAAAATTTAACATTTCTTAAAACCAACAAGGAAAATAACAAAGTTCAGACACAACAAATATAACGTTTTACTACAAAATGAAGTAAAGAAAAACATCTTAACTATGGAACTTTTCGACGATGATTGCCCACCAAAGAAAACTCCAATATTGCCGCCTCAAAGGCTCTCTAACCTAAGAAAGGCCAAATGACTACGTTCCAATAAGAACGTCCCAAGCAACATAAACTTACTTGGGTCAGTGATGTAGCTGGCATGAGTATCTTCATCTCTAGTAAATAAAATAGGTTAAATAAACTACATACACAAGAAACAACAATTCATAGACATGTAGTTCCTCAACGAGATAAATGTGTCCTTCTAATAAGTTTTATCATACTTAAAGTAAATACTTCTTTTATCAATATTTACATGGTGAGGTTGACCATGGCAAGTATAACCTGCAAAAACTTTAGTAGATTTACCATTCTACATGAAATGGTTAGAAACAAATAGATGTAATTTCTAAATCTATTCGCATTTATCATAAATACAATTTTAATTGGTATTTCATTACTGGTGTGAGCAATTTATTTTCATTAAAATACAAATCATAGTTACAACACACCATTATTGAAATATCAACAAATTCATATGGCAAATATATCATTGTACGTACATCCGAACTTATATAGAACGGTGAACCCAACATGCAAGCAAGTCTGCATATTAAATCATATACCAAATATACAAGCAAGTCTGTATACTAAAATTATACATTCTCAAGTCAATCCACTTTTTTTTCTTTTCTTTTCACATTATTTTTTTTGAGTTGTGAAAAAGCATAAAAAAAAAAAATCTAAAATGCATCTGAGCAAGTCAATTTGCATAAAAATCAAATTCAAGTTTCAAAGGATCATATAGGTTACAAAATTTACCCTTCCATAAAGGATATATATGTGCTATCATTTTCTTTTTCAATAACACTCATAAATAATATTTCAATTTCAATAACAACACTCATCAATCTTAGTTCCAATAACATTCATTAATAATATTTAGCAAAATGGTTACAATAATCCATTGATAGTTTTACAAGAACCTCAAATAAAATTTGGGGGCACCCATTAAGGTTCATAGTCTTATTACACATCTAGCTAGCACTATAAAATTTAGCACATTTTAAAAAATAAAAAAATTTTAGGCTATAGACTTCACCACAACACACAAAAATCACTAATATCACATATCAAATAAAGATCACACTTAGAATGGGTTTCCAATAATGGTACATATATTGCTATAAAATAATTAAACTTTATTAAGAAACAATAAAGTTATATTTAATGGCCATATTTACATTAAAAGAGACTAATGGCCATATTTACATTAAAAAAAAAGAGACTAATATTAAGCAAATTGACAATCACTCATACACAAATAACATGGCAGCTCAACTAATGGCCATATTTACATTAAAAAAAAAAACTAAAACCAATTTGCAAACATCCATATATATATTTAGACATCTAGCACCTACACTAACCACCAAATTAATTTACAATCAAGCGTGAACATAAAAATAATCTAACTATAACCTCTCACATAAATATCAATTACTTTCAATCATGCATATGTTTTATTTTTGTAAGACGTAAGAGAGTGAGAAACACTCACTTCCACTAGTATCTAACAACTTTAAAAATACAGTTTGCTAATCATAATAAAATATCAAAGAGAGTGAGAAACCTCACTAAATTTTCCCAGAATAATTATTTTAGCTCCAAATATATGATTCACTCCACAATCGTAGACTATCTCCCAAAGCCTCATGTATACAATAAAAATTCGAAATTTCAATATCAAGGATATACCTAATAATTTTTCTATAACTCACAATTTATACATATTATTCACAAATAAATATTTAAAATAAAAAGTGGTATAAATAGTGAGAAATATTCACTAAGGGTGCGTTTGGTTGCATGAAATCCGATGCCATGGGAACCATGAGGGGACTACCTAATTCAAAGCTAATTTGAGGTTCACTCACCAATCCACTATTAGATTTTATGATCAATGCTGGGAATGAAAGTCCTATTAACTTGGGAATCATACTCCTTGGTCCTCCCAAAGTATGTGATTTCCATGTTCACGGGGCTTCCATTCCCACCATTATCACAAAATCTAATGGTGGATTGGTGAGTGAACCTCAAATTAGCTTAGATTTAGGTAGTCCCCCATGGATTCCCATGGCATTGGATTCCATGCAACCAAACACACCCTAAGTTCTTGTACAAATTCTATGTCATAAACAGTACAAACCATAGGTGTCGATAATATAAACTTCAAATGCATTCATGCATAAATCAAAGAACACCGTGGAACAACCTCTGCAAAATTCTTAGGGTTTCTACATTCTAATAAGTGACGGTTTTCCCTGCCTTGAGAGAAATCTAACCGTTGGATGGAGAACAAACTAATGCTATATTTCTCATACATTTGTTATGAACCTACGAATTTAATTAAGAGGTTTGTGACCACCGAAAGGTCTTGATCCACCAAAAAACCTAAGACTGTGCAGAGCTGTCTTGTATTACGGGATTAAACAAAAACTTGTTTTGGGTTTTCTTTTAATCCAACAAATTTTCAGGAAGAATAAAATAAAACCCTTCATCTAAACATAAAAATTCATACTTATTTATGTATTAAAATCTAATCTAAACCATAGATTAATCTAAACAAAAGTATAAAAGAGAATGAATAACTCACCGACTCTTCTTTCTCTTCTCCCTGCCGTATAGAGATAAGAGAAACCAATTTTCTCGTTCTTCCCCTTTTTTTTCATTATTTCTCTCCCTATCTTTATTTAGCGAAATCCTTACTCAATATCAAACCTAATGAAAACATGGTTTATGTCTAAAATATAAAAATTAGTCTAAGCCCAAAAGAATAATAGTACAAGTTTATAAACTAACCCCCATTTTTTTATAAACAATATTTCAGAAATATAATGAATCAATTACCGTAAATAGGGAAATAAAATAATTTATTTAATAAAGTATATTTATATAGTTGGAAAAGTGTAGGTGTTACAATATAAACACCTCAAAGGAGTCTCGCCCCTAGATCAATAGAAGAAATAACTAGGTAAATAATTCTACATGAATGCTACTACTTATCGAACGAAGCATCACTGTAGTCCTAACATAGGCACACAAATCATAATTAAATTTCTACTAACACCAATCATAATTAGATTTCAACTAACACTTTTTAAGAAAAAAATCATACATATCAGTAATGAGCAAGTGGCATGTGTACATGCACATACCTTTATGAAGACAAACACACAAAAGATATGTTATAGAAATTTAGTAAGTACAGGCACATGTAAAGGCTGAGATTGAATCTTTTGTATCTCAAACATCTCATTTTGAAGAAAATCCTAAGGCCCAATTGAAATCGTAATCGTATCTCTAGGAAAATCCAACATTTGATTTAAAAAAAAATACATCTTAAACAATTCATCTCGAGGAAAATCTAACTGTCCAAATTTCATTGTGTGCGCATCTCAAGGTAAATCTAATGATCTAGCACACATCTCAAGCAAAATTTGAAGGTTCAAATTTATTTGTGCACGCATCTCGAGGACAGTCTGATGATTTGAATTTAATTCTGCACACATCTCGAGAAATCTGGGGTGACTTTGTATTAGCTATTTATTATAGGGGCATACTGCAAATTACCAAAAAAAAACTTCCACCTCTGTTTCACAGCCTCGCCGTCATCAACAAAGGAGGAAAAAGATGATGAAGAAGGACAGGGGGTTGTGAAACAAAGATGAGGAAGGAGGAGGAGGAGGAGGAGGGTTGTGAAAGAAAAGAGGAAAGAAGAGGGAGTATAAAGGGGGAGGTGATGGCGAGGCAGAGGATAAAGAAGGGGAGGAAGAGGAGGGAAGAGGAAGGAAGAAGGAGGAAGAGAAAGGAGGATGAAGGGGGAGGCGGTGGCGAGACTGCGAGACAAATGATGAAAAAGGGGAGGAAGAAGGAAGTTGCGGCGGGGCTGAGAAACAGATGAGGAAGAAGTGAAGTTTTTTTTGGTAATTTGCAGTATGCACCCTATAAAAAATAGCTAATACAAGGTCACCTTAGATTTCCTCGAGATGCATGCAAAATCAGATTCAAAACGTCAATTTTTTCTCGAGATGCGTGCACAAATAAATCTAAAACGTTAGATTTTCCTCGAGATGTGTATTGGATAATTAGTTTTACCTCAATATGCACACACAATTTAATTTGGACCGTTAAATTTACCTATAGATGTGTGTATGATTAAATTTGAATTGTTAGATTTTCCTCGAGATGAGTTATTTAAGATGCAATTCTTAAAAAAATCAACTGTTGGATTTTTTTCAAGATACGATTACGATTTCAGTTGGGCCTTAGGATTTTCCTCGAGATGAGATGTTTGAGATACGAAATATTCAATCTCAGCCTTTGATTTCTCAGGGGTATTTTGGTAATATGTTTTGAAAACAGACAGTCGAGGCACGTTGACTACTATTCTTGAGGGTAAATGCAATTCAATTAATTATGGATGGTAAAGCTCAATAAGCCATTAATAATAGGGGCAAAAATGCAAATAACTCTTTTTACTTTTATTTGGAAAAGTTTACTAAGGCGTCCCCTTAAGAATTTCTTTTCCATCACCTCTCGATCACGTCTTTCTATTCGACTTCATCCTCACTATCTCTACGATCTCATCTCTTATACTCGAAGATCTCCTATTCTCTTTCATTTGCACTTGAAAGTTTCCTATGCAATGTCCCTCTCTAGGTTTTGTTATTCTACACGTTAGGTTGTTTTAGTGGTTTGTTACCACTCAGTCAACAATCCCTATTGTTGAGGGTTGGTTGTTTGATTGATTTAGTTTTACCACGTTATTAGGATTTATTAGACATAGGTTGTTATTTTATTGTTTTAGTTTGTTCTGTAAGGCTATATAATAGCCAAGTTTGTTCTTCAATCAAATAAGAGATTTCTCCCAATTTTTATATATTTTCATAAGTTTTTCCGGTTATTAACATTTGGTATCAGAGCACCATCACAGTGCCTAGTTAAAATTAGAAGCAACTATCTTCTACGTGTGTAGCAATCGAAATATGATGACAGAAAGTTCATTTGTGCAGCCAGCAGTTTCAAAATTTGATGGGCACTATGATCATTGGGCGATGCTCAAGGAAAACTTGTGTTCAAAGGAGTACTCAAGCTTGGTAGATAATGGGATTCATGCAGTAGCAGAAGCTGTTGTTCTCATGGATGCCCAGAGGAAGAATATTGGAGATAAGAACTCGAAAGATTTGAAAGGAAAGAACTATCTATTTCAAGCATTAGATCGTTCGATCTTGGAGATGATCCTCAACAAGGATACAACGAAGAACATATGAGATTCTTTGAAACAAAAATATCAAGGTACAACACGAGTAAAGTGTGCACACTTGCAAGCTCTCCAGAAGGAGTTTGAAATTCTCCACATGAAGGCATGAGAATTTGTGAATGAGTATTTTGCTTGGACCCTTATTATAGCCAACAAGATGAAAGCAAGTGGTGAGAACAAGGGAGATGTTGCTGTCGTTGAAAAGATTTTGTGATCCATGACTCCCAAGTTTGATTATGTTGTGTGTTCCATTTAGGGGTCTAAGGATACAGACCCCTTAACAAAACAATTGATGAGTTGCAAAACAGCCTGGTTGTGCATGAATAATGTGTGTGTTCTCATTGAAGAAGAACACGGTTTGAAGATTACTCATGGAGATCAATCTGGAGGAAGGGGTCGAGGCGGTGGAAGTTTTAGAGGAAGCGGAAGGGGACGAGGCAGACAACACTTTGACAAGGCCACAATGGAGTGTTATAAGTGTCACAAGCTAGGGCATTTTCAATGGGAATGTCCAAGTAATGAGAAAAGGCCAACTATGCACATATTCAAGAAGAGGTGTGATAAGAGTATATTTATGCGATTTTATTGTCATGTTTCTCTTTACTTTCTTAGCTAGTTTGCGTTATTTTTTGTGGTTTTGTAGGTTGCTAATAACTGGATTCCAATAAGAAGTTGAAATATATGCAAATTGGTAGAATTTAGAAAGACTTGTAGTGAAAGGAAATTTGCACAAATTAGAAAACCTACAGAGAACATATTAAAAGGGAGGGAGACGAACCTTTTGGGGACCTTGTTGACAATCTCACAACCTTCGTTTCCGTTGCCTTCTTCTCACAGAGCCATCACCTCCATCAACCCCTTCTCAGCTTCCATCGATCATCTTCCTCTCTTCATCCATCACTGCCACACACAAACCTCTCATTCACCTTCATCACGCATGCCTCCCTTTTTGCCTCCATCAGCCATGCAAGCTCCAACCACATCCCAGGCAGCCCCGTCGCCATCAGAACCTCCGACACAGCCATGGGTGGATCTACCTTGTAGCTAAGAGAGGCAATTGCCCCCCTTAGCTTTTTAAGAAACTTCACCAAACTAACAATATTTGTAATTTTGCCCCCCTTTAAAATTTTAGATTGCCCTGTCTCATAGATAATAAAATACAAATATACACAAAATCGCAAACGCTTCGCAAGTTTGCAAACCTTCGCAAGTTCACCTCTCCGCCTTCTCAATTGCCCAAAATGATTTTGACAAAGATTGATTTTCTCCAATCTCCTCCAATCGCACAAAACGATTTCAACGGAGATTGATTTCTCCAATCACACAATAAGATTTCGATTAGACATAGATTGATTTATGGAGGTGGTCTTACTCTCTCTCTTGCTGGTTTGCTCATCATCGACACTCTTCAGTCTTCACAGTAGCCTGCTTCAGCTAAGCAATTGGATGGTAACATTCTTAATATTAACAGTTGTCCACCAATTGAAGCTCAGTTGATCGGACATCAACTCTCCTTTTAAGAGGTCGCAGGTTCGAGACTCACCAGTTAAGATTTTATGAGTTTTCACCTGATTATTAGAAGCACATGTGCTTCGCCGTGGATAAGTCGTCTTCATGCAAGGTGGAGACAACGGACCGGAGAGAAAGCAAGTCTCCCTGTGAGATAGAGGCGACGAGGATATTATGTGGCAACAATGTTGTAGCCTTCGGGCCTGGTTTGGTAAACCCTATAGGGTCAGTTATATAGCCTTCGGGCATGGATTACAATGCAGAGGATATTAAGTGGCAACAATATTGTAACAATCGGGTCTGGTTTGGTAAACCCTATGAACATGAGAACTCGCAGAGAGTTTTTACTAAAATCCAATGTGCAACAACATTGACACATAAAATATGTTTCTCTTGTACTACTTTTGAAACTTTGTTTTAATCATATTTATTTATTTATTTTAAGAATTAAATTATCTGTGATTTATTTTTTTGCCCCCTTTGTCTGCAATCCTGGCTCCGCCCCTGGACACAACCAACTGATCTTGTCTCATTTGCCTGCTCCTTTCCTTCCATCTCTCACTCGACCGCCATTTCCCTACATCGATCGCCTTCATCTCTCACAAAACAACATCCATCGCCTGATCTCACCATAGCAGTTGCAGTGCAGAGCCAATACATTTTTCTTTCTCAGCCAGCAAGTGAAGGTGAAGAGAGTTGTTAATTACTTTTTCCCGCTATCCACACCACATGGTCCACTCACCACCACCATGCAGTAAACATCATTTTCTCTTACCCTTTTCAATTTTAGTTTGGCATTGAACTATGGATTATTATTTTATCATGAATAATACATCTAGCTAAGCTCTTTTTTAGCCGGGGGTGAATTCGAAGCCCCGAACATGTGTTTTATAGATTAATTAGATTCAATATTTCTTTGATAATTAGTTAATGTGTTTTGTTTAATTATTTTGCAGAAAACTTATCTTTATCTAGGATTTGATGCCAGAGCATAAGAGAATCTAATAGTTATACTCTTATATTCATAAGTAGTAAATACTAATGATCGTTGGTAATGTTAAGTAAACACCTAGGTTAAGAACAAAATGTTGATCATACTTGTAATTGCCTAGTCAATGTTTACAGTTTCCATAAAACTTAATGATCTTGGATTGTTTAAGTAACTTGTGATTCTTGATTATATAACATTAAGAGAATAGTTTGAAAGCGACGTTGAGTTTAATTCAACGAATTTGAGAAAATAATAAGGTTAATGCAGTGTGGTCATGGTTAATCATGAACATTGTCATTCACGAGTTAGTAAATGAATTATTGGAGTTTAGTTCATGAGCATATGTTTGGTATGTGGAGATAAAACCCTTAGTTAATTTCTCATCATCGACTTCCCTTAAGTTTTTATTATCTTCGTAGTAATTTTCATAGTTTAAAAGTAGCAAAATCCAACCCCCTAACATTTCCTTATTTAGTTTGTTAGTGTCTTTTATTTCCCTTAGTGTTAGTTAACAAACCCTCTGATCCCCGGTTTAGAATGATCCCTACTTATTTTTTACTATGACTACAAAGCAGAGTATTAAATTACGTTACAAAATCCTTGTTTACAACATTACACCTTCCTTATATCCCTGTCTGACTTTAGCATCAGAGTGCCATCAGCCACCACAACGGTGGTCCATGGCTCACGTGCGTTCTTTGTGCAGGTCAGCAGAACTAGGTCAAAGCAGGGAGCGGAAAACAACCAGATCAGTTTGGGGACGTCCGTGGGGACAACGAAGTTCCTTCGAAATATAGATAGATGGTGACCACTAAATCACGCAACGATGGAGAACAGGGGGAAACGCCGAGCGCTCAACCTGGTGCTACTTCACCACCCTCGACGCTGCAGGTAGTCTGCAGGCATCAAACCAGCGCTTCCAGGGCAACGATAGCACCAGCGGACCCCGAATCAGATCCATGATCACTTTTCATACGTCAGGGTTTTTCGATGATAAAGACGCTCAGATCGATGAAACATAGGCCTAATGAGACACTGAAGGCGTATTTAACCCGCTTCAACAGTGAGTTAGCCACGGTCAACATGTGCAATGACACAACGGTCGTCTCAGCCTTCATCGACTGCCTGAGGAAATGAGAGTTCTATAACTTTCTGATGCAGGACCCTCCAGCAAGCATGATAGACCTAGTAAGGGAAACGCAGAGCTTCATCTCCCTAGAAGAAGAACGGGTAGCCAAAAGTGGAGCCGGGCCCGGGGAGGAACTGGCCGACATGATATGCGTGCTTCATGGAGCCCATTCCGAGTCCAAAATGTCAAGCAGGTCCAGGAAAAATGGCTCTCCAAAGTTTGAGAATCCAAGCAATATGTGATGAGCAGCTGGAACCGCATGCTCGGAGTCAAGACCCCTCCACGCCACTTGTATTTACAATTTCCCTCGCAAGCTGGGAATTAAGGAGATCTTTGGTAGACACTGGGAGTTCGATGAACATCATGTTTCTCCGTACGTTCCATGGCATGCAACTAAAGGAGGCAGCGTTAACCCCTGATAATCGTCCGATGATTGACTTCAGCAGCTAAAAACGATTCCCCGTGGGCAAGATACAACTGACTATAACGGCAGGAGAAAAGCCAACTCAAAAAACCTTGTTTCAAGAGTTCAAAGTAATTGATGCGCCTTCGGCGTACAATGAGGTCCTGGGGAGACCTTGGATACACCCGATGAGACCGGCGGTTTCCACTCTACACCAGTGCATCAAGTATCCAACAAACCAAGCAGTCGGTACATTAAGAGGGGACCAAACAGCTTCCAGGGAATGCCAGTACATGACGGCACTGCCACCTAATGATTCTCAATTGGCGACTAGCCCTGTGACTAGGATAACTCTTCATTCCACTCGGGAAGTGGGAGAAGAACAACCGATCCCAGACGACGAGGCCTTGGTGAGCCCTCGAGGCAGGCCCAATGTTGGCCAATCAGAGGAAGAAACCATCACGGTCTACCTCGACAGCCCTCTCAATAGCAAGGTTGTCCAGATCGGTTCCCACTTGAGCAAAGAACTGGTAGAGCAACTCACAGAATTGTTGCATAAGAACCAGGACATTTTCACCTGGACCATGCAAGACATGGTGGGGATTGACCCGTCAATAATCACCCATCGCCTAGAGGTGGACCCCACGAGGAAAACCGTACGGCAGAATAAGAGGCACGTGGCGCTCGAGAGGAACGCAATCATAAACGAAGAGGTACAACGTTTACTCAACGCAGAAATGATCAACGAAGAACGATACCCAGACTGGTTGGCTAACACCGTTCTTATAACAAGAAAAACAGGAAATTGAGAGTATGCGTGGACCACACGAACCTGAACAAAGTCTGCCCAAAAGATAGCTTCCCACTATCCCGAATTGATCAAATCATAGATGCCACATCCGGGCACATCTTACTCAGCTTCATGGATGCCTATTCGGGCTACAATAAAATATTGATGCACCCCCATATCAAGAGAAAACCTCCTTCATAACTGAAAGAGGGATATATTGCTATAGGGTGAAGTCATTTGGCTTAAATAACGCTGACGCTACATACCAACGACTAGTCAACCGAATGTTCAGAGAGCAGATCAGCATGCACATGGAAGTCTACATAGACGATATGCTGGTCAAAAGCCTCGATCGGCAGCCTCAACCACATACAAGACCTAACTGAAGCATTCAACCAGCTTAGAAAATACCAGATGAAGCTCAACCCAGAGAAATGTACATTTGGAGTTGAGTCTGGAAAATTCCTTGGCTATATGGTGAACAAGAGGTGAATCAAAGCCGACCCAAAACATATTCAGGCCCTTCTCGACATGAAAGCCCTAGCCAACATCAGAGACATTCAGAACCTGAATGAGAAGGTAGTAGCACTCAACAGATTTATATCAAAGTGGTCCGACAAATGTCTTCCTTTCTTTAAGATACTAAAAGAGAGCAAAGGATTCTCTTGGAACGAAAAGTGTGAACAAGCCTTTTAAAGCCTGAAAGCATACACGGGGAGTCCAGAGTTGCTCTCAAAATCTGCGACAGGGGAAACACTCTACTTGTACTTGTTTGTTTCCAAGCACGTTGTCAGCTCAGCCCTCATACAAGATGACCGAGGGACCCAAAAACCAGTGTACTACACCAACAATTCGTGGAAGTGAAGGCATACTATCCGGACCTTGAAAAATTAGCTTTGGCACTGGTCGTATCCTCCAGGAAACTGGGGCCTTATTTTAAGGCCCACTCTATAATGGTCCTGACCAATCATCCGCTCTGCTCGGTATTACACAAACCCGAGCTATCCGGCACGATGGTGAAATGGTCAATGGAGTTTGGACAGTTTGACATAAACTAGAATCCAAGAATCGCCATCAAAGCCCAAGCACTGGCAGATTGCATTACTGAGTTCACCAGTGGAAAAGAGCCGAAGACAGACCACCGGTCCTCAGATTTGAATGTCCAAGCCTGGATCTTGTGCTGGGATCACGTTCCACTCCCCTAATGACTTCACCCACGAAAAAACAGTCAGGTTCGGCTTCCTCACTTCAAACAACGAGGCCGAATACAAAACCCTCATATCCGGCCTAAAGCTAACACTAGGGATCAGTATAGATCACCTATTGGCATACAACGACTAAAGACTAGTGGTCAACCAAATCAACGGGGATTTCAATAGGAAAGACCTCCTCATGATAGCCTACCGCAATAAGGTACTTGGCATAATGGGCAGATTCAAAAGGTGTGAACTCATACAGTGCCCCCGAGACGACAACAAAAGAGCTGAAACACTAGCCAGGGAAGCCTCAGCCACCGATGAAGTCTCAAGCGGCCTCATTAAATACCAATAGCAATCGAGCCTCAACGAAGAAGTACCTACAGATATCTGCGCTGCAGAAGCGCAATCAAATTGGATGACTCTGATATTGGAATACATAGCAATCAGAACACTATCAACTGAGAAGGTCGAAGCAAGAAGACTAAAAAATAGAGCAACAAGGTACACTTTCCTAAACGACAAGTTATACAGGAAATCAATGACAGAGCCTCTGCTTCGATGTCTGTCACCTTTAAAGGCAAGCCAGATCCTGGAAAGGATCCACAGCGATATATGCGAAAATCATCCAGACAAGAGAACCCTCGCCCACAAAGCTTTGACTCTAGGATACTATTGGTCGACCATGCAGCGAGACGCCAAAGATGTTGTCCGCGAGTACAAAAAATGTCAGAGGTTCATGAAGTACACACATATGCCAGCCCAGCCACTAACCCCGATGACTAGTCCATGGCCATTCACATAATGGGGAATGGACATCATCGGACCGCTCCTAGCTTCAGCCAGTAAAAAGTTCCTTCTTGTGGCAATCGACTACTTCACCAAGTGGGTCGAAGCCGAGCCCCTATCCAAAATTGGGCAGGTTCAGATCGAAAAATTCATATGGGCCACCATCATCTGTAGATTTGGCATTCCCAGAGTATTGGTCACAACGACAACATAAATTAGTTTGAAGGTATCAAGGTTAAAAAACTGTGCAAAAGTTTGAATATTGATCACCACTTTTCTTTACCAGGACACCCCCAAGCCAACGGCCAAGCGGAGGTTACCAACCGAATGATCTTGGACGCTTTCAAAAGAATTCTTGACACGGCCAAAGGTAGATGGGTTCTAGAGCTACGAGGAATACTCTGGGCATATCAAACGACCAAAAGAGTCCCTATCGGAGAAACACCCTTCGAACTGGCATACGGGTCAGAAGCCATGGTTTCGATAGAACTCGAGGTGCCAACCTTCTGAACAAAAGAGTTTAGACCAGACGGTAACGAAGAAGCCCTGCACGTTGGGCTAGACCACCTTGATGAAAAGTGGGATCTAGCCTCCGCCAAGATAGCCGCCTACCAACAACGAATGATGCAATACTACAACAAGAAGGTCAAGCCACGTGAACTCAAGGTGGGAGATTAGGTACTCAGGAAGACCCAGAAAAATACCAAAGAAGCTGGCGTAGGAAAGCTAAATCCAAATTGGGAATGACCATACAGAGTTGCTAAGGTCAACAGGTCGAGAACATACTGGCTTGAAGTCGTAGATGACGACGGGCTTAAACGATCATGGAATGTAGAGCATCTCAAAAAATATTATCAATAAAATATTTGTTTATACTAAAACTTCTATTGTTGTTCGTTACGACCCTCGACCATTTCGGCTACGACCAGACTCGAATATCAACCCGACGCCTAGTCCGATGTGCACGGACCCCGACTGCCGAAGAAGTGGGAGTCTAGTCAGCGCTTGTCCGCTGATGACGAGGACTCACCAAGGGATCATTGTTCTCCAACAAACAATGATCGCCGAAATTACCACGTAAGCTCAGTCAGTTCTCGACTAATGACGACGGCTTCTGGTGCCCTACGCCTAGTCCGCTTTGCGCGGACCACGACGGCCGAGGAAGTGGGAGCCAAGTCCGCGCATGTCCGCTGATGATGACGACTCTCCAAGGGATCATTGTTCTCCAACAGACAATGATCGCCGAACTTATTAGGTAAGCTTAGTCAGTTCGTGACAGATGACGATGGCTTCTGGTGCCCGAGGCCTAGTCTGTTGTTCGCGGACGATGACGGCCGGTGAGGTGGGAGTCTAGTCAGCGCTTATCCGCTGATGACGACGACTAGCCAAGGGATCATTGTTCTCCAACAAACAATGATTACCAAACTTACCAGGTAAGCTTTGTTAGTTCGTGACTGACGACGATGGCTTTCGGTGCCCGACACCTAGTCCGCTTAGCGCAGACCACGACGGCCGAGGAAGTGGGAGTCTAGTCAGCGCTTGTCCGCTGATGACGATGACTCGCCAAGGGATCATTGCTCTCCAACAGAAAATGATCACCGAACTTACAGGGTAAGCTTAGTTAGTTCGCGACTGATGACGATGGCTTCTGGTGCCCGACGCCTAGTCCGCTATGCGTGAACCACGACGGTCGAGGAAGTGAAAGTCTAGTCAGTACTTTTTCTTTGTTGACGATGACTCGCCAAGGGATCATTGCTCTCCAACAGACAATGATCGCTGAGCTTACCAGGTAAGCTTATTCAATTCGCGACTGATGATGATGGCTTCTGGTGCCTAACGCCCAGTCCGCCGCACGCGAACTACAATGGCTAAAGAAATGGGAGGCTAGTCAGCACTTGCCCGCTCATGAAAACAACCCACCAAATGAGTGACAACAATCTTCAAAGCATCTCAACATAGTCTACAACACGCAGACAATAGCAGCTCACCAACAAACAAAATCAGCCAAAGGCGGTCAATACAATTTGACTAACAAAAACAAGTGTTCTGCCCGGTAGTACAAATTCTACAATCTACAAAGCATCTAAAGAAAACTCAACAGTACTTTCATTAAAAAATTTATTTTTCTATCCTGGGAAGGACGTTACAACTTTTGCAAGGAGAGACAACCTCCTCAGTAGCTAGCCCTGCAGAACCAAAACCTTCCCCTCGAGGAATCGGTCCAAAAGCAGCCCTCCTATAACAGGTAAAATCAAGGTCGACACTGGGACGCTCCTCTCTAATTAGCTCCAACAACTCCAATATGCCCCGAATAACCTCGGACAAAATCAATGGCCTACGTCTCGACATGTTGAAATCCACCGCACCTACCAAGGCAGCATAGTGCGAACGCTCCTCCGACAACAAGCGTTCTGTTTCACGAACGCGGCGGAGCCCCTCATCAATTGAAAACTCCAGCTGCCGTCGCTCGATGGCCCATTCCGACTTTGCCCACTTTCTTTCAGCTTCTTGGGCCTCCAGGTCGGACGACCATCTGTCCACGATCGCATCTAGGCGCTCCAGTTCAGCCCTAGTCCACCCTAGCTTAGCATGAGTCGACGCCAAATCAGACCTGGCCGCCCTCAGTTGAGATCTTACGTCTGCAAACTCCGCTTCAGTGGTAGAAATCGCGGCCCTCACGGCCCCCTAGTTCGCGGCAGTACCAAAACTCTGCAGCTGACCAATCAAAAAGTCCACATGGTAGAGGGCATCTGAATATGACATCCTTAGGTCCATGAAGGTTTTCTCCAAAGTAAGAACTCGTCGCAGGCTTCGGGATGTAGAGCGACAGGATTATACGGTTCAAGGGTACGAACGACCATCTTGGGACCATAGTGACACGAAGCATCAATGTGTGGTCCGATGTCCTCCCTCTCTAAGTCAACAGGGGGAGTGGCAACATCAAGAGGCAAGTGACGACCCCCCGAGGTCGCCACCTGTGTAGAACGCAATAGCCCAATGGGAAAAGTCGTGCGATCAGAGGGTTGTCTCCTTCTCTGAGCAATGACAGGAGGCACGTTCACCTCCAATTCTGCAAGCCTAGTTGAGCTGGGTAGAGTTAGGCTTCTCTTCCTCAAACGACAAAGAAAACCCCTTCAGCCGATGAACCCGGCACGGCATGGGCCCCGTGAGAACACCGTAGTAACCCACTTCACACATCGTTACCTGGCATTACGACCTCCTCAACACGTCAAAGGGAGCTTGATGAATTCCCTCTCTATCTGCCTCTCATCCTCAGTAAGAGACGGAACAACAAACTTCCCTGAAATAGATGAGTGACATCAACACTAGCGTCGCATCATGAATACAAAAATATCAACAAAAAAAAAAAAACTCACGGATATCAAACTGGAAGTATCGGAAAACACCACGACTCCCAAGCTTGAAGTATGAAGAATCCACCGAAGCCAAGAACCAATGCTTCTCCCAAGGCTCGGCGTTGTCTGGCTCACAACGCAGGCAAATAGGGCAGTTCAATATGCAGAGACCCCTATGGTCCAACCGAGCGGTGGTCATGTGATGAATCATCATCGTGGTCCAACAAAGGCCAGTGTCATGTGCCCTCAGAAGAATCGCAAGCAGAATCTTGAACTCGCTCGAAACCATCTGAGCGGGAGGCATGCAGAAAGAAAAAAAGAAATGCCAGATGTCATCTGGAACTGGAAATTGGATCCCTAACTCAAACATACCTCGGTGCAAACTTATGTACCCTTGGGAGTGTAGTGGGAGCCAAATCTCCGAATGGGGGAACGATTTCCAAATCTCTTGGGATACGATATAAACTCTGAAGCCTGATTAATTAAGTTTCACCAACCAGGCTACCCTCGAAGAGCTTGAGGTAAGTGAAGGACAACAAATCCTTGGAAGAAAGTTCCACATTATCTGACATTGATATAAAGAATAAATCAAATTTTACAGCAGCACTGTTGCTTGAAGGAACAACGCAGATAAGAATGAGAAAATCCTCCTCAAAGCAGCAAATATTTATAGGGAAGACAAATTGCACCTTCCCTCCTTGAGCAGTCACGTACCCAATAATATTATGCGCTGCTCAAGACAAGTGTTTCAAGTTCCATCATCACGATGGTACAGTTGCTTTTTCAAAGAGTCAGTGGACCGACTAAGCGCCCCACTTACTCGAGGGGGTAGTTGATGATACACCAAAACGGTCACATCCCTGAACCATACACGTGTCATGATGATTTTGAGGAACTGCGAACCCCAACGTCAGCCCAACACTAATTCGACCCAAGCGATTCTAAGCCCGCCCAATGCAGTCCACCAAATGGACATGAACTCTTACAACTTGCTCAGTCCACGCGTCTCACAACTATCCTCAATACCCGTAAGCCCTATTAAGGCAAGTATCTTGAGGATCAACTTCAGACAAGCAATTACAACAGCTCTCCACTTCCGACTAGGAAACAAATACTAGAGTGCATGTCTCACAGGGAAACATCCTCTTACAGATTACCCTCAGCTATGGAACTATCTCCTGCGTATATAGGAGCATAAAGCTAACAGGAAACTTCTCTTCTACAACACGACTCCTAATTAGATAAGGATCTCCACGAAGATCTCATTCCTAAACTACGCCATCGATAGCCTGGTCGAACCAGGACTCTTGCACTATAAATAAGACATGAGGTTGGTAAGCTAAGGTACGCTACAAATCCCCTATTTACAACATTACACCTTCCTCAGTTCCCTGTCTGACTTTAGCATCGAAGTGACATCGGCCACCACAACGGTGATTCGTGGCTCATGTGCATTCCTTGTGCAGGTCAGCAAGTCAGCATGACTAGGTTAAAGCAAGGAGCGAAAAACGGTTGCATCAGTCATTATCGTAATATAATGTTTAATTTTCCTTTTGGTTTATATTTGAAGCAACATTGTTATTTTTAGGGTTAGTTATAATATTTGAACCCTAAAACCTGCTTATTTTTATGGTTAGTTTGATCATTGTTGTTGTTGTTGTCGTTGTTGTTGTCATTTTGTGCATAGAATGTCATCGTCGATCCAATCAATCTCGAGATACCTTCACATAATCTTGACTATGCGGAGACACTTAAAACATATTTGGAAGATACCAACCTTCTAGAGGTAAACTTTTTTCTTAATGATTTTATTCATTACTTTTCTTAATATATGATCAGAATAACAAATTTTTTATTTACTTAATTTAGAAAGATGATGATGATGTTGAAGCAAATGATGAACGAGCACTAAAAGAGGTAGTCGATGATGGTGACTTATTTATGATGGAAGAGGTAAGGTTAATTCTTGTAGGCATGACATTATTTAATCGTGTTTCACAAGTTCATTGATTAACATGTTTATTAGTGTTCCTAATGTCAGTATGCATTATGTTTTTGTAGATATTTTCATCGAAGTCGTTCTAAATAGCTTGGTGTCAAGGTGTTGGTAGGGAGAATAACATAGTTCTTGTTATCAAAAAGTTGGAACTCGCTAATAGCAAACGTAAAGGAATGATCCACTTGGGAAGTGAGAGGGGAGGGAATATTAAAAAAATTGGAGGTTGGTCGATCGACCAGTACAAAAAAGTGTGGGTTCCCATTCCAGTTGAGAGGGGTTCCACAAGGTAACGAATCGTTGGAAGCTGCAAGTGACCTGTGGAATACACAATCATCCACTATCAAAATCTCTTCTTGGCCATACCTTTGACGGCAGACTCAACGAAGCAGAGATTGCATATTTGCATCACATATCAACATTTGGTGTAGCCCCTCGCTACATATTGTCCAGTTTGAAAGAAATGTTTTCCAATAATGTGTCATATTTGAAGACTGTTTACAATGTCAATTATCAGCTAAAGACAATCCAATTGAAAGGCGTGACAACTTTGCAAGCCACAAAGCACTTGTTGAGCGATAATAGTTATATTGAGTGGCATATAGTCGATGATCAGAATAGAGTCACCAATATTTTCTAGTCGCGTCCCGAGTCAATTCTACTGGCCAAGTGTTTCCCATCGGTGATGTTTATGGACTGCACCTACAAAACCAATTGCTACAGGATGCCACTATTTGAGGTTGTGGTCACGTCGACCGACAAGACTTTCAATCTTGGTTGTTGTTTTATGTCATCTGAAATTGAACAGTCGTACACTTGGGCATTGGAAAAACTAATGGGAGTGTTTGAGCTAGAAAACTTGCCAAAATTGTTTGTGTCTGATAGAGAGTTTGGGTTGATCAAAGTCATTGAGCGAGTCTTTCCAGAAGCAAGGAGCTTGTTGTGCAGGTGGCACATAACTATAAATGTGGAAAAAATTGCAAAAATACTTTGAGGATAATGAAGGATGGAACAGGTTTATTGAATCTTTCTTGGATTTGTATGGATTAGCTACAAAGCAAGACTTGAACAAGGGCATAGTTGAGTTTGAGAAAAGATGGGCATCACATCCCAAGTGTTTGGACTATCTGCAGATTGTTTGGTATCCACATAATGAATTCTTTGTGAATGCATGGACCGACACTTTCATGCATTTTGGCCAACAGACAATTGGTAGCGTTGAAAGCGCACAATCCAAGTTAAAGAAAATGTTGGAGAATTTTCAAGGCACATTTTATAATGTATAGATCCAAGTCCAACTTGTAGAAATTGAAGCGTCATTCAAAAAAATTCTGACGAATTTCAAGAAAGAGCATATTCTTCCCTTATTTGGAAAACTTCATGGGTCCAAGGCTCTTGACTTGATGCTATCTGAATTGATAGGTTTGATGTTGAATTTGTGGGCACCGACCCAGTCAAGTGTCGATGTGTAATGAGAACCATTCAATGGTTGTCTCATGCTCATGAAATGTTACAATATTTCACTCCTACAGGACAACTTTCACTGTTTATGTTACACAAACACTGGATGCAAATTGGAAAAATACATCTCCGTGCTACTATGGATGTGATTATAGATCCAGTGGTCGACGCCGTTAAACAAAAGTTTTTTGAATCCATTCCTGAGCAGTAGTTGGTGCTGAAGAGGAAGCTGTTAGATTTGAATTGCCCTAATTCTTGTGTCATAATTGAACCAACTAAATTTGTAAAGGGCAATGGGAGACCTAAAAAGAAGAAATTGTCTAAGCATGAGAAGTTCACGAAAAGAGACCCCTATGGTCATGAATATGCGAAGACACAAGAGGAGCTTAGAAGTCAAGATAGCGCCAAAAGGGAAGGCACCGAAGTGGAAAATTACGTTTATGAAACAAGTTCCTCTGTGGCTTCAGGATTATATTGAGGACATTCAGAATGTACTATGTGATGACCATTGTGGATTCAAATGCATAAGCAACTTCATAGGTTACGACGAGAAGATTGTTTGGAGGCAAGTGAGACATGAACTACTAATGGAGCTAGAAGGTAACAATGACTTGTGGATTCGAATGTGGAATGACGGAGGGGTGAAGATTGTGAAAGATGCCCTTATAATTTTTTAATGCATTGTACACATTACAAGGGAAAAATGGTTGATTCAACCGGATATGTTAGAGCTAGCGGCCAACATAGTTGTATGGATTGTGAAAGATTTGTATTGGTTTTGTATTTTATGGATAAGTAGTTGTATGGATGCTTTATATCATGGTAATGGCTACAAAGTTAACTTACAATAAATTAAACATGATTAATTTTTTTGACAACAACAATTTTAAACTGCAAAATTGAACACAACTTCAAATTTTTTTGATAGCAAAATTTCATACTGCAAACGCATGAGCCACTACGAGTGTGATACACATAATCGCAAAAGTCATTGTGAAGCAAATAAAAAAACACAATTCAATCTGCGTAAGATACCTGAAATCCAATCGCCACTAAACGCAGTAGATAATGCAAACATAATTTTTCAAATTGCATCGGTTGTTGTGAAACGGATCATCCGACTCGCATCAACCGCTGCGATTGGACAGATTTCACACTCTTTCCATTTTTAGGATTTTTTGTATTTGAATCTTTATTTGATTTTTTTTTCAATTCCTATGCTTAGATATTGTCTTGGTATATAAGATTTATTGTTAAACCCCAATTTTAAACACCCTAACTAAAGAAGGTCAAAATTCGGGTTTTGCAATAAATCAAATATGATATCTAAGCTATAGGAATTGAAATGTGTCCAATTGAAATATGATATCTAAACACCCTTTTTTTTTTTTCTAGTTCCTAAGGCTTTTGATAATGTCTTGGCATATTTGATTTACTGCAAAACCACAATTTTGACATTCTCAAGTTTGAGTGGTCAAAATTGGGATTTTGCATTAAATCAAATATGCCAATAGTTTATCAAAGCCATTGGAATTGAAAAAACCAAAAAAATACTCAAATACACAAAATCCAAAAAATGGACAGAGTGTGAAATCTATCCAATCGCAGCGGTTGCTGCAAGTGGGATCATCTTGTTCACATCAGCCGCTACGATTGGAAACATTTCACACTTTGTCCATTTTTTGGAATTTTTGTATTTTAATGACTTAGATATTGTCTTGGCATATTTGTATATTGCAAAACCCCATTTTTTACCTTATCAAGTTAGGGTGGTCAAAATTGGGGTTTTGCAATAAATCAAATATGCCAATAGTGTATCAAAGCCATTGGAATTTTTAAAAAAAAAAAAACCAAAAAATTTCAAATACAAAAAATTCAAAAAGTGGACCTTGGGAAATATGTCCAATCGCAACGAATGCGGCGAGTGGGACGATCATGTTCACAATAACCGCTGCAATTGGACACATCACCCATTTCACACTCTGTCCATTTTTTGGGAATTTTGTATTTGAATTTTTTTTTAATTCTTATGGCTCTGATATACTATTAGCATATTTTGACATTCTCAAGTTGGGGTGGGTGGGGGGGTCAAAATGGCTTTTGCAGTAAATCAAATATGAAAATAGTATATCAAAACCATAGGAATTGAAATAAACAAAAAAAAAATGTTCAAATACAAAAAAATCCTAAAAATTTACAGAGTGTGAAATATATCTCATCTCTGCGAGTAGTATCCGCTTCGATAGGACATATTTCACACTCTATTCCTTTTTGTGAATTTTTGTATTTGACTTTTTTCAACTTTGATACACTATTGACATGTTTTATGTATTGCAAAACCCCAATTTTGACATTCTCAAGTTGATTGGGGTTTCGCAATAAATCAAATATGCCAATACAGTATCTAAGCCATATGAATTGGAAAAAAAAATCAAATACAAAAACTATAAAATGGATAGAGTGTGAAATTTGTTTAATCACATCGGCTACTGCGAGGTTGATGATCCTATACGCAGCAACTGCTGCGATGTGATAAATTGTGTTCACAACATCCCCTACGTTAGGTGATGATAGGGATTTAGGTAGCTTACGGAGTTATTTGTTGGGCAGTGGCTTATGCAAGTATGTTTATAAAACTTGCAACGGCTCATGCATTTGCAAGCAGAACTTTCTGTTTTGACAAGTGATATGGTCAATCCTGCTCTTCTTGAACTTGACCCAGACCTGCATAGGGAACGCACATGAGCCAAGGACCACCATTGTGGTAGTCGATGACACTCCGATGTTAAAGTCAGACAAGGCTTGAGAAAGACTTAAAGTTGAAAATTGGATTCTGTAGCGTACATTTTCTCATCAACTCTGTGTCTTATTTATAATACGAGAGCCCTCATTCGGCTAGGCCTTGGTGACATAGTTTAGGGAAAGCGATCTTGCTGGCGATCATTTTCTAGTTGGGAATTGTCCATGTATGAGAGTTTCCCTGCACGACTTGTGCTCCTAGATCTGTGGGAGAGGTTTCCCTTTTGGAGTGTTGTCCATACAAAAAAAATTCTCATGCATGACTTATACTTCGGTACATTTTCCTAGTCGAAACTAATGTATTGCTAGCATTTCCGTCTTAGGTGATCCTCCATATACTTGCCTGATTAGGCCTTACGGGTATTGGGTTTTACCATGTGACGTGTGGGCTTACAAAAAATTGGATCCAACCTTCTGGATTCTGATGAATTGGGCTTAATGTTGTCCGGGCCTTGCCAGGTTTGGTGGGTAATCAGTACCGCTTTGTTCTGCTGACGAGATCATCATGACACACATACAGTACGGATTAAAGGACAAGTTGGTGTATCATCATCTACTCCCCCCGAGTTGATGGGCCAATTTATCAGTCCATCAAGTTATGTAGTAGAGACTTAAGCGGTCATGATTGGTTTAAGTTTGAATCGTCTCCTCGAGTGGTGCGCTTAATTAAATGGGCGTGCGTCTGTTTGAGAAAAGGCGAAAATTTCGTTCTCTATATGAATCCCCTTTTTCTGCAGAGTTTATTTTTCTTTACTTTTTTTTATCTTAGAGACTCTGCTTTGTCATTTAACTTTTCGTGCTTTTAATTTTATCCAACTTTTGTGATCGAAAGTTTGAACGCCCTTCAATGACGGGCCAAAATCAACTTTCTGATGAACTGTTTGCTAAGGGTCATAAGTTTTTTTAGGAGAGGTCACTCTCTGAGTCGAATATGGAAATCATCCATGTGACATATGGGGTCCCTGATGATCTAGTGTTGTTCACATTGGGCGTCGGTCAAACGACATTGTCTCCTCCGGAGGGATTTATCTGTTTGCATCAAGGTATGCTTCAATTGGGCGTCCATTTTTCTGTCATCAATGAAATTTGGAGCTTCTTGGCTTACCTCGGCATTGCACCTGCTCAACTAGTGTCAAACGGGTATAGGACGGTGATCGCCATTTTGATTAGGGCGGAGGATGTTGGTGTCCGAGTTTCTCCAAAAGTGATTCAATTGCTTACTTCTCCTCGGATAAACAAGCATGTTGTGTGCGTGTTGACATCGTCAGACTGATTTGTTAATTTGCCTGATGACTTCAAATTCTGCCAGAAGTATTGTTTCATGGCCCTTGCAGACTTGGAGTATTTTGAGTTTGCTAGTCATCCAATCGAGCGAGAGTTCTGGAAACTGAGTAAGTTTAGTTCTGATGATACACCAAATCGTTCTTTGCTCAGCATCATATACGTGTCATGATAATCTTGTCAACAGAACAAAACAGGACCGACTGCATGTTCAATCCAGCGAGCCCCAAACAACACTAAGCCCACACGTCACGTGGTCAGGCCCAATACTCGTAAGAACTCTAAGGCAAATATCTAAGAGATCTAACCAAGATTGATAGGCCGGCACCACATCGGTTCCTACTAGGAAACAAATACTAGAGTATAAGTCGAGCAAGGAAACTTCCTTGCATGAACAACACTCAAAATGGGAAACTTCTCCCACAGATCTAGGAGCACGAGTCGTAAAGGGAAACTATCTCATATAAACAACTCCCAATTAGGAAAGGATCTCCAAGAAAACATCTTTCCTTAAACAAAGCCACCAAAGGCCTAGCCGAACAAGGACTCTCATACTATAATAGGGAGACCGTAAGGTCGATGAACTTAAAGTATGCTATATAAACCCAATTTAAAGTTTTAAGCCTCTTCTAAGCCTTATCTAACTTAAGATCGGAGTGTCATCGGCCGTCACACGGTGGTCCTTGGCTCACGTGTGCTACAGGTGCAGGTCTAGGTAAGCAGCGAAAAAGTAGAGCAGGAATCGACTACATTAGTTTGGCGTCGTCTGTGGGGAACGACAGAGTTCCTCGAAGAAAGCAGTAGCACCATTTTTTTCAGAGAATCAAAGAGATGGTGACAACAAAGTCTCGCAACAATGGAAATGTTGCGGAACCCTCAAACACTCAAACCGGCAAAGCGCCACTTGTTCCACCACCGCCACGAGACCAACCTCCTCAGACCCTCACGACGATGGTAGTCGCAACAGACCCAAGGGTGGACCTACTTTCAACACAGATGCAACAAATCATACAAACAGTAAAGAGACTCAAATCCCTCAAGCAGAAGTCAGATGAGACATTGAGGGAGTACGCCACACACTTCAACAACGAGTTGAGCCTCATCAATGATTGCAGTGATGAAACTGTCGTCGTTGCCTTTACCGAAGGTCTGAGGAATGTCAAATTTTATAACTTCCTTACTTTGGACCCCCCCCCCCCAAATCTTCTTCTGATGCATAATGAACTGAGTGCTGCGAAGGACAACTTGATTGTCGAGCAGTCCAGAACTAATATGTCGTCGGGTCTGTTGGAGCAGCTGGAGCGAGATCTTGCTGAATCGAGTGTGCGAGGAAAAGTTTTTGAAGACCCAGGGCAGGTTCGAGTTCACCAGAGTTGTGCATGGGCAACTGGAACTGTTGCAGCTAATGAAGAAGGATCATCCCGAATGGGACTTATCTCGCTATAAAGAGTTGTCTTACGCGGAGTTTGGGAAAGCCTCTGATAAATTAGAAGAAGAAGAAGAAGGTGGTCAATCAGAAGAAGAGGGTGATGAATACCAGGGCGTCCAAGCGGCAGAGCGTGCGGACGCATCCCCTATTTTCTCTCCTGCCAAATCTGGTTTTGTTGTATCTAAACCTTCTCCTAATGAGTAAACTTTGTACTTTTGATTTATCAATAAGATAGCATGTTAAACATCATTTTGTACTTATGCATTCCTTGACTTTCCCTACTAGTTTTTTTATGTTTTGTCTTACCGCGCTACTAGCTTTTGGACAAGAGGTTGTACTAAGTCGGAAAGTCGTACAATTGATCCGCCGTCTTTGAGGTCCGTCGTGTAATCCGTCATATGCAGGCCATGTTGTGGATCAAACCAATAGTTGTCGTTTCTATTATAAGCGAATTGGTCAGACTGTTGTCATGCATGTGCATTACTGCAAATAATCATACGATGGTCCTTGTGAGTTGTCCAAGTTGAGCTTCCTGGGCTTTCAAACCGTTTCTACCCGTTGTTGGCGGGCTAGGCTGTAAGGGAGGCCAAAAGTTGTTGTCATCAGTTATAATTGACTAAACTTTGGTCGGATTCGGCGATCATTGTCTGTAGTTGGAAAATGATACCTAGCGAGCCATCATCATCAGGCTGTATGAGCACTGACTAGACTCCCATTTTCTAACCCATCACCATCCACGCTCGGTGGACTAGGTGTTAGAGCGATATGGTTCGATGATCATTGTTTGCAGTTGGACGATGATCCTTGGCAAGCCATCATCATCAGGCTGCATGAGCACTGACTAGACTCCCACTTTCTAAGCCATCATCATTCGTGCTCAGTGGACTAGGTGTTAGAGCGATAGGGTTCAGTGATCATTGTCTGCAGTTGGACAATGATCCCTGGCAAGCCATCGTCATCAGGCTGCATGACTAGAATCTCACTTTCTAAGCCATCATAATTCAAGCTCGACGGATTGGCTTAGAGCATACCAGAAACTATCGTCATCAGTGGCCTACTGACTAAACTTTGGTCGGGTTCGGCGATCATCGTCTACAGAAGGACGGTGACCCCTGTTAAGCCATCGTAATCAAACGTCGAGAGCGCGAACTAGGCTCTCACTTTCTAAGCCGTCGTCATCCGCAATTGGTGGACTAGGCTTAGAGCGGACCAGAAGCTATCCTAATCAATCATCACTGACTAAGAGTTGGTCAGGTTGTTGACAATTACCCGTAATTGGAAACTAGTATATGGCGAGCCGTCACGATCAGGCATTAGAGCGCTGACTAAGCCCCCACTCCTAAGCCATCGTCATTGGCTTTTGGCGGACTGGGTGTTAGAGCGGACCAAAAGCTATTGTCATTGGTCGAAACCGACTAAGTTTTGGTTAGGTTTCGCGACCATTATTTGTAGTTGGACAATGGTCCCTGGCAAGCCATCGTGGTCAGGCGTTTGAGCATTGACTAAGCTCCTACTTTCTAAGCCATAGTCATCCACTTTTGGTGGACTAGGGTTAGAGCAGATCAGAAGCCATCGCCATCAGTCAAAACTTACTAAGCTTTGATCGAGTTAGGCTTTCGCTTGGCCTTGGACGTGTAAGTCTGACTTGCTTAATTCGCCCAGTAATCTGATACGATGGTTGGACTAATTAATTTGATTCTGCTGGAGTCGGATCACCATAAAAGTTTATCAGACTTAATTTATCCAAGTTCAATGAATAGCAGATAATAGAGCGGATACCTTGGATTTATTGATAATATCGTTGTAGGCATGTTCCACATTGCATGGGCGCTTACGACCTTCATACTGTACTGGGCCGGATCTGGTGGGGTACTCATTTGGGCCCATTAGTTAGCAGGCCGTGTTGTAAAGATCAGCCTGCCAGATGTATGGCGTAGATTGCGAGACGGTTCAATGTCGGTTACTCACCCCAATTAATGGGTCTGCATGCAGTGCCATTAATGCGATGAATTCGGACTCGTGCAATTGCAATTGGAACCGTCGCCTCCCTATTTCTCATATGGCATTTAATGTTGACATGATTGTTGATTGATTTCATTTCATGAACCGTCGCGCTTATATATAGGTTGTAGTTCACCATTTTATGCATTGCCATGCATGCCCTAGAGAATGTTCCTGAAATGCATCTCCTTAGAAAATACACTTTGGGTTCTCCAAATGCAAAAGGAATATCTTCGTTGTTTGAATCTTCGAATGTTCTGACATTTTCATTGATGAGTCAAGACAAGACCTGTTTTTATGTGGTGCCGCCTGGTTTGGGTGAGCATCCAGTTGGTTCCATGGGACCTTGTTATTTCTTCTTACATTGCGTAGAAGTATGGACTCTCCCCCAAGGGACAAGTATGTCTGTCACTTTTCGTTGCTCCCCAGTTTCTCTCCATCACTACTGTTGGAAGATAATACCAACAGCTAGTTTTGGGGCGAATTTTTCTATTGTATCCACTAGGCTTCACAAGCGATGCACAGCGGGGAGACGAATTTGGCGAAGCGTGGCTCCAGGGGACGCGATTTGCAGTCCTGGGGTGGTAACTTTGTGTCACCCCAGGCATTACACATTTGAGAGACATCTCCATTTAGTCCCTTCCTCTCTCATTCTGAATCATCTTAGCAATGCATATTGGTGGAGCAGGGATGTCTGCAATCCATTGTGAGTGTCTTTGCTGCCACTTTCAAATCATCCCTGCGTGGCAGAGTAGCGGAGTAAATAATTAAGCATGTACTCGCAACCTTCTTCAAGTACTTTACTTTCACTTCCGAAGATAGATTGGCGGAGCGATGTCTTGACTGCGTTTGAGCGGAAAAATATTTGCATTGGACTTAGATATTTGTAGTGTATAAACTGTTGTACTAATCAGTTGGGCAAGCTTTGTAATAACTTTCATTGTAATAAAAAAAAAGTATGTTTTATTCCTTTGCGATAAGATAGTTTGATTTTAAATGGAAACTAAGCTAATTTGGTCGTGAAATAGACACGCACAGTCCTGGCTCAGATTGTGTAGTTATTCTGGTAGAGCGTCACGTGTCGCTGATGTTAGCGAAGTTACTGAAGAGCAAACTTCGCCCTGGTAGGTCGTTCCTTGCTGGTTGTCATCTTTTGAATGAGGCGTTTGTTTGTTGAAGTGTTATTACTTAGCTTTGTGTTGGACTGGATGGTGTTTCCAGTACTAAATTTTGGCTCGTCGGATAGCTGAGCCTTAGATATCAAAGCCTTGCCCTTAATAGGGTAGGGTGATTCTCCCCCAGAATATAGGGCCGGTGTTTGGTAAGTCTGTCCCGCGGGCCCGAATTGTAATTGCTAGCAATCTAGTTGCGTCAGCGCTGCGTAGTGGCAATCTCTCGCTGAATGCTGATCTCCATGAATAGTTCCTTGGGTCTAGTTGGCTGTGTACTTGATGCATTGGTGCAAAGTAAAAACTATTGTTTTCATATGGTGAAGCCAAGGCCTCCCCAAGATGATGTTGTAGGCATACGGAACATCGACAACCATGAACTCCTGGAAAAGGTACTTTCATAATTGTGGCTTTCATGCCACTACCATTAAGTTGATTCTCCCAATAGGGAAGCATATATTTCTTCTGAACCCGACCATGGGATGGTTGGTGGGTGTTAAGTCTGCCTCTTTGAGTTGCATATTGCGGAAAGCGTTGAGAACAAAACGTTTAAAGAGCTTCATGTGTCCACCAAGGCCATTTTTACTTCCCACTTTGAAACGAGGACCGAGATGACCAGAACGTCATTGTGAGGAGAACGAACGCCTTGAAGGTCCTGGTCCGTGAAACTCAGCAGTGGGATGAGGCTCTGAATGCGTGCATATTGTACTTGTCTGTCTTTGCAGGCGGGCTGCTTCCATATCTCGAGAAGTGTCCTCTTGCAGGACCTGTTAGATTGCTCGCCTTCGGAGCCGACTCCATGAAGCACATATATGATGCCCAAAGCTTCTTTCTCTATCTCCTTAATGGAAACTTCCTTTTTCTTCGCTCGGTCCTGCCTTTTGTCCAAGCTCAAGAACTCCTTGAGCTTCCTCTCCTAGATCCAGTACTCGATCTCGCTCATGAGACTCTTGTGGTCCTTAGTGTTGTGGCAGCCCTCTTTGTGAAAGGAGCAGTATTTACTGTTATTGCATCGGAAGGGGTCTTCTCGCTGTTTGGTGGACCACTTTAACTCTTCCCAATTCTTGATAGAAAGACTGGAGTTGTGAGGAGTGACGGATTTAGACCCGACGTAGTTAGACGCCTTATCTTGTCTTGCACGGCAAGAGTCGGGCTTGTTGTCGTTGCATTCCCTTTTTCTGTCGTCGTTATCCTGTTTCTTCTCCTCATTCTTGTCACTAGATCCAGAGGGTTTCTTTTCGGACTCTGCCTCCTTTTTGACGGCCAACATTTCATCGAGAGTGGTGTATCTCTGGGCACTTTTCAGTAAGTCCGTCATTTCAGACTTGAGGAGAAGGCTGTGATTGTGGTGTCGCTACTGCAGCCATCGATGAGAGTCAATTCATCATTAAAGAGTGTGTTGTATTCCCTTAACATCTCTCTTGGCTTCTGTCTGAGGGTGAGCAGATAATGCGGGCCCTTCCTAATTCGTTGGCTGCCGACAAAGCGTATAAGGAACGTTTTTGCCAGTGTCCAAAATGAGTCGATGGACCTCGGAGGGAGGCTGTGGAACCAGGTCAGCGCTAACTTTTTCAGGCTGGTAGGGAATGATCGGGACGTTATTGTTTTGGATCCATCTTTGAGCGCCATTACATGCTGAAAGTGGCACAAGTGATCGGACGGGTCTGTCGTCTCGTCATACAATTCTAGCTTTGACAGAGTGAATTTCTTTGACAAAGGCTCGTTCATGATATGATCCATGAACGAAGAGACAGTAAGGTTGAACAGCACATCAGGATTGGTGGCCCCTAGCCGGATGAGATTCTGGGAGACCTGTTCGTCAACCCTAGACATTGGGTCTCCACCTCTAGTTCATTGAGAGCATGCAAGGGCAGCGCGACTCTCCTTAACGTGTTCCCTTGTGTTTTTCAGGGATGCGGCTCTTCGTTGTTCCCGTTCTCTTTCTCCACCGCTTGTGCAATCTGTTGCATCTGTGTTGACATAGATCCACCCTTGGGTCCACCGCGGCTGTCACCGGCGTAGGGGTCTAATTTTGTTCCTCTAGTAGTGCCGGATTCGCCGGAACTGGTTGCACTATTGCAATACGAGCATTCGAGGGCTCAGGGTTGTCTCCATTGTTGCGAGATCTCGTGGTCACCATATCTATGTACTGTGAGGCAGTGTGATATCACCCTTTTTCAAGGAACTTCGCCGTTCCCCACAGACGACTCCAAACTGAAGTGGTTGAATCCTGTTATCCTTGACCTTGACCTGGACCTGCAAAGGAAATGCACGTGAGCCAAGGACCACTGTTGTGGTTGTCAATGACACTCCGATGCTAAAGTCAGACAAGGCTTAAAGCTGTAAATTTTGGGTTATGTAACGTACCCTTTCTCATCAGCTCTGTGTCTTATTTATAATGTGAGAGTCCTTGTTCGGCTAGGCCTTTGGTGGCGTAGTTTAGAGAAAAAGATCTTGTTGGAGATCCTTTTCTAGTTGGGAGTCATCCATGTAGGAGAGTTTATCTACATGACTTGTGCTCCTAGATCTGCGGGAGAGGTTTCCCTTTTGGAGTGTTGTCTGTGCAAGGAAGTTTTCATGCACGACTTATACTTCGATATATATTTCCTAGTCGAAACCAATGCGTTGGGGGCCTTACCATCTTAGATGATCTCCCAGATACTTGCGTGATTAGGCCTTACGGGTATTGGGCTTTACCATGTGACGTGTGGGCTTAATAGGGAACTGCAACTTGGATCCAACCTTCTGAATTTTGTCGAATTGGGCTTAATATTGTTAGGGCCTTGCCAGATTTGGTGGGCAATCAGACCCGCTTTGCCCTGCTGATGACATCATCATGACACGCGTACGGTGTGGATTAAAGGACAGTTTGGTGTATCATCAACAGGTATGTGATTTTGTGTCCAATTTTTCAGGTTATTTGATAAAATTTCTTACTTTTACTTGGATTACAGTTAACTTTGTAACCATTATTGAGATATACATAAATACTAATGAGAATCATAATTGTGAAATCGTAATTCATTGCATCAACTTATAATCATTACATTTTCATTAACTACAAACATTACAACAACGAAACTCGTAACATCAAGTCTTCTTTTAGTTTTTTCCCAAGGTTCAGTTTGAGTGATATTCTTGTCATGCCTCTTCTTCGTTCTTCCCACACTTCCTCTACCAACAAGGACTTTTTTAGTGTCATCAGCACCACCAAGCCACCACCCCTTTCCCTACCACTAGCACCACCACCGCCGTCAGACTTTCCTCTACCACAAGGAAGAGTACCAACAACAACAACACCACCACCCCTTCCTCTACCACCAGGAGCATTAGCACCAACAATGCCATCACCCCTTCCCATACCACCACCTGCAGCGCCACCATTTGGTGCACCACCATCACCAGTTTGTTGATTTTTCTCATTATTTCTGAAGGCAACATGCGTAGACATTTGTCTTAGCATGTCACCTACTTTCTTTTGCCTCATGAGCAACACAACCTTATCCACATTCCCTCATTCTTCAATAAAGGCGTCCACCAACTGAACAGCCTCATCAGCCAACTTGTTCTGCAAGGAAAACATTGATCTTAGTAAAAAATAAAAAAAAATAAAAAAAAACAAATCAATTTTGTATTTCAAATGTTTGCAAATTTGTTAAAGTATAGATCAATTACCCGATTATGAGATATGCACAATTGATTTCTTAAGGGACGTGTTCTCCTAGTCGTCAGTGGTTGGATGAACGGATGGCTAGTGTCGTGAAACCACTCCAAGTAGTCCTTACTGCAATCCCATGGAAGCTTGGTGCACTTTGGTTTTCAATTGACACAAGATGATTTCGCCAGGTTGCAGTGAACGAAGACAATATCTCGTGCTTCACCAAGTAGTTGTGGCCAGATCGACCTCTATTATTGATTTTGGCTTTAATGGGGAGATTTGGAATGACCAGTACCCTTCCCATCTATCTCATCACTCGATCTTGGTGATAGGGCTCTTCGACATAAGGAAATAACAAACAGCCTTGGAACCATATAATGTTGTGAAGTTGAGTTCTTCGCTTGGATTCCACATAAGGGTCCCAAATAAGCTGACAATACAAACATAAACTTATTAAATTATGGATGAAAAATGAAAACAATTACCTGAGATGAAACGCGAACTTAAATGACTAACTTTTACCTATTTAGGAGACATGTCACCGAGATGCTCCCTAAGAGTCAAGATTTTTTCACTCACGACCCCGCTAAGTTGGGGGCAATCCCACTTAGCCATGGTGGGGAGACGATCCTTCCACGAGGCTCGGACCGTACCCCAAAGCCTAAAAGTGATCGTATATCCAACACTTCAAAAAATTAAACATATCAATATATTAATTCAATATCTAAAACACTTAAAAGATAATTAACTGAACAATTAACTCAAAAATTGTACCTCCAAAAAGGGCAGATATTTGTTTGGTAATCGCTCTGTTAGCACAACCAAGTTGACGATACAATAACTCCAAAGTACCAACTCCCCATGCGAGCTTCCCAACATCATCAGCCTTCATCAACAACTTCAAATATTCAGTGTGAACCTTGGTTCCAGTCTTATCAGCAAATATAGTCATACCCAGAACAAATAACACGTAACCCCATGCGACTTGTTTTTTTTTTAAGAGAATCACTTATGCTCACTTTCCCACAACAATGTTCCTTAATAGATTTCATCTCCACAAAACTAAGATTCTTTTGGACATGCTTTTGTGCTTCACTCTTTTGAATCCCCAAACCATTCACCAACAGTTCCACACACTCCTCTACCTTCATTTGAGTTTTTTCACCATAATCGGCTTACCAACACTTAGCAAATTAGTGATACGTAGGGATGGAATATCAATTTATATAATTTTTCAAAAACCATCCTCGCTCTGGCCGGATTGATGGATATTCACCCTGCCCCAAATATTCGTATAAAAAATGTGAGGACTCTGATTCTTGAGATTTGAAGTTGAGAAGCTCGGATCCCTTCAGAACATACTCGTGCAGTGAAGAAGAAGAAGTTTTCAAGATCAAATTAAAGATATAGAAATCAAGAAATTGAAAGGTGTTAGAAAAATCTTGAACTCGGACCTTTTTGAAAAACAAATCATTTTTCTCTTTCAGGCCACATCACTTGGAAGACACAAACCCTACAGAGAGGGAGACACACGCAGAAACCCTACACAACAAACATATACACCTCATCCATCCATCAATCCATCCATCCATCCATCTAAGAAGGATGAGCGTTGAGATCCAAAAATATGTTGTTCTCCTCCACCACAACTTTCTCTTCCCTTTTTTCTTGGATCTTAACGCCATTACCGTTACTTTCCTCCAAATCTCTCCACTTGAACCTAGGAGCCTGCTTTGCTGACCCTCATTTCTCCGTTAACTTGTCGTTATCCTTCTGAAAGTACTTAACGGCAGAGTGCACTCGCCTGAGGATTGCAAATAACTCCTCTACATCCGCATCACTGGCTGTTGTACAACTCGTGGTCACCGCATCATCATGATATTCCCGCGGCGCCTTCGATATTTTTGCTCCCTCAATCAATCTGTTGTTTTGTTCCTCTGTTGTACAACTGTTTTTCTTTTTTCTTAATATTCCTCTTGGAGCTTTGTATCTCTCCTCTTCCCTGCTGGTCCTTACTGTGCATGTTGGCAAATGACAGAATGTGAAGACTCAAGGGTGAAATGGGATATAGGGTTATTTAAGTAGTAAGGATATTTTAGTAATATTGACAAATAAACGGATATCCGCGGGGTGGATAATGCCAAATCATGTATCCGCCCCGAATCCATGACAAATACAATTTGGATCCCTGAATCTGCCCCAAAATTCGTTAAGTAAACACAAATCCGCTCCATTCAGGGTGGGTTCGGGGTGGGTGGGGCGGATATACTTGAAAATTAGCCCCATTTCCATCCCTAGTGATATGATAGACATCATCGATGGTGGCGGTCATTTCTCCAAAAGGAGGTGAAAAATGTTGGTCTCAGGTTGCCAACGCTCAATAAAAACACAAATTGTCACCCTATCGATATGATCCTTACAATGGTCTATCAACGGTCGGAGACCACTTTTATAAACCACTGAAATTACTTCTTTATGCTCGTCACTCAACTTTCAAACTATAAAGTTCTTATATTGATGTCGACATCTCAACTCGCCTCATTCTTATGCAATAAAAAAAACTAGTCAATGCCCAAATAATGTAAAAATAATAAGTATTCCATATTTTTAAAAAACTTGAAAATATTATAAATACTTCCTCACCAGCCCAAATGCACTGAGAAACATGGTCATCATAATCCTCCAATATGGTTGCATATTTGGGAGCACCAAGATAAGAAACTTTGTCAAGTTCTTGATCTTCATCGGAACCGGGTTCGACAGAAATAACTGGTTCCTTTTGACCCTCTGTGTCCCCCTGACCCTCTTAACTCTCATCATCACTCTCACCCTTCTCATCCCCATCACCCTTTTCCGCCTCCTCAACCTCACGAACCACACTACGCTAACTTTGCGATAGCAGTAGGAGTGTCGCCGCTTCATCCGCGCCAATCAAATCATTCCCCATTTCATCCTCTATCTTCTTCATCTCCTCTTTTTTCTCCCTCTGTTCTTGCATTTTTTGTTTTTTCTCTCAACTATTTTTATTTTTATTTTTTCGAAAATCACCTTTTCTCAAAAACGTTGTTATTGGTCGTCTTTGAGTTGGATGATCCCCACTACCACCATCATCACAACCACCAACACCACCACCAACCACCAAAGCAACGTCTATGTTTGTCATTGCCATACTAAACATTTAAAACAATATGATACAATTAAACAAAAATGAGTCATGGAGATTTACAGTATCAAAATGGAGATTTAGAGTTTACCTAACTTTGTGGGTTTTTTTAATGCAAAGACGAACTCCCACAACAACAATCAAACACAACAAAGCAAGGAAGAGACCATGGACCAAATCAGAGAGAAGTGCACGCCAACTAAGCCCTAGAATCGCACAGAAACATAATCGCTTGCCAACAGACCCAAAAATCGCACCAAATCGCACCCAAGCCCTCCAACCTTTGCATTGTACAGTGACGGTAGACAGAAAGAGCATAGAATAGAACACGAGAGTAGAAAGTAGAGGGAGAATGAAGGCGGGAAGAGGGTGCGAAGATTCAAATTTTTGGAGAAAGAAAAACCGTTTCATTTATGAGAGAAAGGGAAAAAAATATTTTGGGAGGTTAAGGGCTTATATTGGTGGTGTCCTTAAAAAATTAGGGGGTTGGTGATGTCCTTCAGCAAAAATGGTGGTGTTATTTAACCACAGCTTAATGATTTTTTGTTCAACAATATCAATTATTTAACAATATCAATATCCTTGTATCTACACTAAAAATTGAGGTTGCAACGCAATAGCAGGTGCCCAGAAAAATTACTAGGGGGTGGTAGATGTTTTGTTTCCGGGGAAAGAAAATATCAATTAAAAAATGTATTTATTACAAACTATATTTTGTACTCATAATTTATCCAAGATCGAGACAAATGCTGAGGTGGTGTTTGTTTTTACTAAGAAGTCTGAAGTAAGCAGGTTCTAATTAGAATAAGAAACTAGAAGTTTCATTAAAAACTAAGAAGATTGTTTACTAGAGTTAGATTGTTTACTAGAGATAAAAGTTTTGCTTCTAATTAGAAGCCAATAAGGAGAAAAACAAACAATCTAAATATTGGTCAAAGTTTTGATAAAGAATTCATTTAGAAGTTAGCTTCTTTCTGATTAGAAGAAAAAACAAACGCCCCATTAGAATATCGTGAAACCATTCGTAGAAGTTCATTGTGCACACCCCAACTTTTTTCTTTTAAGAAAACAATAAATAAAATAAAATAAATAGGAAAAAATCTACTCAGCCTAGTTCTTGTGCCTAGGGAGGGTGTTTAGCACGCGAGTACCAACTTTACTCCTCTCTTCATCTTCTCCAAACCCATCGAAAGAGGGGTAAAGTTGGAACTCGCGTGCTAGACACCCTCCTCAAGCACTAATCAATGCTTTCTCACCAGGCTGCGTAGAAAGGTTCAAATAAATAGGAGTGCCCCAAATCTCAACATTTTGTGGACCAATAGGTCTATCCCAAACCTTTAGGAAGTTACCAAGTAAATAAATCTAGGCCCCTTCTAAATAACACCACCATTTCTCATGATGGACACCACCATCAGGCTACTTTCTGAAGGACACCACCACCACCTATTGAAGAACACCATCTACAAAAACCGTTAAGAAAAAAAATTCCCCTTTCTCTCCCACACGGTCTCTCCCTCTCCCACTCCCAACATTTGAACTTCACATAGAAACTCTTCCAGCCCTCATTCTCTCTTTACTATCTTGCTCTACTCTTTGCTCTTTCCCTCTACCGTTGGTGTGCGATTCAAAGGTTGGAGGTTTTCATATGATTTGGGGTTTGTTGGTGTGTGAATCAGTGTGTTTGTGTGCGATTGAGGTTTTTGTGCAATTTTAGGGCTCAGTTGGTTCGATTTGGTGTCGATTTAGTACGTGGTCTTCGTTGTGTTCAATTGTTCAACCAAACCCAAACGAATTCAGGTAAACCTCTCTTCTCTTCCCTTCGTTGTGTTCGATTGTGTTGTTTTAATTGTTTCATATTTATTTTAAATGTTTAGTATGGCAAAGACAAACAAAGATGTTATCGAGGAGGTTGTAGAGGAAGTTGGTGGTGGTGTTGGTAGTGACGTTGGGGATAGTGTAGGTGTGGTGGTGGTGGTGGTGGTGGTGGTGGTGGTGGTGGTGGTGGTGGTGGTGGTGTTGGTGTTGGTGTTGGTGTTGGTGGGGGTCATCCAACTGAAAGAAAACCAATGACGGCGTCTTTCAGAAAGTCCATAGCCGTAAAAAAAGAACTGGTATGGATGAGAAAGTGGGGTTTAGCAATAAATCTTTAATGCAAATACTGTATCAAACCCATAGGAATTGAAAAAATTAAAAAACTTCAAATTTAGAATTTTCATAAAATGGACAGAGTCTGAATTTCTGTCCTAACTCAGCGGCTACTGCTATTTGTTTTACTTTATACGCGGTGTCGCTGCGATGATTTTTATGTTAGTCGTGGTAGCCGCTACTTTGGACGTCAATCCATGTTGGAAATTTTTCAGGACTCAATGGCTAGAGTCGCTACGTTTATGTCTTGCCAACTCGTAACGGTCATTGCGTTGTTTTTGTATCTATTCGCAGCGGCTTGTGCGTTTAGTGTCTAAAATATTTTGACAGCTAAAATTCCAGACTTTGAAATTTACTTCATTTTGCACTCTGGATTTTTGTAGTCTGCATTTTTTGCTCATTTATGTTACTATTTAGTTACTTTTACCCATTATCACGATATAAATCATCTATAAAACTACTCATCCATCCATAAAATACAAAACCAATACAGATCTTCATGAAATGGAAAATATTATTTTTTGATATTGAATGATAAAAAAGAATACAAGTCAAGACTACAAAAAAATTGACTTCTCTTACAATTTGATCATCGTATGTATACAAAATGTCATTTACAAATGTACAAAAAGTTACAAAATATGCTTCAATCATCAAGTACAACAACCACTTCCGACTTCTTTTATGGTTTTGATGCATTATCTTTTTAACCATCACATCACCTATATGTAGTTGGGTTTCGAACGAAGTCTTCCATAAGGAGGCTTCTGGGAACCTACGTGAAGGCCAAGTCGGTACTATCGGAGACAGTGTTGGTGTCAATGAAGCAATACGAAGTGTCTACTTTGTGGAAGGTGTGCCATGAAACATATACGTACATTGTTCAAGTTTGACGATTGTGGAAAATACGGAAAACATGTATTGCTCTGATTCCCATAACACACAAAGACACAACTATAACGGTTGGCTGCCAGTTCCAACATATCTGATTGAATCAACCATTTGTTATGGGGAACACATACAGTGCCTTCGAAAATTGTCAGAGCATCTTTCACAAGCTTCACCCCTAAGTCATTCCACATTTGAACCAAAAAGTAATGATTACCTTCAACCTCCAATAGTAGTTCATGTCTCACTTGCCTCCAACCAATTTTCTCGTCGTAACCTAAGAAGTTGCATATGAATCTGAATCCACAATTTCCATTGGGGAGTACATTCTGAATGTTCTGAATATAATCCCGAATCCACAAAGGAATTTGCTTCATATACCTTGATTTCAACTTTGTCGCCTTATCTTTTTCCTTAGAAATACTAGCTTGACTTCTAAGCTCTTCTTGTGTATTCGTGTACTCATGACCAAAGGAGTATCTTTTTGTGGACTTCTCATGCTAAGACAACTTTTTCTTTGTAGGTCTCCCCTTGCCCTTCACAGTTTCAGTTGGTTCAATCGTGATACATAAATCAAGGCAGCTCAAATCTAGCAGCCTCCTCTTCAACACCAAATGGTGATCAGGAGTGGATTGCAATAACTTTTGCTTGACGGCGTCTACCACTGGATCAATAATCACTTCTACACTTGCACAAATAGGCGTTATGCCAAGTTGCATCCAGTGGTTGTGTAACATAGACAGTGGAAGTTGACAATTGGGAGAGAAATATTGGGTCACTTCGTGAACACAAGGCAACCCACACTACAAGAAAAGTGTTCATTGATAGCATTAGTTTATAGCGTTTTTGTGAAAACCGCTATAAGTGACCGAATTCATCAAAGCCAATTAAAATTGGAACCGCTATAGACCAAAAGCCGCGCGGGAAGTGAAAAAAGAAGCGCGAATTGCTTCTCAAAAGCCTCGCGGGAAGTGAAAAAAGAAATGCACGAATTGCTTCTCAAAAGCCTCGCTCGATTCCACTTCAACATCTACGTCTTTCTCCCTCAGTCTCGCTCTCCTCCCCCGTCAATCGCAGCAGATCGGAGAGGCATTTTTCTTCTCCAAAGGTATGCCGCTCTACAAGCGAGAGTGAGGGAGAGAGAAATCTAGGGAGAGTGAGAGAAATCAAGAGCGAGAGTGAAAGAGTGAGGGAGAGAGGAATTGAGCGAGAGAGAAATCCAGGGAGAGGGATGCCGCTCTTCTTCAATCCAAAGGCACGCCGCTTTTCTTCAAACCAAAGGCACGCCGCTCAAGCGAGAGTGAGAGAGATCCAGGGAGAGGGAAAGAGTGAGGGTGAGAGAAATCGAGAGATCGAGAAATAGAGATCTAAGTGCAGAAGCTCGTCCTCAACATCTCCGTCGGCAAGAGCAGAGATCGTCTCACCAAGGCCTCCAAGGTATGTATACTAAGTCTATCTCTCACTTACCCCCTAAACCCCATTGCACATCTTTTCCTCCCAAACCCCCATCGTTTTTCACTGATTTTTATTTGTAGGTGTTGGAGTTGTTGAGTGGACAAACCCTAGTTTTCTCCAAAGGTATGTATCTAACAAACAAAAAGGGTTTCTCTCTTTTATGTTTTTTGTTCATTTTGATTTTACATTGATTTGGTTGATGGGGTTTTTTACCCTTTGATTTTTTTTTTTGTGTTAACAATTTTTTTTTCAGAATTGGGTGTAATGAGAAGATTTCTTGCTATGTCACCATCGAGGTGACAAGTGGATGCAACTTCTTGAGAGTGGATTGAAGGTGAAGGAGTACTACCTGTTGAGGAGGAACTTCAGTAAGACTGGATGCTTTGGTTGAAATTGGTTATATTGAAATTGGTTATCTTTTTGAATATTTTGTGGTAACTGATGGTTGTGTATAATATTTAGGTTTCTTTGGTGTCAATGGTATGCACATTTGGAAAGGGGCGGATGTCAGCCATGCTTAGGCTTTTGGGTAATGGAAATTACCCTGAACTAAGTACAGGTATTGTTAGCTACAACATTAGAATGCCGTAAAATTTAATGTTTTGATATGGATGTGATGTGAATCTAATATGCTATTGTCTGCTTAGATACTTTTAAATTTCAATCTTTCCTTTCCAATATTATTGGTCAGATTCATGACTAAAGGCCCTTTTTTGTGTGTGTGCGTGTCTGAAAACTTTTGCAAAATGTAGATGATGTTGGTTTTTAGACACATCCAATATTATACTCACAGTTAGAGGAGTTGAAAGACTCCATCTGTTTACACCTGCAGGATCAAGTAAGCTTCTCTAACTAAATTAATATGTAGTGAATGCATGTTTGCATGTATCCCTACCTTAGTGATCCTGATTGGGTTTAGCTCATTTGTTGAAGCTAACATGTATCCCTACCTTAGTGATCCTGATTGGGTTTAGCTCATTTGTTGAAGCTAACAGGCAAAGGGAAATAATGTTTTCAAATCAAAACATGGTGCATGATCCTATGACTATTGCTCTATTTGCAAAAACTAATCTATATGTTCAACCACCTTATTGTGAAAGCTACATCAAAAGAAGATGTTCATGAACTAATCAATCAAGTTCCATTTAAACTTTTGAAATTGAGGTTCCGTTTTGACTTGTCCACTTGGCAGCTTTGTCTAGGATTTTTTTTTCGGGGAATGCTTTATTTCCAACAGAAATTTTGTAGTAGTGGTCATAGTCAATTAAGCTTTCAAGGCTTGTGTACTTAATAGCAGTTTATACATCATATGTAACATTCATGTTTTGATGATGTTAGAATTGCCTCATTCTTTTTTCGAAACCAATTTAAAGTGTTCTAGAGTTTTGAGTTGATCCGTGACAAGTTGAGAGAGACAAACACAAGATTTGAGAGGTTAAAGATAATATTTTTCTCTCTTGTGTTTCTCCATCGAGTTATTGTGGCACTCTTGAATACCTTAAAGGCTGTCATTAAAGGGCCGAGTGGTTGATTAGAAGATGAAAATTGTTAGTTTCAGTTACCTTCTGTGATGATGGTTGATAAATTTTTCCCTAATCTCTCTCTTGTTGTTGTTGTGGTTTGTCACATAACATGATACATCTGATGCAAATATGTTATCTTCAAATATTAATTTAATGTTTAGATAACATTCATAACCTATCATGTATTCATTTTACTCCCCTTAGATACTTTGGGGCCTATTCTTCTATATCTCATGATTTTCGGACTTACTGGCTTGATAAAAATAAATTTTTTTTTACTGTCTCGGTTCAGTGTGCAGCACTTTCTACTCTCCTTCTCGTGATTGCTCTCAATTTGGCTATTGGTCTTCTCCCTAACATAGACAGTTCAGCCCATATTGGAGGATTCTTGTCAGGTTTTCTCCTTGGATTTATTCTTTTGATTCGCCCTTAGTTTGGATATGTTAGCTGCAAATACATTCCTACAGGATATGAGTTGAAATATGTTAAACCCAAGCACAAATGCTATCAATATTTGTTATGGGTTGTAGCTTTTGTCATCTTGATTGTGTAGTTTGTTTATCATCTCCTTTTGTTTCTAAGCTCATGTATGCTACTATCACTACAACACAAATGCCCAATAATAGTATTTGTTAATAGCGGTTTTACTAAATACGCTATCAAAGATGAAATTTTTGGCGTAAACAAAAATGAAAACGCTACAAAAAAAAATGGCGGGATTTTTGGCGCTCGATTCTGTCCTCCCTCGTTTTACTGGGCGCTCGATGTCCACCCTCCCTCATCTCGCCATCTCCCTCCCTGCTCTCTCCATATCTCCATCTCCCTCCCTCACTGCTCCCTCCATCTCGCCATCTCCCTCACTGCTCCCTCTATCTCTCAATCGCCCTCACTGCTCTCTCCATATCTTTATCTTCATCTCCCTCATTGCTCCCTCCATCTCTCCGTCGCCCTCCCTCTTTCGATTCACCTCTTTTTAGAGAGAAATGGTTGGGATGAGACCATATGAACCAGATGAGGGTGAGTCTGAGTTTGTTGAAGTTGATCCAACTGGAAGATATGGAAGGGTACTTAAAAATCTCTACTTTGTTGCTTGTTTGGGTTCTTCTTTATGTTCTTCATTTCTGATATTTGGTTCTAATTTTGTTGGTTTTTCAGTACAATGAGATCCTTGGGAAAGGAGCTTCAAAGACAGTGTAAGAAACTTAAAACCCTATTTGTTATTTTTTCATCCCTTTTTGAGATTTTGAAGAAATTTCAGTTTTTTATGAGAACTTTTGCAGTTTTATGAGATGGGTATATGTTGATTTAGTTCTATGTTGGTGGGTTTTCTTCCTTTTTGGTTTTGGGTGTTGCAGTTACAGAGCTTTTGATAAGTTCGAAGGGATTGAAGTGGCTTGGAACCAAGTCAAGCTGTATGATTTCCTTCAGAGCCCTGAGGATCTTGAGAGTTTTTACTGTGAAATCCATCTTCTCAAGACCTTGAAGCACAAAAACATCATGAAATTTTACACCTCTTGGGTTGATACGGCCAATAGGAACATCTATTGCAAATTGGGCAAGGTGATAATCTCTTCCATAATCGGTTTGCAATAATAATAGATTTTCTGCTTTGTTAATTGTCACAGACTATTTTTGCACAAGAAAATTTACACAATAATAATAGATTTTGAACTTGGTAGAATGCAAGTTTTGCAAGAAAATTTACATGATAATTTCTCAACATGTTATATCTAATCTAGAATCAATAGATTATCCTCCGCCACGAGATAGTGGAGCATGCCAGGGCAGGTGACACGTAAGAATCAGACTCTAGTTTCAGTTACAAGTCATAATATTTTCTTAATGTATTTGGGGCATGTTTGCCAAACTGAAAAATCAGGTCGTCAAACACTAAGTAAGCTCACAAGTCCAAAGAGCTAAATGTTTCAAATGCTGACTAAACTAAATGGAAACACCATCCACCCTTGCAAAATATATATTGATTTGGTGTCAAGCATTTGACATGCCACATACTTGAAAGTCCATGTTTTCAGCATCAAGAGCTGAAATACTAGATTATAAACAGAGCCCTAGTGATTAACAATAGTGAACTCAGTCACTGTTATTTTATACTAAAATATGATGTCTTACACTGGAGGTTTTGGTTCCACTATTCAGGGTCATCTTCACAGGCACATTGGTTGTAATACCAGACATACTTGCACTTGCTTCACCTGGAGAGAGAGCAGAATGTAAACGAGAATCTTCCCAGCGTCAGAATACTGGTGGACATGAAGGTGTAAAGGGTCTCAGGGCATTAGGAGTGAGAGATCTCTCCTATCGTCTTGCTTTTATTGCTAATTCTGTTCAGGTATGTGTTTTGATGTCTTCTACATACAGCCTGACTGTATTTGTCAATGGTTTTAACTCAGTACCATTTTTTTGATAAATCAGGTATCTGATGGTAAAAGAGATAATGATATGAGGAATAGAAAGAAGGATGACGAAGAAGATGATAACCAACAATTTACTGTGAGTTCATTGATGACATATTTTTTCTTAGCAGTTGTCCATAATTAGATATTAATGGTTTTCAATGATCTTTACTTTGTTGGTTGAGATTCTTGTGATCTAATATACTTTTTCATCATTCACTAGATATCTGATATGTTGTAAAATAATCACTGGTTCCTTATCAATTGTCTATCATTAGTTTTTTTTTGACAAGTTTATTCCTAGATTGAAACCATTAATTACACTTGGTTGTGTATCGTTAAGTTCAATCTTCACTTGATGGACTCGTTCTTTCTTGCAGTTTCCAGGCTTGCATTAAACTGTTCTTATCTAGATTTAGTTAAACTTTCTTCTTGGCTATTGATGTTATGAATCATCTTGCAGAAAGAGGAGCTGGATGAAATACAATGGATGAGGAACACCCCTGATTTCTTCAATAAAATTGTTGATAGCATTGCGCCTACTGATTTTATTCTCATCGTAGGGACTGGATCATCCCAACTGTTTCAGGCTGCACTTTTTGCACTCTCTACTGCTGATGCTGATGCTGAACAAGAGCAGCCCATCAATGTTGTTTCTGCTATCCCTCACTATAGGATTGGCTATTGGGGTTTTGAATCTTGCAATTGTTGTTCCTCAGGTACTGTTAGACGTTCTTTTTTGCCTAGTACAATTCCTTTCCTATTGATATTGCAAGTATAGTTGAAAAGCAATGCTATAAATGATAAAACAAAAACAGAGCAAAAAATTATAAATTGATGTTTATGGTTTTGCAGTAGAGTATTTCTTTCAGTGGCTATCAAGTAACTTTTGTTAATAATACATACTACTTGATATATAGATCTGTCTTTTTGAGGATTTTTTAAATGTTACATGCCCGAAAAATGTGTAAAAGCATTTGTAAAATAAATTTGTTGATGTGCATAACTCTCTTTGCCTCCTCTCCGCTCTTAAACTTGTTTGTGTTCTGATTCTTGTACAGATGATTATATCACTTGGGGCAGGTCCATGGGATGCTTTTTTTGGTGGAGGAAACATACCAGCCTTTGTTTTGGCATCCATTTGTGCCTTTGTAGGAGGTGTTGTTGCTGTATTAAAACTGCCAAAACTTTCAAGTGTTGTTAACCCATTTGGAAGTTTAGAACATGTGTTGTTACATTGTCCAGTAATGGCTTGCTTGCAATACCCATGTACTTTTTAGTTGATTGGAACACAAGTATGTAAACAATTGATGTGTTACTTGTAGGAACAATAATACTATTGATTTTTCAATCCATTTATTGATTTGCTTCCATTCATGAAAATGTTTAAGTTTGGCACATTTAAATTTTTATTTTTTAGAAATAAAACTTATAAGATGTAATAAAAAGTCATTTGATAGCCAAAAAAAAAATCGAAAAAAAAAAAAAAAAAAAAAAATTTTTTTTTTGCTATGTATACTTACCATAGCGTTTTTAAAACGCTATGGTAAAGTATACCATAGCGTTTCTGAAACGCTATAAAAGGATCTACCATAGCGGTTTTATAGTCTTCGATAGCGTTTTTAAACTGCTATGTATAGGCTACCATAGCGGTTTTAAAACGCTATAGTAGATTATTCCATAGCGGTTTTATAGTCTTCGATAGCGTTTTTAAACTGCTATGTATAGGCTACCATAGCGTTTTAAAACCGCTATAAATAGTCTACCTACCATAGCGGTTTAAAAACGCTATGATAGCCTGTGTTTCTTTTATAGCTTTGGCTGTCATAGCGGTTACTAAACCGCTATAGTAGGATACCATAGCGGTTTTGAAACGCTATTGATGAGACTTTTTCTTGTAGTGCCATGAGCGATTCTCAGAACACATCGACACTTCACTGGGTCGGCGCCCACAAGTTCAGCATCAGACCTATGAATTTCAAATAGTATCAAGTCAAGAACCTTATGAGACACGGACCATGAAGTTTTTTAAATAGTGGAACAATGTGTTCTTTCTTCATTTTCGTGAGACTTTTTCGGACAGACGATTCAATCTCTACAAGTTGGTCTTGGATCATGTCATGCATTATCGTCCATACATTATAAAATGTCCATTGGGAATTCTCCAACATCTTCTTCAACCTAGAATGCACGCCTTCAACGCGACCAGTTATCTGATGGCCAAAATGCATGAACTTGTTGGTCCATGCATTCACAAAGAACTCCTTATGCGGATACCAAACAGTTCGTAGATACTCTAAACACTTGGGATGTGATGCCCGTCTTCTCTCGAACTCAATAGTGCCCTTGCCTCATTTTTGCTCTGTATCTATACAAGTCCGAGAAATATTCAATAAACTCTTGCCATCCTTCATTATCCTCAAAATATTGTTTGCAATTCTTATCCACATTTGCATTTATGTTTTACCGGCACAACAACCTTATTGCTTGTGGAAAGACTTGCTCAATGGCTTTTATCAGCCCAAGCTCTCTATTTGTGACAAACACCTCTAGCAAGTTGTCTGGCTCAAACAATCTCAGTATCTTTTCTAATGCCCAAGTGTATGATTGTTTGGTTTCAAATGACATAAAGCAACAACCAACATTGAATGGCATGTCATTTAACGTGACACCTACAACCTCAAATAGCGGCATCCTGTAGCGATTGGTTTTGTAGGTGTAGTCCATAATCACGACCGTTGGGAAACACTTGGCGAGTTGAATTGACTTTGGATGACACCAGAAAATATTTGTGACTGTGTTTTGATCATCTACTGTATGCCACTCAATGTAACCATTCTCACTCAACAAGTGCATTGTGGCCTGCAAAGTTGTCCTGCCTTTAAGTTGGACTGTCCTTTGGTGTTGAATGACATTGTAAACAGTCTTCAAATATGACACGTTGTTTGGAACATCTGTTTCAAACCAGACAATATGTACCTAGGAGATACACCAGATGTGGACATGTTACGCAAATAAGTCATCTCATCTTCATTCAGTCTCCTAGCAAAGTAATGGCCAAGAAGAGATTTTGATCGTGGATGATTGTGGGTTCCACATGTCACTTGCAACTTCTAATGATCATTACCAAATGGCACCCCTCTCAACTAGAATGGGCACCCACACTTCTTTGAACTTGTAGATCAACCAACCTCCACTTTTTGCTTTTGAACACTCTTCATCTTCCCTCCCCTCTCACATCCCAAGTGGAGCCTTCATTTGCGTTTACTATCAGTAGGTTCGATTTTGTGATAATTAGAACAATGTTATTCTCCCTCCCAATACCTTGACATCAAAATACTAAGGATGACTTTGATGCGAATACCTACAAAAAAATGCATACTGGCATTAGGAACACTAATCAATCAACTTATGAAACAAGATTAAATAATGTAACACCTACGAGAATTAACCTTACCTCTTCCGTCATAAACAACTAGCCATCATCAACTACTTCTTTTAGTGTTTGTGCATCATTGGCTTTGGCATCATCATCCTTCTAAATTAAGTAAATAAAAATATTTGTTATTTTAATCATATATTAAGTAAGGTAATGAATAAAATCATTAAGGACAAAATTTACCTCTAGAAGGTTCATCTCTTCCAAATATGCTATAAGTTCCTCCGGGTCGTCTACATGACAAGGTATCTCGAAATCTATAAGATCGGCGATGGGATTCTGTGCACAGAAGAACAACAATCAACAACACAACAACAACAACAATGATTAAACTAACCCTACAAATAAGCAAGTTTTAGGGTTCAAATATTAACACCTAACCCTAAAAATAACAAAATTGCTTCAAATAAACCGAAAAGGAAATTAAACATGATATTACTATGATAATAAAAACAAAAATAAAAATACTCATACAAGCTCATCTCAAGTTGAGAGTGTGCCTCGAGTAGAGTGGGTCGTTCTTCGTCTTGAAAATTCATATCTTTTTCATTGACACCTATAAATGGATTGCAATGTTTTTTTTTTTTTTTGAAAGGCAAGCATGGGGGTTTATATGGGCTCCCCAGACCACTGAAAAAGAGAGTAGAAGATTGGTTACATTCGTGCATATTTTCTACCCCGAGCATCGTCAAAAACAATTTTCTTAATGTCTTCCGCAAAAGAACTAGGAATTATCTCTATAAACTCATTGTTAGGAAGTAGCTTCGCTAGTTTATCCGCTACCTGGTTTGTTTCCCGTACTGTGTGTCGGATCCTGCATTTCGCAAACTTTTTGAGAGCCCCCTTAATCCTTCTAGTAGTGTGAATTGCTTCCCATGGAGGAGTTTTATCAGAAGTGAGATACTTAACAGCAGTATTGGAGTCCATGCTAAACTCCGCTCTCTGGAGTCCATATCGCTGCACCAACTTGATACCCAATTCTATCCCCTGAAGCTCATGTAGAAGGACAGTCTGTGCTCTTCAACTCCCTGCCCCAGCTGCCACCACCACTCCGTCATGGTTCCTGATAAGTGCTCCATAACCTCCTCTAGTTCATGTCAGTGAACCATCTGAATTAGCTTTAAACCAGCCTTGTTCAGGCCTCTGCCATGCATGCAAAGAGGGCGTACAAAATCCGAAGTTCACTTGAACTCGCCACTGGTCAAAGAGTCTGTGATTATCAGCATTATCTTCTACCTGGAGGTCCAAGACTGAGACTCGGAGCCTGACATCTGCTATGATCCTGGTCACCACTTCAGTAGCATCTCTCACCCGGGACTGGAAGAGTCGACAGTTCCTTTCTGTCCAGATATGGTATGTATAGTTGTATTTAGAGCAAGCCGTCTTAACACACTGACAGGGGAGGTACCAGAGAACTTGTGTTCACACCAACTCCACTCAGCATCCCAGTCCATCGGTTGGTGTTTAAAGCCTAGTTGATGAAGGATACGCGTCCATATAAATCCAGAGTACCTGCACTTGAAAAAGAGGTGTGCTTCACACTCTGGATCATCATTATAGAGTGGGCATAAAGAGCGAGCAGTGACTCCCCATTTCAGCAGTTTGTCTTGTGTCTTGAGTGCCTTGTGCAGGGCTAACCAAGTGGTGAAGCTATGTCTGGGAATCCTTCCTGTGAACCACACCAGTTTAGACCATGATACGGATTGTGATCTGTGCCTGATGGAATGGTATGCACTCTTGTTTGAGAACTCCCCATCGTGACCCCCCATCCAGGTGATAACATCTCTATGTTCAGTGTCTAGTTCCACCAGTCATAGGTCGTCACAGATGTCAGCAATGTTCAATCTTTCTTGCCTGCTGGTGTCCCAATTGTCAACTACAACATTATCAACTTGAAGTCTACCAATCTCACTTTCACTGAACTCGTCCATTTCTATATACAAACTTCACCAAAACCCTAACTAAGGAAGATGAACAGAGAGACCAGACAACAAGATGTTGAAGAGATGGAGTAAAGCTGGTTGTGGGAGGGAGGAAGAAGACAAAAAATGGAAGAAAACTTTGATGGAAAATGAAGGAGGGTGGAAGACGTGTTTTCTCGCGAGAGAGAGCAAAAGAAGCAATAGAGAGGCGAGATGGAGGATGAATACGAGTAAGAGAGGGAAGTGGAGGCTGACGACAGTGGCCGGCGATCCTGATTTTGGCGAGATTGTGAGGAGAAGATGGTGGGAGAAGGGTCGGTTCGTGAGACTGGGAGAGGAGGAGTTGTTGGTTTTGGGAGAAAAGAAAAAAAATTATATATTGGTGGTGTCCTTCAATAGATTTAGAAAAAAATAATATATATATATATATGGGTGTCCATCTGAATAAGTGGTAGTGTTATTTAGCAGCTGCCTAAATCTAGTGTCTTACTCCAACATCAACCTGATCTTTGGAGTTATATGAATCTTGACTTTCCCATATAGCAATTAGATGGTTAAGTTTTACAAAATTTCCCACAGCAACCCATGACTATTTCTTTAAGACTCTGGCGTTTTAAGCTTCAGAAGCTCCCTAATATACCACTCTATACCTTCCACACCCATACACTCACTAGTCCTCTTAAGTTCACAGAATACCCTCTAAATCTAAAACACCCCATTTTATCTAAACTAGATCAAGCATGCTTAAACATCACCCAATTCAACCAAATCCATGGCCTAATCATCACCACTGGCATGTTCCATAACACATTTGCGGCGAGCCGCCTTGTTATAACTAGTTCATTTAACTTGGATCCACCAAACATCCCCTTAGCACATCTCTTATTTGCGCAAATCAAATTCCCAGATGTTTATTCCTACAACATTATGATTAAGGCCTCTACACAAGCTTCAGACCCTACTAATGTTTCATTTCCTATGTACCAAAAAATGCTACTCCAAGGACTCCTACCCAATGAGTACACATTTTGCTTTATATTTACTTCATGTGCTCATGTGATGGCTCTCAAGGAAGGCCAACAAGTACATTCTCATTTGGTTAAACATGGGCTCCATTTGGGTGTCTTTGCTAGCACATCTCTAGTGCACATGTATAGTGAATGCGGTGATCTCGAAAAGGCGGTTCAGGCGTTTGATGAAATGTGTCATAGAAGTGATGTCTCGTGGGGAGTGATTATTGATGCTTATATTAGTTTGGGGTTTTATGATGATGGGTTTAGATTGTTTGCAGAGATGAGAGTTTCTGGGGTAGAAGCTAGCAATGGTACATTGGTTAGTGTATTGGGTGCTTGTGCTAAGGTGCAAAAGTTGGTGTTTGGTAGACTTGTTCATGGTTATGTTGTTTGTAAGGGGTTGGAACTCAATGTGACTCTTGGAACAAGCCTTGTTGATATGTACTCCAAATGTGGAGCTATAGAGATGGCAAGGGTTGTGTTCTCTATGATACAGTTAACGAGCGTGGCTTCGTGGAATTGCATGATCAATGGGTTGGCGATGAATGGCCACGGAGTTGAAGCAATAACAATGTTTGAAGAGATGCAAGCTCTAGGTTTAAGACCCAATGCCGCGACTTTAGTAGGAGTTCTCAACTCATGTAGCCATGCAGGATTGGTGGGTCACGGACATTCGTTCTTTGCTCGCATGAATGAAATATATCAAATCACACCGAATGTTAAGCATTTCGGATGCATGGTCGACTTGTATGGACGAGCAGGGAAGTTCACTGAGGCCCTTGAAGTTATTAGAACAATGCCCATGAATCCTGACATTGTCATATGGGTCGCATTGTTGGGTGCTTGCAGAATTCATGGCCGTGCAAATCTTGGAGAACTTATTGGTGCACAAATCATGAAACTGCAACCTTACAATATTACAGGGTGCAAAAATCTTTCGGATATGTATGCCATGGCTGGTTGCTGGGGTGATGTAATTGGGGTCAGGAGGATGATGTTGGACATGGACATTGCTAGGGAACCTGGATTAAGCTGTATAACAAATTGAATGTTTAAATGAAACAGAAAAATAGAAGTAACGGTGCATGAAGAAGTACTAGATTTGGAATACTCAGAATGAGATTCATGATGTATAGTGATTGTACAGTGTATTCTCGTGCTAACTGCTAAGGTCCTCTTTAAACGGAAAATGTCAAAAAGAAGCCTCTGAGTGAATCTGGAAATAAGCTAAGTGAACCTTAAGGAACTACTTGGCCACAGGAAACTCTGGAAACTAACAGAACCAGGTAGAGTTATGTGTGAAAGGCTTTGTCAACTAATGAGACCAAAGATTGAGAATCGGGTGAATTTATTCGACTGATTTCTCAAACTGCTACTCGTTTCTTTTATTTATGTATTTTTTTCATTGAACAAAAGATAGATGATCTAATTTCGCATTAGTGTAACTATTATTGCAGAATAAAACTGTATGGTCGATATCTTTTGAACAATTCTATTGCAGTGTCAGAACTAGAGTACTGGGAATTCATTAGACAATTAGAATACCAGATCTCTGATCATATCCATCATTTTTTTAAGATGATTTAAATTTTTATGAAGAATAGAAGTTTGTTTTAAACTTGAAATGAAGTTAACGTTCTTTTGATACAAGCACTCAGTTAACAATAAATGCTAAATCGAAAGGACATGGGTCAATAAAAAGTAGCAAACAGTCAAACCTCAGCAAATTTTGAGAAGGAAAAGAATGAATCTCAACATCTTACAAAGTCTGGTCTGCTCGCTTTGGATATAAGTTTGAAACTTGCACCATATCAACCAATGGATTCTTCTTCAAGAATACCCAGTGAGAATTTGTGCATCAGTCAAATTTTGATGAAGGTATATATCTGACTGAAAATAAATGCGAGGAATATAATAGAAATCACGGCTTCCATGGTCATGAATCAAGGATCATGTTAGCATGGAAGATAGACGAAACCATTACCCTCACACGTCCTACTGCCTTGATAGTAACTGTAAAAGTCGGTTTGACATATTTGGTTCATAAACAACATCTTGATATATTCAACAGAAACTCCTAGTAATCTACTATGCTTGGAAGCGGTTAATTTCTCAATGCCATATACAAAGAGCTGTCATACTAGAAACTGTAGTTACTATAGCATAAACCTGTCTTCATAGGTCTTGAGAATGATAGGTTTATATAGATAGGTAAATATACCAGAGAACACTTCCAGCAAGCACTTACCAAGGGGCTGCAATTATGTGGTCAAAATCAAGCCTGACAGAATGAATACTTCTTCTGATTGCATCTACATTCTTTCCTAGTTTAGCTACATTAGCTCCTTATGTCTTCTTCTCTGCAGTAAAAAATTGCAGCTTCTTGTTTAGTTGGGTGATGGTTTCTTTCAGGTCGTTAATTTTAGCCTCTAGCTTGTCTTTCTCATCCGTTGCCTGAATGATTTGCTTATACATTGCCTTTGACTCATCATCAAGCTGTTTATATTTATCATTAGCTCTGAGCATTACTTCTAGTCTCTTTCTCAGTTTCTGAACAGTGAATCCTTGCTTTTCCAATTCCACAAGGATTGTTAACTTGTCTTCGAGATTCTTCCAAGGTCCATCAACTTTTGCTTCATTTGTTCCTTTCACCAAATCGGCAAAACTTATCATGTAACCTATTGCCATTCCTTGTTGAAGCCCCTCATTGTGTTGCTTGAGGGGACGAAAGTGTGGCTGTTGAGGCATCAGCTGGAATGCTTCCATGGATTCAACAAGTACCCACAAAGGTGAGCTCTTGACGAAAGGCGAGCTTCGAGTTAGAGCCCCCTCATGTCCATGCCTTGGAATTGAATTGTTATCTCCATCTGGAATTGTCTGTGCATCCAAACTATATGAAGACTCGTCAATCTCTAATGATTTTCCTATATGGATGCTCTCCGTTGCATCTGTCTGAGTGATTGTCTCATACAGTATGAGCCCATTGCCAGACGAAACTGATACATGAAAGACATAAAAATCACATTTAATTGATGAGGATTGCAGGAAAAAATGATTCCAAATTACCTCCGGTGTAATGGTTGAAGGATAATTAGACTTCTGAAGCAATGCAGACAGGGGTATATGTTTTTCTGCAGTATAGCTCAACTGTGCTGAACATTTGGCTTGAACAATCATATCCATCATTTCTCTGCCACAATCTTTGTCTGGTTCTGCATCTATGATGTATCAAAGAAGGCTCCCATTACAGCATTTAAAAATTTTCATTTAGAAAATGGGTGAATAACTATGGATATAAGATTTGCAGATATTTCTATGATAGAGTTGAATACAGAAGAATACAATCTCTCACGAGAAGACGTGTAAAAAGCCTTATCATCAAAAATGTTTTTTATTGACAAAAAAAAATACCTGTTTGAGTTGTCTCAATTTGCTCATCTTGAATTGTTTGTTTATCCAAACCTACTAAACACCTAGCAATAGCAAATGATCTTCGTGGTTCAGTGCTGCCCCTGAATCGTTTTAGTGGTGAAATCTTAGAACAGCTTTTACTTCTTATTAGCTCAATCTTCCTTTTAGCTTTCTTAGAGGCTGACGGTGATGATGTTTCTTGGTACAAGTTCCTGGGAGTACGTAGAGTTGACTTCCTCAAATTGTATTTGTGTGCACTTGGATGTTGTGGAGTAGGCATCTCATTGCTTGAAGTGTTGCCCCCAGTTGGTATGGATGATTCTACCCCACTTTGATTTTGTTGTGTAGCTGAGGTTCCCTGAAGCAAACAGCACGGATATAGTCATGGAGGCTCTTGTCTATGAATTGCACATAAACACATTTACACAACTCTTAGCACCATGCACCTTACAACCATTAAAACTTTGATGATTTAGATGAACCACATGACATGTTACAGATGTGGAAAACCAGGGCATATAGCACTTTATTGGTGAGAAAATCTCATAGCAGAATGCACTAACTATGCACTAACTATGGCAAGAGAGGTCACTATGCGAAAGACTGTTGGTTGAGGAAAAAGATTGTTGAAGGTAACTTGGTGACATCTGACAATAGTGAAGATGAATGGGATTTTGCAGCATTTGCGACAACAAAGTTAGAAGATTCCGTTGAAGAAGAGATAGACTTCATGGCATATGAGACAGTGATGAAGAATGGGCGGAGCTAGAAGACCACGTAGCACTACCAATTGAAGAAGAGATCGGTAATGAAAGTGACTGGGAAGTTAGCTCCGGTTGGGACCGATTGGGAGGTCGATTATGGATATGTGGAGGAAAACAAGGAATGTCAGGATGAGGCAGTGGAGGCACCAATTGATGTGGAGCCACTCCCGAGATGTTTGGAGTTTGTTGAAGCTGAGGAAGAAGAAATTGAAGAGGTACAACAAGAGGTTGTCGACTCTGACATGAATGTAGAGGCCAAAGAAACTTGCAAAGACGAGTGATGGAGTTGAAGACTCTACCGGGCAATTGAACATCACTGGTGAGGATGATAACTACTTTGAGGATGTCCAAGAAAGACATGAGGAAGACAAATCGTGGAGCTATAAAAGGAAGAGAAAATTGCAATGAAGAAGACGGACGTGACATCAAAGCTCGCATTAGTGGCAGAAGAAACAAAAGTACTTGACATGACGTGGAACATTAAGAATAATGTTTCAATGAAGAAGTATAAGGCACCACCTTGGAATCGCGGCGAGTTGGTGTTGAGGGGGGATGTTGAGAAGTTGACAACACCAACTCTCTAGACATTTCTCAAAATATTAAGAGTAATCTAGAAACCAAGATTTTTGTATATTGTCCTAGAGAATTCTAGAGAAAGACAACATGTGGTTTTAATTATCTCTCTAGTGTTTTCTTTAGAAAATATCTAGAACAATCATTTCTCTAGAGCTTTTCTAGCTCAATATGTAAGTAGCCATAGGTTCTTTGTGTTTAAGGGATCCAAGTGAGTGAAGTGATGGTTCAGGCGTGGGTCATCATATGAGTTGTGAGTGTGTGAGATTGTGAGAAGTTGTATGTGTAACTTGTGAGTTTGTAAGTTGAAATTTGTGAGTGTTGTTGTTCCAATTAATAAATTGAGTGTTTATAATTGATCTTTGAATGGGAAATTTCTAACAATATTCACATTAAATTGTCCAACACTTATGCCCAGGAGTCTCAATCCCAAAACATTTTTCTAAACCATTTACTTTTCAAATCTGAGTGATTTTGGGGTATGATCACGGTCTAATGTATCAAACTCTTGGTTATCAAGTTTGCACTATGCCAACTAAAGGTGTTGTTATTGGTCTTACATGGATAATTAACACTGAGAGCAGACTGAATCGGGAGATATTTGCGTAGATCTCTGAGTCGTATAAAATAAGCATATTGAGAGATTAAACCAACATAGAAACCCAAGCAGAAAGTCAATAATTTTATCATTCACTCAGACAGAAATCACCTTCAAAACTCTTATAAAATTAGTATATTGAGAGGTTAACAATATGTTACAAACTATTATTTAAAGAAAAGAATTATCTATATTACAATTCAGAATGGTGTTTTACTATTCATTGTTGACTGGGACAAAGTCAAATCGAAAGGATTAGAGATAAAAGATTGTTAGGATTGAAAGTTGAGAAATGTATTGAATTTGAGGGTTGAGATTCATTTCCAATGATGGCATATTTGTAATAAAACATGTCAAAAGGCAAAAATAATGAATTTGTTTTTAAAAAAAGTTGGTGGAATGCACATGTGGCGGAAAGAGAAAATATTGTGTTTTCCTTTTAGCAAAATGAAAATTATCATAACTATCTAAACCATTGTCGAATTTTAGTAAACTTGGTAACATTGAAATGCATTTTTGAAGATCTTTCCAACAAAATTAGTGATCAATACAAGCGCTAAAATTTTAAATATATATATTATAATTAAAAAATGAGACGAGCCGATCATACCAGAAAAAAATGAGTCGGGCATCTTAATGCATATTTAAACAAATACTCTAAACTTCATGAATTCAAAGAATGGGGGAAAACCCATTCTCGGCATTTAAAATTTTCCCCCAACTGATTTAAATTTGACTGAGTCTAACCCTAAAATTTATAATATATATTTTTACCTTAGAATAGACTTACACTTCAATACTAATTGAGAGCAAAAATGTGGATAGTGACGGAGGTGTTCAGTACAAAATATTTAGCAAAAATAAAATTATTGGAGTTCCAACAGCACGGGGCATACTCTAGTATGTTACAAACTAGAAATGCAGTCTGAGAACCACCAGAACTATGTTGAAAAAACACATTAGGAATTGTGAGAACTGAAGATAATAAAATAACAACAAACTTGTTTAATAAAATGTTGCAGAGAAACTAAACATAAACAATTTCCCATGTTTTCAAAATGGGGGAGTGGAACACTATATAGTACTAACACTCCTAAAAAAATACAGAAATAAACAACGAAATAAATATTCAATTTTTTCTGTGATGAAAGTAAAAGAAACTGAAAAAACAGAACCCGTTAGAACAACTTATTTTGTTGTAGAAACCAATGTTTTAAAAGGCGATTGAGGCGCGAGTCGAGGCAGGGCGACCAAAAATCGCCTCTAAGCGTACGAGTTGGGATGGTATTTGGAGGCGTTCGCCTTACTGTGACGAGGCGTATGCTTCAAGGCGTAATGAGGCGTACGCTTAAGAAATTAGATGATCATCCGATCTGTTCGGATCTTTAGACAGATTCGACGGCTGAAATTATAAGTGCATTTTCAAAAACCTAAAACCTAATCGATTTCCTCTTGTGTCATTTGCAGACAGAAGAGGTGAACAGAGGACGAGACGAACTGAAGAAGAAGAGAAGAAGAACACAGAGGAAGAAGAGAAGATCGAGAGGGGAACTGAGGAAGAACTGAAGAAGAAGAAGAAGAAGAAGAAGAAGAAGAAGAACAGAGAGGAAGAAGAGAAGTTCGAACCAGGATCTGCGATTGAAGTCGTTTCATCTGCGTTCGCACTTTGGAGTTTGGTCGATTAAAGTCATTTCATCCAAGCTCAGTTTCGACTGTACGTATACGGTACACTTCTTATTCTAATTCTCCAGTTCTTCTTCTTCTTCAGTTCTTCAGACTTCAGTTCTAATTCTTCAGTTCTTCTTCAGCACTTTCGGTGCTTAAACTGATCACTGATCAGTTGTATTTTTCGGTGCTTAATCTGAAATGTTAAGTATTTTTGCATTTGCTTAAACTGAAATGTTAAGTATTTGTATTTTTCAGTGCTTAAAATGAAATGTTAAGTATTTGTGCTTAAACTGATCAGTTGAAATGTTACGTATTTGTGCATTGTGCTTAAACTGATCAGTTGTATTTGTGCTTAAACTGATCAGTTGTATACTTTGAAATGTTTAAGTATTTGTGCTTAAACTGATCAGGACAGTATACGGTATACTTCTTTTTCGGAAACTCAAGTTCTCAACAAATTAAGGAATTGATCAGTTCAGTTGTATTTGTATGCTTCTTCAGTTCTTCTTCTTTGAATGTTAATCAGTATTTCATTCATGTTTGTATGTTTGAATTGAAATGCTCTGTATGTTTGAATGAAATGAAATGCTCTGTGTTTTTTTTCTTTCTAATTTGTATGTTTTGTATGTTAATCAGTTAATTCTATAAAAATTCCATGTTTTGTATGTTTTGCTCGAAGAACGGATGGATTACAGTTTTGTGCATGTTTTGTATTTATAATTCAATTTTGTATTTGTAGATTAGATGGCACCGCAGGACTACGAATACGACTACTAGTGATGGAAGAGACCTATTTTGGCAATATGGCACAAGTGTAAAAGGTCCTAAAGACGGGATCAATTACGTGAAATGCAAGTTTTGTGAGCAAGTGGTCAAGGGGGGAATTTTTAGATTGAAAAATCACTTTGCAAAGACGCGCCAAGACACAAAACCTTGTTCTAAAGTACCGGATGATGTCTTCCATGAAGCGAAGGCTTTTTTAGAGGTTGGTCAAAGACAGGAACTAATGAAAAGACAAGACACTGAGTTTGAAATTAATAGAGATTCATACTATCAAGGAAATGTTAATGAAGATGTAGGCAGAGGCAGAGCTTCTATTCCAAGTGTGACTAGTCCTAGTGGTGGTGGATCCAATGCCAATGCATGTTCTGATGGCATTGTGAGGGGGCCAATGGATAGGTTTTTGGTGGGTAGTGGTACTAATAATGACATGGATCTAGGTAGAGGCAAAACTACACAAGAAATTAAACCACAACCAGTAAATGCGAAAGAGTATAGGAACCAAGTTTGTTTGGACATTGGGCGTTTCTTTATTGAGAATGGCATTCCTTTCAATGTTGCGAGTAGTCATTCTTTTACCAGCATGCTTTTATCGGTTTCGAAATATGCAGCTCACAACAATGGACATTGTGTGAAACCACCATCAGCCCATGAGTTAAGTGCTTGGATTCTAAAGGAGGAAGTGAAGTCAACTAATGTGATAGTTGACGAGGTAAAAAAAACATGGCCTCACTCAGGAGTTACAATCATGTCTGATGGTTGGAAAGACATGAGGGGTCGCCAACTCATCAATTTTCTAGTGAATAATCCTGAAGGAACTGTGTTCCTTAAGAGTGTGGATGCCTCAGATATTGTAAATGATGCAAATGCATTATTTGAGCTTCTTGATGGTGTTGTTGAGGAGGTGGGAGAGGAGAATGTAGTACAAATCGTCACTGATAATGCAGCTAACTACAAAGCTGCTGGAAAGAAGTTAATGGAGAAGAGGAGGCATTTGTATTGGACACCATGTGCAGCACATTGCATAGATTTGATGCTTGGGGACTTGTTTAGCCTGCCTACACTTGCCAATGTTTATCGCAAAGCTAAGAAAGTTAGCAATTACATATACAATCATGGTTGGGTACTTGCTTTGATGAGGAGTTTCACAGGAAGAGATTTGGTTCGCCCTGCATCTACTAGGTAATCCATAAATACTTTTAATGTATTTTAGATTACTTTAAGGTTTTATTTTAACAATTAACAATACTTATATATTATTCATTTACGAGTTGACCTTTAAATGTAGGTTTGGCACGGGATGTTTGACTCTTGAAAGCATTAAAAAGAATAAACAAAAGTTGGAGGTAATGTTTGCATCCAGCAAGTGGTCAAAGAGTCAGTATGCTAAGCAAGCTGAAGGTAAAGCCATGAGAAAAATAATATTGAGGGATAACAATTTTTGGCCTGGCCTCCCCTCCTTGGCTGATTTGGTACCCGGGCTTGATGATACCAAGAGGTCAAGGGTTCGAGGGGTGGTATCTTTGCTTTCTTAACAATTTTTGGCCTGGTGTCTCCTACTCCTTGAAGGCTACAGAGCCTTTACTCCATGTGTTGAGGATAGTGGATTCAGAGGGCACTCCTGCTATGGGTTTCTTGTATGATGCAATGGAAAAAGCAAAACAGGAGATTGCATCTAGCTTTAATAATGAGTTGGCCAAGTACAAGGAAATATGGGATATCATAGATAAGAGGTGGGATTTCAAACTGCATAGGGACCTTCATGCTAGAGCTTATTATCTCAACCCACAAATGGATATTGATCGAAAGAGCCCAGCCAATTTTCAACTTAAGCAAAGTCTTTTCAATTGCGTAGATAGGATGCTTCCAAATGAAGCAAGTAAGGTAGATTTGCATATTCAAATGGATATGTTTATAGAGAAAAAAGGATTATTTGGTAGAAATGAAGCAGAGTTGTCAAGGCACATGCGCAATCCTGATATTCTTTTTGTAGTTGTGTTTATGTTATATACTTATATTTATTTTGAAGATTATTTTTCTTGCTCAATAAATATGTTTATTTTGAACCTTTATACTTACAGATAGTTAGTGGAGATATTATGTAGATAATACACCTGACTTGACAAGTGTTGTTATTAAAGTGTTGAGCCTTACTTGCTCATCATCAGCATGCGAGCGGAACTGGTCAACCTTTAACCATGTAAGTAATAATTACTTTAATTGTTTATTGTGTTAATAAATTGCTATTTGCATTTCAATTTATCGGTTGTTACATTTTTTTAGGTGCATACAAAGAAAAGAAACATATTAGCAGCAACAAAGCTTAATGCATTGGTATATGTCATGTACAACAAAAGGTTGAGAGCTAAAAAATTGATGTTGAGGGGACCAAGCGAAGCTGAAGATGCACCATTTCCAATAGATTCGGATGCAGTAGATAGTGACAATGAATGGCTAGTGGAGCCTGATACTGAAGCTGAACCCCTACTCAAACCGCAGATGATGGAAATGGTGTAGGGAACCCACCCCAAGAGCTAGCGCCAAAGGTTTCAAACCCTTGTCCTGAAGCTCTATGGCATCAAAATCTGAATGAAATTGATGTTAATGCTATTGTGCTTGATGGGAACGAAGAAGGTGGTGAGAATGATGAAAGTAGAAAAAGGAAGAACTCAAACAAAAAGTCTACCCCCACTCAAGCTATTGACATTGGAAGAAAACAAGCGAAAACACATGGAGGTTCAACTAGTGAAAAAGGTAAATGATTATTAAATATAAATAGTTATTGCTTTAATTTCATTTCAATATGCTAAAGATTGATGTTCCACAATCCACACTCACACTCTAAATGGCTTAGGTAAATCTCCGATGCACTTGATTGATGAAGAGGAAGAAGAAGATTGGATGGAACATGAGATTGAGACAGACGAGGGAGATGATGTGGTGGATGGTATTAGTGATAGTGATGATATTGATGCGGGCGAGGATGACTAGGAGTTTGTTAATCATTAACTTGTTAATTTACTTTGTTAACTTAGGTTTTGGAACTTTGATTTTGTAAGCAAAAACAAACTAGAGAGTTGCATGATGTGTCTAAGATAGTAAGATGACATACAATCATTTACTTTGTTAACTTATGTTGTTTGTTTCTTCAATTAGGTGACTTAGTCATTTACTACTGTCTACTGGAGTGTATTAGTTATATTTCTCATTTTTGTATGCTCATTTTTGTAGCTAACTGATATATTTAGTTATATTAGGAGATTGAACAGGTGGGGTGGCAATCTATATTTTGTAGCTAATTGTTCTATTGTATTTTGTATGCACATTTACTGACAAACATATTATTTTGTTTTAGCAGACTCCAAACATCAATGTGAGTGTGGTCGTGTGGACACGCACTTTATATGTTTTACTTGTGTAGACACCGACAATACGCATTCTTGAATAATTGATTTCTCTATTTAATTCATGATTCATCATTTAAGATGTGCATATGCTAAATTTCTCTATTTCAGTAACATATGCTAAATTTCCTGAAACAAGTGAGTGTACTATGAGTCTATGAAGATACTACAAGTCTACAATCTGCAAAATCAGGTGAAGTCTTAATCCTCAACCTCCACTTCTTGTTCATCACTACAATCCTTACGAGTCTTCAAAATTTTCTTTGATTTCTGCATTTATAGAATTACAATAATAAGGTTAGTCTGATAGTCTCAACTCAACAAACAATACATGTAGGCACATAAATATTAAAATACTGAAATACATAACTCATAAGGTGATAATGGTGTGATTTAATTTCTTTCAGTATAATGCTATATTTCTATTTCACTTGATAATTGATTTTATTTTTCTTTATTTGTTTGAATTTTTTATATATATTTTTCACTATTTTTTACAAAAAAACGTCTCGCTTCGCCTCGGAAAAAGCTTGACCGCCTCGAGTCTTAAAGGTCAACTCGTAAATGAATAATATATAAGTATTGTTAATTGTTAAAATAAAACCTTTCTCCATTTGTACATAAGTATTCTTTTTTCTTTTCTTTGCACCACACTTTCTCCATTTGGATTTTGGATTGAGAGGGAGTGATGCATGGAATTTGTCTTTCCAAAATATTTTATGAGCAATCAATCATTCATGAAGCTCGAGATATGTGAAAATATTTAGATGTGATTATCGAGTTGATTGAAGTTATTAAAAAATAAAAATAAATAAATAAATAAAAAATTGTGTGTGTTGGATCAAAGCATGGTCCGTCTTGATTAGGCAACAACTATTTGGCACCACAGATTCCTCTCATCCACACCACCTATCCAATTTTATTTTTTTTAATTTGTTAATCCACACCACCCATTTAAACTATTATTCATCTTCTTCCACTCTCGTCATCTCTTCTCAATAACAACAACAACATGGAAGGTAGCGAGGAAGGGGGTGATCGATTGTGAGTGATGGTGAGAGACGATCGGTGATGACGAAAGATAGAAGAGATGAAGCCACAGCCATCGTCACCCCTTCTCCATTTTTTTTTTCCTTCCCCTCTTCCAGTTCTCCTACTATCATTTATTCTCACACTCTCTATCAATTCCCCTTTCTTCTTCTCCCACTATCTCTTCTTCTAGCACAAATCGTCGCCCCTCTCCCTCTCATTCTTCTCTTTACCCTTGCACTTTCTGTTTTTTATCGCCCTCGCCGAGTTTTCCACTCACAGGTGCCTCCGCGATGGTCAATTTTTTTTGCCCTCGCAGCGGTCTTTACAGGCGGGGAACCCATCCTCGCACACACTGCCGCAAGGGCAAGGAAAAAAACAAGAGGAAGAGGGGTGACGTCGGAATCGAGGTTGAGATCTTGTAAAGGCTCCAACTCTTATTCTTCTTCGACTTCATTTTAAATTTTGATTTGAGGGAATGGAGAGGATATGCAAGGGGTGTCTCCAGATGGGGAGGGAAGTGAGAGGTGAAGAGAAAAAAGAGAATTGAAAGAAAAATAAGATGTTGGAAGAAGAAATGTGAAGGTGAGAAGAGAGGGTGAGAGGGAATAGATAAATAGTGGTTTAAAAGGGTGGTGTGGAAGAGAACTGTGGTGTGGGGCAAAAAGTGAATGGTGTGGGATAAGACGTTAAGTCCACGTCATTGACGGGTCAAAAATATTTTTCAGACCCTTTTGCCCTTACCTAGTGTGGAGGTGTGTTTAGAAACCCCAAAATTTAGGTTTTCTCTTCTTCCTCCCAAACCCTTTCTTACACACTCTCTCTAGACTCTCCTCTCACCATGGGATCTTCTTCCTTACAAACCCTCTCTCATTCTATAATCTCTCCACCTCTCATCACAAAACAGATCCCCCATCTCAAGGCTAACCACATCATCTCCATTTCCATCTAGGCCAAAGCTTCTTCTCCAATTGTCAAGAACAAAAAAAACCACCACTCCCCTAGAAATCGATGAATCGACTCTAGAGATGATATTAAGGACCAAAGCTTCTACTCCAATTGCCTGCGACACGATCACTACGGGTGACATCCCCACCAAAGCGCTGGAATTTGCTATCCTAGCGTCAAAATCGTTCAATTTGTACTCTTCTTTGCATCTACAAGAAGAATGCATGAATACCTCATTTTCAGCTTACTCCTTGGCTTGCTCCTGTGTATTATTTGGCTGAAACTTAACTTGTTGATTACTAATCTGATTGGAACTTCTCAGATTTTTAATAGTTTCTTGGTCTCATCACAGCTGCTGGTTTCAGTGTTTTCTTAAATGTTAAGTTGACATGTTTTCATGGATTTCACTTCACTGTCTTTAGATCTCTTCAATACTAATGAGCCTGACTTCAACCTAAAGACAATGGGGTACTAGGTTGAAGCCTGAGTTCAACTTAAAGACAATGGGGTATTAGCTTAGCTGGTGGTGGATAGACAATTATTCTCTAGAGAGTCAAGTCAAGAATGGCAATGGGGTGGGCATGGGTTCGAAATGTAATGGTGCTTACGTCCAGCTGTAGTAGGATGGATCCACTAGGCAGTAGAAAATACAGGGAAGATGTATCTCACACTATACTCAACGACTCAACCTTTGTAGCATCCCATTTATGATCCATACTTTGGATGGTACCGTTATGACCAAAATAGAAAAGGAAAAGTTGGGGCAAAGTGATCATAAACATGAACCCCATGTTCAGATTCCTCACACCCTTTCGAAATCTCTCTGTTTTGCTACGAATTCACCCAAATTTCATCCAAAAATCTCAAGTTCTCCATTTCTCAGATCAATCAGTAGAGGGTCTGATTATTCAAATGGGCTGAAATTGGTGATTTTCATGGTTGATCGTGGTCCCAGTTTGAACCCTTTAATGGAATGCTCTAACATGCTTTTCTTTAAAGTCAACTATAATTTGGAATCGGAGATTTGATTGTCATAAAGAAAATAATCCCAGTTGAGAAAACACCCCTTTTAATGGTAGATTTTGATTAGTTTCTATTTTTTTTTTTAATGAGGCATGAATTTTGTAAAAGATTGGTTATTAGCAGTGAGAGTGTAAAATAATGGGTATTTTCATGCATTGCAAGAAAGCACAGACTTCGAAAACATGCCGTATCCGTGTCCGACACACGACACTCGCTCGACACGCCTTCGACACCCGTCGAACACTTGGTCAACATGTCAACATGTGTCAGACACATGGTCAATGTGGTCAACGTGTCGGACACGCCTCCGATACACCTGGAACTTGGTTATGACACAATCAAGACTTGAAAACCAACTTTGTTTTATTTTTTTACTTTTAGATATTTGCAAATAACCACGTAATATAATGGTTGTTGATCTATGAATGACTATTTCAATTGCGATTTAAGACAAATATGGCAAAAAACCACTAAAGCATAGTCTACCTCTATGTTTTTTCTTAATCTTTGCTTCTTATTTTTCTCTCATTTACTTCTTCTCTCCTCTACTTCTTCTCTACTTTCATATTTTCTTGCAAGAGTGTCATCTTCTTCGAGACACTCTAGGAAGGCATTTTATTATATTTATATTTATATTTATATTTATATTTATATTTATATTTATATTTATATGACTTATTAAAAAATAGTATGATGTGTCCCCGAGTCCTAATTTTTGGAAAATTGCCGAGTCGAAGTGTCGTATCAGTGTCCGACATGACGCGCATGCCCATATCTGTGCATCCTCGATACATTGTAAAGTATAGAAGATAAACCAGTGTAATATAATGGGTGATTTTTATTAAGCTTAACTATGGTTTAACCCATGGTAAGGGCAAAAGGGTTCGGAAAATATTTTTTACCAATCAAAAACACAGACTTAACGGTCCCGTAAAAAACGAAGGTTAGACTCAAATAGTTTTCAAAACGATGGGTCAAACTTTAATAGGTATAAACTAACGAGTGTCAAAATAAATAAATAAAACCTATTATTAAATAAGTGTGACCGGCCAACATTAGTAGTTTAGGGCTTTGCTTTCATAATTAGAATTAGGGTTTTCTAATTCAAGTAAGATTAGGGTTACTTTGCTCAAGAGTAGAGTCATATTTCAATTATAAATAGAGGCCATTGCCATTGTAAGAGAGAGTTTGGGAGTTTAAATGTTGAATTGAGATTGGAAATATGTAGTTTCTTTGATTTTATTGTGATATTAGGGTTTTGCCTGTGAAGCCTAAATAGTGAAAGATGTTGTTTTGTATTTATTTGAATTATTCTGCTGCATTACCTATCATATACCCATTTGAAAAAAAATATGGAATAAATAAAATACCCATTTGTAGATATTGAAGATAAAGAAGACCCATTTGAAGAAACTAAGATAAAGAAAACCTATTTGGAAAAGAAAAGAAAAGAAAAAACAACATAGACAGAGTGGGGTGCTTTTGCTTAGAACAGAACACTCATTAGTAAGATTAAAAACACAGTTACATACCTGATCTTGAAATCCAACCCAAGCCCCATCAACCCATTCCAAATGCCTCCTCAACTCAGCTGGTCCAAACTCCTTCTCCAACTTCTTAGTAGACAAATGCACACTGTACCCACCAATACCATCAAGAACCTTGATAATCACTCCAAACCACCACCCATTCTCGAAAAATGCATCTACTTGCTCATTCAAGCGAAAGTAGGCGGTCTTCTCTAAAGGGGGTTGAGGCCTAATATCATCAGCATTGATAAACTTTCTCAAAGGGGTTGAAGTTGAACCTTGATTGTATAATACACTGTGGTACTTGATCAAGAAGCTCATTTTGTTTTTCATCTTTAAACAACGGAGGATAGTTGCAATGTACCATGACCCCTCAAACCCTTCCTTTTTTCTTGCGACTTCAACTACGTCTCCTTCTTTGAAATGTGACTCCATTGTTGCTTGGTTTGGTTTGAGAAAGAAGAAAAGACAGCGCAGAAAAACAGAGGCTTTAAAGTTGAAGACTTTTCTTCTGATATTGCTTTTGGGCTTTGGGACTGTTGCCATTAGGGGTAGGCATTCCATCCCGTGATCCCGTTTCGTCCCGTCGTGATTTTTCTGGGTCTTAATGGGATTGAATAATTTCATCCCGATTCCGTCTCATCTCGATCTAGAATGGGATAGGATGGGATGAAGATTTTTAATCCCGCCAATCTCGTCCCAAGCTAATTTTTTAATATTTATTATTAATATATTTATTTATTTATTTATTTATTTAATAGACCAAAATATGGAACCAAGTTTAGTCGAGAAAGTCAGAGATATTTACGATGTTAAGCCAGCTTTCATGCATGAGTATGGCTTGTACCACACCCGATTTCTTTTTTCTATTCATGTAAACACGATTAGTAATGATATCAGTCAAAGCAGTGACCTGATTAATCTTGTTTATAGTTTTGTTGTATTCAAGTGTATGTGCTTCTACTTGAATTAAAATTTTAATTTTTGTATAATGTTTCAAAAGATTTAATTTTTGTCATGGTATTTAGATTAATTGTTGAAATTTTAATAATATTAAAAACATAAGATTGATCTCGGTGTAAATTTTGCAGAGAAAATAAGAACCTGACTGGTACTGCATGATATGCAAGCATGAATACCCACCTTGGAATTGGTATGTAAAGTGAACTTTCAGTCGATATTTCTATTGTTTGAAAGTTGTTAAGCGGTATTTATGTGCTAGTGTCTAGCTGTTGATAAATATTCTTTTGTGATGGAGCTAACTTGATGGAGTATAAGACATTCCTTTTATCATTGTTTTGTTCTGCATGTATGACTTATTTCTTGGTTTGCTTAGAACAAAGCCGAAGGGACGATTTGGAATCTCTTGGATACGTTCTCGTGTACTTCTTGAGAGGAAGGTGCAAGTTGCTGCCAACTTTTTCTATCAAGTTTAAAAGCTTTCTTCTATACTGCATAAGTTCTTTAGTCATACCTTCTTTCTTTTTCTAGTATTCCTTGGCAGGGACTTAAAGCGGGAACTAAGAAACAGAAGTATGAAAAAATCAGTGAGAGAAAGGTTTCCACATCTATTGAGGGATGGGAAATTGAGATAGAATTTTGATTTACCTTTTTTATTTTGCATATAAAACTAAACAAACTGGAGTACTGTTTCTTTTTCCCCAGGCCTTATGTCGCGGTTATCCCACAGAATTCGCATCTTATTTCAACTACTGCAGGTCCTTACGATTTGATGATAAACCTGATTATGCTTATCTTAAAAGGATATTCCGCGATCATTTCATTCGTGAAGGTTTGTTTCGTTTCGTTTTGTTATTTTGTTCTTCTCCTCCCTCCCCTAGTATAAAATGCGGCTAGGAGGTGGAAAAGCAACACCAGCTCTCAGAGTTTGCTATGATGTCTTTTGCATGTGTGCCAAGATGTAATGACATTTTGAAATCATCCTTTTCAGGTTTTCAGTTTGATTATGTGTTTGACTGGACCATTTTGAAATATCAGCAATCACAAATTGCTGCTCCACCAACGCGCGCTCTTGTAAGTAAAGTTGTAAAGCCTGGTTTACTGCTTGAGTTCACTAAACCTGTAAGCGGCATCCCATCCCGTGCCCACCACATCAATATTTATTTTCACGCTCTTATATGATGATAATCTTCGCAGCAGTCATAATCAGCACGTTGATCCCGTCCCGTCCCGAACCCGTTTGGAATGGGACGAAGTCGGGATGGGGTTTTTTCCATCCTGTCCCGTCCCGATCCCGTATGAACAGGATGGGATAGGGATGGGTATATCTCGTCCCATCCCGTCCCGTGCCCACCCCTAGTTGCCATGATGCATAAATCCCTCAAAATTGATTTGTTTTGCACTGTCACTCAATTTTGTAACGCTTCGACTGTTTGACACCACTATTTCCTCTCTTTGATACCATCATCCCACCTTTCTTTCTAATACCACCAACTTCTTCTTCTTTTTGTTTGTTTTATTTTCCACATAACAACAACAACAATAGCAACAACATCGCTGCACTGCCTCCCCTCTGCAGTCGCTTCTCTCTGACCCCACCCCACCATTGTCGTTGCTCGCTTATCCTTTTTTTCTTTTTCTTTTTCTTTTTCTCTTCCTTTTTTTCTTCTCATCATTAGTAGCAGCAGCGAATGTTGTCGGCCATCGACCCTTTCTTTTTTTCTCTTTCAATCTCGCACTAACCTCAACCCATTCTTGCAGAGATTAGTGCAAGATCAAAAGAGAAAAAAAGGGGTAGATGGCAGGGCGGCCGACAACAGTGACGCCATTGCTGTACTATTGTTGGTTGATGTTGAGAAAAAAAAGAGAAGCTTGTAGCAGTCTATTGTTAAAAAGAAAATTGTGGGAAGAAATAGGAGGGAAAATGGAAAGGCGAGGTGAGGGTGAAGCGGTGCAAGGCGATGCAACAATGATAGCGATAGTGGCACTGTTGTTTCTGCTTGCTTTTGGAAGAGAATCGCTGAGGGAGAATGAGAAAATAGGGGGGAAAAGTTTTTATTGGTAGTGTCCCTTAGTAAGTTAAAAAATAGGTGATGTCAAAGAGGGAAATTAATGTTGTCAAACAGTTGGAGCCTTTTTGTATTCAAATATGTGCACTCAATGACGAAGCATCCTATAAGCATATGATTGAACATTGAGATATCCCATGGTGGAGATGTTGCCAGAGATGCTGCCATTTAACGAGTAAAATCTTTTCCATACAAAAAAATGAGTCAAATTTGCAATCTAAGTAGGAAGGTCATGCATCGAATTAAAATAGTAAAGTTGGAAACTTTGAATATTAGCTTTAAAATATTTTCATCTTGAAATCAAATAGATTGAGTCTATGTTGACTAGATCAACGCACTCAATGAGTGACCTTGCACTCGCGATCTCACACATTATATGCATTTATAATGATGGGTGATGGGTCTATATAATTTTAACGATAGAAATTTTATTAAAAAAAAATTCAAAATATAACTTCATTTGATGTGGCACATATTCATTGGATGAAGGGTCTTTTCATTACATTACTTTTTTTACTTTTTGAAAAAGTGTGAACCAAAGAGAACACACCACTTCACTAATCAAAATGAATGTACATTTCCTTTAAAAAATGAGTGTGTGGTTTTTGCCTAGATGTCCCTTAATATAAATGCATTAGTCATGTGTAGCGCAACCCAATAAAATCTAGCTGCATCCAAGATGTGCTTTGACAAACTTGACAACGCTATTTGGACGCTTATGATAACTCGATTACGTGTTTCACATCCCAAACAACGTAATCGGAAAAATAGTCTTTAATGCACTAATATATTCTAATGTGAATGGATTTTAGATTTCACTTTTTCTAGAAAGCACAAAGGTTGGTCATATGTGATATCCTAAACTTACGATATATCCGGAGACAATAACGTAATAAATGACGATCATATATAACTAATCTACCGAAATTAATTGATCCTTAAACATTCCACACGTAAGAAAAGTGTGACAAAACTTATATGGAGAAGAAAAGATAACCACCAGAATAATAACAATGTATGAAGAAATTGATGAAATCTTTGTCACTAAAATAACATAAATTCCTATATTAAATAAAAGTGAAAATCATAAACACCATTATTTATCGTGAAAGCATACAATGAATCAAATACTAATTAAGTGTGTTACATCTAGGAGTTCACCTCTTCGCCTTGCGTGGGGTTTAGTGACGCATGGTGAAGGTGATGACAGCAACAACGGTGTGGAGTTTCATCGGCATGGCAACGCGTGGTGAATCAGCGATGAACTCTGTTGTTGTCCTGCGATGTGTTCCCTGCTGTTCTGCGTGTCCACTGCTTCTGCGTCGTTGTTGCTGTCCTAGACAACTTATTTTCTGTTCTCCTTTTTTTTTCTCTGCTGCGTTCTGCGTCCTTTTCTCAGCCCCCAAAAAAACACTTTTTTTTGTTGCGTGTTGTTCCAAAGCAAAAACACCCTGTTGCTGCCGTATTTCCTTGTGTTAAAAATGAAACAAAGCTCCTCCTATTGGCCACCCCAATTGGAAATCAAATCTCCATTGGTCCCAATTTGGAAATCCAAAGAAACGTGTTCCTTCCTGTTGCTAATTAGATTAAGACTCCTTTTTGTTTGGGCTTCTCATGGATTCTAATAGTAATTGCTGATTCAAGCTTCATTTCTAAGCCCAATTAAATCCAGCTATGATGTGAAAAGTCGGTTTTGCTCTCCATTCTTCATTCGTGCCCAAATCTGTCCAGATTTCGCAGTCTTCAAGTATATCCAAAATCGAGCATGATAACTCCAGAATATGGAAATGTTATAAACATATGAATTTTAGCCTTTTGAGTCTTCTTTCCAACGCTTTAAGAATCATCCAATTCCGAGGTCTACAGCTCAAGTTATCATAAAATTACTGAAGCATGTTCAAGAACTTGCAAATTGCACTAAAATCTTCTTGCTTTTATTCAAAACTTTTTTTCTTTGGTTCTCTTAATCTCTGGCTTGAGTGTCTCCCGCTCCACTTCGTTAATTTGTCTATGAATTTCCAAATTTGCCACGCTAACGCACTTTTGTCATTTAAACTCCAAATCATACAAAAATGCAAAAATAAAATAATTAAACTAAAATACACTATTTGAAACACTAACAAATATATATTAGGAGGTATATTATGTTATAATTATGTGAACATCAAATACCCCCAAACCTACATCTTGCTAGTCCTCGACCAAAACAAAATTAAGAATAAAATTCTAACTCACTTTCGTAGGAATCAAGGCTGCACTTACCTTAACGTACAACAAGGCTTTAAACCTCTAGATTACCTCTAGAGGACGAGTTGTAGTCTCGTAAGGGTTTCCAGAAATGTTACCCCCAAACATTACTGACTCAATAAAACAAAATATATTTTCTAAAAACATAATGCAAAAACGTGAGCATTCTTCTTTATTTTCCTTAGAGTAATTTTCTAATTGCTTAAACGTGAGCATTCTCCTTCAAGAAAAACAACAAACTAAAAATGTCACAATTTTATATCAATAGAGTACAATAATTTAATAGTATCTAAAGGTTAGATAAATTTCATAATCATTCTCAACTCAAAGTGTGTGTGTATGAGAAACTTTATCAACATAACTCTTCGTCTCTAGTAAAGATGTGACGAGATAACCTTTAGAAAATACGCTTCGACCACAAATCTCTCATGTCACTCAGAAATAAAACACTCGGAGAATGGGCACTCAGTTTATATGTGAGGAAAATGATATAAATTATCGAAAATGCAAACGTCTCACATATAATCATCATGAAAAACAGAATTTTCAAAGAATGAAATGAATATGATCTCATGGACAGGAATATTGATTACTTTTGAGAATGTTGAATCAAACATCATAGTTCTTGCCTATTCAATCTCCACATCTACTGAACCAACTTTCACTTAAGATCAGTTAGGTCTTTATTAGGTTATAATGGGGCTTGGATTATGGCAAACAATAATGGACAAAAAGGATACAAGAATTTCCTGAAAATGGCTACACCCTTGAATAAACACATAGAGCATTGAAGAACAAATCAATGTTGTACACCATTAACTTTTTTCTTCATTTTTTTTTTCAACTTTTTTTTTACATGCTTTTTTTTTCTTACATGTTTTTCCCCGTTTATACAATCAAACACTTTTACTTTGAGGGCGCATGAAATATCTATTTTCAACTCTTTCTATTTGCCCATTCCATAAATATATCTCACCGTATACATTCTCAGAAAATTGGGTAAGGTTAAAATAATAGAGGTATTACTTCTTGATTGGAGTAGGTATTAGGAATGGGGATAACAAAGATAAGGCTATATAAAGGCTCAAAGGGCTGCAAATGGATATTTATTATTGGGTAGGCTAAAAGGCTAAAAAAAATTGTTTAAAGAAAGAAATGCCTATATCACTTCATAAGTTCTAGTTAGTACTAGGACATCTCAACTAAATAAAGCAAGAAGTTCTAGTGTAAAGATTCAATTTTTATGTCATTCTTACAGCAATCAATAAGAAAATCAAGAATAATGAGATCATCAACGAAATAATGTAGACTCAAGAAAAATCAGAGTGTAATTAATAACCCTCAAGAAATAAAGAATGGCTCAAAACTCACAAGGGTTAAGTCTCCACTATTATTCTAAGGTTTTCTAGTTCAATATCTCACTAATCAACTTCAAATCATGTTGACTTGGCTTATAGTGCATGAATAGTCGAGTTGAAAAGTCTCACGAAATACATCTAACATAAGGATAATATCAAATATCATGTTTGCTAATAATATAACTATGTGACATGTGTTAGTATGTGTTTTCTCAAAATTAAAGGCAACAAAAATATTCTCTAAAATTAAAAAGACTCAAAACCCTTTTTTTTTTTTTTTTTTAAAGTTCACCAAGAGTTCAGATTTCGAATGCATTTTCATAAAGATTTTACACAATTACCGTAATCATCTAAGTATTCAATGGAGATTGAGTAGAACACAAAAATAACTAGGTTTAATTGTAAAATATGTTTTAAGCTCAAAGATTCTTGAAAATTGGACAAAAAATCTAATAAACCACACCCCCAAACCTAAACCAAACATTGTCCTCAATGTATAAAATAATAATCATGACAAATGAAGGCAAAAGAAAATAGGAGGGTTAGAGTGATATTACCATGGTGAAGCTTTACCAATTTCAAATAGACAATGTCCTCACAGTCACCAAAATATAAGAAAATTATACCGACAGGAGAAAGGAACACATGGGATGAGGGTCTCCGAGTGACTCTGGCAACACTTAAAAATAACCTGAAACACTAAAAGAAAAACATAAAAGCAAAAACCTAAACTAAACTAAAAAATTGAAAAATAATAAATGAAAAATAAAAAAAATAAAAACCTAAACTAAAGATAGGGTGGAGAACATCAAATCAAGTAGACAGGGGCAACCAGAGATATCTCCTCTAGCACCTCTACCTGTTCCACATAGTGCTTCAAACGCTGCCCATTTACTCTAAATACTCTCCCATCTTTTGGATCTCCAATTTCTATGGAACCATTGGGAAAAACTTGTTTTACCATGAATGGGCACGTCCATCTCGATCTTAGCTTGCCAGGATGAAGTCGTGAGTCATAAAGATAGACTCGTTTGTTGGGCTCGAAATGTTTCCTCAGAATTTGCTTATCATGAGTTGCTTTCATCTTCGCCTTGTATATTCGGGAATTGTTATAGGCATCATTCCGCAATCCTCAATTTTAGCTAACTGAAGTTTCCGCTGAATACTTGCATCATTGAGATCAAAGTTAGTGCTTTTTACGGCCCAATAAGCGCGATGTTCTAACTCAACAGGTAAATGACATGCTTTTCCATATATAAGCCGATATGGAGACATCCCGAGAATTGTCTTATAAACGGTACGGTAAGCCCAAAGTGCATCAGGAAGGCGCAAGGACCAATCCTTCCTATCAGGATTCACCATCTTCTCCAAGATTTGTTTTACTTCTCGATTTGCCAACTCGGCTTGGCCATTTGTCTGCGGACGATAGGCATTGGCAATCTTGTGATGAACTCCATACCTGCGCATCAAAACTTCAAAAGAGGGATTACAGAAATGAGTCCCCTGATCACTAATAATGGCCCGTGGTGTACCGAAACGGGATAGAATGTGTTCTTTGATAAACTTGACAACAGTGTTGTTGTCATTGTTTCGGCACGCCACAGCCTCAACCCATTTGGACACATAGTCCACTGCAAGCAAAATATACAAATATCCAAAGGAAGGTGGAAAAGGTCCCATAAAATCAATCCCCCAACAATCAAATATCTCAATGACTAAGATGGGGTTAAGGGGCATCATGTGTCTCCGGGACAGTGCACCTAACTTCTGGCATCTATCACAAGAACGACAATAATTGTTAGTGTCCTTAAACAATGTAGGCCAATATAATACAGACTGTAAAATTTTTGCAGCGATCTTTTTCATAGAAAAATGGCCTCCACAAGTTGCACTATAACAAAAATGTAAGACACTTTCAATCTCACCTTCATGGATACAACGCCTCATGATTTGGTCGGGGCAATACTTATATAGATAAGGATCATCCCAATAAAAAATTTTACCTCGACCAAAAATTTGCGCTTATCTTGAGCACTCCATGATGATGGAACTTCGCCGGAAACCAAGTAATTAACAATGTGTGCATACCATGGTACCTGAGTGACGACGAATAGGTGTTCATCAGGGAAGTCATCACGGATGGGTGGGCCATTGGTAGAGTCACTGAACTCCAAACGAGACAAGTGATCCGCCACAACATTCTCGACCCCCTTCTTATCCTTTATAGTTAGATCAAATTCCTGCTAAAGTAAAATCCACCTAATCAATCTTGTCTTAGCATCCTTTTTAGAAAGAAGGAACTTAAGAGCCGCATGGTCAGTAAAAACAGTGATAGGTGTACCAATCAAATAAGCACAAAATTTATCTAAAGCAAAAACTACAGCTAGCAACTCTTTTTCAGTAGTCGAATAATTCTTTTGAGCATCATTAAGTGTTCGACTAGCATAGTAAACAACAAAGGGTTTCCCTTCCCTTCGTTGTCCCAAGACTGCCCCCACAGCATAGTTGCTTGCATCACACATTATCTCAAATGGTAAATTCCAATCCGGTGGCTGCATGATGGGGGCAGAGGTGAGCCTATCAATGAGTGTTCGGAAGGCGTCCTCACACTCTTGTGTCCATTGGAACACGACATCTTTGACCAAGAGGTTGCTTAATGGTCTAGAGATGGCAGAAAAATTATGTATGAACCTCCTATAAAAACCCGTGTGCCCTAGAAATGATCTCACATCCTTGACACTTTTAGGTGTAGGTAATTTAGAAATCAATTCAATTTTAGCTTTATCAACCTCGATTCCTTTATCAGAAACTATGTGTCCTAGAACTATTCCATAAGAAACCATGAAATGACATTTTTCCCAATTAAGCACCAGACCCTTCTCTTCACATCTACTTAAAACAACCTTCAAGTGAAATAAACATGAATCAAAGGAATAACCAAAAACAGTCAAATCATCCATGAATACTTCCATATATTTTTCAACCATGTCACTAAAAATACTCATCATGCATCTCTGAAACGTAGTCGGTGCATTACACAAACCAAATGGCATACGCCGAAAAACATAAGTACCAAAAGGACATGTGAAAGTAGTCTTATCCTGATCCTCTAATGCAATCTCAATCTGATAATATCCTGAATACCCATCTAAAAAGCAATAGAAAGAGTGACCAGCTACTCGCTCTAAGATTTGGTCTATGAATGGAAGTGGGAAGTGATCTTTGTGTGTGGCAGAATTAAGTTTCCTATAATCAATGCACATGCGCCACCCTGTCACTACCTTAGTAGGAACAGGCACCCCCTCGTCATTAGTCACCACTGTTAATCCAGATTTCTTGGGAACTACTTGAGTTGGACTAACCCACTTGCTATCAGAGATGGGATAAATGATGTCTGCATCTAACAATTTTAAGACTTCCTTTTTCACCACCTCTTTCATAGTAGGGTTAAATCGTCTTTGAGGGTCTCTATGGGGCTTAGTTCCTTCTTCTAAGTGAATCCTATGGGAACATATTAAGGGGCTAATACCTTTGATGTCAGCTATAGTCCAACCTAATGCAGATTTGTGTTCACGTAACATATTAATCAATTATTCTTCTTGTGAGCTATCAAGCACGGAAGAAATAATAACAGGAAAGGTATCACCTGGTCCGAGGAATGCATGTTTAAGTCCCTCGGGCAGTGGAGCTAAGTCAACTTTCGGAGTTTCCACGGTGGATGGTTGTGGTTTCTGTCTTTCCTTTGGCAATTCATCAAAGCATGGTTGCCATTGTCATCCTCCTTTATCCTTTAACCCTGAAACAACAGAAATATTAAAAGCATTGTCAGAATAAAGTGAATTCTCATAATCAGAAATAGAAAGGAGGTACTCTAAGGTTTCAGAATCTGCGCTCAGGAGCGCCTCCTCTGATATCAGCGTGTCTATCATGTAGGTATGATGACACTCATCATCATCACGTGGTTGCTTGCTGATATTGAATATGTTGACCTCCAGAGTCATGTTCCCAAAAGACAGTTTCATTAGACCGTTCCTGCAATTGATAAGAGCGATAGCTGTGGCAAGAAAAGGTCTACCTAAAACAATCGAAACTGTAGACTCCATATTAACCGCAGAATGAGTATCTAAAATAAGAAAGTCGACGGGATAGTAAAACTTATCAATCTGCAGCAAGACATCCTCGACTATTCCTCTTGGCTTCTTAACCGATCTATCGGCCAATTGTAGTACCACGGATGTGGGTTTAATCTCTCCTAGACCCAGTTGCAAGTAAATAGAATATGGCATCAGATTTACACTTGCCCCTAAATCCAACAAGGCTTGGCCGAACTCATGAGTCCCAATCTAGTAGGTGACCGTAGGACACCCTGGATCTTTGTACTTGGGTGGTGTCCTCTGCTCAATCATCGCGCTTACCTAATCTGTCAAGAAGGCAGTCTTCTTGACATGATGTTTCCTCTTGATAGTGCATAGATCCTTGATGACCCTCGCATAAGTTGGTACCTATTTAATTATATGCAGCAAAGGTAAGTTAATTTTAACCTGTTTCAAGTGTTCTAGAATCTCACCATGCATTTTTGATTTCTTTCCAGTAGGTCGTAATGCTTGAGGAAAAGGAACTGAAACTGGAATGTTCTTGTTGGGCTCATCCTCAGGGATGCTCTCCTTTGCATTTGGGGAGGTGCCTATAGTCGTGGACGAGCTTGATCCATCTAAAATCTTACCACTCCGAGTAGTGATGGCATTAACCTCTTTGAAATTCTGAGAGTCTGAAGTAGAGGTTTGTGCCATAAGTTGGCCCTTCGGATTTGCTTGAGGCTGTGACGGAAATTGGCCCCGCTCTTGTACTGTTAATGAACTTGTCAGCTTGGTTATCTGGCTTTTGATCTTCTTGTTATCTTCTACCAACTGTGTCAATGCAACCTCAAATTTTTGATTAGTTTTACCTTGTGCCTCTATAAATGCATGTAATGTGTCTGATAAGGAACTTCTGTTAGATTGCGCATTGTATGGAGGTGCAGGGTATGACCTAGGTGGTTGTGCCTGTGAGTGTGTATGTTGGTCTGCTTCGGACTTCCAGCCTAAGTTAGGGCTATCTCTCCAGCCAGAATTGTAAGTGTTAGAGAATGGTAAGTAAGGCTTCTTGTACATCCCTAAGGTGTTACATTGTTCCTCATAAACCCCTCTCATCTCAGTCAAGGTCGGGCAATCCTGTGCTAAGCGTTCAACTTCACCACAAATAAAACAGGCGTCCTGTAGCTCAACTCTGGCAACAGTATGTGTGGGCCTACCATCATTGATCTTAAGTGCCTCTAACTCCCTAGTCACTCTATCCAATTGGGCTCCAAGGCTGTCCTCTTCCCTAAGTTGGTAGACTCCAGCTGAGCGTGTTCTATCCGTGCTCTCAGTAGCATTTGGACCAGTCCAAGTATGAGCTCTTTCAGCCAAGTCATTCAGGTACTCAATGGCCTTGTCAGGGTCTTTTTGCAAAAACTCTCCATTACACATCATCTCAACTAACTGACGTTCTCTACACTACTGGTGAGCCCCTCATAAAAATAACTGACTAAGCAGCAACTCTCATACCCATGGTGTGGGCATGTATTCAAAAGATCCTTGAACCTTTCCCATGCTTGATATAATGTCTCGCTATTCTTTTGGGTGAAGGTAGAAATTTGTCTCTTTAGACCGTTTGTTTTGTGGTGAGGAAAATATTTATTAAAAAATGCTTGGGTCATCTCCTCCCACGAACCTATAGACCTTGGTCGCAAAGAGTATAGCCAACTCTTCGGTTTTTCTTTAAGGGAAAAAGGAAAAAACCTTAGTCTAACCGAGTCTACAGCCTCAACTTTGTTGTGAAAAGTGGTCACAACTTCCTCGAATTTCCTAATGTGAACATAAGGATTCTAACTCTCTAGGCCATGAAAATTGGGTAATAATTGTATCATACCCGGCTTAAAATCTAGCTTGGGTGTACTTGGTGCAAACATGATACATGATGGAGTATCAGTGCGCGTGGGGTGGAGATAGTCCTTTAGCGACCGAACACGGTCATCTTCGTGATTACTCATGGTGTTAAAATTAGAAGTAGAACTTAATTTGGTCTCAATGTGAATTTGTGGGTGTTCTAAATTTGAAATCCTAATTAGTCTCCCTAAGTGGTCTCTATTCCAACTCACTCCCCCAATGTTTTTTTTTTGTTTTTTGTTTTTTTTTTGCAATTTTGTTTTTTTTAGAAATAAAATAAAATAAAAAATAAAAATTAAATTGGACCTAAAACCTAAAAATAGAATAAAATAAAATAAAACAATGAGCAAGAAAGATAATACCCGAAACCTCCCTTGTAGAAATACGCTTGTCCCTAGCAACGACGCCAAAATTTGATTACGCCCAAACAATACACGCGGTCAATTGGAGTAAAGATTGGGGTGTCGATCCCACGAGAAAAACGATCTACAAAACAAGGTCAAGGAAGAAAAAAAACTACGCGAAACTAAATGTAAGAAATTCTAGCAATTTTAAAATGTGAAATTGAATTTAGTTTAATAAAAATCAAGTTTAGAAAAGTCACAAGGTTCTGAGAACCCCTCCTAGACTTCACGCGCCAACTAGTATTGATTCGTTATGATAACTCGATTACGTGTTTCACATCCCAAACAACATAATCGGAAAAATAGTCTTTAATGTACTAATATATTCTAATGTGAATGAGTTTTAGATTTCACTTTTTCTAGAAAGCACAAATGTTGGTCATATGTGATATCCTAAACTTACGATATATCCGGAGACAATTACCTAATAAATGACGATCATATATAACTAACCTACCGGAATTAATTGATCCTTAAACATTTCACACATAAGAAAAGTGTGACTAAACTTATATGGAGAATAAAAGATAACCACCGGAATAATAATAATGTACGAAGAAATTGATGAAATCTTTGTCACTAAAATAATATAAATTCCTATATTAAATAAAAGTGAAAATCATAAACACCATTATTCATCATGAAAGCATATAGCGAATCAAATACTAATTAAGTGCGTTACATCTAGGAGTTCACCTCTTCGCCTTGCGTGGGGTTTAGTGACGCATGGTGAAGATGATGATAGCAACAACGGTGTAGAGCTTCATCGGCATGGCAACGCGTGGTGAATCAGCAATGCACTCTGCTGCTGTCCTGCGATGCGTTCCCTGTTGTTCTGCGTGTCCACTGCTGCTACATCGTTGTTGCTGCGCTGCTGCATTTCGGCTGCTGTCCTGGACAACTTCTTTTCTTTTCTCCTTTTTTTTCTCTGCTGTGTTCTGCGTCATTTTCTCATCCCCCCAAAAAAACTCTTTTTTTTTGTTGCGTGTTGTTCCAGAGTAAAAACACCCTGTTGCTGCCGTGTTTCCTTGTGTTAAAAAGGAAACAAAGCTCCTCCTATTGGCCACCCCAATTGGAAATCAAATCTCCATTGGTCCTAATTTGGAAACCAATACAATTTGGAAACCCAAAGAAACGTGTTCCTTCTTGTTGCTAATTAGACTAAGACTCCTTTTTTTTGTGCTTCTCATGGATTCTAATAGTAATTTATGATTCAAGCTTCATTTCTAAGCCCAATTAAATCCAGCTATGATGTGAAAAGTCAGTTTTGCTCTCCATTCTTCCTTCGTGCCCAAATCTGTCCAGATTTCGTAGTCTTCAAGTATATCCAAAATCGAGCATGATAACTCCAGAATATGGAAATGTTATGAACATATGAATTTTAGCCTTTCGAGTCTTCTTTCCAACGCTTTAAGAATCATCCAATTCCGAGGTCTACAGCTCAAGTTATCATAAAATTACTGAAGCATGTTCAAGAACTTGCAAATTGCACTCAAATCTTCTTGCTTTTATTCAAAACTTTTTTTCTTTGGTTTTCTTAATCTTTGGCTTGAGTGTCTCCCGCTCCACTTCGTTAATTTTTCTATGAATTTTCAAATTCGCCACGCTAACACACTTTTGTCATTTAAACTCCAAATCCTACAAAAATGCAAAAATAGAATAATTAAACTAAAATACACTATTTGAAACACTAGCAAATATATATTAGAAGGTATATTATATTATAATTATGTGAACATCACTTGGATGTACGAGGTCCAAGTTATAGATCGCCTAAACTCCAATGGTTCAATTTTCATCACAATTTTTTGGTCAAACAACCTATCAGAAGTTGTCCAAGAGGTTGGGATGACCTAAAAGGCTAAAACCATAAAATTGAGCAAAGCTTCTTCTCTTCCTCCATTCAGTTTTTTCTTCAACAATGCCTCCTCACTTTCTTCTCTGTTTTTGCAAAAGATCTAGAATTTTGAACCATTGACTTGAAGCAATCTTCAGCTATTTCTTGCCTCATTCGAAGTTTATCATCGTTTGTGCCCACAAATCATAGTGATGAACGTTAATTCACCAAGACTTTTTGAGACATGCAAGTTGAGAGTTAAAGGTAAAGATGACAAGCCTAAAAACATAGTTGGATGGAAATGTCAATGTTCAAATCTAGAATGATAAGTGACATGTATAAGATATTATTTTGTATGGTCATGACTCGTGTGTTGCTAGATATTAAATTTGTATGCTTAAAAGTAAATTTTATGAAACTGAGCTTTTTGTTTCCAACTATGGTTTCATGATTTGGTTTCAACCTAAAATCACAAACCGAATCAAATTGAATGTGTAACGAAACCAAACTGAAATAAAATTCAATTAAACAAAAATCTGAATCAAATTTTTTTTAATATATATATATGTAATCTATTAATTTTTATATTATACATAATTTAAAAGAAAAAACATATGTATAGAGTTGGTTCGATTTTCTCGATTTTTTCAACCTAAAACTGAATTGATCACTTTGGTTTAAAAAATCAAGGATTATTATTTCGTTTTTTGAGTTAATTTTGGTACAATTTTAAGAAAAATTTTCAAAAAATATTTTAGTGTATAAAAAAAACGTACAAATTTCGAGGATACGTGAAACATATATAATAAATTTCAAGGATATGTGAAATATGTGAAAAAAATAAGATGCAAGTAAATAAAACTATTAAACACTTTAAATGAAGCCTAAATACCAAATACATCTTAAATTCATGACATAATTAACAATATAGTAAAAAACAAATTCACAGATTTAACACACACAACTATAAATTTCAAGTTAATAATCACTGAAATTCTTACAAATATCATAAGTCTCACAATAGTCATTTTGTTGTGCAAACTACATATTATAAAATATAAAATTTCATCACACTATTACATAATAAACTCTCAATACCAAAATAAGTTCCTAATTGGTTCAAACGTAGCAGAATTGAGAGCCACTTAGGTGACCCAAACACAAAAAATCACAAATTCGAATATCTTAAATCCACAATTCGATCATACCTGAAATTTGAAGAAACCAAATTTGAAGCTCAAAAAACCAAATACAAAAATTCTGAAATTTGAAGATCTGAAACTCAAACACAGTTTGATCGATCAAATTTGTAGATACCCAAACTTGCGGATCATGGAGCTAACTGAGAGTCCTAGAGATACTAACAAAATAATCTCGAGATGCACTTACACGAAAGAATATTCTACAAGTGAACCTTGTGGTGCAAAACAAAGCCTCCAACACTTCACCTAACCAATTACCATGTGTCAGTCAACATTAGTGAATCCAGACCGTTGGATCACACAAATGTTAGAGAGATTGATAAACTAGTGGAGGCATAGTAACAAGAGAAGAAAAGGAAATGTGAGAGTGTAAGAAAGTGTGAGTAAGTTTGGTCTCATTTTTTTTGATTCAGTGACTTATCTCTCTCATATCGCTCTATTCTTCTATCTTTTAAAGCTCTTTATATGTTTCTTCTTGTAAGAAGTTGCAAATTGTCTTTTCAGTTTTGCTCAGATATGTGCTCCTTTTAGGTGTAAAACCGACCATTAGAAGGATCAACGCAGCAACAGGGAGGAGGAAGGGGGACGACACAACAAGGAGAATGAGGAGGAAAATTTCGATCAAAATAATATTAAAGTGGTGGTGCCTTTTTGTAATTACGGCAGAAAAACTCGAAAAACCCCGTCGAAATACTGCAATTTTCTATTTTGCCCTGTTTTCTTTTTGTAATTTAAAAAAAAAACCAAAATTTTCGTCGAATTTCACGAAAACTCATTCCTCGCAAAAAATTACAGACCGAACCCAATTGAAATAAAAATCGAAATAAAACCAAACCAAATTAGTCAGTTCATTTTGGTTCGGGCAGTTTAACCGATTTGTTCGTTTTTTGGTCAACCCTACTCCAAACAGTTTGGGGATTAAAATATGTTTTACAACATACATGATTAGTACCAAGGATTGTGATTTTACGAAATTATACGAAAATTCGACGAATTTTGCGTTTTTTTTGAAAAATTATAAGGGCGAAAGAAAAAATTACATTTTTTTTTCGAAAAATTCGGTGTTTTGTTTTTTGTAAAAATACATAAACCAACTACTAAAATTTACATTTTTTCAAGGATTATTTTTTCAAAATTTTTTTAATTGTTTTTGTAAATTTTGAGTTTTTTTCTTCTAATTATCATTTATTCTAATTATTTATTAATTTTTGAAACTACCCCTTAATTTATTAATTACCACTTCTTCTACTTATATATTGATTTTATTTTGGTTTCATTTAATGTGTTTAATACATTTATTTACTTGCATGTTATTTTCACATATTTAATACACCCTAAAAAATCATTATATATTTAATTTATCCTCGAAATTTTTACATTTTTTCTTAACACACTGATATATTTCTTAAAACCAGGAAACCAAAATTAACTTGAAAAACGAAATCATAATCCTTGATTAGTACAGCTAATAGTACATTAAACAAGGTGTGCATACTCACCAACTAATCCATGCCTCAAGGTCATAGATTCAAGGTTGTCATTTCTTGTGTGGCTTTCTCAATTCAACAATCTGCCATTACAACTTAAAATCAAATCTACTTTGTTTCATTAAAAAAATTGCATCACCTTCACCAATTTTATGAGTTTGGTGGGCAATGTCTAATTTGTGAAAAAGGTCGGGGATGATTAGTATCACCGTTAAATTGGATTATGCCTAATTTATGTATTTAATTACTTATTTTAAGTGTGAACAAGGATTGTGATTTCGTTTTTTGAGTTAATTTTGATTTCCTGATTTTAAGAAATATTTCAGTTTGTAAAGAAAAAACGTAAGAATTTTGAGGATACATGAAATATGTATAATGAATTTCAAAGGTATATGAAAGACGTGAAAAATAAGATGTAAATAAATAAATCTATTAAACACATCAAATGAAGCTTAAATACCACAAAATAAAACAAACATGAAATTAATATACAATTGAAAAATCTAGGGGTGGTTTCAAAAATCAATAAATAATCAGAAGAAAAAACCTTGAAATTTCGAAAAAAAACTTCAAGAAATGTAAACTTTGGTAGTTGATTTTTGTACTTTTTACGAAAAAAACCTCGAAAATTTTCGAAATAAACCCTGTAATTCCTTTGCACTATTTCATTTTGTAATTTCAAAAAATTCCTTGAGCGTGAATTTTAGGTTTATTTATTTATTTTTGTGTAAAAAGAAAGGAAAGCGAAAATAGGAACATGGCAAAACAAGGGCAAGGGCAAGGGCGCACACTTGTCGCGGAATAGGGTCCACAGTTGAGCCGTTACGCTAAAAGAGAAAAATATTAGCATTTCCTTCCGTTGTGTTCACATGCGGTGAACAAAATCAGAGAACAAATCAAAAGGCTTTCCGCTCCGTTTTAGGTTTTCCTTTCTTTTCTTTTTGAATACAATCAAATCAAACAAGGAGAGCAGAATTTTCTCTTCAATCCATCTCGTCTCATTTAGAGAGATCGAGAGAGAGATGACGAAATCAGGGGCAGAGAAGAAGCGAGTCCGTCGAGCTGCAGCTTCCCAAAACGGAACGAGAGATCTCAACAACGACACTCCTCCAAGGGTTCGTTTCTTTCATCGAATTTGATTCCTTTCTTCTGCATTTCTCAGATTTCTGAATCTCTCTTTCATTTCAATTTAGTAAAGATAATCGTGTTTCTGTGTTTGATCTTGTAAATTATGCAAATCCGTGTTTTCTTTCTTTCAGATTCGTTTCGAGATTCTTCATTTCTTTTGTTTCTCTTTAGGTTATTTGCATCTTTTCATCCCTAGGGCTTTAATTTGAGCTTCCCAGCTGAATAAGGTAGAATTTGTAACACAAGCTGAGAAATTACAATATAAACAGAAGCTTGAAGGAGAACATATCCGCAATTTGCGTCATGTTGTCCAGTTAATCCATCACGTCGAATCAATAAAATTTCAAAGATTAACCACAAAAGCAGCTCCTTAAGAAACCCCCATTGAAATAAAAGAAGAAATCGAATCTTCGAGACTGCCCTAGAAGCAGTGTATCTGGCTAAACTTGGAAATTCGGGAAAACCAAAATAGCATAAGTAGATGAGAAAATTGTATAGCTCATTTTCCAAATCACGGGGGAAATGGGCCTAAAACCTCATGCACATAAAGAAGAGTTGTGCTTGGTAAGTTCTTGAAAAGACCGAGTCAGTTCTAAATAGTTTCCACTTCCATGTGTTTTCTTCTTATATCAATCTTCACTAGATTTGAGATTAATGATATTTTTTATCCATTTGGTTTACTAATGTGAGTAGTGAGTGTCTATTGTCTAATGATGCCACCCAGCTTTCATCCTTTCCACAAAATTGGTCACCTGACCTTCCTTTATTGATCTTATCTTAAATTGCATCAAAATGGCGAATAACTCTAGATTCAGGCATGATACACATTTTAGTTATTGGTATAACCCAAGTATTGTCTTTTAGGTCCACTAAAAAATTCTACGAGACCTTTCTATCTTTTGGAAGATACATAGGAAAAACACGAACTAAACCATTTCTTAAATCACTCTCAAAATACTTCTCCATGTATTAGTACCAAAAGTATCATGTTTGGGATTTCATTCCATTTTCTGCATCATAATCAAGTCTCCACTACAAACTGTCACTCTCATGCCCAAGTTTCCAAAGCTTTTCACCTAGAATACCTTTATCTCTATATCTAACTATAGTCTAAATGAATATCTTATGAAATTATTGCAAACTGAAATCATCCTATATTCCTAACTCTTCTATCTTATTTTTCATTTTTATTTATTTATTTTAAACCTGCAAGTAATACTAGAGAATAAAATTGCATTCCTCCTATGCCTAATATTTTCTTCTCTCTCTCTCTCTCTTTTGCAGAAGCAAGCATCTGGCAAGGATTTGTTCCAGCTGTTCGCCGAGAAGGTGAGGGACCATAAGGACCTAGAATCTAGATGGGCAGTTTTGCAGGAAACCCGGGTAGAGTATTTCCGAGGTAAAGATTTTACTTCCTTTTTGAGAAATCATCCAGAGCTGAAGGAAGTACTCGAAGTCGATAAAAGTTTGACAACTGAAGATATTGCAAATACTCTACTAAGGAAGAATCTTTTAGTGCGATGCGATCGTGTTGTTAAAACTGTTCGTCCAGGGAAGAAGAAGTTATCAACATGGCCAGCACACTTGGAGATCTTTCCTGTAAATCTTCTTATGCTCTTAAGGGAAAATCTTTTAGCATTTACGAGTTCTGATGGCTCCTCTTTCTATATTATCTCTTCAAAGCACAAAAAGATAGTTACAGTTTCTAAGTCATTGCTTTGCTTCAGTTTTATGGTAGCAACTAATTTGTATGATTTGTTTGAAAGCCTAATAAATGTGGAACCATGCAGTTTAGGAACTCTCTTGTTTAGTTTGTTGCTTTTTTCTATTATCTTAATATGATTATATTTGTTTTTTTCATCATGTTAATCTTGATATTTGCATTTGTGTTTAGCTGAGTAATGATTTTTGAGATGCCTTTACTTGATAACATGACTTGTTCTACATATCAACTATTAGTTTGGCACATTCATTTTATATGTTTGTGCAGAGTTAAGTTTTGAGGGCAATAGTTCATTTTTCTGATAAATTAGGTGTTACTTAACTTCTATTTTATTTACCAAATATTAGACATATCTGCATTTTCATTCTCTAAAAAACTAAAGTCAAGTTTCCGTTCCCAAGTTTGTTACCCAAAACGGGCCTTCTATTAAGTTGTTTCTCTTTGTGCAATGTAAGTTTAAGTTTTCAGATATTAAGTTGATGGAATTTGTAACTTAAAATATGCAGTGTATGAACATATATGTGATCAGATGGGAATTCCGAAAGATTTCTACTTAAATTCTTCATTGAAAATTGTTGCCTGTCAACAACTATTGAAATCTATGGCAGTATCGGATAATCAGCTTTTGCAGTAGTTCAAAATCATATACCTTATGTGCATGTTCGTGCACTACCATTATTCTGACATCATATTATCTCCATTTTCAACAGGATCAAGTATTTTCAGAAAATGATGCCTTTTTTGCATGGACATTTGTAAAGCGACGTCCTTTATGGCAGACAATTCTCTCATTTGTTTGGCCTGTGGTGACTCTAGCTATTTGCTTGTTTCCTGTATTTCCCCATAGTTGCAAGATAATAGTACTCTACACCTGTGCTGGGATTCTGCTAATCATATTCACCCTTCTTTTATGTAAGTTATTATGCTACTCACAGATTTTACTACGTGCAGTTTTGATGCTTTTGTCTTACATTATTGTGACATTAGTTCTCAGTAGACTTGATACTGTTATGAGACTCTATGCCCAGTGTTGCTTAGGCATAAACAAAGAGATAACTTATATTAATTATATGGTTAAGTCTACTCTTAATATCACACTTCACACACTGTTTTGTTAGGGTAAGGTGGGAGGTGATTAACTATGAGTATCCAACTTTAAGTTGAATTCTCACACCAGATATCCACTGGTATAGAAGTTAGCATTGATTTATTGCAGACAAGCTTCCTAGGATGGGCTCGTCAAATAGCCACAGTCTCTTCAATTGGATTTGTTACCAAATTTATCCTGAGGACCTTAGGAAGGTGACACATTCTGACTAAGTTTACTGCTGCTGATGTCTCATAAAAGTAGGCCGCGTAATTGGGGGTGATACGGATAACTCGAGAAAACCACATGTTGGAGAAGTTATTCAGGGTGGACTTCTAAAACAGAAGATGAGTCATGAATCATGATCACATGAATCAAAATGGTTATGTGCCTTGGTATGAGAAAGATGTCTGTCCATACTATTGACATTGGAAATGAATTAGATTGACGTCTGACACAAAAGTGAACGGTGCTTACATATCCAAGGTAGTAGGAACTTTTTTTAGTCACAATTTAAAAGAACAGGCAGTGAACCATTTTTAAATCGGCTAGCAAATTGAATGATGGGAGAAAGATCGTAGGTGATTTAGAGCCAAAATCATAAATCACAATTCACAAGCGACTGCCAGTAGTTGCTAGAGGTGCAGTTTTGTGTGTGTGCGCATGCAAGAGCGTGTACATGTATGTGTTTTATTTTTGTGTTTGGTTTTGTGAAAGGTCTTCAGTGATTCCTAGATACTTTCTAAAAGTTCAAAAATCCTTGTAAAGCCTTTGATCGAGGGAAATTGTTTTTAAGATAACTCCTTTCTGTTGAGAGGGTGAGAGGGAAATGTGTGTGTTTAACAAGGATGCACGGGTACAGACACAGACACGACACGCCGACTCGACAATTTTCAAAAAACTAGGACTCGGTGACACGTCATACTATTTTTTTAATAAGCCATATAAATAATAATCTAATAAAGTGTCTTCTTAGAGTGTCTTGAAGAAGATGACACTGTTGCAAGAAAAAAATTAAAGTAAAGAAAAAATATAGTAGAGAAGAAGTAGAGAGAACAAACAAATGAGAGAAAAATAAGAAGCAAAGATTAAGAAAAAACATAGACTACCTCTATGCTTTAGTGGCTTTTTGCCCTATTTGTCTTAAATCATAATTGAAATAGTAATTCACTTTAGATGGATCAACAATCATTATATTACATGGTTATTTGCAAATATTTAAAAGTAAAAAATAAAACAAAGTTGATTTTTGAATCTCGACTGTGTCCTGACCAAGTTCCAAGTGTATTGGAGGCGTTTCCGACACGTTGACCATATGTCAGACACCTGCCGACACGTTGACCAAGTGTCTGACACGTGTCAGAGGCATGTCGAGCGAGTGTCGTGTGTCGGATATGTGTCAGACATGGATACGACAAGTTTTCGAAGAGTTTGTACTTACTTGGTGTTTAACTTATTTATTTTTATATTTTTTTAGTTTTAAAGCATAACTTCTTTGTGGAGAGACCGAGAGACACATTTTTCCACGCTGTGAGAGCATCCAAAATATTGCCTGGAACTATTGGCACAATTAACATTTGTTTGTAAAGTAACTCCATACCAAACTAGCAATGCATCAGAACATGGTTGGACATGGACACTTGGAGGACTCCATTTCACCATAACACCTCAAGAAATAATCGTTCACTTCCATTTCCTAGACATGATTGTTTTTTGGGGTGTGTAAGCAGTCGAGGCACATTGTCGATCATAATGAAATTTGAGGTGACTTGATGGTCCATTGCTGATACCTAACCTCATAAGTCGGGATGGCGACGGGGCATGCAATTTAGCATATGTACCCAATAATGGCTCAACATGCAAATCTTCTTATCGGGGCCACTCCTGACCCGATCTTCTAACATCTGGGTGTGCCTGCCTCATCCTTCCCTGGCTTTGCTCTTATCATCACATAAAAAGGAAAGATTTAGTTTTAAGTTTCAATTCAAAGGTCAAAAGTCAACCAGCCTCAACCGAGTTCTCGTTGACGAGAACAATTGGAGACTTGACTCGAGAAACAAGCTTTGTTGCCTTAATGTTAGAGAAGCAATGCCAGCATCTTTTTACCCTGCAGGCATTGTTGGATTACCGAAACTGCTATTTTCAACTTGTTCAATTGAGTATCACTAAGTAAATGCTATTGTTACAACTTGTTAGCTTTTTTTCTTTGAAAAAAGGAAGTATCAATGTTGTAAGGTACAAACAAACGGTTCTGGTTGCCATCCCTAATCATAAGCAACCTCAACCTCAACCTCAACCTCAACCTCATGTGTGCCTCATCAAATAGACCAAAGATGATCCCTAAATCAATACCCTAATTCCTAGTGACGTTAACTCATTAGCAGCGGAGATTACTTGATGCAGTCACTAATAATTATGCATTCTTTTAATGTTAGTTTGTTCTTTATAGGCATTGTAATTTCTGAGGCATTGTTCTTTAATGTTAGTTTGTTCTTTATAGGCACTGTAATATTTGAATTTTGTCTCATAGTTTCTCTAATTTTTTTAGCAAGGTTTATGTTCACACCATCTCCACCAAAAGAATGAATGAACAAATTGCAACTTGAGCAATTGTTAAATTTCCACAAGTATAATGGTTGCGGAATCTTAAAGGAAGTCATATTATGTGTTTAATATACAGTAGAATTGACATTACAAAAAGATAGTGTCTTTCAACTGGACCTTTGAAGCTACATCGTTGAGCAATAAAGTCTGATAAGAATATTGAAGTTTCTTTTTAGTTCAAATTTCATATTAATTGTTTTTGTCATTACAACATGCAATAATTACTCATATTTTGTGTTTGTTTTTATTTCATTAATTTAATATCTGGTAGTCGTTTATGAAACAACTTTTGTGGTAGTGGTTGGATGGTGAGAAACACGGCTCGAGTTGAACTGGTCTTGGTATTTAGCATATTGAGTTGCTCAGCTAATGCAGACTGTTTTCATTTTATGGCACTTTCTCTTGTTGTGCTAGTAGAGAATTAATATATAAATAAAAAAGGCCTGGGTACTTTTTTTCCTTTTGGCTTCCCTAAACTCACTGCATAAAAATTGTTAACAAACAACAATTGTCAATTTTTTTGATTAATTTCTGTTTCAATAAATATTTACTTATTTATTGTTATTATTAATGTAGTCAGAGCTATAATCTTTGGAGCACTGTGGATCATTCTTGGAAAGCGTGTGTGGTTTTTCCCCAATATTCTGGCTGAGGAGGCAACATTGTCAGAGTTGTTTCAGTTTTGGCCCAAGAAAGATGAAGAGGAAAGGGCCAAGTGGACTTCAAGGCTTTTTTATGCAGTAGTTGCAATTGTTACTGTATTGCTGCTAAGGCATCATGCTCCTGATGAGGCTGCTAGAGCCAGGTGAGTTCTAAATTCTAGTTAAATTCAGAGCACAAATAAGCCACATGCCTTTATTGCAGACAACATCCATAAAAAATTGAATTGTAACTTAACTGGTAGATTGAAAAGGCTAGTTTGCAAATACCAAACTTGGTTAAGCAGCTTCATTGGCTCTTCAAGGCTTTATAATGATGGTGTTAGTGAGATGAACTTTTCGAGTTTGTCTTGTAGGGAGATGTAAATGGCTCCTAATGCATAGATCTCTGATCCCTTGAGATATAACTAAGTTTTGAACCTCAACTATTTCACAACGTGAGGCATTGATGGCTTATTCTCATTAGTCCAAGCTGTCCTGAATTGATATAGTTGAAATTGTATTAAGTGCCTATCTATAGAAGCTCCTTCTGAATTGAAGTGTGATCTGAATCAATTTTTGGTGGTATTGTTCTATTTTTTAGGGGAAGAAGGAAATTATAAGAATATAAATTGGGGCTTTACTAAAGAATGTAGGGTGGGCAAGAATCCCGGTCTGACCCGGATCGGTATGGTCTCGACCTGCTTCAAATAGGAATCAATTGGTTCATGCCATTTTCATCCCTATCCCAGTCCTGAATCGATTGGAACCGGGACGAAAACGGTTCCACAAATTCAGTCCCAGACCGTCCCGGTTATTGTAGCCAACTGATGTTAATATGTTATAAAGTCCAAGCCCAACTGTGTTGTGCTGTGTGAGAAAGAAACCCCCTCCCTTGACATCAAATCTCTCTACACACTCTCTAATCACTCACTCTCCGGCCATGGCTGCTGCAACTCCCTCCAAAGCAAAATCCCTCCAATCCCTCACATCTCTGAAACGCTTCATCAAGAAGCCATGGGAGTTCATGTCCCTATGCAGATGACGAGTACAAGAACGCTGTCCCAATGGCCTCGAGTATCGTCTCTGCTGCCTCGCCACTCCTGCCATTATTCTTTATTGTTCTGCAAGTTTTTCAATTTGTCATAGATCTGGTTTGTTGGTCTCGGATTTATGGAGGAGATTGGATATAGGCCCATATGCCCTGATCTGGATTTGGAGTTGCTTGGTTGGAGATCTAGTGTTGAAACAATAGATTTCTCCAACAAAGATGAAAAACGGTGAGAACATGTAGAGGATATTGTAGATTTGTTTATATGTTCAAATCTGGTTTTGTTCTGGTGAAATCTGTGAGTTTACTGAAATAGATGGTGGAAAATATGTAGGGATTTGATAAGAGAACATGAGAGATCATATTTGAGAGAGATAGGGATCGGGAGCTATGCAGTTAAAACGGATAATAGACCCGTAACAGTCCAGGAGCATTATAGGATTTAACAGGATATGACAGACTAATTTTTAAAATATTTTGTATACCCCTACTAAATATTAATATATTATAGAGCAATAAAAGTAAATCCTAAAGTTTTTTCATTAGTTAAAATATCTTTAGATTCTTCCTTCCCATAGTCCACAATGAGAACACTTCTAGTCCAAGTGTCCGAACTGTAGCAATTATATCTAATCTTACTTTAGAACTTCAAAAATCAAAATAACAAATTAGAAAATCATAAATTATAATTAAATAAACCATTCCAGAGTACCAATTTGATTTTCATGTATGAAAGATAATAATCAATAAACCTATCTAAAAGGGGTAATGAGAGCACATTGATCGAAAATGTGAGAACCCGTTTAATAGTGGTGAACTATTATAATGCCGATATACTGTTAATGCCGATATGAACCGTTATGTTTTGACATTATCACGTTTTGGTATCATGGCTTCGATATAACGGCCGTTATATGACCATTAGTGAGATAACGTTTTTTTCAATAACGTTGTTCTAATGCTTTGTTCTGATACATTAAAAAAAATTCACCAATTTCATTCTTGATTGAACTAGAACCCTAGACTCAGAGGAAATACAAGGACTAGAGCTTGCCGTCGCCGATCGAGAGAGAATAAGACATTGGCAGTCAACAGAGAACTAGAAAAGAAGGGAAAAAGGCGAAAAGTTGATCGCATTCTCTGTTGCGATCTTATTCTGTTGCAATCTCACTCTCATACAAAGGGACGAAAAGATGTGTTTTATTAATATTTTGATGTTTTTGAATTTAATGTTATGAACATGATTTACCTTTTTGATTCTATAATACATAATACTTAGTGGGGGTATAAAAAATATATTTTAAAAAAATTCCGTTATAACCTATAACGCTCCTGAACCGTTATGGGTTCGTTATCCGTTTTAATTGCATAGATGAGAACTCATTGATCATAAATGAAATCAAGCTCGAATAAGAAGTTCTCAGAGGAAAAATAAGAGAAATTAAAGAGGAAAAGTAAAAAAGAAAAAGCTCACCTTAGAGAAACCTGACATGGGTGTCAAGATGAGTCCCTTTTGTGCATAACCTTGAGTTCAACTACATATGTTGTTATCTTGCCCATTTGAGTGGGTAAGAACGCGAAGGCTCACTTCATCCAACCTGATCATAGTGGAGCTAGGAGCTTGTATGATGACAACTTGTAATTTTTTTTGCGCCCAAAGAACCTAGTTCCTTTCTTCTCTTCTTCTTTCCACTTCTTTTTTCTTCAAAGGCAGATCGCAAGACAGTGGAGGAAGAGTGGGAATCGATCGATTTCAACAGTTTGATCGACCCTTTTTCTCTTGTTATCTTATTCTTCTTCTTTCCTCTTATTTTCCTTCTTGTTTGGCTTTTCTTCAACAAACAAACATATCGCAACACACGATCGACAGACAACAGTCGATCACAACACATGATCGACTGCCCTTTCTTCTTCTTCTTCTTCTCTGGTCGATCCCTCCACTTTGTTACAGACGAAGAACAAAATATCATATCTGTTTTTTCTTCTTATATAAGTAAAAACCGTTACGTTATAACGTCATTATGAACTGGCCGTTTTCTTTATAACGATCGTTATAACAGTGTTGTTGTACAAAACCATGAAATGTGCTAAACGTTGCGCTTCCTATCCGTTATTCGTTATCAATGTTTTAAAAAGCATTTTTCAGCCTCGAGGCGGTCAAGCTTTTTCCGAGGCGAAGCGTAACCTCGAGGCGTAACAAGGCGAAGCAGGACGTTTTTAATAAAAAATGATAAAAAAATATAAAAACCTACAAACAAATTAAAAAAAAATATTTTGAAGATTAGATGAGAACAATGAATGCATTTGCAATTGAATTGATGATCCTCAAGGATTTAATATATTTGAACTAGTCACAATGTACAAGTCAATTTTCAATCAAATAATGGCTATTGACCTAAATACTTAAAAACTTATTAATTGTCATCTTGAGCATGCCATATCAATTGCAATTAAACAATGAAATTCTCTATCTCCATTCTCCACTTATAATCATAAATTGAGTCCTGTATTTAATTGAGCAATTGACATTGTAAAGTAAAATATTACAAATAATTAATGGATGCTTTACACATTAACATATTGAGTCTTACATTGGGAAAATTAAAATTATCTCCACATTCTCTCTCACACTCGATCTCCAAGAAATATTTATCTCTACATTTTCTATCTCCATGAAACACAAGTTACACAACACACACATCTCCTTCTCTCAAATAGTGTAAGTTCAATTTTTCTTCTTCTTAGAAAAAGAATCAGAGATCGATGCATCAGAAGAAGAAGAATCAGATATCAACTTGATCTTGTAAGTTTAGTTTTTCTTCTTCTTCCCCTTCTTCTCCTTCTCTCAAATAGTGAGATGATTGACTGTCTACTGGCGACACAACTGCACGATCGACTGTCATAGTCACAAGTCTTCTACTTTCCCTTCTTTTTCCTCTTCTTTCTTCCACTTCTTCATTGAAACGAGCTTGAAACCTACAAACACAAACAAAATCAATAACAAATAAATTAGACTTCGGCCCAAGAGGAATCTGTCGAGTTAGATTAAGTAATAAATCATAAGTTCAGCCGTTGGATCTGTCTGAAGATCCGAAACAGATTTGATGATCCCCATTTGATGAAGCGTACGCTTCATTACGCCTCAAAGCGTGCACCTCGGCACAATGAGGCGAACGCCTTGAAGAAGTAGAACGACTCGTACGCTTAGAGGCGCTTTTGTGGCGCTCCGCCTCGACTCGCGCCTCAACACGTACGCCCCAATCGCTTTTTAAATCATTGTTCGTTATAACGGCGTTATAACAACGTTTTAACTGCATAGATCGAGAGAGAAAATGATGGAGGAATAATTGGGGATAATATCTCAATTAAACATTTCGAACCCCGCATGGTTCCATCCCGGTTCAAACCGGGTAAAAAAAAAAATCTATCCCCTATTGTCTCGGTCCTGTTAATCCTGGACCGTGTCCACTCCTAAAAGAATGGGAATGAATCACTCATATCACAGTTTTGAGGTACAATTTTAACTATTTCATGTGATTTATTGCAAAATCTACCCTAAAGAAGGATTGGGCTTCAGAAAACAACAATGACCAATGAACAAGGACGGATCCAGGATTTATCACTTTGGGGGGGGGGCAATTGTGGGTGTGAACAACTTGAGGCATTGATGCAAATTTTCAAGCTTACCCATCAAAATCAAAGAGGTCTAGATAAGAAGCCTACATAATGGATATTCTCTTCTGGAAAACTATAGGTTACTTTCAACTGCATGCTCATTCTTGATATAGTTATTATAAACTACCTCCTGCATTCATTTTTTTTTTTTTTTTTTTCTATATGGGAAAATGCCTTCTAATTGTCAAGTTTGACGAGGAGTTAAAAAAAGTTTCAATGCTCTGTGGTCATAACGATTCATCTTTAACTTTTGCAGGTACCAGAAGCGGGTTTCAAATATCATTGATGATGTCATTGAGTGGTCCCCTAGATTGGCTTTGTCTGGAATGATGGAGATGCAGCAGGACGTTTTTAATGCAACAGAAACCAATTGCACCAATGGGACTAAAGCGACTTCGGAAGAAGAGGTTGTTCAACCTGCTGATGTGGCTGAGGAGATCAGACCAGACCAACATTTAGGGGACGATGGAGAAGAAGAAGCTTCAGGAAACACAGAGGAAGCCGATCATGATGATATATAAGAAGCAAATATTGCAAAACAGTAGAGTAGAAAGAAAAAGAACAAAAAAATACGAATACAATGTTACAGTTCTTCCCTTTTTTCTATTTTGAGATTGTAGAAGTGTGTGTATCCAGGTAAAAACTTTTGGAGCCTTCAATTATGTGTTTTATTGGTCTTCTTTTCCCCTCTTAATAAAGGCAATGCCTCTCAATTGGCTTTCTTTTTCGGGTTTGTTGAACTTGATGACATACTTGTTAGTTGTTAGGTTTTATTGACTAATCGATGATAGTTTCATACTGATCTCCTCTGACAAGAACTCTTGATTGAAAAACTCAAAATGCATGTGTTAAGTTGTTGTAGTTGTGATGAATCTAGATTCACCTCGACTATTTAAAGTAAAATTTTTTGTAGTTGTGATTAATCTAGATTCACCTTGACTATTTTAAGTAGAAAGCTAGAATTAGAAATGAGGAACTGAATGTTATAGGCTTTTGGTCAAATAATAACTCAACATGAAGGATGATTGTTGAGAGTTGAGTGCTTACACTCGTTGACCTACCTAGATATGTTGTGCTTCTATATGTGTATATTAATGTTCATTTTACCTTGTGAGCAAGAAGCCTGTGAATTTTCTTCCCATGTATTCCAATATTGAGGGTTAGAGTCATGTTGCCGAAGCCAACACTATTGTGTTGAGCAAAAGCCTCAATTACTTGGGTCTAACACGAGATGTTTATGCTGTTTAGAAAACAGCGACATGAATACTAATGTTAGCTTGAAGAACATCTTGGATGTGGAAGTGGCTTTTACACTTTCCGCATCAGCAAAAATAAAATCCAAGTATTAACAAAATGAAAATGAAAATTAAAACAAGAAATATTGATTGATTACAATCACATCAGTTATATTTTGTGTGCATGTGTGTGGATATACAACGCGCGAGGGACGTTGTAGAGATTAGTGAAATAATATACATAGATAGAGTACGTAAAGATCTTGCTCAAGTATCCAAGTAACGAACCGTACGTACCAAACCAATGTTTATGAAATCCATCTCCTTTTCTTTCTTCCCTCTAAATTCAGTTTGAAATCTCCACCAATGATGAGGTCATCTGCCCTCGCTTCCTCACAATGGTAATGGAAATGGCATTCCAGCCCTTAGATCCATCCATCATAGAACATCTTCATCATTTTCCCCTACTACTACTACTGCACTATTTACAAGAAAACTTTCTTCCCACACTCTGAAGACGACTCGTGTTAAAGCTTCCGCCCAAGCCCAAAGCTATTTATCTCCCTACTTCAGGTCAGGTGCTTCTCTTCTCTCACATCTAATTCTATTCTCTTTGAGGTATTTTTTCAAACAGGTGATGACACCTTACACCTGCTTCTTCTTCTTCTAGTGTTGCTCCGATGATGGATTGGACATATAACATTACAGGACACTTGATCGTACATGCTTGGCTCTATTCAGAGATAATTGTTGCCGAAACTATTGTCCATCACAAGAACAATTTGGTAGTTTCTTATCCATTTTCTTTTCACTAATAATTAATCTTCCTTCATTTATGGTTTTGCTCGAAATGCTAGTTTGATCAAGTCGGTGGTTTCGTTGTCTCCATTGTATCTAGGCATCATATTTTATTCCTTAATTTTTATTGTTTATATGATTCCCAGATGTGTTTTCATCAAATTACTATGCATAAAACGACGCTTTGAAGCATGAAATGCTTAGATGTAAAGAAAATAATTGTATTGATTGTGTTGTTTTGTTCTTTGACTGAATAAAAACTTATATAAGCTAACTTCTACCTAACATTGTGGATAAGGGTGTTAATTGGTTATTGAAAACCAACCGAACCGAAATATAACCGAAAAAGTCCGAATCGATAAAAACCGAAATCGAACATTAGAAAATCGAACCGAACCGACTTAGTTTGGTTCGGTTTCGATTTTTGTTTTTCACACATCCAAAACAACCGAACCTAACCGAACCCTTCTCCTTATCTTGTTTTTAATCCCTAACCCTCTCTCTATCTTATTTAATCCCCCACCAACCCACTCTTATTTAAATTCTCACTCCATTCCAATGCACCCCGCATCCCCACCATCTCTCTTAACTCCCACTTTGCCCCATTCAGAGAAATAATTGAAAAAACCTACATTCTCTATCTTATTTAAGCCCCACACACCTCTCCCCACCTACCCAACTTCTCTTTATTTATTAATGTCATTTTTCTCTTTTTTAACTCTCTCTCTTTTTCTCTCTATCCAACCGCTTGCAAGTTGAGAAGGAGAGACCGAGTTTGACTCAATCTTGTTGAAGAAAACCAAACCTTTCACTTGATTGCTTGCAACAAAGATGAGCAATGGCGATGACGACAACTTCGACACTTTTGATTTGATAAAAAAAACCTTCTTGCATGATGAAATTATGTGACTTGTGGAATCGTCATAGAAGGTTTCGGCCTTGTTCAAATCATCACATGGGTGTGGTGGAGATAGATTAAGATGCAAACAATGTAGTTATGGTTATATTTTTTGTATGATTTTATAACATTGTGTATATGAGAGACAGGGCAAAAAATTTTTAATCTTATGAAATTATCAAGAGAAATAGGCTAGAAAAAATTGAAAAAAATTCTCTATAAATGAATAATCGGAGTCTTGAAACTCTCTGTGTTCATCTGACATTTGCTTTCCCTTTACCGCTTCTCATTCTCTATCTTTTATTTGTACTCTCTCTGTCTCTGGGTTTTCCTCCTTTGCAAACCAAACTTCATTTTTTTTTTCCATTTTTTGTAGCTTTGACTTATTCCTTTTGTGCTAGAGCCAACTCGGTTGTATGTAGCAGCAGAAAATAAATAAAAGAAAAAAAATAAAAAGGGAAAAAATAAAAAATAACCGAACCGAAACTGAACCGATCGGTTTGGTTATTTATTTGATAAATGTGGAAACCGAACCAAACCGAACCGATAATCGATATCTTGGTTTGGTTTGGTTTTGGTACAATTTTGAACCGACCAAACCGATTAACCCTACTTGTGGAAACATGAAACTTAAAAGTTGCTATAAAAATAGAGTCTGGTTCTAACCGATTAACAACATGTTACTTGATCAACAGGGGACCATCATTTCCTTTGGAGCAGAGGATACCAAAAGAGGTGTGGACTGGTAAGACTGTAAATCTTTCCTACTTAAAGGTGTTTGGTTGTGTTTCTTATGTGCATGTAAGTGATAATTCTAGGAGCAAGCTTGACTCCAAGTCACGTAAATGGTTTTTCGTTGGATATGGTGGTGATGAATTTGGTTATAGATTTTGGATTGATCAGAACAGAAAAATCATTAAAAGCAGGGATGTAATATTCAATGAAAAATTAATGTACAAGGATAGAGATAAAACACAACTTGTTAGAAAGGTGCAGAGTGATCTTGAATATGTTGAATTGGATGGTATGCCAGATAATGATGTGGTACAACAAACAGGTGAGAGTTTGCAGTCACAGAGTACTACATTAGAGAACTTGACACAACAAAATGATACTCCACAGAGTCCAACTTCAGCCCCTGCACTCAAAAGATCTTCCCGAACTCCTACACCGAAAAGAAAGTATGTATCCTCTGATTATGTAAATTATTTGCAGCTCACTGACAAAAATTGTTTGAACTACATGTTACTCACATATGCTGGAGATTCTGAATGCTATGATGAAACATGTGAGTTAAAAAATTCAAAATAGTGGGAGAATGCAATGGAAGATGAGATGAAATCACTAATCTCAAATGAGACATGGGAGTTAGTTGAACTACCCAAAGGGAAAAAAACTTTGCATAATAAGTAGGTGTATCGAGTTAAACAGGAACATGATGGTTCCAAGAGATATAAAGCAAGGCTGGTAGTTAAGGGGTTCCAGCAGAAGGAAGGAGTTGACTACACATAGATATTTTCTCCAGTTGTGAAATAGAATACAATTAGAACTGTATTGAGTATTGCTGCAGCAAAAGATTTGCACCTTGAGCAGTAAGATGTGAAAACTGCATTCCTCCATGGCAACTTAGAGGAAGAAATATATATGCAACAATCTCAGGGTTTCACAGTGAATGGTAAGGAGAATCTGGTGTGCAAATTGAGAAAAAGTTTGTATGGTTTGAAACAGGCTCCTAGACAGTGGTACAGGAAGTTTGATGGTTTTATGCAGAAGAATGACTTTTGCAAGTGCAATGCTGACCATTGCTGCTGCTTCAAGAGTTTTGCATCCAGTTTTATTATTTTTTATTGTATGTTGATGACATGTTGGTTGCAAGCTTAGATATGAGTAAAATTAAATTATTGAAAAGGCAGTTGGTAAGTGAATTTGCCAAGAAAGATTTGGGGGCAGCAAAGCAGATTCTTGGGATGAAGATTAGCAGGGATAGACAAAATTCTGTTTTTAAGTTGTCTCATGCTGAATATGTTGAACAGGTTCTAAAGTGGTTCAATATGAGTGGTGATAAAGTTGTTAGCACACCTTTGGCAAATCATTTCAAGTTGTCAGAAGAGCAGTCTCCCAAGACAAAGGAAGAGATGGATCACATGGCTATGGTACCGTACACCTTCGCCATTGGAAGTTTGATGTATGCCATGATTTGCACGAGACCAAACATTGCTCATGCAGTGGGTGTTGTGTGCAGATTTATGCGTGATCCTGAAAATCAACACTGGGAGGCAGTTAAGTGGATATTGCGATATCTAAGAGGTACCACTGACAGGTGTTTATGTTTTGGTAAAAGTGATCTCAGATTACATGGATTTGTAAATGCAGACCATGGAGGTGATGTGGACAACAGGAGGAGTATCACTGGTTATGTCTTTACAGTAGGTAATACAACAACTAGTTGGTTGCAAAAGTTGGTGGCTTTATCTACTACAGAGTCTGAATATGTTTCCATTACTAAGGCAAGCAAAGAGATGATTTGGTTATAGGGTTTGTTAGAAGAATTGGGCTTAAAGTAGGAGAAGAGTATTTTGTACAGTGATAGTCAGAGTGCAATTTTTCTTGCCAAGAATGCTACATTTCATCAGAGAACTAAGCACATAGGTACCTATTACCATTTCATCAAATATGTTGTAGAAGATGAGATCTTGAAACTTGAGAAGATCCAGGGTAGTAGAAATCCAGCAGATATGTTGACAAAGGCAGTAACAGTTGAAAAACTGAGGTAGTGTTCAACCTCAGTTGGTCTTTCAGCTTAAGAAGACCAGAATGAGCGCAAAACTATGATGCAGATTGGTTTACTATTTTGATTCAGTCTCCAAGTGGGAGATTGTTGAGATTTGTGGAGTCTGAATATATATTTTAGTTTTCTTGTATGAGAGAATAAGAAGTTTCTCTGTATGAAAGAATAAAAAGTTTCCTTGTAGGATGCAATAGGAAGTTTCCTTGTATGATGCAATAAGAAGTTTCATTTTAGGAGACAATAAGAAGTTTCCTTATAGGAGACAATAGAAAGTTTCCTAGCAGGAGAACACATGTCTTCCTTGCATGAATCTATATATAGATTTCTTGTGGGAGGTTTGTGAATACCTAAACCTAGACCTAGAAATTGAGAGAGGTTTCATTGGTGATTGTAAACCTTGATTCTCATATTCATAGTGGATTGTGGTGCGCTCCACGTAGGCAGGTTTGGCCGAAACACGTTAAATTCTTGTGTCCTTTATTTTCTGCTTTCTTTAGTTTATTGCATTGGTTTGGTTGCTTGCCTTCGTCTAGATTTTTTTTTGGTTGTTATCTGTTTTATTGAATCTCAAGATCCTAGGATTAATAGTAACACTAATTCGTAACAAGTGGTATCAAAGCCGATGGTTCGACTGGGACTCGGTCGGCGAGGTGGAGGTGCAGGCGACACATTGTTCAGGGGATAAGCGTAGGCACAGGGCAGCAAGACAGATCCAGGCGGCAGCGCATGCCTCCGGGTGAACGATCAAGATCCTCCATCGTTCAAGAAGAGTAGGCGCATGGCAGCGAGCTAAACTAGGTGGAGCATCGCAGGTGCACGGTTCGTCAGATGAATGATCCAGATTAAGCTCCAGATCCTTGCTGAAGTGGTGTCCGAAAGTATTCTACAAGTCCGAACGAGGTGGAGTTAGTGCGGAGGTTGCGACTAGGTGGAGCCAACAGTGTCGGGAATAATCAAGCTCGTACACTGAGTGCTATCCACAGGATCGTGGTTGCACATGAGACTCGAGGAGGAGGTGTACTTCAAGATGTTGCAGACCGGTGGATGGATTGTAGGATGTGTGACGATTCGCGCCAAGGTGGAGATTGTTAGGGAAGTGTTGGCTTGAATAGCCCCACATCAAGTAAGAAAGAGTTGTCACAAAGGTTTATAAGGAGATGGTCCACTCCCTAATAGCAACGAGGCATTTTGGGGAAAATCCCACACCACCTAGGCCCAGATGGAAGGCCTGACCCGATAGGTGATGTTTAAGTTTGGGACAATATCATTGCTATGTATAGTGGACCAACGCGTGTGCGATGCCCCAACAACATGCACCTCCATAGTACTTTACTATATAACTTAGGTGAAATGTGTGGCTGTGTGGAGAAGAGGCCAGACAAGTACTTCTTGAAGTGATGCTAACTGTTTTTCCTTCCGAAGTCTTTCTTCTCGTGTCTCGTGTGTGTGTGTGTGTGTGAGAGAACAATAGTCCAAAGGCATATTAAAATGATGTTATAAAGGTTAAATCCAAATAATTCACATAATTTAAATTTATAACTCATGGCATAAGTGTCCCACACATGTCTAAGGAGTGTTGTGTTCGATTTGAACGCTTAGGATTTTTTGCAGTGTCCGTGCTTTAGAGATGACATCCATGCTAGGAAAACTTGAGGTTGATTATGTGTTAAAAAAACCCATTGTTGCTAATTTTTTTGCATGGTCAAAATGTATAGCCTACTCAAAAGGGAAGGATTTGTCCCACCGATGTGCCATTCTTTGGAATGTTATGGTGTTATTGCACGTCGCGTCATAACTTGAGAGGTTTCCTAAAGTTTCTTTGTAAGTTTTGAACCAATAATAAGTTAAGTAGTGGGGTAACATGCAAGTTTTTGGACCCTAATATCTGGGTGAACTAAGAAGCGGGGTTGAATAGATCTCAAAATGTCCTGACATTTTTGCCAACAAGCAAAAGATCCTGTTTCAAAGTACTTTAGACAACTAAATTCTAATTTTTTACTGCTGGGGATTAAACAGGTTCTAAAGAAGTGGCCTGTTGAATAACAAACAATTCAAGCTGTTCATTTGCATTTTTTTTTGTTGACTGCAAGTTATGTTCTTAGCGTCTCAGCCAAAAGTAGGAAATCTTAACCATTCATTAACATCTAAAGTTTGACACAGACATGCTCTTATGCCTGCTTTTGTTGATTTTCAACCAATGAAATGGTTCTAAAGTCATGCAAAAAGTTACTACTTAGTTATTTAACTATCGAGATGTTAATGAGATCAAAAAGTGTATATGATAGTTTCACTGACATTGTTCCTTTTAAGATGATGGTATTGATCAAGATCATTTTCTTCAAGAGTTCAAACAACTCTGGGTTGATTTTTCTATATTGAGTATTCTTTTGTGCAGCGGCATCTTCAGGGTTCTCAATGACGCTATTCACTAATACTTTGTAATTCTATTGATTTGTACAGGATAGGTTCTTGGCATTCCCACCTGAGCAACATCCTATTGTCCTTCAAATTGGTGGGAGTAGTCTAGATAACTTTGCAAAAGCCAATGAACTTGCCAGTGGCTATGGTTATGATGAAATTAATCCAAGTATGTAGCAATGTTTTTCCGTCCCTTTTTATTTCCTCCTTTTTTGTCAAAGATTTGAGACCCTCTTGTTGGTATTCCAGCTGAGGTTGCCCTAGTGGAAAAAGTAGCTGGGCATGGGTGCTTTGGTGTTCTTCTTATGCTTAACCCAAAGGTGAAGTATGAATGCTCAGTAAACCTACTTTATTAGTATGATAAAATTCCTTAATTGTAATTTCCAGATTGCGACTATTTCATCTTTTACAGTATGCATTCCATGAGAAAAACCAGAGTTGGGTGACTATTAGGGGTCGTTGGATTGGAAAAGTTTTTAGAGATTTTGGGTGAAGATAAGGTTGTAAACTTTCAATAGATTAGGAATGATTAATTGTGAGTGCCAAATTAGGTATGTCAATCGGATCCAATCAGGCTATTGGATTTGTATTTTACCTTTTACATGTCCGATTTCAATCTCTATTTCGGATTTAGCATAGGTATTTTTAACAAAATCAAAATCCATTGACAACCCTATTCAAATTCCTTTTGGGTTTAATTTTTTGTCCAAAATGTCCTTTATCAAACTAAAAACAAAACTACACACTTGGACCTCAAATTGATTAAGGAATTAATTAGGTTCGATGGCCACCCCATAGTCACTATTAATAGATCTTCTAACTTATTCAGGTTACAAAATTAGGATTTGGCATTTCCATAATATCTGAAAGAAAGTTACAAATTGGACTGATCAGAGTCGTAATAATAGTAAGAAGAAGAACTGGGATTAAAAAACAGGTTCAAACAGCAGGATTAAAATACTGGTTCAATACTGAAAAAAAAAAAAAAAACTAGCTAATCTCATACAAGGGTGAGCCTGGATTGCTTTTTTCATTTAATCCTAGTTAGAACAGGAGATTACTAATCTCCTGCTTCGCTCACTTACGTGCATAACACAGGCAGCATCACCAATGCTGGACCTTGCAGCTGTTTCTTTCTAGGAACACTAGCTTTCCTCTTCAGCTGCTGCAACCTTTTTTCAATGTTCTGTCGATGTTGGCCTTTTTTGGCTTTTGCAGCTCTGACAAAATCCATTGGCATAACTGTAGCTCTTCTTCCATCACATCGAGCAGTACTCTTCTCTTCAAAGACAGCCCTGCTCCACTTGTCCACCAAATCATGGGCAAGTTTTCTATTGTGTGTGGTTTCTTCATCGTAAGATCTTGACAAAAACATGACAAGCTTGCCCAGACCACTCTTTCTGAGCTGTTCCCTCCTTTCAAACTGTTGGAGATCAATGGAGAAATCATCTGTCAATAACTTGAGTATTGCTGTTCTGATGGTAATGTTAGGCAAGCTTCCATCAGGCAACGGTTCAAGCCAATTCTTGAAAATAGTGAGAACCCCATGATCTAAAAAGTGTGGCTGAAGAAGCTGTCTTTTAGACAAGAACTGTGTAAGCATAGGTAGCTTCTGAAGCTTGATGATAGCTGGCTTTTCTTGTCTATTAAGCTCTGCATCTTCTTCAGCTGCAACTTCGAGCTCAGCCAAGATATTCTCGACAAGGAAACCTGTTGGAAATATGGTTTTTTAAATAAAAGAAAATGGGTGTTTAACAGGTTTCGATCTCTGGATCTCTCTCTCTAATATTAGTCTCATATTTACTATACAACTCTTTGTGGTAGAGTGTATAAGGAGATTGTTAGGACTTGGGCTAGGATCCCTTGGGGGTACCACTCTTTTATGAGGAGGGGAGAGATAGACTCTCGTGCGCTGCTGCCGTCCGTCCGAGTCAGGTCATTAAGAAAGTAACCCATTCTTTTTTCTACAAATTTATTTTCATTAAATAAATTTTGAATCTCTAAAGAGGGAATGAATCTAGACAGAATTTTGTACATGAATCTAGACGTCATCCTATTGCCATGTTTTCCATGTTTTGTTTTTTAAGTGCAATTAAGCTTGGACGTTTTCCATGTTTTGTTTTTAAGTGCAATTAAGCTTGGACGTTTTTCCATGCATTTGTTGTGCCAATGAACCTAGACGAGTTCTTAGTTTTGTCAATGCACTTATCCGGATTTCCGTACTTTGAACGAATCTATATTCTCACTATAAATACAACACAAAGTTAGAGTTTAAAATATATAAGAAGAAAAACAAAGAAAAAGTATTTTGCAAACAAGAGCATTTCGTTTTGCAATTAGAGATAACAAATCTTTTCCTTTATGCTATCAGTTAATTCATTTTGTATTTCAATCAAAGAAGTGTTTTAGCTTTGTTAAATTATTTACAATGTATTGATGATTCCGAGCAAAAACAAGAGTTTAAGGGTGATAGTATTCCGTTCATCAACTGTGCAATTGTTTGAACGAGACAGAGAACATTCTGGGCTGTTTTATCCTGGGGACGGCGGGGCTAATACACTGCTTGCACAATCTTGGGCAGAGTCGCAAAACGTCTTAAAGAGAGCGACCTAGTCCGCGACTCAACCCAAGAACAAATTGGTACCTTCGTTCCTAACTTTTTATTTGAATCTTTTACAGCAGTTGAATCTTTTACAGCAGTAACAACAATTTTAAGACGTTTTCTTCTTGCCATAATTTTCTGTGTAAGAATGCACACACTTGATCACACATAAGACTTGAGTTAATTGTTAATGAAGTGAATTATATATAGATTAGTGATGAATTATTCTTCTTATGATCCGCCATTACTAAAAAACTGATTTCCCTCTGCGGAAGAACACTTTGTGTTTTGATATTATACATGCTTTTAAATTATAGTCATACATCTATTTGTATATTCAATGGCATCAGAGCATAAGAGGTGGTCTCTTGAACAAAACAAAAGATTTAACCCCTTTGCTTCATTTTGGTTGTAGATTGAGTTTCAGCTATAGTTTGGAGCAAATATTTAAAAGAATATAATGACTACAGCTCTGAAAGTAGAATGACTATAGCTCCGAAAGGAAACCATGTTAGTTTTATTCATATTGTGAAGAAGCTCAATTATCTGAAAATGATTTGGTTACGACCATGCTCATGTTTTCTGAATAGTTTAATGTGAAAAGTACTTCTGCCAACTATAAGAGGCTATCAAGTAGGTCAACGAGAATTTCTCGTCAAATTTTGTGATTTCATATGATTAATTTCTAGTTGAATGGTGGGGTTAAAGAACTAGCCAATGTCCATAACAAAACAAGTTTGTTATCGAGAAAGAATTTATACATGTTATGTTTTCATTACCATTTTCATTTCTGCCATGACTAAGATTGAAAGAATGATCCCTTTATTTTCCATAATATAAATTACGGAAATATAGAAAGAAGATGGAACAAGTAATGAAATTGATTAGGTTGAAATGATACCCTGTGTTTCTAGGGAGATTTTGGTTTCATCACCTGTAAGTATGTGATTATTCAATACATTGGGTTTGTAAAGATAACCTTTTTGGTAGGTTGTTGTTTCTATGTGTCTGTCAAATTAATTGTTTTGGAACCCATTAGACTAAACAAACTTTGTTCCAAGGATTGGAGTTTAGTTTTGTTTGCATTATGTACTTTTGTTACCTTGGGTGGTAGTTCTTGTTGTCAAATTGGGTTGGGAGCAGTTTTCTATGCAAGGATACAACCCCATGGCAACATTTGAAAGGTTGGAAAGAGGGTTATATTTGTTTGGATTTATTAAAAAAAAAATCCACATGATTTTGAGCTTTGTGTACTTTTAATATTTGGCATGCTAAACTTTGTTATGTTCATAGTTTTGGATTTTGAAAGACGATTGATATTGTAACTATGCTCATAGTCCACACATCTTGAACTCTTTTTAGAAAATACTTGGTGGATCATGCATCTGTTTTTAATTTTGCATATCCACCGCGTTTGACTGATTGTATAACATCAAGAAGCCTGGAAGCGCTTATGTTCATAACATTTTGAATCTTTTTAAGGCTGCTTTAAAAACATAGTCAACTAAATCCCTGTCAGGAAGTGAAATCAAATTAGTTATCATTATGACTAGCGCGATTAGGGATTGACATATTTGTACACATGTTGACAATGTAACATGTAGTCTAGACTCTAAAACCATGGAGGACTAACTAGAGGAGATTGTGTATGAATAGAACATCATGCTTTAAAGTTAAATTTCATAGAATTTTAATTAAAGGTGCTGCTCTTTTAGGCTTTCTGAGTCGGAATATCATGAAATCTGAATCAATAAATTCCATTTGAACATTTCGTGAGAAGTGAACAATATCATCTATGCATGTTACTCTTTAGATAATGAGTATGCAGTTCTATGATAATTATGTTATGCATTTTGGATGATTCAGTCTATTTTGGTGAGAACAATAATTGATCTATTGTGCAAATTGGGTATGCTTCTATTTCTCAATACCATTGATGGAAAGAAAACTTTGTGATTAATGTTACAGTTGATGTTTGATGTTAAGCTGAAATAAGGAGGCTATAAGGAATCATTTGCATACAGATCGACTTGTGAATTTTGTTCTTGATGTCACTACATAAATGATTTTGCTCAGACCATAAGTTGGCCGGACTTCCACATGAGGACATGAATTCTTATGGAAAGGATATGTTCTCATGATGATGATGTTGATGGCAATCTAGAACAATTCAAGCTATTGCTTGGTTTTGTTGCGGAACTTTACTATCTAAGTCTGCAACTAAATTCCCAGAGGTTGCTTTTATGCACAAATCTAGCTTGGTGATTACATCAAAGTTTGAAAAAATTCAGAAGCTGAATTTAAGGTACGTTTTCTAATGATATTATTAGTTGATCATTGAACTTAAAAGAAAATGAGAATAACGAGGTGAATGGAATGGGTATTTTATTCAATATTCTCATTGTGTGGGTTCTTAACAGTTGAATGCACGGTCTGCTACAGCTAGCAAAAAGAACCGTCACTTAATATGCATTCAAAAGGTGGCTACACCTGTTTTTGACAATAATTAGAGGGACCGAAGTTCAAAAGTCCCTTAATGGAAAGCTTACGTATATTTTTAACATTATACATGCTAAAAATAATTTTGTGGATCCTGATTTTTTGTGAGAAGTTTTTTTGTGTTTCTCAAGGAATTATTCATGAAAAGATAAATTGCATTTATTTTCGAGGCATAGTGGGGGTTATTTCGAGGAATAGTGGGGGTACATCCTCAAATAACGTGCCTATGATAAGGATGAATGAAACTGATAAAGCCACATAATCTGAGCCTAGGAGAAGTAAACGGAAACAAACTTCTAAACACCTTAGCCTCGATTACTATGTCTTTTCAGTCGAGGAGGATTCCCTTCGCTTTCAAGAAGCCTTATCTTCTTTAGATGCAATTGAAAGGGTCATGAGGTACCTTAAGAGGACTTAGAACCTCAGATTACATAATCAGAAGTTTCCCGCTGTCCTTGAAGGATATAGCGATGCTGATTGGAACACCCTTTCAGATGACTCCAAAGCCACCCGTGGCTATATTTTCAATATAACTGGTGGAGCTGTTTCTTGAAAATCAAAGAACAGACCATTTTGTCACAGTCCACGATGGAGTCAGAGATGATAGCACTAGCCACGGTTAGTGAAGAAGCAGGTTGGCTGAGAAACCTGCTAGTAGATATCCCTTTATGGGAAAGACTGATTCCAGCTGTCTTAATCCATTGCGATAGTACCGCGGCTATTGCAAAAATACAGAACCGTTATTATAACGGCAAGAGACGACAAATACGTCGTAAGCACAGTACAGTTAGAGAGTTTCTATCTACTGGTGCTGTGAGAGTGGATCATGTACGGACTGATGCGAACTTGGCTGATCCTTTGACGAAAGGATTAGCTAGAGAGAAGGTTTTGAAAATCTCGAAAGGAATGGGACTAAAGCCCTTAGATTGATGAGTTATTCATGACGGTAACCCAACCTATAGACTGGAGATCCCAAGAAATAGGTTCAATGGGTAATAACAAGTCGTGAATGATATGATGTCAATCATGCTGACATAATAGCAATCTCATTCCTAGATTAAAGCATGAATTCCTGAAGCGATAGTAGGATGAGTTAAAAACTCTTAATGAGGTCTATACTCTAAGTGGAGTGGAGTACCTAGCTACAGGAGTACTCTTGATAGACTCACCTAAGTGATTGTGGACGTTTGGCCGCTTCCTATGGAATTTGTGGGCAAAATTTCTAGAGCCTTCACTATACTGGGATATACGTGCATGGCCGTAAAACACGGGCTTTTTAGACTTCACCCTGGTAAGGTTGTGCGTGTAATGTCTGTTAGAGATAGAGTTCAAAACAACGAGTTACTCTAGTATTATCTAAAGCATGAACACTACGCAAGAGTTCAAGTCGAAAGACACTTTTGTTTATGCACAATCTTATATTAGATTGCTCGATGAAAATTGTTTTTAAAAATCCAAGTGGGGGATTGTTGGAAATATGGAATTGTTTTAAAAATCCAAGTGTGGGATTGTTGGAAATATGGTTTTTTAAATAAAAGAAAATGGGTGTTTAACAGGTTTCGATCTCTGGATCCCTCTCTCTAATATTAGTCCCATATCTACTATACAACTCTTTGTGGTAGAGTGTATAAGGAGATTGTTAGGACTTGGGCTTGGACCCCTTGGGGGTACCACTCTTTTATGAGGAGGGGAGAGATAGACTCTCGCGCCCGCCGTCCGTCCGGGTCGGGTCGGGTCATTAAGAGAGTAACCCATTCTTTTTGCTACAAATTTATTTTCATTAAATAAATTTTGAATCTCTAAAGAGAGAATGAATCTAGACAGAATTTTGTACATGAATCTAGACGTCATCCTATTGCCATGTTTTGTTTTTTAAGTGCAATTAAGCTTGGACGTTTTCCATGTTTTGTTTTTAAGTGCAATTAAGCTTGGACGTTTTCCATGTTTTGTTTTTAAGTGCAATTAAGCTTGGACGTTTTTCCATGCATTTGTTGTGCCAATGAACCTAGTCGAGTTCTTTGTTTTTTCAATGCACTTATCCGGATTTTCGTTCTTTGAACGAATCTATATTCTCACTATAAATACAACACAAAGTTAGAGTTTAAAATATATAAGAAGAAAAACAAAGAAAAAGTATTTTGCAAACAAGAGCATTTCGTTTTGCAATTAGAGATAACAAATCTTTTCCTTTATGCTATCAGTTAATTCATTTTGTATTTCAATCAAAGAAGTGTTTTTAGCTTTGTTAAATTATTTACAATGTATTGATGATTCCGAGCAAAAACAAGAGTTTAAGGGTGATAGTATTCCGTTCATCAATTGTGCAATTGTTTGAACGAGACAGAGAAGATTCTGGGCTGTTTTATCCTGGGGACGGCGGGGCTAATACACTGCTTGCACAATCTTGGGCAGAGCCGCGAAACATCTTAAAGAGAGCGACCTAGTCCGCGACTCAACCCAAGAACAAATTGGTACCTTCGTTCCTAACTTTTTATTTGAATCTTTTACAGCAGTTGAATCCAACAAAACCCATTTCAGCAGGAGATTTCTCCATGTTCTTCTTGTTTTTCCTGAAAATTTGGTTGATCTCATCGTCAACAACACCCTCAGCCTTTTCTTGATGAGCTTTCTTTAGCTTCATCTTCTTATTCTCCTTCCTAGTACCAGTAGATTGAGTCTCATCGAGTTTCCTCTTGTTCTTGATGGCGTGTGGTGCCACATCCATCTGCGGTGGCTCTGGAGTAGGAGGAGCCTTGTTCGACCCTTTGGAGAACTTCAAGATGATTCTCGGCCTCTTCTTTTCAACAACAACATTATTAGTCTCACCCATATCGTCTATTCTCATCTCTTCTCTTTCGTTAGAATGATAGAACTGATAGTTTAGTTGAGTTATTTATTTGCATGTTGGGTTTCTAAATCTGAGTTTCTAATTTTTGTTGAGGTTTCTAATTTTATTACTTTCTAAGTTTTGTTGAGTTTCAAATTTGGGTTATTTATTTGCACGTTGGGTTTCTAAATCCCAGTTTTTACTTTCTAATTTTTGTTGAGTTTCTGATTTGAGTTATTTATTTGGATGTTGGGTTTCTAAATCCGAGTTTCTACTTTCATTACTTTATAATTTTTTGAATTTCTAATTGGGTTATTGTATTTATTTCCGATTTTAGAAGCTTATTGTGTATTTGCCAAAGTAATGCATTGTTTTGAAAGCAATGGCATGAAAACGGTCAATGCATTAATCCCTAAAAATTCAAAAATCCTACAGAAATTAGGTTTCTCAGCCCCTTACGAAAGATTGATCGGAAACTTCACGAATCCTCCACTCTAAGGTAGTTTTTTCTTTCACCCCACATCTTGATTTGTCTTCTAAATGTTTGACCTAAACTTTCTTTATCTTTGTGATTGATTAGTTGAGATGTCTTGTAAATGTTCACTGAAATGTTTGAACCAGAAGTGTTTAGTTTTGATTTTGTTTATAGTTTTGACGTTCACGGTTTGTTATTCGGAGATGGGTTTGGGTTTTGTGTCTAATTGGGGGTGGATGAATCGATTTTTAAGACCTACATTGCTTAATTGACGTTTCGTCAAATCAGTTTGTAATAGGTAGTTTGAGGTTAGTTTGAATTGGATTGTAGTCATTGAAATGATCTTGTTTCTTCTTTGCCTCAAAATCGGGCCTTTAGGGTAGTGATTGCACGTCGATCTGGAGACTTGAAATACTTGATTAACTAGTTTTTTTTTTTTTTTTTTTGCACCTAATGTTTGTATAACATGAAAGGTTTGGGATCCTGGCAAGGACGGATCTAGGGGGGTCACTTGCCCCCATTGACTTTTGGATTTTTTTTTTTATTTTTCAATTTGCCGATCCTGCGACGCTGACAAGGCCATTCCGCCCCACCCCTTTTTCTGTCCCTCTATTCTCTGCGACCCCCAACGACGGATCTAGGGGGAGTCAAGTGGGGCACCTGCCCCCACTGACTTTTGGATTTTTTTTTCAATTTGCCGATCCTGCGACACTGACAAGGCCATTCTGCCCCACCCCTTTTTCTCTCCCTCTGTTCTCTGCGACGTTGACGACCCCGTCCCGCCCTTTATTCTTTTCTACTTCCTTTAACTATTTACTGCGAGATCGACAACCGCCTCGCCTCCTCTTCTTTTCATCTCTTTCCATCTCTATTTAATTTATTTCCCTTTCCCACCATTGCCACCAGCCATCAGCAACCCCAACCTTTTTTGTCTGCTTTGAGGAAGAAGAAGGGTTTTTAAAGTATTTTTTCGAGTTGAATTCGTAAATCGAGGTCTTGTTTTGTATTTTATTTATAGGATTTTTATGGAGATACATGAAAAATTCGACCCATTAGTTTTTTCTCAAGATACATGTTTGAATCTCGGGATTCATTTGTGGGTCAGTTATTGTTTGAAAGACATTTTGGTAATTAACGTGAGCCTTTTGACATCCAACGCATGTTGACTGCTAGTTCTGGGGGAGACTGCACCAGTGAATAGTGATTAATGTTAGGGGTATCCTCTAATTAGCTATTTTTGAAAGGAAAAAATCGCAAATAACCCAATTTTATTTTTGTAAACATATAATTTTACATTTGAAATTAATTTTTGCCCCTTAACTTTATACACCAATTTGATATGTCTCTCATATTTATCTTTTATGCTCCTACAAAGTAACTTGTTGGATCCATTTTTTCTTCTCCATAGATTTGATGGAGTTTTATTTAGCAATTGGTGTTTTGTATATATTTATGTAGTGTTTAAATTATAATAAAAATTATGTTAATGTATTTAATTATTATATTATCATTAATTAACTATGATTCATCACTCCGTTCCCATTCAACAAAAATCCTGCCTCCGTCACTGGATCCTAGGAGAGGTTTATGACCTAATTTCACACCCAAACCATCAACACTTGGATGTAGTTTGATTTGACGGTTGCGATTCTAGTCTTAGCTCACTTAAGATGATTAACAAAAAAAGTTTGGCTGAAGGTATGCCGAGCTGATATTACTTATGAAAAAACCCATACGGTATTACTTATGAATTATATCTCCTTGGCTTATTCTTCGTCATATGCTTCTATATTTGTTCTTACTTCCATCCAATAATGTTTTCAAACAGAACTGCAAAGAGGTGTATTGTGTCCATTATGAAATATAACCTGGTGTGTTTCTTCTGTATTTGAGATTTTATACACGTAGATCCTTGATCAATGCTGCTATAGTGGTGTCTACATCTTGTTAGTACTAAACTAGTTCATTTGTTTGAATTATATATATATATATATATATATATATTTCCCTAAGAAGTTTAGAGATGGAATGGAGTAGTTGTCGTGATGTGCCATCTTTAAGTTTGTGAATGAGCATCTCAATTAATGATCCCAACATGGTTATATGATTGAACTTTTGTTGCTCCTAGTGGTTTGATGCACAGCCATAGCTTGTTTTAGAAACTTTCTTAATTGAAATACTTCCAAAACAAAAACATCTCTATAGTTTCAGAAGGGGGCCAACATAGATGTCTTCTCATAAGCCTCCTGTATTTCATACTTACAGTAGGCGCAGACATTAACAACGGATGCAAGCACCAGGAGCAGATGCAAGCACCAGGACTTCAACAGTGAACTCAGTGGATTAAACTAGACCAATGCAAAGGAAGCCAATGCTCTGTTAGACAACCGTGAGTGCTCTGTTTGCAACTGTTAGTGCGCTGTTAAAGTCTGTGAGTAAATGGACTATTAGCAAGAGGTGCAAGTGGTCTTGTTAGCAAGTGGTTCTGTGAGCAAGTGGTCCTGTTAGGCAGTTGTTACTTGCAAGTTGTCAATAGCAAGATGTAATCTTGTTAACTGAATCAGTTAGTCAGTAGCAAATGTAAAGGCTATATAAAGGGTAACAGTTAGAAGGAGAATTCATTCATTGAGTTTTGTAAACAATTGTACAAGAGCATTTGCTCATAAGGAGAGCTCCAGGTCTCTCGAACAACCTGTTTCAATAATACAATACAGTTCTGGTTTGGATTCTATTCTTTGGTGATGTTTTGTTTCCTAATTGCATTGCTTCGTCATCAAGGTATTTCTTTTCTTGTTGTGCTTATTCCCTGAATTACTTGTTAAGCCTGCAAGATATATCAAATTGGTATCAGAGCCTTGATCTGAGATGACAGGAAAATCAACAATTCAACCTTAAACAGCCAATTTGGCAGCTAGAGTTGAATCGATAGAACAGGAAAATTATTCAATCCAGGAAAAGATTAACACTATGATGCAGAAATTAGAACATTTAGTAAAACTGTATGAGGAATCTTCTAAAGTGGCCTCTTCTTCGGAGCAATCCAAGGAAGCTGAAGGTGTTGCTTTAGGACATAAAGCATTTATGATGAAAGAAAGGGGTGGTGTCCAAGGACACAGACCGGAAAACCGATTTAGAAAGCTTGAAATGCCAATTTTTGATGGGGTTAATCTGGATGGGTGGATCTTGAAGGCGGAAAGGTTTTTCCAATTGCAACATTACACTAATGAAGAGAGGTTGGAGGTTGCGGTGGTAGGATTTGAAGGAGATGCCTTGATTTGGTATCAATGGGAGCACAAAAGGCGACCCATTTTGTTGTGGGAAGAACTTAAAAAATTGCTTTTGTTACAATTTCAATCAACGATTGATGGGACATTATGTGAGCAATTTTTGGCACTCAAACAATAAGGAAATGTAAGTGATTACCGACGAAAATTTATCACTCTCGCATCCTCACCAGATCAGCTTCCTGAGGAGGTATACATAAGCAAATTTATAATGGCTTGAAGCCACAGATCAGAGCTGAACTGAGAATTATGGAACCCCTAACGTTGGGTCGGGCTATGACATTAGCCCTAGCCCAATGTATAGAAGAGAAACAAAATCTGTTTGGATCTATTAGGGGCGGAGCGGGACTAATCCCAATCCCAATTGCAGGGCGATTTAGGGTTCCGGAGAACCCTAAAATGGTTGATTCGACAAAAACGTCGTTGTTAGAGGGTGCTTCGAGTTCGAGAAAGGGTGAAACAGGTCTGGGAAGAGGAGGGTTTCGACGACTCAGTGAGGATGAGCTTCGACAACGACGCGAGAGAGGATTGTGTTTTCGTTGTGATGAAAAGTTTGGGCCAGGGCATCGTTGCAAAAGGAGAGAACTCAATGTGTTGGTGACTCAAGAAGAGAAGTTCTTGGAAGAAGGCGAAGAGGAAGATGATGTAGATCGAGGGGCCACGGAGGTCAAAGGGAAAGTGGAGGTTTCTCTCAACTCGGTGGTTGGCTGGTCCGCTCCGAAAACTCTGCGTCTCAAAGAAGAAATTGGTGCGCAGGAGGTGGTGGTTTTGGTGGATAGTGGAGCTACTCACAACTTCATCTCTAATGGGTTGGTAACACAGTTAGGGTTGAAGGTTACCTCCACCTAGTCTTATGGGGTAACCATGGGTACCGGAGAATCAGTAAGGGGTAGTGGAGTCTGCAAAGGGGTGCAGCTTGTGCTCTCAAAGTTAGAGGTGGAAGAAGATTTCATTCCTTTGGGGTTGGGAAGCTCAGATGTCATCTTGGGAATCAAATGGCTGGCAACATTGGGAGTCACCTACACTAATTAGAAGTCTCAGGTAATGAAGTTCAACAGTGGGCGGGGGTAACCAAAACACTCAGGGGTGATCCATTATTAGTAAGATCCTTGGTCTCTCTAAAAACAATGTGGAAGACTCTTTGTCAGGAAAAACAAGGGGTACTGATCGAATTGGGGAAATTGGATGCTTCTAGTGAAGGGGACGGGGTTTGCAAGGAGGAAATTGACAAGGTAATAGAGAAATTCCAGGAAGTGTTCAGTGCAATTCCCGGATTACCACCAGTAAGGGGGCATAAACATGCTATCTGCATGCGAGAAGGAGCTTCTCCTGTTAATGTAAGGCCCTATCGATATCCTCAATTCCAGAAAGATGAAATCTAAAGGTTGATTAAAGAGATGATGGCATCAGGCATCATACGACCCAGTAAAAATTTATTTTCAAGTCCCGTACTGTTAGTAAAGAAGAAAGACGGGAGCTGGAGGTTTTGTGTCGACTACAGGGGGTTAAATAAGGAAACTATTCCTGATAGATTTCCAATACCGATCATCGACGAGCTGCTTGATGAGTTACATGGGGCGTGTTGGTTCTCCAAGTTGGATTTAAAATCCGGGTATCATCAGATCCGAATAAAAGAGGGCGACGAGAGCAAAACCGCTTTCCGCACCCATGAAGGTCATTACGAGTTTTTGGTCATGCCGTTTGGTTTAACGAATGCTCCGACGACTTTCCAGGCGTTAATGAACGAGATATTCAAGCCTTACTTGCGTAAGTACGTCTTAGTATTTTTTGATGATATTCTGATTTACAGTTCGAGGTTGGAGGAACACTTGGAACATCTTTCCACAGTGTTAGTACTGTTAGAACGGCATAAACTCTACGCCAACAGGAAGAAATACGAATTTGGTAAACATGAGTTGGCATACCTCGGGCATGTAATTTCCAGTCAGGGAGTATCGGTCAACCCTTCCAAAATTTCAGCTATGATCGAATGGCCAACGCCGAAGAACATCACTGAATTGAGAGGGTTCCTAGGGTTGACGGGATATTACCGGAAGTTTTTTCAAGGTTATAGCACGGTAGCCTGGCCACTAATTCAGCAATTGAAAAAACAATTGGTGGAATTTGGATGCCGAAGCCGCTTTTCAGGCCTTGAAACAACGAATGACAAAGGTTCCTGTTCTCGCAATGCCAAATTTTTCGAAAGTGTTTGTGATAGAGACCGGTGCCTCGGGCTATGGGTTGGGAGCCGTTTTAATGCAAGACCAACGACCTATTGCATATTTCAGTCAAATATTGGGGCAACAAGCTAGGCAGAAGTCAGTTTATATATGAGAAAGAGCTAATGGCTATCGTGTTCGCCATTGCCAAGTGGAGGCCATATCTGTTGGGGCAAAGGTTTATAGTACGTACGGATTAGAAAAGCCTAAAATTCTTGTTGGAACAGAGAGTCGTCGGGGTAGAGTATTAGAAATGGATCATTAAGTTGGTGAGTTACAATTTTGAGATTCAGTATAAGGTGGGAAAAACGAATGCCGCAGCCGACGCCCTATCAAGAGTACGACCGTTACATGAATGTTCAATGTTAGTACTCCCTCAGTGGCGAGATTGGGCCAAGTTGAAAGAGGAGTTGGATACTGATGATCGACTCAGCCAAATGAAAAATGACATGCAGGGAGGGATCAAAACATATACAAGGTTTGAGCTACAACAGGGGCTGATATTCTACAAAGATCGGTTAGTGCTGTCTCGGACATCCTCCCTCATCCCTCTTATTTTTGAAGAATTTCATGCTTTGCCTATGGGGGGTCATTCCGGGGAGACGAAAACCTATCAGCGGATGGCCAAGGAATTATACTGAGATGGTATGCGATCTGATGTTGCTTGAATGGTGGTGGAATGTGAGATTTTTCAAAAAAATAAGTACATGGCTACGTCACCTGCATGGTTGTTACAACCTATTTCGCTACCCGCACAAGTATGGGACGAGATAACAATGGATTTCATTGAAGGTTTGCCGAAATCAAATGGGATGGATACAATTTTGGTGGTAGTGGATCGCTTGAGTAAGTATGCGCATTTCGTTGGATTCCATCATCCTTTCACGGCTGAAGTTGTGGCAAGAACCTTCATTAAGGAGATAGTGAGACTTCATGGAATTTCATTATCCATAATCATTGATCGTGACAAGGTGTTTTTGAGTAATTTTTGGAAAGAAATTTTTCGATTACAGGGAACGGTTTTGAAAAGAAGCACCGCCTACCATCCTCAGACTGATGGGCAATCCGAAGTGGTTAACAGATGTTTGGAGACCTATTTACGGTGCTTTGCGTCCAGTAAGCCAAAACAGTGGGCAAAATGGCTGATGTGGGCTGAATACTGGTACAATTCGACTACCCACTCTTCTCTTGGGTGTTCTCCTTTTAAGGTCCTGTATAGAAGAGAACCTCCAAAATTGCTCAAGGTAGATCAAGGGAGTACCTCTGTTTCTTCAGTGGAGTAGCTTCTAATGGAAAGGGATGCAGCCCTGGATGATTTAAGAATGCATTTACTTCGTGCTCAGCAACGAATGAAACGCAATGCTGATTTGTCAAGGCGTGATGAGGAATTTAAGGTAGGTGATTTGGTTTTCCTGAAATTAAGGCCGTACCGACAACAGTCTTTGACAAAAAGGGGCAATCAGAAGCTTGCTGCGAGGTATTATGAGCCTTATAAGGTCCTGTAAACAGTGGGTGCCGTGGCTTATAAATTAGAGTTGCCTGCATCTTCGCAACTTCACCCTGTATTCCACGTTTCGCAGTTACGTCGGGCTGTGGGCAACAGTATTGCATCATCCACTCTTCCTCCTCAGCTAAGTACAGAGTTAGAACTGCTGGTAACCCCTGAGAAGGTGTTGGAAGTGCGCTCTATGGCACAGGGTCAGACTTCTATTAATGAAGTTTTGATTCAATGGAAGGGTCTATCTGTCTTTGAAGCTACTTGGGAAGATTATACGTTAATCCAACAGCAATTTCCTGAGTTTCATCTTGAGGACAAGGTGATTGCTTTTGGGGAGGGGGAGAGAATTGATAAGCCTCCTGTATTTCTTACTTACAGTAGACGCAGATATCAACAGCGGATGCAAGCACCAGGACTTCAGCAGTGGATTAAACTAGACCAATGCAAAGGAAGACAATGCTCTGTTAGACAACCGTGAGTGCTCTGTTAGCAACTGTTAGTGCGCTGTTAAAGTCTGTGAGTAAATGGACTATTAGCAAGAGGTGCAAGTGGTTCTGTGAGCAAGTGGTCCTGTTAGGCAGTTGTTACTTGCAAGTTGTCAATAGCAAGATGTAATCTTGTTAACTGAATCAGTTAGTTAGTAGCAGATGTAAAGGCTATATAAAGGGTAACAGTTAGAAGGAGAATTCATTCATTGAGTTTTGTAAACAATTGTACAAGAGCATTTGCTCATAAGGAGAGCTCCAGGTCTCTCGAACAACCTGTTTCAATAATACAATACAGTTCTGGTTTGGATTCTATTCTTTGGTGCTGTTTTGTTTCCGAACTGCATTGCTTCATCATCAAGGTATTTCTTTTCTTGCTGTGCTTATTCCCTGAATTACTTGTTAAGCCTGCAAGATATATCATCTTCTTCACTGTGTAAGGTGTTCGGAGCACTTTCATTTCAAGAATCAGTGAAGAAAGAAAAAAAAAAATTTTGGGTCAGTCTTTGTAGAGGATGAAACACCTCTCCACAATCAATAAAAGAAGACACTTGAAATTTATATTGGTTGGAAGTAGAAAGAAGTAAAAAGAAGAAGGCAATGAGAGAGAACTCACAACTGTATATTTAGTTTTCCTTTTGATCAGCTTGGCTTAGCTTGAGCCAATCTCTTTTCTGTTAAGCCAATGAAAACTAGAATTACAACCGTCAGCTTGAGCCACTTGTTCCACCATTACGGTACCCACCTAAAAATTTTGTATTTGATTAATGCTATGCAACAGTGAAGCAACTTCCATAGAGCTGAGACCAGGATTCCAAATATGAGCGAGTTTGATCAAACTTATTTTTCTACAAGCTCCAACTCAGTTCAATGGAACTCCTCTTAAAACCTTATAACCCACAAGGGGACTGAGTACCTCTCTCTCTCTTTGTTTTAGAATGTTACAGACTTGAAAGTGTGTTCTGAAGCTAGGAAAATAGCTTAATGGTCTTCTATTGATTATTGGTTTATCGATATAGCATAATACTGGTAAGTTACAATACTGACAACCATATAGGAAAGAACCATGTCCATCGGGAATCAAGAAACAGATGTTGGAAGATTTCCAATTGGTGGAGCAGAGATGGATAATCAAGTGATTAGTCCAAACTCTTGGACTAGAGAATAAATTTGATGCACCTTCTTTTTGTTCTTTTAAATGTTAAGGTTTGGAAATCCTCAAAATCCCAGCTTTCTTTCCAACAAAAAAAGCATCCCAAGTTGTTATTAGAACAATTTTTAGTATCAAAACCAAGATCATTCACTCTTACAATGCTAGCTGTTAGCTTAGCTTATATAGGAAGCTTGAAGGGAAGGCAGAGGATGAGATTATAGGCACCAAATAAGATTCTTACTTGCACTACAGAGGTTGAAATGTTCTAGAGGTGAGCCACTGCACCATTTCAGGGCTTCAACATTGGACTTCCATCTCCTTTTGTTAATAGAGAAGTGGTTTCTTGATACGAACATGATATTGTTTTGGACTATCTTTCGACAACATACCTCCACAAGATGCTCATTCTCACAAGTAAACAACTAATATCAGAAAAACCTGTAAGCTATACTAGTTTGCTAATCACAAAATATTGTTGAGGTAAATGATATTTGGCTGACCATGAAATATTGCTGGCTTTCATTGGAGGTCCACAGTATAATAATAAATTGGGACTTGATTAACTCAGAGAGATGGTACCCAGCTAAGAGAGTGTTCAATCGTATAAAAAACTGAACCTGATGCTTAAACGGAGACCAGGACAGAAAACACTATGCCTAGAATGTGAAGGCTGAAAATTTACCAGGGTCCTCAAGAAAGGCCCACGCCTTGGTGTTGACCAAAATCCCTGGCGTTTCTCGATAAAATCTCCACTTTCAGTTTCAGCTTCAATTAAGACACTTTCCATCTCCCCGATATTTCTTGCAACAAACTAGCTGAACTTTATCTGTAGAGAAAAAAGCTCAAAAAAAAAAAAAAAAAAATTTAATGAAGAAAAGGCTTGCAGTTACCAAGTTCATAGCTGGGAAAATGGAGCCTGAAACACCTAAAAACCTGAGTGAGTTTTTACAATATATTTTTGTGATACTCTTATCATTGGCAAAAGAATACACATGTTTCCTTTTATTTCCTTATATCCGACCAAACCAAACAAGAAAGATGATTTCAGTCTGGTTTAACGAAAACAATCATTCGTACTGATCAGTAACTCTACATAGGACTGAATTATCATTCTACTAAAATTCTTGGGGCTGGCCATAGACTTCTACTGCATGGCATGGGAAGTCAAGACTCTTAAGAGTATTTGCAATATGAGCCAGTCAATAAATAAGCCAATTGCAAGTAGTCCATTTTATATAGGTATCGTGAGTTTATTATTAAGTACAAATGTTCAAAGCCCATGCCCCAAATTATCAATTTGTTCAACTTAGGCCATATGATAGGATTAATTTTCCTTTTTCAATTTGTAAAGGAAGGTCGACCAGAAGACGAAGAATCATCTACGTAACTATATTACCTATTATTGAGAGAGTGTAGAGTATACAAGGCTTCCTTCTTATGAGCGGCTGTTTCACTTTATTTGAAAACCAAGGAAACTCTCTTTATACATCAAAACATCAACGATAATTACAAATCAAATGATGTCAACTTTATTAATATATTTGCAACATCTATCACCTATTTAGGGTTAATAACACTTACTCATACTACAACATTATCATGCATGTTTGTGTTGTTGTGGATGTGCAGTTCAGCTCACCACTAAAGAGATAGTGTCTTAAGTGGTGTTTGTTTTTTAAGTGGTTAGCTTAACAAGCTTCTAAATGAATTGTTTGTTTTGCTTTTGAATGAGCTGCTGATTAGAAGTTGTAAATTTAAATAGTGTTTGTTTTTAGGCGCTGACTTGGAGTTCTTTTACATTTTTGCCCACCACCACAACTCTCATTCGCCCACCACAAACCACCAACATTAACCTACTTCTCCACTTGTTTTCTCTCCTCCAAATACCATTGAGAACACTTTTCACCACTACCAGAACCACCATATATTCCTCTCCATTCCTCATACAATCTTCAATAGAGAGGAAGAAAAAGAAAAGAGGAGGATGAGGGGAGGCTAGGGAGGGTGGTGGCTCCGGTGGCGGCATTGCTCGCATGATAAAGAGAGGTGGAGAAAATAGAGGATGGTTGGTAGAGGAGTGGGGTAGTAGCAATCATTATGAATTTATTGTGAGGTTATTATTGGAATTATTTTTCATTAAGCACTCAACACCTCCATGGTGCTTACTCCAATAAGAACTTTAACTTCTGATCAGAACTTCAACTTCTGATCATAACTAAAAACAAACACTCTTTTTAAAGTAGTCCACTTCTTATTAAGACTTCTGACTCTATTCAGAACAAAAAACAAACACCCTCTTAGCCTTAGCAACCAAATAATAAAACGTTCTGTTACTCTTCCTCATATCACACAATGACCATTACATTTTGTTTTTGTACTTCGGAACAGTTTTGGACTAGTGGAACTGCAACGGGGCTACACAAACCTAGGTCAGGTTTACTGCCATCCTCAGCAAGATAGCCACCACAACTATCAATGTCAATCTCATATCTAGCTCAAAACACATAAACTAAAATTTGCATTTGTAAATTGTGATATGCGGTATAGTAGATTATTTACACACTCTTATAGCTGATTCCTGTTACATAATTAAGTTTTGGCATTTCATAATACCTGAAAGAAAAATACAAAATAAAAATATTTGAGAGTCTTAATAGTAAGAAGAAGAAGAACAAGAAGGGGGATTAAAATATAGGTTGCACAAATCATACTGAAACAAAGAAAACCAACCGATTTTTGTTATTACTTTTTTTGTTTTGAAAGGCAAGCACGGTTTTTATTTGATCTCAGAACCATTAAACGCCTCTGGAAGGGCTCAAACCTTGTACTTGTGATATCACCCGTCACAAATCTACAGCTGAGATAGTACCCCATTGGTGAAAACCAACTACTGATTTCATAAAAGGGTGAACCTAAATTGGTTATAACCAATTATTCATAGATCGGGACTAAACTCGTGCTTTAATCAATCACGAGCATGATACAGGTAGTATCACCAAGCCCTGACCTTGCAATTGTTTCTTTCCATGAGTACTAGCTTTCCTGTTCAACTGCTGAAATCTTTTGTTAAAAGTTTAATTGATGCTGGCCTTGGTTGGTTTTTTTAGCTCTGACTACGTACATTTGGGTCTGCCTTAGATTGAGGATGGACACAAAATCCATAGGCGTGGCTTCAGGCCTAAAAACATGTTGTTTCTGACTGCTGCTAGATGGTCTATCCGAACCAGACTTATCTGTTCCAGACAAGTCGAACATGTAATCTTCAATAAATAGGAGACTTGGAGATTTGATGGCTGATGATGGCTTCTTTGTTGTTGATGTGAGCCGGTAATGATTACCAACAGATTTGAGGAATGAGCAGTATATTAAGGGTGTGTTTGGTTGCATGGAATCCTATGTCATGAAAATTCATGAGGGACCCCTACATTTTAGGCTAAATTGATGTATCACTCCACATTCACCATTTGGTTTTGTGATCAATGGTGGGAATGGAAGTCCCATGAACATGAAAATCACATGCCTTGGGGGACCAAGGAGTGAGATTCTCATGTTCATGGGATTTCCATTCTCACCATTGATCACAAAATCAAATGGTGGTCAAATGGTAGATGTGGAGTGATATATCAATTTAGCCTAAAATGTAGGGGTCCCCTCATGGATTCCCATGGCATAGGATTCCATGCAACCAAACACACCCTAAAAGGAAAGTGAATCTCGTGACTGGCCTTATTAACGGTTAGAAGAATTCAGACCTTTTCTCTTACATTTGTGTTACCAAGAAACTAACAATGCAGGAGATCTAGGGGTGGGCATCCCATCCCGCGATCCCGATCCCGTCCCGTCCCAATTTTTTTGGGTATGAATGGGATTGAATAATTTCATCTCGTCCCGTCCCGATCTAGAATGGGATGGGATGAAGATTTTCAATCTCGCCAATCCCGTCCCGTCCCGAGCTAATTTTTTAATATTTATTATTAATATTTTATTTATTTATTTATTTTTATTCATATAAACTTACAGATGACTGACAAAAACTCATGGTGTTTGCAGTGGTAACAGAAATGTTACTTCAAGAAATAAATATTCATTAAGCAAGAGAATGATAGCAGACTGTTGCTTGGATTCCCAATAAAAGTGGCTCAAATTATTTAACTTCCACATATTGATAATACCCAGGTGAAGATGAAAAATAACAATTAACTGAGTAATACATATTCAGAAGGGAACATTCAGGGGCGGAGCCAAGAATTTGAGATGCCCCGGGCTGTAAAAATAATTGTTTTTAATTACGATATATGTATTGATGGTAAACCATTATGAATATGTTAGAGCATCACCAATAGGTCTATATTTCTTCTCTAACAAAAGATGAAATGTCATTTTGTCAAGGAACCATGAATTTTGTTTCCCACAGTAATGAAATTGTAAAAATCAGTTGGGAGGCCATCACAGCGACACAATACTCTTAGTGGGTCTCATTTATCATGTCATTTTCTAAAAGTCAGCTCACTCGACTACATTGTTAGGGGATTTAGTGGCTACCCTTATATTTGCATGCCACATCTATATCTAATTATAAGAAAGTTATTTTTCACGCTCTTATATGATGATAATCTTCGCAGCAGTCACAGGTAGCACGCTGATCCCGTCCCGTCCCGATCCCGTATGAACGGGATGGGATAGGGATGGGTATATCTCGTCCCATCCCGTCCCGTGCCCACCCCTAAGGAGATCAGTTGGCAAGTTTGGCTCTGGGAATCTCTTTCATTGAATTAGTGTTGAGCCCATTCTCTGAAGGCCTCAACAAGATCATGTTCATAGATGCTAGCTGAAAACTCTATGCAAGATTTTACCTCTCAATTCGATTTATTGCAATACAAGGTTCAAAGAAAAGGTTTGGGGATCCCTCCCATGATTCCAACAAAAAAACCCTCCATTCCAACAAAATAACGAGTTCGATAAACCTACCAATCTATTGAAGCACTGTATGATTAATTATGAACGGTAAACCATTAATGGAGAATACTGTGAAAAAAAACACTAATATTGTACATGCGCACACACACAAATAATAATAACAAGAAGAATACATATTTTGTAAATTAAAAAGAATCCTGAATAATTTACAAAACTCCCCTCCCAGTGATTATTTCTCTTTACAAACAAAACAACTTGAGTCTCATCTTGAGGAATTATCATAGAGAATAATTTTTTTGGCAAAATAAATTGGATATCTCTTGGGCCGTTCAAGGATATTGCAACAATTTTTTCATATGGCTGCTCTCATGCATCGAAAAGAAAGTTTATTGACAAAATTAAGGATCCAAGTGGAACTTGGTTCTTGAATCATCATAATATTGATTGGTTTGGTTTTTTCAGAACATTTTTCATCGGGGGGTGACATTGGTTTCTCCAAACAGCCTCAGTTTGTTTGATCCAGTAGTTTATGAAGTCGATAATCATTCTGTCATTACTGTCCATTTTGCAAAAGAGATTAAACTCATTTTTATGGTACACGAAGTCACAAGTCACTTGGCTTGATGGGTTTCGTGTTTTTTTTTTTTTTTTTTTTTTTTTACTGAGATATAGTTTCTATAACAAGATAATGAACCCCAATCTCAATGCTACATTCCCGAAATACACAACCTTGCCTCCCCTGATAAATTTGGCCAAATAGTCTACATAATGTAGTTTACATAGGTATCACTTTTTAGCTAATAAAATGAAACCTAGTATCGATAAATTTGTTTCACCTAATCAAAAGGGTTTCTTGGCCAATAGATCTATATCGGATAATGTCGATATCACCCATGAATTTTTTTATCAAATGAAGTTTATGAAACAACACGAGCAAAGTTGGATGGTTGACAAACGTGATATGGCTAAGGCTTAGGATTGACTTGAATGGTTTTTCTGAAGATTGGGTAGAAATGATTTCTTAATGTATTTCAACTTACTCTTTATCGGTTCTTCTATATGGTTCCCCCCTTAATTCTTTTTACCATCTTAGAGGTTTAAGACAAGGGTTCAACAGATCGGAGCATTCTATCTTTATCGAGATTAGGGAATTGTTGTGGAGGATGGGTTCGACTTGTAATTTGTTTAGGGATTTGTTTTTTGACATCTTCATGGTGCCTTGGCATTCCTTAATATAGGAATGACTCCATTTGTATGTTTCCTTTCTTATCTTTAATAAACATCTCCGTGTTTGGCCAAAAAAAAAGGTTTAAGACAAGGAAACCCCTCTCTCCTTATATTTTTATAGGGGCTTCTGAGGCTGTTTCTCGTTTTCTTCTTCAGGTGGAGCGAGATCATCTGTTAGAAGGTTTGAAGATTAGAAGAAACTGCCCTTCTATTAATCATCTTCTCCAAGGTGCCACTTTCGGCATGTCTTAATTTGAAATACATTTTAAAGTTTTATTGTGACAGTTCTGGGCAGAGTGAGAATGTTGGTAAATCATCTATCTTTTTTAGCTCTAATATGCCGCCTAAGTTTCAAAGAATGATCGAGCAGATCCATAAAACTCATCTTTTTGGTGTTAATGAGAAATATTTAGGCTCTCCTTTGCTTTTATCAAAGTCTAAAAAAGCGGATTTCCAAGAGTTCCAACTCTGTAACAAATGCCATTTCCATTTATTTTATGTTAACTTTTCTTCTTCCTGTCTCTGTTATGGATAAACTTGATTGTCTCAATGTGGACCTTTAGAGGTATGGTACTTCCAAAAGTAAATCTATTCATCTTTGTAAACGGAAAAAATATTACTCAACCCAGACAACTGGGAAGTCTCAATTTTCCTCTGAAGAGGAATACAAATTTGGTTCTTATGCCAAAAAATATTAGGAGGGTTTTAGATAGACCTAATGATACTAAATTTGTCTTGTGAAAATCTCTGTATTTTTCCAAAGTATCAATTCTACACTCCAAGAAACCTAGAATTGCATCATTTCGTTGGCAGGGTACTACAATCTCTAAGGTTAGTCATCATCTCTTTTGGAAAATTGGGAATGGTTATGATATTGATTTCTGGTCGGATTCTTGGGTTGATATTGGTCTTAATCTTATGGAATTTAAACCCTCTTTTGAGCCAAATGACTCTAATCTGTTGCCTCTATAGGTTAGTGATTACTTTTCTCATGAGAACTCAGGAACTATTTGGAATTCTCCTATTTTAAACTCGATCTTACTCAGCTTTGTCATTATTAAAATTAAAAAGATTATTGTTCATCCTTTAAATTAAAGAGATCGTCTAGTTTGGGCCCCTTCTAAATTTTCTAGTTATCATGTTTCCTTAATGTTTCTCATTTGGAAAATCTTTATCATGTTTCAATTGATAATGTTTGTTCTCTTTGTAGCTCTCACATGGAAAACTTTTGTTCATTTATTTTTTGAATGTATGGTTTCTTCTCGTTGGTGGTTGCTTTGCTCGTGCCGCATCCTCTAGTTTCAATAAAATTTCTCTCTCATTTGTGGTCAATGACAATTTCATCGCCTCATTTGAGTTTTCTCCCAATCAGTTGGTTGCTGCTTTCAATCGATTTGGCAAGTTCAATGCTCATGTTTTTTAGAACAAGTCTATTTCGACAAATCAATTCCTTAAGAGTGTTCAAAGCTAGATGGTCTTACTAAGAGACTGAGTTTGGTTTAAAGAATCTGGTAGTTGCTCCGTCCCCTTTACTGTGTTAGGAATTAGCTCTTGGAGATGTAACTGACGTTGTTGTTCCTGAATATATTCGGGGAAGTATGCACTTACTACTGTTGTTGGGTCTGTGCAGCCAGTTAGCAATAATGTCTTTGCGACTGTTAATCTGAAACAACCTAGACTTTCGCTGGAAATGTATGGTCCTTTTTTTATTTTTTATTTCTTATTTTTTTTATGCAGGCAACATGTCAATGATTAAAATTCTTAAGATTCTTGAGATAGAATTCTTGTTTATCATTATGATGTAATCTAACCTAGAAAAATAACAAGAATAAAACAAAACTACGAGACAAAGATATCTAATAACGTAATTCTTCATAATCAATCAACCGACTTACAATAACGGCTTTATGCCTTATTTATATTGCTGATAACTATATTCTAGACCTCAGTAAGCTCAACCAAAATACTATTCATAAACTAATAAACTAACTATTAAATACCCCGTTACATCACCCTCTCTGGCTTGAAGTAGCTCGTCCACAAGCTAGGAGTGTTTAATCCAACCAACAAACCAATCTTGAAAAGAATGTGCCTATCAAGGTGTACCATGATCAGTCGACCTCAAAATTTTCCTCCATAATTGCCCGCAACGTCCAAAGCAATTAAGTCACATAAGTATGCCAATTCTCAAAAATGAAAAAATATAACATTTGGTGAAGGCACCCAACAAGACAATCACAATCGTTAAACCTTGCATGAAAGATGTGCTTCATATGTTACCTCAAAGTCAGCCAAATTGAGTCAAAAAATTGAAAATGCTGACCTTGGTAATGCACACGAATTAGGTCACAACACATAAAATCCTAGTGCATTTGGACCTGGGTCCCAATTTGGTATAGAGTCCAACAGTTGGGCTGGATCGATTAAAAATTATTGTGTTGATCGATCCCTTATCAAATACAAGCTTGAACCAGTCACACTAGGTGGAGCCCATATACAAGAGTTTGGGCTTTCATCAATCAGGCCTTTACTTTTAGATTGAAAGGATGGATCAGAAGTAACCAGACCTATATAACCAATTGTTTCATTTTATTCACTTATGCAACTTGTAGAAAACATTGGTGCCCCTCCACGCGGCTGTTGTGTGCGAAATCTGCTCCCTTGTTCATTTGAAATAAGCATGAGATTTGATCGGTTTTCTTTCTTCTCCCTTTTTCTGTTGCATTTCAATGGGGTTTAAGTTTACAATTACAACAACTACTTTCGTTGTTTGAACAAATTCCAAGTTGGGGATTTCATAAAATTTAGGCTTTGTTTTGGGTGTGGGATTAGGCTTGTTCTATCACAAGTCCAGGTTCTGATCCCTGCAAGTGGCATTTGGGGAGGGAGGGGTAGTTTTACTTTTAGGGTACGACTGCATGCTTGGGATGAGTTGTGGAGGTGGAATAATCTATGTATAGAGTTGTGCAGGTTGTGAGTTTGTGTCGAAAGATTGTGTATTGTGGTGAGGATAGTAGAATTGGGATTGAGGGTAAAAGAGGTATGGGATAATACAATTGTGTGGAGAAAACTCATGCATAAGGTTGTGATAACCCCCCAAAAGGAAGATAACAAATAGGGGAATTAGCACTCTAAAACACCCCATAGGACTGGACGATCACCTCGAGCCATGAGATCGTGTGGGTGGCAACTAGGTATGCACATTTCTTTCCAACCTCTCTTGCGCTTGTTGCATCCTCTTATTTTCAAGCATTTTTTTTTATCAAGATCACCTCAATAAGGTCTTCCATTGAATCTCTTTCAAATCAAATTACAACCATTTTCAGCTCTGATACCAGATGATGCAATCTAACCTAGACAAATAACAAGAATAAAACTAAAACTACGAAACAAAGATAACTAATAATTTAATTCTTCATAATCAGTCAACCACCTTACAGTAATGGATTTATGCCTTATTTATATTGTTAATAACTTACCTAGCAAGCAAGTAACTAATCGTAACCCTAATTACGGCTAGTGCCCTAACTCTACTATGGACCTTAGTAAGTGAGCAGGGCAATGTGAAAGCAGCGATAACCTTCGATCGAATGTTGATTGTCCTCGTGACATTGCTTGTAGTCCGATGAACTTCCTTCTAAACAATTGAATTTCTCTAAGAAATTACCTGAACTTTGAAAAACATCCAATTTGTTGAATCTACACAAGAATCTCCGATATGAGAAACCAAAGTAAAACACTTTCTCTAAAATAATTTTTTTTCCAAATAAACTCTAAAATTCGGAATTATATAGGGGCATATTTTTAAAGGTTTTTTTAACACTTAAAAATCAAATAAAGTACTCCTAAAAAATCCTACCATGATACTACTACCTAAAAACACTTTAAACTAGCCTATAATACCCAAAATACAACTTATAAACATCCAAAAAAATTACTAGTTATCCTAAAAAACAAAATTACACAAAATAAATAACTTCTAAAATACATTAGAATTTCCCTATCTTTCCTTGCTTGTGTGACATTTCTTCATTGCTTCCATCAGTAAACCCAACCCAAATGCTACTAATAAACTAATTATCAATTAAATACCTCGTTATATCACATTTTAACTCAAATTTGTTGCTATTCTTAGGTATGAGAATGTTAGCTACCTTCTGCTTCTACTTCTCTCTTCGTCGAATGACATGCGTATTCCAAAATTTAAATCTCATAATTAATAGAAAGATAATCCCATTAATCAAAAGTTAGTATTTAATTAAAATAAAATCCTTTGTCTACCCTCTTATAGTAATTATGGAAAACACTAAGATAATGGGATAAAAAAAATTCCATCAATTCATCTTCACCCATTTGGTCCATTTTTATAAGTTTTGCTTCTTCACAATTTTGAGTTTATGTATTTTTATTTTTTTAAACAAGTTTTGTCTTCCTAAATCAAGTCTTGCCCCTCCACATTTATTCAAAAAATAGACACTCAAATCCACAAAGTGGACACCAACCAAACACTACTTCCCACCAATGCAACTTATATATACACCCACCCTTTGAGCTATAAGCATCTTGGTTTTGTGATGAAGAATTTATTTGTTGAACTAATGTGGAGGGATAAGATATATAGGCACATGATAGTGAAGATGGAGAAAAACTTAAAGAATAAAAAATGAAGGGATCCCAAAATAAAATCCATGAAGATAAATTGGTGAAATTCTATTACCTTGTTTAGTGTTTTTCATACTTAAAAAAAAGGTAAATGAGAGATGAAAATTTTAGTTAAATATCAAGATTTGATTGAAGAGAGAATGAATGATTCACTTTCCTTTATTTAATGGGATTTATATACTTAGAGGACACATGTCACTAGAAAAATAGAGAAGGTAGAAAAAATAAGGTTGTTGGAGAAGGTAACTAGCATTCCTCTCTTAGGAATGTGATGCTAGTTTTGAATTACTCTCGAAATAGGGGACAATAGGGGCGTAGGTAGTTGTTGATTCAGGAGTTGTACTTAAGGAAATTGGAACTCCTATTATAGCTAATATTTTTTGTAGTACAATGGCGAAGCTGTATAGTATAAAAGCTTTCCTAGAATTGATTCTTGAATCCAAGCGTTGCAGTGGCATATTGTATTCAGACTCTCAGCTGGGTGTTAACATTATCAACTTTGATCCTTCTATTTGCATCAACCGAACATGGCACCTTCTTTTGGACAATATTCATCGTCTTCTTAATATTGTAGGCGATTGGCATGTAACTTATGTTAGTAGGTTTGTAAATGTCCAAGCTCATAATTTGGCGAAACTTTCATACTGTACCCACTTTGGAGCTAATAGTCCCTATTTTTCTTTTTATACAATATTGCTTTAAAAAAATAGTACAAGCTTAGATAATTTAGATTAATATAAAATATAAGGAGAAAGAAATTTGGGCTAATGCAGTGTAACACCCATGTGTGGGCGGGTGGAAAGGTTGAAGGCTACAAAGGGGGTAATGGTTGTAGTCTTACATTGCCTGGGTGAGGGAAGAGGATGAGCTACTTATGTGTGAGCTTGTATCCCCTTGGTATGATACGTTTAAAAGTTATGATGGTGGTTAGACCCAAAGCAGACAAATACATACCATGTGGATTAGACCATTACAGAATGGTATTAGAGCCAGACCCATGAGCTCCCTAAGGGTGTGAATTGTAACACCTTTGTGTGGTCAGGTGTTAAGGTTGACAAGTTGTTTTGGCTGGTTAGGCCCAAACCAAACAATATCATACCACATTGATTGGGTCATTACATGCAGTATTAGTTGCCCCAGTTTTCATTTGTTATGCTTTGTTATGTGACTATTGTAATAATTTTTCTTCTTTGGTCTTCTACAAAAGATTTCCTCAATCTTCTCATGAGAATCTATTCCTGCATTACTTTTTAACTGAATTTTTATTAATACTGTGCTTGAATTGATTATTATTATTATTATTCTAGCATCGACCCAAGACAACAGACCCGAGGCAAAGATCATCAAAGATAATTAATAATTAAGAATGCAAACAAGCAAAATAGAGCAACAGTAACAACAATGCTCAATCCCTTTGATAGACTTATTAATGAAACATTTAAACACCCCTAATTCTATAGTTGTTATGTCCTATTAATTAATAAAATACTCTCATTACGTGTATTTTGTGTATAATGTAGGAATTCAAGTGTTAATCATCAAACATACACAAAATGACACAATAAGGCTAAGTTCAACAAGATGATAAACACATGCATTATCAAAGACTTTCAAGCCCAAGGTCCATGAAGTCAAGCCCACAAAGCACCATCATCTATGGATCTCGAGAAAATTAATTTGAAGATTTGGACATCCACATGGCAACTTCATCCTAGCGAAAAGAAATCTCTACATATTCCACCATTCATTCTCCATATATTTCCTTATCTTTTTCTTATTTTATTCTACCATATTCTTTTATCTTTTCCTTATTCCACCATCCCATCATATTCCCTTATCTTTTCCCTATTTTATTCCGCATCCCATTTTACCATCTCACATTTCTTCACCTATAAATACCCCATGCTTGGAATAAAAAAGGAGAACTTGGAAGAAAAGAAAATTGAGAGTTAGAGATTTAGAGTCTTGAAGAGTTTTTACTTGTAAGTTTTCTCATTTTCTTTATGTTTATCTCCATGAGAAACCTAAGGTTTACCATGAGTAGCTAAACACCCTCTTAGGGTGTGAGTGAACCCCATGGGAGGATGACCTCAATTAGGTATCCTCAAGGTGTTTTCTTCCATGTAAATTAGACCAACTTTGAGATTAACATACTCTATGTACTTGAATGTCAATGTTTAATGAAATCAATGGAAGTTTTGTTTTTCATAATAATGGATACATTTTTTGCTCTCGCTTTCATCTTTCTTAAAGTCATAGATTCAAGATGTCTTAACTAGTATGAGTCTAACAAACCCACCCCTTTAATGCTTTAAGTATGATCGTAGTATAAGATTATACATGATTTGTTAGATATTAGGTATTTCATTTAAGTATGGATTCCTTATATACTTTTAGATCATGCTTATAATCTTAGAAGTGATTATCCAATTGGTTTGATTACATAAGCTTCATTTTATAATTTCTCATCTTTAGGTGAGGTGAGAACTTATCTAAGGATGAGTTATGGTTGAAAGAATAAAATCTTGGGATAAGCCTAAGATAACCATCAACCCATGGTGGTGATCTCTAAAGCCCTAAGTATCTCCTTATTTGATTGTAATTTATTTACATAGTTTTTATTTAGCTTTTAGTTCAATCACTTCATCAACCACTTATTTTCTAACTAGGTTAAGTTCTAAGATAGATTTAAAGATTAGTTTTCCGATTTAAAGCTCTCATTGTGGGATTCAACCCGTATTTGTCGTTATCTAACTCAATAGATAACCGTGCGCTTGTGGTATGATTTGAGATATGATCGCCCTTAATAAAAACTTAACTTTGATGCATGAAAACTTTGAAATCTATTTGATGATACACCAAAACTGTCCCAACTCTGCACCATACACGTGTCATGATGATCTCGAGGAGTAACAGACCCTAACATCAACCCAACACCGATCCGGCTCAAGCGGTTCTAAGCCCACCCAATGTAGTCTGCCAAACGGACTCGAATTCTTATAGCCTGCTAAGCCCACGTGTCTCAGAGCTATCCTCAATACCCGTTAGCCATGCTAAAGGCAAGTATCTTGAGGATCAGTTTCGGATGAACAATTACAGCAACTCTTTGTTTCCAACTAGGTAGCAGATTCCAGAATATATGTCACATATGGAGACTTCTACCTATAGACCACTCTCGGACTGGGAACTATCTCCCGCGTATCTAGGAGCGCAAGGCTAACATGGAAACTTCCCTTCACAACACGAGTCCTAATTAGAGAAAGATCTCCATGAAGATCTTTTTCCCTAAACTACGCAATCGATGGCCTGGTCTTTTTTTTTTTTTTTTTTTTAGCAAATTGGGATGTTGACCCATTTTATTCATTTAAAAATCAAACGCCCGAAGGCTACATGACTGACCCTATAGGGTTAACTAAAAAGCCGAAACAAACTCTCAAAAAAGATAGGATTCACAAATACAAGCCTAGACAATAAACAAACTCAGTCTTTGTACCTTTTGTTTTCTTTCCTAGTTCTATTGGATTTTCGGGGACAAATGCTGATATCTTTAGTGTGGCGCCTCTTATTCATCTTTCCGTCTGACATAGCCCCTAAATCCAAATCATTGTTCGCTGCCTGTGGACCAAGCTCAGATTCTGAGTTGACTTCATCACTATCCTCACTAGTACTTTCGAGTGCATCGAGATTCAATTTCGACAGTCGAAGTAGCCTATTCTCTCTGTGCAAAGATATAGCCTTATTCAAGTTGTCTCCTACTCTTTTATATTCCGGGGAAGTTTTGATAACATATTTGTCAAAATGTCTCTTTAACCTGAGCAAGGACTGAAACTCATCATCCGAGGGTTCCTGCACTTGTTGACCCTGCATAGCATCCTCTGGCTCTGTGCTAGTAGCACCGAGGTGCCCCGCCCAGATGAGTAACTCAAACCAGGGCTCCAACACTATAAATAAGACATGAGATTGGTAAGCTAAGGTATGCTACAAATTCCTTGTTTACAGCAATACACCTTCCTCATATTTGTGTTTGACTTTAGCATCGGAGTGCCATCGGCCACCACAACGGTGGTCCGTGGCTCACGTGTGTTCCTTGTGTAGGTCAGTTTGGTGTCGTCTGTGGGGACGACAAAGTTCCTAACCTTTTGATAGCATTATCTTACTAAGAAATGGTGACCACCCGATCACACTACAATGGAGGACAAGGGGACATGTCAAACACCCAGACTAGGGCTATACCACCACTCTCAGCGATGCCGGTGGCACACGGGCAACAGACTCACGCCCCTGAGCCAGCGACGACAATGACGAACCCCAGGAAGGATTTGCCGTCATCTCAGATACATCAAATCGGCAAAGCAGTGGAGGCTTTCATATAGCAAAACCCTCCAGCCCCTAATAGAGACCAGGATCAACACAGGCCTCCATCTCCGAAAGAGAACAGAGAGCAAGCACGGGAGAGTCAAGCTCCAGCTAGTTCCCAATGAACCAGAAGAGGCAGCGTAGCTAACGCTAAACCGACTCTCTGAGCAGAGAGGATCGGTTCTCAGAACCCCCTCCGCAGAGGGGCGCACAACCCAGACGTGTTGTACCGTCTATCTATTTCGCCGTTCATGGACCGTATCATGAACGAAGCTCTTCCAAAGAAGTTCACACCTCCAAAGCTCGACTTCTACGACTGGACCACCGACCCGTTCGACCACCTACGCCATTACCAGAACGTAATGGCACTAAAAAATGGATCCGACTCGGTCATGTGCAGAACTTTCCCCACCAGCCTAAAAAATTTGGCGCTAACATAGTTCCACAGCTTCCCGCTGAAGTCGATCGACTCATTCAAGGCACCGGCGAAGGAGTTCCTAACACGTTTTGTAGGAAGTCAGCGCCTCCGAAAAGGCCCACACTACTTACTCTTTCTCAAACAGAGATCCAATGAGATATTCAGAGAGTATGTCACGCGCTTTAATGACGAGTTGACACTCATTGATGGTTGCAGAGATGACACAGCCATAACGGCTTTTACTGCGGGCCTGAAGGAGCGAAATCTCTATGAGTGCCTCATCGTCGAACCCCCGTTGGATATGGCAGAACTCCTCAAGAGTGCCCAGAGGTACATCACCTTAGAAGAGTTGAGAACTGTGAAGAGTGAAATGGAAGGAGATAAGAAGCCCTCCGCTCCTAAAGACAGGAAAGAGGGATGGAGGCGTGAGGATGAAGAAAGAGGCAAGCGGAAGCGCAATGACAACAGATCAGATCCTGGCAAGGCAAGGCTAGAGAAAGCATCCAACTAAGTAGAATCTAGAGCCGTAGCCCCCCTCAATTCTAGCCTATCGGACGTCCTTAATTCCATGAAAAGCTAGGAAGATCTAAAGTGGTCCCCCGAAGTAGTGCGGAGACCTCTCCAAACGTGACAACATCAAGTATTCCTCATACCACAAGGAGGGCGATCACGAAACCAACAACTGCAAAGGTCTAAGGTACGAGATCGAGTACTGGATCCGCAGGGGCAAACTAAAGAAATTTCTGAGCCCCGAGAAGCGATCAGAAAAACCTAGGAATGGGGGGGTTTGTCAAGGAAATAGAAAAGGAGACTCCGGGCATAACCTATGTCCTTCATGGAGTCGGACTGGACGAAGACCACTCGAACAGATCCCGCAAATGGACTCTACTGAAGATGCTGACTCAACTCGTGGATGAGGACAGACGCATTTGCTATTCGAGGGTGCAAAGCCCCATTCTCACCCTAAACTTTACCAACAAGGACCTCGAAGGAGTCCGAGCACCGCATAATGACGTTTTTGTCATATCGGTCTCCATTTTGAGGTGGGAGGTAAAGAGAGTTCTGGTAGACACAGGGAGCTCACTCAACATCCTGTTCTACAACGCGTTCTGTAGTATGGATCTTAAGGAGGGGAACCTGACATCCTTAGACTACCTGCTGATCGAATTCAGCGGAGAAAAATGCTTTCCGATCAGGAAGATAAGGTTAGCAGCAGTGGCAGGAGAGCCACAACTCAGAAAGGTCTTGTTTCTGAACTTCATGGTAGTAGACGCGGCATCCACCTACAATCTTATCTTGGGAAAACCATGCCTTCACCAGATGGAGGCAGTAGTCTCCACCCTTCACCAATGAATTAAGTACACTGCTAACCACTCTGAATGAACGATACGTGGAGACCAGCCTATGGCACGAGGTTTCCATTATACCGCGTTAAAGCAAATAGAATGTTCCCAAATCCAACCAGATCCTACAACGCAACCTGAATTGGAGTTAGATCCTGCGACTGTGGATGCACAACTCCACTCGCACGAGATCCTAATAGCGGTGGCTAACTTCAGACATGGGGTACAATCAAGCGAAATAGAAGCAATCTGCTCTTAAACCCAGCAGAAAAAAGAGGTCAACGCAGATGGGAGTACAACCCCCCAAAATTCCGTTGGCGCGGAGATCAACTCCCACACAAGGTTTACTTTTCAGTAGCCTCAGTGACATCAACGAAGCTCAACAGTCCGCTTAAAGTATCAACGATCCAATAAGGGTCGTGCGAATTCACTTCAGGGCCGGGTTGACTTCTCTCTGCCAATAGTTAGTTTATTTCAGTTGTTTATTTTCCTTTCCATAGTCAATATAGAGTTTTAGTTCTTAGAAACTTATGTGATTCACAATCATTTAAGAAATAAAGAAAGAATTACGCAAACACACTCTATTGATTACTGGAAATATGTAACAACGGGCGCCTTGAGGCGGATATAAAATGCTACATACTACAAACATCTGAATTTGATGCGACATAAAGTAACGACTCACTTAAACAATCCGACTATTTCCCAAGATCAAGGACAAAGGTGCAAGAAGGGGCTGAGAGTACAGAGCAACCGTTCGCTTCTACAAATTGCCCCCAAAAAGTGACCCGACAACGACAACACAGACCTAGCAACGAGTTGCAGACTTCCTCAAACGACTTTTGGCCTCCCGAAGGAGGTAGAAGAAGGCAGATGAGGATGGCCGTGAGCGACGAAGTAGTCAAGGTTTCACACTGCTATCAAGCGAGGACATTTTTCCCATGCGTGGTACTTGAGGTGACTAAGAGATACTACCCCCGGAAGCATCACGCATCTACCAACATTTCGATCAATTGTAAGCTAGCAACAAGAACCACATACATACGCGCATAGCAACACAAGGTAACACCGAAGCGCAAGTGAATAAATCACAGACTCATCCCTTGGGAGTGAGTGCGTACTTCTTTCCGCAATACGGGAATAAATTACGAGATCTCAATGTAACAACTAGGTGCCCACCCATAGCAGGTGACCACACATAACAACGGTTTTCATCGTGGCTCATCAGCGCAAATGTCAAAACATTCGAAAACTCTGATCACGGAGATCTCCCTTTAGCCTTTGGAAAATCCAAAACATTTTCTTCAAGTAAGAACATTACAGGAATACGTTCTGCAAAAGATAGTGCATACAACGATGGAAGAACGCCATTATATAGACATATTGGTTCACCAAATGGGCGCTCCAGCATTATCTATCGGCATTGAATACTAGGGCTTTTATTGGTTCAAATATGAAACCAAGCTCAGGTTTGGTTTTCGGTTCGGTTCGGTTATCCAATTCTAAATTTAAAAAAAAACCGAAACCGAACCAAACCGTGCGGTTTTATTCAATTCAGTTTTTCATCACAAAACATAATAATTTATAATTAGTATGGATTCGGGTTGCAACAATATGACACCTAAGAATATGGTGATCCGGATAATCCATTGAGATGAAAATTTTGTAAGCGTCTGAGTTTTATATCTGTGAATCAGTACAACTTTGTTAAATCCACAGAGTGCAATGATATCAACAATTATACTCCATTCTTTCTGCTACTAGGTATGTGAGAAATCTCTGTAAATACATTTCAACACACATGGAGTTTTATACTCCATTCTTTCAGCCAATATATCGTGCCTATGATCATTTCACTTCACTTCACAGACTGTTTACAAAAATCACTTTATAGGGCTTACAAAATCACAGAGACTGCAGCCCTGTGATTTCAACATAGAAAATTGCATCCCTGTGAGTTTAGTATAAAAAATTGCAGCCCTGTAATTGCAACCTTGTAATTTCAACAAACAAAATAGCAAAATTGCACTCCTGTAATTGCAGCCCTGTCATATCAAAATACAATATACAAAATTTTGCTTGCAGGCTGCAGCAATGTGATTTCAAACTTCCGTTTTTACTGAGCTTGTGATTTCAAAATACAAACTTTAGCCTTGTGATTTCCTGTGATTTCAAAATACAAACTTTAGTTTTTACTACCTAGTCATTTACACCAGTCACCAAAATACAAACTTCAGCCCTGTGATTTCAAAATACTAACTTTAGGCAGCTCATCTGCAATTACCATCTCAACACATGATTTGGTAATTTCTTTTTTATTAAACCCAAACACAACTTCCATAGGGTTATCAATGGACAAGATCTTTTGTTTCCTTGACATTTTTTCCTTATTAGGAGGATATTTGACACATTTACCATTATGAATACGTAATGATGATGTACCATTTACCAGTGAATGAGCAACATAAGTAGTCCCACAATACTTGCACCTAGCCCTACATAATCCAATAGCAGGTGATATGTACCTCTCATAATGATCCCAAACATGAGACCGTTGTCGTAGTTCCGTTTTAGTGAGAAGATTTGATGCCTCATTCGACCCACTTCCTCCTTCACTCACCTTTGGAGTTTGTTGGCTTGATGTTGAGTCAGATTGAAGTGTAGGTGACGATGAATGACTTACAATTTCCGTCTCCATAAATCCATATAAAAAAGATCAGTTGATATTAAGTTTACCATAAACATACAAAAAATCAATTGATATTAACTTATGTTTACCTCAGATAATGTTATCTTCTTTAATGAACTTTCTGATTTCTTGGTAATCACCATTATGTAAACTGTTAGTGACTGCAATCAGCATCATTTAAAAATAGTCAACAAAGAACAAAAAAAAAAAAAAAAACACATTACAACCAATATGGAACAATTAAGGTTCAATCAAACAGATGAGAAGGGACACAGCCTCACAAAAAAAATATATGAATAGGCTTAGTCGTTCAAATCCCCAACCTTCCAACTTCTAATTCAACAAAAACATAAGGGGGAAAAATCAACCTTCCTGCTCGCCCTTCCTCCTCGCCTAGATGAAGAGAGATGAAGAGGAACACACTCGAATCCATCTTTTTCAGATCCAAAATCACAAAAAAGAAAGAAAACAAAAAAATCCGCCATTTTTGGCCCTCAACCCACCCTTCCATCTTCTTCAGATCCATTTCCTACTCGTCGACTCCTTCGTTTGGTTCCTCTCAGGTAACTCAATCCGCCATTGTCGGCCCTCAACCCACCCTTCCACCTGCGATGTGCGAAAAATCCTCACCCCATGGATCTGCAGATCGTAGGACTATGGAGAAATAACTCAAAAAACGAAGAAGAAGAAGAAGAAGAAAAAAATCAAGAAGACATGAGAAATTTATGGGTTGAATTACTTACATGGTCTTGAGAAGAAACAAATCCTTATTCTATGGCACTCTTCAACTGATCTGGAGCTGTAAGACCTCCGAAAACAAAATAAAAGTAGTAAATCTTAGCTAGCTATTGAGATAGAGAGAAATAAACTAAGAAAAAATAAAAGTTGTAGATCAATGAACCTGGAAAAATGGATGTGAGAACTCAAGCAAGAAGATGAAGAAGATCTGAGATCGAAGGGAAGGGAGTGGAGATTTGAGAGAAAAGTTGGAATGAAAGGAAGATATGAGGGAGGCAGTGGCTTTGGCATTTGAGAATGAATAAAGACTTAAATACGGACTTTGAGAATAGTTAGTCAAATTAGGGTTGTGAGGGTAATTGGGGAAATTTATTTTTATATGGTTCGGTTTGATTATTTTGGTTTTCAAAATTCCAAAAACCAAAATCGAACCAAATTTCATTTGATTCGATTCAGTTTTTACTATGCAATTACGATTATTTTTAGGTTTGGTTATTTACGGTTCAATTCGATTCGACCGGTTTGGTCGGTTTTCATAAACCAATTAACAACCCTATTGAATACCGTATGGGAAACGAGGAGACGACAGTTCCCAAGGATATTGTGCAGGTCCACATCCGTCCACTCAACGGGGTTGCATCCAACCCCATTAATTGAGGGGGAGTAATCGATACTCAACCGTCTCGCAATCCACGCCGTACACGTGCTACCATGCGATCTACGTTGTACACATAGCATATTGCGTACAGAGAACCCTAGCCCTTACTATACGGGCCCATGGCTCGGCCTATTATTGAAACAATATTCTACCATGTGCCTGACACGAGCATGAGAAACCCTAGTCATTCTTGACACACGGATCACACCTGCATACACCTGCCTCTTCATAACTCATCCGCACAACGCACTCCGCTCATGGATACAGACTCGCATGCTCACAGTTGGCGGAGCCTCCACCTAGCTGGGCAAGCTTAGTCAGCCTTAGCTGATGACAATTGCTTCCGGTTCACCCCGACACCTAGTCCACCTAGCGCGGATGCCGATGGTTTAGGAAGTGGGAGTCTAATCAGCATTGTCACGCCTGGTGATGACAGCTTGCCGGGGACTGTTGTCCCCCTCGCGGACAACGATCGCCGAACCCGATCATGTAAGCCTAGCTGATGATGACTGGCAACAACATCTTCTAATCAAAGCCTAGACCTGTAGCCCCCACTGCGTGGGTGTAGATGGTCTGGAAGGTGGGAGCGTAGTCAGTCCCGAATCGATTTCTACGGCTCACCACGGGACCAATGCTCTTTTACAAACCATGGTCACCAAATTACCAACCCTGAACTTGTAGCCCCCAATGCGCGGGCATAGATGATTTAGAATGTGGGAGCCTGGTCAGTCTCGAACTGATTCCGACGGCTTGTCACGGGACCACTGCTCTTCTACAGACCATGGTCGTAAAAAACTCCCAAATTTGTAGCTCGATGCGCATGGGTGTAGATGATTTGAAAGGTGGGAGCCTAATCATTCCCGAACTGATTCCGACGGCTTGCCACGGGACCACTACAGGTGTATATGGTTTGAAAGGTGGGAGACTAGTCAGTCTCGAACTGATGTCGACTCCTCGCCACGGAATCATTGCTCTTTAACAGACCATGATCGCCAAATCCTTGCTTCCCAAACCTGTAGTCCACTTTACTCAGACATACATGGTTCGGAAGATGGGAGCCTTAGACGCTCGCCACGCAACCATCATTTTCCTTTGAAAAAACATCTTCAAAGATAAATCACAGTTCAAGCAGCGTCGCCACGCTCACACGAGCCAGCATTCCATTACCAGCAAAGGCCGCTCACACCGACCCATAAATCATCCTGCGAACACACGAATGAGTGCTACATAGAATGCCAGCCCGAGCTTACGAAACCTGATTCAGGATAAATGCTCTAGGTCAGAGCCAATGCATGTGCTCGACTATTATAGTTCATTCATGCTAGCAACTGCGATCGACAATAAGATAGACAAAACGAGCCCCCAGCGACTTACCTTGAGTATGGGCCACAGCTGGGCAGCGTAGCCCACTCCTCAACCATCAGCGGAACGCCCATTACCAGACGTGACTCTGAGTCACTTGCAACATGGTCAAACTCTCAATAGCAGATAGACCACTTGACTTTCTACTGACCCAACCAGCCTATGCCAAAGTAAAACGATAAGGCAAAATAGGAAGCGTGCAGTAGGGAAAAGAAACATAAAGCGGATACATAGCATATTCAAGAAAAATTTGTTTTCATTAATAGTTAAAGTAAAAGAGGTACAAGTGTATAAAGTCTACTCCTTATCAGGATGGGGTACAGAAACAAAAGAGCTAAGCTTGACAGAGGAAGAAGTAGGAGTCGCATCCGTACGCGCTGCAATCTGAGCTTCATGGTCCGGATCCCCCTATTCGTCTGACGACGCAAAGGCCACTGATAAGTCTACATACAACATCTTACAACAATCAAGGTCCCATTCGGATGGTCCTCCTTCATCAGCACCAACAACTCCAATCTACTATGTACGACCCAGCTGAATTCACACTGGCCTTGGTCCTGGAAAAGTTCTTCCTCACGAGATTTAACATCAGTGAGCTCACGCTCCAATAGCTCCAGCTTTCCAGTCAACGCATCGACACTAGGCTGCTATGTAGTCAAAATGATTTTTACAACACTAAGCTCATGTTTCTCGAATTCAAGTTGGTCCTCGGCCTTCCTCACCTCCCAAGCATTGAACTCTGCATCAGATTCCAATTGCGGTTTCTGAACAGCCCAATCTGCATCTTTCAAGGCATTCTCCTCAGCAAGGAACCGCAGTTCAGAATGCGCCTCAGCCGCAGCTTCTTACGCAACCTTCAGATCACGGTGGGACAAATCCTACTCCTGCTGGAATCTATCTCTCATGGACATCACCTCTGGTAAATCAGACTTAAGGGCATCAAGATGCACCCTCTGAGCCTCAGCAGCAACGACCGACCATTCCAGCCTCCTCTCCTCAGCCTGCTTCCTCAGCAGTTTAATCTCATAAAGCACGTCAGGATACAACATCTGCATGTGTGAAACACGTTCCATGGTGTACATCCTCTCACAAGCCGCCTCGACTTTCGTCCCAGCAATGACCACCAGGCTCAAGTGAGACATCCCCAACATAAGGTACTTCAAACCCTTATCAATACGCCTTTCCAGCGTATCCTCATCGGGTTTTGGAGCGTGATCCATCAGCCAGCTATGACACCTGCTTATATGCTTCTTAAAAGCATAGTCCACATCCACCTCTTGGTGCCAGACCTGAGTGCTTATCTTTACTAAGTCCGAGGCAAACAGACTACTTCGCGCATCACGATAAAGCTCTCCCGGATGAGGGATTACACCAGCACCACCCTTCGCTGTCCCACTGCTCCCAAACCTTCCTCCGTAGCCTTTTTTGTCACCAGCAACCGACCCCTTAGTGCGAGACGACTTAGCAGGATTCGAAGGAAGAAAAAGAAGCAAGTTGTCCAACATTCCCTCCAACACCTTGTGATGCAGCTTGGAGCGAGACGGGGAACAATGCAGACTATGAGAAACTTGGCCCATGTCACCACAACCACTATTCGATCCTCACGGGAACCTTTTATCGTAACGATCTCGTGCGGATCGGCACTAGCAGAAGCTGCCATTACAGCTAGCATCAACTGCTCGCTCAGAGCTTCCACCTACGTGACACTAAGATTCAATATATCTTCAACCCCTGCTAATCACAAGTGGTCCTCTTCTCAGCCGGATACATCGACCTCCGCGTTGACGGGCCGATCAGACACATGTTATTCACTTACTGGAGCAGATCATTTTGAAGACGACCCAGTTCTAACGCGAGACTTCTTCGAACTCACAAGGGAGGCAAGCGTCTCATACGGCTCCTCCGTGTCAGACAAGACAAGAGCCTTGGCTCTGACGGCTTTCCTTTTCTAGAAGGGGCCCCACTTTCAGACTTAACTCGTGATGACCGATAACGAGTGGGGGGCTCATGCCAGTTGTCCCACAGCCTACTTTGAATAAAGTTGGTGACACATATGAAGTCTACCACATTCTTCGTTTGCAAGTCGCAGAACTTCTCCATGGTGTTTCGCTCCTCTGGGGTAAGAGGAGTAGTAGGAAACCATCCTGCGAGGGAATACGAGCAACGATTAGCATGCAATCAGGAGCATCGGAATCAAAAGATAAAGATACACTTACGAAATGGCTTGAACTCTCGTTCAAGCGGACGACCCTTGAACTAAAAGTACTTTGAATCAGTAGGAGCCAAAAAGCAATACTTCTGCAGGACTTGAAGTCATCAGGTAAATTCTCAAAGAAAGCTGGCAACGCCATTTTACAGACAGGGTGATTGTTCAATCGAGGAGAAGTCAGCAACTGGATCACCCGCAGAGTCACGCGGATGTTAACTTCCTTTGCCCTAATCAAAATGAGAAGAACGATTCTGTACCTATTAGGCACCAACTGGGCCGGAGGAATTCCAAGGAAGTCAAAGAAGTCTCAAATCACATCCAGAACAGAAAAACAAAGTCCAATTTGGAGCATCTCGTGGTGCAAGCAGATGAACCCTGCCAGAGGCAACATTGGCGTTTGATCATCCTTTAGAGCATATAACGGTAGGTCCTCAGGGACCCCGAACTTCGTACGGATTTCATCAAAGTCTGATTCAGAAAACAACCTGTCTTAAAAAAACTCAAGGCCCTTGGCCAAAGTTGCGTCATCAAGAAGATTTTGTTGATCCATGGACTGTAGGGTGCGGGCCCGTAAGTTGCAGAATGCGCAGGGCGACACGATGCCCCTTACATTTCAATTCAAAATCATGGTAACCTGGGTGACCCTTTAGAGACAGCCGCCTCTTCCTCATATGTGGAAACAAGATTTGTTGAAGACTGACATGAAGAGTTTCCTGGGCTAGACTGAGAGAAACATGCAGTAGTCTGGTGGAGGTGATCCCAATTAGTGTCTGCACCAATTAGTGTTGGCAAGCCTGGTGGAGGTGGATGTGAAATATCATCAGAGTTCAAAATGTCAGTAATCAGTGTTTGGTTCAGGAGTTATGTCTCCTCTCTTCTTGTTCTCACCTCTGTGGGATGAGTCCATGAGAGACCATTGTAATTAGGGCAAACTTGGCTAATGTCTCTGAAAGAAGTGCCCAACATTGGGCGTCTCCCTGTAGTGAGGAAACCCCCTTCCTGAATATCTCTCTAGACCGAGTCTAATTTGTGTTTCCCTTTCCCTCTACATCTTGAAGTTTTCCAAGCAGTGGGAGGATTAGGCATGTTTCTGTTTCCCGTCAGTGGTCTTGTTGTTGTAGTGTCACATGGTGGTGGGGGTTCCTGTATCTCAAAGCCTTTGTTGAGGCATCTAGCCCCCATCCTAAAGATCGTTCGCCTGCGTGTTGCTTGTAGATGAGCATCCACATCCATTTGAGACACATGGTGAGCATCATGGTCCAAGAGGAGAGGATCATCATGGCCAGACTCTGCTTGATGGCCCCTCGAGAAAGGATGAATAATAAGAAGAAGATGGGAGGGGGATGAGGAGGTGGTGGGGTGGTGGGTATGATTGATGAGAAGAAGAATAAGAATAAGAAGAGGGGAGGATAAGAGATGGTGGTGGTGAGGTAGTGATTGATGGAGAATTAGAAGACGAAGAAGAGGGGACGAGGATAAGGAGAGGTGGTGGGGGTGGGTTGGTGGTGGTGATTGATGGAGAAGAAAGGGAGATAGGAGAAAAAAGGAGAGGATAAAAAAAATGGTAAGTTTTTTGTTTATATTGGTGGTGTCCTTCAGAAAGGTGATGGCGTCCTTCAGAAAGTAGGGCACTGGTGCTGTCCTTCAATAGAAATGATGTTATTTAGCAACAACCTAAAAGAAAACTGTAAAAGCTTACAGTAGTTTCGAAACTTGAATACACTTGAATTCTTGAGGGGATACAACAGAAAGGTTTGGGGTTAAGAGAGGCTAAATTGAAGTGTTACTCCAGGAGGGAGTAAGACACTTATTGGCATCGTGTTCTTTTCCTAAGTTGAAGAAGATACCTTGAATTTCTGCTTCTGCATGCTTTTATAGTCTTGGATACCTTGATAATTGGGAGACAACCCTATTGAGATCTTTAAATACTTTAGATATAATAGTGATCCTTTTTTAATGATTGGAGAAAAGTTTCGATAGATTGTTGGATGGATTTGGATACTTGTGAATAATGGAAGGTAGGTGGATCACATTGAAAATGACATTCATTTTGGATGGTTATAGAATTATTGAAGCTTTATTTGATGGATTGAATCTTTTGAGGAAGGAAATGACTTGTGGGGCCTATGATAAGGACACATGGTTTGAATTTGGTAGGTTTGATGATAATGGAGAGATTTTGGTGGATTTGGCGGTGGATTTGGATGGGTTGATTGAAAAAGGATATTTGGTTTGTGATTCTGATATGTGGTCTTCATTAGCAAACATTAATCCAATATTTGGCTCAATATTTGATTTTGGGTAAAGGCCCCAACCGAACCATAGTTTTTTGTGGACCAAATCTAGGTATTGATCATTGACAATCATTTCTTATTCCATTTGCTCAAGGTATTCAGTGGTCTGAAATGCTAAGACTCAATTTTTGTTTTTTGATGAAATTGTAGTAGAAGGATGTTTCCTACTACGTATGGATTGCTAACAATCCTGCATATTAAGGTCCTGTATCCATCAACATGGACGAATTTTGTCATGACCATTGAAGCTTAAATATTGAGATTCATAATGCTCTTTGCCCTTTGAACTTCCAAATCTATAATATTTTGATGCAAATGGGGGTAGTCTTAAGTTTGAGTATTGAAGTGATAGAGAGTCTGGATCTTGTACCCCGGAGTGTAAATAATTTTATTGCATTCTTTAATCCACTCGGGAGGAGTGACATTGACTTTAATCTCAATATCTCCATTGTCTTGATACACCATGTGCTCAAGATTTTTAATTTTATTTTTGAGAATTGGAGGACACCAGTGAAGGTCCTCTGCATTATTGAATAGGATTCTTCAACAAATCTCATTTCATAATAATACGCTTTTGACTTTGGATCAGCTTGAGTACCTTCAAAATAATACATTCTTTCCAAACATGTTAGTATAAATTGAAACATTGGATTCCTCCATTGTTTTATTGTTAATGAGTTCATTATGGACTAGCCAATTTGCTTTAGTCCATTCATGATGACTCATTTTGGTAGATTCCAAGTAATCAATTAGGCTATAATTTACAACATCTAGCTCTACTTGGGCAGACTAGACTTTTGACATTCCAGACTGGTTTGTCCTTTTGGTTTTTGAATTGCCATTGCTATTGGATGAGGCAAAAGTGCCTAAGCATATGCTTTGTCTTTTGAAATACTGATTCTTGCATTATTGGTATTAAACCAAGCCTTGGGCTTGCCATATCTAGCAAGTTGTTTGCCATTAGCCTTTTAAAGCTTTAATAATCTTTTGCAAAACTTTTGTAACGAAGTTCACATAGTAGCTTCTTTTCCATGCTTGAATGATGTCTATACATCGTCAACAAGATCTTTATCCGACTTATTGAGTGAATGGTTTGTTTGGAACGAACCAGCCTTAAAACTTTGGCCTTTATTTGGTTCCATTGAGCTAATTTCCTTGAGCTTCAAAAAGGCAGACATCAGGAAATTTGGAAGTAATCATGATAAAATTTGAAAACAAGTTTTAAAATTAATATTTGAAAACAATGAGGTTCGGACTTTTGAACACTAAGATTGTGCATATGAGAACTATTATATTTTGGTAATTGACATTTCTTTGAGTAGATCAAGATCTACTATTTTTTATTGTAAGAGGAAAGGAAAGAGAGTCTCTTCATCGAAGAGTTTTATAATGATAACTTGGCTAATGACTTGGAATGGATAAATTGTGGATATGAATGGAGTTCCTAAAATACTTTCTTGACCCATATTTTTGACAAGTAAAAATTCTTGATTGATATTATAATTTTAGCAATGGATACAAACATTTGATTATTTGTAATTGACTTGTAATTGTTGCTTATTTGCTGTGTATAATTGTTATTTGGTTGGTTCAAAGTATCTTGATGGAATTAATCTTTTTGAAATACAATTCTGCACCTGAATCAACTAAGTTTGTTGTATAATTTTGTATTCATTGTTTATTATTAATATAATATTGATGTATCATTTGTAGAATTTGATTTTTGAAAATATGTGTAAGAATTTTGAAGGTTGTCTTCTTGAAAATACAATATATTATTTCTTTTGACCTTGATGATTCAGGAAAGCTGCCTTCTTGAAAATTATTGAATTTTAACAATGCCAAAATTTTTGTATTTATAAATCTCAATTTTGAGTTGAAGGATTTCTTGTTTAAGGGGTATTAACCTCCTTTTGAGTTTCTTGTAATGTGATTGGTTGTTGTTGTGGTGATTTAAACCTATCAATAATTTCTTGAAGGTTATAGGGTTTATTTGTTTGTAATTTTTCTTGTTTACTTGTTGGTTCTTTGACTCTGACAAGATAATGGATCTTTTATTTTGTCTACAAAATCTAATAATATATATATTTTTTTGCTTGGATAACTTATTGATACACACAAAATCTTTACAGTCACGTGTATTTAATTTGGTTTTTGGACTTTAATTATCAGACTTAGAATCTGATGTTTGGATTTGGAAGAATTGAGATTCTTCTATTGGACTGTCTGAATCAGATTCAGATTATGAATCTAAAAGTAATTTGTTGAGCATGCTTTTGAGTTTATCTGAAGTTTATAATTCTATAATCTTCTTTTCTAATTTGCAATCTCTTTGAAAAGTGACCGACTTTGCCACATTTGAAACAAACTAGTAATGATGAGGAGGTTTGTGATTTATTCCTTTGATATGGTTTCTTTGTGTATCGATTTTTATTCTTTTGATAATATGGATTAGGTTTGTCATTAGAAATTTTTGACTAATTTGTTCTTCTGTATCTAATTTTATCTTTTTTTTGTATTTTTGTCTTAATTTTGATGAAAAAGCTTTGATTGGTTCATAACCATGTTGTTGACAAAACCTTCCTAATTCTTTTATGTTTGTTATGTTTTGAAGTTTGAGTTGGGCTGTAAATTTGAGGTTATTGCAGAGATTTAAAGCTATTTCATTTGTCTTTGCTATAAGTCTCCATAAGTTAGTCTATCATATGGAATGATTCCATTGTTTTGAGTTCTACAATTGTTCCTAATTGTTTCTGGAAAAGTTGAAGGAAGTCTAGATAAAAATCTTTATTTCCAAAATGGATTGTTTGCTTCTGGCCTATTCATTACTTTTGAAAGAAACATATCTTTGTACTACCTAAAATCTTGAAGTTTTGGACTCCTTAAATTCATAAGGATTTCTTTTGATTTTTCTTGAAAATGAGTTGGGTCATCTATGAAATATTTGAGTATTGCAAAGATTAATGTTAATGTTGCATCAGAGATGTCATATTCCTGTTTAGTTTTGATAGGTTGACCGTAATGATTTATTTTGACAGATTGTAAAAAACTTGTTTGTTCTTGAGATGAGAGATAATGATCCCACCATCCTTTTAATTGATCAGTAAAACCAGATGATGCAGTCATTTTTCGCTCCCTACTCTAACCTGGTTCCTGTTGACCTGCACAAGTAGCACACGTGATCCACGGACCACCTTGTGATGGCCGATGATACTTCGATGCTAACGTCAGACAGGGCTCTGAGGAAGGTGTAATGTTATAACAGGGAATTTGTAGTATACCTTAGCTTACCAACCTCATGTCTTATTTATAGTGCAAGGAGTCCTGGTTTAACTAAGCCATCGTAGGCGTAGTTTAGGGAGGAGATCTTCATGGATATCCCTCTATAATTAGGAATCGTGTTGTAGAAGGGAAGTTCCCTGTTAGCTTTGTGCTCCTAGATACGCGGGAGATAGTTCTCAATCCAAGAGCAATCTGTAGAAAGGAATTTCTCTGTGTGGAAGATACTCTGGTGTTTGCTTCCTAGTTGGGAACAAAGAGCAGCTGTAGTTGCCCGTTCGAAGTTGATCCTCGAGATACTTGCCTAAGGAGGGCTTACGGGTATTGAGGACAATGGTGAAACATGTGGGCCTAGCGTGTTGTGAGAGTCTGGGTCTGCCTAGCGGACTAAAGTTAAATGAGCTTAAACCGCTTGGACCGGATCAATGTTGGGCAGATGCTGGGGCATGTAGTTCCTCGAAATCATCATGACACTTGTACGGCTCAGGGGTGTGACCGTTTTTATGTATCATCAGCCGCTCCCCCCGAGTTAGTGGGTTGTCACATCGGTTCGCTAAGTCATTTCTTGAATGGATGTGTTGTTCATAATGATTGAGTCTGAATCATTGTTTGAGCTGCATGCTGCATTAATGGCATGTGCATTGGTTCGGCAGAAAAGAGGCGAGAAATCATCCTCTTAGGTCATCCGCATTGTTGAGTCTAATTATTCTACTTTGTTCGCTTTCGAAGATATTGTTTTGAAAAGATCGTTTGTCTTCTTCATGGCTCAAGAAAACCTTCTTGATGATGCTGCTTTGGCTGAGGCCCTGGAGTTTTTTCAAGACAGGTTGTTGTCCGAGCCTGGTCTTGCCGAAATTCGTACAAAGTTTGAAGTTCTTGAGGACCTACCATTGTATCTCCTAACGGGCGACCAACTGCTTGGGTCACCTTATGCCAGTTTCATCTGTTTACATTGTGGGATGCTTCAAACTGGAGTGCATATTTTGGTCCTAGATGTGATTTGGGAGTTCTTGGATCTCTTAGGGATTTCTCTGGTTTAGTTGGGGCCTAATGGATATAGGATCATTCTCATGATTCTACTCAGTGCTAAGGAGGCTGGTGTTAGCCTGACTCCGCGGGTGATCCAGTTGCCGACGTCTACCCAGCTGAAGAGCAATGATGTCTATAAGATGAAGTCGTCGAAGTGCTTTGGTAAACTGCCTGATGATTTCAAGTTCTGGCAGAAGTACTGCTTATTGGCTCCCACAAATTTGAAGTATTTCAGGTGCAGGGGTCTTCCGCTCGAGCGACAGTTCAGGTGGCTCCGTAAGTTCAACCATTTTCTTGAGATTTTGATATGTTTGGTAGCGAACCGATTGCTCATTACTTGTGTTCCCTTGCAAGAAGGTTTCCTACAACTCCTCTTACCTTAGAGAAGCAAAACGCCATGGAGACGTTTTGTATCGTGCCGCAAAAGAAGGCGATCGATGTCACAAGAGTTTCCAACTTCATCCGTAGTGGGCTGTGGGACAACTGGAACGTCGCCCCTACTCTGTATCAAGAGTCGCGTATTAAGTTGGAAGATGGGGCCCCTTCCAGGAAGAGAAAGGTTGCTGGGGCCAAAGTTCTTGTTCTGTCCGATGCGAAAAATCCGTCCGAAACGCTTGCTTCCTTTGTGAGGAAGATGTATCGCCTTAGAGTTGTACCGTCTTTGGCACGAGCCGTTCCAGTGAGAGAGAAGCGCGAGTCTGCCAGGCCTGTTGAGGCGGAGACTGACGTTTCCGTCTTAGAGAAAGATTACCTGCGGTTGGCAAGAGTCATGGATAGGTCGAACCTTAGTGATGCGCAGGTCGAGGCTCTGAATGACTGTCTGGTGAGGGTTGCAATGGCAGCTTCCATTGGTGCTGATTTGCGTGGGACCATTGTTGTTGGAGGCTCTTGTGAAGATTTGCCTGAGGTGGTAGAATCTGATCGCCCTACTGTTGATTTCTAGGCTACAGCTAGAAGTGTTGAAGGGTCATTTGGATAATTTGCTCCCTTTTCTTCCTTCGGATCCCATTGAGCTGCCTCGCAATGAAGGGCCAATTGTTAACGACAAAGGGAATGCCACGGAGGAGAGTCTGAGGACGGTGGAAACCGTGAAGGGCGGCGCTAGCCTAATATCTGATCCGAGAAAGCTTCATCTGGCGACCAGGCTGAAAAGCGGTGGTCTCATGGCAAGCCGTCAGAATCAGTTCGGGACTGACTAGGCTCCCACCTTCCGAATCATTTATGTCTGAGCAGAGCAGACTACAGATTCAAAGAGTAAAGGTTTGGCAACCAAGCTAAAAAGCAGTGGTCTCGTGGCAAGCCGTCGGAATCAGTTCAGGACTGACTAGGCTCCCACCTTTCAAACCATCTAAACCTTCCCCGCGCGGTGGGGGCAGCTAATTCGAGTGAGGTTTGGCAACCAGGCTGAAAAGCAGTGGTCCCGTGGCAAGCCATCGGAATCAATTCAGGGCTGGCTAGGCTCCCACCATCCAAATTATCTACACCTGAGTGCACCAAGCTACAAATTTGGGAGGGTTCGGCGGCCACACTGAAAAGCAGCGATCCCGTGGCAAACAATCAGAATCAGGTCGTGGCTGACTGGTTTCCCACCTTTTGGACTATCTACACCCTCGCAGCGCGGGCTACAAGTCCAGGTTTGGTGATTTGGCGGCCACGCTGAAAAGTAGTGGTCCCGTGGCGAGCCATCATAATCAGTTCGGGACTGACTAGGCTCTCACCTTCTAAAATATCTACACCCTCGCAATGGGGGCTATAAGTCTAGGTTTTGATCAGAAGCTTTCATTGCTAGTCATCACCAGCTATGCTTACCTGATTAGGTTCGCGAACATTGACAGCAAAGGGGGCAATGATCCTTGGTGAGTCGTCGTCACTAGGCGTGATAGCGCTGATTAGACTCCCACTTCCTAAACCGTCGATGCCTGCGCTAAGCGGACTAGGTATCGGGATGAACCCAAAGCCATCGTAATCAGTCTTGGCTGATTAAGCTTATCTGGTTTGAATAGAAGTTCCGCCTGCTAGGGGGCGTGCGAACCTATTCCATCAACATGTTGCATGAAGTGGATGAAATTTATTTAAATCAGCTGGTGATCTAAAGGTATAATCTGCATGTCAGGGTTGACTAGGATCTCTAGCGCTCGTGCCAAGCACGTGACAAAGTGATGTTTGAATAACAGACTGAGCCCATGGGCCCGCAAAGAAATGGCTAGGGTTTTCTGCATGGTGCATTGCGTGTATGGCGTAGATTGTGCAGTTTCACGCATACAGCGTAGGCTGCGTGACGGTTGAGTATCGGTTACTCCCCGTCAATTGATGGGGTTGCGTGCAACGTCAATAATTGACTAACGTCGTTTTTGCAGTTTCCTTAGGAACCGTCATCTTTCAGTTACCCATACGATATTCAATGTTTGGCAGTTAATGCTTGAGTGCCTGCTTGGTGAACCATCATGTCTATATAATGGTGTTTTCCAATCGTTGTAGGCACTTCATAACGCTTATCTTATGTAATGTTCTTGCTTGAAGAAGATGTTTTGGGTTTTCCAAAGGCTGAGGAAAATGCTTTGGGTTTTTCAAAGGCTGAATTTGATTCTCCGTCTCTGGAGTCTCCGAATGTTCTGACATTTACGCCGATCAAGCAAAGAGATAGCTATTGTTATGCATGGTCACCTGATATGGGTGGGCACGTAGTTGATCCGCTGAGATCTCATAATTTCTTCTCATTTCACGGAGAAGTAGTACGAATTTACTACCAAGGGAGATGCCTTGGTGTTACACTGTACCACTTGTGTCTTCGTGTGCTCGGATCCCGTTGTTAACCGATGACTGATCGAAGTGTTGGTTGATGTGTGGTGTCTCCAGGCGTGGTAGCTCTCAGTCACACCTGCCATCGCATATGGGAAAAATGGTCTCTCTTGTCGACACTGTGAGATCGTAACTACGTCACTGTTTGTGGCCATCCTCATCTTCCTTCTTCTAAGCCCTTTGAGAAGGTTGGATTGACGGTGGGATGTCTCTTGAGGAAATCAATAGCTAGTTGTGAGGTCTACAACGATGTAAGGAGAACGTATCCTCAGAGTGGTGTGACGGAGCAATCTAACTGCTCAGTCTTTTCAATCCCTTCTCACACTTCGCTGTTGTCTTCAGAAGGGGTCGAGCAACTTTTTTTTTGTTTTTTATTTTTATATTTTACCTTTGCTGTCACTTGCAGATTGCTCTCATCTAAGGGTTTGCAAGTCTTCGGCGGACGTTGTCCATAGCAGAATTGTCTAAGTGAGTATTTTATTTTAGTTCACACTGTATTCAGACACTTACAGTGCTCAATCTTTGTATCCGCCTCAGGGCGTTCGATATGTAGCCTTTTGTATCCGCCTCAAGGTACTTGTTGTTACATCTTTCCGATAATCAATAGAGTTTATTTTTCGTAATTCTTCTTTTATTTCTTAAATGATACTACACCAAAAATACCCATCAGCAACGGTTTTGAACCGTGGGGGTAACCCATTGTCACGGCTTAGAGCCGTGGGCTGTAGAGGCGTCGCTAAATCCCCAGTAACGGCTAAAAACCGTGGCAAAACATATTAGCAACGGTTTTATGCTCGAGGACGGTTGATGATTTAGCCACGGTTATAAACCGTTGCAAAAATGTTAGCCACGGTTTTAAGCCGTGGCCAGGAATAGCCACGGTTCTAAGCCGTTGCAATAGTTTTAGCCACGATTTTAAGCTGTGGCCAGTCCTAGCCACGGTTATAAGTCGTGGCAAGTCATGGCCACGGTTATTAGCCGTTGCAATAATGTTAGCCACGGTTTTAAGCCGTGGCAAGTACTGGTCACGGTGTTTTTTTTTTTTCTGGTCACGGTGTTAAGCCAATGCAATTCTACTGACAGTGATGCAATACAGGCAATGAAGAGAAATTACAGACTGAAGAACTTGTAATTGTAATTCTGGATTGATGATAGTAAATGGAATGGATTGTATTAAATAAGAAAGCTAATTCGAGATAGCTAATCTCCTGTAGAGCAAATGCTCAAGTGTACAATTTTCTTACAAATCAAATGAATCCCTTTTTCTCTCTTATGCTCTCTTATTTATAGTACTACATTTATTGACAACTAATCTAACAGAAATCCTTCCTAAACAACATTACATGTAACAACATAGCACTCTGCAACATATAGCAACCTGCTCCCTTTAGTAACAACACTTGTGTTAGCAGCCTGCATTCCATTCAGCAACAACAGCATTAGGTGATCTGAGCATTTTCAATTACAAAATATATTTATTGCAATTTTCATGTTGATATCTTACCTTCTGCCAACTGGAGATCTGAGCATTAGGTGATCTGTTGGTGGTTCTGTGGCCAATGCCAGCGCTCCAAGAGTATCCATGATGAGATTGACCCAAAGAAGCTGCAGAAAGAAACAGTTCAGACGAAAATCAAACAAAGAGAAATTATGGTACAAGAAGCCATGAGACATACCTGCACTACATTCAAGGGAACATTCCCGGAATAAATTGCAACCACAACATTTATTACAAGAGCTGCAACATTAACTGTGAGCTGAAACTGTGAGCTGCAACATTAACTCTGAGCTGCAACATTACAAGAGCTGCAACATTAACCGGATGTTCTATTCTTGAGCTCATCGGAGAGAACACCCACTATGTTCTCCACATCAACTGCAATGGCATCGGGTCGTTTACTATTGTATGCCCGTACCATCTTTCTCAATACCTTAGCAAAAAGAATATCAGAACTATCCAGTAGAATGCAACATCATTAAATAGTGAGGATGCTCCTAATAGAGCAATGCAGGCAGCTGTTATGCGAGCTGAGGCCAAAAGATACAACCAAAATCAAAACTTTCTTCTAATTGAGATTTTGTTTCCATCTTCAGCGATATTTTCCGTAGATAATCTGACTGAAGAAATCAAAATTACAGGTCGTTATACCCCCTCCCAATAAGAGGCTATCTGAAAAGCCTAAGTAATAACAAATAAAAATCAACTTTCTAACAATATCAGTCTATATCTAAGAACCTCAAGAAGTGAGGTGGCATTGTCACACACCACATACCATATAAATAAAAACCACTACTACCACACACTGAAATACTGAAGAAGACAACTGATGGGAGTTTTCAATTTCTCTCATTAATTAGAAAACAAATAGAATAACAAAAACTTACTTTTGTGTACTTAGAAATGTGTACTCAATGACGTGGTACAAAAAATATAAGATTCCATAAGTAACATCAATTTCTTAGGAAGAGTATAGCATAAGTAACAAACCTGATTATGGTCTGGAAAGGGGATTATAGAAGCACAAACACCTAAGATCAAGGAAGGATGGATTTCGCAGTGGAAAGACAATCTTTATTCTTGACGAAGACAATATTACTTAAACTACATCACTTCCTATCATTGTTTCTATTGGCATTATGGAAAGACAAATAGGCATATTAGTGTGTATGTGTGTGCTTGTGAAGACTGCGGAAACCATAACCATAATGGAGTTCACTGACACATAAAAACTACTTCTTAAATTACTTGTTAGCCTTCCTTGTGATGTACCCTCTAGAATTGGAGGTGTTATAACATGCTGAAGAGTATATCATAACCATTTTGTTGATCTTAAGCTTCATTTTCAACAGTGATAACATGGAAGTATGCATTTTAAATTTAGACATGACAAAAGTTACCCGGAGATAGCATTGATCACTACACGGGTCCCTGTTCTCTTCAAGTCCACACCAGCTTTATTGCTTTTCACTCTGTAAGAGAAGAACTTGATTACATGATAAAGAATCAGAGCACTTCAAGTCGATAAACAACAGAATAACAAAGTCCATCAGACGGCAATCGAACACCTGTGGAACAAAGTCCATCAGACGAAGAACAATTTCAACGAAATTAAATATCCACCATATCATAGGAGAAAACTTTCTTTCTATAAGTGCTGAAAACAAAAACGTGTCAAATTAATTTACAAGGTATGGAGGGATGCGGGACAGACAATAGAGATCCATTTCTTACAGTCAAATTAATCAAGAATCCTTCATTTGGATTATCAATATTCAAGAATCCTACAAGGTATGTAGATATGTTTGTTGTAATATTCCTTTGATAATTTTCAAACCATTGAAAAAACGGCATATTGAATTTGTATTTATCACAAAATTCATAACACATCTTGCCTAATTTCATTCTTTGGTTATTGAGTAGAAATTTTTTTGGGTAGTATTGTAGTCTTGCATATATTCTTTTTTAATATAGTTTGTCTAATTGAATTCTTTTTCCATTATGTATATTTGTGATGAATTTCATAATTTTTTTGGGGACATTTGATTTCTTTGTTCTTCTAGTATCTTTGATTGTTGATCTTTCATGTTAATTGATTGTTGTGTAAATAATTTGAAGGGTTATAGAGAAGGAATTGTTGAAATGTCGATTCTTTAATCATTTGTTCCGCGGCTCGGGAAAAGAATAGGTCTTGGCTATCAAAGATGTATGTTTTGTAGGTTTTAGGGATTGAACATTGTTTTAACTCTTGTTCTGTTTCAGATACTTGACATTCTAAACTATTAACTATGTTTGATATATTTTGCCTAGAGGACGAAGAACGGGTAAACTTTGATCAAAAAGACATTTGGATGGCCAAATTTTTGTTCGGGTTTAGCGGTTTCACCTCATATGGAACCACTCAGGACGGGACCACCAATGGGAAGACCTTAAGCCACACAACGCCTATCCACGGCTCAACGGGCTTCTCACGGCGCACCCCACTTGGCTAAACCGACGTCCTAACTGCAAGGGTTTTCTCTAGAGACTTTTGTCTACTAAACACTTGGCTACGTAGGGTTTCCCCAAGAGACTTTCACGCAAAAAGTCTACCAACACTCTCTTGATTGGATAGACATTGTTATTATTATTATTAGAACTACTGCAGGTATGTTATTGATTCCGGTTATGTGAAGCAACGGCATTACAACCCTCCAACTGGCATGTACTCGGGCATTATTCAGATTAGCAGGTTTGTGATTTCTATTTTTTCTTTTTCTTGTTAACACGTCATTTTCAGGTTTGTGATTTCTATTTTTTCTTTTTCTACTGTGGTTTCCAAACTTCTCTATTTTAGAAACTAAACCAAATATATGTTGTCTCTATGTAGCATTTAAATTTATGTCTAAATGGTTGCAGAATGGACGACTAGAGCCTCAAGATGCCATGTCTGAATATTTACATGATTTGTTTTATGTACATTATATTTAATGTGGAATTCTACACAGCCATTACTCATCAAAACTTGCACAATTATACAAAACTAGCCACTGGGATTCACCTTGATTTACAACAAAAAGTTCACAGAGGTTAAAAAAATCTGTAACTTAATAAGCAAACATAAATACATAATAATTATACAGGTGGTGGCGGCAAATCTAATAGAAGCCAAAACCCAACACAGTCATCTGAATCCAAGTCTTCTTGGATGGCAAGGAAATGCAATCCTCCACAAGCTTTCTTTGCTGCTTCCCAATTTTCAGCCTCTTGTTCTGCAGCCGGAGTTTTCCTGTAGGTAGCATACACATACCGGGTAGAAATTCCAACTCCTAGAATCAAAGCATTCTTTGCAATATCAGCTTCAACTGAACATACCTCCAACCCATTCATCCAAGCTATAATATACAAAGTGTCAGTGTGAACACTAAAACAGGCAACAAGAAATGTAGTTTCCACTCCGATCTTTGCGAATAGATGAAAATAACTCGATTATAGAATACTACCAGAACACAGTAATTTCCCATTTGTATGTCTTCAGCTTGTAATTTTAATGTTGAATAGATATGAAGCTCAGAGTTCTTTTTTTTTTTTTTTTTTTTCAGAAATCAAATCGGATTATAATGCAAATTTACAGATGAACAAAATTTAAGAAATACCTGATAAAGGTTTAGCACGTGAAGTTGCAACAGCTAATCCTGGAATCAAAGTCTTTTCATCAATGTTGATTCCCAATAACTCCAGGTCTAGACTAGCGCCAAATGCAAATTTTGTTTCTAGAGACAAAACCTCTTCTTGAACAGCTGAGAATTAGGAAAGTGTCAGTAGAAACATTTTCTTTTTAAGTACATGACAGGAAGCACAAAAGGAAATTGAAGATCAAGCTATAAAAATTAGAAACAACATCAAATTGTGACATCCAAATTCATCTCATAAGTAAATAAATGATGAGTCACAAAACAACAGAATAACAATGAAAGCACTACTAAATGAACAAAGTTATATGCCATCATATGCACTTGATATTGAAGGCTGCAGTTTAGAGCTGTCTGAACAATCACAAGGTAGGTAGATGACATGTTCTCTAGATGGATTGACTGTGGTAACTATATCCAAATCAATAGGTAAGATCCATCAAGAATGCACTGATAATCATTGAAAAAAAAATTGTATGATAGGCACTTAATATCAGAGTCTCCAGTTTAAATCCTGTCTGATTAATCTCGATTCTCGAAGTAGGTATAAAAGTTCTCCCTTTTTTGGAACTTTCTTTTATTTCGCGATAAAATAATAGATAGATGGTAACAATGCATTGAAATGGTTTAGTTCATGATTCTACAGCATATTCTTCACAGATAAATTTAACGAAAAGATTTGACGGACAAAAACAAATTTTAAAACCAAGTAATCTCGTAAGCACATACCTGCGAAAGGTAGTTGAACAAATGCCCACTTCTCTCCAACAAGGTTTTCAGGAAGTTCCATTGGGAAAGGGTTATCCAGTGCCAGAAGTGGCTTAGATCCCTCTTTGAAAAATGGATGACGCATATAAACAGTCTCATACCGTTCTTCCAGCCACAGGATCAGTGAAAGGCACTGCACATCATCATGAAGAATATAATGGAACTATTAAAAAAAGAAAACCATAGCTGAATTTGTTCATGCTTATTCTCAGCCTACTACAAACCTAATTTAAATGTCTATGCAATATTACTTGTTTATATAAGATATGACACAAGTACGTAATAGTAATGACATTCACATTGAGAATTAGTATTAGGACGAGTAGATGCCTCCTCAAGGTGACTGGATCAAGGTTGGCAAGTATGGAACTTCTCAGAATAACCTTAGATCAGGTGAGGTTTTTCATAGCTTAGAAAGGGTTCTTTGGGGAGCATTTGGACAGCCTACACTGCCTGATACATGTAGAGTTGATGTATATATTATTTAACAGTGGACTGTTAGTACTACATTCTCTTAATAGATTGTTGCAAGTTTAGAAAGTTCGAAAAAAATTCTATATAGGGAGAAATCTTTCCTAAGTTAAGATAGTCTTGTAAACTCCTCTAATAAAATTGAAGGTCCTACAAATTTTATTAGACAAAAAATATAGTAGAGTGTTTCTTTACCACTTTTGAGGATGGGGGTTTACGCACAACCGAGGCAAAGTGGTTTATGATTAAATCTCAGAGACATATCGTTTAGTAGATCCAAGTCTATGGCCTTTTTTGGGTTCACTTGGAGGTTTAGAAACCACTGTAGGAGGTGTGATGTACTTGCACTCATTTCAAGGGGGTAAGAGTTCATGTTTGCGGTGGCTTACAATTTGATTTCCTGTAAACATTAAAAGAAGTTAATATACGGATGACACAAGCAAAGCAAGCGATTAATAGAACAAGTATACTTGTGTATTTGCATGAATGGAAGCTCATGTTTGAGGTGACTTAAAGTTTGATTTCCTCTAAATATAAAAATAAGCAAATACATAACTGATACAAGTAAACAATTGATAAAACAAGTAAACACTTACGCGTTTACTAGGGACAGGTTTTATGCCAAGCTCCTGGCATGCTTTTGTTATAATAGTCTGCATTTGAGTCCTACAAATAAAAGCAACAAATATGAACAGGAGGGTTGGTAAGTAATCTTAATTAATACATAATAGACTAAACTTGATGCATAAGTTCACCTGAAAAACCTGACTTTTTCAGGTAAAGGAAGGCCCAATTCATCACAAATGGACACCATAGCATCCTTCAAAGTAATACTATTGATGACATTGTTTGGAAAATACTTAGTATACTGAAGTGAAAGAGAGTTATCACAAACAACAAGCTCCCACAACTTCTTCCCTCTAATATCCAAAATGGGTCTTGAACAAAAATCAAGCTCCCACTCATATATGCTCTCTGGGTCGATTTCTGGGTCAAGGTAGCTGAGTTCTGCAGTGGGGTCATCTTCAAACTCAAGATCTTCAACCCCTTCCACAGAGGGTGGTGAAGATGAAGTGGGTGTTTCTGACAATTGTGAGAACAGGACTAGTTTTGGTTTATTAGTGGAGAAATGGGAGAGATGGGGGTATGGGATTCTGCCATGAGAAGTAGAAGAAGTGATGGGTTTTGTTGGGAGGGAAGTGAAGGTGGGAGAGGTGTGGTTTGGGGTTCTGGTTGGAGCTGAGTTGAAGCTCAGGCTCGCCATGGCGGGCTTAGATTGGTTTCAGAGAGACGGACAGATTGAAGAGAAGAGATAATGGTGTATCTGCTACTTGGTTGGTTTGTGACAGTTGGAGAGTTTCGGGTGTATTTAGTGGGTAGTCTAGGTGTATTTAGTTGGGAAATGACCATGTGCAAATTATTTACCTAAAATGGCATGATTTAGACAAAAACATCTTTCTTTTTTACGTTTTTTTTTTTTTTTTTGTTAAAAGCCTTAGGCAATATATTAATACCTACTAGCTATTACATTCAAGTTTGCTGGCATCCGATGCCAAGCAATGAGTCTTACCATTAGGGTCTCTAGATATATATCTACATTACCAAAAAGGAAGCATAAGAAGCAGACGTTTATTATTACAAATGAGAGAGCGTCAGACCCAATGCAAAGTAGAAAGTTGTTGAGAGTCGCCAGCTTGGATGAGGTCTAAAAGGGTAGCCGAGTCTCCAAATAGAAGTTCGGTCCTTCATTTCTGAGCCTAAATGAGTAGCAAGGCCGCTTCCGCCGCATATCCATCCGCCATCGTGTTGTCACGAACTTTTTTTCCTATCTGACAGGCAACTAAAGCTAGAACATTTTCAGCAATGACGGTTGCTGAAACTCCCACACTCCCTGCTTAGTAGACTAAAAAAAGCAAGCATCAAATGTGAGTATAACCATATCTCTATCTAGGTAGAGTGGAAGAGGCTGAAGGTGGTTTGCTTTGAGATTAATTTTGTGGGTATGGACTGAGTGGATTTGATCATGGATAAGATGTGTTGGTGAAGGTACATTAACAGGAATAGAGACCTCTGAGGCTATGCTCAAATTTATAGCGGAGCGAGAAGCAAGCGGTTTGTCTATGACGGTTGTGTCCAGGATTTGGGGGATTGATGGAAAATGGGGGGTGTGTTCAGTCTAATCTGGTAAGGAACCACTGGTTGGACCAAGACTCCTAAAGATTATTACAATGTGATACAAAGGTCATAGGAGAGATTTTGGTTTTGTTGAAAATAGTTTGATTAAGCATATACCAGATAGTCACAAGGATGGCAGTAAACTGGGAAAACATCTCATCAAAATTTATAACATGGGTTTTAGCAAAATCCCACATGAATTCAAAAACTCTCAGAACAGAGTGAAGGTTGAGAGCTGGGGATGTCCAATTAATAGGGAGAGGAGAAATGAGCTAGAATCGGGATATTATATGGCAAAGGAAGAAAAAATGGAGCTTCTGGGCGTGACAAAAGGTGCAATTGTCCTCAATGGGGATATGGATCTTAACTAGATTGGCTCTCGTGGGAAGCAAATTAGCTAATCTTTCAAAGGAGAAACATAGCACTGGGAGGGGCTTTGATTCTCCAAATGGATTTCAAAAGTTTAGAGCCGAAGGCGGGAGGAGAGAATGGAAGTAGAGATTTCTAAATGACTCATGGTGAAAGCCCACGTTGCACTTTTCATCGAAAAACGTCTTTTTTGTCAAAAGTCCAAAGCAGTTTGTCAAGATTGATATTGAGGTGGATTACAATATCTTGAATATCGCTAGCCACCGGACTCGAAAAAATAGAGTTGATAAGATCCGAATTCTAGTGGAGTTAACCTCCAGGAGGAGAGGTCCAAAGGTCTCGGATAGAATGAGAAAGTCTAGGATCGGTGGAGTCAGGGACACAATCCACAAGAACAATATTTGATTTGACCCAACAATCTAGCCAGAGGTTGGTTTGATTTCCAGACATGATTTGACATATAAGAAATCGTTTCATTTTGAGAAGGGTTGTTAGGTTCCCTCTCCAAGCGAAAGAAGCCAAGGAGGGGTGTCTACCTAATTGGAAGATATTTTGGTCTTGAAAATAGAGCACCTTGAATTGGCGTGTTCGGTGGTGTTGAGACAAGGAGAGAGCATTCCAAATGTTCTTGGCCAATAAGGCAAGATTTATGTTCCTACACGAAGGAATATTGAGACCACCAAGAATTCGGGGCAAACAAACCTGATCCCAAGTACAAAGATGTTTGGCCTTACTATATGTCGTCCCATTCCACTAGAAATCCCTAGCCAGGTGGTCCAATTTTGTTGAGACGGTGCAAGGCAGCAGAAAAGTTTGCATAGAGTAAATGGGGCTCGCATTGAGAACCGATTTAATCATCACGGTACGACCCACTTGAGAAATGATTTTGGCTTTCTAAGAAGAAAGTTTAGCATTATCTTTGTCAATAAGTAATTGGAAGTCCACAACTTTCTTCTTGGAAAATAGAATAGGGGATCCAAGATATTTATCTTTAGAATTATAGCTCCTAGTGCCCAAAATCCTATTAATCATTTTAGCATGTCTAGGGTGCACGTTGGAACTATAAAAGACTAAAGACTTTCATAATTAACTCATTGTTTTGAAGCCAAGCAATAGTCATGTAGAATCTCTTTGATTGAATGGGCTTCAGCTAAAGAGGCTCTGCAGAAAAGCATCAAATTGTCTGCATAGAGAAGATGACTAATCGAAGGAGAATGTCTTCGGAGTTTGATACCTTGTATCCTGCCTTCTAATTCAGCCTTATGGAGCAGACGAGAGAGAGCTTTTGTTACCTGCAAGAAAAGGTAAAGAGATAGGGGGTCGCCTTGGTGGATGCCTCGAGATGGCTTAATGAGATGAAGAGGGGAATCATTAAGAAGAACTTGGAGAGAGGTCGTGGAAACACATTGATTAATCATTTCAATCCATCATTCTGCAAAACTAAGCTGTTGGAACACTTGGGCCAGAAAAGATCATTCAACCCTATCATAGGCTTTGGTTATATCCATTTTGATTGCCATCCAACCTTGCTTTTTCTTTTGAAAATGTTTCATCTGATAGAAAGTTTCATGAGCAAAGCTAACATTATCCGCTATTGGCCAAAATTTTGGATATCACTTTATAAATTACATTGCAAAGGCCTGTAAGACGGAATTTATCTGGCGAGACAGAAAATCTTTAGGTTCCACTAGCTTTCCCCCCTAACTTTGTTTCTATTGGAGAACTTAGTAAAAGGTACTGGATGTCCACCACATACTTTGAGGTCGCATGATTTAGGAAGTCATGTCGTGAACATAGCATTAAAGTTGCTTATCACCTCATGCTTTCATAACTACAATTAAGTTGTCGGAGTGCACAAACTTGTCACACCAATGATTTGCCGATTTTGACCCGTCTATTTCTATATTTACATGTTTGTCAGGTCATTTATCATCTTCAACGTGTTTCACTTTTGGAAGGTATTTATTGGATTTAGTGTAGTTGATGACTAAAAGTGCACAAATTTCCACATTTTGTTTATGGTGGATTCAAAATCAGAGCAGTTAAAGTATTTAAAGCTCCATTAGTCTCTCTTTATTTTTTTCATCAAAAGTTGTGCATTGCAATGAAGTACATTACAACCCCCAATCCTTCTAGGTATCGAGGGAGGGAGCGAGGATGCTCCCTCGCACGTGAGTTTTTTGGGCGAGGGAGGGTGGAGCGCAGCTGACATTGATAAAAAATAAAAATATAAAAAAATCGAAAATTTGGGGGAGAGAAGGAAGGAATGGGCAAGCTCTCCCCATTTTCAGTCTCAGAGCTAACCCTCCCTCTCCCTCTCTCCATTTTCCATCTCGACAGAGAAGGCCCTCCCTCTCCCCAAACAAAGCTCTCCCTCGCCACCCTCTCCCCATCATCGTCTCAACCGACCGAAGGAGAAGAGAAGAAGCTCCCTCGCGCATTCCCTCGCCGAAAAGCTCCTCCCAAATGAAAACTCAACCGAAGGTAAGTCTCCCCTTCATTTCTGGGCGATTTCTTGTGGTGGGTTTCTCTAGGGTTGATTTCAGGTGGCGGGTTTCTAGATCTAGGGTTACACCTCTTTCGCTGCATTTCGAACTTTGGTTGTGTTAGTGGTTTTAGGGTTTACGAAACTCTTTGATTGTGTGGATTGTTTCGATTAATTTGGTTGATAATTGGGGTTTTCAAAAAAAAAATTGTGTCCAGGGAAATTGGGGTTTTCTATTTTTGATTGGGGAAATTTGAGAATTGGGGGTTTTCTGTTTTTGATTGGGGAAATTTGAGAATTGGGGTTTTCTGTTTTTGATTGGTTAGTGATCAAAATATGGTACTACAAACCTTGGAACTCTTAAACTCCTATATTATGCAATGATAAACTCAGAGTACTGAATCTTGTTTTTTGAGAATTGATTTCTCTCTGCAACCATAACAAATTCAAATTCATACTGTAAGTGAACTAACATTGCAGCAGGGTTCTTCGTGGTCTATATTTGGGAGTTTTGGAGGATGATGTGGTGATGGATGAAAGTGTGATGAAAGAAGTGGAGGAGGTGATTGAGAAGGCTAAGATGACACCAGCTGATATGAGTGAAGTTTTGATGAAGAATAGAAGGGATAAAGGGAAGGCAATAGTGGAGTTGTTGGAGGGTTCTTGGTGAAGCCACCATCCACCTTGCTGATTTTGCAGATGCATCAAAGCCTTCGACTGCTGCACTTCCTCTTCATTATTGTTATTGCTAAGATTTGAATATATGATCAGAAGTTGCTTGAGCAAAATATGATTGAGACAAAGATAATCCAAGATATAATCTTTATTGAAAATTGTTGTGAAAAGAGGAAACCCACAATCCGAACAAGGTATTAAGAGAAGGTTGAGGAAGAGGATGTGCTACATTGATAAGAGATTAATTAAGATGTAATGAAGTTGTTTATGTTTTGTTTTGTTAAAGTGTAATGCGATATGTTGAGTTTTGTCTTGGAGAGGTTCACAAAGTGTTTCAAATTTTGGTAATAGTTGCAAAATTAAGAAGCCTTGTTGGCACTCCAAATCCTGTTTTTTTTTTTTTATCTTTTGGGGGTTAATTAATGGTTTGTCTTGATTTGTTTCTGTTTGTTTGGATAATGTTGTTTATATAATATGAAGTGGTTGTATTATAGATTTGATTAAGAAGTTGTGTGTTTAGTTTCACATGATACTGGGGAGGGAGGAAGCAAGCCATGTGTGTTGTTGTTTCACTATCAAAATTGATAGCTGGAGATGAAAATGTCACTGATCATTTGACAATTCACGTGGTAAAAGATGGTTTACAGTTCATTACTTGTGCTTCTTCACATGGAACTATTGGAATGATAAATCTATTAAACCAAAAGAGGAAACCCGCAATCCGAACAAAGTATTAACTTGTGTTTCATTGACTCTTTGAAGCAGTGTAGTCGTATCCTTAGAAATAGATTGTTGTAAACGATTGCTCTTACATACTACTAACATCTTTCGATTGAGGAAAAATGGAATCTGAATTTGCTGAAATACTGAAAAATTGAATCTGAATTGCTAGACCTTTATTACTTATCAAAAAATGACTTACAGACGCTACGGGGGTACATTACGACGTTACCCGTATTAAAAACCAAACAAAATTAAGAACAAAACCTGTCCTTAACACAGTTGCCAGAATACAAAACTAATACGAACAAAATAAACTTAAAACACCAAAAATAATTGAATCCAACCCTTTGCATCCTGAAAGGAAACAAAATGCAAAACGACCCATCCGCAACACCAAGCAAGCAGCATGTATGCGTCTGACTGCACCTTGGCTCGCAGCAGATCTGCCCAATCCGCAACACCAAGCAAGCATCCCCTGTTTTACAGAAATCCGGGAGCACTTCCTGTAGACAGCACCCGCTCCCAGACAGCATGAAGGCGAAACTGTCTCGACCACAGATTGCCCCTGCAACGCGCTGCTGTTCCAGACCATGCTGTCTCGACCACGGACTGACCCTGCAACGCGCTGCTGTTCCAGACCACGTTGTCTCGACCACAGACTGCCCCTGCAATGCGCTGTTGTTCCAGACCACGCTGTCTCGACCACAGACTGCCCCATGTCGGTGACCCTAGCTTTTGCACCAGCAAACCGCTGGTACTCCTCAAACACAGAAGACAAACACCAATTCTGCAATTTCCTCAGGCAACCCACAATGCAACCTGTCCGATGCTGTTGATAGACACTTTCAGTAATTGAAAAAATGCCTTTCGTAGCACGAATGAATGACACAAGAAAAGAAACTTTCAAAGTTACAAGACATTTTGGCATGTGGATTAAGGCTTTGTTCAACATATTAAGAAACCAGGTTATTCAAGTTGATTCCTCTAAAATAAAAACTAACGTGAACACATGTTCCATGTTCAACGGCCAACCAATGTCATCTAAAACAGCCTGTTGCTACATGGGATCACTCACTAGGATGAAATAATGGCTCCATTATTGTAGCATGTCTAGACAAATGTAGGTGTTTAAGTGAGGTGATAGTCAAACTATTCTGTTACACATTTAATAATTTATCATTTTCATCAATGACATTTTAAGTGTGCCTGACTACAAAGGAAGGTATAGGAAAATATGTCATACCTTGCCGCTTTTGCAATGAATCAAAACTGGATGATTTCTAACATCTGGTAACAACACAGAAAAATGGGGTTAACAAGAAACACTTAAAGGTAATGATGAGAGAATAAGTGGTGAGGATGTTGCTTCAATTCAGTACCTAGTAAGACTTTCAGAGCCTCCATGATAGTGTCCTTGGGAAGATTCACAAAAGGCTCCTGCAGATTCAGACATTACAAACAACATATGATTAAACAAGAAAGTGTACTATTACAAAATTTCTAATAGCACTTCAATCATTAACAATAATGGACTCTTCATTTTAGAGTTGAACCAAATACACACAATGATGACTTCATCTGTTGCCTATTTAACAATAATGGACTCTTCATTTTAGATTTGAAATGTCACCTAATAAACAATCCAGTGTTTTATTTCTAGTAAAGAACCAAATACACACAATGATGACTTCATGTGTGGTCCATTTTCTCAAAATTGGTAATCTTTTACAAGATAAATTTAAAAGTACACAGTTTGAGATGATATAATCCGAATATGCTAAATGGCTACACAAAAAATCTAGCTTGCACAATTAGTATGACCTCCCAGCCGTAGGGATTAGATCTGAAGGTCACAGAGCATGCATGATATAAGCACCTAGAAGCCCACTGCAAAAGAAGTGGAAGAACCCCATATATTCATATGATACAATTAATGCTTCCATTTCCTCCCTCTCCTCTGATCTATGGTTAACAATATGGATATTCCAGAATATATCCTTGTCCAAGATGAAAGACTGGTCATATTCACCTCCACAACATAATTCAGCATTCATGTGATATTTTACAAAAACAATTTATCCACATAGATTAGAGATATTTGTGATTGGGTTTTCATTGAGTTTTGATTATTGCTTCAAAATGATCCAAACCTTAGCGTCAATTTCTTTAGAAAAACAAAATTAAAGTCCAGATCACCTCAAAACTTCACAATCAATTAAATTAAAGTTAAGAAACTACAAACAAGACAAGATACAATCAATGACAAACAGAAAAGCAACTATCATCATCAAAATAAGCACAAACACCAAATGATGGGTAAAACCCAAATCTAAAGCAAACCCAATCCATAAAAACCTAAATCAAACAATGGGTTTCAATAATCAACATTGAAATCACATATAAAATGGATACAAATTATACCTTGGTGCCCTCAATGCCAAAGTGGAAAAGATGGATGTTATGTTCAGCAAGAAACTTGGAATTCTCTTGGGGGTAGGGTTCAGTACACAAGTAAATGATTGATTTGAGATTGAGAGTTTCAATAAATGAGAAATTGGTGGGATTTGGATGAGCAGATCTGTAAATCCCTTTCTCAACCAGGGAAAAATTTGTTGGTGGTACCAATTGCTTATGCTGCTGCTCTGGCTTTTGTTCTTCTGTCTTCTTGATCATTAAAGCTCCCATCTTTGAAACAAAGAAACCAAAGAAATAAAACCCAAAGGAGAGAAAGAAAGAAAGAAAGATGGAAAGTTGTGAAGTTATTAAAGAAGTGAAGGAGTCATAGAAGAGAAAGGAGGGTTGCTGTTGTTGTTAATGGAGGTAACAAGTTGGGAATTTTGGGTTCATGGGGAAGAAGAGAAAGGAGGAAACTTTATGGGTTTTTAAGATTTGCTAGGAGTCGAGGGAGGTACATGGCGAGGGAGCTTTGCTAGGTCTAGGGTTTGTGGGAGAGATTGAGAAAGGAGTTGAGGGAGGGGTCGAGGGAGCTTTGATTTGGAGAGAACAATTCTGATAGGGCAATCGAGGGAGAAGAGAAAGAGTGGGATTTGGAGAGAAATCGAAAATTCTAGGGTTTTTTCACTTTTGGGGATTTTTTCACTTTTGGAGCCAAAATATTTCGCTGGACGAGAAGTTGAATCCCGCATAAAAAATCACGTGCGAGGGAGCATCCTCGCTCCCTCCCTCGTTCCCTCCCTTGATACGTAGAAGGATTGTTGTACAACCCCACACTCTTTAAAGCGAGTGCTTCTACAGTGCACTGGTTTTTTGCCTGGTGCTATCAGGCACCGTCGGATTGCATCGAGATAAGTATTATTACTTATCTCGATGCAATCCAACGATGCCTGATAGCACCAGGCAAAAAACCAGTGCACTTAGGAAAAACCGCTTTAAAGCATATGAATTATTTTTCTACATTGCATGCCATGGGCAGTAGGGCATACCTGCAACATATGCCAAGTTTCCGATTTTGCCCCCACCCATATTACAAAACTCCCAACTCCTGGAGTATCCCTGTCCTCTCCCCAACATAAGAGCCTGTGTACCCCATACTCCCGCCCTTATGACAACCAGCTCCTATACGTTGACAGTGACACCCGCATAATCATCGTCCACCGCTTCATCAACTACTACTACCTCCAGCGTCCTCCCTCCCCGCCTCATCTATTAATGCGCATGTATTGCACTTCCACCCCTAGTTGATATAAAGTGAGATAGAGTTTGTAAATAGAGAGAGATAATACAGTGAATGGAAATGAGAAAAACTTTACAGAGAATAGACCATACAAAGCTTATTCATATATTTATAATATTTGTTTCATTTAGTTTATTACAACACGTTATCAGCACGAAACTCCGACCAATTAAGCGATACATGATTATTATATTTCATTTCGATCTAAGAGAATTTGAGCACGAAGCTTGGCTCGGGTCATTTTTATTTGCCTTCATTTTTCAAACTCTTTATTCAAAAGAGTTTAGAGGTAAATAATTCAAACAAAAGCTTATATTTTTCTGAATTTTAATGTAACTATTTCCATGATATATATTACATTTAGTGGATGTTGCCTCACAAGAAAACACAGTTTCCATGGCGGCATTTCATGCTTGGAATTAAAACTTTGTTTAAATATCAAACCCCTGATCACACACCTCACAGTATCATACATGTTAGAATTACAAAAGAATCTATGCTTCGACTCATGTGATGTTTGGTAGTACTATTGATGGTGGTGCTGATAATTGCACAAATTATAGGTAGGTTTTCGTCATATATACACCACTCGTATAAGGAGAAAAATCCAACCCACCAGAATAACCAAGAAGAAAGAGGGTCAATGCTAAGATAACAATCAATACATCTTCGGCTTCTTCTCTTGACATTGATTGTCCCCAAAATTGTCATTTAAATAAACAACAAAAGATGGGTGTGGGAAGCCAATGACGTCGAATTTTGTCTCGAGGTTTCTCAAAATCGAAAACCACGTCAGGTTGGCGTCCCCGTATACTTTTTCGTCATGCTTGAGTACTTGCAACTAAGGACCTTTCTTATGGTTTCAAATTGATTTGTTTATCATCTAACTATTAGAGTATTTTCATTAAATAACACCCAAATTTATAGGCTTCTTCATAAAACTCAACCTCAAACATCTCCAGCATGTTTTTTCTGTTGGAGTTTCCCATTTCTTTGTGTTGTTTATATTTTTCACCGATTTCTATTGGAACCCAAACCTTGTTGAAAATTGGGTAAAGAAACCAAACAGAAAGATATGAGGTAATACACATACCAAACATCAAAGTATGTGCCAGATACCAACTTGTCTCTGAAACATTGAGTTTCATGATGGATTGACAAATGAAATAAATAGAAAATAAAGATATGGGTGGTAAGCTATGTGGTGTTGAGTTAAGTTCATTTTGCTGATGTGGGGTAGGTGTGCATGTGTGTTATTATTGACTAAGGTGTTAAATATTGTATTGTATCCTCTCAATGTGGTTTTGGATTTTCTAAGTAGAATTACTTCCTACCCGTGGTAAATTTAATTCATCAAATTACAGTGAGGTGTGGGCATGATTGCTTTCACACAAATTGGTGTATTATAACCACTTTGTTGTCAAACATGAATCTTTTGACAATTTTTGCTATTTCGAAGTAGGTAAGTAATTACGCACAAACGTTGTTTGCTTTAATATTTATTGCATTTGTCACAATAAAATGCTCCAAATTGTCACCATTGTTGTCTTATTAAAAATCTTTCCAATAAAACCTAGTAAGAAAATTTTGGTCAAAGAAAAAAAATACAACATTCTTCAAGAATATTGGGTACACATAATGTTGCCTCGTTAAAACCTTGACAGGAAAAACCAATTGAGAGAAAACCATGTCGAAAGAAAAAGAGTACATCTACCAATTTTGCATACTTTAGGATGCTCCATGCGCATAATGTTGCCTCGTTAAAACCTTGACAAGAAAAATCCAGTGGGAGAAAACTATGTCAAAGGAAAATGAGTACAATGCGCATAAATCAAATATAACATACTTCTATACGATCTCAAAGCATACTTTTGGATACTTTCATATCATACTTTTGGTTGTACACCAGAAAGGTATACTTCTAGATATTTCTCCTGATAATGACTCCCCCTTATGAGAGTATAACTTTAATTACTTTAATGATTAGGTCAACACATGTCAATATCGTAAACCAATTTGATAAAGAGATCTACAAGGTTGTCACTATACTGAAATTATTCGACTTCAATCACATGGTTCTTTTAAAACTCATGTGGGTAGAAGAACTGTATTGGAATGTACTTCATTCAATCTTCTTTGATATATATTGTAGTCAACCGATCAATAAGTTTTTTAATAGTCCCCCAAGAAATAGTTGCACTGCAACTCAAAACCTGCCTGTGAGCTATCCTTATAAGGGTCAAATAGAGAACCTGAATCTGCATAGTCAACTAGGTGGGAATGGTTAGATAAATTACATAAATAAACTCATATCAATGGTTTCACGAAGATACATGTGTAATGTCATGCCAATATCTATAAGTGTGTGCAAAATTATAACTTGCTAGTAAATGTACAAAAAATATTATATCAAGATATGCACTTGGTGTCAAATTTATCAATGCACCAATGATACTCACATATGGTACTTCAGGACTGAGTATCTTTTAATTGGTTGATACAAGTCATTCTTAAGAATTGAAATCTAAAAAGCAAACGACCATGAACATACAAAGTAGATGGGAGTTGTCAATGTTAAAAGTATTACAAATCTTGTCAATATACCTTGATTAATGGACCAAGATTCTAGTAGAACTTTACTTGATCTGCATAACCTTATCTAAAATAATTATACCACATTCTTCTAGAATTGTTCAAATCGTATAAAACATATCTTACTTGTACTGAGTAATTATTTCATGGCTTTGCTTCAGACAGAGTAGACCCTTTATAAATTTTTATGTAAATAATTGTGTCTAGTAAACTAAAACATTCAGGATTTTATAAATATATGTGTCTAAATTCCCATATAAATAAGTAGTTACGACATTCATAATTCGCATATCAAGTTTTTATAAACTACAATACTTAATAGAAATGTAATTATATCCATAATCGGGAATACATTTTATCAAATGTTGGGTTTCTACAGGAACCTAAGACAGTTATACCACATCATTTTAAACTGTATAAAGCAGGTCTTAGTTTTATCAAGTAAATATTTCTTGACTTTGCTTTAGATAAAGTAAATCCTTCAAAGATTTTCATGTAAATATTTGTGTTTAGCAAAATAAACCCTTTAGGGATTTTCATATAAATATTTGTTTAGATCTCATATAAATAAGTCGTTAGAAACTTCAAGGCATTTGGAATGTAGTCATATCCATAACCGGGGAATATATTTCACCAAAAAATCAAATGACATGTTTCTGCAGGAACCTTTTTGCCACGAGTACCATTTAAACACATATGAGATCATCTAATAACAAGTTTACTAGGTGAACAAGGAGTACATCTATACTTGTAAATAGAGTGTGTGTTAAGTTTCCGACGTAAATGGCATGTGATACAACAACTCGAGGAGTTGTATAATCCCAATAAATCAATGAAAAATTGTCTCTAATGTAAGCTTCATGCTTAATGCATACATCTCTAATGTAATGCATATATCTTTAATGTAAGTTGTTGGCTTCCAACATTAGATATGATGTATATATTTGAAATTAAGTAAGTTTATTCAGGAATTGCAGAAATATAACGCATATTGAATAAATAAATGTACGGCATTTAATAATAGAAGATGAGACTTTGTCGGTGCGTTCAATGATTGGGATAGCCTCTATTAGGGCCTCCAATGTTCACATTTACTACATCTATGACAAGGGTTATCTCTAGAAGGATTTCAAGTATCCTTCGCAGGAGTTTTATCATTGTACTATGCAGGAGCTTTGATCCATGTGGTAAGTGTTGTGACCACGTCTGCTGGAGTAATTGTTATAATCACCTCTTATGGTAATTCAACTACCTCTTCTGGGGTGATTACCTTAGTCACCACTTCTAGGGCTACCATCCACTTCAAAAGTTGTCATCTTTTATATAATTTATTAACATATAAAAGGGTGTGCCGCTTGGCCAATACAATAACTCTCTATGAAGTGTGTAATGCACGTGACATGACACTTAAGAAATAAAACCCACATATAAATATATTTTACAAAATTTATATGGTTAGGTGTATAAAATACACGTACTATAACTTTGTTTTGCATACAAGATCTTCTTTGTTTCACACAAATTATTTTAAGTAAGTCGATTTTTTAGTGGGATGACAAGGCCAAAAACAATGATCATTGTGAAAAATGTAATAAATATTAAAGCAAACAACGTTTGTACTTAATTGCTTACCTACTACGAAATAACAATACTTTTCAACAGATTCATGCCTGACAACAAAGTGGTTATAATCGACACTAATTTGGGTGAAAATAGTTATGCCCACACCTCACTGTAATTTGATGAATTGAATATTCCACGGGTTGGAAGTATTTTTCACCTAGGAAACCCAAAATTGCATTGAAAACATACAATACGACATTCAACACGTTATCAGCACGAAGCTCCGACCAATTGAGCGCACAAAACTTCGACTAATTGAGTGTACAAAGATTCGACCAATTGGGCGTACGAAGCTCCAACTAATTGAGCGATACATGATTATTATGTTTCACTTCGATATAAGGGCATTTAAGCACGAAACTCGGCTCAAGTAACTTTTCTCCACTTTCGTTTTCCAAACTTTTTATTCAAAAGAGTTTAGAGGTAAATAATTCAAACAAGACCTTATATTTTCTGAATTTTATTGTGACTGTTTCCATGATATATTACATCTCCATTGGATGTTGCCTCACAAGAAAACAAAGTTTCCATTTGACATTTCAAGCTTAGAATTTAAACTTTGTTTAAGTCTCAGACCCCTCATCACACACATAACAGTATCACACATGTTGGAACATATGTTAGAATAACAATAGAGTCTCATCTTCGGCTCATGTGGTGTTTGGAAGTACCATTGATAGTGGTGCTGATAATTGGGTAAATTATATGTTAATTTTCGTCATGTATACACTAATCATATAAGGAGAAAAATCCAACTGTGACATTGAAGGCTATCCCAATTACTGAAGTCATCGGAAAAGTCTCATCTTCTATCATTAAATGAAGTATATGTATATATACGTCATATCTAATGTTGGAAGCCAGCAGCTTACCATATATATGTATGCATTGAGCCTGAAGCTTACAATAGAGATAAAATTTGTTTATTTATTTGGATTATACAACTCTCTGAGTTGTTGTATGACATGTCGTTTTTACTCTAAAAGCTTAAATAAGTCGCATTTAACACACATTCCACTTACAAATACATATATACTCCTTGTTCACCTAGTAAACTTCTTATTTGATGTTCTCATATGTGTTTATGTGTCACGCGTTTCTTTGTTTAGGGCACAAGTTTCACCCACCTGCATCTAGTCTTTCTAATTTGACGATGCAACTAAGTATACTTTCTTTTTTTAATTCTTTTGTTCATCGATAAGGACTTTTGTTGTACAATCCTGTCCTTCATGGACAAAATGGTTTGGCACACATTTAATTTACACGTCTTCACCTTGTTAGAAGACTTTTACTTATGCAATCTAGACTACTCAATAGACTATCTCATAGTGTTTGAGGAAATGCAGTATTGAATACTGCAAAACTGCTTAGCCTTAGCCTATTACGCAGACTGTCAGTTTTAACTAGTGATTTTTTTTACTGCTATTTTGTATATATAAGTTTTATGAGACTATATTCTCACCGTTATGGGGGAGATAGGCAAATTCTTACAGAACAACATAGTGGTATGGAATGGTGTGAATTATTGTTGAATATTTCAACTTTGTCTCATCTGACAGTTATGAATTATTTACTTGATGCATGTAATGATGTAGCTGAAGTGACAAAGTCACATGTACTAACTATGAATACACTTGCTGAAAATTGTATCCCTTAAGGACAAAGTTCGAGTAACGCAGCTGGTGAAACTGTTGCATGCCAAAAGCGTTGCAGAACTATAGGTTCCGAAGATTCAACTCCTGAAAGAATTAGTAAAAAGTCATGCCTTAATGCTCCCGAAGAAGCAATTCTTGAAACTCCAGAATAAGTTGTACATGCAACTCCAGAAGCAACATTACATGACGCTTTAGAAGAGGTCATGCAGCTTCAGAAGCAGCGTTACATGATGCTCCATGAGAGGTCATGAAACTCCAGAAGTAGCATTAAATGACGATCCAGAAGTGGTCATGTTTGAACAATCCAATTTATCCATTACCCCATAGTGGTTATTCATATCCTTGAAGTGATTTGAAAAGCCCCGTATAGGCTCAGGTACCTGAAAGTAATGAGATCTCAATATAATAAGGAGAAATGTGGAATCAAATGAAATGATCATCGATGACATATTCATATATATGGTAGCTACTGAAACATCAAAGGGCAATGATATAAATAATGATATTCAACCACGAAAAATCTATAAATATCGACAAAATGAAATGATTGGCCAAATGGAAAGTTTTTGTCTAAGCGAAATTAGGTTCCCTTGAGAAATGTAGTCTTTGGACCTATAGTGCAAATACTTAAGTGTGTAAACCTTGTTGGTTTCAAATGAGAGTTTGTAAGAAAACAAAATTAGAAAAATAAGACTATCAAATATAAGACAAGACTTGTGGCATAAGGGTTCTTGCAGAAACCGGACATTTGATCAAATATATTCTGGTTATGGATATAACTACATTTCCATTAAGTATTGTAGTTTTCTGAAATCTTGATATGTGAATTATGAATGTCGTAACTACTTATTTATATGGGAATTTATACACAAATATTTTATAAAATCCCTCGAAGGTTTACTTTGCCTGAAACAAAGTCATGAAATAATTACTCAATACAAGTAAGATATGTTTTATACAATTTGAACAATTCCAGGAGAATGTAGTATAATTGTCTTAGATAAATTTATGCAGATCGAGTAAGGTACTACTCTAATCTTGGTCCATCAATCAAGGTATATTAACCATATTTGTAACACTTTTAACATGGACAACTCTCATTCACTTAGTACATCCATGGTCTTCCAATCTTTAGATCTCAAGAAAGACTTATATCAACCAATTACAGGATACTCGGTCCTGAAGTACTCTACATGTGAGGATCATTGGTGCATTCACTACACCAAAAGGCCTGTTTAGCTACAGGGAGATGGCCACGGCTCTAAACCGTTGGTTTATTTGCCACGGCCAAAAACCGTGGCTATAATGGCCAACGATTTAAAACCGTGGCTAAAAAAATAAAAACTGTGGCTATACACTACACCAAAAGGGTTGCCACGGCCAAAAACTGTGGCTAATTGCCAACGGTTTAAAATCGTGGCTATAAACTTTGCACGTGCCTGTGTGGAGGGAGCAGTTTTGCGCTTTGGCAAAAAAAATTGGGGAAAAACAGTGGCGCGGTCATTGCGAAAAAAGTTTCGCCGTATTGCGAAAAAAAATTGCGCAAAGGAGTGATCGAGGAGCTCCATTTTCGGTTCAAATCAGATTGTGGAGAAGACTTTCACGTTTTGGCGAACCTTCCATTCCCTCGTTTTAGGGTTTGTTAGAAAATCAGAGTGAGAGAAAGGAGCAGAGGAGAGTGTGAAGAGAAAGAAGAAGTGAACCATAATCAATCAGTGGAGGATCTTTCAGGTCGGGGAACGGCTTGGTCTGGTAATGAATTTGCTTTTTACTTCTTGGGTTCTTGAATGTTTTTTTTTTTTGAATTTTTTCAAGACATGTTAGATTGAAGTAATGTTTTAGCCCTTTGTTGATGCATGATTATGTTGATTGTTTGAGAAACGTTTGTTGATGCTTTCATTTTAGGGTTTGTTAGAAAATCAGAGTGAGAGAGAGGAGCAAAGGAGAGTGTGAAGAGAAAGAAGAAGAAGTGAATCTGTTTAGTTTCCTGCTTAATAGTTCATCAAACAAACACACAGAAATTTGTCGAATCTGTTTAGTTTCGATCTGCTTAATATTTCCTGATAGAAATTTGAATAGCTACGGCTGAGCTGCTCTTCTCAAACAAACTATTTGAAAGTTATACACACTAGTGATAGAAATTGAGATACACAGTGCGAGTTTTTTTTTTTTTTTTTTTGGGTCATTTGGATAGTAACAAAACGAAGCGTGTTTTTAATATAAAAATGGCTTTAATTGTTGGTGTTCCGAGCATTGACATTTTATGGTTCACCAATGACTTGTCCTTTTCTTTCTGATTCAAAATTTTACTATGGGATTGGGAAGTTGCATAGTTATGGATTTAATGCATCTGACAGAATCTATTGACATTTTCTCTTCTTACTTGCACTTTCTTTTTCACATTGTAAGTCGACTTCCCAAGTTTGATTGTCTCACTCATTCATTAGGTGTGTTTATATAAGCTCTATTGATCTATGGCCAACTTTAATGTAGTTACTTGATGTATATTATATAAGGCCATTTAAAAAATGATTGAAAAAAAAAAAGAAGCAAACATAATGGAAGAGGATGTAAATATTAGTAGGTTAATGGCTTTACAGCTAATGCTTTTGAGTAATCACTATAACCTACTGACTATTTAAGATGTATTAGACTTTTCCCTTTTTTTATTTTCCCTCTTTAGGATTTCAACTTGGTTGATGCATAGTTCTAGGACATATTTTGGACAAAATTTGAAAGAGTTTTGCATTCTGTTGATTTTGTTGATATTTTTTGTCAGACATTCACTACAAGAAAACAGTAATTTAGCGACGGTGGCCAAAGGTATTTAGCGACGGTTCTGACCGTCGCTAAATAATACAACGAAGCTTGCCCAACCGCCGCTAATAAAGGCGTCACTAGGTCATTCAGCGACGGTTTTAAGCAACCGCTGGCATAACCGTCGCTAAATACTATATAGCGACGGTTTAATGTAGCGACGTTTATAACCGTCGCTAAGTACAATATAACGACTGTTATAAACCGTCGACAAAATTCGATGAACAATCCAACTTTTTGCCTTTTAGCGATGATTTGCAACCGCCGCTAAATTCCCTTTGATAATTCAAATTGTTTTACCATATAAAAATCACATTTTTCAACCTGTAGTGTTTTCTTTTCATTGGGTGCAGATAATCTATCCAACATATGCACTACAACTTTTAGCCTCAAATCAAAAATCAAATATAAACGACACTAAACTAAACTCATATGATACCATCATCATACATTAAGGGGAACTTTAATTTCATTTCAAAATCAATATTATACATGGTCCAGAAGAAAAATACAAATTAAAATTGTTACAAATTGTCAATGCTTACATCTAACAACCAAAACCGAAGTTGTACAATGGTTGTCTCAGGGGCGTTGTCTACAGGGCCTCACCGACCTTGAGCTTGTCTTAGGGGCGTTGTCTAAAGTGCCTCACCGACCTTGAGCTCATCAGTAAGCTGCTGGCCAAGATTAAGCTATCTAAGTTTAGTCTTAAGATTGCTCATCAGAAAGGCCTGTGAATGGAATGCCCTTGAAGTCTGACAATTTACAAACAATTGTATGTCAAGTGGCAACCAAAAAACTGTTAAAGCAAAAAACAAGAAATAAATAACAGAGTAGATTGCAAAAAACAAGAAATAAATAACAGAGTAGATGCACAGTGAAGAAACTAGCGTTGGATCACAAAGCCCTCTGACTTATCAACTTTCTAAATTATCAACTTCTCTAAAAACTTAAGTTTAATGTTCTCTCCACTACTAATGTTGTGAATCTGCATCAAGGACTAACAATCTAGTGTTTAAAGGCCAAGCAGGGCCACAGTATCAATTCTAATATAAGGAAAGGAAATGGAAATTTTCATGGCAAACCTAATAAAAATTAGATGCAACTAAATTGTTGCACTTAAATTTCTCATGGCAATGCCACAGTGGTTAAATGATAGCTCCAAATAGTAAATGGCGGCCCATCTTTAAAAAGTTTGATAACACTTAAATTCATAGTAGACTGTAGACGTGAATGTCAAAGCTTGAAATCATTCAAACAAAAACATAGCCAAAACTTTAGTGATCCATATATCTTGGCCTAAAGAATAATATTTATCAGTTCCCCTTGCTAAGAGATACCTGACTCCAGCTCCCAGGTGTTGCACAAAGATCTACTGCACGCTTCACATCTGCACATCAAAAAAACCGAAATTAAAATACATGAAACCTATGATTTCATTAGACATCTGTGCCAACAGCTTTATACCTTAACTTAAGAAAAAAAATACTTAGATTGAAAGACGAGCAATTGCTAAATAATTCAGTTGCTTAAGGGCAAGTTTGTTCAACTAATGCGACAGTGTTATTGTGTTTACATTATCTTTTTAATTTTTATTTCTTTTACATTGAAAAATGACTAGGTTTACAATGACATTTCCAAAAGAAATGAAAAAAAAAAAAAAAAAAAAAAAAGAGAGAAAATGCCTTAAAATACAAAGAGCTCCCTTCAATCAGAAACAAATCAGACTACATCTTTGCAATTACCCTTCCCCCAACACCTCCATACCTAGAATGATACCCAACAGCTCATTGTCACAGCCTTCATCCTCAACATCACCTCCTATAATGTCATTCCATGTAAGAAATTCATTATCCAGAACTCTACTCCTTCAAATTGTTGATATCAACATCAATGCATTTCCCATATTCAAAAAAGTTAAAAAAAACTTGCTGTTTTAAAAATTTCCAGGCTCTTTTGCCTATGAAAAATTGAGCCTTCAACAAGAAGTTCTGCCCTTCAACGTGCAATTTTGCATCTTTATAGTAATTGCAACTACGTAAATGTTTACCCGCTCAAAAAATCAAAATTTAAGCAACATTTATATCAAATGTTGCATTCTTCTACAACCATCCATGGGATTGAAGTTATAGGTAACTAACTAACTACTATGGCTGGGAAATGAAAAGCCCAAAAATACCTTCAAACAAGTTGAATTCCTCATCAATTTGAAGGACTTTAAAGGCACTTCGAGCACGCCAACCTTCTTCCTTTGCTTTGCGATAATATATATCCTTAAAAATTAAAAAAGACAATCAACAAAAAATAATATTAATAAAAATGAAAAAGAAAATAGTGAAACTCGCCCTCTTTTCTCTAGAAGCTCTTCCCATGTTTCACTACAGGAATCCTGTATGAATTGTGGTAATAATGCCTCTGAGAAATGTAGTTCTGTACAGATAATCAATTGAATATTTTAGTAGAACTCATTTAACCATTTGAGAAAGTCACCAGAATTTGCTCTCTTTGTGAACTTAAACCCTAGAGAGACAGAGAGAGACAGTAATATAAAATGGCTCTTAGTGTTTTATCCTCAACAGATCTCTCTCTGTTGAACTTATTAACTACTCGACCCCATCGCTGCAAACAACTCAATATACTCCCCAGTTAACACCCAAAACAATGGTGCTAACATCAATGGCAACAAATTGTTATACAAAACAAACCCCCGAGTGTTCAACCCCAAAGTTGTAACCATATGTTTGATATAAACATCTCAGTAGTAATAGTAGCCAAATAAGCCGCAGCCCATGAATACACAATAATCAAAAAGTCTGATTCAATGGAAATATACAGTGAGAAGAGAGGCGGAGAGCCAAACCAAAGAGTGAGAAGAGAGACAGAGAGACTCACCACAATCACTCCTTCGTCTTCTTCCTTCTTCTTCTTCCTCCTTCGTTTCTTCCCCCTCCTCTGAAACCGCAGCAATTGTGTGTGGGTTCTGAAAGAGAAAATGGGGTTAGGCTGTGTTAGGTTTGTAATTTGGGGCTAAACCTCAGCCATTGGATTTTATTAAGATTTTTCAAAGAATCAGATATGTTAGTTGCACCCCATCTTCATCTTATTGTTACCACGCCGAGCCTTGACCGAGCCTATAACGACGGTTAACACAGTAACAAATAACCACAACCGTCATTAAATAATACTATTGTGTGACGGTTAAAAAACCGTCGTTGAATAAAGTACTTAGCGGCGGTTTTTCAAAACCGTCGCTAAATACCCGCCGCTAAATTACTCTTTTCTTGTAGTGATTAATAATGTCTAACCTAATAGTACCGTTATTTGTAGGAGAGAATTCGTATAGGTAAGGAACTTCTTGAAGCAAAGCGGATTGAGGAAGATAAAAAAAAAAGAAAACGGTTTGTCTTGATACGAAAAATCTTTTTGGTTGGAAAATGTTTTATTGTCTTCAGTCTTCACCATTATCTTGTTTCACTTCACCCATTTATGTGCAATTTATTTGTTTGCCCCCTAAAACTAAAATAGATTCATTTTCCTGTTGTAGGATAATTGCCTTGCGGAAAGCAGAGAAGGAGGAAGAGAGAAAAGCAAGGGAGAAGATCCGTCAGAAACTCGAAGAGGATAAGGTATATGTTGAATTCTCAACTTATCTTTTATTGAGGTATGATTGAAGAATAATATGTATAAGTTCATACTTCATAAACACATTTAATGAGGCTGAGAATTCTTATTTTATTGAGGTATGATTTCAGTTGGCCACCCTCCCTCCTTTTTCCTTCTTTCTTCAGTTTGTCACCACCCCAGATCCCCTCCCCTCTTATTTTTCTCTCTTTGCATCAGCAGTTCACCACCACCCCACTGCCAGTCGCTGACCCTATCTTTCCCCATCTATGATCGGTTCATCGCCACCCACCGCCGTTGCCACCTTCCCCTCTCGTCCTCTCTTTACTCAAGGGTAATTTTGTCAACAAAATTAGGCACGTGTGGTGTTTAACAGTCGAGAGACGGAAACTGTTAGTCTTGGTTATGATTGCAATACGGATATCTATTCGGGTGATCTCATATTAGCTATTTATTATGGGTGTAAATCACAACTAACCCTTATTATTATTGTTATTACTAATATTATTATTATCATTATTATTTTGGGTGGCCTTCTTTTACTTGAGCATATATCTAGTATGGACTGTATAGTAGACCTTATACATGACAATTTTTCTGTTTTTCAAAAACTCCCTTGAGATTGGTCTGCTAAAATAGTAAGCAACTTTACCAATATTTTCTAGACCAATTTACAAATGGATCTCACATTTTCTTTTCTGCGAATCCCAACATAACCTCTAATAGATTATACAGGAACAAATATTGGTTTAGTCCTTCCTGCAGTTGTAGCATGGCCATTGAAATGTAACTAAAGATCCCTAAGTGGTTGGAATAGGTTGACAGTTCCAACCCGAGACACCAAACTACTTCCACTGGTCTAGAATACAACTGTTCAATCAGAAACCCTTGTTTTCGCATTCTCTCTTATGTATCACCATTCATCGCCCAATGTTTCTAAATGATTTTCTCACAAACAAATTTTCATATATTAAGTGTGCCACCAAAGCCCCTTCTGGTCCATAGATCTATTGAATTAGTCCAACAAGCTCCTCCAACACCCCCCCCCCCCCTCTTACCAGTACATTTAGCACCTCGTGTCTTTGAAACATGTTAGGCTATTCTAGTATGGTAATGTGCTATTAATGCTTAAAAAAAAATTCTATAATTCAATATTGGTCATTGGTCTCATTTGAAAAATGACATTATTTTTTTTCCCAGAACATTAATTACCGAAAAATAAATAAATAGAACACTGATATATGGACAAAATTTATGAAATTTTAAATTTAAAAAGAAGTACGAGAGTTTCCATCTTCGACTCATGTAAACCCTGCCTTTCCTCAATGTCACCACCTTGGGGTAATGATTCTAAACAATCACATTGTTGGATGCCATTGGGATATATTCTTGATTTTGACAATCTCAATTTAATCTAAACCAATGCTTAGCTTATATATGTGTGCGTGTAGGCTGCAATTGGTCGTGTCAAATCTAACTGTTTATCTTGGCTTGGCAGGCAGAAAAAAGGCGAAAGTTAGGATTGCCACCAGAAGATCCTGCAGAGGCCAAAGCTGCACCACCAGTTCAAGAAAAAAAGGTATAGCTTGTATGATGTACAAAATCTTGTTTAGTTTCCTGCTTAATAGTTCAGCACTGTTTACATATTCAACAAGTAAATTCGCAATAGTTCAGCACTACTTCCTGTTTAGTTTCCTGCTTAATTTCCATCATTTCCGTTATGTTAAATGTGTAGAACAAAACTAAAGGTTTTTTTGGTTGCATGGAATCCATGGCAAGACCAGTTACCTATAAGTTGAATCTACAACGACTGGTACATTAAACTTAAATCCTAGAAAAAATTAAGCTATGAAGCATGTAACCCTTTGAACATTGCCCTGTAATATTTTTCATCAATGAGATGCTGGTGTGCTTACTAATACTAAGCCTACATGTACAAATTTCATTTCCTTTTAATTTTCAGCCTTAGTTCTAAGTTGATCATCTGCTATTGTTTTCAGTGGCAAGGCTTGGTGTGAATGATCAGAATAAGAACAATGGAGTTGGTATGTAACCACATCGAATGATGATTAGACTTTATGTTTTTTCTGACAATTTATTAGTATTATGTGCGGAGCACTATGTTAAAATTAAAATTAACATAGTACATGAAGTGTGAGATGGGTCTAATGATATGACAGATGGATCATTGTATTTATTTTCTGAGAAAATGTTATGAACTTATTATCGATTGTACACTAAATGGTTGTCAACATTTTGTGGGTGCGGTTCAGACGTCAAGCATTGCTGCCATTTCTCCTTGTTTTCAATGTGGAAATCCTACCTGACGACGTCGGCTACCTGTTCAATAAGACATTATGTATGTCTCTGCCAATCACTAACATGTTCATGTTTAGATGTCTAGCAATGAGCTTTTCAAAGTGGATAATGCTCCTGGCAGCCCATGTTACTCTTTCCAAGCAAATCTTATACATGGAAATGGAAGATGGTTGTCTTTCTGTGTGATTGGCATTGTGGGTCATGAGGTTACTTGTACCCACTTGCATTTGGGGCCATTTTTGTGTGGCTGTTTGCTGTATGAACAAGCTTGAATTAGTCAAGCTTCTCCTCACACTTGTTTGTCCCACCTGAGTCTTGAATGTCTCTGCACACAAGTTGTTTGTTACTACTTGCTAAACGTTCTGATTTGGATGTGTATCAGTTTATGAGCCTGAATGAGTGTTTTTTATGTATAAGTTCTTCCAAGTCTTATCTTCCTAAACCAAACAAATTGAGGTCCCTCTTATTTGTTTATACATGCATGTGACATGTATTTGCTAAGTTAGGTCAATTGGCGTTTTGTTTTGATGAAATTGTCAAGTAGGTCTGCTTCTTTATAATATCTCTACTACTACTAAGTCCATAGAATGCCTGAGTTCAAGGTTCCCATTTCGCCTTTTTCTTACTCTTGTATACAGTTTTCTGCAGGCAAGCTTGGGGCCAAGTTCAAGCCATTTTCGAAGGTATGAAAGAAGCTCTTTATTTATAAATATATCAGTTAGAATTGATTGACCAGAGGATGGTATCTGCTTGATCAAAGGACTAGAGTGCAGGCAACTGAACTGAGGGGCAGAGTTTGGTTGCAGTGCCAAGCTGAGGAGGTATGTGTTCAGCTGCTCTCTAATGCCATTTTTCCTTGTGCTTAAAGCTCTGTTCTGAGATCTTGTCTCCACTTTCAATTATTTCTGTATGAGCACTTTACTACTTGAAAGTCTTGACAAGGTGTTTTTTTATAGGAATATAATATTAGCTGAATTCATGTACTGGAATGTGAGGTGAAATTGCTTACCATTTATAGGAATGTAATGTTCAGGCCTATAACAGACTTCAATGAAATTGCTTACCATTTCATAGATCATTATATTATGAGAAACATGGTGTATTACTGATGTTTTTCTTGGTGGGAACTGTTTTGGTCTATTTGAGTGGGTGCAGTACATTCCATCGTGCATGTGCATAGGAATGGCTAGCAAGGATGATCTCCATCTGCCTCAGTTAATAGTTTAGTTTTGCATATGTCATGATGCATTAATTGTGGATATTTTACATGGAAATATATGTTTTTCTTCTTTCTCTGTTTTTCTTTCCTTCGTCCACCTATTCTTATTGTGAATACGCACCTCCTATTCCCTCATAATTCTAGTTTGTCTATTGTACGGTTACATCAGGTAGATTTGCCTTGTTTCTTATGCTGTAATTACATCTTATTAGTGTAGTTTCAATTTTCTTTGCTTCATCAGAGCATTATCATGTTGTTGCTTCCTTTAACTGTGTTATTATCTAACTTGTGATGCAGGTCTATAAAATCCTACAGTATGTCGAATCATATCAGAAAGAGAACAAGCTTAGCATTATGTGGTGTCGCGACAAACTTTCTGCCAGGGATTTTGGCTTGCTGGATGCTGGCCTTCGGGAAGGAAATCTGCAGCAATTCAGGCTGCCAGGGTGCTATGGTGCACTCTGTTTATGAAGATGCAGGGCACTCTGTTTAGTGCGGTCTGGCCGGGTGTTGGGGGCAAGCTTGGAGCAGTTGATTGCTCAGAACTAAATGGCCCTAGTCGAGGCTGAAACTTGGCGGGGATTGCAAGCAATGGACGTGATATGCGCGGGATGGAAAGTGGCTGGATGTAGTGCGGTTTGGAACAAAACATGGCATTGCTTTTGCGCAGGCAGGTGTGCTGCTGCTGGGTGCAAGGCGAGGGCGCAGTGTTAGGCAGTGTTGCTTTGCGCACACTGTGGAGGCTCAATTTGATTCTGTTAACCACAATGGGGGTGACTTCCCAAGCAACTATTACTATCCCGAATGAGGAGTAGGTGCTCTAAATGGAAGGTCTTATAGGAGATTCCCCAGTATGCCTGAATTGCCTGTGAAAGCTTGTCATTACTTCAATAATGGATTTTGTAAGCATGGAAACAATTGTAGGTATTGTTGTTTAATTGTAGGATTTTGTAAACAAAATTGTAGGTATTGTTGTCCATATTTTACACCAATCTGTTGATTTATGCTTCTGAAGTCCACTCTACTAAATTGTTCTTTTTGCAGGTGGCATGAATGGTTCCAGGCACTGTTGCTGGCAGATCTGCTGCGAGGCAAGATGCAACCAGACTTGTACATGTTGCCTGGGTACTGCAGGGTGTGGTGTGTTGCTTGGTGTGGGAATGCGAGTGTTGGTTGGTGCTGCAGGAGCGAGGCTGCGGATTGAGCAGGGAGGTGCACTAACTCCACAACAGAGTTGCTAACTCTGTTTTTATTTTTGGTACTTCTTTATGCTTATGTGCTTGTTTTTGGTTTGTTTTAAGTGATTTTTAGTGGGCTTTTAGTCTTCAAGTCTTGTTAGCCAGCTTGTGGCTGGGGTTGCGGTAATTTAGATTGGGCAAGGTTTTTTGTCCATTTTTGTTTGGTTTTTATACGGGTAAAGTCGTAATGTACCCCCGTTTTGATTGTAAATCAATTTTTTTGATAAGTAATAAAGGTCTGGCATCCCATAGCTGCCCCTCCCCACTGGAGGTTTAACTATAAAAAAAAAAAAAAAAAAAGGTGTGGGGCTGTGATTTTGCTGCAGCAGCAAAAAAAATTTAATTTTTTTTTCGATTATATTATTTTGCAACAGTTTCAAACCCTCGCAAACCAGATTTCTTTTTTTTTGAATTTTGTTTTGACTGGCCACGGCTTAAAACCGTGGTAATTCATGCTTGCCACGGCTTAAAACCATGGTAATTCATTCTTGCCACGGCTTAAAACTGTGGCTATAATTATTGCAACGGCTTAGAACCGTGGCTAAATCATAAACCGTCCTCGAGCATAAAACCGTTGCTAATATGTGTTGCCACGGTTTATAGCCGTCAATGGTGATTTGGCGACGCCTCAAATGGCCAGGCCTCTCAACCGTGGCTATAGCTTACCCCCATGGTCCCAAACCGTTGCGGATGGGTATTTTTGGTGTAGTGATTGTTATTTTTGGAACCAAGTGCATAGCCTGATATAATTTTTTTCTATGCATTTACTGGCAAGTTATAGTTTTGCACAAACTTATAGATATTAGCATGACATCACACATATATCTTCTTTGGACCATTGATATGAGTTTATTCATGTGATTTATCTAATCATTCTCACCTAATTGATTATGCAGATTTATGTTCTTTGTTTAACCCTTATAAGGATAGCTCATAGGCAGGATCTGTATTTATGAGTAGCAGTGCAGCTATTTCTTGAGGGTCTATTAAACAAATATATTGGTCAGTCGACCACAATATATAACGTCAATGTTGCATGTATTGTTCAAATGCAAAAAGGCTTCATCAAATGAGATTGAACAAGATACATTTTAATAAAGTTCTTATACCCACATGAGCTCAAGAAGAACCATGTGATCGAAGTCGAACAAATTTCTTATAGTGACAACCTTGCAGATCTATTCATCAAATTGGTTTACGAGATTGACATGCGTCGACTTAATCGAAGTAATTCAAGTTCTATTATCATGAGCGGAAGTCGTTATCAGGGGGAATATCCAGAAGTATACCCCCCCCCCCCCCGATGCACATCCAGAAGTATGTTTCAGAATCATATAGAAGTATGTTATATTTGATTTATGCGTGTTGTACTCTTGTTCCTTCGATAAGGTTTTTCCGATTGAGTTTTCCTATCAAAATTTTAACAAGGCAACATTATGCATGGAGTATCTTGAAGTATGCGAAATTGGTGGATGTACTCTTTTTCCTTTGAGATGGTTTTGTCTTACTAGATTTTTCTGTCAAGATTTTAACGAGGTAGCATTATGTGCACCCTCCATCTTTGTGAAGAATGTTGTACTTTTTTTTCTTCATACATGTTTTTCCCACTGGGTTTTACTGGCAGGTTTTTGATGAGGCAACAATGATGGTAATACAACCTTCATTGCATAAAGATATAATCATGTACTCCATAAGCGATGTGAGTTTGAAAGCCACTTTCAAAAGGGTTCCTATGGTAGCAGAAACAATCAACAAAAGACTAAACAAGACAACATGGGTAAACATCTAAGGGGAGAGTATTGAAAACTTAGTAGAAGGTGGTGATGTCCACTACATACTTTGAGGTGGCATGATTTAGGAAGTGATGTCATGAGGTGGCAACATGGCATTAAAGTTGCTTACCACCTCATGCTTTCCATGCATGTATATATATATGTGTGTGTGTGTGTGTGTGTGTGTGTGTGTGTGTGTGTGTGTGTGTGTGTGTGTGTGTGTGTGTGTGTGTGTGTGTGTGTGTGTGTGTGTACAAAATGATGAATAAATTTTTGTACACAGAGCGAGATAGTACAGTGAATGGAAATCTAAAAATAAATTTACAGGGAACAAACCATCTTCATATACATAAGATCATTTTTTAATCAAAGTTGCAAAAACATGATTTTCTGGGGTGTTCTCATCATTTTGAGGGATTATGGACTCAAGGAGCGAGAAGATAGTGAGTTTTTCCTCAAAATGTGTTTCCTAGATATCGACTCTTCTTTCAACCCAAGTTGTAAAGTTATGTATACTGTGTTGATCGAAGGTTCCTTATCATTTTGAAGTTATGTTTACTGTGTTTCCTAGATATCGAAGGCTCCTTATTGTGTTGATCGAAGGTTTCAATTGAATGAATGGGAGAAAATATGAGATCAAATAGTGTTGGAAGATAGTTATCTTCTTTTTTTTTTCTTTTCTTTTTTTGGCCAAATCTACTTCACGTTCTAGTCTCCCACAATCTGCGGGAAAAAAAAACTCAAACATGATGACCAAACGCCAAATTTGTGGGATTAGGTAAATTGTAACTCGCCTAAATCAGGTGTTGGGTTATCATGCTGAATTTTTGTCTTAAGAAAAAAAAAATGAAAAGTTGACTTGTTGTTGTGGAAACTATGAGTGAAAAACAAGAATGAAGATTATCTACTCCAGGTCTAGGTTTTCAACATTTACACCCTAAAGAAATTAAGTATAGACCCGCCCATATATATAATATAGATTTGCAAATTAACCCTTGAAATACGATTATGACATGTTCCATTTTTAGAGGGTGTAGACTTCAAATTTCTACACCGGGTGTAGACGATCCTGACTCAAAAAACAAAGACATTGAGAATGAAGTGTTTTCACAAATGGATAACAAGACAAAAAAAATTGTATTTCAAACCTTTGGTTCATGTATTTCGAACATTTGGTTCACAACATTCTCCAAACCAAAGATGCATCAAAAATTTACAAGAGACATGCCATAACACTAGCCCTACCAATCCTCAATGCATGTTTTGGTTTTTTTGAGATATTGAACGTCATAAATTTTAAAAAGAAAATGTATGATACTACAATGACTTTCTCAACATATTTTCTTTTCTCCCATACTATTTGAAAAGTCAGGGATATTGAGCTTAGGGTTGGCAGTGGGGCGGATTTTCACAAATATCTGCCCCACTCACTCTGAATGTGGCAAATTTGGATGTGCCTAAATGGATTTCAAGGTGGATTCAGGGATTCAAATGGCATCCGCCACATATTTGGGGCGGAGATGGATTTGGCCATATCCACCTGCGGATATCCATTTATATAGGTTATTTTACCGAAATGCCCTTACAATATAAAACCTAAATCATATTTTATCCTAACCTAAATCCCATTCTATTAAGAGTGAGACTAGGGAACCAGGTTTTGCAATCAGGATGATGTGGCATCATCCAGATTTTTTACAACCTCGAGATACACATAAACTTTTTGGAGATTTCATCATTCTTTTGAGATCACGCCACGTCACCCTGATTGCAAAAATAAATTTTTGGGGATTTCAACCTAGCATTTTTTTATTTAGGCCACCAAACCAACAATAAGTTTAGCTGCCGAAAAAGGAAACCAAGTTGGTTGGTTAAGCTCTGCTCTTTCATCGCTTAATTCAACCTTTCGCCTTCTCCAATGTAACCAAATCAACCCACAAGAAAAAAGCTATATCTTTCTCTTTCTCAAGAAATAAACTTGAATTCAATTGAAAGCCACCAATGCGTCAACCACCACATGTATCGAAAAAGAAGGTCACACAGACACATACTGGTGCCACGAGTGTGACATGAGTGTGTGACTCCTCTCGACCCACCCCTATTTTTTGTTGACCATCGCCACAGAGTTGTAGATCAACCATCGCTATAGAATGAGAAGCAAAGTTGTAGAGTTGCAGAGTCGCAGATCTGTGTCTAGTTTGTGTTGTGCAATCATTTTTGCAGAGTTGTAGATCGACCTTTGATATTCACATAATTATTACATAATATATCCCTTAATTTATATATGTTAGTGTTTCGATTATTATATTTTATAGTAATTATTTCGTTTTCACGTCTTTGTAGGAATTTGAGCGTGAACGATGAAATCGTATTAAGGCAACAATTTAAGGAATGACAATTGGTCGACTCTAACGGTGGTACAAAGTAGAGGGTCACATGTCTAAACCCATAAACCCAAAATCAAGCCCATAACTTAAACCCAAGAACCTAACCCATGAACCCAAGCCCAATCCTACCCAAAGAATATTCTCCCAATGATCCATTGATTCTCTCCATGAATCATCATTTTATCTCATCCCTATTCATTGTGCCCATTCTCTATAAATACAAGAAAAAAGGGGTGAGAAAAGGGGAGGAGAAGGGAATCAAGCATCAATAGCCAAAATCAAACCCTCTTCCTCACAAAGTGATTTTCATCACCATCACCACCTCCATCCACCATCAACCACCATCACTCTCTCATCCACCATCTCCGGACAGCAGCACCGCCCCCACCACCGTCTGAGCACCGCCACCACCACGAAACAGGGGAGTGACAACCCTGTTTCGCATCAGACCTTCACCTCGCCACCGAGCTTCACACACCACTCCACTGCCATCAGCCCCTGTTCTCACCGTGCGAGCACCGCCACCATCAGCCGCCAGAAACAAAGCCACCTCCATCACCGCCCTCTCTATTTCGCCTCGCGACAGAGCCAGGCAGACCGTCCGAGCCTCCAACACCGCCCTCTCTTCGTCTCGGCCCTCCTTCATGTCTCCCTCTCTCACGGCCACCATCACTTAGCGGCGCGTCAGCGGCGCACAACCACCGCGACAGCAGAAACAGGGGAGTCTCCTCCCGATCTCTTTCTCTATTTTTGAGTGTTCTCATTGCACCTCTCTCTTTTTTGCAGGTTCCAGAACCATTTGGAGGACGAGGACGATCGCGAGGAGCACGGAGGAAGGCGGAGCAGCGACGCTGCTCGCTGGAGATGAAGGCGGAGCAGCGTAGAGCGCGACTGTCCCATTGGCGGGAGACTGAGTCAAACTGATTTCGACTATTGGCACCCTGATTTCTGCTCTGTACCACCACAGAGCATTTGCAGCCATTTTTCTCGGGATTCATGTTTGGACCACCTGCTGATCTGCTGAGTACCACCACATCGAATTTGCGACAAACCAAAAGGGTTGCATAATTCATTTTTATTTATTTTACTGAATTGTGTGCTTAATTATTAATTACAATTTATTTCTGAATTTTTTGATAAATTGCTTTCACCTTTCATGTTCGAGAAATTAAACTTGATATGTTTGGTAGTTATAATTACCCTTTATCAATATTCAAAGCATGTGTTAAAAAGTATGAAGCTTGAACTTTGATTAAGTGTGCCCTAAAAAGACACTTAATGCTTGGTAAGAGGTCAGAAACTTAATATGATTGAAATTGGATTTTAATGATCACATCTTTGGTGTAAGCAAGGGATCCTCATCCCTAAAGCTTCTCGTTTATAATTTCAGTAATTTAGATTTAAATATTTTTGCTAACTCATTGGTGAGTCCAAGCCCACAAAACCCATCTTTTTTTCTTTTATTTTTTTTCTTATTTTAATTTATTTTTAGTTTAGTTTTAAAAATGATGTAACCCCATTTCCTACAAATTAGTTTAATTAAATTATTAAATTCAATTGCATCCACCTTCCTCGTGGGATCGACCCGTACTTGCTGTTGTCTACCAGTTAGACATCGTGCACTTGCGGTTATTACAAGTGGGTTAAATTAGCCTATTAATTTAGGTTAATAAAAACTCGCAACAACCATCCCCACAGAGTTGCAGATTGATCATTGCCACTGAGTGAGAAATAGAGTTGTCGATCAGTGTCTCGTTTGTGTTGTGCAATCGTTTGTACAGAGTTGTAGATCGGTCATCTCCTATTCTTCTCACTTTGTTAATATGTAATCATGACCTGAAAAAGAAAGAAAGAGTGATTTGTTGAGCATTGTTGAGAAGAACAAATTTTTTAATTATTTTTTAACGAATATTCGGAGCGGGGTGGATGTCCACCCGATCCGTCCGGATTGATGATGGTTTTTGAAAAATTGTATAAACGGATATTCGTGACAGATTCAAGAATCTGCAATCCCCGCGGCGGGGACATATTTGTCCATATCCGCCCATTGCCATCCCTAATTGAGCTTGTGCACCATATAGGGGTGGGTGTCCCATCCCATGATCTCGATCTCATCCTGATTTTTTCTCGGGTTCTTTTGGGATTGATCAAACTCATCCTGATCTGTGGGATGGGATCGGGATGGAGATTTTCAATCCCGCCCATTCCCTCCCGTCTCGTCTCGAACTTATTTATTTTATATTTATTATCATTAATTTTAATATTTTAAATTAAGTCTAAAATTTGGGGAAAAGATAAGAAGTCCATTACGGATACACCTTTTGCATTTTCCTCCAATACCCAAGCCCATACTTGTAGGCAGGCTAAATATCTCGAACTCAACTTACTAATATTGCTTGGCCATTTGCCTAGCCACTCGTTATTAACATGAATAAAAGGACGTGGTATAAAAGCACTCAAGTGCATTAGACCCAATGTGGTATAGAAACTTGCCAATCTATGGAGAGTTGTGATCTGATCCAAGAAACTTGTCATGGAAATTTTATGTTTGAACCTTTTTCATTCTCTCATTTGCCTCCCATGAAGATCTGTGAAGTCGTATGATACTATGATTTACAACTCCAAAAAAAAATGGTGAATTATGTGTTAGTCTCATATGTATATATGTTTCACTTTCAAAAAAGGAGTGCATATGCCTAAATAATGATTTCAATGTACCCACCGGAAGCATGCATGAAAGGGATTAATGTTTGTTGGCAAGGACAATTAAGGAAAACAGTGTTTGGTGCTTGTATGGAGTTATTTGTTTACATGTCACACTAGTAGGGACGTGAAGTGAAGCATCCACGAATATAAAGTTTGAACACGAAGAAAAAGAAATATAAATGCAGTGGTCATGTTTACCATCGATTCAAGTAGGCAATAATTCAAATGCTCATGAACTATAGGCAGTGGTTAATATACGCGCTACTTCTAACAAAACAAGATTTACGCATTTCTACAGGTTCCTTCATTGAAAGGACAGGTCATTGCTATGAGATGAAATTCTTATAATATTAACCCAATATTTTTAAATGTATGCAACCCATTTGATATTGGTTTTGGTTGTGGATTCAAACTGTATTGTGATTCTTTTAGCAGATTTTACATTAATCGTAATATTAATAAATAAACTTGTAAATTTTTTGTTATAATTACATGATCATTCCGTCCAGTCCCGAACCCGTTTAGAATGAAACGAGGTCAAGATGAGATTTATAACATCCCGAACATAAAGCAACATGATCAAGATGAGTTGTTGGAACTCATCCTGTGCCCACCCTATCAACCATACATGAAAATTGCCTTTTTCTTTATTGATAACATTCCACGTGTTAGAACCAGGAAAAATTATTACAAGGGCATTTTTCCCATGTTCAACCAAGAACCAGAGACCATCGACCCATGAAAGCCGTTCCTAATATTGGCTTTCAGATAGAAAGTTGCCTAAATGTTTCATATGAACAAGTTGGTTGATTAGGCTAATCAAATTTGTCATTCTATTTGTTCGCATGACCACTCCCTGGACATCTATATTCTGGTAAATGTATGCAGAGACATTCTCCGAATGTATTAACTATGTTCAAATCTGAACATATACATTCTGGTAACATGTATGCAGAGAAATTGTCAAAAATGTATTGAATGGAGTTCAAATCTGGCATTAAACGCCTGCAACATTGTCAAAGCCAGTAGAGCAACATGAACTGAACTGACCAACACAACCATTAAGGAAACCCGAGCCTTAGTAAAAGGACACGGGAAAAACATAGTTCAGTTTAGGTGGTAAATCATTGCTGAATCTAATTGCAGCTGCAAGCTCACCCCAAATAAAAAACAAATAAAACACCACTCATGCTGATGTCTGCAGATATCATTCTGACTGTTAAAACTACTGGAGATTACTACAACTGCCCTAATGAATCTCCCCAGCTACTTACTGGCTGAGGGATAAGGACCTTTCTCTGCGTACTCTTGTGTAATCCACGGGACTTCGGCTCCAGCTCCTTGAGCGTGAGCGTGAGCGTGAGTGCGAGTAAGCTTCCTCTTGATGATACCTCCTACCTTGTGGTGATGCCGACCTGTCCAAGGATCAACTGGAAGATATTAGGCTTATAAAGTACAAAGATCGAATGACTAAATCAAATAACAAGCTCATTGTTCACCTCAAATAATGCCTTTGCCTTGGAGATGGGGAATAATAGCCAACGCTACGAGAGCGAGATCTTGCATAGCGCGGTGAGCGGGAGTACCGAGGGGACCGAGAATATTGGCTGGAAGAGCGCATGCGGTCATATGCCCTGCCCCTATCACAAGAGCACCGCTCCATGAGCATAATTAAAGATACACATGCCTCTAATTAAAAGCAACCTTCTAAGCCTCTTAGTTATGCATTTAAAATAACAACATAACCAAAAATTTTGACAAACCATATGTATTACATAACTTAGGCCAGAAGATCAATCAAGAGGATTCACATCCTCAATGATCTCTTCCAGCCGGATTAAGCCAAATGTTGGTTGTGACACTGATTCGACCAATTGATTTATGTCCAGAACTGCTTTCACCAAATCATACTTCATGTGACCAAGGTTTAAGTAAGCAAACATCCAAAATACATGAAGAACCAAATGCGGAAGAACCACACCATTGACAAATGCCAACTGAACAAGGTTTCATTCTGCTTCCACCGATCATGTACACATTACATGGAGTTGAGAAAACCAAGAGGCCCACTGGCCAATGCGAGAATTCAATTATAATTCCACAATTTTCACTTTTTTGAAAGGATTCCTCAAAACCAAAATACCAGAATAAAACCAATTAAAATTCAAGTTACGAAAACTAAGGATGCCAAGTTTACCTTGATCGCTCTCTTGCTCTCGTGTCAGCAGGTTTCTTTCTGTTCTCCTCCGCAAAGACAACAGTAAGCTCCCAACCAAGAAGAATTTGTCCATCCATTTGAAATTTAGCTTCTGCGGCATCAGCAGGATCCAAGTATTGAACAAAACCAAACCCGCGTGGCTCTCTGCAGGAAACAAAAGCGGCATTGAAAACAATATTGTAGGAATGTCTTGATAATGTTGCAGAGTCCACACCAGTGACTTTCAAAGTTCAGAATCACCACGGTCACCTTAGAAGGGTAAGTAAGACAATGAACATAAGAAAACAAGAACTCGGCTGCTGACCTTGCAAACACCAGAGTTTAAAGATAACTTCTAGTTCTTCAGAATTGAGAATCTTCACAATGTACTCAAATGCAACTTCCTTCTTATCTTCCAGACACATTAACATCACATCTTCAACAGAACGCATATTACTTGGTTGTAGCCTTCAGAACTTTATTTTTCACTGTTCTCAAAAAGTTTAACATAAAAACTCAAGATTTAAAAGAATAAATCAAACAACATCACACAACTATGACAAAGCGGCACCTAGAAAAATGACCGAGGTGATATCAATCCCAACAATCACAATGTTCAGTTTTAGTTGAGAGATCAAATGGAGTTTTAGGTGAGAAAATGGAAGGAGTTTAGGTAGTTTGGTTTGTCCAATTCATGTTACAGCAGGAATAAAACAATTCATGAGAATTCAATAGGCTATGTCGGGTTGTTGGGGAGGGGAGCTTTCACCTTCTAATTGTTGTGTTCCTTGCTCTTGTATAGTTTCTTATCAGTTTTCAATAAAATTAGATATCTTTCAAAGACTAAAAGGATCAGATGGATGGCTGATCTCTATACAAACCACCATATACATCAACATGTATCATTGTATTGTAGTCCGACCGAGATTTTCAGGTAATTTAAAATAACAATAATAGTAACAAAAGAAGAAAAACCACAACAATAGCCATTGCATAATCTGAATATCGGAATAATGGAGTCTCGAGAATACCAATAGATAGTAATACTACAAGGTAAAAATGTATCATGTAAATTTGGAATAACCCTGTAAGAAATGCCCGTAGTTTAGCTGGCACAAAGTTTATTACCCAGAATAGTAACCTCGTGGCAAGTAGATATCCTTTAGAGGACCAAATTGCCCAAATGGCCTACGAAGGTCTTCTGACCTGCAATAAATCCCCGAAAATTAACCATGGTGGAGGTGAACTTATGCAGTGCTATAACCAAGGGTAGAGTGCCACTAGAAGTATAAATGCAACAATTGTTGTTCGCACATACATGGGATAATAAAATGCACTATAGAAGGTAACATCACTTCAATGTTGAAGCATTGAGACTAAATATGAACAGCTAACATGGAGAAAGTGAAAAGAACAAACCTGCAATCACGACGAAGGTTGCGGACTAAAAGACTAGTAGGATAGCCTCTACCACGGTCTGCGTACCAACTCCTAGGGCTAGGGCTCCGACCTCTTCTTCCATAACCTCTTGGGGGCTAAGGACTATAACTGTAGCTTCTACCTCTCATTTCTTCACAACCACCAAACTATGAACAACAAGAAGCATAGGGTTAGGCCCAAAAATACCTATTATCCGCCTCCTGATAGATAAACAGGTTAGAAACGAACAAGGGTTTAATCAAGATATCTTACTTGAATGCTATAATATCTCACTTGAATGCTATAAATATCTCAAGAGGAAATGTGTAAAATCTTTGCTCTAGAAAAGTAACGAATGTCTTGTAGTTTCATGGAGAGAAATGGGAGGGAAATGAAATTTAAAAACTGGACCATGTTAATTTTGAAACAATAACAAAGAAAACAGATTCAATTATAACATGGTCATGTCCAATGAATTCATTGCACAAAAGTGCACAATAAACAGAATGAAGCCTAACTAGTTTATGTACAACTAGCTTACTAGGTTGCACATGTGTGTACTTGTATTGGACACGGACACGGAAAATCTAGAAATGAAGATTCCCCAATGGTGTGTCCACTCAATGGTTAAAGTTTGACGGATGGTACAATTAGGTCACGGGTTCGAACCCAACTGGCAGCAACTTTATTAGTTTATGGTGTGTTGACCAGTTCTATTCTTTAATGGGTTCTGGGATCCTATAAAAACCTTGCTTGCCTTCCAAAAAAAAAAGGAAAGATTCTAGGACATGGGGTTGCATTCACTAATTATATACTTTTGTACAGGCCATTTAAATAAAGTTTATGATATAAGGATTCTATTTAAATTGCAAACCATGACTAATAACAATAAAGTACTAGGGTATAAACTTTGACTTTAATTGTTTACATAGATTATTTTTCTTAAATAGATTTTTTTTTAAATATCCCTTCATATATCTAATACTATAGATGATGTAAATCTAACCTTTAAGACCCTGGCCCCCTACAAATCTTCAACTGATTTCTATATCTGTAATTACATACCATCTTACAACAACTACACCAAAATCAAATCAAAAAAATTAGTAGGACCCACCACTTTAACTAATTCTAAAACAGAAATTCTAAGTGTCGAGGAAATGACCGAGGAAACGAGCGAGGGAAGTGAGGTGGCGGGGGTGGGAGCCGTTCACCCCGCTCGAGATGCGTGCGTTGATTTTTCGCGAGCGCATCCCGAGCGGGATGAACGGCTCTCACCCCGCCACCTCACTCCCCTCGCTCATTTCCTCGCTGTGTAGAATCACTCATTCTAAAAACCACAAGACCAAAACTGACTCAATTAATTTATTGTTCTTTTTTTAATCACCCGGAACCCCATTCAATCATTTTTTCACAACTAAAACTTATGTCACAAACTCTCACCTAAAATTTTAGACTTAATTATTCCAAAACTACTTAATATATTATCTTCTTTCACTATTTTAAATCATTTTTTTCATCTTTATGTATATTTTGATTTCTTTTATGTTTAAAAATTAACAAAACAAAATTTCCCGTCGATGGGATTTCAATATAATTTTTAATTAGTGGATTTTAATATAGCTATATAATAAGTATAACGAAAAATTATCCACTAATTATTAAAATTGGATTTTTTCTTTTTCATCCTTGTATATTTTTCACCTAAATTTTTGAAATTTATGCTCGGCCTCCCCTAGCATAGCTCTTTGCCCCTGCTCTTTGAGTCATGCCCACGCAACCCAGCTGGCTTATGAGCTACAGAAGGAGGTAAATTTTGAGAAAAGTAACTAAATGGGTTTTGAAAGGAGAAATACAAATAGGATACATGATGTATACTTTTTTACTTTTGCTCCGATACGAAATGAAACCTTTTGTTTTCTAATCAACAAAAAAAAAAAAAACGAGAAACCAATACATGTTTTGGGGAAGAGGACCTACCTATAAAATCCAGAAAAATAACAACAAAATTTTTTGGGGGGAAATGTAAAATTCAACACCTCTTGAGATACTCTCACAAAAAAAAAAACATCCATACAACTTAGATTTTTTTTTCATTGATTAATTATGCTTAGAAAACATGGTTTTGTTTTCAAAACAAAGTTGGTTCACATCTAATTTCTCCGAACTCTTTATTTTTTTCCTCTTATGGCATTAATAGATCATCGGGGGTTGTAACGTAACATTTATGCGTAATATTGGTATCAAATAGCTCGACAATTTCAAACATAAATCAACAAACCAAATACTGACTGATAAATCCCTAGACAACGAAGATTAAACAAACACATTTAGAAAAAAAAAAGGGAAGGGGGGGGGGGGGGGGGGGGGGGGGGGGGGGGGAGGGTTGGGGGTGGGGATTGAAAACCCTAATTAGATCTCATCTGTTCAGCTCAGAAGAAATAGATAGATACATGCATACCTCAATTACAAAGAAGTCGTCGATCTCTCTTCTTCTATCCTATTCCTATCTGAGACGGACCGTCGGTCGGACTAGTTGCAGAAATCAATTCAATCAACCGATGGAAAACTGTCTCTCCAGAAGCTTCTTGCACGAGCGAGCTCAACAAATTCCCATTTATTTGCACCACTAGTCATGAAAACGTTCACAGTGCTTTATTTATTTGCACCCAATGTATTCGTTACAGGACACACAATCTTTACCATTGAAACTATTTTCAACTTGAGAATGGAAACCCAACTACCACACTCATTTGCTCCAAACAAGGATTGTAATTTCGTTTTTCCAAGTAATTTTGGTACATTGATTTTAAGAAATATTTTGTACGTAAAATTTTCGATTGTAATTTTGAAATTATCAATATAATTTAAGCATTTTAAACTCTTATGTGTTACATAAAGAGTCCCACAATAATGTCATACAAACTACATATTGTATAAGAATCATTCAAAAAAAAATTTAAGGGAGTTGCTACGTGTACCCAACTGTTTGTCTCTGTTGCACCATTATTTTGGGATGTTTCGATTTTGTTGCATCAACCTAAAGTATGCATCACCGATTTATCATTGTTTAATAAAAATTTGGGAGTGGATTTTTTTATTTAGGAGCGATAATTGACTCTTGAATTAAAGAACAAAAGTACCAATTATGTATTGAACTACTAAAAATTTGGTCATGCGTTCATTAAATTTTAATGCATTCATCAACCATAAAGAGGTTGACAAAACCAATACGTATTAAAAATAAATAAAATAAAAAATGTAAATCAATACATAAATTTCAAAATTGATGCAACTATTATTAGATTATATTAAAAAGAATGCATTTAAGACCTAAAAATTTTATCACAAAAATTTACATTATGACTCCATCCTACAAAGTCTCCTATCATCAATGTGAGTAATTTTCTTCTCTCAGGTATTCTGTTTTAGGGTTAACAAAATGTGATCGGGTACACCAAGTAATTTTTAAAAGTTACATCTAAAAATAAAGTTGGGAACATTTAGCCAAACGGTCGGGTACACATAGCAACTCCCAATTTTAATACTAAATTAAGGTTATAACGGGTTAAAATGTATAGAAATTGAGATTGGTCTTACAAAAGAAATAAATATTTCGGATTTCGAAAGAAATTTCAATAATTCAAAAAACAAATTTGTGAAATTTCGACATTTTTCAAGAAATCATATTCCTTGGCTCCAAGCGAATTGCTTAGGTTTTCTCATGCATCCTAGATGAGCTATTTTAACTTACGGACTCCCTCGTGATTTTTTAATTATTTTTCCTTTAAAACGTAGGTTTTAATTTGATTGATTCCCTACTATTGTTTGAAAGACAGAGCAAAATGAAATTACAAAACTCTAGAGTTGAGTTTATCAAAATAAACGTTCGTGCATAATTTACTCAATATGTATAGTGATACTTTCCCATCATGCAAATTTATTCAATTGAAACTTCACTTGTTACCACAAACAAGAATGCATTTGCATTATTTTACAATGAGTCACATAAATGTAGGTTTCAACTTTATTTGATTCTCTAATATTGTTTGAACTTGACAAAGTATGTGAAATTTGAAAATTGTAGAGTTTAGTTTATCAAATAAAATATTTGATTGTCGATTGTGCATTTATTCGATATGTATAAAAGATACTTCCCCTTCTTGCAAATTTATTCAATTTAGACTCCGTTTTTACACCGAATAAGAATGCAAATATGCTCCTTTACGATGGGCCCAATTAGTTAGTGTACTTGGTAGATAATCTAAAATTCAATTACTATATTTAAATGCAACAACTCCGCATTATGTAAATGAAAAAAATTTTGCATTCTCTTAGGGTTTGTTTGTTTGCACAAAAAATTGACGTGGTAAATGAAACCATTTCTATGATATCCAATTATGTAGAAAGTAAGTCTATGAAAACGACGTTTTTTTTTCTATTTGGTTCTTAACAACTTTCCTCCGGTAAAAACAATTAATACTATAATAAAACTTCAAAGGTGATGTAAACATGAAAATCTAAACAAGAAATCCAATAATAAACTAGAAAAAGCAATACACACTAAAACATGCAATATCAAAAAGAGGATCCAACAGTCGCACCAACTTCATCGCTCATGTCTCCAACAATTCACCACTCGTTTTGCGTATTTGTGATCTCCTTAAACACAAAAGGGTACAACAACAACAAAGCAACCTTTCCCTACACCAACAACAACCTCATCTTCAAAACCGAAATCCTCTTCTATAGCTACCAACCAAAGTCCAAAAGTACAATCAGTTCCACTAGAAGTATTGATAACAGTACTACCCACTCTTCTTATGAAGACAATAAATCACAAGAGAATGACCAAGTGATCACACCTGATGAGGATGAATACAGACCAGAGTTCAGTAGTTGTTTGGAGGGGGAGTTTGACCATTTTAGGCTCAAATATTGATTGGTTTGAATTAGAATTTTGTCGTAATTAATAGTAATTGGTAGAAAAAATGTGTTCATCCACGATTAGTGCTTAGTGGAGAAGCTTGACCAAAGCTTGTTTTAGATGGGGGGATGGTCAAGCAATGGTAAAGTTATTAATTGAAGTTCGTCCAAAACTTAAAACAGTTGTTAATATGAAGAGTATAATAACACTAAACAACGAAGATGTTTTACTTCTGTACATTGAGTATAGATAGTAGCAATATATTTACGACAAAGACACATTCAAGTTATGTTATCCATTATAGAGAAAGAACTCAACTGAGACTGTACAGATTTACAAAAGATCAAGAAGACAAGGAAAATGAGAAAGAGAATACAGAAAGATTGAGAGGGGAACATACCTTGATGGTTTGAAGATTGAAGAAGTAGGGTTTTGTTGTGGTTGCAGATGCACAAAAGCCAAGACGATGAGGAAGGGCAATGAGGAGTCGAAAAGTTTCTGGCTTCTAGTTTTTTAACGTGAAAAATAGGCACGATTTTTTCCAAAATTTTTTTATTCTGAGGGGTAAGAAACTGTTTCTCGCTAGCGATTGGAAATAAATATCATGTGCATAACAATGAAACCCATTTGACATGGGAATTGGTTTCCATTTCCCATGGAAAATGTCCAACCAAACGGACCCTTATATGAAATCTAAACTTTTGCACAATGTATACACACCTAACTCCCTTTCACTACCAGCTAACACTCCAAAACTTTTTTTCCTAACCTGTGTGCTCTAGCGATCATTGTGTTTTGTGCTAGCTTTTCATGGTGCCCTTGCAATCCCTTGTTGATTAGCCTTGCTTATTGAATTGAATTCATGTCTCTATGTAATCTCTCATATGATATAACTTACGCCTCTTGTATTTTTTGTAAAAAATTTCATTGGGTCTCATATTTTATCTTGTTATGGTCCTTTGGATCTCTTTTGTTGGTGAAGTTGTATTGCTTGCTTTTTTTGGTGCTTTAATTGATCCACTTCTCTTTTGCATCTTTGCCCCGCACTAGCTACAATACTCTATCCTAGATTTGGATTTGACAACATACATATGGCAAAATTCTTTTGTTTTTGTTAATATTATAATGTATTTTTGGGTTTTGAGTGGAGTCAATTCGGATGTATTTGGAGGTGTTTTGTGGTATTCAGTTGATCCACATCTGAATCGTCAATGAATCATGCTATTGTGATTGTGTTTTTTTTATCTTGTATTATCTTTTATGTTGGGCTTTCTCTTTGTGGTTTGATTTTGTATGTGTTGTGACTATGGCGGCGGTCCAATCTTCAAGGAATTTGAGCGTCGTCTAGTTCAAGATTAGAATTATGTTAAATAGACTTTGTATGTCTAATCAACCTCCTAAATTGCACCTGTCATCTATCAAACGTTCTAGTTGATATTCTCAGGACAGGGTGTTGGTCGGGTGTTTTATCTCGGCTAAGTTCATCCACCTTAATATTATTGATGACGAATTACGTTCTCATTGGTCTTTGGAACAAAATTTCTAGATTTCGGTGATAGCGCAAAAGTGTTTTAAGTTGCAGTATGAATCTGAGCTTGTTATAAAGTTTGTAATAAAGGGGGGGGGGGGGGGGGGGGGGGGATCTGTCTGGTCCTTTGTTTTATCTGTTGTGTTCTTCCTTTGTTTTATCATTTATCTCTCATAATTTCTAAATCAAGTCAATATAGGGAAACCTTTATTATCCTTTCTTTCTCCATCTAAGTTAAAGTTATACTAATAATATGACATGATCTATCTTTGGAAAAAGTCAAAACAAACAACCCATTTTTTACCCGGATAAAAAAGAAGTATTCCTCCCTTATTTTCAACACAAATGAAAGTGGTGAGCTCTACATAAATGTAAATAACTAAAAAAAATCTTAACTTAGGGGAACAAGAGAAATAAGAGAAAAAACAAGTACAATATGGACTGGTTGTTAGCAAAAAGTTTATCCAAATTATGCAGCGATGGATTTGAGTTTCCCACAGTGCCTTGTTCCATGCTGTATTGAATTGAATTACCATAATCAACTTAATTATCAAATCCATGTTATTTCATTCAAGTCACAATGTCATTCAATTTCCTCCAACTATCAAATGTTCACTTCATACTCAAATATAGAACTTTGGTTATACCAAACATCTCCACATTGCATGTTTTCAACAAAGGCTTCAACTTCTTAAGTTTACTTTACAAAATAAATCCCAATTTATCGTTAACTCAAAGAGAGGCCCAAAAGGTTTTCATGAAGGAACTATACCAACAGTATTGAAAACACATGGATTCCACACTACACAGTTTTAGGGCGTTATGAGAACGAAAACCTCGAGAAAAATAACATTGTGGTTAGAGTTGGCCTTATCAAGGAAGAAATTAGAGTATTTACCAAATCAAGATTCCCATTCAATTGAATATAACAATCTGTCGAGAAGACGAATAAAGGGCGATAGTTTTTTTCTATTGCAAAAAATAAAACAACAAATGAGTAAAGAAAGTATTTTCTCTCATAGATCAATGGAGATCCATCATCTTTATTGGTATTGAAGATTGAAACCAATAATTGTATGAAATGTTCAGATCAATGAGGAGTCAATTAGTTCGCTACCTTCACCGCCATCACCATCCATATGAAGTATACACAAATAAACCAAAACACTCATTAAAATTGCATTTATTTTAAGCGACTGAGTAATTTGCATATGCAATAGTTTGCAAAACACGTTGGTTTAAGGTGTACGAAGCGGAGCCTTAATTACTAACACAGTAGCACGCCACAACTTATTGTGGTGTTTGTAAGGAAAAGAGTAGAGGTAATATTTGATAGATGTGGTAACTTAATAATCAATGTTGTACTAAGCCTCGAGGTGGCTCCCAATAGCCCCAACCTCATTTAGTGTCCTCTCTTGTCTGGTGAAAGAGTGGAGTGTGGGCTGGGTCGTTAGTAAGAGGGTGTTTGTTTTTGCTTCTGAATGGAGTCAGGAGTCTTAATAGAAGTGGGACACCATGTTTAGAGTGTTTGTTTTTAGTTCTGATCAGAAGTTGAACTTCTGATTGGAATAAACAACAGGGGATGTTGATCACTTAGCAGTAAGACTGACCCAAAAATTATTCCAATAGTAACCTTAGAATAATTTTGTAATGACAATTGCCGCCCTCATATTCTTAAAAATAAGTAGGGCTAAATTTTGATGGCACACCTTCATTTTCTCCACCAATCATTGTCGTTCTACCTACCTTCACAAGAATTCTTCAACTGTAAGAAACTTATCTTGTTTGTCTTCTTCATTTTTGTTTTCTTTCTCTATATTTTTCAAGCTTTTCTTCATCTCTCAAACTCTCCATCTCATGGATATTTTCAAGTTTTCATTATGTAGCATATAGTTTTTATGCCTTATGTGTATGTTAATACCTTATATATATATAATTCTTGTAATGAAGGGTATTGTAACATTCTCTTGGATTTGGATAATTATTGGGTATGATTTTAAGCACAATATTTATATCATAATTTTATTTAGCTCAATGAGGCAAAATTGTCAAACAGTTCTCATTCAACACCTAAAAACAAACATTTTTTAATTTTATAGTTTCTAGTCAGCAAGAAGCAAAACAAACAGTTCATTCAGAAGCTTGTTCAGAACTTAAAAAAAAACAGACGCCCTCTAAGAGGGTGTTTGTTTTTTTCTTCTGAATAGAGTCAGAAGTCTTAATAAGAAGTGAGGCACCTTGTTTAGAGTGTTTGTTTTTAGTTCTGATCAGAACTTCGGCTTCTGATTAAAGTAAACAACAAGGAGGTGTTGATTACTTAACACTGACTGCTGACTCAAAAATTATTCCAATATTAACCTTAAAATAATTTTGTAAGGACAATTGCTGCCCTCATCTTCTTAAAAACAAGTAGATCTAAATTTTGATGGCACACTTTCATTCTCTTCACTAAGTATTATCATTCTACCTACCTTCACAATAACTTTTCAATGGTAAGAAATTTATCTCGTTTCTCCCCTTATCTTTGTTTTATTTTTCTGTATTTTCAAAACTTTTCTTCATCTCTCCAAGTCTTCCTCTCATGTATATTTTCAAGTTTTCATTATGTAGCATGTAGTTTTCATTATATAGTATGTAGTTTTGAAAACTTTGACAAATTGATCACTACTTATAATGTCGGGTTTCTAACACACCATTTCTCCTCTCCTATACGTGTCTCCTCAACGGGCAAAACTATCAAATAGTTTTCATTCAACATTTAAAAACAAACATCTTTTATTTTACAACTTCTAATTCGCAGCCATTTCTAAAGCCAAAAAAACGGAATCTAAAGTTAACTATTCTCACCCCTTAAAAAAAAAGAAAAAAAAAAAAAAAAAACGCCACATAAGTTATCACTTTCACACTTGCAAAACACATTGATAGAGAGCTTCTCAACTCACTCACGTACTCTTAAAAAACAGAAGCCATGGGCGCCGAGAACAAATCTGATGCGAGCAAGAAGAGGAAGAGCCGGTTCCTCCCCCAAAACGTAAAACTTGTCAATTTCTCTTTATCATTTTCAATCTCTTTTTATTGGTTCAAATAAGTTTCGTTTCAATCAATTTTGCAGAAACCAGTGAAGAAGGGATTGTACCCATTACGCCCAGGAGTTCAGGGCTTCTTCATCACATGTGACGGTGGTAGAGAACACCAAGCCTCTCGCGAAGCCATTAACGTCCTTGACACTGTATGTACCAACCCTAACTTATTGCTTACTTTTATTAGGTTTTACACTAAAAATCTCTTTCTTCTTTTTTTCTTCCCCAATAATAGGTTTTATTTGATTTTGCTTAAAGTTCTAATCTTTATGTCCTTAGCCATATATATATATTTGTTTTAAATATTATTTCATGATTGTATTTTGATGATGTTCTGAATGCTTGATTGAGTTGTAGAAATCATTTTTAGAAAAAATTGAACATTAGATATTTATAGTGACCTATATATATATATATATAATTCATTGGTAATCACCATGCTTCACAACATTTGAGGTTTAATCATTAAGACCCAACATTATTACATCACAATTAACATACAAAGATTCAAAGGAAAATCCTTTAAAGGCGGGGAGATGAGGCACCAAACCCCAAAGGCTTGCATCGAGGAGATGGAGAAGTGGGGATGCTTGGTTGATGGTAGAACAAAGGGAGAATATGCTAGAGTGATGGTGGACTTTTTTCTGTGTTGTTAACCCATCTATGTATTCCGAGAGATCGAGGTGCTGATGGCTGGAGATTGTTGATAGACAACTTGAGAAGAACAGCTCGCAATGATATGCAAAACCAATTTCAAGAGGTTGGCTTGTTGGGAGAAATCCATTGAACTCTCAGATTGAAGTTCTAAACTTAGAAGTATTACATAGAGAGAAAGAACACCGGTGATGATGTAAGTCAAGTAGTTAACACTGATTTTCGTGCGAGAATTTGTGACATAGTACCTGGTACGAAGAACAATAGGTACATATGCAATTAAAACGGCGTAAACACCGATAAAATGATGTTATATTGCTTAACGGGGTTGAGCCCTTGCGTTTAGGCATTTTCAAGGTTTAGTATAACAGTATCAATATAACAACCATATAATGACCGTTATCAATAACGGTTATTTGTATCACCGTTATAACATTCGCTTCTAATACCAAATTTTTTTTTTGCCCCATTTCTTCTTCGATCGAAATAGAAGCCCTAGAGAAAGAGAAAAAGAACTAGAGCTCTGCGATCGACACACTAGAGAAGTAAAAGAAGGGAAAAACTAGAAGAAGAAGACGAAGAGATCACAAACTATCTGTGCGATCTCTCTGACGAAGGAAAGAGGAAAGAACGAAGACGAAGGGAAGGGGAAGGGGAAGATGAACGAAGATGAAGGGAAGAAGAAGAAGAATAGGAAAAAGAGGGAAGAGGAATTGATCAAGCCTCTCGGACTGTTGTAGTGCGATCTCTCTTGACTGATGTTTGTTGAAGAAAGAAGAAGAGGAAAAAAGAAGAAAATAAGGGAAGAATAGTAGAAGGTGTGTTGCGATCGATCACTTTCGTTTGCGATATGTCCATGTTGAACAAAGAAGAAGTAGAAAGAAGAAAAGGAAAAAAGAAGAAGTAGAAAGAAGAAGAGGAAAAAAGAAGAAGAAGAGAAGGGAGGAAGGATCAACCTGAGGCCTCTACTGCTGGGTGTTGCTCCTTCTTCTACTGCTCAGGTCTGATCTCCCTTTTATTGATTAATTTACTTTTTTGGCTCTATACATTAATACTTAATGGTAGTCGTAGTATAAAAAATATATATTTTAAAATATTTTGTTATATCCTGTTATAACCTATAATGCTCCTGGACTGTTATGGGACCGTCATCCGTTTTAACTATATAGGGTACATGGAACGGGAACGGATTTGGGGTACGTTGGTTTCCATGGTACAAAATTTAAAGGGCTATTTAGTATGCTATTAGGGGTTGCAATTGGTGTATTATTTTAGTTTGTTATAGTATCCAAGTATGATATGTATTTTATATATATCAATATACTTGTAGAATATAATTATCTAGAAAAAATGTATGAATATATGAACGTGAGCTCAATACATGATATTTTATTTAGTGATCTCATGATGATAATATGTTTGAAAATTTGAAGGATTTAGAAAGTTAAAAGGTTTTTGGAAAAACCAACTATTTAATATTTAATAGGTGAATGACCCAATTAAATGACAAAAATAAATTTAAAAGGACCCAACTACCCTTGTTTCAGGTATGATACGCTTCTTCTTATTCTCCCATAGTTGTTCTCTTGTAACCAAATGGGTTGTTGAAATTCATCAGTCGGAGTCGCGAATCGATACATGCAACCCAATTTGAAATTCGTGTGTGTGTGTGTGAGCGAATCAAGTATGTATGGTTTGTGAGGCTGATGATGAGGCATTAGATATATCGGATCCATAGGGCTCATATGTGCATATTAATGAAGAATGTAATGTTATTTTTGGAAGAAGTTGCTAACCCGTGCTTATGGGACTTGGACGACAATCCCATGGTAGCCTTCCCTATCAATGTTTGGTCCAATGAAGTGCAAGGTTCGCCACTAGAGCCTCGGCAAGGTGATGACTGATGAGCTGCCACGTCAAAGCCCATTTTTGAAAGGGTAGATATTTTAGTGTAGTGACCCTCACCTTGAAATGTAGGGCCATGCGATGCTCTAAGGCTGGGGTTAGGCACTTTCAGAAAAAAAAAACATAGAGCGCTTAGAGCCATGGCATCCCCTTCTCCCCCGAAAACATAGCTTATGCCTATCAATCCCATGATGGTGGTGCTCTCATGGACACATTTATGGTATCGATCCTTTGGGATTCGAAAGAGGTCGCTGATAAATTGATCACTTTATCGCAAAAGGAAATTCTGTGGAAAGGCTTCATGTTAATTCCAATTAGCATAGGCGATGTGACGATGTTAGTAGGGAATCGGATTTGTAGAGGATACTAGAGGTTGGATCTAATGGTGAGATCTCGAGGGCATCGGGACAATGACTGCAGTCCTAAAAAAACAACTAATGATGACTTGAGGTGTGTAAATAGATCTTTACGGAGACAGAGCAGTAAATGTTTGCAGTGACATTCATGGCACTAATGCGCTTGTTTTTCATTTTGTCTATTCAAACTTCTAGTTCGGTGGAAGTAGGAGGAGAAGGATGGGAGCTTAGAGCAAAAGTACTACTCAGAGATCATATCTTACAACTGTAACATCAAGGTTTCGGTTTGGGGAAGAGAAACGAGCATTGGGGAGATGCATCCAAAAGCCCAAGCTCAATGTGCCTCTAGAGGGTAGTAATCCACAGGCCAAGGAGGGCCCAATTCTGGTGGATTAAGGTGTTATGAAGAAAAAAGGTTGGGCAAACTAGCATGAGTGAGACTGAGAACAAGGTGGACATCAACATGGATACCTTGGTAGAGAAAGTGAAGGTTGCTTTCATAATTTTTTCCATAAAAAAGACCCACTAAAACATAAAAGGCATTATTTATCATTTGCTTCAATCAAGGTTGTTTACTCATGTATCAATTGTTTTTTTTAGTGCATCGAATCATATATTCATCATGTATCGTATGATACACTTCAAATTTATATACTGCAAGTAGGATAATGTCCTGTAGAAAATTAGCAATAATGAAGTTTATGCTCATTTTTACGAATCTTAAAGAATTACCCAATGTATAAGTAAAAAAGTCTTCATTAATCTTCGGAGAGTGCTTACAAATTTACAGTAAGTGATTGAAGCACAATCATAGACTATGGAAATGGAGATTTGAGATATACTCTAAAATAGTGTGCCTTAGACACCTTAAATAAGGTTTAAAATGAAAAAGAGTAAAAAAAATGCCAAATCATTTCATTACAAGAGTTTTGTATATGTGTTGAATTGTATCAAATTGTAGGATTCACACCCTGAATCTATCATTACAGTCAAGATTCGATTCCAATGTGTATCCTGTAACATATCATAAGTTGCTCTTAGTTGCAACATGATGAGTTGACATGTAGTCCACATCATTTCAGATTGATGCTTGAGAAGCACATATAGTTCTAGTCTAGGTACTTAGATGATTAAACCAGATTCATATTAGTAGTAGTTGAAATTTGAATATTGTGATTAGTGTCATTGATAATCAGGATATGGTTTGGTCACATGAGATGCTCTTAGACTAGTTCTGACTTATGTTTTCTGTGTAGCTAGTTTTTTGCCCCCCTTAGCTCTCATTTTTCTATTGTAATATTGATAGAAGAACTGAACTTCCTCTCCAAAATAACCTTTTCTGTTTTGGTAATGCAGTTTTATGAACAGCTAGTCAATGATGATAATTCAGGTTCAAAGCATTCTGTGATGCCTAGTAAACGCATGAACAAAATAATCAAATTCTCAGATTCTGATGCTTCTAGCGATGATGAGTCTGACCCACCAAAGGAAGAGGATCCAAATAAAAAAGAAGTTCCTAATCATGAAAACCAAACAAATGAGTCAGGGGGCACAGCCGTAAAGGACGAGGATCCTAACAAAAAGGAGGATCCTAATCATGAAAACCAAACAAATGAATCAGGGGAGTCCGCCACAAAGAAACAACGCCTAGAAACTCCTGAGACAAAACCTGATTCTGTAGTCAGTCATGAACCTGAGAAGAAGTCCATTGATAAACTCATTGAAGCTGAACTTAAGGAGCTGGGAGACCGTAGCAAGGTATGATCATATAAGACACTGAACTTATATAACAAGCCTTGTATATGTATATATGTGACCCTGTGAGTATGTATGTACACATAAACAGTTGCATTTATCATGTTCTTGTTTCTTTTTTGCTTTATCTATAGTAGGTCATGCCTTCTCATGCATGTTTTGTTTGGTGGTGTATCTTACCTAAATAACTGTCATCCGTTGGGAATAAGAACAAAATGTACTAGCTCTGAAACCTTGAAACTGTTTGAAAATGAGCAATTATTAGATTCAGGTCTACACATAGGCATGGGCGGATCTACCTTATAGCTTAGGGGGGCAATTGCCCCCTTAGCTTTTTAAGAATTCCTAGTAAACTAAAAATATTTGCAATCTTGCCCCCCTTTAAAATTTTAGATTGCCCCCTCTCATAGATAATAAAATACAAATATACACAAAATCTCAAACCCTTCGCAAGTTCACCTCTCCGCCTTCTCAATTGCCCAAAACAAATTCGATAAAGATCGATTTTCTCCAATCCCCTCCAATCACACAAGACGATTTCAACGGAGATTGATTTCTCCAATCGCACAATACGATTTCGATTAGACATAGATCGATTTATGGAGGTGGTCTTACTCTCTCTCTTGCTTGTTTGCTCCTCATCGACACTCTTCAGTCTTCACGGTAGCTTGCTTCAGCTAAGCAATTGGACAGTAACATTCTTAATATTAACAGTTGTCCACCAATTGTAGCTCAGTTGATCGGATATCAACTCTCCTTGAAAGAGGTCGCAGGTTCGAGACTCATCGGTTAAGATTTTGTGAGTTTTCACCTAGACGCACATGTGCTTCGTCGTGGATAAGCTGTCTTCATGCAAGGTGGAGACAACGGACCGAAGCGAAAGCAAGTCTCCCTGTGAGATAGAGGCGACAAGGATATTAAGTGGCAACAATATTGTAGCCTTCGGGCCTGGTTTGGTAAACCCTATAGGGTCAGTTAAGCTGCGGTTTAATCATATTTATTTATTTATTTTAAGAATTAAATTATCTGTGATTTATTTTTTTGCCCCCCTTTATCTGCAATCCTGGCTCCGCCCCTGCACATAGGTACCATTTATTAGCTCTACCTGTATGGTAAATGATTACTATCCAATAAATTCCAAAGTCCTATGAATTTTAACTGTGATAACAAATTTTAACATGCTTTTGGTATGCCGATATCGTTTCATCATATGTTAGCATGATTCTCCTCGGAACACTTTGTGCCTTCTGCACTTAAATGTTAGAGACGTAACAAGTGCTTTGAATGTCAGAGGCCTATAAAATAGAGTATGAAAGACATTGTCCGAATGTAAGTTTATCCTGCAGTCTTGTAAGAACAGTGTGGAGGTACATAAAGTGCCAGGGTAAAGGTGTTCAGAGTAGACTCATGTGAAGTGACTGTAGTGGTTTGTTGAGGAGTTGGCTATCTATAATCAACGTGATATATTGGGATCGCAATTGATGATGATAAATTTTCTGTATTTTTTTTTTGTTTTATGGCTAATGCATGAGCCCCATATATTTCTTCATTACTTGATAGGTAGAAAACCTGTTGCACCTGCTCTAATCCCATGGACCTTTATCAATATCTTAGTAGGACCCATTTAATTTGCTTTGTTGGTGAGTTTCTAATTATTATATCCACTCAAGCAAATGAGTGCCCAAATATACTGGTTGAAATTGTGACGTTGAAACTGATATTAGTTGTGCAATACCACCAAGAAGCAATGATAAAATGTCAATCGATTATTGGGCAGTAAGTGCATAGCAAATGATCCTTATTTAGATATATGGTTATACGATTGTCATGTTTACTTTTGTCATCCATCTTTTTAACAACTGACCATAATAGCTTTCTCTCTGTTGCTGATCTACTCCATGAATATTTGAACACCGGTATTTGTTCCTATTGAATTGATCTGATCTTTTATCTTGTTGAAATAGAGGCATTTTGTAAGCCTTGATCCAGGTTGTAATGGTCTTGCTTTTATACAAATGCTTAAAAGAGATGGAGATCGCAGCCCTTCAGAGATTGTGCAGCACATGATGACATCAGTAGCATCTACAAGAAAACATGTCTCAAGGTTTATACTATGCAGTGACCTTTATATTTTAAAGCTACTCCGCTATGCAATTGCAGTTTAAATGCATCTTTCTTTCTTTCTTTTTCTAAATTTTTTATGTTTTAAATGAGTTTTGAAATTTTGTTGAGTAACAGAAACTTAAATACAAAAGAAGGCAAGAGTTCCCAAACATTGTGGATTGATAGTAAGGCATTATTGAACCTTCATATGCATATCCCGATTTACAAAAAGCTCTTGGAACCTTACACCCTTGAACAAAAGATGTAACTTGTTACATTTGTTTCCTTATTCTTGGAAATTATTGCAAGAATCGATGTAAATATAATATAAGCATAAAATATCTTGCCTTTATATATCAATAAATACAACCCTGTTATTTATTATCATATTCTGAACGGGTGCTAGGTCAGTTGGTAAGACTTTTGACTGATGGTATCACAAGACCATTCTGGAAGGTTCTGGAAGAATGCTAAAGTAGACTATCTTCAGTGACTTCAAACATTTGGATTCACACTGTGACAATTTTAGATCATTTGAACTTTGACCTTATATCTATAGGCATGTTAGCTTGGTGATGCATTGAAATGTTTACATTTGAAAGCATGTAGACTATCTTCAGTGACTTCAAACTTTTGGATTCGCACTGTGACAAATTTATATCATTTGAACTTTGACCTTATATCTATAGGCTTGTAATCTAGGTGGTGCATGGAAAATTTTAGATTTTAAAGCATTTCTATGCCGTCTCAATTTCATCTGCATTTTGGAAAATATTCATTGGTAATGGTGTATTTACATGGCATCTTAGGTTCATCTTGCGAGTGCTACCTGTTGAAGTTTCATGCTACGCTTCTGAAGAAGAAATTTCAAGAGCAATCAAACCACTGGTTGCTCAATACTTCCCAGAAGAATCTGAAAGTCCACTTAAGGTACATCCATGACCTCTAATTTGTTTACTTGTTGGTGGTTAATGCGAATACGATTATCATTGCTTTGATAGATAGTTCATTAATATGTTAGAATCCGCATGATGGATTCAAACATCTTAAGAATAATACTTTTTTGCTCTTCCTCTGTTGGTTATGAGCAGAGCTGGCCGTAAGTAGAGGCTAGTTATTCCCAAATCAGGTCTCTGAAGGAATGCAGAAATTTAGGGCCCCAAACTTTTGTCTGACCTGTATGTGGATGGGCTCCCTAAGGTCTATTTAGTTAATTCCTGGGTCTCCTCTAAGCTAACTAACCCCAAAATTTCAATACGCATGTTTCAGGCTTTCTACCTTGGGGATTTTTAATTTTATTTTAAAATCAGTTTTCTCATTCTGGGGCTTTCTCTCACACTTTTACTGAGCACATTAATGTCATTCTATGTGTGGGAACCCTTTTTAATATCGTAATATGTTTAACTTTCCATGTATTACCAGTTTGCAGTGTTATTTGAAGCCCGTGCAAATACTGGAATTGACAGGATGGCAATCATTAACTGTGTAGCAAAAGCTGTTTCTGGGCCTCATAAAGTGGATCTTAGCAATCCAGATAAGACTATTGTAGTCCAAATTGTTAAGGTTAGTCAATCTTTGACTGGACCTCAAAATTTTTGTTTGAAAATTTTGCTTATTCATTGTGAACATACTTTTAGCCATAGTTTCGATTTGATGCATTTACAACTGTAACTGAGCTGGGGTACGGCCTGAATTAATCATGATTGTTTTGAATCCTACCATCTTAACTGGAGGTATGGACTCATGGTTACTTGATAATGTCTTGAGAGATACCAACGGGAGTGTGGTCCTGTAGCTAGAGGTCCACCTCCAGCATAGCCCGACTCATTACTGCATCCCTTACCATGTGGGGGAAACTTTTTTAGCCAGTTGAAGAGGACGGTTATTAGGAGAGAGAAGCTATGAAGAAACAAAGTCAAAATAGAGATTTGGAATTCACCTATTGAACGTAGACAAGGTTTTGTCTTTCTTTAATCTGTAAATTATTAAGGATCCTAAACTCTGATTTATGTTTTGCACTGAGTATATCACCAATCCAACGTGGGGGGAAAAGTCTACTGATTTTGGGCCCTTCCCAAACCAATTCAGGAGAAGATAAAGCTTTAGCTAATGAAATTTTCAGAAAGCCCATCACATCTATTTGATAGGAAACTCATATTCTCTCCAGTTGGTTGTGTTTTTTTTTTTTTTTACTATTAAGAGAGAAGAAAGAACACTTGAATCTTTTTGCCTGCACTATAAGAGAAATGATTTAGGATTGTCACAGAAATTATTTCAGCAGTCCACCGTCCTAATCTCATTACCTTGACAAACAATTGTGAAAATTGCCTAATTGCATCACATTACTTTGTATGAGAGAGAAATGAAAGCGATGAGAGGAGAATAAGAGTTTTCCTATTCCGGTATATGACATGTTGGGCAACACGTCGGACTCTGGTGGAGGCAGGCCTCTAGCTACTGGACCACATGGTGCCCTTAGTTTCTCGTCTTTTGAGATGTAAGGTATGGTACATGTTGTTCCCAACAAGCAGCTGCCCATTGCAATGGCAAGCCCTTGTGCATACTAATGGCCTTTCAATCTTAAAATGATTCCTTCCATGAGTTCCATTTGACTGGCTAGATGCTCCGTAACCGTAGCAACTTGTTACTAGTATGAAACTTCTGCTGCTCGCTAGAAACGCTTCTGCTTGAAAACACAAATTATAAAATAGTGATCTGCGGTACAGGACATATTTCCTTGGTTAACCTACTAAGATTAGTATTAGTCTTTTTTGTATACACACTACTTTGATTGCATTCACTCTAATAGTTTCTGTTGCATACTTTACCATTATGGTATATTCTGATTATTGCCTCTGTTGCATTTGACATCTTTCAGACAGTGTGCCTGATTGGGGTGGTGGACAAGTATAAGGAGTTATCTAAATACAACCTGAGGCAGCTCACAGCACCACCATCATAGTGCGTTAGTTCAGTGTTCGTTTTCACATTTCAAGTCAGAGAGAGATTTTCTTATTTCCAGTTTTAGTTCTTAGTTTTAGAGACATTGGGGAACAAAGTATTCCTAGCTTGCAAAGCAAACAGGCCATCTGTCCTCTGTTTATTTATTTGGGGATGTCGATGTACGTTTCACTTTTACTCCTAGCTTACATAGCATGACCTTGTAATGTGAAAATCAAGAGAATTTCTAAATTATGAGCAGAATTGGATGGAAAATACATGGTTTACAACTGATGGCAAGAAATAGGGAAAAAACCTTCCAAGTGTATTTGTAGCATTTTCAGAGACTAGAGGATCGATCTAGTTTGCATATTGGTCAAATGACAATATGGCAGAGATGCTGGTGAACAGGTATATTGATCTCATGACAAGAAGTTCCACTCAAGATGTGGATTAGCTGTTATCTTTCACAAGTTCATTAACTAATAGAGGTAGGTAGAATGTGAGGAAATTTAGATTAAGTTACATGATAACTGGATTTTATTATTATTAATATTATTACATGCAAAAATTGCATTTTCACTGTTACCTTTATTACATTGTATAGCAAGAATTATGGAATTCTGAAATTATAATTACAACAAGGGACCAAGAAGAGTAAGAACCTTAACAGTTGAATATAACAAATTTACCAACTGGTGTGCCATTGGATGTGAATGAATCCTCAAGTCACATTTATTCTTCTGTTTATATTTTGAATGACCTTAGGATCATAGACCTACTGAAGGTATGTATAACTTAATGTTGATACAGAAAGTTCCATTGCCCCTCTCCCTGATAAAATCACTAAGCTCTAATTCACTTAGGAGTATTGGTGGTTTCCCCTTTGGAAGACTGGACTTAAAAAGTTTTCTTAGAGCCTTGAGAAAAAGCTGCCATTGTTGCAGAATCAAAGTGTTTGTCTCCAAAGCTTGAAATTCAATCCAGGGGTGGTTGACTCTGTTTCTACTTGGGTTCCGATCAGTGCAAGATTGTAATGAAGTGTGTTGTTGACGAGGTTGAATTGGGCGAGAGAAGTGTTAACTACGTCATATTTGATAACTACGTCAATGAGAAATGCAGGTTATTATCCAACAACAGTGGCTATAACAAGGCATGGGAAGTGATCTAAAAGATTATTGTTGAGATAAAAGCAGAAACAAAGATGATTTAGCATCGAAAGAGCAGTGAGGGAAGTTGCAAAAAAAATTTCTTCGTGTTTTATACATAGGAAGAAATTTGGTGGAAGAAGATGGATTACAAGAAACAATAATTGTGAAGAAAGTTGTGGTGTTGTTTGTTCAAAACTCTAGACAATGTCAATGAAGTGTGGGGATGGGCTTACCAGTTGACTTTTACTTGGCCTTTATTTCTAATTTCTATATTGGATGGCCTTATTTCATTTTTGCAGGTGGGATAATGTTTTTCAATTGATCCATGTTTGCCATAGTCCGTGTCTCCTATGCATCTGAATGGTGGATCTATTCTATTAGTGGGCTAACGGTTAGAAGTAATAACGCGTATGGGGTTTCAATCTGAGACATTTGGGGTGCCCAAGGCTAACTATCAAAGTGGTACCCCATTCTATATAACATACACACATATTATAATAACTAGGGTGTCGACGCATTCTTCTTCGTACGCGAATATTATTCTAAGACTATCCAATACTCTAAATTGGAGGGCGGGTCACTACTAAAAACCCACTTTATTAGTCGGACCACTTCCTTCTAGCACCTTGGGGATGATATTATGGCTATTTGAACGAGGAGAACTCGTGTTATGTAGTTTAAATGAGGCAGCGACTACTCCACACCACCATATTACCGTCTCACAATACCATGTATTTTTTTAACCTACTAACTCAACTACCCAAAAAATTATTTTTGAAAAAAAATAGGGTAACTTTCGATCAATTTAAACCCTCAATTGAGACCGATTATCAAGTTCATCACGAAAATTGTAGTACTCTGAGTTATCTAATAAACACAATTTTAATCACTTGAAAACGTTTTGAAATGAGCAAGTTATGGTCATTTTATTAAAGTCACACAAATCTGTCCCATAAAGAAAACACGATAGTGTTCATGACTTTCGGCCAACTTATATGCTCGATCGAGACCGATTCTCAATCTTATCAAAACACAAAAATTATAGTACTCCGAAAGTCAGAGACACTATCCCGTTTTCTTTGCGGGACAGATTTGCGTGACTTTAGTAAAATGATCATAACTTGCTCATTTCAAAACATTTTCAAGTGATTCAAATTGTGTGTTGATTAGATAACTCAGAGTATTGCAATTTTCGTGTTTTGATGAGCTTGAGAATCGGTCTCGATCGAGCATATAAGTTGAATAAAAGTTAGGGATAATACCTTGTTTTCAGAGACAAAGAGGGTGAGAGAGGTGGCGGGGTGGTGGTGCTTGATGGAGAAAAGAGAAAGAAAGGTAGCGATGGCGGAAGGGAAAGAAGTGGCGGTGGCAGGATGGTGGTGATGATGCAGGGTGATGGCGGTGGCAGGATGGAGAAGAGAATGAGGGAGGAGAAGAAGGGAAGAAAAGAAGGGAAAATAAGAAGATGAAGAGAGGGGAGGAAAGAGAAAAATTTTAACTTTCAGTTTTTATTGGTAGTGTGGGAGAGAAGTTGACGCTGGGCAGAATAGTGACTATCCTGCAGGCTAGTTCAACAGACAATTCACAAGGAATGATACAAGAGATTCGCCCAAAAACACAGAGAAAATAACTCTAATGTTCAATTAAATTACTCAAATCAAATGTCTACTACAATATTGAAGAAGAACTCTATCTATAGTGCTCAAATAACTTGAATAATAAGCAGCCTATTCCTAAAAGAAAAAGTAGAATCAAATACTAAAATAACAAGCAGTCTATTCCTAAATGAAAAAAAGTAAAGCCTAATCCTAAAAGGAAACTAAAAATACTCCTAATTAAATTGAAAGATTACGAATAAGTTATTTTGTAAATAACTTTGAGAGCCAATTAGGAACCCTAGAAACCCAAATTAGGAACCCTAGAAACCCTCATGCATCAGTCGCCCCGAATTGGAAAGAACTCGTTCTCGAGTTCACAATAGCTTCATCGAAATCCTCTGGCGGCAGCCCAGAAGGAAGATCCTCTGGCACCAGGTCAGAAAACTCTGCTAGCTCTTGCTGGCGTACTGGATTGTCTTTCATTTCCCTTATCTTGAGCTCCATCTGCAAACCTAGCACATACTCCTTTACTATAATAATCAATTCCTTGACTTCATAAACCTCCCTTCTCGACTCAACAACAATAAGTGGTATAGTGTGCAAAATACTTAGAAACAATCGTACAACCTCCATGAACTTCCCATTAGTAGTGGCTCTATAACCAGCCTTCAGTCTGTCTTCCAGCTGGGAGAAGCTGTACACAAGTGCTGTGGCCCCCTCACATTTGGGCTCGTTGACGCACTCCACTCGCTCTCCACCGCAAATGAAATCACTAAAGAGGGGGAAAATGCGCGCATGTATGAATGACTTCCATTGGGCAGATCAAGAAGCATGGTCCTCAAAGGTGCAAAGTTTGTTATACCCAGTTGTCGGTTCAGCAGCTGCATCGCTATAACAAAATTACCAGCTGCTGCATGCTCTGCAGCAAGAGCTGATTTTTGGACCAGATCTGGCTTACATGCATGCCTTGAGTCGGGGTGACAAATACTGAAGAGCGGGTATTCGTAGTAGCCCTTGGTGTATCAACTTCTGGTGGCAGCTCCAAGTCCTCAAGGTCCCAACCTCCATCCCCATCATTTTCTTCGTCATACACAGGTACACTATCACCGTTCGCCACAATCTTTTCCTCCTCCACCACTCTATCCTCAACTTTCATACTCTTCTTCTCCCCGTTTCTCTCTTTCACTATTCTCCCACCACCAGAGGATTCATCAGTGTCTGTACTAAAACTGACTTCTATATCTTCCACCTTCATACCCTTATTCTCAATCTCAATCTTCAACTATGTGCAATCTCGGAAGCCACAAAATTAGTCGGCTCCATATGACAAACCAATCTAATCTCCTTCCAAGCCAAATCCAATCTATTCAAAGCCTCAAAACACTTTGCCCACTTCAACAAGGCTTTACTATGCCTAGGGAAGACTTGTAAAGCAAAACTGCACTCATTAATTGCTCGCGGATACTCCCCGATACCCATTGCCATATAACACCCAGCCATATTAGTCCTAAAATAAGCTACATCAGGATGGTTCCCAAGAAGCAATTTCAAGGCTTTCTCATACTTCAACATCGCCCCTTCAGCCAATGGCATGACAGCTCAACGGTTAGAGCTTGGCGGATGGTACCACCAAGTCATGGGTTCAAACCCAGCTTGCGGCATCTTTATGGGTTCTGGGATCCTATAAAAACCCTGCTTGCCTTTCAAAAAAAAGAAAAAAAAACATCGCCCCTTCATGATCCCTTTTATGAAACAACTCCTCCGTGTAATCATCAACTGATCTTGTGCTTTGCCTCAACGAGTGAAGTCGCTGAAATAAGGTTTGAGTGTAGCCGAAAGGAAGTGACCCTTCATCTTCTTCTTCATCTTTTCCCAATCAGTGATCTTAGCTTGGCCTTGCCTGTCGCGTGATCGCTTCAACTGCTCCCATCAAGCAGATGCTCTGCCTTTGAGTTTGATGGCAACCAATTTCACTTTGACATGATCTGGAACTTCTTTATACTAAAAAATACGCTCTAATTTATTCAACCAATCCACGAATCCTTCGGCCTGTAACGAATCAGAAAATTCGGGTAGATCCACTTTGAAACCGAGATTTCCATGACGATCCTCCCGATCACGGCGCTCCCAGAATCGAACACGATTGTGATACGATTTTCGAAACTGGAATCAGAATCGTGATTTTCCATCTCACGATTATCGAAATCATGCACCGTTAGACGCTGGGTTAACTCTGCAACTTGCCTCTGTAAATCCTCAACCATCACATCCTGAACGCCACGATCACGGTGAGGGGCTTTCTCGTTCGAAACCTTCCCGCGACGACCACGACCACCAGCCATAGAAACTGGTGAAATCTCACCCCAAGAAGATGCTGATGCTCTGATACCAACTGACGCCAGACAAAATAGTGATTATCCTGCAGGCTAGTTCAACAGACAATTCATAATGAATGATACAAGAGATTCACCCAAAAACACAGAGAAAATAACTCTAATGTTCAATTAAATTACTCAAATCAAATGTCTACTACAATATTGAGGAAGAACTCTATTTATAGTGCTCAAATAACTTGAATAATAAGCAGCCTATTCCTAAAAGAAAAAGTAAAATCAAATACTAAAATAACAAGCATTCTATTCCTAAAAGAAAAAGTAAAGCCTAATCCTAAAAGGAAACTAAAAATACTCCTAATTAAATTGAAAGATTACGAATAAGTTATTTTGTAAATAACTTTGAGAGCAAAGTAGGAACCCTAGAAATCCAAATTAGGAATCCTAGAAACCCTCCTGCATTAGAAGTGGTGGTGTGGAAAATAAAATAGGTGGTGTGGGGGAGAAAAAGTTGATATGGTGGTATGGGACTGTGCTTTAGGTGGTGTGAAATAGTCACTGCCTTTAAATGATGATGATAATAATAATAATAATCATCATCATCACCACCACGAGTTGAACCGTTACGGATAGTGATTTTAAATCAATGATATATTTCCATCTTGCCAATGGCATGACAGCTCAACGGTTGGAGCTTGGCGGATGATACCACTTGGTCTTGGGTTCGAACCCAGCTTGCGACATCTTTATCAGTTTATGGTGTGTTGACCAGTTCTGGTCTTTAATGAGTTCTGGGATCCTATAAAAACCCTGTCGCCTTCCAAAAAATAAAATATATTTCCATCTCATTTGAAATTGGTGTTTCTGAGGTGTGACATGGACTTGGACACAATCACACAACTCCCCAATTTTAGGATTTTGCACGTCCATGTTATTTTTTTTTTTCAAGGCCCCATTGACTATCATAGTTTACAGTTTATGGTGTATAGTGGTTATTGCAATCTAAACGCTAACAACTCCACGGTGATTTGGTACATAAACATGAGGGTGCTCAAAGGCATGCCATTCTTTAATTATATCTTGGGGAGCATACAAACTGGAGACTCAAACTCATATAAACTATAAGATCTAAATGATAAATAACCCTTTTTTAAAATGGCACGAAAGATGTTGTTCTTCTTTAACAATTGAATTAGGTGCCAATGACATGACAACTCAACGGTTAGAGTTTGGTGGATGGTACCACTAGGTCATGGGTTCAAACCCAGCTTGCGGCATCTTTATGAGTTCTAGGATCCTATAAAAATCGAATTAGTTGATGACTGAAGAGCTCTTTTGGTGATTAACTAATCCAAAACCTCCAAAGTATTATTATTAGCACCTACAAACACGCAAAAGCAACTCATAGTTTCTTCTCAAATTTCAAGTAATTAAGGGTGCGTGCGTATGTAATTTATTATGTAGAAATGGGGGAAATGAAAATAGAGTGAATATTTGTCATCTATAAATAGGCAGTATTTCATAGTCGTTTTCCTCTTACAACATGTTTACTTATCATATTATTGATATTGACACATGTCCACTCAAGAGAGAGTCCAAATAAACCAGTTGGTGGATGCTCTCATTGATCAATTTAAGTTATCATAGCCTTTATTTTTTTGTGTTCAAACAACCATAGCATGTTAGGTCAAAATAGTGATATCCTAGCTAGATAAAAGTTAACCAAATTTTGAGTACTCCACTTAATCCTTGATGTATTTCATTTTTTATGCTAGACGATACCACATATGCATGTAGTAATAGTGCAATAACTTTTCATTTTCGATCATTAAATCCTATTAATTGCTTAAACCAACCTTAATCCTCTTGGAGGAATTTCCATTTGAATTGACTTGAGCTGCCACCACACCCCATCTAAAGGTTCAAGGTTGGTGAGCTCAATTTTGCCAAATGCGATGAAAAGAAGAAAGGAACTGTTGAGGGGAGGGCAAAATTTGGTATTATTGAAATCCCAATTGTTTCGGGTCTACCAAACAGGAAGGAAAAATGACCACCATATTGTAATGTTTTCATCCATTTTGATTTGATAAAGAAATTGGCCAATTCATGGACTTAAATGCTTAACGTGACCTTTTAAGCAGTCGACACAAAATGAACTTGGAAATGAGAAGATAACTCTTTGGGCATGTTTAGTATAAGAGAACAGAAGGGAGATGGAGCATAGCAAAAACTTCAGATTTCATTTGTAAGTGACAAATTCAACTCTCATATACATACGTCTATATGAAACAACAACATACGTACATGTGGCGAAGTGTTTGACCTCATGCTTATTCTGTTGCACAATACTCAACTTTGTGTTCAGTTTTTCCTCATCTTTTGTATCAAAATGAAAGCTGATTCAAAACTATGTACCAAAACCCATTTTGTACTGATCACCAAATATGTGTTCTAACTCAACAACAATCTTTTATTGCTCAACTAAAAACAATCAACTCATCAAAACAACCAATAGTACCAATTAAGCAAAGACCCAATGATCAATCAATCCTAAAATTGTTGTATCATGGACTTCTCCTAGATTACATACAAGTAAACTATGAAAAAAAAAAAAAAAAAAAAAAAAAGCTTCTTTGAAGATTTAAGTATGAAAACTCTATACCACTAAAAACACCTACAATCAAGCCAATAAGTTATATATGAGATTAGAGTATGCTCCGTGCCGTTGGCACTCCGCGTAATTTTATTTTTGCTAATTATTTTGTATTGAACACCTCCATCACTATCCTCATTTTCGCTCTCAATCAGTATGAAAGTGTAAGCCGATTTTAAGTGTAAGCCTATTCAATCAAATTTGAATTAGCTGGGGGAAATTTTAAACGCCGAGAATGAGTTATCCCCCAATCTTTGAATTCGCCAAAACATGAAATTTAGGATTTTTGTTTAAATGTGCATTAAAATGTCCGACTCATTTTTTCTGGTATGATCGACCTGTCTCATTGCTTTTAAAAATATTAAAAAATATTAAAAACGTGAAATACTTTATATGTTTTTTAATTATAGAATATATATTTTAAAATTTTTAGCGCTCGTATTGATCATTGATTTTGTTGGAATGATCTTAAAAAATAAATTTCAACGATACTAACTTTAACAAAATTTGATAATGATGTAGATAGTTATGATAATTTTCATTTTGCTAAAAGCAAAATACATTTCACCAACTTTTTTTTTAAAAGTTTTTCATTATTTTTGTTCTTCTACATGTTTTATATTTACAAATATGACATCAAATTCAATACAATACATTTTTCAACTTTTAATCCTAAACATCTTTTATTTCTTTTGATTTGACTTTGTCTCAGTCAGCAGTGAATAGTAAAACACCGTTCTGAATTTTAACATGTAATAAAGAATATGACTAGTAGTAACTATCTCAATAACTTCCTAGTGTTTGAGGAAGGAGTGATCTTGATGACCAGTCCAGGGAAACATCATCTGGATCATGGATATGTGGGTTTTGTTCAACTATGTAGGGATCTCCACACTTGTTACTAATCGTATGAAGTGTCTCACCTTCACCAACAACATAAATATCATCGCAGCTTCTACCACCCATGATGAATTGATGGTTTCCCTGATCATGATCTGCTGCAAAAGATGATGTATTCTCATCAAAGGTGCATCCAAGAATGAAAGCTAGTAGTACAAGTGCACAACCCCATGAAGCTGCATCAGCTATTGTTATTGCCATGGTGGACATGGAGAATTTCTTCTTTGTGGATACCATTTTCAGAGAGATAAGAGAAAAGGAGAAACTTTTAAACTGAAGATGGATTTGGTACGTGTTGGGTTTTTGTTTATATAATAAAGGGTGAGAAGAGAGGCTGGGAGGGAGTGGGGTAGTTTTTAGCCGTATTGTTTGGGGGAGTGGGGGGTGTGACTTGTGAATTTTGGGTCTCCTATGTCTTACGTCCACTACTTTCTTTTGCTTTAAATTACCAAAATTGGACCTTCTCTCTTTCTTCCCCTGTTCTGATTTATATAGGTGTTGAAATCAAACTTGTGCTTGTTTGTTTCGTGGATTCTAACTTGTAAGTATGAAAGGTTCTTCGAATTTAGGGAGTGAAATCAACAATTTTGGCTATAAGTAATGAATCTCAATTGGTTGATCACAGGTAATTGAATAATGGTTTATGTCCCATTTTTGCATAGTATTAAAAAAAAAGCAAATCTTTTTTTTTTGGTTAAGACGAATCCGTGCAGAAACCAATTGAAGATCTACGAGCCAAGCTGAAACTGTGAAACTTCTTCAATTGCTTCAAGTTTAAGAATGCTCCAACTCACTACTCACTTTGGTGAGAGGTGTTTTTTTTTTTTGAAATTTTTGGATGCCTCATGAAGTGTAGTGCCCAGGCACAGGCACAGGCATCTTGGGCCTACCCTCAGGCCCTACTGATAGTAGTTATTTTGTTATGGAAGCAAAACACATTTTCTTAAATCTCTTGTTATAGACACTAATTATTTGTACTTGTTCCTTATACAGTATGAGGTTTGTCCACAAGCGAACAATTTCTTTTTGTTTGTTGAGTACATTAATTTGCATTTTTGTATATTGAAAAGAATGTTTGATCAATCAATAATTCTAGTCTCTCATGTTTGCTAACATTTTTTTTGGCATTTTTTTACACTTCTACCCCTTCTATAAATATTGTTTGTGGTTGTGTTTTAAAGAAAAAGATAAAAAGTGTAAAAACACAAAATATGCCAAAAAATGCTAGCAAACATGGCTGACTAGACTTACTCTTGATCAATTGATACGACTTTTTAAACAATGTTTTATTAGTTGAGCCAACTTAAAATCAAGCCTTGAATCTGTGCTTGATCCACTTCCATCATCAGAATGGTCGACATAATTTCTAAACGACAATGACTTTTTGATACCACCATTTAAATTCTTTGACAACAACACGACATATACTTTTCTGTCTAATGCAACCACATGCTTAGTGACACCACCATTTTATTTATTATTTTTTGTTTTGTGTTTTCTTCTCCAAGGAACAATGGAAGCAGCGTTGTCGCCCTTGTGTCCACCCTCGTCGTCGTCCGCATTTGCTCGCCATCACGCCTCACCGCTTATCTCCTCCTCTCTTCTCTATCCTCCTCATCATTTCTTTCTTTTTCTTTTTTAAACTTAAAAACAATAACAAGAGCACATCACAACGCCAACTAACGCCCCGCCCATCGCCTTGCTTTCTTTTTGCATCTTTCTTTCTCCCATGCTTTCTGTTGGTTAGTTCTTCACTATTTGTAGGAAGGAGTCTCTTTCTGTTGATATTCGATATAAACTTTAAAAACAACTTATATTTTCACTCCATTTTCATTATAAAGATTGATGATACATCAAATAAGACTGTCATTGCAGCTGTACACGTGGCAGAGATCGTCTATCACAAAGATCAAATATCCCAAAATTAGGCCAATTCATAAAGCCCAGAAAGGGCGAATCTTCTCACGAGAGCCCAAGCAGCGCTCGTCGGAATAAATCATACACAAAGGCCCAGATCCATGCCCAATAAAGTTCTCCCTTAAAGCGGGGGAACTTTACAGAGAAAAAGAGTCGTGAAAGGAGTTACGCCTCCAAGGATGTATCTTCATAAAAGAGGAGACTGTTACAAAGAACGTCTCTCATCATTGCGCCTCACATGCTTAAGTCACACAGGAAATTAACAACGACCATTATATAAGGTAGATGAAACATTCAACAAAGGCATGCAACTTTAATTGAGTTCTGTCCAGATTTATCTCCATCCCCAAATGAGTTATTGATTTAAGCATCGGAGTGCTTCGGGCACAAAAATGTGGTTTTTGGCAATCTAACATTTGTTTTGCAGGTCAAACCTACAGGAGATCGAATTTTGGACGCATGAGTTTGGCACCGTCCATGGGGAAACGACAGTTTCCATTCAAGAAGAGAGTCTGCAGTAGGAAACTTCCTAAGTTCTGATCACCGATTAAGAAACTTTTAGAAGAAATGGAACACTCTACAGACCCTCAACCTAGCAACGATCAAAACAATCTTCCAACTAATGAAGCTGCATTGCCAACACTGCACGATTCTAATCTAGTGACAACCATCGAGCCAATCTCACCCGATAACAGGGAGCCATAGCACGTAATAGCCCAAACATCTGGTGACGCCGTCATGGACCCTCGTGTGGATCTACCCATAGCCCAAATGGACCATATGATCAAAATGGTGGACAAACTCACCCAATAACGCACTCAATCTGTAGACCTTGTTCAAACGCTGCTCCAACAAAACTCTGCCAACCAAGTCCGAGGAAGTACTGAAGTTCCTGCAGAACCTCAGCAAGTAATACTCGAAAGCAGCGAACCACCATAAGATGGCCCCACAGAATGATGGGACTCCTGCTAAAATCTCATTCAGAATCGGGGTCACAGATCCTAACGTGTTGTACAAATTGGCCAAACCACCATTCTCCGTCGCGCTCATGGCGACTGCTACGCAAAAAAGTTCACCCCACCAAAATTTGAAGGGTACGATGACACCACCAATCCAATAGACCACCTAAGACACTTTCACCACATGATGGTGTTGAAAGTTTGCACGAAATCCATCCAATGCCGAACATTCAGTCTCACCTTCACAGTGAGGAGTTGGTTTAACAGCCTACCACCAAGGTTGATAAACTCCTTTCAAGCGTTAGCGACTGCCTTCATCGCAAGATTCATCAATAGTCAATGGATGAGGAAGGGACCACACTACCTTTTTTACATCAAACAGAAGCTAGAGGAGATAATAAGGGAATACTTCACTCATTTTACTAACGATTGACAATGATAGATGGCTGCAACGACGACACGACCATTGCCACTTTAACCTCCGGACTAAAGAGAGGGCCATTTTTTTATTCTATGAACCTAGACCCTCCAAAGAATTTGTCGACTCTATTGAAGACCGCCCAGAAACACATCACGCTCGAGGAAATAGTGGTCGCTATGAAGAAGAATAAATCTGATAGGGAAGGCCACTCAAGGAGGCGAGAAAAGAGAGATGACAGAACCCGGGAGGAGAACGTTCAGCCAAAAAGACATCAAACCAATGGGAGATCCGAATTCAACTTGCAAGAGCCTGAAAAACTGCAATCAGCAAGGCCCAGGCATAAACGGGTAACAAGTATGGTGAAAAGTACGTATAAACCATATACAACCTTGAAAATTAGTCGAGCAAACATACTGAAGTCTATGGAGAAATGGGAAGACGTCAACTGGCCTCTCAAAATGAGAGGATACCTGGAAGGGTGAGATAAGAGCAAATACTGCTATTTCCACAAGGATCACAGACAAGATATCGAAAATTGCTACAATCTAAAAAACGAAATTGAGTATTGTTCAGAGATGACGACTCGACGAATTCATCGAGCTACTAGATAAGCAGTCCAAAGGGAAAGAGAAGGTGGACACCACTGTGGGATCGAAATAGTAGTCCAGAGGACTGATATATGCCTTACACGACATAGCCGGAGGAAGCAAACAATCAAGGCAACCAAAGAGACAATCAATAACACCTCTCACTCGAGCTGATCTATATCGTAGTAGGAGCACCAACGCCATCAAACGAGATCAGAAAAATCACTACAACAACTCATAATGAGAAACACAAAGAAATTTGCACCTCAAGCGGGAGTCAACCAACTGATATAATCCGAAGCCCCTACTGACAGACGCAAGCTTGATCCACATTATCCATGACAAGGCCAACAACGCCTCCACCATTACCTACAACGGAACTGACACAAACAAATTTAACTCGACGAATAAAACTCGATACTAAAACACATGACAACCTTGGCAGTCAGTGCTGATGTGAACATGATTGTACAATTCGGTACTGTATTCTACTCCGCTTGTCGGCATCACCTATCAAGAACATACATCCAAGGATTTGATCAAGAAGCATTATGAGTTTATTAGCTACCTCACGACAACAATATACATAACGAACGACTATCAAAACTACAGGAGAATCACAAAGGAAGAAGTTGCAACAAACAAGTTAAGTCCACTCAAGATAAAGCAACACCAAAGCATACTCCAGGGAAATACGAAACAAAACCCAACGATCATAAACAAATACCGTTCGAACAACAAGGGCACACATGAACCAACCCCCAATTGTTATAAAAAATGACATCAATCGAGCAACCGTAAAAAAAAATGCAATGCATATTCACAAACGGACTCTACAACACAAACTAACTTTATGGAAAGAAAATGACGACTACTACTATAGATTGTTGAGCACCCGAAATGGGATTATCAATAAAACTCTGAGTTTAAACCCTCCATCTAATGCTCGAGCAATAAAATTAAGGCATTAAAGCCAGACAATGCAAAACAATCGGCATGTCAAGCCACGAGCAAAAGGCCAGGACGCATAAGTCAGACACAAACAACAAACTTCTAGTCTAATCAACCATGAGTAAAAGTTGGGATGAACAAGTCAACTTACCCTTAAAAAACTTTGAGTCGACTAGTATGTTAGGCCAACGAAGTAAAAGTTGGGACGGACCAATCAACTTACTTGTTAAAACTTCAGGTCGACTAGTATGTCAAATCAATGAAGTAAAAGTTGGGACGAACCAGTAAACTTACTCGTAAAAAACTTCGAGTTGATTAGCATGTCAGACCAACGAAGTAAAAGTTGGGACGAACAAGTCAACTTACTTGTAAAAAACTTCGGGTCGACTAGTATGTCAGACCAATGAAATAAAAGTTGGGACGAACCAGTCAACTTACTCGTAAAAAGCTTCAGGTCGACTAGTATGTCAGACCAACGAAGTAAGAGTTGGGACGAACAAGTCAACTTATTTGGATTGCCTTTAGGTCGACTAATATGTTGAACCACAAAGTGAAAGATTTGGACAAATAAGCCAAGATATGTTCACAAAGCCTTCTGGCTCTACCAACGCGTCAAAATACAAAATACGTCTACAAGAGATATAACACACAAGTCAAGACTTACTCAGGGAACTTTCTAGAGCGACCAAACACATTCGATCACGAAGTAGACACGCAAGAATTTTAACGAGTAAAAAGTAAAAACGAACCAGCATAGCCCGAACGATAAGACCGAAGAAATAAAGACTTCAAATGATCAAACAAACGAGTGAAAGAAGCAGAAAACGAACAAGCCTAAATTATTAGAGTACAAAGAATGCAAGTAATGAGGTAAACACACACCTATCATATACAATGAATCAATGCGACTGATCCAAAGACGAGTCACGACTTCAACAACAAAACGTGTGAAGCAGAAAACAAAATAAAAGGCAACACAAGATTATCAAAAGAATAAGTTTTTCATTCATAAAATCATTTTGTTACATCTGGAGAAGACGATAGAACAGCTGGAGAAAAGACAGTAAAAATATCGACAACAAGAACATCCGATGGAAGAGAGGCAACAATGTCAGTAGCAGGAGGAGACGGGGTTCTCTCTTCAACAACAGGAGTAGATGATGGAGCCAGGTCGGAATGAAGAGGGAATGGTAGTTCTTTGTTCGCTGGAGGGACCTGAGATATCTTCCTCACTGTCTTCATCCTCGAAAACTTGATTGATCAGACAACTATACTTGCAAATCGGCGCCATTCCCCTCAATATAGTCGAGAAGCTCGACTCGACCATCAACAATCCTCTTCCAATCCTCAACTTGTTTTTGGTTGCAACAAGATCATTTTTAGCCGAGATGATTTGTTCTTCAACGGTGGTCAACATTGCGAAAATATCTAACTTAACCTCATCAACCACAACTATTAACTGCTCCACCCACTCCTCAGCGATCTGACGGCTGACAAATTGCTCAATAATTGCACGCATGGCCTCATCATGACCAACCTTCTCAACGGATAATTCCCTCTCCACCTCGTCCAACCGAGTACAAACTTCATTCAATTCAACCACCAAAACTTAAGATCAGTTGCGGACCTTTATCGCAAAGCCTTCACCTCCCTCAAAGAAGCTTGAACAACCCCAACTGCCATTTCCTGCTCTGCGCACTACGCTTTCAGCACGTCCAACTGATGAAGGACATGAGAAAACACTAATAATTGTGTTGTCATCTTCCTCTCAAGAGCAACCACCTGTCTACGACCAACCTGATAATCTGATCCCATTACCCAACATAAGTAAGGTGGTTCATCCCATCCATTATATGCTTGAGGTCGTAGCCGAGATGACTGCTAGGCTCTCGTACAAGCATTAGATGCCTCTCCACCAACCGTCTATGCCATTCGTTGATCAACTTGCATGCACTATCCTGCATGTCAATTTTTATAAACCAACAAAACTTCTCATCTCACTTAATACGGATTTCTTGGAGCACAAAAGACCCACCCTAAAGGCCGGAAAAATGGTCGGAACAACGATGATAACAGAGAAACCACTCTTGCCTTTTCGATGTGAAGCAATCATGGTAGGAGTAGGACAAACAGTAGTGGTAGCAACAACATAAGTCGGACAAGCAGGAGAAGAAACTAGGAACTCCATCGTATCGCTAACAGGAATAGAGTTAGATGGAGGAGGAGGAGCCTCAGAAGTTTGACCTTGATCAGTAACTTCCTATTCGCATCGAGGATAAAATTCGAAGTCGGCCATGGTCTTTGTCGTACTCGGATCCTTGGACCGCTCCATTACAAGTCGAAATATCTTATTGTCAATAACTCGAGGGTAATCATTCGACCATTCAACAAAGTTGGGCACACCATAAGCCAAAATGAACTTTTTCTCATTATCGTCCAATAGTCAAGTTATTTCTTTCTTGCTCTTCTCCACTGCCAGATTCATCCCCTTGAACTTTTTGAGAGAGAAACCATCCTCCTTATCAGAAGAACTCAAACGATGAGCAGTCCGAGTAACACCACGAGTGGAATCAAAAAGACGTTTCCTCTTAGGAACACGGCTAGAGCTTATCACCAATCGTTTTGATGGACTGGCTGGCCTCAGAAGCTTCCTCTTCTTGGTGGTTGGGCCAGCGATACCAACGCTAGCAGGAGCATCGTGATCCGTAACATCCTTATCAGAGCTCACTTTCCCATCAATGCTAGCATTACTAACACCAATAGGACCAGAACGAGTAGCGATTTCAGCATCTCGAGACTCAATAAGCAAAACTCGTTCCTCTTTGTTCAGAGTGTACAAGCCACCGTGCGTCACAACATCCCCAACAATGAATGACTCCGCAACAACTACAGGAAGTCTCAAGAACCGGTCACTGATCATCTGTTCCTCCACAGACAATTGTAGGTCCCTCTGTTTATTAGGGACTCAGGTCGCACAATCTGACGACCTTACAAGTTAAAATGGCCGAACTTGATAGAAGCATAAAACCAGAACCTCAACCAATCCCTGATATCATCATTAATCTTCCCAAAACAGGCAGGAGAGTGAAGTAACAAATATTCTTGGTCACCAACAGACCAACCATAGAGTGCAGAACCCTAACGGTCAAGAGAACGCCAATAAGAATAGCTTTCGCATAAGTAGAAACCATAAGGCTCCAACCATTAGGACCCATTTGAGCTGGAGGAATGTCCAAAAAGTTTAAATATTCCCAAAATATCTCTGGGACTGGAAATCGAAGGCCAGACTGGAACATGCACGGGTAAAGTGCAATATAACTAGTCCTTGGATGACAAGGACTGTCATTCCGCCTAGGTAGAATGATCTCGAGGTCGGATAGCAGAGAATACTCAGAACGAATACTATTCAACATCGCCTGAAAAACCTTCTTGGGTAAGAAGTAAGATTTGCAAGCAGCAAGCGCCTCGCCATCTAATATATGATCGACAGACATCGTAAAGAAGTCAAGAAACAAGGAAAATGAAGAAGAAGAATAAGCCCTAATTTCGAAGATAGTGTAAAGAGATAAACAAACTTACCAAGCCCCCTTTATAGAGATGAGCAACGAACTGACTGCTCATAAGACGATGTGCGATATATGATGGTTGCACGAAATCCCAAAATGCGTGCGAAAACGAACGGATTAATGAGAGATCAAAATGTCAATTCCACAAAAAGCTACTAACAATATTAAATGCGAGGCAATGATGAAATAGAAAGTCCAACCGTCGTCAAGTTAGTGGCCACATCAGCATACCCACTAACTAGGGGGAGTAGCTGATGATACATCAAATAAGACTGTCATCGTAGCCTACATGTGGTAGAGATTGTCCGTCACAAGGATCAAATATCCCAAAATTAGGCCAATTCATAAAGCCCAGAAAGGGCGAATCCAGTCACGAGAGCCCAAGCAGAGCCTGTCAAAATAAATCATAGACGAAGGCCAGGATCCCGACCCAACAAAGTTCTCCCTTCAAGAGAATGAACATTACAAAGAAAAAGAGTCGTGGATGAAGTTACGCCTTCAAGGACATATTTTCATAAAGGAGGTGATTGTTACAAAGAATGTCTTCCATTGTTGCGCTTCACATGCTTAAGTCACACAAAGAATTAACAACGACCATTATATAAGATAAATGAAACATTCGACAAAGGTATGCAACTTTAACTGAGTTATGTCCAGATTTATCTCCATCTCCAACTGAGTTACTGACTTAAGCATCGAAGTGCCCTTTGCCACCACACCCTCAGCAAGGAATGACTCCACCACATTACAGGAAGTCTCAAGAAGCAGTCACCGATCATCTGTTCCTCCAGAGACAATTGTAGGTCCCTCTGTTTATTAGGGACTCAGAACGATCGCACAATCTGATGACCTCGCAAGTTAAAATGGCCGGACTTGACAAAAGCATAAAACTAGAACCTCGACCAATCCCTGATATCATCATTAATCTTCCCAAAACAAGTAGAAGAGCGATGTAGCAAATATTCTTGGTCACAAACAGACCAACCACAGAGTGCAGAACCCTAACGGTCAAGGGAACGCCAGTAAGAATAGCTTTCGCATAAGTAGAAACCATAAGGCTCCAACCATTAGGACCCATTTGAGCAGGAGGAATGTCCAAAAAGTCTAAATATTCCCAAAATATCTCTGGGACTTGGAATCAAAGGCCAGACTGGAACATGCATGGGTAAAGTGCAATATAACCAGTCCTTGGACGACAAGGACTGTCATTCTGCCTAGGCAGAATGATCTCGATGTCAGATGGCAAATAATACTCGGAACGAACACTATTCAACATCGCCTAAAAAGCCTTCTTGGGTGAGAAGTAAGATTCGCAAATAGCAAGTGTCTCGCCATCTAGTATATCATCGGCAGACATCATAAATGAGTCAAAGAGCACGAAAAATGAAGAACAAGAAGAAGAAAAAAAAGAATAAACCCTAATTTCGAAAATAGCGTAAAAAGATAAACAAACTTACCACGCCCCCTTTATAGAGCCGAGCAACGAAGAGACTGCTCATAGGACGACGTGCAAGATATGATGGTTGCACGAAATCCAAAAATGCGTGCAAAAACGAACAAATTAACGAGATATCAAATCCACCAAAAGCTGCTAGCAACATTAAATGCGAGGCAATGATGAATTAGAAAGTCCAACCGTTGTCGAGTTAGTGGCCATGTCAGCATACCCACTAACTAAGGGGGGAGTAGTTGATGGTACATAAAATAAGACTGTCATCGCAGCCTACATGTGGTAGAGATCGTCCATCACAAAGATCAAATATCCCAAAACCAGGGATAATTCATAAAGCCTAGAAAATGCGAATCCACCCACGAGAGCCCAAGCAGGGCCTGTCAGAATAAATCATAGACGAAGGCCCAGATCCTGACCCAATAAAGTTCTCCCTTAAAGATGAAGAACATTACAGAGAAAAAGAGTCTTTGAGGGAGTTACGCCTCCAAAGACATATCTTCATAAAGGAGGAGACTGTTACAAAGAACGTCTCCCATCGTTGCGCTTCACATGCTTAAGTCGCACAGAGAATTAACAACGACCATTATATAAGATAAATGAAACATTTGACAAATGTATGCAACTTTAAATGAGTTATGTCCAGATTTATCTCCATCTCCAACTGAGTTACTGACTTAAGCATCGGAGTGCCTTCGACCACCAAAAGGTGGTATTTGACAATCTAACATTTGTTTTGCAGGTTAAACAAACAGGAGACCAGATTTTGGACGCATCAAAGATGTTTCATGTTAGGATCCGTTGTTAAAACCGAATCACGGCAATGCTATGGAAGTTCATGGATCGTTTGAAATAAGATAGTACTAAAGACACTATGTTTTCATAATAAAAAATGGAAAATTTGGCTATGGAGCTTCCACGTGATCATAGATTCAAAAAGACACAAAAGGGTTCGACAGGAAATTTGTCTCGATCCAATTCATTCTTCGGTTTTGATAAAGACACTAAATATGTCAGTGACCTAGCACGACAAAACACTCTCTGACGGCAGAAAGAAAAAAAAAAAGATAAGGAGAGAAGGAAGATGGGAGGAAGAAGCGACGGGGGGGGGGGGGGGGGGGCGATGGCGAGATAGTGCGAGATGCTTGTTGATGTTGATCACAACTGGGTTGAAAAGATAGAAAGAAAGAAGAGAGGAAAGAAGTGGTGATGGCAAGGTGCTTGCTATTGTTGTTGGTGTCAAATTGCAGGTGGGAGAGAAAGAAAGGAAAAAAGAATAGAAAAAAAATGAAAAGAAAAAAAAAATTCATTGATGGTGACAAAATCTAAGAAATGCCAAAAATAATTTCAAGTGGTGGCGTCAAAGAGTCTAAGTGGTGGTGCCAAAACCTTTCTAAACCTTGGCTTGGGTTGAAGTGAATATAATCATTGGGCAATTCTCATAGTTTGATTTTGAACTTGTTTGAAGTGAAGATGATGGGGAGACTTTAAGCCCGAGTGGGCAAAAAGAGTAACGTTAGTGAGTGAGCGTTCAGAGTGGGCACAATACAGCGACCCTCTTTTCTCTCTCCACTCACCCACAACGAAGCTTCAATTTGTGAAGTGTTTTAGGGGGCGTTTTAGTCTTCAAACGACTACGGATGTGTTGGACTTTTCCGAGTTATGGTGCGGGACCACTATAGGCTGCCATTTCCTATGCAAAAACCACACTGATTTGATCATCACCCTCCCATTCAATAATTATCCTTGATGTTTCTGAAAGTCATTGCCCCCCACACCCACATCTTTGATTTGGTAATGGACTAGGATGGTGTACATAAGGGTTTTGTAAGGCCTGTGTCATACCATAATCGCAAGTTAGGGGGCTGAAATGGGTTGCCCAGTCATATAAAATGCATCACTCATTTAAGATGCAAGAATCGAGATATGAACCTTGGAAACTGATGAAACTTCCAAGGTAATCAAGAGTATGAATGCAAATAGAGTATGAAATCTTATGCCATGAGAATTCATGAGAGGACCCTTATATTTTAGGCTAAATTGATGTATCACTCCACATCCACCATTTGATTTTGTGATCAATGGTGGGAATGGGAAATCCGACTCCTTGGTCCCGAAGGCATGTGATTCCTATGTTCACGGGTTTTCCATTTCCACCATTGATTACAAAATTAAATGGCGGATGTGGAGTGATACCTCAAATTAGCATGTCCCCTCATGGATTTCCATGGCATAGGATTCCATGCAACCAAACACACCCTGAGTTTCTCTTTGGTTATAAATGTGATACTTGATGCTGGTCTTGTATTTGCTATCACAACACCAAACTGTGACGGCAGAGATTCTAATGGAACCTGAGAAAGAAAAAAAGAAAATATGATGACATGTTTCTGAATTAGCATGTTGCCAGATTAATCAAAGTTTCAAACTCTAGATCTTATATTGGTATGTGAATTTTCATACTGACGACACCTAGCATCTACAATTAGCATTTCAAAAGTCTAGAACGACAAAAACACGAAAAAAATGATATAAGTTGTACGACATCAATTAAGCACACAATGTTTGGATTGTTCTACATTCATTGTGTATAGGGGATTCTAATTGTCGAGGAAACCAGCGAGGAAAATAGCGAGGGAGGACCCTCCATCTTCCTCGTGATGCGTGCAAGGGATGGGATGCACGCATCGTGAGGGAGTTGGAGGGTCCTCCCTCCCTCCCTCGCTGGTTTCCTCGACAGCTAGCCTTTCTCGTATAGGATATTATATATTCATCGCACAGTAAGGATGCTTCAGCCTTTCTGAAAAAAGGGGTATTCAATATGCACAGTCCCAGCCCTTCTAGGCGTCGAGGAAAGGGGCGAGGGGTGGGTGTGACCGCTCATCCCCCTCGAGATTCGCGAAGCTGCGCACCTCGAAGGCACAGACGTGCATCTCGAGGGGGATGAGCGGTCACACCCACCCCTCGCCCCTTTCCTCGCCATTTAGAATTTTCCGCATAGTCCATACTTCATGGTAAAGAGAACTTGGACTAGTGTCTCCCCTTGGTAATTTAAAACTACACATTCTAAGAGTTTGGATTTTTATTATTTGTGAATTTTATTTACTTCATTGTTACACTGCCACACTAAACCACGATACTGTCACACTTCCATCTCTCGAACTTTCAGTTTTCATTTTTTTTCGTCTACAGAAATAGCCATGGATATCACAGCAATCATAGTAACAACAATCACTGAAGCAGGAAAGTGGTTATTAGGTTCACTCAAGAGCCAAATCTGCTATATTACCAATTACAATAAGAACCTCATACCTTGTGAATAATGCTTACACTCTGCAAGCAAAGAGAAATGACATTCAAAACAGAGTAGACAAGGCATGGAAGGACTCGAAACAAGCCAATGAAGAAGTGGCTGAATGGCTTAAAAATACTGTCGACATTCAGTTGACCATCACACGCTTAAATGAAGAGAAGCTAGGGCTAACAACAAATGTCTCAAGGGATTGTATCCAGATCTAAGTTCACGTTTTCGGCTATGTAAACGAGCAGTGTAGGCATCACTTGAGGTCAGTCTTCTCCAAGGAACAGGAATTTCAGTGACATTGCCCACAATCCACCTCCACCATGCGTTATACCAGTGCAACAAAACTGGGTTGTCAAGGCTTAATCTCCAGGGATGAGATTATAAATGAGGTCATGGAATTGTTACAGGATGAGAAAATCAGATTTTTAGGGGTTTATGGGAGTAGGAAGAATTGGGAAAACCACCGTGGTGAGCAACATAAACAATCTTCTCCAAGGAACAAATCTCTTCAAAACAATCATCATGGTGATTGTACCAAAAGACCGGGATTTTAAAAATTAATTATTCAACAGAAGATTGTTGAGAGACTAGGTCTGAAGCTTGAGCATGTAAGTTCCCAACTTATCAGATCAGACAGATTGTTCCAAAGGTTGGATGATGTGATGGATTTGGCTAGAATTGTATTCCTCATGGAACTGCACTTGTAGGTTGCAAATTTAAATTGACCTCAAGTGATCAGAAAGTTTGCATTGGAATGGCACGGGAACTCAGGAAGAGATTAAAGTGAGCCTTCTCTCAGAGGAATCAATGATTCTGTTCAAAGAAAAACACGCAATGTCACTCCACTGCCGCGCCAGATTTGAAGCAAGCCCATTGCGCAGGAGATTGTCACAAGATGCAAGGGCTCACCATTGCCCATTTCTGCTATTGGATTGTTGCTGGGAAAAAAGTAAGGAGTTTGTATGGCACGATGGACTGCAGGCACTGAAAAATCAAAAACCCAAGTGATATAAAATAAATCATGCCTGAAGTAATCAATTCCTTGAAGTTCAGCTACGACCATTTGGAAGGAGAAGGAATCAAGCTTCGTTTCCTATTTCTTGACGATTACAATATTTCTTTGACTGACCTGAGAAGTAATGGAATAGGTGAAGGTTTTTTTTTTTTTAATGTGAATGGTAGTTGGAGGAATCATCAAACAAGTTGTTTGTTTGCTCTGAAAGGCTTAAGAACTGTGGCCTTTTGCTGGATGGAGATAAGACAGGCATGTAAAAATGCATATTGTCGTTCGTGATGTTGCCATATGCATCAGATAATGAGAATGGGTTTTTGGTAAATGTAGGTGCAATATCAAGAAACTTGTCCCTGTGCCGATGGATTGCCCAGAGTTGAAGCTACGCAGTTTAATTATCCGAGAAAATCAGAATACAAGCATATATCGAGCAAGTCTTTTTGACCGGATGAAAGCACTTTTCATCCTTGATATGAGAATCGATGAAATACATCGTTATGTTCACCATGCAGTTCTTGATCAATTCCAAAATTACTTGCATACCTCTCTGTTGGAAATATGGCTTTTTAAAATAAAAGAAAATGGGTGTGTATCTGGTTTCGATCTCTGGATCTCTCTCTAATTTTAGTCTCACATCTTCTACACAACTCATTGTGGTAGAGTTTATAAGGAGATTGTTTGGACTTGGGTTTGGACCCCTTAGGGGTACCACACTTTTGTGATGAGGGGAGAGATAGACTCTCGCGCCCGCCGTCCGTCCGATTGGGTCGGGTCATTAAGAGAGCAGCCCATTTTTTTTGCTACAAATTATTTTATATAAAAATAAATTTTGAATTTCTGAAGAGGGAATGAATCTAGACGGGATTCTGTCAATGTATCTAGACGCTTTCTTAAAACCCCACATTTTTCACATGTTTTTAATTGCGCTCTCCACGCAATGAATCTAGCCGTGATCTCGTATTTCAACGAATGTGTTTTCTCCCTATAAATATAAACACAATTCAGAGTTTAGAAAAATAAGAAAAATCAAAAACAGTTTGAAAACAAGAAAAGATTTGTTTTTCAGAGAAGAGTTTTTGCAAACAAAAACTTTAGTATTTTTCAATCAGAAAAGATATTTTTCTTGTTATTGATCTATATACATTGTATTGGTGTTTTCGAGCAAATAAGAGATTAAGGGTGGATAGAATTTCGTTCATCAACAGTGCAATTGTTTGAACGAGATAGAAAAGATTCTGGGCTATTTTATTCTGGGGACGACGAGGCTATTAGACTGCTTGCACATTTTTTTGCAGAACCGCGAAACATCTTAAAGAGAGCGACCTGATCCGCGACTCAACCCAAAAACAATTGGTACATTCGTTCCTATCTTTTAATTTACATTTACAACACTCTCAAATTCGTTCCTAGCTCTATATCTAGTTAGATGTGACCCATTGTCACAAATGTCATTGATTGCAGGAATGAAGAATCTAGAAACTATCTGTATCCATTATTCAGCCATAGCACCTAATGTCATTTCAAGGCTGACAAATTTAGAACAATTGCACTCGAGGACTTTGTTTGATGAATGGGACAACGAGGTAGCAGCATTAACTCATATGTCTGTCTAGCTTGGAGATCTGTCTAAGAGAGGACATTATTGACAGTGTGTCTTTTGGGTGGAAAAAACTTGAGCACTTGTTCGTGACACTAAATGATTACAAAAGGAAGCCGGATGTAACTAAATACAAAAATATCCTTTACCTTCCAGAGGAAAATCCAATCAAGCATTGGGTTAACAAGTTATTGGCTAATCAAACCCACAGGTATACTTAAGTCATTGCTATGGTTTCAACAATGTTGCAGATGTACACGCTAAAGGAGATTTCAAACACCTTGAATATCTTGCAATCGGTAATTGCAAAGACATACAATATACTGAATATAGCATCAGCATAGAAGAAGAATTTAAGACTTTCTTACAAGATGCATTCTAAGATTTGAAGGAATTAAACATCTCAGATGTGGATAACATGAAGAAAATAAATCATCCGTGGATTAGTGCCGACAGATTCTTCGGACAGTTACAAGTCTTACATTTGTACTCTTGTCAGAGTTTAATTCAAGTCTTTTCATCCGATTTGTTATTACCACCAGAAAGACTAAAGAACATCAAACAACGCAGGGTATGGGATGGTGATGTATTACAGGAAGTATTTAATACAGAGGGGGGGGGGGGGGGGGGGGGGGAAACGTGGGTCTCTGAAATGATGGCAATTTCTCCTCCAACTACAGCTATGCTTTCTGGATTGAAGGAAACTGAGTTGTGGAACTTACCTGCATTGAAGCATATCTGGCAGGGGATGGTACCAATTAGCAGCCTTTGCAACCTTCAAAAGCTAAAAGTAGAGAATGTGATGGCTTAAAAATATCTCTTCTCATCCTGTATGGCAGAGGAACTCAAAACCTGCACCAGCCTCCTGTTGCAGACTGCAATAATATGGAGAAGTTGGTTCCGACCAACTCCAGCACCAGCGAGGCTGCCACAACCTCCTCCACACAGAGTCCAAAGGATATTTCCCTTGTTTATTCACTGCTCACTGCAGATTTGAGAATGTCTTCTCTCTCAACATAGCACAAGGGATCCTACAACTAAATATACTCGAAATACGAAGTTGAATAAAAGCTACTTTGCTTTCGTTTATTGTCTATTTCTTTAGTTTCGATTATTGTAGTTCCGTTTATTTACTAGTCTGAATCTATCAATTGGTTTCAGAGCAAACATTCATTTACATGATGAAGACAAAATCAAATATATATGTAGAAGAAAAAGTTAAAAGGGTGGCCGAAGAAGAAAGTCCAAAGCTATTGAAGCCATGAAAAAATGGTAGGCTTCAACTAGTTCCTTGCATGCGAGGTTTGAATAGAAAGAAAATCGAGATGCAAACCCAACACACATAACTAAAAGTCGAGATGCAAGAGATCAAAGAAAGGATGAATAAGATTTCCGAGTTGGAGCAGACAATGACGAGAGTTGATGGAAGCCAAGGAATCCCAAACAACGCCATCATCGACCTCAGACACCATCGTCGCCGCATCTGCCACTGTCGAGAACAACCAATCTGTCAGTGTCAACCCCCCACAAATCCCCACCACCAACTACACTCAGCCTCACCAATCGATCATAGCCCTCCCCACCTCTCACCCTAACGATCGACAAACCCATCCACAGACCAACGATCGCCTCCCTGCTTGTTTCCATGTACGACAACCAATCTCTCTCAAGCATTTCCCCGATCAACAACTCCATAACACCCAAACAGTTGTCGATCAACCCCTCGCTTTCCCAAATTCCAGCAATTGACCACACCAATTCTTATTGCTCACCAATTTCTTCACAACGATCGGCCACCACATCCATCCATCAGTCGCCCCTGGTCGACCTCCCCAACCGATTTCTTCTATCGATCGCACTGATCGACAACCTCCAGTGTTTAAAAAGGCCTTTTTGACTCACGCTTCGACTCGCGAGTCGCCTCAACTCGGTAAAAAAATGCATCAACTTGCACGAGTCAAAGGTAAAAAACAATGCGTACGCTTTAGGTTTATGACTCGTACAAGTCAACTCGTTTGAGGCGTACGATTCAAAAGACTATGCAAATCTGATCTTATTACAATCTCGAGAAGATCTAACGTGTGCAAATTAACATTTTGACCCCTAACAGTTCTTTGTTTCTCTTATTTTATTTCTCTTCAACATCAGACAAGGAGAATGAGAAAGAGAATGAGCTAAAAGAAGAAGGAGAAGAGGAGGAGGAACTGAGGAAGACGAAGAAGGAGGAGTCTCAGTCTAATTTGAAGCAAGCCAACAACTTCAAGAAGGACGAGTCTCGACTCTCGACTGCTCTCTGCTTCAAGGAGGACAATGGTGGTACAATGGTAAGTCCTTCCTTCCTTCTTCTGCTCTGCTCTTTCTTCCTTCCTTCTTCTGTTTTGCTCTTCTTCCTTCTTCTGCTTTGTTCTTCTGGTGTAAAACTGGTTGGATGTTGGTGCGAAACAGACCAAGCTGGTTTAAGAACATAAACAAGTTGGTTTGCACGTGTTTTCTGTTGATTTTCCATGAATATCTGTAACACCCCTATTTTTCCAATGACAATAAATATTTATGTTCATAAAATTCAATTGAAATTTGTATTTTAAAATCTTATTTCGTTTGACAAGTATCTTTCGAAATTTAGTTAACTTTCTTACCTTCCGAATCTCGAGACGAGATTCCATTTAACGTGTGTATAATGTAACACCCCTAAATTTCATAAAGGTAATTTATTTTATTTTGAATTAAATAAATTAGAGTTACATTTAATTGAATTTAAATTTCAAAATTTAGGATTTTATTTAGTGTATAGAGGGTGGGTGCCTTTGGAATTTCAGTGGGGGCGGATAACCACCCACCGTATAAAGAGAAAAACCCCCTTTTTCTTCCTCTTCCTTCTTCCCTTCTATGCATTTGTTTCTATTCATTGGCGGCGAGCTTCGCAGCCGATCCCACAGTCCCTGAGCTTCTTCTTCATCTCTTTGTTCTTCTTTTTCTTGGTTTCATCTTCTGTCAAAAATGAAGTTAAGGAGTCAGCAGAGGCGTTGGCGGCATTGTGAATGGCGTGGGAGAGATCGCAAGTGAGACGATGTCAGACGATGGCGTTGGCTATGAAGGGTATTACATGGATTGATTGCGCAATCCCTTGCAAATGGCGAAATCGGTGAGTTGATTGTTATCCCCTTTTGATTCTTTCTTTATTGGGTATGATAAAGTTTGTGTTTTTTTTAGGGTTTTTGAATGGTTATAAATTATGGGGTGTTTTTGTATTTCATTTAGATTGTTTTGTTACTTGCTAATTAGTGGTTTTAGTTTGTAAAGATTAAATATTTGGGATGCGTGGTTCTATTTTAGTAGGATTAGGTGGTTGATTTTGTTTCAAAATGATGTTCTGGAATGGATTTTAGGAGTATCAGGAGAGGTGAGACTCAGTGAGTTCTTGAATCTGATTTCTCTATTTCTTTGCAATGTGGGTTGACTTTTGGTATGAATTTTGTATCTTTTGTTTAATTTGCAGAATTGAAATTAGATTAGGTTAGTTTATATTTGTTGAATTACTGTGAAGGTGTGGGTTTGATATGAAATCTAGAATATGATCATTGAAAAAGGAATTTTTTCCTACCATTTCTTAGATGTCATCTTCTTTTACATTTGAGAAATTGTGTTTGGGTAACTTAAATGATGCAGATACTACCAATACAGCTTTCCATGTCATCCTTAATACAACACTAGCAATCCAAATGTGTTTGTCTACCATTTAAGCTAGCCACTTTTTTTAACCACTATTTGAAGGAGGGTTTCAGTGGAAATATCTTCCTAACCGTCCCAGTGATATGGATCACATCAACAAATTGAGTCGAAAGCCCTGTGATATGGATCACATCAACAAATCGTAGCTTCATAGAATCACCTAGTTCTATTTCATCGAGCCGTAATATCGCAATAAAATGCAAACTTACAAAAACCGATATTGGGAAAAGTTGAATTTGTAGTTATAGCCATATACTAGTCTAGCCAATTTTTAATCAAAGTGAAGACATTCGGTCCCATTTTGATATCTTCAAAACCAAATTCTTTTCAGAAGACAATAAGAATGATCTATGTTTTGTGCCATAATCAAGTGTGCAAACAGATTGATCCTCGGCCTAAGTCTGGCTATTGGCAATCAACTAATTTGGACCTTATGGCAATATAGAGACTTAGTGTATTTAAGTTGCTTGAAGCATTGGATGAGTTACCTCTTAGTGCTCGTGTGAATTTTCCTTAGTAGTGGATTTGGAAGAAATAGTTCCACCTAGGGTTTTTTTTTCTTAATGTCGAAAGTGGTATTGAATAAGATTCCATCCAAGGTTGAGTTGGTGAACAGAGGTATGGACTTGGATGTAGGTTGATCCTTATGTGATTGGTTTTCTAAAAACAACGACACATCATCTTCTTCACTGTGATGGGTGAGCGTGGTCGGGAGTCATATTGTGAGTTTTCTTCATTCTCCCTTTTATATACATTTTTGTATGAATTTAACAATGTCGGGTTGGTTGATTAGATATAGAATTTGTGTCTTTCTATATAATGTGTTTGGTTTAATTTTTATATTATATGGTGGGTTTTGATGTTTACTGTGGTATGATCGTGTTGTGTTTTTATAGTAGCTTAATTGAGGGTGTAGTTTTAGCTCTAATTTTGAGTAATTCAGGAAATTGGTTCAATGGGGGTGTGATTAGCTGTGAATATGTTGTTTGACTTTATGCTCATTTCGGTTGGACTCTTATTTGTGCATGTGTTTGTGTGAATTCTATCATCTTTTGTATGCAGATTTCATTGCATACCACTGTCTTGTCTAAAATTACCATTGTACATCCTAATCCATTGTTTTGTCAAGTCATACTAATCTATTGGTTAATATTTTAGTTATGTTGTTATAGGATGGTGAGTGTGTGGTTCATGTTGTTGCCAACACTGAATGTATGCATCTGAAATGGTTACATTTTCCCCAAAAAACAAACTCATGTTATTTCTTGCATTGAAGATTGCTTATTTTATTTTATTTTTTTGTAAATTTTTAATATTTTTTCATCACTTTTTATGAAAAAAACGCCTCGAGGCACCGCTTCACATCGGAAAAAGCTCGACCACTCCGCCTCAAAAAATGCTTTTTAAAACATTGACAACCTCCCTCCTCTTTATCCCATCCTACCTCAGTTTGTTCATCTCTCCCATTTTTTAGAGGACGACTATTAGCACCCCTCCACCCACCCTTCTTCTAGTTAGTCACACCCTCTTTATTTTTCAATCCACCCAACCAACCCTCAAATTTATTTGTCCCCACAGCGTTCACCCACTCAATCTCACCCTAGTAATTCACATCACTCCTATTCCTATCGTCCCACCCACCTACCCAATTCTCAATAGGTCATTCCTCCCCCACTGATTCTTTGCAATGCCCTCGCCTAGATACACTCACTTTGAGCCCTTATGCCACACATCACCCCAGTAATTCCCAACAAGCTATGTATGACCCCAATTCTGGTAGTTGGTTGAACCATGCTTTCCATCCACAATACCAACTTCCTGCCAACCCCTTTCCATTATAGAACCATCCTCCCTCTCAGGTTGAATCTTTAAGCTTGAGGACAAGCTTCGTCAACCCAGGGAGGTTGATGTAATTAGGATATTTATTAATATTAGCAATATTAGAAATTCTATTATTTTCCTAATAGGGATTCCAATTAGGATTCTCACATTGGTTTCCTATTAGGTTTAAAGTTTGATTTAGAAGGTAGGTTAATTATAAATAGGGGCATAAGTTGCCCATTTGTACTTGGTTGATTGAATAAAATTTATTTTGTTTATTAGTTTATTACGTTTATTGTCTATTTCTCTACTTTCAATTATTGGTAATTTCGTTTATTTACTAGTCTAAATCTATCAATTTACCACTCTATAGTCCTCTGATATCCATTGCAGTGCACGACTGTCCAAATCTATAAAAATTCATGTTCAGCCAGCAAAGTATTTCAACCCTAGAAAATATTACAGGAGAAATCAATTGGTTCAGAATATTGCAATGGGAAGACAACGATCTCAAATCACACATGGCCCATCTTTTCACAAGAGCGGGTAAAACATCTCCTTTTTCGAACTCTTAAACATATATCTCTCTACTTGTTCACATTTCCTTTAGGGTTTGTCTAAACAACGAGGGAATGGGCGAGGAAACTAGCGAGGGAAGGGGTGAAAGCCGTTCACTCCCTCGAGATGCGTGAAAGCACCTCGAAACACGGGCTTGCACGCATCTCGAGGGAGATGAACGGCTTCAACCCCCTCCCTCGCTGGTTCCCTCGACATTTAGAATTTCCCTTACCTTTAACACCGCTACTTCTCTCTCGATCCCCCAACCTCACCGCACGTGCCTCAAGAGAAAATCCCAGATTTTTGTTAGCATGAGCAAAGAAGCTCAGATACACCCATAAAGAACCCAAAAACAATACTGAGACTTAATCTTCTGAATCCCCAAACCCTCAAAAGGCAACTAAATCACAGTACAACAACCCCTCAAACTCAAAACAAAAACCAAGAACTAAGCTCATTATTCCGCTTTGAATCTCTCCATTTTGCTCCATACCATTCCAATGAAAAGGGTAAAAAATTGGGATTGTCTACCTCACCAAACTAATAACGGAATCGATATCAGAATTCAGATCCACTTCTTCAATAAAAATTCTTAGCCAAGTCGTAAGCTTCTCTTTATCTTTTCCCCATTGTCCGCCTCTGCACAGATCTTATCTAAGCAAATCTTTAGCTCACTTTCTATTGGTTAAGTAAATTACAAATGGATGGACTCAACATAGATGGTCATCACAAAAGAATTATTTCTTTTCATAGTGCCTCACCGTGTCACGAGGGTGGGAGAGAGGTACAATGAGAAGAAGTGTTATTCATTTCAAGTTTGATTTTCAAATGACAGTGAAAACAAAAGAGAATAATTTTCGTCAACCTATTTTTAGGCCAACAAGGTCCAAAATAACCTGAACTTTTGTTGCAGTAATCGTTTTATTTTTATTTTGAAGCCGTTCTGACATTTGTGCAGGAGCATCTCAGTACATTCCTTTGGTGTATTGTGATAATCAGCTCCAAATCTCTACACGAGAACAACCTAAAGGTTACACCATGCTCCGACCCCCCCTCCCAATCAACTTGATGAAGCATCTTCCTGTGTAAATGTCAAAGGTAGTTCACATTAAAAGTGGGCATCCCTTTTCGCGATCATGTCTCGTCCCGATTTTTTTGGGTCCTATTGGGATTGATCAATCCCATCTCGATCCCGTCATGTCCCGATCTAGAGTGGGATGGGATTAGGATGGAGATTTTCAATCCCGCACATCCCGTCCCGCCCCGAACCGTTTTTTTTTTTTTTTTTTTTATATTTAATATGAAATATGTAGTATGAAACTATGAAACTATTTGTCGACATAACTTTTATTTGTTGTTTTATTTATTAACATGACTATTTTATTCTCACAAACTTCAATGTGACTCACTTAGATAATAAATCAAACTCAAAACCTCTCCATTTTTTTCCCTCTTCCCAACTCTTGACAACAACAATGTGCGTTCCTCGTAGCTTTTAAATGACAAAATAATTTATCATTTTAGTTAGCAATTTACAAAAAATGGCTATTTTCAATAGTGGTTTAAAAAAAAATCGGAGTAAAAACTAATGAAATAGAGAACCAATAATCAATGGCTTAAAGTTATATAGTTATTCTTAGAGTTGTGTGTTTGGTAAATTCAAAATTTTCAATCTTGCATGTTAAATTTTCAATCCAAAATTTAGTATATGCTCATCCTGTCCTCTCCTGAACCTGTTTGGAATGGGACAAGGTCGGGATGAGGTCTATCCCATGTCGTCACATCCCAATCCCGAACAAACGGAATGTGATAGGGATGAGGTCAATCTCGTCCCGTGCCCACCCCTAATGAACGCACTAGCTTCAGAAACCTACTTGGAACAAACCTGTCCAACAATTAGACTTCTTGCAATGCCGCTCTCATTGATTGTTTTTCTTGCCTCTCGTTACTAAGTAATTTTTACGTAACATCAAAATTATTAGAGGCTACTTAAGATCTAGTTGACTAGGAATTTGTTTGTAAGATGTTATTTATAACTGCTGGAATCGTGTATATAATTGGTGATTTTTTAGGATTATTATATAGTTATGCATAGCTTTAATTGTGAGTTACATATGAGTGGTGATGGTGCAAGATGAAACTTAGCTTCTGTTATAAACCAAGTAGCCAAACGAATGTATGGCTACCCTCTTATGTATTTTTTGCATTCTATACAACTTAATGAAGCTCTTCTACTCGTGACAAACTTTGACATTCATGTTTCCATGTATATGAAAAACAGATATGCACAACAAGCTAGGCTAACAAACCAAATTCTAGTACTCCATATTGACACCATAACAATTACAAAAAATGTGTGATTTTGACATTCAACACTGAGGAATAGTGCTGAATATATTTGTGCTCACAGATGGTAATATAGAGGAGAAAATGGATGACCGTATTTTCACCTAGAATAATAGGAAAAGGAAACAAGACATTAAACCAAAGTTGCAAATTGCATATAAAGGTCTCTGCAGAAAATAATAATAATAATAATAAATAAGGAAAAGAAAACTAAGGGTGTTTTTAGTTTTTGGTTATTGAATCTCATTCTCATCGGAATATAGGGAAATGAATGAGGAGTAGATGCGAGGAGATAGGAAAGAGGGAAATGAGATTGTAAACAGTGGCGAACTCAGGATTTTAGTCAATGAGGGGCGAAATGGTAAGGAATTATCGACCGATAATAGGAGTTATCAGCGGCGAAGCTAGAAACTTTTCTAGTCCGGACCAAGGATTGTGATTTCGTGAAAAATATTTCTTTTTTTGAGGTCTCAAAATTTAAAGTGCTGAAAAAATATGTTATTTTGAAATGTTTCATTTTTTCCTTAAATATCGACATTTTCGTGTAAAACCCAAAAAGTTAATGGAGCATTTTTTCAATCGTAATTTTTCGTAGATTTCGATATTTTCGTGTAAAATCCATAAAATTATGAAGCAAATTACATTTACAGTGATACTTAAGCATTTAGGCTTCCTTTTATGCATCGAATGTATTTATTAGATAAATTTACTTGTATCTATTTCATAAAATCAGCGGACCAAAATTACTTCGAAATTGCTCTGGATTGATAATTTAATAACATATTTCTACTAACATCTACAAGTAAACACTAAATCAAAAATATAATTCTAATTGTATTTTTCATGAACTTAATCTAGTATTGTGCATTTATCTGTACAACTATAAAAAGTACATTGTGTATATCAAACTGAATTGAGTATAACAATTTAAGCCAAATTATGGTCAAGTCGTCAATAGGCAAACAAGCCTAATAACTAGAATACATGATCAAAAGTGTAAATAATTAAGATAAGCATGTAAGTTTAATCTGGAAATATAAAAAATGTGCGAACATATTAAGATCCTAATTACAAGTTTATAGGGAAAAAAAAGGCGTGGGGTGTGGTTTACGAGCCAATCCAACCCCTAAATTTTATGAGTTGAATAATGATATATACTTTCATTGAGTTCTATAGTTTGTTATCTTAGATTTTAATTACATAATTTGTAAGGATTTTATTTTATAAGTTATTTTTTGTTTGGGTTTCATACTACTTGTGAACAAACAAGTCTTTACTAAACTAAATTTTTTCTTTTTCATGTATTCATAGAATTGCATAAAAATATCTTATGAAAAATAAAATTCAAGGATGGTAACAATTAGAGAGACAATGCCTTTCAAAAAAACAAACAATTAGAGAGACAATTTGTTTTCTCTATATATGTTAAAATAAATTAAAATTATTATGTTGCAAGGGGATCGATCGAACTTAGGTCATTCGTAATAGAGTTTTAAAAACCAACCATTATACCAAAGAGATAATATATTTTTATGTTTATATTAAAAAAATGCTAAATATATACTTCTTTTTTTTGTGAATTAAGGGATGGCAGTTGCCCCCTCTGGTCCCTCTATAGGTCCGCACCTGTTGTAAATGACCCTCAAATTCCATGCATGTGGGTCACAGTCCTAGCTCTCCCTAACGAATCAAACTCTTACATACATATATTGGAAATAGAGTGTTATCTACAACCTGACTTTTTCTCTTACATTCCTATCTCATCCTATTCCCTCCACAAATTCCCATTGAATGAGATTCAATTAACCAAAGATGCCCTAAATATCAGAGCATGTGAGATCAATATCCAAAATAATCTAGTTATTTTCATACTTTGCTCTGTGGGGGGTTCTGGATTGAGGTATATTCTGTAGCTGTTATATTTGATCTACTTGTTTCTACAAATGTGTACAGGACATCAAGTAAACAATGAACAACTAAAACAACAATAGGAATACTATTGGAAAAGGACTTGTATAATCATTCTTATTTGTGTTATAAAGTTAGGATATATAGATGCAACAAAATTTAGCCAAACAGACCAATGATGCTCATTCAAAACATGGGTGACATGTACATACATTCAAACAAACCGAATTATAGCAGTTCCCGAAGGCAAATTGGCATATGCAAATTCTGAGTCAAATAAATGAATTACATACATAAATGTGCCTTGATTTTAAGCTACACGCTTAGGACGGTTTCTCTTGGTTTGAACCGCAGGCTTTTCCTCTATCACTATGGAACTAGTTTCGTCTTCATCATTCTCTTCCATTATTGCTTGATTCTTGGCAAGCTGCTCCATAAAACACATTGAGTCAACAACAATCTTATCAAAATGCTACATATAATGTTCCATACAATTTTGAAGTAAGTTGACACTCTAAATGTTATGCTGAATCATACAATAGTAAATCTATTCTGATGAGAAGCTTATATCTTGAAACCTTGACAATCAGCACAGTTTGCCCAAAGGGGACACTCTCCAAAAGTCTTATGCCGTATTGTTCGCCACATGAAGCATAAAAATTAGAAATTTTAATTCATCAGCCATAGAATTTTCTGTGTTAGTAATGGAATCAAACTATTTGGAGGTCAATAACTCAATCTAGTGTTGGGTTTTCATCAAATAGTAGATAGGTGGTGCAAATTAGGGGTGGGCATCTCATCCTGCGATCTCGTTCCCGTTCTGTCCCGATTTTTTTGGGTCTTAATGGGATTGAATAATTTCATCCCGATCCCGTCCCGATCTAGAATGGGATGGGATGGGATGAAGATTTTCAATCCCGCCAATCCCGTCCCGTCCCGAACTAATTTTTCAATATTTATTATTTATTTATTTATTTTAGGATTGCAATATTTGGATGCCCATTCGAATTCCCTGATGCATATAACATTTTAACATCTAAAATTCTCAATGTCGTTAGGCTATCAACTCATATTTGAAGACCAATTTGTTTAATTGTATTTAACTAGGGTACATTCGATTTCATTGAAAAATTTGGATACTCAATCTATAATACAAATTAATGGGTTCTTAGTATCATCTCATTTGCAAGGATAGATATGCATGAAAATTAAACTCTGTGAGAGATTCCAATGACACTTCATGTGCTTATTATGGCATAGGTTACATTATTTTTAGTTGATTGCATTTTGGTTTATTATTACATTTTCAGCATGGTTATGTGTGAACATGCAATTTGCTGAAGATCTATTTTAGTTATTGAAATTGCATGGTCAATTTGAAACATGCTGATCCCGTCCCGTCCCGATCCCGTATGAACGGGATGGGATAGGGATAGGGATGGGTCTATCTTGTCCCATCCCGTCCCGTGCCCACCCCTAGTGCAAATGTCTGAATCAATTAAAATATCCCCCCGAATTTAAGTTGAAAAATAAATAAATAAATAAATAAAGGTAAAATGGTGGGGTTGGTTAGGTACTTCTTCAAGATAGTCTTGGTAAAATGGTGGGGTTGGTTAGATTATACTAGAGTAACTCTTAGTTTTGAATTATATCTATAACAACATTACATGCACAACCTTACCAGGGTGAAGTCTAAAAAGCCCGTACTTTAAGGCCATGCACGTATATCCCAGTAGTGAAGGCTCTAGGAATTTTACCCACAAATTCCATAAGAAGCGGCCATATTTTCACAATAACTTAGGTGAATCTATCAAAAGTACTCCTGTAACTAGGTACTCCACTCCACATAGAGTATAGATCTCATTAAGAGTTTTAACTCATCCTACTATCACTTAAGGAACTCATGCTTCAATCTAGGAATGAAATTACAATAAAGTTAGCATGATTAACTTCATATCATTTAGGACTTGTTATTACCCATTGAACCTATTTCTTGGGATTTTCAGTCTATAGGTCGGGTTACCATCATGAATAACTCATCAATCTAAGGGCATAAGTCCCATTCCTTTCTAGGTTTTGTAAACGTTATCTCTAGCTAATCCTTTCGTCAAAGGATCAACCAAGTTCTCATCAATTCGTACATGATCCACTCTAACAGCTCCAGCAGATAGACACTCTCTAACCGTACTGTGCTTACAATGTATTTGTCGTCTCTTGCCGTTATAATAAAGGTTCTGTATCTTTGCAATAGCCGCGGTACTATCGCAATGGATCAAGACAGCTGGTATCAGTATTTTCCATAGAGGGATCTCTGCTAGCAGGTTTCTTAACCAACCTGCTTCCTCACTAGCCGTGGCTAGTGTTATCAACTCTGACTCCATCGTGGACTGTGCCAGAATAGTCTGTTTCTTTGATTTCAAAAAAACAGCTCCACCAGCTATACTAAAAATATAGCCACTGGTTGCTTTGGAGTCATCTGAGAGGGTGTTCCAATAAACATCGCTATATCCTTCAAGGACAACAGAAAACTTCTGATAGTGTAATCCAAGGTTCTTAGTCCTCTTTAGGTACCTCATGACCCTTTCAATAGCATGGCAATGCTTTATACTAGGTCTATTAGTAAATCTCCATAGTAGTCTCACAACATAAGCTATGTCGGGCCTAGTGCAATCAGTAGCATATCGTAGACTACCAATGATGCTCACATACTCAGGCTATCTAACACCATTACCGGTGTTCTTGAAGAATTTTACACTAGGATCATTAGGAGTACATGCAGGTTTACAGTAAAAGTAATTATATTTCTTTAGGATCTTCTCAATATAATGTGATTGATCTAAAGAAATTCCCTTTTTAGACTTAGTAATCTTAACACCAAGGATTACACTCGCCTCTCCAAGGCCTTTTCATATCAAAATTCGCACGCAATAAAGATTTCACATTATTCACGACATGAATATTAGAACCAAAGATAAGCAAATCATCCACATATAGACATATAATAGTGCAAATGCCACTTTCAGATTTAAAATAAATACATTTGTCACTTTCGTTTACTTTAAAGTCATGTGAGATAATAAGATTATCAAAATTTTCATGTCATTGCTTTGGTGCTTGTTTCAAACCGTAAAGTGATTTATCTAGTTTGCAAACTTTATTTTCTTGCCCTGGAATTGTAAAACCTTCAGGTTGGTCCATGTAAATTTATTCTTTTAAATCACCATTAAGGAAAGCAGTCTTAACATCCATTTGGTGCAATACTAGATCGTGTATTGCAGTAAAAGAAATTAGCACTCAAATAGATGTAATCAATAGTAACAGGAGAATATGTGTCAAAGAAGTCAACATTTTTTCTCTGTCTAAACCCTTTGGCTACTAGATGAGCCTTAAAAATTTTCAACATTTCCATCGGGTTTCAATTTTTTTTTAAATACCCACTTACAACCTATTGTCTTGCAACCTGGTGGCAAGTCAACTAAATGCCAGATTCTATTAGACTCAAGAGAGTCCATTTCATCATCAATAGCCTTTTCTTAGAAGTTGGCATCTATAGAGGACAAGGCTTCTTGGAAGTTAAGGGGATCCTCTTCTACTGTAAAGGCATAGAAGTCAGGGCCATAGTTTTTTGAAGTTCGGATTCGTTTACTTCTCCTAGGCTAAGATTATGTTGCTTTATCGTTTTCATTGATCTTGATCATTGGCACGTTACTAGAGGATGTATCCTCACTATTCCTCGAAATAAAAGGAAATCTATGTTCATAGAAATCAACATCGTTTGATTCTATGACAACATGATCATTTAGGTTATTGAATCTATAGGCTTTGTTAGTAATGTCATAGCCTATAAATACACACTCATATGCCCTACTGGAAAGCTTGTTCCTATTTTTATCAGAAATTCTTACATAAGCTAAACAACCCTAAGTTTTGAAGTATGACAAGTTTGGTTGTCTATTTTTCAAAATCTTATAAGAAGTTTTACTTTTCGATTTAGGGACTCTATTTAGCACATAACAGACCGTCAATATAATCTCTCCCCACCAGTGTGATGCAGCATCATAGTTAAGTAGAATGACAACTACTGATTCAGTAAGAGTTCTATTTTTCCTTTCAGCTTTGCCATTCATCTCAGAAGAGTATGGTGCAGTTTTTTTCATGAATAATTCCATGAGAATTATAAAACTCTATGAAATTGCTGCTGTCATATTCAATGCCTCTATCACTTCTAAATCTCTTTATCTTTGTATTAAACTGATTTTCAACTTCCGTTAAAAATATTTTGAACATGTCAAATGCTTCACTCTTATTTTTCATTTGGTTGACAAAGGTATAATCGGAGTAATCATCAATGAACTTAATAAAGTAACGTTTTCCATTTCTAGTCAAAACACCATCAAGTTCACATATATCTGAATGTATTAAATCCAAAGGTTCAGATTCTCTAACAACAGATTTATGTGGTGTTGTTGTTATTTTAGTTTGGCTACAATAGTTGCATTTTTCAAAGTCATTTAAGGACAATTTTGAAATTAGTCATAAGTTGCTAATGTTTTTAATTATTGCTTAATAACATGACAGAGTCTAGCATGCCAGGTATTAAAAGAACACATGTAAGCAGAATTAGAAATTTTATTAGCATCAACATTCAATTTAAACATACCATTAGTGGTCCACCAATTGTAGCTCAGTTGGTCGGACATCCACTCTCCTTGTAAGAGGTCGCGGGTTCGAGACTCACCAGTTAGGATTTTGTGAGTTTTCGCCCAATTATTAGGAGCACATTTGTTCCGCCTTTGATAAGCCTTCGGGTATTGAATGTAGCTGCTTAGATGGACTAGACCGGAGCGAAGCGAAAGTGAATCTTCATGCAAGGTGGAGGCGATGGACCGGAGCGAAAGCAAGTCTCTATGTGAGATGGAGGCGACGAGGATATTAAGTAGCAACAATATTGTAGCCTTCGGGCTTGGTTTGGTTAACCCTATAGGGTCAGTCATGTAGCCTTCGGGCATGGATTAATCAATAAATAAAAAGGGTCAATGACCCAATTTAAAAAAAAAAAAAACATACCATTAGTGGCATACCCCTTCCCACAAATACATTGTTTTTAGTAATGGTATACAAATCAGCCCCTATAATTTGAGTAAACCTAGCCTTGTTTAGAAAGGTAACCAGAAACTAAATTATTCCTCATCTTTGTAGTATGTAGGACATCCTTCAGGATGACGGTCTTTCCAGAGGAAAACTTCAATTCTACTTCGCCAGTTCCAGCAACGACAGTGGAGTGGGAATCACCCAGCGACACTTTCTTGTCCTCGGCTTCAGAATAGGACTTGAATATTTCTCGATTATATCAGACATGTCGAGAAGCACCAGTGTCAACCAACCATCCCTCGGATCCATCAACAAAGTTGATCTCAAATACCATGGCTATAAGTTGGTATTCGGTTAGGTTCGCTTGCGGAGCATGACGAGACTCATTCCGGCAGTTCCTGGCAATATGCCTTGGCCTGTTACGATTATAACATAAGAACTGTCTTTTTTCATTCCTTGAGGGGTGTTTTTGTCCATTCTGATTTCGCAGAGGATTCTGATTCTGTTGGTTGCGGTTCTGGTTGTTCCGGTTCTGATTGTTTCGGTTTCTATTTTGACTCTGATTTTTCATAATCTTTCTACCGGGTTTCAAAGCCACAGGGGTGGATTTCTTATGGTTAGAAATAATCAGAATTTCATCTTTTCTGATCTTGTTTCCGAGCTTTCTCCTCAATCCGAAGTCGGGTGATCAGACTTTCTAGAGAGAACTCTTTGGTTTTATGCCTAAGTGCATTCTTAAAGTCTTTCCAGCTAGGGGGCAGTTTATCTATCACAACAGCTACTTGAAATTGCTCATCTAAGGACATGCCTTCAGATGTGATTTCATGAGCAATTTTCTGTAGCTCGTGAGATTGGGTTTCCACAGATTTGTCATCAGTCATTTGGTATTTCAGGTAGCGACTAATGACATATTTCTTTGTGTCAGCCTCCTCAGTGTCATATTTCTTCCTAAGGGCTTCCTAATTATCCTTAGCAGTTTTTTCAGAATAGTAATAATCATACAAATCATCAGACAGACCATTCAGAATAAAGTTCTTACACAAAAAGTCATTTTCAATCCAGCAATCTAGTTCCTTAGTTCGGGTTTCTCGGTATTACAGATATAAGCAACTTTTTGTGTAGTTAAGAAAAACAACATTTTTTTGTTTCCATCTTTTAAAGTGTTGACCCTCAAAACGAAAGGGCTTGTTAAGGTTTTTTGCAGCAAGTTCAGTAGTAGTAGACATGGCAGATATAAATCGTCTTAAAATTGTTGGAAATAAAATTGTTGCAAATTAAAATAGGAACGAAGTTACTGAATTTTTCTTGGGTTGAGTCGCGAACTAGGTCGCTCTCTTTAAGACGTTACACGACTCTGTCCAAGATTGTGCAAGCAGTCTGTAAACCCCGTGGTCCCCAGGATAAAACAGCCCAGAATAACTTTTTTGTCTCGTTCAATCACATGCACTTGTTGAAGAACGAAAATCTATTCACCAATTTCTTTTGATCGAAATCACGAAAAACAATTACAGTAAATAAGCAAAGTATTTTGAAAAAAAAACAAAACTTGAACTCTGTTTGATGAAACAAAGTTCTGGAAACTCTCTGAAACATTAGAAACTGTTTACAAATAAACTCATTGAAATGAAAAACTTATTTTTCTAATAAAACTGTGTTTACTTTTTATTTATCTATCTAAGAGAGAGAACAACTATTTATAGGCCGATAGAGAGATCCGTTTGAGAGATAACGTGGCTAAATAAGCGGAGGAAATCATGGAAAATGTGTGGAAATCGTGGAGAGAAGACTGGGTCTCTTCTGACTCAGTCTTGTTCTCTAAAGCAAATAAAAAGATATTTAATATTTTATTTTTCAAATAAAATTTCAACAAAAAGAATAGGTTTCATCTCAATTCAACTCGGCTCTGCCGGACGGACGGTGGCGCGCGCTTGTGGAGTGAACCAACATTGGTCTATCTCCTCCCTCTTTCACAAAAGTGGGTACCCCTTGGGGGTCCAAACCCAAGTCCAAAAATTATGTTATTAACTTCTCCAAAGTGAGTTACATAGAGGATATGGGACTAAACAATTTAGAGAGAGATTTGAAAGTTAAAAAACCATTTCCCTTTATTTTGAAATTCAAACCAACATTTCAACACTTCGCCCTCATTTTCCTTCTACCAGAGATCTCTCTCAATTTCTATGTCTTTGTTTTTCTGTCTTACTTCTGTCCTCAGCTTCATCTTCTTTCTCGACTTCTATTCAACTGTTAGCATTACCACCTTCCTTACCTTTCATATAAATATCTCATCTTCCCTTTTTTTATATCCCTCTTCCATTGAACTTCCTCTCATCACACTGTCTCTCCCAAACTGTGTTATTCCACATTGATAACTTCTTTTGCTACTTACTGTTGGTTTTCATGTTTGTGTATTACAGGTCTCCTGTGTTTCTTCTACCAGGTTAAAGATGCTTTTGCGGACAGATTATCTAACCATTCTCCAAACCTTTGTCCTACTATAGTTCCCTTCCATTTCCATTTCCCTAGCTTTCTAACTATTATGCTAATCCCACCAGCCTTCACTCCCTCTTGAGTAAGTCTAGCCAACCATGTTTGCTGGCCTTTTTGAGCATTTTTTTTGGTTTTTTTTAACACTTTTTACCCCTTTTTTTTAAAACATAACCACAAACACCACTCATAGAATGGATGAAATTGTAAAAAAAGCTAAAAAAGGCCCAAAAGAGGCCATCAAACAAGGCCGGCTAGAATTGTTGCTCCTTCTTTCTTCTCTTCACATCAGCCCCCATTGTAGTTAATATGTCATCATAAACTTCGCCTTCCTCATTTAAGTTATATCTCTATGGCAAGATCTAGAAAAATATCTAAATCAAGTCTTTCGACTGACCAAATTTCCATATTTATTACTGTCTCCAGGGTATACCAGCCCCATCATTGCTTTTTAGCATTGATTTTAGTTAATACCAACAACCCTCCCCAACCCAACCCTTGTGTATCATTTCAAACTAATATAGTTCATATGCCAGACTTACCTTATACTCCTCATACAATCACCTCTGATCCCCAATCTCACACTAATGTTATTAACTTTCAACCATTGTTAACCTTCTGTAATATAACCCTTCTGATGATACATAAAAACAGTCACACCCCTGAGCCATACACGTGTCAAGATGATCTCGAGGAACTACGGGCTCCAGCATCAGCCCAACACTAATCCGGCCCAAGCGGTTATAAGCCCGCCCAAATCAGTCTGCCAGACGGACCTGAACTCTTACAACATGCTAGGCCCACACTTCTTACAACAATTCTCAATACTCATAAGTCCTATTAAGGCAAACATCTCGAGGATCAGCTTCAGACGGGCAAATACAATAGCTCTCTGCTTTCAACTAGGAAATAAATACCAAAGTACATTCCCCACAAGGAAACTCCCTTCTACGGATTGCTCTCGTATTGGGAACTATGTCTCGCGTATCTAGGTGCACAAGGCTAACATGGAACTTCCCTCCGACAGCACGACTCATAATTAGATAAGGATCTCCATGAAGATCTCTTTCCTAAACTACGCCATCGATGGCCTGGTAGAACCAGGACTCCTTGCACTATAAATAAGACATGAGGTTGGTAAGCTAAGGTACGCTACAAATTCCTTGTTTATAACATTACGCCTTCCTCAGATCCTTGTTTAGTTTTAGCATTGCGCGACTAACGCTAAGCCCACTGCCAGGACAAAGAGGCTCGGCTCTGGAAACCCTCTCCGCAAAGGGGCGCACGATCCAGACATACTATACTGCCTCTCCGTCCCACCATTTTTGGATCGGATCATGAATGAGGCCCTCCCAAGGAAGTTCACTCTTCCGAAGCTCGACTTCTATGACGGAACCACGATTCTTTCGACCACCTATGCCATTACCAACACGTAATGGCCCTTAAAGAAGGATCCGAGTTTGTCATGTGCAAAACATTTACCACTAGTTTTAAAAGCTCAGCACTGACATGGTTTCACAACCTTCCGCCTAAATCGATCGATTCCTTTAAGACACTGTCAAAGAAGTTCCTGACTTGTTTTGTAGGGAGCCAGCGCTTCCGAAAAGGCCCACATTACATACTCTCTCTGAAGCAGAGGTCCCACGAGACTCTCAGAGAGTATGTCACGCGCTTCAACAACGAGCTGACCCTCATCGACGGATGCAGCGATGACACGACAACGTGGGAGCCTTCACTATAGGGCCTCAAGGAAGGAAAACTCTACGAAGACCTCACCTTGGAGCCCCCTCTGGACATGACAAAGCTCTTCAAAAGCACTCAGAAGCATATTACCTTGGAGGAGCTGAGAACTGTGAAGAAGGAAACTGAAGGCGAGAAGAAGCCTTCCGCTACTAAGGACAAGAAGGAGAGCAAAAGACGCGAGGATGAGGAATGAAGCAAACAGAAGTGCAATGACAACAGGTCAGACCATAGTCGGTCCAGGCCGGAGAAATCATCCAACTACGTTGGATCCAGGACTGTGACACCTCTATGCCCGCCTATCAGACGTACTTAACTCCATGAAGAACTGGGAGGATTTGAAGTGGCCTCGAAAGCAGCGTAGGGACCCCGCCAAGCGTGGCAACGACAAATACTGCGCGTACTACATGGAGGACAACCACGATACCAACGACTGCAAGAGTCTGAGGTATGAAGTTGAGTACTGGAGCCGCAGAGGCAAACTGAAAGAATTGATGAACTTTGAGAAGCAGCCAAAACAAACCAGGGACAGAGGGGAGTCGGTTAAAGAAATAGCGAAGGAGACTCCACAGATAATATATGTCCTTCATGGAGTCGGACCAAATGAAGACCAGTTGTACAGGTCTCGCAAGTGAACCTTACTAGAAAAATGGACACAACCTGCGATGAGGACAAACACATCTACCACTAAAGGATTCAGAGCCCCATTCCCACCTTAACCTTTACTGACAAAGACCTCGAACGAGTCCGAGCACCACATAACGACGCCCTAGTCATCTCGGTCTCCATAGCAAGGTGGGAGGTAAAGAGAGCTCTGGTGGACAGATGAAGCTCACTCAACGTCATATTCTACAACGCGTTCCGCAGTATGGATCTCAAGGAGGAAAACTTGACGTCCTCAAATTACCCGCTGATTGGATTCAGTGGAGATAAGGGATTCTCGATCGAGAAAATAAGGTTGGCAACAGTGGCAGGAGAGCCGCAGCTAAGTAAGGTCTTGTTTCTGGACTTCATGGTCGTAGACGCACTGTCGACCTACAACCTTATCTTGGAAAGACCATGGCTCCACCAAATGGAGGCAGTAGTCTCCACCCTTCACCAGTGTGTTAAGTACACTACTAATCACTCAGAAGGGACTATAGGCAGAGACCAACCTACGACACGAGGCTGCCATAACACCGCACTGAAACAAATAGAATGCTCCCAAATCCAGCTGCGTACTGCAGGGCAGCTTGAACCAGTGCCAGGCCAAGCAATAGCGGGGGCATCACCTTCAAACAGTGTGGGAGTTGTCTGTTATTCTACCGAGCGAAATGGAGAGGCCAAGGCAAACATGAATACATCCCTCGACATTTCGTTAGCATAGAGGTTGACCCCTCTACAAGGTTTACTCTTCAGTAACTTCTGAAGCGCCTCGACAGTCCGCTAAACGATCCATAAGGGCAATCTGAATTCACTTCAAGGCTAGGATCACTTCCTCCCGCTTAGCAGTTAGTATGCTTTCAGTTGTTTATTTATCTTACCATAGTCAATGTAGAGTTTTAGTTCTTAAAGACTTATGTGATTTGAAATCATTTAAGAAATAAATGAAGAATTACAGAAACAGACTCTATTGATTATCGAAAAGATGTAACAACAAGCGCCCTGAAGCGAATACAAAAAACTACATACTACAAGCATCTGAGTATAGTGCGACATTAAGTAAAAGACTCGTTTAGACAATTCTACTACGAGAGGCATCCGAAAAGACTCCAATCCTCAACTTCTCCACATAATCTGAACTAAGCAAGATCAGAATTAAAAAATCACGCTCAAACGCCTCCACAGACATACCCCTCAAATATGGTTTGAAGTGGTACAGAATCGGCAACGGAGAGCACCAGCAAAAATTCGAAGCCCAACTCAAACACTCTGTGAACTTGGGACAAGTATTAGGTGAGCTCGGATTGCATATACCTTCTCGCGCAAGGAAAACAAGAATATTTGGGAATCAATGGTCCATTTCGTCAAGTCATGTCCAATTCAACCCAGATGCTGACTTCCAGTGCAAGGCGAAGCGACAGAGCTAATCGATAAGTGATGGGAGCAGGCGCTCGGACAACGGCTGCTGGTGCTATCTTTGAAATTAAATATTCAGGAACAACGGTAAGACACCAGCACTTGAACGACACTCTTCCCTTGAAAGAGAATCCGTACTACTTCTCCGCAATAAGAGAAGAAATTACGAGATCTAGCAGATTGACTACATGCCCACCCACAACAGGTGACCACTCATAACAACGATTATGATTGTGCATGATCGGGGCAAATGTCAAAACATTCGGAGACTCCGACAATGGAGATTCACCTTCAGCCTTTGGAAAACACAAAACATTTTCTTCAAGCAAGAACATTACAGGAGATGAGCTCTACGAAAGCCTACAACGGTTGGATGACACCATTATATAGGCGTAATGGTTCACCAAACGGGCCTTTTGCATTAACTACTAAGCATAGAATACCGTGTGGGAAATGAATAAACGAAGGTTCCCAAGGAAAGTGCATAAACCACGTTAACTCAATTAATGACATTGCACGCAACCCCATCAATTCAGGGGGAGTAACCGGCGCTCAACCGTCCCGCGACCTATGTCGTACACATGTCACTGCGTAATCTTTGCCGTACACGTAGTGCAACTGTACAGGAAACCCTAACTCTTCCTTTATAGGCCTAAAGGCTTGATCCACTCGGCCCACCATTCAAACAGTATTTTGCTACATGCTAAGCACGAGCGCAAATCCAAAGTAGCCTTGACGCATGGACTGTACCTACGGATCGCTGTTTGTTTTAAGGTAATGTTGTCCGCACAGTGCGCGATACTAGTGGACATGGGTTTTCATGCCCTCAAACGGGCAGAACCCCTCCCCAACCGGGCAAGCTTAATTAGCCTAAGTTGATGTCAATATCTTCTGATATCACCGACACCTAGTCCGCTTAGCGCGAATCTCAATGGTCGAGGAAGTGGGCGTCTAGTCAGCGCTTGTCTGCTGATGACGATGACTCGCCAAGGGATCATTGCTCTCAAAACAGACAATGATGGCCAAACTTACCAGGTAAGCTTAGTTAGTTCGCGATTGATGACGTCGTCTTCTGGTGACCAAAGCCTAGCACGCTGCGCGCGGGCCCGATGGCTGAGGAAGTGGGACTCTAGTCAGTGCTTGTCCGCTGATGAAGACGACTCGCCAAGGGATCATTGCTCTTCAACAGACAATGATCGCCGAACTTACCAAGTAAGCTTAGTCAGTTCGCGACTATTGACGACGGCTTCTGGTGCTAGAAGCCTAGTTCGCTGCATGCGGGCCACGATCGCCGAGGAAGTGGGAGTCTTGTCAGTGGTTGTCCATTGATGACGACGACTAGCCAAGGGATCATTGCTCTCAAAACAGACAATGATCGCCGAACTTGTCAGGTAAGCTTAGTCAGTTCGCGACTGATAACGATGACTTTTGGTACCCAAAGCCTAGTCCGCTGCACGTGGGCCACGATAGCCGAGGAAGTGGGAGTCTAGTTAGCGCTTGTCCGCTGATGACGATGACTCGCCAAGTGATCATTGCTCTTAAAACAGACAATGATCGTTAAACTTGCCAGGTAAGCTTAGTTAGTTCGCGACTGATGACGATAGCTTCTGGTGCCCAAAGCCTAATTTGCTCCGCGCAGATCGTGACGGCCAAGGAAATGGGAGTCTAGTCAGCGCTTGTTCGCTGATGACGATGATTTGCCAAGGGATCATTGCTCTCCAACAGACAATGATCGTCGAACTTACCAAGTGAGATTAGTCAGTTCGCGATTGATAACGACGACTTCTGGTGCCCAAAGCCTCATCCGCTCCGCGCGGATCGCGACGGCCAGGGAAATGGGAGTCTAGTCAGCGCTTGTCCGTTGATGACAACAACTCGCCAAGGGATCATTGCTCTCCAACATAAAATGATCGCCGAACTTACCAGGTGAGCTTAGTTAGTTCGTGAACTGATGACGACAACTTCTGGTGCCCAACGCCTAGCCCGCCCTGCGCGGGCCACAATGGCCGAAAGAATAGGAGCATAATCAACGCTGTTAGCCAACTACTTAAGAACTCAATACAGACAATGACCGAGGGAGCCTGGTCTACCCCTGACCAACAACAATTTCTGCTGGTTAGCCCTTAATCTATCACAAAGTCAACAATAGCGACTTAGAGCAGTAATGTATTTTGAATACAAACTCTACAGTGTATGAAGCAACTAAAGTAAACACTATAATACGGGGCAAAACAATGCTTTCATTCAAAAAATACATCTATGTATTGTCCGTCCAGGAAAGGACGTTACAATCAATTCAAGGAGAAACACCCTCTTCATCAGTTAGTCTCGTGGTGCAAGAGCCCTCCCCTTGATTAATCGGCCCAAAGGCAACCCTCCTGTTGCGTGTAAAATCGAGGTCAATACCGAGGTGCTCTCTTCTAATCATCTCCAAAAGCTTCAGTCTACCCAGAATAACCTCGTACGAGATTAAGGGCCTTCTGCTTGACGCGTCAGAGTCCACTGTACCTAACAGGGCTGCATAGTGAAAGCACTCCTCCACCAGCAACCGCTCATCCTCCAGAATGCGGCGAAGCCTCTCATCATATGCAACGACCCATTCTACTTCCGCCCGCTTCCTCTCAGCTTCCTAAGCCTCCCGATCAGAAGACCACCTATCCACAGTCGCATCCAGGCGCTCTAATTCAGCCCTGGTCCGCCTCAGTTCAGCACGAGTTGACGCCAAATCAGATTCGCACTACAACATATATAGGTTTTCATGACTTAAATTCATGACTTGCATAAGATGTATGTCTTGATAGATTGTTTTAAGGACTTATTTAAAATGTGTGTCTTAAATCATGTCTTCATAGAAAATGACGACTTATATTATTGTAATACTAAAAACAAGTAGTGATAGGTTAAAAACAAAATGGTGGAAATGACGCAAATTACTGAAACCCATAATAAAACAAAACGTGAGATCGTGGAATCTCCTTTATCTCTTCTCGATAAACTGTTCTTTTTCGATAAACTTATGGAAAGGAAAAGTGGAACGTCTCTTTTGGCGGAGCCAAGAGCGAAGAATCTCCTCTATCTCTTCTCGATAAACTGTTCTTTTTCGATTTTAACCTTTCTCTCTAAGAGGGCGTTTGTTTATTTTAAGTGCTTAGAAGCTAACTTCTAACTGGAGTTAGAGGTTCTGAACGAGCTTCTGAATGAACTGTTTGTTTTACTTTTGAATGAGCTGCTGATTAGACGCTGTAAAATTAAAAGGTGTTTGTTTTTAGGTGCTGAATGGAAACTGTTTGACAAATTTGCTCTACTGAGCTGAAAAAATTTATGATATAAATATTGTGTTTAAAATCATATCGAATATGACTGTGGTGTTATTGTTGAATCTGAGCAATACGACTGTGGCGTTTTAATTAGTTATTTGATGAAATCATTAATCTAAACATGGGTTATTTGATTTGATATCTTATGATATAAGACACAAATACTATATGCTAAAAATTTGAAAATATACATGAGATGGAGAGTTGGAGAGACGAAGAAAAATTTGAAAATACATAGAACGAAAATAAAGATGAAGGAGATAATGGAGAACCACGATGCTTGGTGAAGAGAATGAAGGTATGCCGCCAAAATTTAGCCTTACTTACTTTTAAGAAGATGGGAGCAGCAATTGTCATTACAAAATTATGTTAATGTTATTATTGGAATAATTGTTTACTAAGCATTCAGTGCTAAATGATCAACATCTCCCTGTTGCTAACTCCAATCAGAAGCAATTGTCCGAACTTTTGAGTAGCAATTGTCAGAACTTCTGATTAGAACTAAAAACAAACACTCAAAATAAGGTAGTCCACTTCTTATTAATACTTCTGACTCCTGACTCCGTTCATAAGCAAAAACAAACACCCTCCGATAAACGAAAGAAATAGAGCGAGCATCTGAAAAACCAAAGAAAAGAAACAGAGACAAGCATGGTTGAAGCATGCTTTATGTGTTCTAATGGTCTCCATGTGTCAACGCCAACACCATTAAGCATGCTCTCCCCCGTCTGGCTGACGGACAGCTCTGTTACGTCGGATGTCCTCGCTATTGATCGATCCATTTCATTTTCAGATTTGTTCTTCGTCGTCTCTGTTCTGTTTATTCGCTCAATTTGTTACATTGTTTTCCAATTCTTCATTTTCGGTTTAGTGAGTGTTGTCTGATTTGGATTATACAGAGCTTTTGATAAAGATGGGAGAGTTGTGTGGATCGTCAGCTAGTCTGCAATGTCAATTGCCAAAGGAAGATCTAGACGCTTTTGTTTCAACTCCAAGGCACGATTAGAATCTCAGCTAAGAAGAAATTTCCACGATCTCAAAGATCTTTATTTTTCTGTTTCGTTTTTGTTTTCTGTCCATGGTGGTTTTGTGGATTTCGTTCTAACAGAATGTCCTATTTTTGTAATTCAGGTGGTTTTGGAGTTTGGTGATTGAAGAATTTGGGGATATCATGGTGAAATCAGGTTAGCTTCTTATCTGGATATCATGGTGAAATCAGGTTAGTTTATTATCTTTCTCACAATACCTAGACATGTTTACACAGGTTGTCTCATTTATCTTTCCCTTTTATTTCATCCCTCCATTTCCTTTTCTTTTCAATTTTTTGAGTTATTTGGTTGAGTTCAATTTTTGTAACACTTCATGGTAGGGGTGGGCAATGTTGGTTCGGTTCAGTTTTGAGCCCCGAACCGATTTTATTCGGTTTGCCCAAAACCCAAATTGAAACCGAATTTTGTATTTGTAAACCAATGAATTCAGTTTAACCGAATTTCGAATCGGTTCAGTTGGGCCGAAATTTCGGGCTCAAACATTTGAAAGGCTTTCATTAAAACATGCCCAATTTTTTTATAGACCCAAGTTTTAGCCCAAAATTGATAACTGATAGAGAAGGGGGTGATTCAGTGCAACAACGTGCACTGCAATGCATTTGTTGCACTAATCAGGTATTGATATCTACCTGTTATTTAGTTATATTTAATTAATTGGTCGGTTCGGTTATTATTCGGTCGGTTTAAAATCGTAAATCGATTTCGAACCGTTTATAACCGGTTCGGTTCGATTTAAATTAGTTTCTTTCAACTCATATTTCGGTTCGATTACCGAACCGAATTTGAAAACCGATTTGGTCGGTTAGCCAAATTGAAATTGGTTTTTGCCCACCCCTATTTCATGGCGTGTAATGCAGATGGACCTTTATATGATTCTTTAGCTTACACAGAGGTAGTACTAGTTGATTTTTGTTCTTTGAGGATGTATATGTGTTAGATTATGATGTTTGTTTTGTCATTTATTTTGATTGCTATATGTTATGTTATGTAATGCAAATTGTACTCAGAGAAGGCACTTTATAATGGAGGATTACTCAAAGACTATCAACCAGGGAATTATTTCTTGATACCTAGTAACTCTCATAAAAGATATGTTGTTCATTTTATTTTATTTTACCAAGGAAGTTTCATTTCACATGCAGGATTCACCCATCTACAATTATATCAACAGCCTTTCTCCCATTAGAAGCGTTGAATCTTTAACAATTTCTAAGACGCTCAATTCACTTAGTTTTGCATCCCCTCATTCTATGTTTAGTTCACCGCAAGTAAGTGCCCAAAAGAACTCAAATTTTTTAAGAAGGCAAGTCTTGTCGATATTGGTGATTTGGTATTACTGCAAAATGAAACATTGCTGTGTAAAACTCCAAGTAATTTTATTTATTTAATTTTCCATTTGTCAGGTATCATTTCTCAAGCTACTCTAGATCCGACCTTTCATCTGAAAATGAAATCAGAAGCAGTTTGGGTTGGGGGTTACAGATACTGCTCAGGTTTCTTAATGCTCTGCTGATCAACTGGAAATTTTTTATCCAAAGAGTTGTATTAGAGAAGATACTGTTGATACAACAAATGGGAACCTGGAACTACCTATTGACTTGCCAAGGACATTTAGCTATGATTGAAGTAGCCCTATGGGTAACCAGGGTCCTTCCCATTGCATTAAGACAAACTCCATGCCTGTAAGTCTGACACACATACGACATTTTCTCAATTGTTTAAAGAGGACACCCTTGAAAGGAGTCTCATCTTTTCAGAATAAGATGGAATTGCGGGGGACATGCCAGCTTGAGCAAAATAAAGAAGAAGAAGTTGGATGCGATTGGGAAAATCTGATTTTCGACGTTGCTGATCTATTAATGTTTGATACATCAACTAATGAAGAGGCTTCCTATGTACAAGATCAGAAGTTGGTTGATCCGGGAAGTTGTTCCTTTACATTGTTATTGCTCCCAAAGGATGGCAAGGATTGTGAGATACATAATACTCTACCTATTGTTCAGGTTGTTTCTTGCAGAGAGCATGAAGCTGAAAATCCTCGTGCTCAGTCTGTGGAAGCTGAGAATCCAAAGGAAATAAATCAAACGCCACTTCTAGTTTCAAGCACTTTTCAAAATTAGCAACATGCTAATCTCCCAAATGAAGAAATCGATAAATAAGCTGAAAAACAAGTTCATTTTTGTCAGAAGGTATTTACTAGGTTGTTCTAAAATGTAAATAATCTGATGTAGCACGCGCAGTGTATTTGTTCGGCTACTTCTACCCGTTGTTAAATTTTGGTTTATAGCCTTTGTCTTTGTTATGAAGCATCATATATGTGTAGTTAACTACTCTTTCAATTTCCCTTCTGGAAAGTATTAATCCACAGCAGGAACTGATCAACCATGATGGTCCACGTATGATGCAATTATAGCTCGTTCCTTCAACATTCTCCTTTGTACTCTCCATTTTCTATCTGACCTTTTACAGTTTGCTTCTTTTGCTATAGTTGTTTTTTTTTTTTGGGTCACTAGTGTTGATGAACACATATTGATGACTCTATTGCTGTTCCACGAAATTAAATTATGTAGCTGTATATAAAATATAAATGTAAACAAAATACGTTTATTCTTTAGTGACACACGGATTTCTTTGACATAGCTTTTGCAAAAGTAGATAGAAATGACAAATATTCTCGAGTTCAGCCTGAAAGCTTGAAGTCGTGCTCTTTTTGCACCAACCTATATTTATACCTATTACTTTACATGTTGCATCAGTTAGAAATGAACCCTTTGTCGTAGTGATATCTTGTACAATTGTATTAATGTTGAGCAATGACACATGTAAAGTCTTACAAATTAATATCTTGTTCTCTTTTGCAGTGGTGGACTGCGACTGAACTGTGATATTACTAGCAGTTGATGAGAAGTTTATTCAGTAATGTTGAGCAATGACACGAGGTATTACTAGCATTTATTCTTTCTTGTCCAGGTTATTTGGGCATAGTTTCAATGCTCCAACAGTTGATGAGAAGTTTGAATTGTTGGAGTAGCTTTTGTTTGTGTTTGTGCTTACCACATCTTTTCATGGAGTAGCTTCATTGTTATGTATTTTGATATCTGTTTCTTACATAATGTTTCTATAAGATAAATCAGGGAGCACAGGTTCCAAAACAAAAACGTCTTCTATTCAGACACAACCAAGGCAAACCGGCATTGCTCCTGACCCTAGAGCCGCATTTCCTGCTTTTGACTTTTCTGCAATGTCTGGACTCCTTAATGTATTCTCTCATCCTCCAACCCTCTTTAGTTTCACATATTTCATTGCAATTCTTTTCTATTTCTCATAATAAGGTGGACCATATTTGCAGTAACATTCTTGTTGTATTCATCTTACCCTAATTTTCTTTTTGCTGATTCATTACATTATACATTGTAGTCCAAAACATATAAAGTTAGTTCATATTTTTTTGTATTATCAGATTTTTTTATTTGCTTTGCTATCATGAAAGAAAAAAATGATTATCATATTTTTGTGCTACTTAACCTGTGCATTTCTTATGTTGCTTGATGAAGAAAAGCAACTGGTTAAACTTAAAATAGGGAAATATCGGGCAATTGAGCAGACCATTGACAGATACACATAACAAGCATATAGCCTAAACAAGACAAACATAACAAAAGAACAAAAGCTAAAACAGTCTGGCCAAGATGTTTCAGTCAGTTGATTCCGTTGATTTATTTATGCCACTCATTCATATGAAGTCTCATTTATAAAGTTCGTGTTTGCACTGAACACATATCTATCCACTTGCAAGTGCCTACTTGTCCGAGATACTCGAAGTGATGATATAAAGCCTAACCAAAATGTTAAACTGAGATAAATGTGAATTGACCTTAAGAGGATTGATATTTTCATGGGGTGTTAAATGGTAAAAGAAGATGAATTACATATGTATATTTAACTTGAAAAGTAATGATGGTTTGATGAATTTTTGTAGTTTGTTCTCTGCTCAATCCTACCCAAGTAGTAGTAGGGTTGCTCATCCTTAATTCATGACTATAGCTGATCGCCTTGGTAATGCTTTGATCAAGATCTGCATTATATTTTTCATTCGCTTGACATAATGTTATAAAGAGTAATGTCAATTTAATTTATTGTTGCTATAGGATCCAACTACATCAAGGAGAATTTGACTAATCCACTGCGTTAGGAAGAGCTTTATGAACGCATGGCACAAATCAAAGGGGACCGTGGGGTGAATGAGCATTTTTTTTTTTAAATTTAGGACACTATTTGATGTCGTGCATTTGATGTCGTTGTTTACAATAAGACGTCGTGCATTACACACCCTTAACAATTAGTTAAGTCTTGACCAACATTTCGTTATTCATCAATTACGTCTTGCACAACGACATTCAAGGCACGCCATTGCTTCACCTTTTTCATGACTTGCAAAGGATGTCATTGAAGACACGATATGCAATTTAAGTCGTTATACATATTAGCTACTTATATAAAACTTATAAGGACATGATTCGACGACGTAAAATGCACGTCATAGAATGCAACACACCTAGTAGAATGCACCACACCTATTACGATCCTTGATTCCTTGACATGCATATGCACGTCGTCATAAGCATTAGATGACGTGCAGTGCACGTCATGATATCATATATATGTTGGAGTGTCGGCGACCCTCAATTGAACTCTCATACCAGCAACTTCCGCTTCGGTGACAAAGGTCGTAGCTTCCATGCCCTCGCGGTTCGCGACAGTGTCAGGATTATGCAATCGACCATCTAGGGAGTCCACCCAATAGAGAGGGTCTGAGTATGACATCTGCAGATTCGAAAAGACTTTCTCCAAAGCAAGAACCCTCCCGCGGGCTTCGAAGTGTAGGGAAACAGGACTGTACGACTCAAGGGCGCGAGCAACAGTCTCGGGACCCCGATGACGCGGAACATTGATGCGCTATTTTAGTAGCACAAAACTTAATACCCTGCTTTGTGATTTGTAGTATAGAATAAGTAGGGATCGTTCTAGACCGGGGATTAGAGGGCTTGTTAATTACACTAATAATAATTAAAAGACAACTAACAACCTAATTAATTAAATAAAAGGGGATTGGATTTTCTAAATTAAACTATGAAAATAACTACGAAAATTAATGTAAAGATAATAAACTAAAGAGATGGCAAAGATGAGAAATTAGCTAAGGGTTTTATCTCCACACACCAAACACATGCTTATAAATCAATCTTCAATAATCACTTACTAACTCGTGAGAGACAATGCTCAAGACTAACCGTGATCGCACTGCATTAATCTTATTATTTTCCCAAGTTCGTTGAATTAAACTAAGCGTCGCTTTCAAACTATTCTTATCATGCTATCTAAACAGGAATCGCAAGTTAAATAGCAATCTAAGATCATTAAGTTTTGTGGAAAATATGAACACTGACTAGGCAATCACAAGTATGATCAACATCTTGTTCTTGCCTAGGTTTTGACTTAACCTTACCAACGTTCCTTGGTATTTACTACTTGTGAGTACAGAATCATAACAATTAGGTGAAACTCTCCTATACTCTAGCCCCAAATCCTAGCATGCTTACTAAGTTGGCCACCTTATCAAACATACAAAGAAAAGTTTTCTATAAAGCAGTTAAGCAAAACACAATCACTAAGAGCAAGGAAGATTAAATTCAGTTAATTTATAAAGCACATGTTCGGGGCTTCGAATCCACCCCTAACTAAGAGGAGTTTAGCTAGACATATTATTTATGTTCAAACAGTAATCCATAATCAATAATCAAACTAAAATAAGAGAAAGAGATGTTTAGAGATGAAAACAAAACACTGATCCGTGATGGTACTGAGTAGAAGCTGGGGTGCGAATAGCAGAAAATCCTCTTTCTCACAATCTGTTCCTTCACCTTCCTCACGCGAATTGCTCTCCTCTTCGATCTGTTTCAGCTCCTTTCTCCAGTGAGAAGAAGATGTGAGTGAGGGGATGACGATGGACAGCGAAGGAGTGAAGGGCTGACGATGTTGGGTTGCTGGCGGAGAACGGGAAGAAGGGACGAAGAGGGAAGGACGAGGGACTGAGACGGTGGCTAGGGTTTGGCGACAATCAGGGACAGAAAGAGAGGACGGCGGCTAGGGTTCGGCGAGGTGATGATGGATGGATGTTATTGCTGGATGGGTGCGAAACAGTGAGGGATTGCGGTTGTACGAGGGTTAGGGCTTGTTGTGGAGGCTGTGGATGCGATGGATCGATCAAAGCCAGGTATCTTCCCCCTTTTATTCTTGTTTTCCTCTTTCTGTGGTTTCCTTCTTGGTGTGGTTTCCTTGCTTGTGTGAATTCCTTGTGCAATTTGTATTCCTAAATTGCCAAGTTGCTTCTATTTTAAAATATTGTAATTGGAAACCTACACAAACATGAAAATAGCAATTAATACCATAATTAACAAGTAATAGCTAAAAATATATATAGAAATATGGTACTAAAAATAGCCTAATTATGCCCCTATCAAACATCAACATGCGACCCAACTTCCTCCCCCTCTAGGTCAACGAAGGAAGCATTTGGAAAAAGGCAACGACCCTCTGAGGGTGTCGCCTGTGTAGACCGCAACATACCAAGGGGAAAAGCCGCCTTGATAGAGGTCTGCCTCTTCCTCGGAACAACGACGGGAGGTACATTCGCCTCCAAGTCAGCAAGCCTGGAAGGGCTGGGCAGAGCCAGACTTCTCTTCCTCGTGCGACGAGCAACCACCCCCTCAGCTGGTGAACCTGGCGTAGGGCGAGCACCATGAGAACATCGCAGCAGCCCACTGCGTACGACATTGCCTGGCATTATGACCTCCTCAACAAATGTCAAAGGGAGCTTGAAAAACTCTCTCTCTATCCGCTTATCTTCCTCGCTGAGAGACGAAATAACAAACCTTCCTGAAACAAAAAAAACACGTCAGAACCAACATCGCAAAAGGGACATACAAAATTATGCATTCGCTGACAACCAAGAAACTCACTGAGATCAAACTGAAAGTATCGAGACACTTTACAATTCCCAAGCTTAAAGTAACTGAAATCTGCGGAAGCCAAAAACCAATGCTTCTCCCAAGATTCAGCGCTATCTACTGCCAATTGCAGACAAGGACATTTCAGCATGCAGGTACCTTGGGGTTCAATTGAGCCTTTGTCATGTGATGGATCACCGGCGGGGTCAAACGAAGGCTAGCATCATGAGCCCTCATGAGAATTGCGAGCAGAATCTTGAAGCCGCTCAGAACCATTTGAGCGGGAGGCATACAAAAATGGATAAAGAAGCGCCAGACATCATCAGGCACTGGAAACCGAAGCTCAGACTCGAACATGCCTCGGTGCAAGCCTATGAACCCATGAGGAGGTACAGTCAGGCCTAAAACTCCAGACGCGGGAACAATTTGCAAATTTCTCGGGATACTGTACAAACTATGGAGTCTGACCAACTCAATTTCGTCAACCAAGCTACATTCGAAGAAATTGATGCAAGGGATAACGGATCCTTGGGAGAAAGTTTAACGTTGTCAGCCATCGATAAAAAGAACAAATACTATGGTTCAAAAAAATAGCGCAAGATAAGAATGAAGAAACCCTCATCAGAATGGTAAATATTTATAGGGAAGATAAATCGCACTTTCCCTCATTGAGCAGTCGCATATTCATTAAATGTCATGCGTCGCTCGAGACGAACGCTTCGAGTCCAATCATCACAACGGTACAGTTGCCCTTTCAAAAGTTAGTGAACCGATCGGTCCACTAACTCAGGGGGAGTAGCTGATGATACATAAAAACGGTCATACCTCTGAGCCATACACGTGTCAAGATGATCTTGAGGAACTACGGACCCCATCATTAGCCCAACACTGATCCGGCCAAGCGGTTCTAAACCCGCTCAATTCAGTCTGCTAGACAGACCCGAACTCTTATAGCATGCTAGGCCCACACGTCTCACAACTATCCTCAATACCCATAAGTCCTACTAAGGCAAGTATCTCGAGGATCAGCTTAAAACGGACAACTACAACAGCTCTCTGCTTCCAACTAGGAAGCAAATACCAGAGTACATTCCACACAGGAAAACCCCCTTCTATCGATTGTTCTCGTATTGGGAACTATCTTTTGCGTATCTAGGAGCACAAGGCTAACAGGGAACTTCCCTCCAACAACCCGACTTCTAATTATAGAAGGGTATCCACGAAGATCTCCTTCCTAAACTACGCCCTCGATGGCCTGATAGAAACATGACTCCTTGCACTATAAATAATACATGAGGTTGGTAAGCTAAGGTGCGCTACAAATTCCCTTTATACAGCATTACGCCTTTCTCAGATCCTTGTCTGACTTTAGCATCAGAGTGTCATCGGCCACCACAACGGTGGTTCGTGGCTCACGTGCGTTACTTGTGCAGGTCAGCGGGACTAGGTCAAAGCAGGGAGCGAAAAATGACTGCATCAGTTTGGCGTCGTTCGTGGGGAAGACACGCTCAAAGATGTATACCATTTCACGATCTGCCTTGACTTCCATCCCAGCAATGGCCACGTGGCTCAAGTAAGACATACCCATCATAAGGTACTTTAAGCCCTTGTCCCTACACCCTTCTAAAGTATCATCCTCGGGTTTTGGAGCACAATCTATTAGCCAGCTGTGACGCCTACTTATATGTTTCCTCGAAGCATACTCTACGTCCACCTCTTGGTGCCAAACCTGTGAATTCATCTTTACCAAGTCCGGTGCAAACAATCTTATCCGCGCATCTGGATCAGAAATTACGCCAGCACTACCCTTCACGATTGCCATTGTCCTCAGGCTCTCCTCTGTGGCTTTTCCCTTGTCGACAGCAGCCGACCCTTTATTGCAAGACGTCTCAACGGGATTCGAAGGAAGCAAATTATCTAGAGGACCCTCAAACACTTTTAGCTGTGGCCTGGAACGAGACGGTGAGCAACGAGGACTACATGAAACTTGACCTGTGCCACCACGGCCACTTTCAGACTGCACACCAGCAGGATGATCAGATTCTACAACCTCAGGCGAATCCTCACACGGAACAGTCCCATGCGAATCAACACCAGCAGAAGCCGCATTGCGACCCGCACCAGACGATCGTTCAAAGCTTCAACATGCGTGTCGCTAAGGTTCGACCTGTCTACAACTCCTACGAACCGCAGAGCGGGTCATGCTGAAGGCAACCCAATTCTAACACGGGACCTCTTCCTCACAAAAGAGGTAAACGTTTCACACGGATCCTCCACGTCAGACAGGATGAGAACTTTGGCCCCAACAGCCTTCCTCTTCCTTGAAAGGGCCCCATCTTCAAACTTAATTCGCGATACTCGGTACAGAGTGGGGGCAACATGCCAGTTGTCCCACAGCCCACTACAGATGAAGTTGGAAACTCTTATGACATCGACCATGTTCCTCTTTGGCGAGCCACGAAACATTTCTATGGTGTTTTGCTCCTCTAATGTAAGAGGAGTAGTGGAAAACCTTCCTGCGAAGAAACACAAGCAATGATTAGCCAGCCCGCAATCAAGCATATCAAAGTCAGAAGAAATGGTTGAACTTACAAAGTGGCCCAAACTCTCGCTTGAGCAGATGATCCTTGCATTTAAAATACTTTGAATCCATAGGGGCCAAAAAATAATACTTCTGCTAGAACTTAAAATCATCGGGCAGATTCACAAAGAAAGTCGGCGACGTCATCTTACAGACAGTGTTACCTATCAATCGGGGAGAAGTCAGCAACTGAATTAGTCGCGGAGTCACGTTGACGCCGACCTCCTTAGCACTAATCAAAATCAGGAGAATGATCCTATATCCATTAGGCCCAAACTGGGCCGGAGGAATCCCCAAGAGATCCAAGAACTCCCAAATCACGTCCAAAATAAAAAAACACACTCCAGTTTGAAGCATCCCACGATGCAAGCAAGTGAAACCGGCCGAAGGCGACATTGGCGTTTGTTCACCCGTCAGGACATACAACCACAAGTCATCAGGGACCCCCAAACTTTGTACGAATTTCAGCAAGGCCAGTCTCGGACAGCAACCTATCTTCAAAAAACTCGAGGCCCTTGGCCAAGGTTGCGTTATCAAGAAGGTTTTGTTGAACTATGAAAATGATGAACAATCCTTTCTGAACAGAGGATGAACAAAGCGGTAGCTTCAGAAGCAAGGAAAGTAGAAGAGTCAAACTCTGCACTACGGATGACTTAAATAGGGATTTGGTTCCTGCCTATTTTCCGCTGGACCGACGCACGTTCAATTAATGCAGCGCGGCTCAAGCAACGATTCAGACTCAATCATCATGAGCGGCGCATCCCTTCAAAAGATGATTTAGCGAACTGATGTGACAGCCCACTAACTCGGGGGAATAGCCGATGATACATAAAAATGGTCACACCCCTGAGCCATACTCGTGTCAAGATGATCTCAATGCACTACGGGCCCCAGCATCGGCCCAACACTGATTTGGCCCAAGCGGTTCTAAGCCCTCCCAATTCAGTCCACTAGACGGACCCGAACTCTCACAGTATGCTAGGCCCACACGTCTCACAGCTATCCTTAATACCCATAAGTCCTACTAAGGCAAGTATCTCGAGGATTAGCTTCAGACATGCATTTACAGCAACTCTCTGCTTCCAACTAGTAAGCAAATACCAGAGTACATTCCACACAGGAAAACTATTTTTTTACAGATTGTTCTTGAATTGGGAACTATCTTCTACATATCTAAGAGCACATGGCTAACATGGAACTTCCCTCCTACAGCATGGCTCCTAATTAGAAAAGGATCTCCACGAAGATCTTCTTCCTAAACTATGCCTATGATGGCCTGGTAGAACTAGGACTCCTTGCATTATAAATAAGACATGAGGTTGGTAAGCTAAGATACGCTACAAATTTCATGTTTACAACATTAAGCCTTCCTCAGATCCTTGTCTGACTTTAGCATCAGAGTGTCATCGACCACCACAACGGTGGTAAGCAGGTCAGCAGGACTAGGTCAAAGCAAGGAGCGGAAAATGATTGCATTAGTTTCCCTCCTTGAGCAGTCGCGTATCCATTAAATGTCGAGTCCAATCATCACGACGGTACAGTTGCCCTTTCAATAAGACAGTGGACCGACTTAACGTTCCACTAACTCGGGGAGAGTAACTGATGATACATAAAAACAGTCACACCTCTGAGCCATACACGTGTCAAGATGATATCGAGGAACTACGGGCCTCGGCATCATCCCAACACTGATCCGGCCCAAGCGGTTCTAAGCCCTCCCAATTTAGTCTGCCAGACGGACCCGAACTCTTACATCATGCTAGGCCCACACGTCTGACAGCTATCCTCAATACCCATAAGTCCTACTAAGGCAAGTATCTCAATGATCAACTTTGGACGGGCAACTACAACAGCTATCTGCTTCCAACTAGGAAGCAAATACCATAATACATTCCACACAAGGAAACTCCCTTCTACGGATTGCTCTCGTATTGGGAACTATCTCCTGCGTATCTAGGAGTACAAGGCTAACATGAAACTTTCTTTCGACAGCACAACTCCTAATTAGAAAAAGATCTCCAGGAAGATCTCTTTCCTAAACTACGCCTTCGATGGCCTGGTAGAACCAGGACTCCTTGCACTATAAATAAGACATGAGGTTGGTAAGCTAAGGTACGTTACAAATTCTTTGTTTACAACATTACGCCTTCCTCAGATACTTGTCTGACTTTAGCATCGGAGTGCCATCGGCCACTACAACGGTGGTCTGTGACTCAGGTGCGTTATTTGTGCAGGTCAACAGGTCAGCAGGACTAAGTCAAAGCAGGGAGCGGAAAACAACTGCATCAACTTCTATCTTCAAATCTTAGTCCTCGCTCAGTTCTATCCTCTGTTCCATCCTCTCAATCCAATTCTTCTTCATCTCGAGGAGATCACATCCAGCTTAACTCCATGCCGACTCCATCTCTGCTCACTATACCTACATCAAACCCACCTCTCTTAACTTCACATCCTCCTAACCCCATCCCCATGCAAACTTCCCACGTCCTCTTGCCACCTTCTCAGCGCCATGTAGGCTCAACATCTCACCATGTTGGCTCAACCTCTCAAGAGCCACATGACACTTCAATATCTCAACTTTCCCATCAATTTGGGAACAACCTTACAATCTCGGAACCTCAATACATAACACAAGAGAATGAAGGATTAGAAGATCTCACCTTAAGAGCAGTAGCGAAGTATTTCCATGACCAATCTCTCAGTCCAGCTACTTTTGTCCCATCGTATGCTTCCTCAGTGGGAACCAAAGCGCACTGTCCACTTTGAATTACTGAAGGGACATGAAAACAAACATAATATCTACTACCTCGTCCAATTCATTGATATTGAAGATAAGGTACAAATGCTTAACAACGGCCCATGGACACGGTTTGGTTGGCTAGTATCTGTCAAAGAATGGAATACTCAATACACCTCCATCACATTTTAAACAATCCCTTGTTGGATTCAGTTTCATGAATTCCCTCTACAGAAACTTTTGGTTCCTAATGTAGAAGCCTTGGCCAATTGTATAAGGCCTCTGATAGAGATAGACCAACTTCTGTGTCTTTTATTAGATTCAAAGTTTGGCTTGATGTTGGGAAGCCAATTCCAAGTAAAATGCATACCTCTTTTGACATAACCAATGGACGTTACTTCCTGATAAAGTTTTGTGATGAGGATATGCAGGTGTTTTGTTTCTGCTGTGGGTTGGTCGGTCACAAAGTGGGAAAAAATGTCCCATCTTCTCGCAACCCCCTACTCCTTGCATGGAGAGTTTTGGTCCAAAGAAGAGTTGCATAAAATTCTTCCTTTCGGCCCTGAATCTCGGATTAAACACATAATGGCTATCCGTTCAAGTCTGGCTCATTCAATCAGTAAGCAACAGTTGAATAGATTATCTTTTACCCCTGTCAACAAGGAGGTAGAGCAGGTAGACGATGAAGCAGATACTTCAATATAATCCACAGCCAATTCAACAACGTAACTCACACAATATACGCCCTTTTGATCTCAATGCGATGGAGGATGGAGTACGGGTTGACCCACTTTCCATGGACCCCCAATTGACCACAACCCATAACCGACTTTATAGCCAAAACCAGTCGACAATGCCATTTAATGCTGACAGCAATTCAATGCTGCCCCATCAAACCGAACATTCCTTTATCCAACCTAGGGGTGGGCATTTAGGACCGAAAGCCCGGACCGAATCGATAACCGACCCGATCGATCCGGTTCGGATTGGTTTTTATTAATTAAAAATTTTTCGGTTGTAAAAGCCCGGTTCGGCCCGAAGTTTTTGGTCCGGGCCTCGGTTTTCATTTTTGAAGCCCGTCGGATAACCGGCCCGGCCCAGGTTAAACCCATCTTGCTTTTTAAACCCCATATGAACATTTCATCAGCTTCATTTCATAATCCACCATTGCTTTTTAAAACTGTCTCTTTAAACCCAAAATTTCTTCACTCATTTCATAATCTCTCTGTCTCAAAATATGAAGGTTTAAAGAGAGCTTCATTTCACAGCGAAACAGGAAAACAACGAAGGCGAAGCATCCTCACAGCGTTTAGAAAAGCTGGTACTCACAACCTTCATTTCATAATCAAACACGAAGAAGGCGAAGCATCCTCATAGCCTCCCGAAGGATCGACCGCCTCCTCACATCCTCACAGCGAAGGCGAAGGCGAAACATCTCTCTCCCGACTGCCTCCTCACAGCGAAGGCGAAGCATCGACCGCGACTAAGGCGGAGGCCTACTCCCAGCCCTACTCTCAGCGAAGGCGGAGACCGAGCCGCCTCCCTCTCCCCTCCCTTCCCCGCCTTTCCCTAGATCATATCTGATCTTATCTTCTTCGTGCAGATCTTGATCAGATCTCAGATCTATCTTTGATCAGATCTCGATCAGATCTATCTTGGATCAGATAGATCTGAGATCTGATCTTCAGACGACCCGTCTCTCACCATGAATTGAATCCGATTTTTTTTTTTTTTGTAATTTGTTGTATGGTTTTTTTTTTTTTTTTTTTGATATAATTTTTGTACGTACGATGAATGAAGTATTTTTTTTATTTATATATACTATAGAATATTTTTTTGCTCTTAGACCGAAATCGGCCCGTAATTCGGTTAATCGGGACCTCGGTTACCCGGTCAACTCGGTCCAATTTCAGTCCTCATAAACACGAGCCCGAATTTTTCGGACCGATTTTCAATTTTTAGCTTTTGAGCCGGTTACCCGTACTTGCCCAACCCTAATCCAACCCAACAACTCGGCCACATCATCACACTCCCATCACCATCTCAATTTAACTCCCACAAATGCACATCCCACCGTTGACACTCACTCCACTCCATCTCTATCTCTATCTCTATCTCTATCTCCTATCTTGAATTCAACATACTCAATGCCACCACACCTTCTCAACAGCAACAACTCTCTCTCACATTCTCTCTCTCCTTCTAGGCATTTAGACGAAGCCCTGGCCACTGTTTAACTCGTTGATGAATCCAACCCAATTATCATGCAACAAATGGGGCCCCAGCTTTATAACTTTCAAAACTCTATTAGGGGTCCTCAGCTACGGGCTCATGGACCTCACTTCTCAAATCAATCCAACCCGTCACTAAGCCCAATCCACACAACCTTTCTTCCTCGTGAATCTAGCTACAGTCCTGCCTCCCTCCATTTAAATACCTCAAGGACAGTACGAAGCAGATTTTTGCCGGATTGAGGGGGGCTCCTGCGCAGGCCTCCCAACCGTTGGATCAAAATCCAACGGCTCAGGTCATCTAAATTTGAAATTCAAAATTTTTTTAAAAAATTTTCCCGCCAAAAATCTCTCTCCTCTTAGATGATCTGAGTCGTTGGATTTTGATCCAACGGCTGGGAAGCCTGCGCAGGAGCTGCTCCTGCCCACTGTGCGTAGGAGCCCCCCTTGATCCGATTTTCGCCCCCCCGTCTCCTACGGTCAACGCACTACTTGATTCCTTCATCTCAGAACCGCCTGCTTTGGAACAAGGCGCCTCTATTACAGAAACGACCATAGGAACTCAGCCGGGCATCACGCTCACTTCACATCCTTTCTCAAGGGGCCATCAAGCAGAGTCTGGCCATGATGATCCTCTACTCTTGGGCCATGATGCTCACCATGCGTCTCAAATGGATGCGGATGCTCATCTACAAGCAACACGCAGGCGAACGATCCTTAGGATGGGGGCTAGATGCCTCAACAAAGGCCTTGAGATATAGGAACCCCCACCACCGTGGAAACAGAAACATGCCTAATCCTCCCACTGCTAGGAGAACTGCAAGATGTAGAGGGAAAGGGAAGCGCAAATTAGACTCGGTCCAGAGTTATATTCAGGAAGGGGGTTTCCTCACTACAGAGAGACGCCCAATGTTGGGCACTTCTTTTAGAGACATTAACCAAGTTCGCCCTAATTACAGTGGTCCCTCATGGACTCGTCCCACAGAGGTGAGAACAGGAAGAGAGAAGACATAACTCCTGAACCGAGCACTGATTACAGACATTTTGAACTCTGATGATATTTCACATCCACCTCCACTAGGCTTGCCAACACTAATTGGGCTCACCTCCACCAGACTACTGCATGTTTATCTCAGTCTAGCCCAGCAAACTCTTCAAGTCAGTCTTCCACAAATCTTGCTTCCACATATGAGAAAGGGGCGACCGTCTCTAAAGGATTGCCCAGGTTACCATGATTTTGAGTTGGAATGCAAGGGGCATCGTGTTGCCCTGCGCATTTTGCAACTTATGGGCTCACACATTACAGTCCAATCCCGACATTTTGTTTCTCCGAGACAAAAACATCTTCATCGACAATGGATCGCATACGCATGAGACTAGGCTACAAACATGGAGCTTCAGTATCAGCCAACGGTCTATCAAGTGGTCTTGCCTTATTTTGGAGAAAAGGTACACATTTAAATATCATTCCTTCATATAAATATTTTTTTTTAAGTTGATAATTTCTACTCTCAAGAAACATGGTCCATCATTTTTACTTACGGAGAATCCAATCCATCTCGTCGTTCCTTTTTTTGGGATACTCTATCCCAAATTCATTCACTGTTACACTTCCCTACTATGATTATTGGCGATCTTAATGCTATTTCAGCTCAAGAGGATAAGTTAGGTGGTAGAAAAGTCACAACTTCAAATGTCAAACATCTTAGACAATTCCTAGACACACATAACCTTATTGATTTTCCTCTCAATTGCTCTAAATTCACCTGGTACAATAAAAGAAAGGACAATCATGGCATTAAATCTAAACTTGATAGGATACTTGTTTCTACATATTGGTTAAAAAAATTTCACTCCGCCATAGCTCGTACTATCCACACTTATTCCTCGGACCATAGAGCCATTTTTCTACAATTAGTGACATCACAAGTCTCTGGACCAAAACCCTTTAGATTTTTTCATATGTGGACTAGAGATCCTCGCTGCCATAACCTTGTTCACATGACCTGGACTCCCAATCTTCACCCATCCCCGCCCAAATTTTAGTCTCAAAACAATAAAACTTAGGGGGGGTGTATTGTATCTGGATTTTGTGGGCAATTTAGTAAATTTCATGGATTCTGAAAATCCAAGTGTATTCAATTTGGATTTTAAAAAGTCCACAAAAGTCTAGGGGTATTCAATCAGGATTTTAAAAAATCTTTCTGAAATCCACAAAGTCTAGGGGTATTCAATATGGATTTTAGAAAGTCCACAAAAGTTTTAGGGTATTCAAAATATCATTCATATTTATGGATTTGAAAAATCATGGATTCTCATGGACTTTGTAGTGTTAGGTATAAATAACAAAGTACAATAGTTTGCCAGCCTCCATATCAAAGATTTCAACGTGAAAAAAAGTTTCCCAAATTCTTCCTTGTGCCAGCCGCGAAGTGTATTTCAACCCCAAATCAGAACCCATCCAACCCATCCAGCTTCAAATCAAACGCCGTTTTCTCTGCTTTTGCCTCCTCTGCCACCTTCGCCCCAGCGGCCCCCTTCCCTCCTCTTCCTCCTCCCTGAACACTGAGCCCCATTCCAGGCATCATTATACCCATTGAAGGTATCTCCTCCACGCCCAACTTCTCCCTCAAAACCTCCATAAGATCCATCGTTTCAAGCAGAGTCAATTGTGCAATTTCATCTACAATCGCTGAAACCCTCTCCGTCGCAACCACCTTATCGTGTATTAATATTAGCATCAAATTAATCTTTTCATAATTTTCTTCTCTTTGCAGCCATTACATAGAGAATTACATACTGTGCAACCTGATACTTTCTTCGTTCCATCGTTTATCAATGCTATCTCCGAGAGTACAAAGGAGAGTCTTCGAAATATTGTATCTGAACCCTTACCAGGAGTTTATACATTTCAAATGCTTCAGCCAGGTTTCTGTGAGTTGTTGTTGGCTGAGGTAATAGTTATGTTGTCTGACATCAGTTTTCCTTGCGTTGCTTTCTTGTCCATGAGTCCCATCTTTCATTGGAATCTTTTGCATGAATTTCTTCGTGACACATGCTCTGATTTCTTAGGTGGAAATTTTTGAAAAGTGGGTTCAAGAAGTGAAGTTCAAAATTATGCGTCCGAATACAATGAATAAATATGGCGATGTTCTCGATTATTTTGGCTTGGAAACCATGCTTGACAAACTGATGGATGATTTTATGGATAATTTTAATCTAACTTATTATTTGATGCAACCACCTTCTTCTCCTGCGCAAAGCTCGAATGACTCCATGGGCGATTGGGGACTGATGGGTCTGGTCTTTGAATGAGACTATGAAGCCTTCTTGATCGATTGCGACTGTGAAGCCTTCTTTGAATGAGACTATGAAGCCTTCTTGAGTCGGCGAGCTATTGGGGTCGAAATGTATCTGTCACTTTTGTTAATTATATGCGGTCGTTTTTTTGTTTCATCACTATTTACCAACTTCTTTTTTATCTTCCAAATAATTAGAAATCTGTAAAAGTCGTTCATACAAAGTCCGTGGATTTTCATAAGTCTCTAGAAAGTCTGTAGCAAAAGTCTATGGATTTAAGAAATCAGCAGAAGTCCATGGACAATTTAAAGAATTTGTGGACAATTTAAAGAGTCCGTGGACTTTTCAAATTATTTATCAATTCCATAAGAATTCATATACAATACACCCCCCTTAGCTACAAACTTTCTCATTGTAACAAGGATGTTTTTCGAAACATAAGCCAAAACATTAAGGAAACCCTGCACAATCTGAATAATTTGCGAAATCCCTACCCTTTGCTGATAATGCTACGACAGTTTCAATCCTAGAAGACAGGCTCAATGAACTATACCATCGGGAGGAACTCTTATGGAGAAATAAATCGGGAGAGTCCTGGCTTAAAGATGGTAATAAAAATACCAAATTCTTCCATCTCTTGCCTTCTCCATAGGAAAGGAAACAATATCCTCCACCAACGGGATCAAAACAACGTTTGGCAGTCCACCCATTTCTCGATTGGACACGTCCTCAACGATTACTTCACCACTATTTTTCAATCTGCCACACTCCAACCCAACCAAGATATTTTGTCCTTATTCACAGCCGTGACAATGAATATCTTCTTAAAATCCCAGATGAAGTGGAAATAAAAGATACAATCTTCGAGTTTTGGAGCCATAAAGCCCCTGGCCCAGATGGTTTTCACGCTTTCTTTTTTCAACACTTTTGGGATATAGTGATGTGATAGAGATGGTTACTAACTTCTTCATAACTGGGATTATGGACCCCAAGATCAATGAAACCTTCCTACCCCTAATCCTTAAAGTTTCAAACCCCACCACTCTGGAAAAATTCCGGCCCATCGGTCTATGCAACATGATTTATAAAGCCATTTCAAAAATCCTTGCAAATCGTTTGAAACCGCATCTAGACAATATCATATCCCCCAACCAAGGTGTTTTTCTAAAAGGCCGCTCCATTACAAATAATGACAACCTTGCCCACGAAACATTTTTCAGATGAAACACCCTCGTCGAAAAAAAAAAAAAAAAAAAAAAAAAGGTTGGATGACTATCAAAATTGATATGGCTGAGGCCTACGACAGAGTGGAGTGGTTCTTCCTTCTGCAACTTCTGAGACAACTTGGTTTTGATAATCATTGGATCCTGTTAATTGAGCAATGCATATCAACTTCTACCCTGAGAGTGCTTCTTAATGGCTCCCCACTCTCCCCCATCAAACCCACTAGAGGACTTCGCCAAGGGGGGCCCTATTTTTTTTTTTATTCTGGTAACAGAAGCCCTTTCTCGGATGCTCGCCCAAGCAGAAACCAACAACACTCTCAAGGGTATTCATTTTCGCCGTCATTCACTGTCCATCGATCATCTTCTTTATGCCGACGATCTTATGCTTTTCTGTAGAGCATCCCTTACAGAGGCACATTTTGTCAAGGACCTTCTTGCAGCTTACTGTGAAGCTTCAGCAGGCGAAGCGGTAAACTATGATGAAACTTCGATCTATTATAGCTCCAATGTGCACCCCAAACATACAAAAATGATTAATAGAATTTTGGGATCTAAGTTGTACAACCCCAAGGACAAATATCTCGGATCGCCTTTGCTCCTTTAAAAAAAAGGCGTCGAACTTCCAATTCATTGTCAATAAGATCAATGCAAAATTTTCCTCTTGGAAAGCCAAGGTGTTATCACAGGCAGGGAGGACTATTATGATTAAGGCAGTGGTACACTCAATCCCTGTGTATACGATGCAAACTTTCCTCCTCCTGTGCTCAATTACCACCCAAATCGACACTCTAGCTCGTAATTTATGGTGGAATGGTACGAACGTTGCCAACACAAAACACCTCTGTATTTGGGATAAAATAACAATCACACATCACTTGGGGCGGTATTAATATCCCGCCCGCCAAACACAAAAATCTGGCTCTTAAAGCCAAATCTATTTTGCATGTGATTGTAAACCACCAGAACCCCTTTAATTCACAATTGAAAGGTATTTACTTCCATCAAAAGAGTATCTTCCAGTTATCCAAACCTCCTTCCATGGCATCCTTTGCCTGGAGAGGAAATCTGTCCGCACTCCAAAAAATGAGAAGCCACCTCCTCTGGCAAATCAGGTCGAGAAATGACATAAATCTATGGCATGACTATTGGGTAAAACTGGGTCTCCTGCTGATAAATTGCATCTCTCCAACCTTTCAAGACACCTCCCAAACTTCCATTCTCACAAAAGTTAGAGACCTATGGATCCATCCTGATGGACCAAACCCAATTTGGAACTTTGAGCTGATCCTATCTCTCTTTCCTGAACCTGTGGCAAAGGACATCCTCGATTTACAAATCCGTCCATCTTTGGATCCGGATACTTTGATTTGGAATTTTGATAAAAGATGATTACTCTTTGTCAAAAGCGCCACCAAGGCCTTGGTCCTGGCTGACTTGGAACCATCCACTTCTAACCGGGATTGTAGGTATCTCCCTCCTAAAATCTCACGAGAAATTTGGAGACTAAAAGCGCTTGCTAACACTATTCTCATGCTGTGGAAAGTCTCTAGAAACATTGTCCCAACTATGACCAACCTGACTCAGATCCATATGCCCATTGAAGACTGTTGCATCTTTTGTCATAATCATCATGAAGATGTAGTACATATCTTTTTTCTCTGTCCGGTTGTCCAACGGCTTTGGATATTCTCCCCGATCCCAATCAATTGGGACTCGGTCAATATGACCACACAAACCATTAGTGCCTTCTTTGAATTTCTATGGAAATCGGCCTCCACCATACAACACATCAAAGAAGAAATACTTTCCCAATCTGCGGTTGTCATGCTCATCATTTGGATGATTCGCAATGACAACATTTTTAACAAAGGAAAGTTCTCCATCCACCAATTCATCCATGCTACCAATCATACTTAGGCAGCGTGGCGAAAACAATGGTTCCTCCCCCCTCAATAGCTTACTAACAAAAGAGAAAACACATCCCTTCACCAGGTTTTAGAGAATGTTGTCATAGCCATTAACCAAAGTTCCTCTTCTCGCCCTCAAAATAACCGACCTACTCAACCAAACCCCACCATTGATCCACAAGCACCAACTCTTAACTCCAGAATCCACACAATACACCAACTCTTAGCGGTCAGAGATCATAGCATCAATACATCTGTCAGAAACCCCAGACCTGTCCCAACCTCTCTCTCCCCTAATATGATCATAGTGACTTATGATGCATGTTTTTTTTTTTTGCCTCATCACAACAGGGAGCTTTTGGTGTCTTAGCGATGGATGTTTTTGGTAGGGTGCATGCCAAACTGATGGACACGATTCCCGGTCGAGTCGCAGACAGTACTATGACCGAATGTTTTTCTACAGAAGCCGCTCTTTTACTAGTTTAAGCACAGCAGTGGCCAATCGGTTTGATCATGGGTGATTTTGGTGCCCTATACTCCTTGTTGCATGCAAATTTGGAAGACCAGCAGACAGACATACGATGGATGTGGCGCCCGATTGTGTGTAGTGTTCAAACTCTTCTTTCAAATCTTCCTAACTGGGTTTGTAAATATATCCCTAAAGATCTAAACCGTGAAGCACATGTTTTGGCTTCGATTGTAGGACAACAATTATGTAATCATGTTTAATATTTATAATATGCAGTATGCTTCATAAAAAAAAAGGTATACATGTATTTATGCTCCTTTACATCCCAAATGTTGCAATGATATCAATTTATGTTGGGGGTGCTAGCTAATAAGACCACTCTAGATGGTATCACAAGTTCAGGATTTAAAATTTACTAAAAGCATTTAATGATTTTGTTATCCATTGAAAACCTTGCTCTCCCTTGAAGCAAAATTTAAAATAAATAAATAAAAACCCAACATTTCTACATTTTGGTCTTTGTTTGATACGGCATTTGAAGAAAATACAAGATGGAATTTTGAAAGGGCATTCATTTCCATATCCAGGGAGACATGCATCTTATATTCCATGGACACAAAGGACTTGCTTAGTGAGAACCATCCATTCTCTAACCAGAACAATTCAGATTTTAAAATAACTTTAGTATTGATCTCAGTAAAAGTTAGTAATAACAAACTGATGAATGATGATTAACTAAGTTCTAAAAGGTACAAGACTAAAAAAAAAAATGATGCTCTACAACAACAAAGGAATGAGTGATCACTGCTGCAAGTTGCGAAGAAGCAAGACTTCCTAAAGCATCAGTCAGCATGTATGCCACAGAACTCTTACGAGTGACGCATTTGTAATTAACAGATCGTGTTCACCCAGGTATACTCAAGTTCATGCATGCTTGCATCATTGGCAAATGAGACAACTGTGGAGTTGCTGGCGTCAAACACAGTGGGGGTTGTTTCTTCTTTCCAGAAGGTCACATGAGCTGACATCTAGAGGCTCCATACCTTAAAATCTGAACATATTCCACACAATTAAGAATGGCTCATTGAACACCGTTGCTAATTATTTGTTCCAGTTTGTTGAATTTGAATGATAAAAATCTTCCGGAGGTGTCATGACTTGAGATGCAACTAGTTCCACATGAACTTGTGCTCCTAAGGACGACCGTGTTTCATACAAATAACTGGCTTCTTAAGGTGGTCACAACCTTATTTAGAATTTCATTATTCCTAGCAAGATACTCTTCCGCTTCTTGCTTATTTACAAGAATCTCCCCTTCTATGCAATAACCATTTCTTCTTTTCAAAATTACTCCATGCTCACAGCCCATCTCTAATACCTCTGCTTCATGAGGAATTCCTCTACCAAATCTTATCTCAAGATCAACCTTCTTCATAGACGGTGCCAATTTATTTTTCACAATTTGTATGCAAGCAGAAAGACCGGCAACCTGAAAATAAAAAAAAGGTGCAAATATGATTCATGAAATAAAATTCCAAAAGCAGGATTTCAGATAGTAATTGCAGTATAAAGAACAAAACCGGATCGATTAAATTAGATGGAGGGTTGAAGAATTTGAGGATCAATTTAACTATAATAGTATCGGTAAATCCAGTAACACAATTGTTTTAAGCATTCCAAAGCTTGATTTCTTCAAAACAGGCTGTAAGATAGAAATTTGGAAATGTATATAATATGTTTGTAGAGGTTGCTTGTGATGGAATAAAGTTTGGCCAAACACTAATTAAGTGGATAAAAGCTCATGACAATAGCTGCCAACAACAATATCAAGGCTTTAAATTCCATTCATATGAAAAGAAAAAAAAAATAGTACTAAAAATGAATTAAGACAAATTATCATAATCTCTATATATACTGAACTCTACAGGGAAACTTTCCAATTTTCCATGCATAGTTTTTCTTTTAAGTAATAAGTGGTAGCTCTGTTACCAATAGATTGTATTTGTATTCTAAATGCTCAAAATTTTCTTCAGGAAACTCATGGTATCATTGATTCATAAGAATTTCTGCATAATAGCGGAAGTTACCGCATGAGTAAAAAAAAAAAACTTTGTTCAGTTTGGTTGTGATCTCTCTTCTCTAGCAATTAGGATGGCAAAAATATAGTTGGCAAAAGTTTAAAACTGAAGTAAAATTTTGGCCAATCAAGTGGAAACCCGTGAGATAAAGTTGATAGCTTTCACATTTCTAGGGTTAGGGTTTTGAGAGAGAAAAGAGGAATACATTGTTATTTTGAGTTCTCTACAGCCTTTATTGGCTATGAGCCTACAAATAAATGCTGGCAGAGTTCGAGAATAACCCCTGGGGATATTAAATGAAAAGAAAAAAAAATTTCTCTATGAACCTTCAAAACTCATGAAGGTACAACTCGTCGAGAGTTTTCCAAGCAAAAGGCAGAACCAAGAGGCCGCACTTTGTGACAATGGACTAGCTGCTACTGAAACTGAACATATGGTAGAGGGGTATCTTGCAGCAAATGATGACGACCAAATGACAATCAATATTGAAAAATACCCAAGAGCTAGTGGTAGAATGGCGATGTCTCACACTATCAGCATAAAAAACGCCCAAAGTTTCAAAGAGGAGGAAGACAGAAGCAACAAAGTCCTGGACAGGTACCTTGAAGATATTCATAGAATGCGAATGACACCAGTATAGTGCCCAGTAGTAGGCTCTAAGACAAATTGGTTGAGGACATGAACAGAAGTGATGTCAGACCGAGTAATATTCATTTACACAAGGTTGCTAACATTCAGCACAGAGTAGGATCTCCCAAAAGCACACCATCACTAGGGGTAAGACAAACATGAATCTCGAGTGTCAGAGGTCCAGGTCACTAAGACGAACATGTTGCACTTATACTGTTGGCTCAAGGCAAGTTTTTGTATAGAAAGGAATTGGAAAACTCAAGTCTTTCATTTGGTTTGCTCATAAAAATTAAGGACACCTTTGGATGCATCTTCCCCAAATACAAATGGATTTAAGCAATGACGTAAGTCGGTATATTGCTTAAGCTTAGATCAGGAGGAATATAGATCATCACAACCTGGAAAAGGTAAGAGCTTCCACAAACTAACATTTCTAAGCGCAGTTGCAGCAATTTCCTACTACAAGATATGACAGTTAAAGACTAAGGCAGTGTTGTATGAATTGGTTTAAATCGTGAGTCAAATCACCCATCTGACTCGACTCGGCATACAAACATTTTGAATCGCCCAACAAATCGGATTTCACCCAAATCGGAGTGAATCATCACTGATTCAGGGTTGAAATTGCTAAATCGTGATTGATATACAATCGTTCGATTTGATATGCTTCGTACAGAAGAAGAAGAAAAAAAAAAAAAAAAAAAAAAGAGGATACAGAGACATACCACCTTAGATTTGCCTCAGCAAGCTCCTTCTCAAGCTGTTTCAGATTTAGTTGGTTCATCCGGTTGTTGAAGAATGAGAGGGTTCATACCCAAACACAAGTTCTTCCCTTCAAAACCCTAGCTTTATCATTTTGCTCTTGAACTCTTTGAGGATGATACTTGAGACAAGTCTCTCACTCTGAGTCAAGTCTCTGTCTAGTGTGTACTTTTATTCTTTAATGAAAGTGAAGATGGTATTTATTACTTATTAGTATTAAAACCCTAAAGAAATAGATTATTATTATTATTAAACCCTCCATTTCCAGAGTGCGTTTTTCTTTTTTTAAGGTGAAACGATTTCAATACAACTTTGTAAACCTAACTTTCTCATGGAAAAAAATGGGTTGTAAACCTAACTTTTCCATGAAAGATTTCCTCATTCAATGTCTACCACCAAACAGATGATTCCTTCTTAACATTTTATCTAGTCTTCTACTTCATAAATTAAGGGTATAAGTACTCATTTAGTTCTTTGAGACTTATGTAAGTGTTTCCACCAAACAAAGCAAGCTTTGCTTCAACCAAAGATAAAAAAATTTCACTCTCCTTGTCTTTTGATGTTTTCCACTCGATTACTTTACTATTATCACTATGTCAGATGTAGCTTGGGAACATTGTGTCCCTATGAATGGCAACAAACATGTTAAGTGTAACTATTGTGGAAAAGATATGTGGGGGGGAGGGGATTTCGAATGAAAAATCATCTTGGAAGAACAAACAAGGATACATCACTATGCATAAGCAATTTGGATGAGAATTATTTGCTATTCAAGAAGATGTGTACTGATAAAGTGGTTGCAAAGGTTGTTGAAAGGAGGAAAATGAATGCTCCAATGTATGGGGATGATGGAAATGTAGGTGGAAGCAAAGTTGATTATGGAGGTGACAAAAAACAAACTACCATGAATGAGATATGGAAACCAACTGACAGAGAAAAATGTTGTCAAAATTTCTAGGTCAATTTATGGATGTGTTTTGCCTTTCAACATTATCACAAGTGTATATTTTTAAAGACATGATTGATGAAGTTGGTAAGTTTGGGAGTGGATTAAAACCTTTCACTTACTATGAAATTATGAACACCTACTTGAAGAAGGAAGTAGAAGAGGTGAATGTGAAGCTTGAAGCCTACAAAAAAGATTGGAAGAAATATGGATGCACTATTATGTCTGATGGGTGGACCGATGGTAAAAGTTGAAGCATTACAAACTTTCTTGTCAATAGTCGAAGCATATTTCATAATGCTAAAAACTTGTACTTGATGTGAAGTTGTACAGGAAGTAGGTGAAGAAAATGTTATCCAAGTGTTTTCTTGTAGGCTTCAAGCTTCACATTCACCTCTTCCACTTCTTTCTTCAAGTAGGTGTTCTTAATTTCATAATAAGTGGGAGGCTTTAATCTACTCCCAAACTTATAAACTTCATCAATCATCTCTTTAAAATATATACTTGTGACAATGTTGAAAGGCAAAACAAATCCATAAATGAACCTAGATATTTTGACACAACATTTTTGGTTTCCATATCTCATTCATGGTAGTTTATTTTTTTGTCACCTCCATAATCAACTTTGCTTCTACCTACATTTCCAACATCCTCATACATTGAAGCATTCCTTTACCTCCTTTCAGCAACCTTTGCAAGCGCTTTATCAGTACACATCTTAAATAGCAAATAATTCTCATTTGAATTACTTATGCATGGTGAAGTATCATTGTTTGTTCTTTCAATATGATTTTTCTTTCGAAAAAACTCTTCCCCACATCTCTTTTCTACAATAGTTACACTTAACATGTTGTTTGTTACCATTAACAGGGACACAATGTTCCCAAGCTATATCTGGCATAGTGATAATAGTAAAGTAATTGAATGGAAAATATCAAAAGACAAGGAGAATAAAGCTTTTTTACCTTTGGTTGAAGCAAAACTTGTTTTGTTTGGTGGAAACACTTAGAGAAACCTCAAAGAACTAAATGGGTAGTTATACCCTTAATTTATGAAGTAGAAGACTAGAGATGATGTTAAAAAGGAATCACTTTTTTGGTGGTAGACATTGAAGGATGAGATCTTTCATGGAAAAGTTAGGTTTACAACCCATTTTTTTGCATGAGAAAAGTTAGGTTTCCTAAAAACGTACTTAATCTATTTCTTTAGGGGTTTAATACGAATAATAATAATAATATATTGCCAAAGTTGTACTGGAATCGTTTCAAAATAGGGGTTTAATACTAATAAGCAATAAATACCATCTTCACTTTCATTGAAGAATAAAAATACAAAAAAAAAAAAAAACAGAGAGTCAAAGTCAAAGAGTGTTCTCAAGTCTCATCCTCAAAGAGTTCAAGATCAAAGTGAAGAAGCTTAGGGGTTTGAAGGGAAGAACTTGTGTCTCGCACCTCTGTCTGGGCCTGAAGTGAACTCAACCCTTTCCTTCTTCAACAATCTGCACCTTCTTCGACAACCTAATGAGCCAACTGAATCTGAAGCGGAAACAACTTGAGAAGGAGTTTGTCGAGGCGGATCTAAAGCGGTATGTCTCGGTATCCTCCTATTGTTCTTCTTTTTCCTTTTTGTTCTGTTGGTTTTCTTTTTTCGTACGAAGTATATCAAATCGAACGATTGTATAGTATATCAATCGCAATTTAGTGATTTCAACCCTGACTCAGTGACGATTCACTTCGATTTGGGTGAAATCCAATTTGTTGGGTGATTCAAAATGCTAGTATATCGAGTTGAGTCAAATCGACGATTTTACTCACAACTTTAACCGATTCATACAACATTGAACCTGACTAGATCAATCCAATTTTATTAAGCTTGCAGCATGGTGTGATGGCAATTAATCCATAACCAATCCTACTTCGACTACTTCCTACAAGGAACTATAACCAGGAAATTGTACGCATTTTTTTTTTCATTTTTTTAAGTACTTTACTCTGTACTCATATTTCCTTCAACTGAAATTTATGCAAGATTACCTCATCTTCATCCTTGATCAATCCTGCTCGTCTGATTCTCATCCGAACTGCTGCATAGAATTTCAAGGCATTTCCACCACACGTTACCTCACTCGCATACCCAAAACCTCCAATTGGTTTTGACCTGACCTGAAATGCAGCATCCAGGAGCAATAACTTATAAATAAAATCATTATTTTAAGAGAGTAATAATAAAAGACTTGAGAACAATTATCTGTTAGGGCGAACCAAAGAATATTTACCTGGTTTACAAATATGAGAAGAGTTTCAGACCGGCACAATGACGAATGTATTTTTCGTAATGCTTTGGTCATCAATTGAGATTGAATGTCTCGGAAAAGTCCATCATCAAAATCTAGTTCATGTTGAGGAACAAGAGCTGCAACCTGTCAATGTTGTCAGATTATATGAAAATAATGAGGTAACAGAAACATAATTTCAACTGCTATAAACAACTCCATATTCATATCCATGGAAACAAAATTTCCAGCAAGCCTTAAACATATCCAAGAAGAGTACCATGATGCAAACTGATAAAAAAAAACACGTAAGCAAAAAAAGACGGTTAAGCATATATTCACAGGGTTGGGTTGTATCTAGGAACTAGTGCTGGATGCTATACTACTATTGCATTACTGATTGGTCAAGCCTGTATTCAGAGTGGTGGGTCCTGAGAAGTTTCTTGTAAAACTGGGAAAGGGTAATTAGAAATTTCTAAAACTCTTTAGAGTTCCAGTGATGCAATACTTTATGTATCTCGAGGCTGTGTGATGTCAATGAAAATTTTACTCTTTTTTCTAGAAAAAATGATGTAATTTGCAACACTGTAGGACCTTCATTTTTCCCATGGTTAATGTTCGCTCTCCACTACTTCATTCAACTAGCATTTCAATCATCCTTTTTGTGATTCCACCCAAGTGTTACCAGTAAGCCAATGAATTCCAGAAAAGACTTTAATATCAAATTTTCAAGTGAAACGCCTAGATGTTATTTACCCATCTGACCCCTCTTAAAGCCTTGGAGATAAGATCCACGTGTTTCATTGGAGCAGGTCGGCCAAAATTGATGCATTTGAATTGCGCGGCATGGAGGATATGTTTTAATTCCTAAACGAACTTCGTTATAGAAACAAAGCGTCCCATAAAGGTTAAGGTGTATAAATGTAAAAAAATATTCAAATGTACATTGTTACAGTGTGTATATAGTTGTCAATAGGCTGGCAATTAAGCTGTCAATTAGAGATTCTAATTGATATAGTTTCTTAGTATAGATTCAATAGTTTGTATATAAGTACATGTAATACTTTCAATGAATATATATTAAAAGAGTATTCTCTTAACATGGTATCAGAGCTTAGGGTTTGAGATTGAGATTCGAAGTTTGAAGTTAGGGCTTAATATTCGAAGTTTAAATTTGAAGTTTGGTTCTCACCGCAGTTCGAACTCCCAGGCCACCGATCGAACCTCACAAGCGTCGATCTATCTTCCCAGGCGCCGTTCAAAGCCGTTCGACCTTCCCCGCAACCGATCAACCCTCACAGGCGTCGATCGCTCTTCCCAGGCGTCGTTCGAAGCCGCCGACCTTCCCAGGCGTCGATCGTTCTTCCTAGGCGCCGTTCGACTCTCCAGCCACCGATCGAAGTCGATCGACCCTTCCAGCCGCCGATCGACCCTTCCAGCCGTCGTTCGATCCTCACCAGGTCGATCGATCTTCTGCTTTTCTGGCTTTTCAAGCCTCTTTGCGTCGGCGTCTCAGCATCTGCGTCTTGTGTGATCGAAACCCATTAATCCCTGAGTTCCCTGATCTCCCTTGATTTAGGGGAGATTTTGCACTATTTCTGAAAACCCCGTTTGAGTTTTTTTAATTCCAAGTTCTGACCTATTTGACCTGTTATGGCTGAGACAAAGTCAGTGGTTGGATCTGATGTGGTTCCTGTGATGTCTAAAATCACGGATCATAAGCTAAATGGTTCGAATTATCTGGACTGGAGTAAGACTGTTCGACTTTATTTACGAAGTATTGACAAAGATGACCATTTGACTAATGATCCTCCTGAGGATTCGCGGCAGATCTGGCTCAGGGAAGATGCTCGCTTGTTCCTTCAGATTCGAAATTCTATTGATAGTGAGGTAATTGGCTTGATCAATCACTGTGAATTTGTTAAAGAACTAATGGATTATTTGGAATTTTTGTACTCTGGGAAAGGAAATCTCTCTCGCATGTATGAGGTTTGCCAAGCATTCTATCGTGTGGAAAAACAAGATCAGTCCCTTATCAACTACTTTATGGCGTTTAAGAAAACGTATGAGGAGCTTAATATGTTGCTGCCATTTAGCCCTGATGTGAAGGTTCAACAACGCCAACGGGAGCAAATGGCTATCATGAGTTTTCTAGCACGGCTCTCTCCTGAATTTGATTCTGCTAAGGCACAAGTTCTTTCTGGGTCTGATATCTCCTCTTTACACGATGTCTTTAGTCGTGTTCTCCGCACCGAGAGTACTCCACCTGTTCCGCTTAGTGGTGCTTTGGTAAGTCGAAATAACAGCTATGCACCTGGGAGACCGTCTCATCACAGTGGACACAAAGGAGGCAGCTCACAAGGGTTTGAAACTCGCACGCCGGATTCTGAAAGTATTATTTGCAACTATTGTCGTAAGCCGGGCCATACCAAGTTTGACTGTACAAAGCTACAGTTTAAAAACCGGCAAAAACACTTAGCTCATGTTGCGGTCACTACTGATTCCTCTGACAAATCGCTCTTTATCTCTACTGATGAATTTGCCAAGTTCTCAAAGTATCAGGAATCACTCAAGTCTTCATCTCCTTCTGTCACAGCTATTGCTGATTCAGGTAAACCCGATGTTTGTCTTCTTTCATCATCCTCCAAGTGGGTCATTGATTCTGGTGCCACAAATCATATAACAGGTAATTCTAGTCTATTTTCTTCTTTTCAATCCTATGCTTCTACTTCTACCGTCACTTTAGCAGATGGGTCACCATCTTGTGTTCGCGGGTCTGGCACCATCAACCCTACCCCCTCGCTATCTCTGTCATCTGTCTTACATTTACCTAATTTATCCTTTAATTTGCTCTCTGTAAGCCAACTTACTCGTAATCTTAACTGTTGTGTCTCATTTTATCCTGATCATTGTTTATTTCAGGATCTTATGACGAAGAAGATTATTGGTAAAAGACATGCGTCTGGAGGCCTCTACATTCTTGATACATCGGTACCAAGTTCTATTGCTTGCTCCAGTGTCACGTCTCCTTTCGAGGATCATTGTAGGTTGGGTCATTCGTCTCTCCCTCTACTCAAAAGCTTTGTCCTCAATATAATAAGGTGTCTTCATTAAATTGTGAGTCATGTCAGTTTGCAAAACATCATCGCCTTAGTTCGAGTCCTAGAGTCAATAAACGTGCTAGTGCTCCTTTTGAATTAGTTCATTCTGATGTTTGGGGTCCTTGTCCTATTTTGTCTAAACCTGGATTTAGGTATTTTGTTACATTTGTGGATGATTATTCTCGTGTAACTTGGTTATATCTAATGAAACGTCGTTCTGAGTTGTTTTCTCTGTTTTGTGCATTTTGTGCTGAAATTAAAACTTAATTTAATGTTTCAATTCGTACTTTGCAAAGTGATAACGCCAGAGAATATACTCAAGCTTTATTTCAGTCTTATATGACTCAGAATGGCATACTTCATGAAACTTCGTGTGTTGATACCCCGTCCCAAAATGGTGTGGCAGAACGTAAAAACAGACATCTTCTTGAAACAGCACGAGCTCTCTTATTTCAAATGAATGTTCCTAAACCTTTTTGGGCAGATGCAGTGTCTACAGCATGTTTTCTCATTAATCGCATGTCATCCTCTGTTCTTCATGGTGAGATACCTTACAAAATCCTTTTTCCCAATAAGCCATTGTTTCCTGTTGACCCGAAAATATTTGGTAGCACTTGTTTTGTTCGGGATGTTCGTCCGCATGTCACTAAATTAGATCCCAAGTCTTTGAAATGTGTCTTCCTCGGTTATTCTCGTCTTCAGAAGGGTTATAGGTGTTATTGTCCCAATTTTAACAAATATCTCGTCTCAATTGATGTTACCTTCCTGGAAGACACACCTTATTTCCCGTCCTCATCCATTCCCACTCGCCAGGGGGAGGCTGATGATTTGTTAGTCTATTCCATCACATCCTCTGCACCTGTTTCGGCACCAGCATCTGTCTCGGAACCCGCTCTTGTCAAGCCTCCTATTATTCAGGTTTACTCCAGGCGTCCACCTATTGATTCATGTCCTGCACCTACTCCTTCGTCATCAGATCCAGTCCCGAGCGATGATCTTCCAATTGCATTACGCAAAGGTAAACGCCAGTGTGCTTATCCTATTTCTTCATTTGTTTCTTATAATAACTTGTCGTCTTCGTCTTGTTCTTTTATTGTTTCCCTTGATTCTATCTCTCTTCCTAAAACTGTTCGTGAAGCCATATCTCATCCTGATTTGCTTAATGCAATGATAGAGGAGATGAATGTTTTAGATGACAATGGTACTTGGGACTTGGTCAATTTACCTTCAGAAAAAAGGGCTATAGGTTGCAAATGGGTCTTCGCTGTTAAGGTCAATCCGGATGGGTCAGTTGCCCGATTGAAAGCCCGTCTCGTCGCAAAAAGGCTATGCTCAAACCTATGGGGTGGATTACTCTGACACTTTCTCTCCTGTTGCAAAGTTGACCTCTGTTTGATTATTTATTTCCATGGCGGCTTCCCATCATTGGCCTTTACATTAGCTCGATATCAAGAATGCTTTTCTTCATGGCGATCTTCAGGAGGTGTATATGGAGCAACCTCCTGGTTTTGTTGCTCAGGGGGAGTCAGGGCGAGTTTGTCGTCTTCAAAAATCTTTATATGGTTTGAAACAGAGTCCTCATGCTTGGTTTGGAAAGTTTAGTCAGGCTGTTGAGAAATTTGGTATGAAGAAAAGCAAGTCTGACCACTCTGTATTCTACAAACGATCCGCAGCTGGTATCATTCTGTTAGTTGTGTATGTGGATGACATTGTAATTACTGGAAATGATACTAGACGAATCTCATCTCTTAAATCTTTCATTCATACTCAGTTTCACACGAAGGATTTGGGGGTGTTAAAGTATTTCTTGGGAGTTGAAGTCACTCAGAGTAAACAAGGTATATTTCTATCTCAGAGAAAATATGTCATTGACTTATTAACTGAGACAGGTAAATTGGGAGCAAAGCCTTGTAGTGCTCCAATGACTCCAAATGTACACCTTACAGAAGAGGGGGAATCATTTGAAGATCCTGGAAAATATCGAAGGTTGGTTGGGAAGTTGAATTACCTTACCGTGACTCGTCTAGATATTGCATACTCAGTCAGTGTTGTCAGTCAATTTATGTCATCCCCAACAATTCATCATTGGGCAGCGTTAAAGCAAATTTTGTGTTACTTGAAAGGAGCACCAGAACGAGGTATCGTATACAAAAATCATGGGCACACTCATATTGAATGTTTTTCAGATGCAGATTGGGCAGGTTCCAAAATGGATAGAAGATCCACTTCAGGTTATTGTATCTTTGTTTGAGGGAATTTGGTCTCATGGAAGAGTAAGAAGCAAAGCGTTGTGTCACGATCAGTGCAGAGTCTGAATATAGGGCTATGGCACAGTCTGTATGTGAGATAATGTGGATATATCAGCTCTTGATTGAAGTAGGACTTAAAACTACAGTACCAGCAAAATTGTGGTGTGATAACCAAGCTGCTCTTCATATTGCATCTAATCCTGTGTTTCATGAACGGACTAAGCACATTGAAATTGATTGTCATTTTATTCGTGAGAAAATTCAAGAAGGCTCGATTTCTACAGGATATGTGAAAACTGGAGAACTAGGGGACATCTTCACGAAAGCTTTAAATAGGGTTTGGGTTGACTATCTTTGTAACAAGCTGAGCATGATAAACATTTATGCTCCAGCTTGAGGGGGAGTGTTACAGTGTGTATATAGTTGTCAATAGGCTGACAATTAGGCTGTCAATTAGAGATTCTAATTGATATAGTTTCCTAGTATAGATTCAATAGTTTGTATATAAATACATGTAATACTTTCAATGAATATATATTAAAAGAGTATTCTCTTAACATACATGAAATGCCATAAAACTATTGAAATAAAATTAGAAACTGAAAAAGAAAATTGCTTACACTATCAACCACAATAACCTCCATGGAACCGCTTTTAGTTAGTGTATCAACTATATTTAACAGATTTTCTGCAGAATTGGGGCGTGCAATAAGAAGATTTTCAGTGTTTACACCTATTGACTCTGCAAGTGATGGATCCATTGCATTCTCTACATCAACATATGCACAATATCCTGCGAACACACAGAGAATATTGGTAATTTATCAGATACCACATTGCACTTTGAAAGAACAAGATTTCATAAATCTCTAAGAAAACATACAATGTCACAAGAAACAGCATTGAATTCACAACGTCAAGTGATAGATTACTGATGCGCACTCTTAACAAGCAAAGGCCCTGATACACGTCAAGTGGCCCGTTCTACAGTCAAATCAATAATTTCAAAATAAAAAACAACAATGCACCTATCTACATTGTTTCATCATCACACAAACAGAGTAGACATAACTAGCACATTCCACGAACATAAAGTGAAAATGAATAATACCTCCATGCTTTTGAGCTTCCTTGATAACATGAAGAGCAAGAGTTGTTTTGCCAGATGCCTCGGACCCATAAATCTCAACCATTCTTCCCTGCAGAATAGCAATTATATAAGCTTAGTAACAACGTCCTTTATTGATTTACACCTAACACATTTTCTAATACTACATCAATTAATAAATCCTCCTCCCAAAAAAAAAAAAAAAAACACATCGAATTTCTGTTCCCATATTTTGAAACTGTGACCATCATTTGAAGTCTATGTTTCAACTTTCATCATCAGAGACATTTAAGAAGGGAAATACATCTTCAAAGTTCAAGCCAGGAGTTGGTCTTTGTAGAGGAAAAACATAGATGATTGTAGGTTATTATTTGGACAAGGACATATAATCTCTGGAGGGTCGACTCCTAACATTAGGTAAGTAAGACCGAAACTACCACTGTTTCAGGAGGCATTTCATACTTGGCAGTTGATGGTAATAAGCTATATGATATTCTGGTTTCTCTTGCTAATCTCCATACTCATAAATAAATAAAAAATCTACCATTTACCAAAATTAAACATGCAAGGATGTAATAATGTGGTATAAAATTAAATTCAAACAGTTCATACCTTGGGTAATCCTCCAATCCCAAGAGCCAAATCAAGCTTCAAGGATCCCGTAGATACAATAGGCGTGTATCGTGACCTGAAAAAACGTTGCATAAGACAACATAGATTCTTTCCCAAATTCACTAGCAACCTGAGATATAGCCAAACGGAGTGCAGTATCTTTCTCCACTGCTTTGTCATCATCATGGACTTCATTACATTCATAATCTGATGTGATGTCAACTGAAAATAAAACAATAACATATTAAAAGGCAAATATTCAAATTGGTGAATAGAACAAATTAACCTGTTGACAAAGCAGTCACACCAGTCAATTTTTCAAACCAATATGTTGGTCTTAAACACTAGTACATCACTACTATCTTGATGCCGTTCTTAAGATGTGTAGCCGCATTCTTAAATTACAAGAATGCCAAATGCTGCTTGTTTTCTTTCTAGTTTGGGTGGGTGGGTCTCTTAGTAATGCTTCCAATTTAATGGATGACAAATCAGATTCGGAGGGGATAACCGCTGGGCTATTTGCAAGGATCTTCAACAACATATTCGTGGATTTTTGGGGTTTGGTTGACTCTTTGGCTTGTATTTCTCTCCTTATCCGTGTTCCAAAGGGATTTTTTTTAATCGTCTTTAGCTAACTGGGTTTCTCTCAATAAGGGACCATACACATCTTAAGGCTTCCTTTTTCATGTATATACACCGTTAAGTGATAAATTTTGAACCTTAAAAAAAATGGTGAAACTAAGTTTGTATGTTGTTGTAGGAAGGGGACCTTATGGCGATATCTTACAGAGAATTTAGGGTTTAATCTAGTGTTACTCAATTTCTCCACTAGAGAAACTTCATTCTAGATATTCTCGTGTTGCAACCTCCTCATGTAGAGAGACAACTCAAAACATTTGTTCTTTGAATGCAACTATTCTAAGAATCTCAAAGACAAAAAGGGACTGGTGAATCTCTCACAAATCACAACCGACTACAAATGTGAAGCAAAATAACAGCCATGGAGCTGAATGGAACCTTCTATGAACAAACCCCCACCCCACAAGACGAAAACCCCCCTTTACATTACGGAAATGGGACTATTCACTCCCTTAGAGAGTGGGTAGGATTGAACAAAGAGACTATTCAAGTACTTTAACTTTCCATCCTTTACTTCTAACTTAAGTGTAGTGGGTATCACTAATAGTATTCATATCAACAATTCTAGTCAGCCTTGTTTGTTGGCCTCTTTTGAACATTTTTTGGTTTTTTTACAATTTTGAAGTGGTGTTGTAGTTGTGTATTAAAAAGGAGGGGTAAAAGTGTAAAAAAACCCAAGAAAAATGCTAAAAAAAACCCGCAAACATGGCTGACTAGACTTACTCGTATAGTCGTATTCATATACTCTATCACTAATCAATCCATCCAGGCTAACAAGCTTACTAAACTAATTGAGAACATGATAATAGAGACACACACACATTAAAAATAGAGTATGGGGTTGCTAAAATGTACCTAACGAACAGAAGGGGCGAGTGCGAATTCCAATAAAAGAACCCTTTGCACCAACTTTTCCATTCTGCAATTCCACATAGAAGAAGCAAATAACATGAATCAAATTATTTGGAGTTTACAAGAAAAAATTATTCTTTTGGAGATTGAAAGAAAGGAAGTCAAACCTGTGAATGGAGGAAAGAGATTATAGAGGGTGATGATGAGTGAAGTGGTCGTCTGTGGATGCCATTGAAACGATGAAGTGAGTGAGAAAACCGTGAAGAAGAATAAGTTAAGGTGAGGAGGGCATTTAGGGCTCTCATGTCATGGAGGGAGGGAGGGAGGGAGGGTTTCAAGGCTGTGACTCACTTTTGACGTTTCGCGCGCAGCTTATTGTTGAGAGTTTTTTTTTTTTTTAGGAAGCATAATGCATATAATTACTCAAGGAATAGACATAGCAGGGATGGCAACGGTGCGGATTGGGGCGGATTTGATCAAATCCATCCCCACCCCGCTGGACATTTCGGGTCCCCGAAACCGCCTCGCATCTGTTTATCATTTTTTTTAAACCATCTCCGCCCCGCCCCATTAACCCAAAAAAAAAAAAAAAATCTGAATCTGAGAAGCAGAAGAATGGAGTATAGCAGCAAGTCTTCCTCCTCGAAATTTTGCATCCAACGCCTCCTCTATAAACTCCCAAATTAGACCCTAAACCGGAAAACCTAAATTATTCAATAAAAATCTTTAAAAAAAATATGATTTTAATTCTCTTCCATACTCAAGATCATCTCCCTGTTTAAAAAAATCAGAAGATTTTCAGATCTGGAATCCCTAGAACCACCAATAAACCAAACTCTCATTCAGATCCCTCCCTACCCCGAGATCCGCACCACCACACTCGAGACCAAGCAGATGTCTAAGATCTTGGAGACGACGACTTAGCCACCGCCACCCGCCTCTTCTAATCCGCCTTCCGGCCGACTCTATTGCTCTCCGCCAACCTTCCTCGTTATTCTTCATCTTCATTCTTCGAAAGTGAGAGTAGAGTCAAAGTGAGTGAGAGTAGAATCTGAGAGAGTTTGAGTCTGAGAGTGAGAGCAGAGTTTGAGAGTTTTTTTTCTCTGCGAGAGTAGAGTTTTTCTCTGTGAGTGAGTGAGAGTAGGGTCTGAGAGAGTTTGAGTCTGAGAGCTTTTTTTTTTTCTCTGTGAGAGTCAATCTGAGAGTAGAGTTTGAGTCTGATTGTGAGAGTAGTCTGAGAGAGTTTTTTTCTCTTATTCGAAAGTGATATTTTTTTTTCCTTTTAAAGAGGTAGGGCCATTTATGTAAATTTCATACTTAAACGGATATCCGTGGGGCGGATATAGCCAAATTCGTATCCGCTCCGGATATTCGACGGATGTTGTTTGAATATTCGTATCCGCCCTGGATATTCGACGGATGTTGTTTGGATATCCGTATCCGCCCCGAAACCCGTTTAGCCATATCCAAATCCGCTCCATACGGATTGGGTGGGGCGGATATCCGTAAAAATCCGCCCCACTGCCATCCCTAAGACATAGTACAACCCGCTCTATATGCTAGTTTCCCACAAATATACATATAATGCCAACTTGAAAGTATGACAAAAAGGCGTTTAATATTACACAAAAGTGGGCGCCAAGCCCAATCCAAAGCAAAAGATGTGCTATCATCCTCGAGGAGCAACACCTTCAGAAAGTTTGCAAAATCACAAAAAAATAAGACTTGATTTCCACCGTTGGGCTTGGATTAACATAAGTGTTGCCTTATCTGCAAAGAGCTCGGCCATTGTGTTATCCAAGACCTGGCCCTGAATCATAGAAGCCATTGTATATAGCGAGAACATGTCCTCTTAGATCCATCGCTATGATTCCGATCGCTCCCTATTTAGAACAGTCAAAGAAGCAAACATCAAAGTTAACTATCACTGTATCTGGGTCCAGTAACTCCGGAGATTGGATGTTGGAAGATAAGTGAGTATTGAAGTTATAGGACCTAGCGAACTCAAATTGCATTTGGATGAGATCAAGTCTACCAGCTACAGGAGAAGTATCAGGACCAAAAGTGGGATTGGCAGTTGCATGAGTGCGATGGGAATTGCAATCAACAAGGGCAAAACTAATGATTTGAGGGGTGGCTGTAGTGGCTAAGACTGAATCATCCGTAGAGGATGTGAACAAATGAGCAACCCAAGTTGACAAAATATGATGGAGAGTTTTAGTGAATGTCGTGACACTAAATTTGGTCTTATTGAAAATGATGTCATTTCTCACCCGCCAGATAGATATGAGGATTGCCAAGAACTGGGAAAGAATCTCCCCATTGGATGTTTGATGCTCTCTGTCCGTTTTCCAAAAATATTTGAAAAAGGCCTGGATCGAAGGACTATGGAAAGGAGGGTCGAGGCTAGTTTTTAGAGAGAAAATACAACATCCAGAGACGACTTGTGGTTGGGCATGTCTAAAAGAGATGAAGGGTGTCTTCCTCACAACTGTGATAAAGCACACATCTGTTATCAAAAGGGACATGAACCCGAACCAAGTTTGTCATGGTAGGCAGAAGATTTTGACTAATCTTCCAGAGGAACAGAATAGCACTTGGGGGGGCCTTCAGGTGCCAAATATGGATGAGAATTTTCGGATCAAGACTCGTGGAATAGGCGCCGAAAAAAGAGCTAGCTGCATCAGTATAGGAGAAGGTGCGTGTAGCGCTCCTCACCAAAAAAACTCATTTTTGTCGTTGTTCCAGATGAGCCGGTCGGGCCTCGAAGAAATGCGGATACAAATATCAGTAATACCCCTAACAACAGGACCAGGAAGAAATAATAGAAGGATATCCTCGTTCCAAGTAATGGAAGAGGACGGAAAGACCGTCCAAAGGTTAGAAAGGCAGGACGGTAGATGAGCCGATGTGGGATTCGGGACACAGTCGCCCAAAAGCAGACTAGGCTTGACCTAGACGTCAAACTAGAGGTTGACAGAATCACTCGACAGAACTTTTCAATGAAGGAATCTTTTCATGACATGATGAGCCTTGAGTGTGCCTCGCCAGGCAAAAGAAGCTTGAGCAAGAGGTTTGACAAGTTGAAACAAGGTCCTAGAGTTATAAAATAATAGATGGTTTTGAGAATATAGGACCAAATGGAATGTGGGGACGAGATGGAAGTCCATACATTTTTTGCCAAGAGGGCCAAATTTTTGTTCCTAGATGTAGGAATATTAAGACCTCCCAAATGTCTGGGAGCGGTGATTTTATCCCATGTACACAGTTGTTTGGCATGACCAAGGTCGTGACCATTCTATCAAAAGTTATGGGCTAGGGAATCGATTCTATTCAAAAGACCCGTGGGGAGAAAAAAAATATTTGCATAGTGTAGACATGTATTGAATTGAGAACTATTTTGATCATAACATTTCGACCAGCCTGGGATAAAACTTTGGATTTCCAAGAGGCCGGCTTATTGGAGATTTTATCCAAAGGGAATTGAAAATCCGCCGCTTTATTCTTGGATAACAAGAAGGGGGAGCCAAGATATTTGTCCTTTGAGTTAAAAGATTTTGAGCCCAATATTCTGTTAATCATCTTAGAATGTTTGGGATGGACATTAGAATTGAAGAAGATGGAAGATTTTTCAAAATTGACTCTTTGGCCGAAAGCCATGCAATATTGATTAAGAATGTTTGTAACAACATGTACTTTGGCTAGAGAGTCCCAACAAAACAGGAGAAGGTCATCCGCATAAAGGATGTGGCTGATAGAAGGTGAGCGGCTGCGAATTTTGATACCTTTGATCTTATCATCAGCTTCTACCCGAGTTAAGAGGCGAGAAATAGCCATCAACCAAGATAAAAAGATAGGGCGACAGGGGGTCGCCCTGTCTAATACCACGGGAAGGAAAAAGAGCCGGCATAGGAGAATCGTTCAACAGAACTCTGAGAGAAGTAGTGAAAATACATTGGTTAATCAGCGCTATCCAATCAGGCAAGAAGCCCAGTTGTGATAAGATTTGACCAAGAAAATACCATTCAATCCTATCGTAAGCTTTAGCCATGTCAATTTTGATAGCCATCCAGCCTTGGGCTTTCCGTTTAAAGTGTTTCATTTTGAATAAAGTCTCGTGAGCTATAGAAACATTATCTGTGATGGATTTACCTTTCAGAAAAGCCCCTTGGTTTGGGGAGATGATGTTATCTAATAGAGGTTTAAGCCTATTTGTTAAAAATTTTGAAATAACCTTGTAGATGACATTGCAAAGGCCAATGGGCCGAAATTTGTCAGGAGTGGTCGGATTACCAACTTTGGGCAGGAGTACCAAGAAAGTCTCACTAATCTTACGGTCAAGTCTTTTAGTGGAAAAAAAAGTTATGAACTACTGCAATGACATCCCCTCCTACAATATCCCAGTAATGCTGAAAAAATAAGGCATGAAACCCATCCTGGTTTGGGGATTTGTGACCCCCAAAGGAGAATAAAGTATCCCTTATAAGGTTGCCATTTGGGACAATCACTAGCATTTCATTATCAGCGTCTGAGATAACAGGGTGGAATAGTTGAAGGATAACATGATCCGGCTTAGGGTTTGACGTTTGAAAGATGGTAGAGAAGTAGTCAGTGATGATCTGGCCCATAGCCTCTGGGGTAGGCGCCAAATGAGATTAGACTTGCGATGCATTAGTGCGGAAAAATGAAAAAACTTGGTAATTTTATCTCTATCCGCGAGCCAAGAGATTCCTAATTTATTCCACCGAAAAAGCTCTTTCAGGAGCTCCTCAAGACGAGCTTCTAAGAAGGATATTGAAGAAGCATTGTTTTTAGATAGGGGAGCATTTTGGAGGGCATCCGAAACAACTTTAGTTTCCAGGATACAAACCTAAATATTTCGAAACTCATACTTGTTCCATCTAGACAGGCATGGCTTAGATTTTTTAGCTTGGGTGAGAAAGATGTGAGGGGGAGAGTCGTGTCTAGGGGCAACCCAGGAATGAGTAACAATGTGATGACATTTCGGATATCTAGTCCACATATGGAAAAATTTAAATGGTTTAGCAAGAGAAGGAGAATGCATGATTAGTTGAAGGGAGATAGCCTGGTGATCCGAAGATGGGGCATGAACAAAACGGCAAGAAGCCGAAGGAAAAAATGACATCCATTCCATAGTAGCCAAAACCCGATCAAGTTTAGCTTTGATGCCATGTCCGTCTTGGCGCTTATTTGACCAAGTAAACTGAGACCCTTTGAGAGAGAGATCCAAAAGTTTGTTGGTGTCAACAAAATTACGGAAATGCTGAGAGAGGCAAAAGACGGGGCCACCCCACCCACTTTTTCTGTGGGGTCATAAATGACATTGAGGTCCCCAATGATTACCCCTTAGAGGGGTTGACAGTTGTATGCCTGAAGCATGGTATTCCAGAAATGAACCCGGCGGGCCGGGTTTGGTTCGCCATAAACAAAGAGAGTCAACCAATCATTAGAAGCATAGTAATCAGATATAGTGCAATTAAAGTAGTATTTACAAAAGGAAAGAACTGTAAGATGGACACCTTCCTTCCAAAAAAGAGCTATACCTCCAGACTGTCCTAGCGCGTTTACTGAAAGTCCATGTCGAAAGCCGAGCCTTTGGCAGATACAGTCCATTTTAGCAGAACTGGCCTTTGTTTCAGACAAAAAAATGATATCTACATTGGATTGATATGAGAGGGTCTTTATAATTCGGAATGTGTTGGGAGACCCTGCGCCTCTAACGTTCCAAGAAAGTATCATGATGACGAGGGTGACCTATCTGAGATGGTCGTTGGAACTTGAGGACAGTTTGTTGAAGCAGAGATGGGAAAACCCTTGTGAACTGTGGAAGCAATAACATGACCATAGACTGTGGTGATGGGAACACTGGAGGTCGAAGCCATTGCCAAACGAGAGGATGAAGTTACGGCACTAGGCATGGCATAAGAACTATATTGTTCGGCTAGTGCTCCCTGAACTGGAAATTTTGATTGAATGTTATGCTTTTTTGGCTTGCTGTGCTTCGAAGAAGAGACGTGATCAGAGGGCCATTTTTGTTTAACCAACTGTAAAGCAACCTCGCGGCGAGCTTTAGCTACGCTGCTAGCTATCACTGTATCTCTCTAGATTTTGTTCATGGCAAGAGGGACTGTGAAAGAAGTATCATTGTTATCTGATTTGGAGAGAGCTTTAGAAGTAGGGAGGACTCCTTTTGTTCGAGAAGAAGATTTGTGTGGCTGCTGAGAAACATGGGACGATCCCTGAGTGGATTGGCGAGTGGAATTCTTAGGTTTCTGCTTGTTAACACCTGCCAGAAGAATGACTAATGGAGTTGTGGCTGAAGAACCAGCAGCTTGAACCAAACAGGTAGTAGCAATAGTATAAATAGGGGCCTCCCTGTGAGCAGATGAAAAGCTAGAAACTTGAGGACAAAGGGGATGAATTGCTTCATCATGGCGGACTGAAGAAACATCGTAACTGAGTTGCGCCAGTGCTGAGCAGGAAGAGATTGAAATTGGGCATGTTGTGGCTGACTTGGATAGATTAAGGTCTGTAGAGAGAGGACTTAGTTGGGTGTGGGCAACCTGACTCAGCCCGTTCTGAATTGAGCTTGTGTTGTTTGGAGGCCCCGAGACCTTGGTGGAGGGCGCCAACTCTAATTGATGTGCAGGCTCAGAGGACGGGCCAGAGTGCGGTGGGTCTTGAGATCCATATGGGTTCAGACCCATAAAGAAGGAGAGATGGCATGTGGGCCTGGTGGAATTGAGGAGACGACCCATTGAGAAGGGGAAGTTGCATACCCTTGTGAGCACAACATTGTGGACAAAAGATTTGCTAGTTGAGAGGGAGGCCCAAGAGACACCTGACATAAGAAGTATGCGAATTTGGCCCAAAGAGAGCCCATCCAGGGACGCCACTTGTGACATAGAAAACATCCCTTGAGTATGATTTGGTGCTACTGTAGTATGTTGACTAAGTGACCGACCACCAATAATATTGGTGAGGAATTTGGAGCAACTAGGGACCACTGTCAACGAGCTTGTCTAACTGTCGAGGGAATTGGCGAGGAAAACAGCGAGGGAGGGGGGGGGACGTTCATCCCCCCGGGATGCACACCTTCATTTTTCAAGCACACATCCCGAGGAGGATGGACGGTCCCCCATCCCTCGCTGTTTTCCTCGCCCATTCCCTCGACAGTTAGACATAGGGGTGGGCACGATCCGGATCAGTTCCAAATTTGGAGGAACCTAACTCGAACCGTTTACATTTTAACGAATCCGGTCCGGTCCGGATCCCTTCATTTTGATAATTGGAACCGAACCTAACTTGAACCGTTCTAAACAGTTCGGTTCCAAACGGTTCCAATTGAATCAAGAACAGAAAAAATTGCATTAAAAAAAAAAAAAAAAAAACAGAAAAATAAATTTGGTTCGATCCATAAGAGATCCATCATATTCATACAAATCATACAAAAGAGATCCATCATCGATCCATAAAAGCAGCCTGAATCACCTAATCTGACCATCATCGATCAATCAAACAGATCCATCGATCCATAAGAAATCATCGATCAACATCCAGAAATCATCCATCAATTGAAATCATCGATCAACATCATCCAGAAAATCATCCATCATCCAGAAATCATCGATCCATCATCCAGAAATCATCGATCAACATCCATCATCCAGAAATCATCCATCATCGATCAACAGAAATCATCCATCATCGATCAACAGAAATCATCCATCATCGATCAACAAAAATCATCATCCATAGGGTCGTGAGGAAGGAGTAGATCTGAAGAGGAAGGCGCACTCCATCATCAATCTCCTCGCCACAGATCGGTGCACTCCATATAAGATAGTCTGAAGAGGAAGGAATAGATTTGAAGAGGAAGGCGCACTCCATCATCAATCTCCTCGCCACAGATCGGCTTACTCCATAGGGTCGTGAGGGTTTTTGAGGAAGGAGTAGATATGAAGAAGAGAAAGATGAGGGGGAGGCGGCCTGCGGTGCGGGGGAAACGGCATGCGGCTGCTCACTTCTCTTCTCCTCTAAAGACTTGAAGAGTAAAGGAGTTTTGCTAGGGTAGGGGTCGAAAGAGTAAAAGAGTTTTGCCTTTGTTAGACAGTTAGAGGTTAGACTCTTAGTTGAGTTAATTAGTTCCATATTTAGGTTTACAACTAATCTGATTTGAAACGGGTCCAACCCGGACCGTTTCGTTTTTAAAAATAGGAACAGGGACCGGACCGTTTTATAACGGATTCGGACCGATCCGAACCGTATCTAAAAACTCATAATTACAATCTGAATCGTTTAAAGCAAAACGGTCTGGTTCGAGTTGAACCCACGAATCGTCGACCCGTTTGCCCACCCCTAATTAGACAAGCTCTTAAAGTAGAGTTTTGCTTTTGTTGAATTTCAGAGTCAACGGGCTGAGGATTCCAAGTAGAATCAGTAGGGCCCGTGGGTGTATGTAATGCAACACAAAAGAGGGGGAGGAAGCATCCCCAGCTTGACACGTGGCTTCTATATATTGGTTGAAGATTGAGTGTTGCATTCCCATGGGAACAAATTCCAGAACTGAGTTGCAGACCACTACTACTAACAAGAAAAGTGGAATGAACACTGGAATTCCTGATCCGAGAACGTTGAGTAATAGGAGGCTGAGAGTGATGAGCGTTCTAGGTTTTCACCGGAGTATGAGACTCCAAGTATTGTTCGGTGCGAGTTTTGATGCGAGATCTGTGGGAAAAGGGATGGAATAGAAGCCGGAGACTGACCGGGCTCCATTAATTGGAGTGTTTCATAATAAAAAAGGCATAGTCGTCCAAAGACATGGCCAATATGATCACAACAAAAGCAAAACGTCGGTGGGTTCTCATAGCAGAAACGAACCAAATACTAACGCCCATACTGAATTCCAAAATCCGTTTCCATAGAGCTCAGAAGAGCATTTGTGACATCCAACCTAACTTTAAATCTGATAAAGGGGATGCTAGTATTCCTAAGTGAAACTAATAAGTCAATTTCCATAAGTCGGCCAAACCGTGCCTCTAGCAATTTAATGTCTTCTTCCTGTAATTTATGAGAAGGAAATTCAAGGGCGAACCCAGCTTGGAACTTCTGTGAAATCGATGGAGAGATAATTGTCATCCTAAGGTTTGGGGATCACAAACCAGCCAAAAAGTACCCACGGCCCTGAGAAGAGTACATGAATCATATTTGATCTCTCAGAGAACTGAATCATATAGTATGTATTGTCTAGATCTCACTTGCGAGCCAGAGTTTCAACTTCAAAATTGAATTTTGTTTCCCATTATGATGCCATCCTTTTAGCAAAAACCTCTTGTCGTAAGCGTTGAGGATGACAATATTTTGTCACAATACGAAGATGAGTAGCTTCCCCAGAGTGTATTGAACAGTGGGTGAAAGGTAGATTGGGTATAAACAGATTGCGTTGGAGTAAAGATCGTAGGTTATGCATGGTGGAGGAGGAAAATTGTGGGGCCGAGGAAGGGGGTGGAGATGAAAAAGAAATGGGCTCCTGAGGATGAGGAGATGGGGAATAATGTGCTGGTAGGCGAGGTGTTGGAATCATGGTAGGTGGAGGAGAGGGGAGAAGAGAAGAGGAGGGGAGGGGAATGGAGCTAATGACGAACCTGAGGAGTCCATCTGAATTGCTGTAAAGCAAAAGCGATGTTGCCAAAGAAGGAGAGTTAGTTGATTGGAATGAGGGTTCAGAGCTAAACAAGACCAGTGTTGGAGTGAAGGCATTCTTGAGGAGCTGGATGTAGTCAAGATCCATTCAATGGAGTTATTACTGGTTGGTGGGTGTTGTGAGGAGGAAGTCATGGTGGTGAAGGGCGATGTGATGGGGGCGGCGAAAGGAGGCGGGGGGATGGAGCTCGAAGGGGGGATTTAATGGAGTTATAATGATGAACACCAGCAATTAAATGAAACAGTACCACCAAAGACCTACAAAAACCAACAAAAGACATGAAAATACCCTAACAAGAACAATAGGAGAAAAGTTGCAAGAGGAAGGAAAAGTGATAGAGCTAGATAAAAGAGACGAGGAAGAGAATTGGGAGAAGAAATTTTAGGTATTGAAAGAGATACAAAGAAGATAAAAAGAAATATGAAGAGGAAGAGCTTTGTTCTATGAATTTACAAAGCACTTGATATGAGGTTCTGATTAATGATGTTTCAAAGATTTAGTTTGCTCATCGAATCAAGCAGCATAGGATAAACTTCCATAAATGAACTGAATAGTATAATCAGACTTAGATGGAGCCTAAGATGCTTATTGTTGAGAGTTAAGACGGAGAGAGGAAGGTTTGTTTTTTGTTTTTACCATCTCGAGTTCCTCGGATCTGATTGAGATACAAATCAAAGGCATAATCTAACGCATTACCAATATTTCAAATCACCCACGCCAATTTAAAATTTTTAAATAAATAGAAAACAAAATTTTTATTTTCTTATTGTTATTGGCTTTACCCCAAAAGATGTTTATGTATTCAGGGGCGGATCCAGGATTGCAGACAAAGGGGGGCAAAAAAATCATAGATAATTTAATTCTTAAAATAAATAGATAAATATTATTAAAATAGAGTTTTAAAAGTATTACAAGAGAAACATACATAATGAGTCAATGTAGACGCACAATAGATTTAGGTAAAAGCTCTCTGCGGGTTCTCATGTTCTGGTAATGCTGCATAATCACCTCGTCATCGATGCCATTAAATATATCTTTTTCAACGTATGTAATCAAACTATCTGCCATCCATTGATCTCCCATTCGATTACATAATCGATTCTTGATAATCTTCATAGCAGAAAAAGCTCTCTCAACACTTGCAGTTGCAACTGGTAATATTAAGACTAAAGTAATAAGCCTATAGATCAAAGGATACAAAATGTTTTTTTTTTGTCCTTACCATCTTCTCAGCAAGATTGCTAATTCCTGTCAAATTCAAGAACTCGCTATTCGACCTTACATCAATGATAAATGTCTCCAACTGATTATCAAGAGCATCAAGTTGTACTTCTGAGAAATCATTTGGATAAAACTGAGCAAAACGAATCAATTTTTCCTTATCAAAATTCGAGAAGGAATCATTTGGACTCAGGCATGAAAGACATAAAAGCAATTCAGTATTCACTTCATTGAAACGGTTGTTGAGCTCTTGAAGTTGCAAATCAATAACAACATTAAATAACTGAACCCGATAACGATGCATGTTTGTCACCTTTTCAACATTACGTCGTGACCGTCCCCGAGCAACATAAAATTCATCAAGGTTAGGCATTTCTATAGCATGTTTGCTACAAATATAAGAATACTTCATCTAGCAAATTGTTCCATCCATCATCTCGCATCAACTGTAAGCGTTTCTTAGCTACTATGACCAAACCCATGACATTTACAATATCTTGGTCCTTTCTTTGCAATGCTTGTGACAATTCATTCGTGATTCCTAATGTACTTTTCATCAAATGAAGTCCAAATGCAATATCAAAAGATAGTAGTGAATCTAATAAAGTGCATGCTTCAACTCTTTGCTCAGCATATTTTGAGGTCTCCTTAATGCACTCGAGCACATCGATGATAGAATTGAACAACTTAATCAAGCTTATCAAAGTATTGTAATGTGAGCCCCAACGTGTATCTCCGGCTCTTTTAAGAGTTGATTGTTGATTTTGGCCACTTCCACTTGCAAGTTTACCACTTTCAAGTGCTTTTAGAGTGTTAATAGATTGTGCTTCTAAAAGAATATCATGACGCTTACATGAGCCACCAACCACATTCACAACACTCGTGACCAAAGAGAATAATAAAACAATGGAATCCTCATTCTTTGCAACGACAATAAGTGCTAATTGAAGTTGATGTGCAAAGCAGTGAATATAAAATGCACTTCCATTCTCCTTTAAGTTTAATGCTTTAAGACCGTTGAACTCACCTTGCATATTGCTTGCCCCATCATACCCTTGGCCACGTAGTCTTGAAATGCTTAACTTATGCTTTGAAAATAAAGCGTCAATTGATGCCTTTAGGGATAGAGCAGAAGTGTCAGAAACGTGTACAATACCTAAAAGTCTCTCAATCACATGCCCGTGTTTGTCCACATAACGGATCACGGAAGCCATTTGCTCTTTAATTGATATATCACGAGCTTCATCAACTAATATGGAAAACAAAGAATCTCCAAGGTCTTGAATGATAACATTTATGGTTTCGGTTGCACAAGCATTTACAATATCTTTTTGAATTTCCGGTGCTATTAATTTAAGATTCCCAGGACATTTATCCAAAGTTACCCTTTTGATGTCTTTACTGTGGTCACCAAGAAAATGTAACATTTCCAAGAAATTCCCTCGGTTGTTTGAATCACAAGATTCATCATGACCACGGAAAGCTAATCCTTGTCAGAGTAAGAATCGAATACAAACGACAGAAGCATTTAGACGAACCTTGTAATCATTTCGAGCTTCATTTGTTTGCTTATTCACAACAGTTCGAAGATGTTGTTGTTGATTCATTAAAGCTTCACAATTGCTCCAAACTTGATTGTGATCACTGTTAGACCCTCCAACATGTGTTTGTAACTTATCCTTTTTCTTCCAATTGGTAAATCCTTCAACGACAAAAGCATCACAAGTACCCACATGCTCTTTACTCTCAGATCTGAAAAGGTAGCAACACAAATAGTATGCAGCCTCTTTCTCTATGCTATATTCTAACCATGTAGGAAATTCATCAAACCAAGAAGGATTGAAACGCCGTAAGACTTTTCCTTGCAAAGTTTGCTTAAAATTATGTGTTCGAGGTTGGCAATGACCTTTTTGCAAGTATGTTCTTCGAATTTCATCCCTTATGTTGGGATGATACTCCTTGATTGGCGTACGTAATCCAGGATATGCCAGAAGAGTTTCTGGATCAAACTCAGTCTCAATACAACTCCTTTTGGAACTAGGAAGTTCCTTATCAGACCTATCAGTGACAGCCCGAGCAGTAGAACTAGAACTCACATCATTTATTCTTTTAAAGTATCTATCCATTACTCGTAAGCACAAGTGCACAGCTATTGAACTACACAAATACAAAAGATAATCCCAATATTCATATTAAAACATGCTATCACAAATTCTCAAATTATCAAATTTGTAATGTAAATAAATAATTAACACGTGAAAGAGAAGAAACCTCACCAAATACCAAGAACTTGAGATATTGGCTTTTTCATCGGATGAAATTAAATACCCACTTAAGCTTCAAGGATCAAATACCCACTTTATTAAAGCCTAAACAAATAAACAAATTAAATTAAATTAAATATCAAATATAAAACTCTCTTTTACAAATAAAGATGATAAATCAGATACTTAAACAAACATAAAATACCCCATCAAAACTTAAACAAATATAAAACTCATCCAAAACTTAAACAACTAAATAAATACTCACCAATCTAAACATAAAGGTGATTAATAAAGTATGAATTTTTTTTTATCTCTTTATTAAAAAAAAACTTAAATTTATCAATAATTACAGTAAAATAATTTTGACGTCTTTTCATATCTCTCTTATTTTTTTCAACCATTGCAGTAAAATAAATTGATTGATGTATTGTCTCTCTCCTCTTTTTATCAAATACCCAAATGGTGAATTAAAACCAGTTTTCATCCCTGATATCTGAAATGAAAAGAGGAGAAGATGTGAATTCTTTATTCTCTCCTCTTTTCATATCTCTATCTTCTCTTATCTTTTCATATCTCTCTTTTCTTCTTGACTTTTATCACTGAGAAACACTAAAAATCAGGGAGATCGACTCATCAGAAGAGAGATCGATCTCCATCAGAAGAGAGATCAAGTTCATCAGAAGAGAGTTCACAAAGATCTCCATCTGAGTTCAACACTGATGGAGAAGAGAGTTCACATAGATCTCCATCTGAGTTCAACACTGATCGATCTCCATCAGAAGAGAGTTCACAGAGATCTCCATCAGAGTTCATCAGAGATCGATCTCCATCAGAAGAGAGTTCACAGAGATCTCCATTTGAGTTCAACACTGATGGAGAAGAGAGTTCACAGAGATCTCCATCTGAGTTCAACACTGATCGATCTCCATCAGAGTTCATCAGAAGAGAGACCGATCTCCATTAGAAGAGATCGATCAGAAGATTTCATCAGAAGAGAGATCGAGTTCATCAGAAGAGAGATCGAGTTCATCAGAGTTCAACATTGATCTCACCCTGTGATCTCTGTTCGATCTCTCTTTGAGATCTTTCATCTCTCTCTCTGATCTCTGTCCGATCTCTCTTTGAGATCTTTCTCCATCTCTCTCTCGAGTTTCTGATCTGTATCTAGGTTTTTGATTCATCAGAGAGAGAGAGATCCAAGGTAAGAACTATTGATCTCTATCTAGGTTTCTGATATCTATCTAGGTTTTTTCTGATCTCTTACTAAGAAGGGAGTGTTGGAGAACAATCAGAGAGATCGAGTTTGATGAAGGAAGATCGAGCTAGGTTTCATCAGAGAGAGATCGAATTTCTGATCTCTCCCTGTGATCTCTCTTTGAGATCTTTCTCCATCTCTTTCTCTGATCTCTGTCCGATCTCTCTGAGATCTTTCTCCATTTCTCTCTCGAGTTTCTGATCTAGGTTTTTGATTCATCAGAGAAATCCAAGGTAAGAAGAGATGTTAAGATAAAAGGTGATTTTGTTGTTCAATTGTCCTGTTAATTTCATTTAGAACCTATAATCAAACAAACTCACCTTGTTTCACAGGGATGGAGAATAAGACATTGTTGAGGACTGAAGGCGTGGAGGCGGAGATTAGTAGCGACAACTCAATTGTTTTTGTTTTCTTCAATTGTAATCTGTAATTAGGGATTGTAATTATGATATGTGATTTGTAATTGCGATTCTTGTTTTTATAAGAGGGGCAAAATAAAATTTCTAAGGGGGGTAAGATTGAAGTTTTATATACTTTGATAGATTTTTTTCAAAACCTAAGGGGGTCAATGACCCCCTTACCCAAGCTGTAGATCCGCCCCTGTATGTATTGATATTTTATAGGGTAGTACTCACAATTTAGGGACAAAAAAGGTTTTTATTGACTCGCCCAAAAAGACCCTTACATTTGTGTGTAGGGTTAAGGGCTTGCATGAGAGATCATTTGGTGTTTCCTTCTTTTTGCTTCCTTATCTGCGCTATTTACCCAATGTTCTCTCCGTCTCTGCAATGGAAGTCATCTCTATCAAACTTGAACAAACAAGAAATTGATACTTAGAAGAAAAAAAAAAACATTGCTTCAAGAAGAAAAAAAAACAAAGAAAACAAGTAGATGGAAAAAGAGATATGGGAATTAAGCAGATAATAAGAAAGTGATAAAGATTACAAGCTCGATGAATCTTTGCTAGAAAAGAAACAAAATAAATAAATAATAATAATAAATAATGAAATGAAACAGAGAGGGGAAAAAAACTCGTAGAAAAAGTTGTTTAGCTTGCTTATTGCTTTTGTTCACACTTAGAACTTTGAATAACACTCAATGGTACGCAATTCTTCATTTGGGGTTGAGGGGTTTCTTATTTTATTCAAGATTCATAATTGTTTTCTTTCTTACATAGGATAGAAGAACTTCACATGTTCTCCCTCTCCCTTTCCTCAAATTATACGACGGTAGTTGTTTTGAACTACCTATAGAGTTCAAGACATGCTTCTATCCCGAAAAGCTTTATGACTTCAATTTTGCGCCAAAAAGATGTGTCACGACACCACAACAATATTTATGAATTCAAAACATTGGGGGTAAGGCAAATATGGGATCACCAAATTTTATATGCTTGGTAGGTGAGGATTCAATAACTACACAACTTATCTCGCAAAAATTTCTAGTTGAAACTACAATTTAATTCCAAGGTTATTGGTGTACATTGAGGTTTATATTACCTACACTAACTTTTAGTTAGATTATAAACAGTGTCGCCCTAATAAAAGTTAGGGCCCTAAGCGATAATTGACTCAGAGGCCCTTCGCTCAACGGGGTTAATACAAATTAGGATACTGAATTTTGTATATATTTATGAATATCATTACATATAACATTGAGCAGTTAACTTGTTAATTTATGAAAAAAATAGTATTGTACCTATTTGGAGATAGATGATGTGGTTTCTTATAAATTCAAATGCACATCTATTGCAAACTGTTACTATGGAAAATCCACTCATTTTGAACTGGGATAACTGCATTTCAGAAAGTTAGCGCTCTTGCTTATTTGAGCTCTATACAATTTATGTTGTTATCAATCCTCAAAAGGGAGTTGTTGAAGTTGTTAGCAAATCATTGTACAATGGTAGTATTTGAGGGATCTTATGCAAGCAATAAGTAGTTCGAAATAACCAAAAATTCCCATTACGACTATTTATTATTATTATTATTATTATTATTATTATTATTATTATTATTATTATTATTATTATTATTATTATTATTATTATTATTATTATTATTATTAACCATTACTAAAACATTATCAATCCCAAAATTGTCTAATAAAGGAATAGTTAATAACAGATAGAGAGGACCCACCTCCACTTTCGGACGTCGAACCTCCATCCAGCCAGAAGGGATGGTCAAATGTTGGGCAGCCAAAATAAAAAGTTGTCACAATATACCTGGACAACCCAGCTAATACGAAAGCATTACAGATAAGTTCTAATCTCACCAGAGCATTAGCAGATTAGCTAGTCACGCTCTTAAAAAGGAACCAGGACGTTTTCGCCTGGACATTGAAAGACATGGTGGGGATTGACCCCACAATAATCACACACCGATTGGCAGTCAATAATGACTTGAAGCTAGTCCGACAAAAAAGAAGGTTGGTGGCGCCCGAGCGCAACCAGGCCATTAATGAAGACGTGCAAAGACTGTTGAAAGCCGAAATGATAAGGGAGTATCGCTACCCGAAATAGTTGGCAAACACGGTCCTGGTGAGAAAGAAAAATGAGAAGTGAACGGTCTGCGTGGACTACATTGACCTTAACAAAGCATGCCCAAAAGATAGCTTTCCACCATCGTGGATAGACTAGATCGGGGATGCGACATCCAGACACATCCTAATCGGCTTCATGGACGCGTATTCTGGCTACAATAAGATCAGTATGCACTAGATGGACTAGGAGAAAACATCATTCATAACGAACATAGGCACATACCGTTATCGGGTAATGTCGTTTGGTGAATCGAATGTTCAAAGGGCAAATCGGAATGACCATGGAAGTTTACATCGACATGCTGGTAAAAAACCTGTATAGTCCCGATCACCTGGCAAACCTCCAAGGAGCGTTCTTCCGACTCAGAAAGTACCAAATGAAGCTCAACCCGCAAAAATGCACATTTGTAGTGTAATTAGGGGAAATTCCTGGGCTACATAGTCAATCGAAGAGGCATAGAGATTTATCCAAAGGAGATTCATGCTCTTCTCGACATGGGACTGTTTGCAAAAATTAAATAAGTTTAGAGCCCGACTGGGAAGGTGGCAACCCTAAACAAGTTCGTCTCCAAATCTTCAGATAGATGTCTCACTTTCTTTAAAATCCTAAAAGGAACAAAGAATTCCAATGGGGAGAGCAATAACAAGCCTTCCAAGATCTGAAGGCATACATGGGAAGCATGGAACTGCTTTCAAAACCTCCTCTAAGTGAGACGCTCTACCTATACTTTTCAGTCCCATAGCATGTTGTCAGCTTAGCTCTGGTTCAGGAAGAGAAAGGGAAACAAAAGCTCGTCTACTACATCAGCAAAATGTTCGATAGGGCGGAGGCTAACTACCCTAATCTGAAAAAATTGGCATTAGTGCTGGTGACTTCCTACTACAAACTAATACCCTACTTTCAAACTCACTCATTAATAGTCCTGACCGAGTACTCACTAGGGTCGGATTGCACAAGCTAGAACTATCAGGAAGAATGGTCAATGGAGCTGGGACAATTTGACATCCACTACGCTCCTAGAACGACCATCAAGGAGCAAGCACTGGTAGACTTCATTACCGAGTCACTAAGACAGAAGAACCGAGACTAAAAAACTAGCAAGGAGATGAGAACCTCGAGCCACTCCCATAGGGATGGATCTTGTGATGTGATGGATCATCCAATGTGAAGGGTTGCGGAGCGAGGACTGTACTCTACACCCTTGAGGGGCTCACCCTCAAGAATGCTATCGAATTCGACATCCGCACTTCAAACAATGAAGTGGAGTATGAGGCCCTCCTAGTCGGGCTAAAACTAGCTAGAGAGGAATCAGAGTAGAAGAAATCACGGTGTTCAGTGACTCCCAACTGGTTGTTAATCAGGTGAACGGTGAATTTGATGTTAAAGAGCCCTGAATAATGGCCTATTGCGGGAAAGCAATCAACACCAAAAGAGGGTTCAAAAAAATACTACTACGCCGCTACTCCATGACAGAAAACTAGGAAGCCGACGATTAGGCCAAAAAGGCCTCGTCCGCAGATAATGACACCGACACACTCATAGAGTTTTAGGAGAAGTTGGCTCTACATGAAAAATGACTCCACGAAACCCTCTCCACAAGTATGGAGACCGGTTTGATGAGCCCCTGATCAACTACATAAAAGATGGAGTCCTCCCAGCATATAAGCTAGAGGCTCACAAGCTGAAAAATATTGTGGTACGATGCACACTCCTCAATGACAGGTTGTATAGGAGATTAAGGACTTGCCCTCTGCTCAGAGCTTGACCCTCAAAGAGGCAAACTAGGTTCTCATAGAAATTCATAAAGGAATCTGTAGAAACCACCCCGGAGGAAGGACGCTAGGTCATATAGCCCTCACGCTGGGGTATTATTGGCCGAAAATGCAGTAAGAGGTCAAATACCTGGTCTGCAAGTGCGATAAGTGTCAAAGGTACACCCCGTACACACATATGCCTACACAAAACTTGGTTCCAATGACCATCCTATGACCCTTCGCCTAGTGGGGGATCTCTGAAAGAAAGAAGTTTCTCATTGTGGCGGTTGATTACTTCACCAAATGGGTAGAAGTAGAGCCAATCTCCAAGATAGGAGAGAATCAGATCTAAAACTTTATTTTGAAGTCCACGGATGGTTCACCGCAACCAGGCGAGTCTAGTCCACGGACAACTTATTGCTCCTAAAATAGCCTAGTCCGACCATGTGACCACAATGGGACACTTACGAAGCGGACCCAGTCTACAGACAATCCACTGCAAGTGGGTGAGTCCAGTCAACGGATGACTCACCGCTCATAAGGGAACTTGGACCGACTACGGATACCATAATGGCGCACAAACAAGCAAACCTAGTTTGCCTAAAGCAAATGCCATCACAGACTGAACCCAGTCCACGGATAGTTCACCACAAGCGGGCGAGTCCAGTCCACGGACGACTCACCGCTCCAAAGAGATTCCGGCGAGACTACGGGGACCATAATGGCACACAAACGACCGAGCCTAGTTATATTCAAGATGTTGACAACATGCCGCGTAAGTGTCCTAGTTCGCCTCAGAAGCTAAGGAACGCCAGCGTGGATCAAACCTAGTCCACGAACAGTTCACAGCAAGCGGGCGAGTCCAATCCACGAACGGCTCATGGTTCACGGCTCCTAAGGCAACTTGGTCCGACTACATGGACCATAATAACGCACATGCGGCCGAGTCTATTCCTATTCAGGATGTTGACAGTTCGCCGCATAAGTGACCTAGCCCACCTTAGAAGCCAAGGCAACAAAAGTGCGAACCAAACCCAGTCAATGGACGAGTCCAGTCCACAAACGGCTCACTGCTCCAGAGATAGCCTAGTCCTCCTCAGAAACTAATGCAATAGACTGAACCCAGTCCACTAACAGTTCACTGCAAACAAGTGAGTCTAGTCCACAGACGACTCCACGCATCTAGTCATTTCAATCCATGTGGACCAAGGCAACGCTTTGACCATCAAGACTCAACTAAATGATGAGTCAGAGTGTGATTCAGAATCTAGTCCTAAGAAGACTAAGTGATTTATTTGTTGCTCTAGTTCTATACAGAGCTAAGTAGCAATACTTCGACAGGCCAACGCCTACTTGGAAAGCAGCCAACCAGCAAGGCACAACCTGCCTACATGAAGATCATTGTGATTTCATCATTATTGGCGAATCAGGTTATTTCACTAAGGGAACTACGAAGGCTGAGTCAAGATTACACACGTCTCCTTCAAGACAAAACCAGCCCAGTCCCTGCTCAGAGTAAAACCATCTCACATTTTTTTACAGTCCCAAGATTTGTCCGCACAGGCCAATATGACTCACATTCATTCAGAGTACACAAAAAGCGAATTTAGTATAATAGACTTTATTGATTATCAAAAGGTTATTACAAAGCTTGACAAACTGGCCAGTACAAAAGTTTACACACTACAAGTATATGAGCTTGGTATAATGCAAGGTGTGAGTGAAGATCTGCCAAAACACATGTCAAGACTTTGCTATGCCAATCTACCTTCTAGAAGATGATTCGAAAGTAAAAGCAAAAATAGTAGCAGTGGGAGAAGCAACCCAAAGCTGGTTGCTGGTGTGATCCCCCAAAGGACATGTGCCTAGGGTGATGCAGAATTAACTCTCTAAGGTCACATACCACACACACTGGAGCTTTGCTCTGCCAAACTGCCTTCCTGATGGGGCATCACGAGTGAAGCCCCATAAGGAGTAATGGGAACAACCACCCAAAGTTGGCTGCTGGTGTTATTTCCTAAAAGTGATGGTGGAAGACGTCGTGGGAGCACTAAAAGATGGAAGACAAACTTGGTTCCTAAGGGAAAGTCCATACTTCTTTTTTGCGACTAAGAACAAATTAGGAGGTCCCACGGAACTACTGGAAGCTCACTCAAACAGGTGGCTTCCTCCAATAGCAGGTCTTGTTAAGACTTATCACTGCAAATGTTAGAACATTCAGAGACTCCACCAATGAGGGCTCCCCTTCGTCTTCTGGAGTGGCCAACAGAAGCATATTATCTGAAAAGGCACATTTGTGGAATAGGTTGTGCAATACACATGGTAACGAAGGAGGTCACCCAACAGTCGCATCGACATTAAATGCTATGCGGGGAATGAAGGCACGATCGTTCCAAGTACAACAACACCAATCCACATTCATTGATTAAAGAAACTACACACAGCCCCATTAACTGGGGGAGTAACTGATGAGACATCAAATAGTCACTCGATCACAGTTGACACGTGGCATGGGCTAACCCTAGCACGAGGAAGGCTTCAGTGCTGTCCCAAGTGGACCCATTCACAAACTGTTGTTCAGCTAGTAAGTCGGGTGCCCAAGCCCAAGACACGCTAGCCCAAGAGGTACGAATCGTAGGGCTTGGCCTAGGACAATAAAGCCCGAACTCAGATCTTAGAGCTCTCATAGGCCTGAGATCCACTTGCACGAAATCAACTCTTAGTCCAATCAAACATTGGGTCCTAAACATATTTAAGTGCCGAAGAGACTGCACAAATAAGATCTTATGCGAGATCTCCTCCCTTTATTATGCCCTCGATCGCAGGGACAGTTGGGGAGGGAACACTAACTATAAGAGATGGTGAAAAAAAAAAGGCAGGCATACACATTGCAATTTACATACAACTTTCACTCTTCCTTGCATCGATATCTAATTTAAGCATCGGAGTGCCTTTGGCCACCATAACAGTGGTTTCTAGCTTAACGGCTGCTCAACTTTACAGGTTTGAGATCAGCAAGGACAGATCTAAACATATCGGTTATTATTATTATTATTATTATTATTGTTATTATTATTATTATTATCCATTACTAAAACATTATCAATCCCAAAATTGTCTAATAAAGGAATAGTTAATAACAAAATTTGTTTTATGACATTCTCCTTATGTTCCAAATCTAACATACACTTCTGTATCAATATGGTTTGGCATAAATATTTGCATAATCCTATTACATACTCATTATCAGTGTTCTAAAAATCGGCCTAGGCGCTAGAAGGTAGAAAAATGCCCAGATTAATGGCTGGGCGGGTTCTGGGCAGTCTAGGCGGGTCTGAGCGGCCTAGGCGGTCAGGGCGAGTTTTTTTTTTTTTTAATAAGGCTGATTGTGTTCTTATTTTATTTTTCTTTCCTCTTTTTTAGAAATAAACAATTTAATTGTTTTTTATTCAGTATATGTCTAAATGTAGCAAAACATGATTACTTAATGGAATTCTCAAAGGATCTTGAGTACCAATTTTAGTAATGTAGATTTTATCAAACATGACTGAGTTTATTCATGCAATTTGAAAAAACATAAAAGAGTCGGCTTGGATATTTGTCCACAAATTCAACTTTGTATAAAGTACCCATCATGACCAACTTCAGCCATTTGAGTTTTAAAATTTTTTGTTCATGATTGTTAATTTTTCATGTTTTTAAATTTTGCATATGTATCTTGGCATTAAATTGGATGCAATTGATAAGGTATTATGTTTAACTTTTGTAAATTATTAAAGTTATAATACAAAACCTAAGACCGCCTAGGTGTCGCCTAGGCCCCTGGGCGCTAGGCACCTGCTTGCCACCCGCCGCTCGCCTAGCGCTTTTTAGAACACTGCTCATTATCAAGAGATTTTTTTTAAATATTTCTCTTTTACAATTTCTTATACATTGCCTTAGGGTTGAACAAAAAATCGATTAAACCCACAAAATTGATCGGTTTGGTTTTACAAAATTCGAAACCAATAAAGTAGGTTAAGTTTTCGATTTTTAAGTGATTTTAACCGACAAAATCGAACCGACGAAATATATATAATAAATAATATATATTTTATGTAAAATTAATATAATATGTTTAATTTAGTCGTTCGGTTCGATTTTCCATTTATATAAATTAAAATTTGTTCGGTTGGATTTAAAAAATTTTAAACTGGTTTTCAGTTTGGGTGAAAAATCAAACTGTCAGTTCGGGTCAACCCTACATTACCTCATAGAGCCTTGGAACTATTGAAAAAAAAATCAAATTCCAGCCGTGTGGTTAAATAATGTATAAGATGAAGAAGAATATTGTTTTTATATGTTTATTCTTATTAATGTAGTCGATTATGCTCTTCTTCCTCGCCTTTAACTAGACCTGCACAGGGAACACACGTGAGCCAAAAACCACCGTGTGGCGGCCGATGGCACTCCGATGCTTAAGTTAGATAAGACTTAGGAGATACTTAAAGCTGTAAATTGGGTTTTTGTAGCGTATCTTTGTTCATCGACCTTATCTCCCTTTTAAAGTGTGAGAGTCCTTGTTCGGCTCGATCTTTGATGGCGTAGTTTAGGAAAGAGATCTTGCTGGAGATCCTTTCCTTGTTGGGTGTTTTCCATATAGAAAAGGTTCCCTACACGACTTGTGCTCCCGGATCAGCGGGAGAGGTTTCTCTTTCTGAGTGTTGTCCATGCAATGAAGTTTCCTTGCCCGACTTATACTTCAGTATTCGTTAGGGGTGGGCACGAGACGAGATGAGACAGGATGGACCTCAACCCTATCCCATCTCGTTTGTTCGGGATTGGGACGGGATAGACCTCATCCCAACCTCGTCCCATCCCAAACGGGTTCACGATGGGACGGGACGAGATGAGCATGTACTAAGTTTTGGAATGAAAATTTAACATGCATGATTAAAAATTTTGGATTTACAAAATACACAACTCTAAGAACAACTATACAACTTTAAGCCATTGATTGTTATTTTCCCATTTTATTAGTTTTTACTCCGTTCTTTTTTAGAACCACTATTGAAGATAGCCATGTTTTTGTACATTGCTAATGAAAGGGATCAATGAGTTTGTCATTAAAAAATACGATGAACACACATTATTGTTGTCAAGAGTTAGAAAGAGGAAAAAAAGAAGGCAAAGGGTTTTAGTTAGATTCATTATCTAGGCGAGTTACATGGAAGCTTGTGAGAATAAAATAGTCATGTCAATAAATAAAACAATAAATAAAGTACTCATGTCAACAAATCGTTTCATAGTTTCATACTAACATAGTTCATTTTAAATATTAAAAAAAAATGGTTCAGGATGGGCGGATTGAAAATCTTCATCCCAATCCCATCCCACTCTAGATCGGGATGGGATTGATCAATCCCAATAGGACCCGAAAAAAATCAGGACGAGATCGGAATTGCGGGATGGGATGCCCACCCCTAGTATTCGTTTCCTAGTCGGAACTAAAATATATTTGTTTGCCTATTTTGGGTCGATCTTCCAGATACTCTCCTTATCACGGCTTACAAGTATCGAGCTTGACTGCGTGATGTGTGGGCTTAGTGGCACGTTGCAATTTGATCCGACCTTTTGGATCCTGCCAATAGTGGGCTTAATGTTGTCTGGCCCCTGCGGGATTGAGCGTGCAATCAGGCCTGCTATGTTCTGTTTGACGAAATTATCATGACACGTGTATGGTGCTTATCATAGGATGGTTTGATGTATCATCCGCTACTCCCCCAAGTTGGTTCATCTCATTGGTTCACTAAGTCATTTCATGAAGCAACTGTGCCATCATGATGGTTGAGTCTGAGTTGTTTCCTCGAGCAGCGAGCTTCATTAATTGGGTGTGCGTCTGCTTGAAAGAGAAAAAGGCGGGAGTTTATGTTTTCTATATAGATCTCCTTTCTACGGAGTTTGGATTTTTTACTCTTTCGATCTTAGAGACTCTGTTTTGTCGAATTGCATTTCGAGCTTTTGACTTTGCTCTTCATTCATAATCTAAAACTTGTTCGATCTCTCATGGCAGGCCTGAATCAACTTTTCGATGAACTGTTTGTTAAGGGCCGCAAGTTATTTGAAAAAAGGTTGTTTTCCGAGTCGAGTATGGAAGTCCTCCGTAAAACATACAGGGTTCCTGAATATATGACGTTATTCACTCTGCGCCGGATCTGACGTCATTGTCCCCTCCAGAGGGGTTCATTTGTCTTTACCAAGGTATGCTTCAATCGGGTGTCTGCTTTCCTATTGTTAAAGAAATTTTGAAGTTCCTGGCATACCTCGGCATTACACCTACTCAGCTAGTGCCGAACGGGTATAGGACTGTGATCGCCATTCTGATTAGGTGAAGGACGCAGGTGTCCGAGTATCTTCGAGGGTGATCCAATTGCTCACTTCCCCTCGGATAAACGAGCATGTTATGTGCGTTCTTACATCATTGGACTGCTTTGGCAATCTACCTGATGATTTCAAGTTCTAGCAGAATTTTTGCTTCATGCCCCCCGCGAACTCGAAATATTTCGAGCTTGTTGGTCATCCGATCGAGCAGGAATTTAGGCAACTTAGTAAGTTCAATTATGTTTCTGATCTTGCTTGTGTTAACTGCGTACCAGATTGACCTTTTTGTTTTTCACAAGGAAATTCCCAACTTCATTTCTTTCTGCTGAGGATAAAACAACTGTGGACGTGTTTCGCGACATACCTCGTTTGTGGATAGAGGATGTCGTTAATCTTCCAATATCAAGCGCAATGGACCGTGGGCACATTGGCATGAGGCTCCCACTCTTTTTAGGGTTTCAAAGCCAAAGCCCGAAGGCGTATCTTCCATGAAGAATAGGAAGTTCCCGAAGATTAAGATCTCAAGCCCTTCAAGGAAGGCGGAACTAAGTGAGGCGCTTCCTTCTCATATTCGTCTGAAAAGGCCTCGTGTTGTGTCTAGGCCCACTCGTGGGCGTTCAGCTTCCTCCAAAGGGTGTGAAGTTGTCGAACATGTTCTTGACTCGTCCGTTGGGGTGAAGACTGTTGTGTCCGAGGGGCACGATGCTCTGGCAAAGGCTCTCATTTCCCTTCCTGACTTGGAGAGGGAGTATCTGCAAATGGTTGGGGTTGAAGATGTAACAAAGTTGAGTACATAACAGGCGAAGGTTCTAAACAAACCGCTGCTGCAAGTGAGCGTGGAAGCTTTGTCTGGTGTGGGATTGGATCATCGCTTTTCGTTGAAAGACTTTTTTTGCGACCTTGCTAGGCCTGCTGAAGAGTCGTTTGACCGTTGTCTTTATGGCGAAAGGTCCCCTCATCGCCTGTACTATCCCGTCTCGCTCTCGTCCTCATATTGAGATAACGACAGATCCAAGGAATAACTCGTTTCCTTATTCCTCGTCAACTGACTCTGAGTCGGCTCGTGAAAGAGAGTTGATCGCTACGAATAAGGGGGAAAAGCTATAGATGTGGGTCCTGATGCAGTGAAGACATTAAAGGGTGATCTTGGAATAGATGACACCATTGGGCTACTATTACATTATGTATATTAATAACTAAATAATCAAATGTGGATTTAAAAGCATACAAAGAATCCATACTTAAATGAAACACTAAATACCTAGCAAATCACAATGAAACCTAGATTAATAATATGTAAAACATTGTAAGGAACTTGTTAGAGAAATTGCAAGTATAGAAACTTATCTAATCTTGAGCTTAAGAAATAAAAAAAGAAAGCATGAATTGAATTCATATGATGAAACACAAAATATCTAACTTACATCATAGATTCATGATAAACCAAGCTACAAGACCAATCTAACTACACATGCTTCTCTAATACATGAAAATGAACATAATTAATTTAAAATAGAGCCATCTTGGAGCTATCCTCCCATGGGCTCACCCACTCCCTAAGGTGGGATGTTAGCCAAGCATGGTAAGCTCTAGGCCAAACTTCACTTATTTTTTTCTAAACTACAACTACTTCAACTATTTCTCTCTTCAAAGTGTTTCCAAGTCTTTCCTCAAGTGTGTTTATGTGTGAGGTATTTATAGGTGAAGAAGGATGAGATTTATGTGTAGAGATAATGGGGTGGAAGTTAGAGTGTTGGAGTGCAATAAGGAAGAGTGTTGGAGAGAAATGAGGTGAAGTGTAAAAGTGATGGAGTAAATATGTGGAAGAGTGTAAAAGTGAAATAAGATGGAGTGTAAAAGTGATGGAGTACAAATGTGAGAATGGATAATGGAGTTTGTAGAGATTCTTTGGCTATGATAAAGTTTCCATGTGGATGTCCAAATCTTCAAGTTGATTTCCTCGAGATCCATAGATGATGATACTTTGTGGGCTTGACTTCATGGGTCTTTGGGCTTGAAAATCTTTGATATTTTGATCTTTGACAAAATATATGTGAACTTCCAATGAGTTTTTCTACTTGTAGATCTTAGCCATATTGTGCAACTTTGTGTATGATTTGAGATTAGTTCTTGAACTTCTACAAAATACACAAAACACACGTAATGAGATATTTTTATTAGATAATTGGATTTAGCAATTATATATTTAGAGGCATAAATTGTCTCATTTATATGTTTATCAGTAATAACTTTCATTGCATTCAATAAAATCTGTTTTATTTCTGGAAATATGTTTGGTACAAAATTCTCCTAAACTGAAAAACAAAACAGAAACGAAATCAAATCAAAAAAATAATTTAACTCCGAGCGGGGACTGAGCTAACCGGCCCTGAAGGAGGCGTGTATGGTCCTGGCTTGGATTGCATAGTCCCTCCAGTGAATTGCCTTGCTTTGCTAAAGCTAACAAAGTTACTGAATAGTGGACTTTGTGCTGGCGGGTGGTTCCTTGCTGATTATCAGCTCTTAGATTAGGCACCCATTTGTTGAAGTATCGTTACTTAGCTCTACGTTGGTCTGGATTGGGCCTCCAGTTTTGAATTTTGGCTTTTCGCATAACTATACTTCTGTTGTCGGGACTTTATCTCTGTCCAAGCATATTGATTATCCTATTTTGTTTAGGCCATGTGCCTAACATGTCTGTTCCGCGGACTCAAGCAACAACTGGTAGAAATTCAATTGTTTCAGGGCTACATAATGGCAGTCTCTTGCTGCAGATTGATCTCCTTGGATAGTTCCTTAGGCCTGGTTGGCTGTGTATTTTATGCACTAGTGCAGAGTGGAAACTACTGCTTCCATATGATGAAGCCAAGGCTTTTCTAGAATAATATTGTAGGTGGACGGGATGTCAACGACCATAAATTTTTTTACAAGGTACTTCCGCAATTGTGGTTCTCCTTCCACCACCATTAGATTGATCTTCCCGATGGACAAACATTTCTCTCCACTTAATTCGACCATGGGGTGAGTAGCATGGGTTAAGTCTTTCTCCTGGAGTTGCATGTTTCGGAACGCACTGAGAAACAAGACATTAAGTGAGCTTCATGTATCCACCAAGGCCTTTTTTACCTCCCACTTTGTAATGAGGACGAAGATGACTAGGGTGTCATTGTGAGGAAAATGTACACTCTGGAGATCCCTATCCGTAAACGACAATGGTAGGATCGGGCTCCGAACTCGTGCATGCTGCACTTGTCGATCATCGCACTGGGTGGCATTGTATCTCGGTCAGTGTCCTCTTGTGAGACCTGTTGGATTGTTCTCCCTCGGAACCGACCCCATGAAGGACATAGGTGATGTCAGGAGCTTCCTTGTCGATTTCCTTGATAGAGTCCCCCCTCTCCTTTTTCCCGGTCATGCCTCCTGTCCGAGCTCAGGAACTCCTTGCGCTTGCCTTTCCTAATCCAGTACTCGATTTGTCCTCTGAGGTTTCTGCAATCCTCAGTATCGTGTCCCCCTTATGGAATGCGCAATATTTGCGGTTGTCACGTCGAGCGGGGCCTCCTCGCTGTTTGGGGGGCCACTTCAACTCTTTCCAATTCTTCATAGAATCAAGGATGTCAGACAGACTGGTGGTGAGAGGGGTGACAGATTTGGACCCAACATAATTGGAGGCTTTGTCCTATCTGGTGCGACCATAGTCGGTCTTTCTGTCATTGCGCTTCCTCTTGTTCTCATCTTCGTCATTTTTCTTTTTCTCCTCTTTTTTGTCCCTGGGGACAGAAAGTTTCTTCTCGGATTTTGCCTCCTTCTTTGCGGTCAGCATCTCGTATATAGTGATATATCTTTGGGCATCCTTCAACAGGTCTGCCATATCGGTTGGGGGTCCAGAGTAAGGAAGTCATAGAATTTTCCTTGCCTTAGACCCGAGGTGAAGGCAATGATGGCGGTGTCATCACTCCAGCCGTCGATGAGGGTCAACTCATCATTGAAGTGTGTGACGTATTCCCTCAACGTCTCGTTCTACTTCTATTTTAGGGTTAGTAGATAGTGCAAGCTCTTCCTGATTCGATAGCTGCCCACAAAGCGTGTGAGGAACGCCATCGCCAATGTTAGGAATTAATTGATGGACTTCGGAGGGAGGTTGTGGAACCAGGTTAGTGCTGACTTCTTCAGGCTGGTAGGGAATGACCGACACGTTATCGCATCAGACTTCTTCTTGAGTGCCATTACGTGTTGGAAGTGGCTCCAGTGATCGGACGGGTCTCCCGTCCCGTCGTAAAACTCCAGCTTCGGCGGGGAGTGCTTTTTCGATAGATGTTCATCCATGATATGATCCATGAGCGGAGGGACAGTGAGGTTAAGTAGTACGTCTGGATTTATGGCCCCTTGTTGGATGGGGTTATGCGAGACGTGTCTGTCGGCTCTGGATGTTGGGTCCTTGTTGGTCGCTCTTCCGCTTTTGGTCCACTGGGAAGCTGCAGAGGCAGCGCAGCTCTCCTGGCCTTGTTTTCTGGATCCTTCTGGGGACTGGGTTCTTCGCTGCTCATTGTCTCCTCCTGCGGGTGGATGATTATGCCGATTGAGTACCTCCACCCCTCGAGCGATTTTTTGCATCTAGGTTGATAGTAGGACCACCCTTGGGTTAGCCATGGATGCCATCGGCGCGGGGGATTAAGAGGTTCCTCCCGCGGTGGTGGTGGCACTGGAGCCGGCGACGCTCTGCTAGTACGAGAGATCGAGGGTTCAATGGCGTTTCCATTGTTGCGGGACCTTGTTGTCACCATTTTTCTATCTCTATGGGAAAGGTGGCACTACTGTTGTTTCTGAGGAACTCTTTCAATCCTAGACCTACACAGGGAAAACACGTGAGCCAAATACCACTGTGTGGTGGCTGATTGCACTCTGATGCTTAAGTTAGACAAGGCTTAGGAGAGGCTTAAAGTTGTAAAGTGGGTTTTTCTTGCGTACCTCTGTTCATCAACCTTATTTCCCTTTTATAGTGAGAAAATCCTTGTTCGACTCGGCCTTTGGTGGTGTAGTTTAGGGAAATAGATCTTGCTGGAGATCCTTTCCTTGTTGGGAGCTATCCATGTGGAGAAGTTTCCCTACACGACTTGTGCTCCTAGATCTGTGGGAAATGTTTCCATTTTTGAGTGTTGTCTATGCAAGGAAGTTTTCTTGCCCGACTTATACTTCAGTATTCATTTCCTAGTCAGAACCAAAGTATTGTTGGCTAGCCTGTCTTGGGCCGATCCTCTAGATACTTGCCTTATCAGGGCTTAATTTAGTTTTATCAAGACTTACGAGTATTGGGCTTGACCACGTGACGTGTGGGCTTAAGGGCACGTTGCAATTTGGATCCGACCTTCTGGATCCTATCAATAATGGGTTTAATGCTATTTGGCCTTGCGGGATTGAGCATGCAATCAGGCTACTATGTTATGTTTGATGAGATTATCATGACATGTGTACGGTGCTAATCAGAGGACGGTTTGATGTATCATCACTTATGATTTCCATGTCAAAAGAAAGTTTTTGTGGGTATGAATTCGGATGTACATGTAATATATTTGTTTCTTATTTTCATCTATTTATTTAAAAGTTTAATGATCTAGTTAGGGTAGTAAATGAGGATACAACTAAAATGCATTGTAAATATAGAATGCTACCATTATATGACCGTCTCACTGAATATATCGCATTCCCAAGTTGTTTTAATAGTATCTAATGATACATCAAACCGACTTCTGGTCAGCACCGTACACGTGTCATGATAATTTCGTCAACGAAACGAAGCAAACTCGATTGCACACTCAATCCAGCAAGGCCCAAACAACAGTAAGCCTATTATTGGCAGAATCCAGACAGTCGGGTTCGAGTTGCAATGAGCCAGTAAGCCAACATGTCACGCGGCCAGGCCTAATACTCGAAAGACCTCTAAGGCAAGTATTTGAGAAATCTGCCCAAGACAGGCAGACCAACAACACATTGGATCCGACTAGGAAACATATATCAGAGTATTAGTCGGGCAAGGAAACTTCCTTGCATGGACAATGCTCAGAAAGGGAAATCTCTCACACAGATCTAGGAACACAAGTCGTGTAGAAAAACTATCCCACATGGACAACTCCCAATCAGGAAAGGATCTCTACGACAAAATCACTTTTTCTAAACTACGCCACCAAAGGCCTAGCCGAACGAGGACTCCTTAACTATAAAGGGGGATAAGATCGACGAACTAGAGGTATGTAATATAACCCAGTTTACAGCTTTAAGTCTCTCTTAAGCCTTATCTAACTTAAGCATCAAAGTGTCATCGACTACCACACGGTGGTCCTCGGCTCACGTTTGCTACATGTGCAGATCCAGGTAAGCAATGAGGAAGGAGAGCAGAAATCGACTACATCAGTATCCAAACATGAGAAAATGTCCTTTCAACCATGGTTGAAAAAATATATGTTTTTTGAACTAAAATCAATATTTTTATGTTATTTAAATAATAGGGTTTTTTTAGTTTGGCACTTATTAGTTAATACTTATTAGAGTTTGGTCCTCGTTTTGAAAGTTATTTGAGTCAAATCATCGTTCTCTGACGGAACCGATAAGTCAAAGTCATTGATCGATCAAAATTAATTTTCGGACCCTTTTGCCCTTACCTTAGGTTAAACCATAGTTAAGCCCCAAATAGTTGTTCGGGAAAATGAGTACTAAACACTAATTATTTGAAAAACTGTAGGGGTCAAATAATATTTAATTTAAGGTTTTTGTTTTTGCTTGTGCGATCTAGTACACAATAAAGAGAAGTTATAATATAACAATAAGCATAACACCAACACTAGGGCGGGCCTATTAAGGGGCGAGGGGGGGGGGCAGCTAACCTCCCTCCCCGTTGATTTTTAAAATATTTTTAATAAATACTTAGCCTTATAAAAAATCAATTATGTAATGTATAATTCAATATGATAATTGTTCATTCAATTATCTCTACATGTCTTTGTTGGTTTAGTGGTTACAAGTTTAACATTTTTAGTAAAAGATCCGAGTTCGATACACTTGGAGCGTAAGATTTCTTTATGGCTATTGACAATTAATTAACTATACATTTTTTATGTCTATTGATAATTACTATTCTTCATCATTGTTACTCGCCTGATTTTTATTTTCAATGCAATTTTATTAGTAATTGCAAATATTATAAAAACTATGTAGTATAAAAACTTATTTTCGGTCCTCCTGGAGTGTATGATTTTTTATGGCTATTGACAATTATTACTTTTGTCATTGTGACCTGCTCCAACCTTTTTGGTTTTCAATGCAATTTTATACGTAATTGCAAACATTAAAAAAATAAATTGTTTGTTCACAAGTGGTATAAAACCGCCAAAAAAATATTTGATATTAATATCTAAATAATAACAATATAATTCAATGAAAATATATACAATTATCCAACTCATACAAAATTTGATGCTCATGTAAATCATTTTTTTCTATAAAATTTTATTAGGATCTTATTATGTTTGCAGTTTATGAAGAAGGAATATCCTGATCGAGATCTCTCATATTATGAAGAGGTAGCATATGGGAAGTTTGGAGTAGACTCTGATCCGTCCGAAGAGGAAGGTGACCCGATGAGGGCGATAAAAAAACAATACGTACAAATGTGTCTCTTGCTAAGTCTGGTTCTGTTGTATCTGACTCTCCTCCTTAGGAGGAATGAACCTTGTATTTTTTGGCTTGCAAATGAATAACATTTTATACTTGTGCGTTTTTTTTTTCTACTTTCCCTATTAACTTTTATTTGCTTTGTCTTACCGCGACATTAGTTGTCAGACTAGAGGCCCTGCTAGGTCAAGAAGCCGTATGATTGATCTGCTGGTGAGAGTTCCAATTGCTTGTGTTGCAATAGTTCGTGCAATCTTGGTCGGAATCCTCTTAGAAATTGAGGAGTGTGATTCACCCTTTCTCTGATGGTCTGGTTGTATATTGGAACAACAATTGTTGTTGTAAGCGAACTAGTCAGACTGTGGTTTTAGCACATGCACCGTCGTAGATAGTCTTCGCGAGTCCTCCGAGTCAAGCTTCCAGAGCTCTGGCCTTATTTTTTACTCGTTTTTACCTGCTATTGGTGGAATAGGCTTAGTAAGAGGTTGTCATCGCCAGTTATAACTAACTAAACTGGGGTCAGGTTCGCCGACCATCATTTGTGATTGAACGGTGGTCCCTGGCAACCCATCTTGATCAGGCGTCGAGGGCAATGACTAGACTCCCACTTTCCAACCCATCTTGATCCGCTTTTGGCGAACTAGGAATTTGAGTGAGCTAGAAGTTATCATCGTTAGTCGTTCTAACTAAACTTTGGTAGGGTTCGGTGATCATTGTCTGTAATTGGCCAACGATCCCTGGCAAGCCATCGTGGAGAGGCGTCATAGCGCTGACTAGGCTCCTACTTTCTAAACCGTCAGAATCTACACACAACGAACTAGGCTTAGACCATACCGATGCCATCATCATCAACGGTTACTGACTAAGCTTTGGTCAGGTTCGGTGATCATCGTTTACATAAGAGTGGTGATCTCTGGCAAGCCATCTTGATCAGGCATCGAGAACGCTGACTAGACTCCCACTTTCTAAGCCGTAGAAATCAGTTATTGGTTGACTAGACTTGAGCGAACCAAAAACTATCGTTATCGGTCGTGACCGACTAAGCTTTGGTCGGGTTTGGTCACTAGTGCCCATGTTTGGACAATGACCTCTGGCAAGCTGTCTCGATCAAGCATCAGAGTGCTGACTAAGTTGTCATTCTCTAAGTCGTTGACACCCGTTTAACTGACTGGGGATTAGAGCGGATAAGAAGCTTTTGTCATAGGTCGAAACTAACTAAGCTTTGGTTAGGTTCGACGACCATTATCTATAGTTGGACAACGGTCCCTGGCAAGCCATCGTGGTCAGGTATTAAGAATGTTGACTAAGCTCCCACTTTCTAAACCATCGTCATCCATTTTTGGTGAGCTAGGCGTCAAGGCGACCATAAGATATTGTGATTAGTCGGGTCTGACTAAGCTTCAGTCAGAATAAGATTTCGGGCGTGCAAGTCTAACTTGGGGGTCCTGACTTACTTAACTGGCCTAGCGGTCTAATTCAGAAGTCGGATCGATTGATCAGACTAATAATACATTGACCAGCTTTAATGAACAATAGAGGAATAATAGCAGGGTGGACGCCTTGGATTTTTTGTTAAGTGCGCTCTCTATTCCATGGGCGTTCAAGGCCTTCGTTGTTTGTGTTTTTGCTTATGAGAGAAAAAAAGAAAATCTTTCTATATCAGCGTGCCACATGTACGACGCAGGTTGCGAGACGATTCAGTTTCGGTTACTCCCCCAATTAATGGGTTGCATGCAGGGTCATTAATTCGATGAATGTGGACTCGTGCAGTTGCAATTAGAACCGTCGTTTCCCTTTTTTCATACGACATTTAATGTTGACGTAACGGCTGGTTGATGCTACTTCCTAAACCGCCTTGCCTATATATATATAGGCTAGTCGTTCTCCATCTTAAGCATTGTAGAGTATGTTGATCAAATGGATTTTACCAGATAATAAGCTTTGGGTTTTCCAAAGGTTGAGAGAAAATCTTTGTTACTAGAGTCTTCGAATGTTCTGACATTTACAGCCGTGCGTCTTAATATGACATGTTATTATGTGATGCCACCTTATCTGGGTGAGCATCACATTGACTCCATGAGATCTTGTAATAACTTCTTATATTTCGAAGAATAAGTGCGGACTCCTGCAGCTAGTTTATGGTTGAATGGAGCGTCGGCGGACATGACTTTTGTTCCTAGGGTGGTACCTCTGCGTCTCCCCAGGCATTACACATTTGAGAGGTGCCCCCATCTGGCAGCACTGTGAGACTCAATCATTCCACTGTTCAGGGATATTCTCGTCTGCCGTCATTTGCTTTCTTCGCATTCGAAAGGCATATTTGCGAAGCAAAGAATTGAATGAGTGTTTGCATCCTTCTTCAAGTACTTTACTTTCATCACCTTATCTTATGGAGGCATATTGGTGGAACGAAGTTTCGACGTGTGTGTTAGTAGATGCATATTGGCGCCTGACTTAGATACTTGTAGTGTATAAACTTCTATACTAGTTGGTCGGCAAACTTTGTAATTGGTCGATCTCAAATCTTACCGCAAGTGCACGGTTATCTGTTGAGTTAAATAACGGCAAGTACGGGTCGAATCCCACAAGGAGAGCTATAAAATGCGGAAAACTAATATTCAAATCTCTTTTGAAACTTAACCTAGTTAGAAAAGAAGTGATTGGTGAAGTTTTTGAAATAAAAATGCAAAGTAAAACCTAAATGTATTAGTTAGGGTTTTGAGTTTACCATCATGAGTATGATTCTAATCCCGAATGATCTCCATTCGAATGTGCGAATCAATCTATTTGCTCCGGAAGTGGTAAAGATGAGAAACCAAGCTTGGAATCAAGAGGTTGACATTTCTTATGCTTCCAGGAAACATATTAGCAGGTGGAGTGACTGACTGGTTGGCTAATTGCGCTACGGAGCTAGAAAAAAATAAGCTGGGATAGCGTATGGATAAAGGGCATAAGCATCTCGTGTTGGGGATGTCATACCTGAATCATGTGGCTACAACTATTATTGAAGTTGAGGTTGCTCGTGAGAGAGTGTATGCCATAGAACGAGTCTTTGCAAACTTGCAGAAGTCATACTTTGACGTTTTCTACAAGATTGAATCATTATGGAGCAACTCGAAGCTCACTCAGATGCTGGAGCGGAGTCCTGGCACACAAGGTCGGAGACTCGAAGGGTTTACTTGGAAACACTTGAGTCTGATCTGGTGGGGGTAGTATCTGAGGGATCGGTTCGAAAATGAACTGAACCTTGCCCATTGTGACTTACAATTTTCCCAGGAAACTGTGGTCGGAGTGGAAGCTGAGATACGGGCTCTGAACGCCGAAATGGCCAAGGAGTCTGAATGGATTATCTGATGTCAGTAGTTGGAGGCTGATGTTTATTTTAATGCCAAAAGCGTGCGGACTATGGAAGAACAGCTCCTTTCGGCACATAATAAGCTAAGTGTTGTTCATGATAACTTGGGCATTGAGCAATCCAAGACTGACATGCTGTCGGGCAAACTGGAGCAGTTGGGGCGGAAGCTTGCTGAATTAAGGACGCGCAAGGAGAAACTTCTCAAGTCCCAGGGCATATTTGAGTTCAACAGAGTCATGCATGGAAGGCTGGAGCTGTTGCAAGCATATTTCAGATTTTGTAAGCTTCAACTAGATACTTATCCTAATTATTTTTTATTTTAGTTATATATTCTAGTTATATACTTGATAAGGTTATCAATATTGTGACATTATTTTGACTTAAATTTGGACTACACTGGATTCAATTTGGTATATGCAAGGTACTTTTGATAGTTATATTTTTTTATTAGTTACTAGCTTGGGTAGGAAAAACTTTTTTGTTCCACCCTTGATAACTACTATTAGGGGTGGGCATTTAGGACCGAAAACCCGGACCGAACCGACAACCGGACCGATTGGGTCGGTTCGGATCGGTTTTAATTAATTAAAAAAATTTCGGTTGTAAAAGCTCGGCCTGGCCCGAAATTTTTGGTCCGGGCCTTGGTTTCCATTTCTGAAGCCCGTCGGGTAACCGGCCCGGCCCGACTCCTTCACTTAACTAATTCTCTCCCCTCAACTTCACAGTGAGTCTCATTCTCCAGAAATTCTAAATGGCGAGGAAACCAGCGAGAAATTCTAAATGGCGAGAAATTCACATAGAGTCTCATTCTCCCTCTCCGGAGGCCGATCTGAGGCCGCCTTCCTCTCCCCTCCCTTCTCACAGCGGAGGCGAAGCCGCATACGCCTCTTCTCTTCTCACAGCTGAGGCGGAAGCGGAGGCCGATCTGAGGCGGAGGAGGAGGTCGTCTCCCTCTCCCCTCCCTTCCCCACTCTGAAAAGCAATGATCAGATCATCACTTTGGAACACAGAAGAAGGAAAGCAATGATCAGATCCCCTCCCTTCCCCATTTTTGCAATGATCAGATCATCCACACTCTCAGATCTTGATCAGTCAGATCTTTGATCAGATCTGATCTTTGATCAGATCTGATCTCAGATCCCCTCCCTTCCCCATTTTTGCAATGATCATATCATCCACACTCTTAGATCTTGATCAGATCTGATCTCGGATCTTTGATCAGATTTGATCTCGGATCTTTGATCAGATCTGAGATTCTTCAGAGATTTTTTTTGGATGTTGTTTGTCTCAGTGTCTCACCATGAATTGTATCCAATTTGGATGTTGCTCTTAGGACCGAGACCGGCCCGAAATTCGGTTAACTGGGACCTCGGTTAACCGGTCAACTCGGTCCGGTTTCGGGCCTCATAAACATGGGCCCGAACTTTTCGGTATGGTTTTCGATTTTTACACTTTGGCCGGTTACCCGTACTTGCCCAGCCCTAACTACTATTGATGATACATGAAATTGTCCTCTGATCAGCACCGTACACGTGTCATGATAATCTCATCAACATAACGAAGTATGCCTGATTGCACGCTCAATCCAGCGAGGCCCAAATAGTAGTAAGCCCATCATTAACAGAATCTAGACAGTCGGGTCCGAGTTGCAATGAGCCAGTAAGCCCACACGTCACGCTATTAGGCCCAATACTCATAAGACTTCTAAGGTAAGTATCTGAGAGATCTACTTAATACAAGCAGGCCAGCAACACATTGGATCCGATTAGGAAACATATATCAGAGTATAAGTCAGGCAAGGAAACACATTGGATCAGATTAGGAAACATATATCAGAGTATAAGTCAAGCAATAAAACCTCCTTGCATGAACAACACTCATTAAGGAAAACCTCTCCCGCAGATCTAGGAACACGAGTCATATAAGAAAACTATCCCAGATGGACCTAAAAGGGAGATAAGGTCGATGAACTAGATGTACGCAATATAACCCAAATTACAATTTCAGCCTCTCCTAACTTAAGCATGGGAGTGCCATCGGCCACCACATGGTGGTCATTGGTTCACGTTTGCTACCTATGCAGGTCTAGGTAAGCAGCGAGGAATGAGAGCAAAAATCGACTACATCAACTAATAACTATTTGTCATTTCGCTCCGTGACTAAAATCATGGGTCCGCCACTGAACACTAAGCATATACCAATATAAGCACCAATAGTCGTTTCATTAACAAAAAACATATTACCATTATAGTTTTCTGACTAGCCAAAAAAAGAATGCAAACTCAACCAAATTCAACAATATTCATCTAGTCTAGGAAAAGAGCATGCAAGCTAAACCATATTCATCAACTCTAAAAATCTAAGAAAAGAACATGGAAGCTCAACCAAAATATGAAATAATATGACACAAACCAAAATGAACCAAACACACAAGGACTAAAGCTAATGATGGAATACATGAGAGGTTGAAGCTCCTTGGGACTGAGACAAATTTTGTGACAATTGAGCATAATTTTCCCATTGCATAGCTGGTGTGGAGGGTGCGTCACCAGAGTTGAACCAGTCAGTAGCCTTTCTATAGGTGTTCTGTTTATGCTTTTTCATTAAAGAAGGCATGGAGGGGAGGACTAAAGGTGTTCTTGCAGGAAGTTGGAGTTGTTCATCACCTTGTTGCCCATAACCTTGTCCAACTTCATCACCATACAAATCAGCAGTGTCTCTAATAAAGTCTCCAAACAATTTATCAAAATCTACTTCTACTGCTGGTTTTTTAGCCGAATGATGAGGTAATCCACAACTTATTTGACCATCACCGTCAACTTGGTCTCCTGTAGGTAATACACCACCACTTAAATCTTCTTCACCATTACCAACATCATGCTTATCTTTTTCACCATTACTATCATCAAGATTATCTCCTTCAAAAGTTGCATCAACATCTTCAAATTGTGTTTCCGTCTCTTCATCGAGCCTATAAGTTTCTTCTGGACCTACTTCATCAATCCTGAAAAATTAACCTCCAAACTTAAACAACTCTACTAGCTCATCATCATCATTTCCATACTCAACATCTGGTAAGTGGAGTTCTTTCTTTACATCATACTTTGTTGTTTGCTGAATACCACTACCTTCCTCAACTGACTGCTCAACGCCCTCACCTTCATCATCTTGGGACAACACAAGTGGGTCATATTGGGTATTGCTAAAGAGAAACCTTGGTGGCTTGGGTTTGTCATATGATACATTATCTACAACTCCAATCATATATAAGTGGTACACAAATCTCTCACCTCTAACTTCTTCACCAACAATGTGGTCCCACATAAATAAAATTGTTGGTTTGTGTCTATTATTTGCATTTTTCAATTGTTTTTCCCTCCAACTTTAAAACCCCATTTTTCAACCCACATATCCTTTCAAGGTCAGCCATCAAGTCAATATGTGAGAAAATATTCACATCTATGTCTTTCAACAATGAACACAAACCCCATTGATGATACATCAAATTGTCACCTGATCATGGCCATACACGTGGTGCAAACCATTACAACTAGAGAGAACCATTACAAAGAAAATAAGTCGTGATGAGAATCACTCCCCCAAGGACACATCTCAATGAAGGAGGAGAATGTCATAATAAACGTCCCCTTTTCATTGCGCCATTCGAGCTTAACTCATGCTCATACTTGAATGCAATCATTATATAAGGTAAATAAAAATGTATGAGAAGGGCATCTGATTATTCCATCAACACTATGCAAGTTTAGCTAAACTCTGTCTAAATTAACCTCTCTCCTACATATTTATTGACTTGAGCATCGGAGTGCCTTCGGCCACCAAAAAGATGGTCTTTGACAATCTAACCCTTGTTTTGCGGGTTGAATTTCTAGGAGACAAGATTTGAACGCATCACCCATCATATAATCTTGTATGTTGATTCCATTGACCCCCATGATTGATCATGAATGTTCTCAATTGACTTGTCATCCTTACAATCAGTAACAATATGTTATAATACTTTAAGAACTCAAGCATTCAATACATAATGTATATATGTGTGTGTGTGTGTAATAAGTATGTTTTCCAAAAAGTTTGTGTGCAAAAAATGTGCCCCGAGTTCTCTCTAACTTTCTTTCAAGCATAGCAATAAAGTAATCATTAAAATGCAATGAAAGACACCACAAATCCACAACAACTTTTTTTTTTTTTTTTTTTTTTTTTAATTTTAAATTTACACTTATTCCTATAACCTAATAAACAATCACCTCTGCAAATTTAGGCTCCCTATTAATAGAAAGAAGGTTTGAAATTTACTTATGCAAGTTTGTCTCTTCTTCAAAGCAAAACTCGAGCAGCAGAGATCTCGTCTTCAAATCAAAACTCGAGGAGCAACAAGAAGCAAAGAGCAAAACTCGAGCAGGGGGAGCAGTCTTCAAAGCAAAACGAGGGATCAATGAGCAGGGAGGAGTCTTTAAAGCAAAACAAGGGATCAATGAGCAGGGAAGAGTTTTCGTTGGAGCAGTCGCAGGGAACAAGTAGCAGGGAGCAGTTGTGCATCTTCGTCACAGGAAGGAGGGAAATCGCCGCGACGGAGCAAGAAGGAGGTGCGTCGCAACAGGAGGAGGTTCAACGAAAATTTTTGTGATTTTAGGCAAAATCTCATTCCTTAGTTTAACCTAAGGTAAGGGCAAAAATGTTCGATAATTAATCTTGACCGATCAATGAAGTGGACTTAACGTTTCTGTCAAAAATGAGGGTTAAACTCATAAAGTTTTCAAAACAATGGCCAAACTCTAATAGGTATAAACTAATGAGAGTCAAACTAAAAAAAAACCTAAAGAATATAATCATATTATTGTTAACAATAGTTGTTATTTTTGTAGTGCGCCCTCCTAAATTAATTCATCTATGTTTGGAGACTTGTTTTTGTGACCCAGCAAGATTGTGTAGTTGTAGGTGATCCACTTAAACCAGCATAACTTCAAGCTTAGACCTATGCTCATTACAGTGATGGATAAAAAGGTTGAGAGTTTGGAATTTCATTGGAATTCCTAATAACACATAGAATTTGAGCTTAAACGAACAAATTTCTATTTTGACTTCCCATTTATGCCTTACTTAGTTTTCATTTATTGTTAATGACACTAAATACACATGACTAAATAAAAAACTACATCATTTGAGTTCTGTTTGAGCTGAAATTTTGAGGAAAAAAACTTGAGAATTTTTTGACATACGCTTCTTGAGATATCTGCTAAAATGCTATATGGTTGGATTCTTCTATCATTATCACAAAGTAAGCGACGACAACTTGGGCACAACACAGACTGGCCAAAGGCCGACCAACACCAATTGCCCATATTCGCGGGAAGGGACAGTCCTAAACATGACCAAAAATCATTTATTAAGATATTTAATGGCACATACCTAAACATGTATATCCAGAAATGATGTTGAAACAAACTAAAAGTTTGAGTTGACATGCTTTTAATGCTAATCTGTAATTTCCTCAAATGAGACTCAAAGGACTAAAAAAATTAATGGTTGTGTTTATAAGTATTTAAGTAGATCCCAAATGAACAATAATTTTTAATTTTTTACCTAAATTTTGAATGCCCTGCATTAAATAAATAGAAAACTTGTTTAGTTGGTTTCTTTACTCTGCTATGAGCGTGGTGATCGTATTGCTTCAAGTACCGGTCATTAGAGCATCTCCAATGGTAAAAATTAAAATGGGGGATCAATCATCCCCCATTTTAACCAAAAGCTAAATTTAGGTGTCCCCCTATTTCTTCATCACTCCAACCACACCCCCTATTTTAACTTTTTCATCATTATTTAAATATATCTTTCACTTTTCTATATCAATTTAATTTCAATTATACTCTTATTAATTTCAATTTAATATAATTAAACTATTATAATATTATTAAATATATACTATTATTAATTTCAACTTAAATATATAATATTATTAATTTCAATTATACTATTATTTAGATCTTTTTTTAATTATACTATTATTAAATTCAACTTAATCTTAATTTGATTAATTAAAAGAAGTTGGAAAATTTTAAATATTTTTTAGTATTAATAATTAGTTTTTAAAAGAGTTGGTTTTGTTTTTAATTTGGAAAATAAAAGAATTGGAATATTTTAGTATTATTTAAGATTTAGGAGATGGTATGGTTTTTTCCTAAATTTAGGGGAATTTGGAACTAAAGTTAAAATATGGAATGTTTTAGGGGATCCATTGGAGCATGCATTTTCTAACATAAACCCTTAAATAGCTATTTTAAGGTTCCATTGGAGATGCTTAGAGCACCTCCAATGGAAAAAGTTAAAATGTGGGATCAATCATCTCTAATTTTAACCAAAAGCTAAATTTAGGCGTCTCATATTTCTTTATCACTCCAATCACATCCCCTATTTTAATTTTTTTCATCATTATTTAAATAGATTTTACACTTTTTTCATCATCTATTCATTTTGTTTTGATTTTTTTTAATTTGAAAATTAAAGATATGAAATATTTTAATGATATTTCAAAATTTAGGGGATGGTTGATTGCTTCTAAATTTAGGGAAAAATTGAATGTGAAGTTAAAATGAAAAATAGTTATGCAATTTCTCACATTAGACATCTAAAATAACTTTTTGACTATTTTAGATGCTATTATTGGTACATAAATATGAAAGGCTTAAAATTTTAGCTGACCCACACCAATTAAAACAAAAAACAAAACATCATTATATCCACATGACTATGCGCGCCACTACTTTTGTTTTTCATGTATCCTACTATTCATGATAAAAATGTGAGTTCAATGCAATCAAACACGCCACCTGAGACTTTAAGTATTGATATGGGGCTGATTGCATGATTTGATAACTGTGTGCTTGGCTTATCAAGAGTATGATAACCTATTTGCCTTATGTCATATCTAGGGAATCATTTTATGATGATGATGGACGATTTTGAGTTGGCCTGGCTCTCTAGAATTTTTTTTTCTTAATTTAATTTAATGACAATATGTATGATCGGTAGAGCCGTGAAAAGAAGACACATGTAAGGCCTCAATTCAAAGAACCTTAAAAAAAAAAACTTTTAATTTGTGATGGCTGTCCCTTTCAGTCGCCACCACTTCTCGGGGCGAACTGCCCCCAAGTAGAAATAGAATAAGAACTCGTCTAAATGGCGAGGAAACCAGCGAGATGGCGAGGGGGAAGGGTTGCATTCCTCCCCTCACTAGTTTCCTTGCCATTTATAATTTCTGCTAGAATAATAATAATAGCGAGGAAATGGGCTTGTCTTATTAGCGAGGTGGTGCAACCCTTCATCTCCTCAAAATGTGTGCCATCGCACATCTCGAGGGAGATGGAGGGTTGCATTGCATCCCCCTCCCTCGCCCGTTTCCTCGCCAATTAGAATTCCCCATAACAGTAAGAGAGGGAGATTAGAAGGTGGAATATTCTGTGGAAACTTGGGAAGAGAATACGTTGACAAACCCCCAGATGGGTTTCCATTTTCTTCTCGATCTAAACCCCCTCCCTCCCTGTACTATATATATAGCCATCTCTGGATTAATAACAACGATCAAGAAAGAGGTAGGTGCTCATCAGTAGTTGCAGACCAAGAAAGAAAGAAAGAAACAGTGATGATGAGTTCTAGTGTTGGTGTTGGTCACTTATTTCCCACAGATTTTTTGGTTCCATCTCCATCTCCACCAAAGATTAGCAGCAGCAACAGCAGAGTTGCTAATTACTGCATGTTCCCCACAGATTTGCTTCCTCCTCCATCAAGATTGGTTTTGTCTCTTGAAAACAAAACTCCTCTACAAGTTGCGGTCAACAACAACACCCAGGTGACTTGTTCCTTTGTGGAAAACAAAGACGACCCCAACAAGTTCAATGGAGATCATCATGAAGCAGAACCACAAGTAGAACTTAATTAGTTCCCTGAGTGACTTGTTATCAAACTCAGAGGAGGGAGGCTAAGGCAGAGGACCACGATGATGAGGCTTCAAACACTACTACGTATTGATCAGTAGTACTTCTTTTGTTATATATAATATAGCTGTTTTGGCAATAGAAGAAGCAAACTCTCTTTGTTATGATTTGGAAAGTTTTCATTGGTTGTTTTGCATTAATTGAAACATAGGTCTCGATGGTATTGCATGCCGTATCATGAAATTTATCATCAAATCAATTACACCCATCTTTACTTACTATTGATTAATTCTTTCTTGAATTTCTTTGTATTAATTTGATTTTTGCTGGTAAGGAGTAGCCTTTGGTTAGAGCCCCAAAATTAATTAGTTTAATCCAAATCCCTTCCCTAAACCTAATCATGATGTCATCATTCACATGTATTCTCAGTCAACACTTGAAAGATAATCAAGTTCAATTTGATCTGGTCAATAAAATTATTATTTTTGTTTGTATAACTGATGAATGCTCTATGGTCATCAATCTTGGATGAACCCCGCCAAGACTATTCAGAGTTTACTCATTCTTCCCCCCTAGATCTACTTTATCAAAGTATTGTCTTAGATGGTGAAAGGGCTTGTTCATTACAACCGCAACTTGGTCAACTCCATCACTTTCCAAGATCACAAGTTACAACAGTCAAATTGAGCTCAACAACCAAGTGGATTTCTTTGTGAAAGATCATTAAAGCAAGCAGCAGACAAGGTAAAAAAAACCCACAAGCAATATTAGAGATGACCCACAAGCAATTGTTTTTGTTTATCATATTTCTTGCTTCATATCAAACCAGTAAGAAAAACAGGTCTCAACCACTGCTTGATGTTAAAGGAAAACATGTATATATATTAAAAATTAAACAACAGTGTACAAAAATCAGGGTCATCTACCACCTCATCACATCAGTTGTTGATTTTATAGTATGTATGTATGTATACTAATTAATGACTATAAAAATGCTACATCCTTGTTCAAAATGTACAAGACGCAAAGTTAAATTCATCATTTACACTTCTGTTGCTGTAGTTTACATTTCAGATCTCCATAACAAAAATTGAGTACATGGTAACATCGGTAAACTTGAGGAGAAAACTAATTATAACATGAACTAAGAAAAATGATGCATCATTAACGAGCCACCTCGACATTGCAGACCCTACAAAAAGTACTTCATTTAGCAGTGTGTTGGGCTTTTGCATGATCCCAACATCATACATGCATACAAAAGGCGCAAAAACCTGGAGCACTCTTGATGCTACAAACATGGAACCTCGATTTAGAGATGTAAATTAATGCAATGAAAGTGTAGAATAGCAGGCTATCATTTTCCTGTCATATTGAAATAATTTCTTGTGTTGTTGCTTACGCGGAACCCATGTAAATTAGTTGCTAGGACGACTGACTCTAAACATCATGTGAATGTATAATTAAGTACATATATAAGATCGTAAAATATGATGATCTGCATCTCAACTCTCAAGAGCCAGACTTGTTGCTAAAAGCTGAGTTACAAAATAAAAGTGCGACCCTCATTTGAAGGGGTGTTGAGTATCTCTTGCCCAATACCAAATTGTGACTCCTATCACTTCATCCACATGAAGAACTAGACACCTGGTATTATGACAAAACAATCTTTGAGAACCACTAGGGCTGAAAACCGAACCATCGGTTCGGTTTTTCACTTAAACCATGAACCGAACCGACCTAGGTCGGTTTTAAAATTTTCAAACCGAAACCGAACCGACCATTAACAAAACCGATCCGAAACCGAACCGATTCTAATTTATGCAAACCGTAACCGAACCGAACCGACTAAAATCGAATCAAAACCGAAATAAAACCGAACCGAACCGACTATTTTAAATATATTATATTATTTATATATAAAATATATATTATTTATTATATATATTCGGTCGGTTCGGTTTGGTCGGTTAAAATCACATAGAAACCGAAAACTGAACCGACCACTTCGGTTTTGAATTTTTTTAAACCGAAACCGATCCGAACCGAATTTAAACTGATTGGTTCGGTTTTGATCGGTTCGGTCGGTTTAGTCGGTTTGATCGGTTTTTTGTTCAGCCCTAAGAACCACCATTGAGCAAGGGAGAAGAAAAGGATGAAACCCTCTCCAATATATTGTATTTGTCAACCAAATTAAATTATCAAGCATTCATGGATTCTTAAAACCGCAACCTCCACACAAGTCCTTACGTAATATTATTATGACCCACAAGCCACTAATAATTTTAAAATCACACAGGAATATGTTCAGTTACTTGATTTTTTTTTTCCAAGGCAAAAGGGTTGAAAATCTCCTTCCCTTTCAATTTGAGTTGGTAAATTGGTCAACATCTGTCACAATTCCCAATGATAAATAGAACCCTCTCCCTAAGCTTTTGGTTGGGCTGCTTACATTACAAAAAGGAATTAAGGTTAACATGCAGCATCATGAAACAATCAATTTCAAATCATACTAAAATATGATAATGCACAGCAAATAAGATATTTTAGCCCATTTGCAAGCAGACCCAGCAGCTTCACTAAGATGAGAACAACCAGGAATTTCAAAGCAATAGGTCGAATTATCCGTGGCATCTGCTGCCCAGAGATTGTTGATTTGATCACGTATTTTCTTGACCAGATCAAAGAAGCCAACCTGTGTATGAGGTGACGGTGGTTATCACACAATTAAAGAATGCACATGAAAAGAAAAAAGAAAAAAAGTTACAATTCCATAGTGCATTGATTCTTAAAACATACACATACCATTGTAGTTAAGGCATTGAGGCAGAGGTGAGGCGAACGGGCCTGAAAATGCATGAGACATGAGGCGGTAGGCTAGGCAGATGAGGCGGATGAGAGTGGGAACTTCTTTTGGCAGGGGCGGATCTACAGCTTGGGTAAGGGGGTCAATTGACCCCCTTAGGTTTTGAAAAAAAATCTATCAAAGTATATAAAACTTCAATCTTGCCTCCCTTAGAAATTTTATTTTGCCCCTCTTATAAAAACAAAAATTGCAATTACAAATCACATCATAATTACAATCCCTAATTACAGATTACAATTGAAGAAAACAAAAACAATTGAGTTGTCGCTTCTAATCTCCGCCTCCACGCCTTCAATCCTCGACAATGTCTTCATCTCCATCCCTGTGAAACAAGGTGAGATTGTTTGATTATAGGTTCTAAATGAAATCAACAGGACAATTGAACAACAAAATCACTTTTAATCTTAACATCTCTTCTTACCTTGGATTTCTCTGATGAATCAAAAACCTAGATCAGAAACTCGAGAGAGAGATGGAGAAAGATCTCAGAGAGATCGGACAGAGATCAAAGAAAGAGATGGAGAAAGATCTCAAAGAGAGATCACAGGGAGAGATCAGAAACTCGATCTCTCTCTGATGAAACCGAGCTCGATCTTCCTTCATCAAACTTGATCTCTCTGATTGTTCTCCAACACTCCCTTCTTAGTAAGAGATCAGAAAAAACCTAGATAGATATCAGAAACCTAGATAGAGATCAGTAGTTCTTACCCTGGATCTCTCTCTCTCTGATGAATAAAAAACCTAGATACAGATCAGAAACTCAAGAGAGAGATGGAGAAAGATCTCAAAGAGAGATCAGACAGAGATCAGAGAGAGAGATCGAACAGAGATCACAGGGAGAGATCAGTGTTGAACTCTGATGAACTCGATATCTCTTCTGATGGAGATCGATCTCTCTTCTGATCGATCTCTCTTCTGATGAACTCTTCTGATCGATCTCTCTTCTAACCTAAATAAATAGGTTAATTCAGCCCACTTGTAATAACCGCAAGTGCACGGTGCCTAACTGGTAGACAACGGCAAGTACGGGTCGATCCCACGAAGAAGGTGGATGCAATTGAATTTTAGAATTTAATTAAACTAATTTATAGGAAAGGGGGTTACAGCATTTTTAAAGTTAAACTAAAAATAAATTAAAAATAAGAAAACTAAGAAAAATAAAAGATAGATGAAATGAATTTTTGTGGGCTTGGACTCACAATTTAGTTAGCAAAATTATTTAAATCTAAATTACTGAATTTAAATACGAGAAGCGTTAGGGATGAGAATCCCTTGCTTGCACCGAATATATGATCGTTAAAATTCAATTAAACTTATATCATGTTTCTATCAAACATTAACAAATTATTTCAAGCAAATACGCTCTTACAAAGTATTAAGTGTCTTTTTAGGGCACACTTAATCAAAGTTTAAGCTTAATATTTTTAGCACATGCTTTGAATATTAATAAAGGATAATTCTAACTACCAAACATATCAAGTTTCATTTCTCGAACATGCAAGGTGAAAGCAATTTATCAAAATTCAGAAATAAATTGTAATTAACAATTAAGCACACAATTCAGTAAAATGAATCAAAATAACTTATACAACCCATTTAGTTTATCACAAGCTTGATATGGTGGCACTCAGCAGATCAGCAGGTGGTTGTGCACGAATCCCGAGGAAAATGGTCCCAAAACGCTCTGTGGTGGTACAGAGCAAAACCGGGGGTGTGAATAGCCGAATAACCGAATTTGACTCTTTCTCCCGCCCTCGCTACAGTACTGCCTCGCCCGGTCGTCTTCTCCAGCGCGACAGCGCTTGTTCTCGCGGCTTTCCTTCGCTCCTCGCGGCCTTCCTCGTCCTCAAATCATCTCCAGAACCTGAAAAAGAGAAATAGAGGGTGAGGAAACACCAATAAAACCGCAAAAACAGAGAATGAAAACGAGGACAGGAGCTCCCTGTTTCTGAGTTGCGAACGCTGTCTCGCGAAGTGGTGGCGGAATTGCTCGGTCTGGTCGTGACGGTGGTCGCGAGAGAGGGAGTCAGGAAGAAGCTCGAGACGAAGAGAGGCCGAGAAATGATGGGAAACAGGGTCTGCGAGGCAGAACAGAGTCGCGGTGCGGCTCTGTTTCGCGGCGTGGTTGCGGTGGTTCTGTCGCGGAGAGTCGTGGTCTGTTGTGGTGGTGGGACTCGTGCGGAGGTGGTGGCAGTTGTGTGGACAGGGGAAAGGAGCAGAGAGTGGTGGTGGAGGGAAAATTGGACGTGAAACAGGGTTGTCACACCCCTGTTTCACGGTGGTGACGGTGGCGGTTGCGGAGCTCGGTGGTGGCGATGGTGAGGTGACTGTGTGCTGAGTGAGTGGAGTGAGTGAGAGATGGATGAGTGGAAGAGGGATAGGTGGTGGTGGTGAGGGTGAGGTGAATTTGAGAGAAAGAGGATTGAATTTTTCTTCCTAATTTGCTTCTTTTCCCTTCTCTTTTCTCCCCCTTTTCTCACCCTCATTAGCCTCTATTTATAAAAAATAGCCAAGATGAATAAGGATGAGATGAGGGGAAGATTCATCAATGAGGGTAGGATTGGGTTTGGTTTTAGGTTATGGATTAGGTTATGGATGGGGTTTAGGTTATGGATTAGGTTTCGGGTTTAGGTTTGTGGGTTTTAGGTTATGAACTAGGTGTTGGGTGTAGGTTTGTGGATTTTAGGTTAAGAGATAGGTGTTGGGTGTAGGTTTGTGGATTTTAGGTTGTGAGCTAGGTGATGGGTTTAGGTTTGTGATTTGTTTTATACCACCATTGAAATTGCCTAATTGTCGTTTGTGACTGCTTAATATGGATTCATCGTTTAAGCTCAAATTCCTGCAAAGATATTAAAACGAAATAATTACTATAAAATATAATAATCGAAACACTAACATGTACAAATTAAGGGATATATTCTGTAATAATTATGTGAATATCAATGAACTCTGATGGAGATCGATCTCTGATGAACTCTGATGGAGATCTCTGTGAACTCTCTTCTGATGGAGATCGATCAGTGTTGAACTCAGATGGAGATCTCTGTGAACTCTCTTCTCCATCAGTGTTGAACTCAAATGGAGATCTCTGTGAACTCTCTTCTGATGGAGATCGATCAGTGATCTTCTGATGGAGATCGATCAGTGATGAACTCTGATGGAGATCGATCTCTGATGAACTCTGATGGAGATCTCTGTGAACTCTCTTCTGATGGAGATCGATCAGTGTTGAACTCAGATGGAGATCTCTGTGAACTCTCTTCTGATGGAGATCGATCAGTGATCTTCTGATGAAGATCGATTAGTGATCTTCTGATGAACTCGATCTCTCTTCTGATGGAGATCGATCTCTCTTCTGATGAAGTCGATCTCCCTGATTTTCAGTGTTTCTCAGTGATAAAAGTCAAGAAGAAAAGAGAGATATGAAAAGAGAAGAGAAGAGAGAGATATGAAAAGAGGAGAGAATAAAGAATTCACATCTTCTCCTCTTTTCATTTCAGATATCAGGGATGAAAACTGATTTTAAGCCACCATTTGGGTATTTGATAAAAAGAGAGAGAGACAATACATCAATCAATTTATTTTACTGCAATGGTTGAAAAAATAAGAGAGATATGAAAAGACATCAAAATTATTTTACTGTAATTATTGATAAATTTAAGTTTTTTTTTTAATAAAGAGATAAAAAAATTCATACTTTATTAATCACCTTTATGTTTAGATTGGTGAGTATTTATTTAGTTGTTTAAGTTTTGGATGAGTTTTATATTTGTTTAAGTTTTGATGGGGTATTTTATGTTTGTTTAAGTATCTGATTTATCATCTTTATTTGTAAAAGAGAGTTTTATATTTGATATTTAATTTAATTTAATTTGTTTAGGCTTTAATAAAGTGGGTATTTGATCCTTGAAGCTTAAGTGGGTATTTAATTTCATCTGATGAAAATGCCATTATCTCAAGTTCTTGGTATTTGGTAAGGTTTCTTCTATTTCACGTGTTAATTATTTATTTACATTACAAATTTGATAATTTGAGAATCTGTGATAGCATTTTTTAATATGAATATTGGGATTATCTGTTGTATTTGTGTAGTTCAATAGTTGTGCACTTGTGCTTACGAGTAATGGATAGATACTTTAAAAGAATAAATGATGTGAATTCTAGTTCTACTACTCGGGCTGTCACTGATAGGTCTGATAAGGAACTTCCTAGTTCCAAAAGGAGTTGTATTGAGACTGAGTTTGATCCAGAAACTCTTCTAGCAAATCCTGGATTACGTAAGCCAATCAAGGAGTATCATCCCAACATAAGGGATGAAATTCAAAGAACATACTTGCAAAAAGGTCCTTGCCAACCTCGAACACATAATTTTAAGCAAACTTTGCAAGGAAAAGTCTTACGACAATTCAATCCTTCTTGGTTTGATGAATTTCCTACATGGTTAGAATATAGCATAGAGAAAGAGGCTGCATACTGCTTGTGTTGCTACCTTTTTAGATCTGAGAGTAAAGAGCATGTGGGTACTTGTGATGCTTTTGTCATTGAAGGATTTACCAATTAGAAGAAAAAGGATAAGTGACAAACACATGTGGGAGGGTCTAACAGTGATCACAATCAAGCTTGGAGTAATTGTGAAGCTTTAATGAATCAACAACAACATCTTCGAACTGTTGTGAATAAGCAAACAAATGAAGCTCGAAGTGATTACAAGGTTCGTCTAAATGCTTCTATCGTTTGTATTCGATTCTTACTCCGACAAGGATTAGCTTTCCGTGGTCATAATGAATCTTGTGATTCAAATAACCGAGGGAATTTCTTGGAAATGTTACATTTTCTTGGTGACCACAGTAAAGACATCAAAAGGGTAACTTTGGATAAATGTCCTGGGAATCTTAAATTAATAGCACCGAAAATTCAAAAAGATATTGTAAATGCTTGTGCAACCGAAACCATAAATGTTATCATTCAAGACCTTGGAGATTCTTTGTTTTCCATATTAGTTGATGAAGCTCGTGATATATCAATAAAAGAGCAAATGGCTTCCGTGATCCGTTATGTGGACAAACACGGGCATGTGATTGAGAGACTTTTAGGTATTGTACACGTTTCTGACACTTCTGCTCTATCCCTAAAGGCATCAATTGACGCTTTATTTTCAAAGCATAAGTTAAGCATTTCAAGACTACGTGGCCAAGGGTATGATGGGGCAAACAATATGCAAGGTGAGTTCAACGGTCTTAAAACATTAATCTTAAAGGAGAATGGAAGTTCATTCTATATTCACTGCTTTGCACATCAACTTCAATTAGCACTTATTGTCGTTGCAAAGATTGAGGATTCCATTGTTTTATTATTCTCTTTGGTCACAAGTGTTGTGAATGTGGTTGGTGACTCATGTAAGTGTCATGATATTCTTTTAGAAGCACAATCTATTAACACTCTAAAAGCACTTGAAAGTGGTGAACTTGCAAGTGGAAGTGGCCAAAATCAACAATCAACTCTTAAAAGAGCCGGAGATACACGTTGGGGCTCACATTACAATACTTTGATAAGCTTGATTAAGTTGTTCAATTCTATCATCGATGTGCTCGAGTGCATTAAGGAGACCTCATAATATGCTGAGCAAAGAGTTGAAGCATGCACTTTATTAGATTCACTACTATCTTTTGATATTGCATTTGGACTTCATTTGATGAAAAGTACATTAGGAATCACGAATGAATTGTCACAAGCATTGCAAAGAAAGGACCAAGATATTGTGAATGCCATGGGTTTGGTCATAGTAGCTAAGAAACGCTTACAGTTGATGCGAGATGATGGATGAAACAATTTGCTAGATGAAATATTCTTATATTTGTAGCAAACATGCTATAGAAATGCCTAACCTTGATGAATTTTATGTTGCTCGAGGACGGTCACGACGTAATGTTGAAAAGGTGACAAACATGCATCGTTATCGGGTTCAGTTATTTAATGTTGTTATTGATTTGCAACTTCAAGAGCTCAACAACCGTTTCAATGAAGTGAATACTGAATTGCTTTTATGTCTTTCATGCCTGAGTCCAAATGATTCCTTCTCGAATTTTGATAAGGAAAAATTGATTCGTTTTGCTCAGTTTTATCCAAATGATTCTCAGAAGTACAACTTGATGCTCTTGATAATCAGTTGGAGACATTTATCATTGATGTAAGGTCGAATAGCGAGTTCTTGAATTTGACAGGAATTAGCAATCTTGCTGAGAAGATGGTAAGGACAAAAAAAAACATTTTGTATCATTTGATCTATAAGCTTATTACTTTAGCCTTAATATTACCAGTTGCAACTGCAAGTGTTGAGAGAGCTTTTTCTGCTATGAAGATTATCAAGAATCGATTACGTAATCGAATGGGAGATCAATGGATGGCAGATAGTTTGATTACATACGTTGAGAAAGATATATTTAATGGCATCGATGACGAGGTGATTATGCAGCATTACCAGAACATGAGAACCCGCAGAGAGCTTTTACCTAAATCTACTGTGCGTCTACATTGACTCATTATGTATGTTTCTCTTGTAATACTTTTAAAACTCTATTTTAATCATATTTATCTATTTATTTTAAGAATTAAATTATCTATGATTTTTTTGCCCCCCTTTGTCTGCAATCCTGAATCCGCCCCTGTTTATTGGAAAGCAATGATCCCTTGGCGAGTCATCGACATCAACGGGTAATTCATTTTGATTTATTTTACTGAATTGTGTGCTTAATTGTTAATTACAATTTATTTCTGAATTTTTGATAAATTACTTTCACCTTTCATGTTCAAGAAATTAAACTTGATATGTTTGGTAGTTATAATTACCCTTTATCAATATTCAAACCATGTGCTAAATAAATAGGCTAATTTGACCCACTTGTGATAATCGCAAGTGCACGGTGCCTATTTATTTAGCACATGCTTTGAATATTGATAAAGGGTAATTCTAACTACCAAACATATCAAGTTTAATTTCTCGAACATGAAAGGTGAAAGCAATTTATCAAAAATTCAGAAATAAATTGTAATTAACAATTAAGCACACAATTCAGTAAAATAAATCAAAATGAATTATGCAACCCCTTTGGTTTGTCGCAAACTCGATGTGGTGGTACTTAGCAGATCAGCAGGTGGTCTAAACACGAATCTCGAGAAGAATGGCTGCAAATGCTCTGTGGTGGTACAGAGCAGAAATCAGGGTGCCAATAGCTGAAATCAGTTTGACTCAGTCTCCCGCCAATGGAACTGTCGCGCTCTGCGCTGCTCCGCCTTCCTCCATGCTCCTCGCGAGCATCCTCGTCCTCCAAATGGTTCTGGAACCTGCAAAAGAGAGAGAGGTGCAATGAGAACACTAAAAAACAGAGAGAGAGATCGGAAGGAAACTCCCCTGTTTCTGCTGTCGCGGTGGTGGTGCGCCGCTGACGCGCCGCTCGGTGATGGTGGCCGTGAGAGAGGGAGACAGGAAGGAGGGCCGAGACGAAGAGAGGGCGGTGATGGAGGCTCGGACGGTCTGCCTGGCTCTGTCGCGAGGCGGAACAGAGAGGGCAGTGATGGAGGTGGCTCTTTTTCGCGGTGGTTGTGGTGGCTCGGGATGTGCTGTCCGGAGGTGGTGGTGCTCGGGTGATGGTGGTTGATGGATGATGGACAGGGAAAGGGGCAGGGACGGTGGCGGAGTGAAGGTTTGACGCAAAACAGGGTTTTCACTCCCCTGTTTCGTGGTGGTGGCGGTGCTCGCACGGTGGTGGTGGCGGTGCTACTGTCCGAAGATGGTGGATGAGAGAGTGATGGTGGTTGATGGTGGATGGAGGTGGTGATGGTGATGAAAATCACTTTGTGAGGAAGAGGGTTTGATTTTGGCTATTGATGCTTGATTCCCTTCTCCTCCTCCCCTTTTCTCACCCATTTTCTCTTGTATTTATAGAGAATGGGCACAATGAATAGAGATGAGATAAATGGATGATTCATGGAGAGAATCAATGGATCATTGGGAGAATATTCTTTGGGTAGGATTGGGCTTGAATTCATGGGTTAGGTTCTTGGGTTTAAGTTATGGGCTTGATTTTGGGTTTACGGGTTTAGACATGTGACCCTCTACTTTGTACCACCCTTAGAGTCGACCAATTGTCATTCCTTAAATTGTTGCCTTAATACGATTTCATCGTTTACGCTCAAATTCCTACAAAGACATGAAAACGAAATAATTACTATAAAATATAAAAATCGAAACACTAACATATATAAATTAAGGGATATATTATGTAATAATTATATGAATATCAACGGGCCAGCGCTGACTAGACTCCCACTTCCTCAACCATCGCAATCTGCGTGGAGCAGATTAGGCTTTGGGCACCATAAGTTGTCGTCATCAGACGCGAACTGACTAAGCTTATCAGGTAAGTTTGGCGATTATTGTCTGTTAAAGAGCAATGACCCCTTGGCGAGTCGTCGTGCACTGATTAGACTCCCACTTCCTCGGTCATCGTGATCCGCGCGGAGCAGATTAGGCTTTGGGCATCAGAAGTCGTCGTCATCAGTCGCGAACTGACTAAGCTTACCTAGTAAGTTTAGCGATCATTGTCTGTTAGAGAGCAATGACCCCTTGGCGAGTTATCGTCATCAGTGAATTAACACTGACTAGACTCCCACTTCCTCGGTCATCGTGGCCCGCGCGCAGCGGACTAGGCTTTGGGACCCAGAACTTGTCATCATCGGTCGCGAACTGACTAAGCTTACCTGAAAAGTTTGGCGATCATTGTCTGTTTTGAGAGCAATGCTCCCTTGGCGAGTCACAGTCATTAGCGGACCAGTGCTGACTAAACTCCCACTTCCTCGGCCCTCGCAATCCGCGTGGAGCGGGTTAGGCTTTGGGCACTAGATGTCGTCGTCATCAGTCGCGAACTGACTAAGCTTACCTGGTAAGTTCGGCGATCATTGTCTGTTGGAGAGCAATGATCCCTTGGCGAGTGGTCGTCATTAGCTGACCAACATTGACTAGACTTCCACTTCCTCGGCCGTCGTGGTCCTCATGCAGCGGACTAAGGTTTGGGTACCAGAAGTCATCGTCATCAGTCGAGGACTAATTAAGCTTACCTGGCAAGTTCGACGATCATTGTCTGTTTTAAAAGCAATGATCCCTTGGCGAGTCATCGTCATTAGCGGACAAGCGCTGACTAGACTCCCACTTCCTCGGCCATCGTAGCCCGCGCGCAACGGATAGACTTTGGGCACTAGAAGTCGTCGTTATCAATTGCGAACTGGCTAAGCTTACCTGACAAGTTCGGCGATCATTGTATGTTTTGAGAGCAATGATCCCTTGGCGAGTCATCGTCATCGTCATCAGCGGACAAGCACTGACTAGACTACCTCTTCCTCGGCCGTCATGGCTTGTGCGCAGCGGACTAAACTTTGGGCACCCGAAGCCGTCGTTATCATTCGCGAACAAACTGAGCTTACCTGAAAAGTTCAGTGATCATTGTCTATTTTGAGAGCAATGATCCCTTGGCGAGTCATCGTCTACAACGGACAAGTGCTGACTAGACTCCCACTTCCTTGACCGTCGTGGCCCGTGCGCAGCGGACTAGGCTTTGGGCACTAGAAGTCGTCATCATCAGTCGCAAACTGACTAAGCTTACCTGGTAAGTTCGGTGATCATTGTCTGTTTTGAGAGCAATGATCCATTGGTGATTCGTCGTCATCAGCGGACAAGCGCTGACTAGACTCCCACTTCCTCAACCATCGTGGTCCCTGTGCATCGGACTAGGCTTTGGGTTGGTCGAGGGTTGTAACGGACAACAATGGAAGTTTTGGTAAATGCAAATATTTTATTGATAATATATTTTGAGATGCTCTACTTTCCATGGTCGTTTAAGCTCATCGTCATCTAGGTCTTATAGCCAATACGTTCCTGGCCAGTCGACCTTGGGTCTTATAGCTTCCCCGCATTGGCTTCCTTGGTGTTCTGTTGGGTCTTTCTGAGCACTCAATCCCCCACCTTGAACTTGCGTGGTTTGACCTTCTTGTTGTAAATGAGGTCTAGCCCTACGCGCAAGGCTCTGTCGTTGTCGTCTGGTCTGAACTCCTCCGTTCAGAAGGTTGGCACCTCGAGTTCTACCATAACCATAGCTTCTAATTCGTATGCTAGGGTGAAAGGTGTCTCTTCGGTAGGGACTCTTTTAATTTTCTGATACGCCCAGAGTATCCCTAGTAGCTCTGGAACCCATTTTCCTTTGGCCGCGTCGAGCTTTCATTTGATGGCCTCGAGGATTGTTTGGTTGGTGACCTCTGCTTGGTTGTTGGCTTGGTGTGCCCTGGCAATGAGAAGTGGTGATCGATCTTCCAGCTTTTGCACAGTTTCTTGACCTTACTTCCTTCAAACTGGGTTTAGTTGTCACTAACCAATATTCTGGGGATGCCAAATTTATAGACGATGGAGGTCCATATGAATTTCTTGATCTGGACCTGCCCTATTTTGGATAGGGTCTCGGTTTCTACTCACTTGGTGAAGTAGTTGACGGCCACAAGAATGAACTTTTTACCGGTTGATGCCGAAAGTGGTCCGATGATGTCGGTTCCCCATTGCGCAAATGGCCATGGACTAGTCATCGGAGTTAGTGGCTGGGCCGACATATGGGTGTATGGTGCAAACCTCTGACATTTGTGGCATTTGCGAACAATATCTTTGGCATCTCGTTGCATGGTCGGCCAATGATACCCTAGAGTTAGGGCTTTATGGGCAAGGGTTCTCTCGCCTGGGTGGTTCCCGCATATACCGCCATGGATCCTACCTAGGACCTGACTTGCCTCCGAAGGTGCTAGACATCGGAGTAGGGTCCTGTCATTGATCTCCTATATAATGTGTCGTTTAGGAGAGTGTACCTCGCTGCTCTAATATTTTGTTTTCTGGCTTCAACTTTCTCTGTTGGTAGGATTTTGGTGGCTATGTATTTCAGTATCGGAGACATCCAATTTGGTTGTGTTTCCGTGGCGCAGATATCTCTACTTTCTTCTTAATTGAGGCTCGATTGCTCTTGATATTCAATGAGGCCGCTGGAGACTTCGTCGGAGGCTGAGGCTTCTTTGGCTAGCTCCTTGGCTATTTTATTGTCGTCTCGGGGGCACTGTATGAGTTTGCAGCTTTTGAACCTGCTCATTATGCCAAGTACCTTATCGCGGTAGGCTATCATACGAGGGTCTTTGCAGTTGAAATCCCATTTGACTTGGTTGACTACCAATCTTGAGTCATTGTATGTCGTTAGGCAATCTATTCCGATCCATAATGCTAGCTTTAGTCCAGATATGAAGGTTTCATATTCGGCTTCGTTGTTTGAGGCGGGGAAGCCGAACCTGACTGCCTTCTCAAGGGTGAAGCCGTTGGGGAACATAGTGTGATCCCAGCTCCGCTTGCCCTTCCAGTCAAGGACTCGTCACAACGCAAGATCCATACTGAGCCTTTAAATCCGGGGGCTGGTGGTCTACCTTAGGCAATTCTCCACCTGTAAACTCGACAATGAAATATGCCAGTGTCTGGGCTTTGATGGAGGTTCTTAGAGCGTAGTTTATGTCAAACTGCCCGAGCTCGACTGACCATTTCACCATTCTGCCCGATAGCTCGGGTTTATATAATACCGATTGGAGTGGATGTTTGGTCAGGACCGTTATTGAGTGGGCTGAAAATACGGTCTTAGCTTCCTGGAAGATACGACCAGTGCCAAAGCCAACTTTTATAGGCTCGAGTAGTGCGCCTCCGCTTCAACAAAGGTCTTGCTGGTGTAATATACGAGTTTTTGGATCCCTTGGTCGTCTCGTACGAGGGCTAAGCTCCCCTTCATGCAGCCTTTCTTGGACGCCTTGGTAGAAACTCTGTTTACTAACACTTTCCCTTCTCATTCTCTAACTTCTTTCCACTTTGACAAAATTTCGACTACTGAATTTCTACTGTTGCTTCTCATTATCTTTTTCTTCCTTAAAAACAACCAGCCTGTACTCAATCATCCACCATAAACACACAAAAAAAAAAACTTGAGGTTGATTGAGAAACTTGAACTTACAAACTTTTCTACACACCAAAGGGGCTGATGTGTTGAATAAATAAGAGATTGGGTTTCTTTAGTTTTCTCTTCATTGATGATTTCTATTTAGTTTCTTGTTTTTGTAAAACTTGGAGAGGAAGAAAAGCGTTTTGATTAATGGAATTGGCAAGTATTTATAGAAGAGGGTCGATAGTGTAGCTTGCACAGACAGTTTCGATGTCTATTGTGTATTGGAAATGGCGTGGCGCATCCCTGACCGTGTACGTGATGGGTTTCTATATTTGAAGAGTGAGGCTAAGGAACTAGGTTTTGTGACCATATTTTGCAACCAGGATGATGTGGCATCGTCAAAGAAGTTTTTTACAGCCTTGAGATACACATATAATCTTTAGGGATTTCATCATTCTTTCGAGATCACGCCACGTTACCCTGGTTACAAAACATGGTTTCCTAGCATTTTTTTGATATTTGAAACGTTCCTATTTATATCTTGGCTTTCCACTTTTACTTTTGCATCCGTTTCAATTCACACCACTACGAAAATATAATTATGCAACAATTCTAGCCAGCCTTGTTTGCTGGCCTCTTTAGGGTATTTTCTTGGTTTTTTTTACAATTTCACCCTTTCTATAAGTGGTGTTTATGGTTGTGTCTTAAAGTGGAAGGGCAAAAAGTGTAAAAAAAGTCAAGAAAATGCTCAAACAAGGCCAACAAACAAAGTTGGCTAGACTTACTCAAAATTATGAGAGTATACCCTTAAAAAAGTCAAGATAAATAAATAAATAAGTTATACGAAGCATGGATGTATGTCCTTCATCAAGTCGAATATGCAAATTCCATATAAGAATCTTAACGAACCAAAGTTTATTATCTATATTTTAGCCTTCATTTTGAAACATTATTACTTAAACACCATTAGTTATGACCAATTTTAGTTTGGAAGATTCAAAATATAGTAGTAGTTCACTGATTAAAAAAAACAGTTAACTTGCTTTTGGTCCAATTGTATGTACCAGTTTTGAGTTTGGCTCCCAAGTTTGTCCAACTTTTGATACTGGTTTCAAGATTTCGTTCACCATTAACTGTACACTTTCCGTTACAAAATATTGGACTTAAACGCAAAACTGGTATAAATGGTAAAACCTAAATTCTAAATTTATCTATACCAAAGTCAATATTATTTCAAAAAAAAAATCATTCAATTACTGGACGAAGAGTTAATGGTCAACGTAGTCTTGGGACCTAGACTCAAAGTTTGACAAACTTTAGACCCAAACTTAAATTAAGTTGGTGTAAATCTCGGGACATAACACAAATTAACCCTAAAAAGAAAACACAAATTGCAGTTTTTTTAAATAATTTCGAGATTAGTATTTTTCTAGTGAACTTTAATTTTTTTTTATTACAATTTGATTTTAGAGTATTTAATTGCAAGTACTTGTGAAATTTTCCCGTTGCGACAGTCGGTCCTAAGCCCGGATTAAGGAGAAGGGTTGGTGTTAGGACCGTGACAGGCAACCGTAAAATCTATCACATATCTCTGGAGGAGGATTGGTGTTAGGCCCGTGACAGCCAACCGTAAAAATCCGTCACATCCCTTTGCATGGATTTTGGTTCAAAAAGATTAATGTCGGATGACCGTTTTGCTTGTGATGCATCCAAACTCCAGTATCCAATAAGCAAAACCTGCAAAACAAATGTTAGATTGCCAAAGACCACCTTTTTGGTGGCCTAAGGCACTCCGATGCTTAAGTTAATAACTCAATTGGAGATGGAGATGAAACTGGACAGAACTCGGTTAAAATTGCATACCTTTGTCGAATGTTCTTTTTACCATTTATAATGGTCGTAGTTAATGCCCTGTGTAACATAAGCATGTGAGGCGCAACGAGAGGAGATGTTCTATGTAACAGTCTCCTCCTTTATGAGGATATGTCCATGGAGGCGTAACTCCCTCCACGACTCTTTTTCTATGTAACGTTCCCCCCCCTTGAGGGAGAACTTTATGAGCTCTGTTTGTGCTATCTTTGACCGGATTTTCCCTTTTTGGGCTTTATACATCGGTTTGGACTTGGGTAACTTGATCCTCGTGATGTATAATTTTTGTCACGTGTACGGCTGTGATGTCGGTCTAATTTGATGTATCATCAGCTAATCTCCCCTTTAGTTAGTGGCTTCGTTGACGTGGTCACTAATCTTGACGATTGTTGGGCTTTCGACTTCATCATTGTCCCGGATTTAATGTCGTTGGCAGTTATCGGTGGGTTGGCATCTCGATTTCATATTCATCTGTTCGTTTCTACGTGTATTTTGGGATTTTGTACAATTATCGTATCTCGCACGTCATCCAACGAGCAGTTCGTTGCTCAGCTCTGTAAAAAGGGGGTGTGATTGATCTGTTTTTCTTTTTACGCCGCTTTATTTTTAAAATAGGGTTTTTTCTCCTTTCTTCTTTATTTTCTTTGCTCATTTGTTCCTTCGCGATGTCTGCTAGTGATATTCTAGATGGTGAGGTGCTTACAGCTTGCGAAGCCTACTTCTCGTCCAAGAAGGTTTCTTAGGCGACGTTGGACAATATTCATTCCGATTATGGCTTGTCATCTTACCTCAAAATCGTTCTGCCTAGGCATAACGACAACCCTTGTCGTCTACCTGTGCATGTTCTTGTTTAGCCTTCGATTCCCGGTTCCAAAGCTGTTTTGGGAATATCTGGACTTTTTTGGTATTCCTTCTGCTTAGATGGGTCCTAACGGTTGGAGGGTTATGGTTTCTACTTATGCGAGAGTCATCTATCTGGCATTCCCTTAATTGTTAGAATCCTGCACTCGGTGGTTGGTATGTTGGAGACCAAGAACATTTGTTTCCTACATTCCTTCGCCTGTTTTGGGAATCTCAACGATGACATTAGGGGATGGTCGAAATTCTAGTTTTATGCTTCTATTAGTTCTGGTGACTTTATATTGTGTGGTCACAGATTGTTCGGTCATTCTGAGTTCCTAACAAATGGAAGGACCTACAGTCATGTTTCATGGAGCTTCCTGTGATTCCTTTGGAAGTTTTTTCTTCTAGGGATATAGTAAGGCATAGTGGTTTATACACTGTGAATGAGGCATAATGGGCTTTGCTCACTGAATCTCAAGCTAAGGAGATCGCTGCTCATGCTAGTGATGCTAGCATTGATGGGAAAGTGAGCTCGGACAAACGTGTTATCGATCTCGATGCTCCTGTTAGCATTGGTGTTGCTGGCACGACTTCTAGGAAGAGGAAAATTTTGAGGCCCGCCAGTCCGTCGAAGCGACTGATGATAAGCCCCAACCGTGTTCCGAGGAAGAAATGGATTTCCACTTGTGGTGTTGCTCGGGTTGCTTCTGATAAAGAGGTGGTGAGGGAGGATCGCTCATCCCTCGAGGAGGTCGAGGAGATGACTCTAGTGATGGAGATGAGTAAGAAGGAAATTATTTGTTCGTTGGGTGATAACGAAAATAAGCTTCTCTCTACCTATGGTGCACCGACATTGTTGGATACTCTAATGATGACCCTCGAGTTATCGATGATAAGATGTTTCAGCTGGCGGTAGAACAGTCTACAGAAGTTCTTCCCTCTCGGTCATCTTCCATTCTTGTTCATGAAGCGGCGGGGTTCTCAGTTTCTTCTCCCGCACGTCTAGATACTCCTGCGCATTCACCGCTACTACTCTTTTTGTTCCTGTGGTGACCAGTTCGCAGCGAGAAGACAAGAGTGGTTTTTATGTCATCAATGTTGTTCCGCTTGCTCTTCCCGTCGTTGGAGGTTGTTCTTCTGCGAGTTCGGATCCTCGCATCCTTCATCCACGGATTGGTTGGAAGGAGCCTAACCCGGAGGACATCCGTATCAAGTCGGATGAAAAGTTTTGTTGGTTTACCCATCTTGACGTGCAAGATGGTACGCGTAGGCTGGTTAATTAATGGCATAGGCAGGTGGTAGAAGGGCATTCGATGCCTGTACAGGATCCTAGTACTCATCTCGACCATGGTCTTGAGCAAATAATGGATGGGATGAATCACTTCGCTTATACTAGGGTGATGGGATCGAAGTACCAGCCTGGTCGTTGTCAAGTGGTTACTCTTGAGAGGAATTTGGCAGCGTTGTTGCTGGAGTTTTCTCTCGTCCTTTACCAACTGGATGTGCAAACGGCGCAGTGCATGGAGCTGGAGAGGGCTGTTCTGGCGTCTTTAAAGGAAGTGGAAGCTGCACGAGATAAGTCTGCACGATTGGACGAGTTGGAAAAAGAGTTTTCTGTCGAGAAAGCTGACCATGATGAGGCTCTGCGCTCCATCGTTGAGCAGTCAGTCGGCAGTAAGGTTGCTGAAGAGCGGCTGGAGCAATTGATGGTTGGTTTTGATGGAGTTAAGTCGGATATCTCCGCCTTGCTGACCACTGCTGAAGAGAAACTTATTTAAGCTAACAATGAGGTCGTTGGCACAAAAGACAAGCCAAAGATTGTGGAGGTGGAAGATTGGAAGAGAGTTGTTAATGAACGAGTTGAACTTCTTAACTATGTTGAAGCGCTTGGTGTTGATTATCCGAGTATCGTCACTTGGTTGATTAAGTCTTCGAGGATTAAGATGTTGAAGAAGGTACCTCGGATCTCCCAAGCGACCCTGTAGAGGAAGAACCATTATCTCTTCCTCCTTCCAACCAGGTTACATCGTCTGTTTTTGTTGTTGAGATGGGAACCTTGTCTTCTTCTGCCAATGTCGTTGTGGTCTCTCTTCCATCAGATGTTCTTGTCGCTTCTACTGCTCTTTCTTCAAAGGTTCTATCTTCTCCTCCAGATGTAACAAAATGATTTTATGAATGAGAAATTTTCTTTTTTGACAATATTGTACTGCCTTCTATTTAATTTTCATTTCACTTGCTTTTTCTTTGAGGCCGTGATTTTTCTTGGGTCATTCGTTATGATGTGTATGTTTTCCTCATCGAGTCATTTGTAGTAAGTACTAGCGATTTAGGCTTATCCGTATTTTTGTTTTTGCGTTTGTTTGTCGATCATCCAAAGCTTTTATTTCTTTATTCAGATCCTCGAGTGCTAGCATGACCAAGGATTGTGATTTCGTTTTTTGTGTTAATTTCGGTTACCTGATTTTAAAAAATATTATGTGTAAAGAAAAAACGTAAAAATTTCGAGAATATATATAATGATTTCGTGAGTATATGAAATATGTGAAAAAATAAGATGCAATTAAATAAATATATTAAACACATTAAATGAAGCCGAAATACCAACAAATGGAACAAACATAAAAATCAATATATAATTAAGGAAATAAGAGAGTGGTTTTAAAAATCATTATATAAGTGGAAGAATGATAATTAGAAAAATTAAGGGTGGTTTAAAAAATCAATAAGTAATAGAAGAAATGATAATTAGAAAAAAAAAAAACCTCAAAATTTACATAAAAGAACCCAGAAAGTTTTTGAAAAAACCCTCGAAAAATTGTAATTTTTAGTAGTTAGTTTTTGTATTTTCACGAAAAAATCTCGAAATTTACAAAAAAACCTCAAAATTTTTCAAAAAACCCTAAAAAAATGTAATTATTTTTTCGCACTTTTTCTTTTCGTAATTTCAAAAAAATGAAATTATCGTCGAAATTTCGTGAAATCACATTCCTTGTGCATGACAAGGTGTTTTGAAGCATTTTTGGGTGGTGTTGTGAGTGCATCGATGGCCTTTTTAGAGGGGTCCATCATGGTCGTCAAAGTAAGTCGTACCGTGTATCTCCAGCTTTTGCTTCTTGGTTCAAAATTTTGATCGGCCAGTGGGCATTTACGGCTATATTCGGCTTATGTGTCTAGATAGAGCTTAATAAGTTGACTAGTTAGTCTTTGCCTTGTTGATCTGATGCATTAATTGACCCGAGGTTTTTTTTCGGGTGTGACTTGTTCGTCTCAATTTTTTACTTCGTTGTTCTAACGTATCAGTCAACTCGAAGTTTGTTCGAGTAAGTTGATTGATTCATCCCAACTTTTACTTCGTTCGTCTAACGTGTTAATCGACTGGCAGTTCGTTTGAGTAAGTTGAATGATTCGTCCCAACTTGTTCGTTCGTCTGACATGTTAGTCAACTCGAAGTTTATTTGAGTGAATTGACTGATTCGTCCCAACTTTTACTACGTTAATCCGACATGTTAGTCGACTTTAAGTTTATTTGAGTATGTTGACTGATTTGTCCCAACTTTTACTTCGTTCGTCTGACGTGTTAGTCGACTCGAAGTTTATTTGAGTAAGTTGACTTTTTCGTCCTAACTTTTACTTCGTTCGTCTGACGTGTTAGTCGAGGCGAAGTTTATTTGAGTGAGTTGGCTTTTTCGTCCTAACTTTTACTTCGTTGGTTCGACATACTAGTCGACCTGAAGTTTATTTGAATAAGTTGACTGGTTCATCCCAACTTTTACTTCTTGGTTAATTAGACTAGAAGTTGTGTGTCTGACTTATACGTCCTGGCGTTTTGGTATGCCGAGAGCTTCTCATTGTCCAACTTTGATGCCACAATTTCGGGCATAAGATGGGGAGTTTTGAACTCAGAATTTTATTGATAACCTCGTTTTGGGTGTTTAACAATCTATTATAGTAGTAATCATCTCTTTCTTATAAAGTTATGTTGTGGACCTGCATTGTATGTTTCTGACTATTTCTCGATTTGCTCTGTCCCGAGTGGTCTTTGCATTTTAGTTGTAACTTCTTCCTCCATGGTTTTCTATAGTTTTGTTGTTTGTGTATGGTTTTCGTGAGGTAGTTAATGAACTTGGAATGCTTCTTAATCGAGTAGCTGGGTGTGTGCCATTGGCGGATTGGTTCGAACGGGCAGAATAGAATGCAGTCCCAAATTGTCCAATTATGCTCACATTAGTACCTGCTGCCAAGGGTTCGTTCGTCGATTCGTAGAATTTGTTTGTGTTATCTTTGTCATTAGTAATGTAGGAGGTGTTGTTGGCTTTGTCGTTGATAATGGTCAAGCTTGTAAGTCTCTTTCGATTTAGTCTATTGTTTGGCCTCCATTTGAATTCCCATTTTCCTCCGCGCTTCTTGTTCGGATTGTCGTATCGATTTATTTGATCTCGTTTGACAGCGTTGGCGCCAAGGAATGTGAAATTGTGGCGATAATTTCGTTTTTTTTTAAATTACGAAAAGAAAAAGTGCGAAAGAAATAATTACATTTTTTGGAAAACTTTTTGAGGTTTTTTCGTAAATTTTGAGGTTTTTTTTTATTTTCTTTTCTTCTAATTATTTATTGATTTTTTAAACCACCTCCTAATTTTCTAATTATTATTTCTTTTACTTATATATTGATTTTTAAAACCACTCCCTTATTTCCTAATTATATATTAATTTTACGTTTGTTTCATTTCTTGGTATTTAGGCTTCATTAATGTGTTTTATAGATTTATTTAATTGCATCTTATTTTTTTCACATATTTCATATACTCACGAAACTCATTATATATTTCATCTATTCTCGAAATTTTTACGTTTTTTCTTTACACATCAAAATATTTCTCAAAATATTTCTTTAAATCAGGAAACCAAAATTAACACGAAAAACGAAATCACAATCCTTGGTTGGCACTTCTAGTTCTATATAGATCAACACGAGTGAGAAATGTTACTGGTGGGTTTGATTGACTGTTTTTTTCGGCTACGCAGTGTAAGGCGTATATTAGCTCTCTAGTTTGTTCCTTAGATCTCGTGGTGGTTTTCGCCTTCTCTTTCCCTTTGGGTTGTTTATTTGGTAACCCAACGAATTCGTCGAGTCGTCCTCTTTGAACCCAGTGCTCAATTTCATCTTTCAGGTTGTAGCAGTCTTTAGTGTCGTGCCCGTGATCTTTGTGGAAAGAGTAATACTTGTTTTTGTCTCCCCCTTCGGGGTCTTCTTTCATCTTAAGTGGCTAGTTGACATCTTCCCATCTCGTCATGTGTTTCAGTAGGTTTGCTTGGCTGGTCTTCAAGGTCATACATGGTTTGTACGTCTTGTTCGTCATGTTTGTCACTCGCTCATGTCTGGGTTCCTGCTGGTTAGATTCAGGCCTCTCGTTAGTTTGGTGTTTTTTTTACTAGACGTTTTCCTCTCGGGGTCTGTCGTCTCTCCTTTCTTTCTTTATTTCTTTCTTCATTTCTCCTCTCTTGGAATGGGCTTCCCTTTCGGATTCGTTCTTCTTTTTAGCGGCTATCATCTCCTCGAGAGTGATATGTTTATGAGCAAGAATTGCCATGTTCCTTGGGGGTTCCAGATTCAGAGCATCGAGAAAGGGCCCCTTTTTCAGTCCGGCGGTGAAAGTAGTGGTGGTCATGTTGTCTACATCCGTCGATCATAGTTAACTCGTTAGTGAAACGAGTAACATACTCTCTTATTGTTTCTTTGGGCTTCTGTTTGATGTGGAGCAAGTAATGTGACCCCTTTTTCATTCGTTGACTGTCAATGAACCTCGTGATGAAGGCGGTAGCGAGTGCCTGAAATGAGTCTATCGACCTTGGGGGTAGGTTGTTGAACCAGTGCATTGTTGTGGAGGTGAGATTGGTTGGAAACTTTTTGCATAAGATGGATTTCGTGCTCTCCTTCAGCGACATCATGTGGTGAAAGTGTCACAAATGGTCTATAGGGTCAGTGGTACCATCATACGCTTCAAACTTTGGGGGAGTGAACTTCTTTGGCATGGGAGTCACCATGAGTGAGTCGGAGAACAGTGGTCTAGCTAGTTCGTACAATATATTAGGGTCCGTGACTCCAATCCTGAATGGAATTTCAGCAGAGATCTCGCCGCTTTGTGGGGTCCCCTTTTTAAGCGATTTACTGCTTTCGAGATTTACCTGTTGAGAATCTGCAGGAATTTCATTGGGCGGGTTTTGCTGGGGTGGTGGACTGAGCATGCTCCTGGGTGAACTTTTCCACCGCTTTGATCACATGCTCCATTTGGACCATGAGTAAATCTACACAAGAGTCCATTATGGCACCTCTAGATGTATGGGATGTTTGAGCCACCTCGTGCTGCGGCTCTTTGTTGTCAGACATGCTCGTCCCAACGTTCGCTGATGGATCTGTGTCGCGCGCTATTGATAGCGCAGTTACTCTAGTATAAGGATTGTCTTGATTATTGTCGGGTTGAGGGTCTGTAGAATGTGTCATTTTGTTCTGAGGGCTCTTTCAGTCGTCGATCAAAACTAAAATAATTTTGTAGCTATGGATTTTCTTCTTGAAAAGAAAACTTGTCTTCCCCACGGACGGCGCCAAACTGATGCGTCCAAAATCCAGTCTCCAATAAGTAAAACCTGCAAAACAAATGTTAGATTGCCAAATACCGCCTTTTTGGTTATCGAAAGCATTTCGATGCTTAAATGAGTAACCCAGTTAGAGATGGAGATAAAACTAGACAGAACTCGGTTAAAATTGCATACCTTTCTCGAATGTTCTTTTTACCTTTTATAATGGTCGTAGTTAATCCCCCACGTAACTTAAGCATGTGAGGCCCAACGAGATGAGACATTCTTTATAACAGTCTCCTCCTTTATGAGGATTTGTCAGTGGAGGCATAACTCCCTCCACAACTCTTTTTCTATGTAACATTCCTCCCCCTTGAGGAAGAACTTTTTCGGACCTGAACTTGGGCCTCTGACTATGATTTATTCTAATGGACCCTATTTGGGCTCTCTTTGACCTGATTTGCCTTTTTGGGGCTTTATACATCGGCCTAGACTCAGGTTACTTGATCCTCGTGATGAATAATTTATGTCACGTGTACGGTTGTGATCATGTTGGTCTAATTTGACGTATCATCAGCTTGGATAACCAAAATACGTATAGCCGACCCCGAAAGTATTGAGAATGGGCCGATGATGATGATGATGATGATGAATTGCAAGTACTTATGAGCTAACCAAGATTGTATATTTTTAGTTTACTAATTATTCTTATTTACTTAGTTGAGTTACATTAGAAAATTCGACTTCTCTAGAAGAGCATTATGTTACTAATACGATTTCAACATTTAAAATCTCTCTTATTCTTTATGTATGTGTGGACATGAATTAAATTGTTTTATATACAGGGATGACGAAGTATTCCTTGAGATACGTGTAAATCCTCCCTAGATTGCGACTCATCACGCTGATTGCAAAATCTTGGTTTCCTAGCAAAGTTCAAATCTAAATATACATTAATTAAGGAAAGAGGTGTTTGATAACCAATATTACAAGCAGGTGCTCATATTTAGCAAGTCCATGAGCAATCAAACTACAAAGACAATCCAAATCACAAAAGGAAAAAAGGAAGGAAGAGAATTATTCGTTGTTATCTCATACATAGGTGATCAAACTTTCTTTGTGTCAGAGCCCAAAATTTCAAAAAATAAATTATATTCAGAGCGTCAGGGAGCATCTATATGTGCAGTATACTTTAATTATTTCATTCATTCAATTCTTATATGTTTTAAAATATTAACTTGAGTTGCAACAATTTTATTTTTAGCATCAAATGAATAAATGAATCATTACTTATTTAAGATTGATACATATAGTTAGATTTATGAATAATTATTAATGAAAAAGACTATTTATTTTGTTTTAACTTGATTAAGTTTGTGTCAATATGAAAAAGGAAAAACTATTATGTGCATCAGTGCATGAAACCTATAGCGATATACATTGAAAAATGATGTTGATGAAAACAACGCATCTGAGCGAGGATTCAATTTTGGAAGCAGAGTTTTGTAAAACATATCTTGGAGATTTGAGAATGTAACATGATCAGCCTCTTTTATTTTCAGTGATCTGGGTGGGGAGCCCATATAAACCCCTACACTTTACTTTCAAAAAAAAAAAAACTTAAATTGCAGTATTACACGGGGGCGGATCTATCTGTTGGATAAAGGGGTCAATTGCCCCCCTTATATTTTTGAAAAATTCTACTAAGTTACTTATATGTTTTATCTGCCCCCTTTAAAATACTAGATTGTCCCTCTTTATATACAATCTTGACTCTTGACTCTAGGTCATTTTAAAACAAAGGCTTTTGTTTTCTATTTTTAAACTCCACCTTCACAATCCCAATCTCACTCCATCTCTCTCTTTTATTTAATCTCCATCTCTTTTTCTTCTTTTAATCTCTCTCTATTTTAATTCTCACCATATTCATATTAACATTTTTAATTGGCGGGTTGGGGACCGGAGGAAGAGAAATTATACATTTCAAAGATTTTTGTTTTCTTTTTTAATCTCTTTAGTTTAGATTAAATAATTATAAATTTAAGATTTCAAAAGTTGTTGTTTGTCTGCTTCGCCTGAGCTAGCCCAAAAGGAGAAAGCTCTCCATCCAGTCTAGTCCAGTCCAGAGAAGATACACTACCTAAGCTATTGTTGCTGCTACTAGTACTTGGACTTAGATTGTACTGTTATGCCTGCCTCGATGCCAAAAAGTTTGAAAGAAAGCAGAGGTCTGCTTCTCGCCAACTCTCATCTTATATCACCATGCTTGATTCTGTTTTCTCCAATTCAAAAAGGTAAGCTCTTCATTTGCTAGCTACAAGGGAATTAATCATGTCATATATATTTGTATAGTTGTATAGTAAAATAGTTGTGTATTGTTTGCCCCCCTTTGTTTTAATTCTAGATCCGCCCCAGGTATTACAAATTGAAGGACAGCTATCAAACAAATCATCAAAAAGAGAGCAAATAAGTTTTGAAATTGAGTGAAAGACAAGCAGCAGTTACAAGATAAGATCAATCATCCATCATATACGATGATACATATTTATGCTTATTCTTTTGTTAATATGAAGATTAGACGATCATCCTAATACTTGTGGGGTTGTTGCGACTTTCTCTCGTGGTTACTGGTTGGTATAGGAGCAATGGTTACAAAAAAAAAAAAAAAAAAAAAAAAAACTCCCAGAGATCATGATCGGGTGGGTGCAGCGATGAAAGTTATAGAATGGACGATCGGAGATCTAAATTTTTCCTAGACTCCATGCTACCTAGTTAGGAAATTAAGTGGAAGTGCAATGTGATTATTTTTTGTATCAAATACTTATCTGATCATCCCTTGTTAACCAAGTAACTGGGACTAGTTGCTCGTGATCTAGCAGTTGTACTGTAGTTATGGTGTGTATGTTAAGGTTTGATGGTGTTTCAGTTAAGAATACAAGAAAAGAAAGAAAAAAAGAAATTGAAGCAGAAATACATTTGAGATCGATTTCATACTTATTGGAAATCGATATCAAGAGAAGATATAGGCATACAAGAGCTCATTCCAAGTGTCTGGTACTCCAGGAAGGCACCAATGATTACAATCTGCATAACTACTAGGATTTGTCAGTTGCTCTTCAGTTACAGGATCCCATTGCTTCCTATAAATCGAAGGGTGAGCTTCTTTTCTGTACTCTGACAGTTGTGTGATATTGATCATTTGCACATTTATTCCTCTAACTTCCATTTGAATGATTGCATCTTCAACTATATGCATCATTTCTCTGTTTGATCCATTACCCCAATGTCCTTCTTTTGTTATTGGATCTGTCTCATTGTAACAATTACCATTGCGTGACTTACCCCATTCGTCTCCCCTGCATTCCATACTTGAATCATCACATTACTAAACTAAACGACAACAAAAATTGTAGCCGAGATGGGTGTGATGTTTACCTCTGATGTGTGGGAGACATGCTAATGAAGAACAACTTAGTCTTGCTATGGTTGACATGGATTTCCAGCCAATCTGACCATGTCTTGAGAGCCATTTCATAGCTTCTCAGCCTTTCTACCTCCTTATAGATCCCATCTGGATCTCCAAACGACCCCCATCTGTATAATATTCATGATCACCACCATTAGCTTTCTTTCAAAACTCTGATAGTATGTACATAATAAGGTTCTCTAGATTCGTGTATGAATGCTCATTGTATACGCACATGTAAGTATGCTCAGCAAAGATGAATTAGAAGGTTTTAGAGGTATGTTCATACTTACAAAATTTTCATTTTGGGCTGCCACCAGAGATAGGTATTAAAGACAAGTATGTCTGCATCGGTCCAGTGTCTAGCATGCTTTTCAATTGCTTGAACTCTAAGTATCCGATCTGCTAGTCGATGGTTCACTGGATCATCAGAGTTTGATTCCACCAGCAAAGGAGCCCAGTAAAACTCAACCGTGGCATTATATTCCTACATCACAGCAAATACCATGTGAGACGTCCAACACTAATTGATTCAAATTAGAGGTAAGAATTCCAACTTACTATGGCCTTGAAGGTAATCAAAGATCCATTAGTGTGCATGGATTTGAGTTCAGGAGGTATCAAAGATTCTACGAGACACACCATTGAGACCCATTGCCCTCTATTAAGGGAGTCGCCAACAAAGACTAGTCTTTTTCCTCTTAGCCTCTCTAACAATGCTGTGGCATTGAACCTAGCTTGTTAACAGGAACCATCATACAAACTTAAAAACAATGATACAATCTGAAAAAGAACGATGATGATGAGCTACTCATTTCAAGTACTATAGTTTTCAAATAATTAAAGAATGTGTTAACTACAAAAGCTAGCTTATAGAGGGCCGCACAACCAAAATGGATTTGTGTCTCAACCCGCTGGAAAATACTATAGTAATTGCACTAGGCAAGAACTAAGCCCAAGGCTATCTCAAGACCAATACTTTGATCCCATGCTAAATCAATAATTACTCTAAAAGCTTAAACTGTTAAAGAACACTGATATAGCATATATATGGTGTAATGAGTTTTTAAACCTGATCGAATACCTTGATCAATCCCTTAAAAATGAAAATTTTTTTCTAAGAAAGAGAGACAACCTTGGGAGGTCACACCGGTTTGGCTGCCACCTCCAATTCTGATAACCCAAGTCCTTCCTCCCAAACTTCTCACAAGCCAACTGATCAGACATGTACGCACATTGCTCCTCCTTATACAAAGGGTACGACAGATTATCAAAAACCCATTTCCCTTCAAACATATTGCACCTAGACAACAAGTCATTGGAACCCTTAGGACCTCGTGTAAGATCCTCCATAAGCCACAAAGTGGTGGCTAATAGGCCAGCGAATAGGATGGCTATGAGTGCATGGAACCTAATCCTGAACACCAATGCCCCCAGGAAGTACATGAGGTGGTGGTTCTTTGCCATTTCACCACCTCCAAATTATAATATTCGTTAGGCTTGTTACTTGGATTTGGTTTCTGTTATACCTTTTAAGTGATGTTTCACTTCATCATATTTTGGTGGAAGCAAGTGGGACTGTGCTTGCTTGAATGTACAGCCAAGTTACCAAATAAATGTAGATTATTAATTGGATACTGAACCTATATAGGTGTTATATAGGTTCAGATGTCTTGCTTTCATTTAGAACACCCAAATTACCCTTTTGGCACTAGCTGCTGCTCTGAGTTTCTGTAAGAGCATCCACATTCTATAAAACAATAATAGTAAGAAATTGGTAGGCAAAAATGAATTTATAACAAGCTTGGGCTGTAAAACAGGGGACCCTTATTCATTTAAAAAAAAAAAAAAAGTTTTGGGTGCCAACAATTTAAGAACACATTCATTTGACATAAAGTCGCATAGGAATCCCTAGAAAGTGAAATCCAAATGATGATCTTTTATGTTTGGGATTCAAGTTTACTTTATAAAATCATGATCCGATTAAGTTTAAATCGACCTCAAAAGCAAACTGTTTACTAAACAATAAGGAGACGATGAAGTGTGAGATTCCCATGTGAAGTGGCATCCCAAATGATATTTGGTGGAATATGTTCAAAGGTGATAAGAGATGTTTGTGGTCAGTGTTGGAAGTGCAATTTGGTAATTCTAAACATGAACATGAGCTGTTTAAGATCTAATATTTCAAGTAATTGGGTTTGAGGTTGTTGGTCAATCCAAAAACTCATTATGACTCTTTTTTCTTGGGGAAGCTTCAAAGGAAAAAGGGGTTGAAGTGGAAACCAAGTTTTATTGGAAAAATGTTTTCTGCCTACCTATGGTATTTGCTCTGAAGTGAAAATTAAATTTTCTTAAAATAATACTTATAATCCCAATACAAGGAAAAAATGTTACTTTTTATAGCAAACAGTCAACAACCTTTTTTTTAAATAAAAAATTTTTATAAAAAACAAATTTCCTAGTCAACGTTGGGTTTTCTTAGTTTTATCGAGCATCTCCAGTAGCCTGCTAAAGGAGTCAAGAACTCACCCAGTGGAATGTTTTACACAATGCTAAAAAATATTTGGAAGCATTCGTTGCCTTAGACTTCTACATATAGAAGAATGGTAGCAAGAATGCTACATAGATGCGTGTAGAAAAGAACAAAATAGGTGGACTTCTAAAAAAAGTTTATTTTTTGCAAGGGTTTTTTTTTTTTATTTTTTTTTAAGTCGCGACCCTTCAATAGTCGAGCATGATTTAAAAAAAAATTACCTTTATGGAAGACACTTAAAAGAGCACGTGACCCTTGAAGGAGGTTTTTTTTTTTTTTTTTTTTTTTTTGCCAAAAAGTCAAAAAGCAAGATGGTGGTGGGGTCAAATTCTCATATTCTATAAGCAAAATTGATGCATCCAAAAATCGTCCTCCTGTGAGTTTGAACTGCAAAACAACTGTTAGATTGCCAAAGACTACATTTTTTGTCGCTGAAGGCACTCCGATGCTTAAGTCAGTAACTTTGTTAGAAGAATGATGTAAATTTAGACAAAACTCAGTTAAAGTTGTATACTTTTGTCGAATGTTCCATTTACCTTTTATAATGGTAGTGGTTAACTCTTTGCTTGACTTAAGCATGTGAGGCGCAACGAAAGGAAATGTTTCTTGTAACATTCTCTTCCTTAATGGAGATGCGTTTGTGGAGGCGTAAGTCCATTCACGGCTCTTTCTTGATGCAACGTTATTCTTCTTTATGAGAGAACGTGTATCGGGCCTAGACTCGGGCTCTGATTTGTCTGGGCCTGGATTCAGATCATGTTTACGTCTCCTTAGTGGTGGGCCTAGTCTGGGCCTCTATAATTAGCTTCAGTCTTACTGGGCTTTATAAGTTGGCCCAATAGATCGGGCGTTGTATTCTCGTGATGGGTCTTTATGTCATGTGTACGATCGTGATGATTGATCAATTTTGATGTATCATCAGCTACTCCCCCCCCTAGTTAGTGGGTATGTTCAAGTATCCACTAACTGGCTGGCGGTTTTGCTTTTTGATTGCAACATTACGACTTGGTTATTGCTTTTGCTATCTGTCGCTGTTGTTTTCTCTCCGTTGTTCCATCTGCCTGTTCGTTTTGGCGCAATTTTTGTGATTTCGTAAGGTTCACGCCTTGCACGTTTTCCAAGAATGATCCTTTCATTGCCCATTCCAATAAAAAGGAGAAATTGTGTGTATGTTCTGATTCCTCGCATTCGTTTAGTCATGTCTAACTTCAGTGTTTTGGTTGGCAATGCACTTGATGTTTGTGAAGCTTTCTTCATGTCCAAGAGGGAAACACGCGCGACACTGGACAACATTCGTCACGACTACTCGTTGCCAAACGATCTGGAGATTGTTCTCCCCAAGATGGCGACAGTCATTGTCGCCCTAGGCATGGATACATTGCTCTGTATCCAGGTATGTTCCATTCCGACTCCTACTATCGTCTGGGAGTATTTGGATTTGGTTGGAATTGCTCTGGCTCAACTTGTCCCTAACGGTTGGAAGGCAATGATTTCAACATTGGATAGGGCTACCTCTGTTTGCATCCCTATGAATGTTAGGGTTTTGCATTCTCTGGTAGGGTTCATCGTGGACCCTAGTTACACTTGTCGCCTGCGTTCTTCTCCTAGCTTTGAGGATCTGCAAGAGGAGTATGTGGACTGGTCGAGGTCCTGGTTCTACACTTTTCTTTCTTTCAACAATTTTAGGTTCCGCGGGAATCAGATTCTGCGATCGTTCCGAAAGTCTAAGAAGGTAGAGTTGTCACTGTCTTTAGAATAGCAAGAGTTCTCTCGTCAGTTTTCTGATCTTCCCCCAGTATCTGTAGAATATTTCCTTACTGCGGACGCCATTGTCCGTGGTGGTTTGCCTTTACTGGGTACGGCAGGCCTTGCTACTGAGGTCACTGCTGCGTGCGCTGGTGATGTAGGAGTCCCTGCTTCTATTTCTGCTCGAGGTCCTAGGAACACTGGTTCAATTCTAGGAAAAGGAAAATTCTTAGGCCTTTTAGCCCCTCCAAGATATCGGCCCTCAGTTCTGGCCGTGTCTCGAAGAAGAAAATGTATGTTTCTTCCATCCTTGAATTCGCCAGGACCCCCTCTCATCTTGCCTCTCTTCAGAAATATGGTCGTGGCTCGGGGGATGATTCTTCTATTCGTGAGGACGAAGAGGTAAACCGAGTCCTCAAGATAAGTAAGAAGGAGGTTTCTCGTCCTCTGGATGACCATGAGAAAAAGTTTGTTGCTTTTTATGGCTTGTCAGATTTTTTTGGCCTCTCGATTGACGATTCGTGCGTTATCGAGAATAAAATGCTTCAGCTTGGTGTTTGGCTTTCGAATAATCCGAAGGGTACTAAGACCCTGGACGACTTCGAGTATGATCCGTCAGTAGAGGATCAAGTTATTGCACCGCAAGCTTACTTTTTCTTTTGTCGTGGCTCGCCCCGCTTCTTCTATCCTTAGTGAGACCTTCTGGCCTGCCGAGGCAGATGTGTAGGACAATGCTTGCAATCTTATTGGCGGTTGTCACGGGCGGTTGGCTAACATACTCCTATGCCCATGAGTCAACCACGTCGTCATATTGACGATGGCCTCCAGCATCTTATGGAAGGGATGACACATCTTACTTATGCTGCCGTCATAGGGTTAGATTGTAAGGCGTCTCGTGACCAAGCTGCGCATGTCAAACGGAAGCTTGCAGGACACATTTTGGTCCATTCCTATGTTCTCCATCGACTGGATTTGTTATAGGCGCAGTGCAAGGAACATGAGAGGGCCACGGACTCTGTGCGAGAGTTGTTGAGGGAACTCGAGGCTAAGCGTGATGTGTTTGCTTTCGACCTCGAGACATCCGAGGTGGAATTGGGCAGGTTGTGTTCCCGTCTGGCTATTACCGAGAAAGAGTTGTCCGACCGAAAGGCCGAACGTGACGAGGTTGTTCATTTCGCCGAAGAGTGTTCTACCAAGCTTAAGGCTGCTACTGTTCGCATCGTTGAGCTGAATTCCGAGTTTGTAGACACCAAATCAGTGGTCTCTGCTAAACTTGCCGATGTTGACAAATAGTTAGCGTCAACCCGAGCCGAGCTGTTGACTGTTGCTGAGAAGCTTAAGGCAGTTGAGGCCGCGGATTTTAAGAGAGTGGTCGAGGGTCACCGTGATTTTCTGAACTTATTGGAAATGCAAGGTTTGGACATGTCCCCATACCGTAGCTTTGTTGAGCAGGAATTCGATGATGTTGAGGAAGTTGTTCATTCGATGGGCGATCTGGATGTCGAGGACCATGCTGACCCTATGCTTCCTGAAAATCTTCTTCACGACACTGATTCATTTTCTTAGTTGTTGTTTTCTTTTTTTTGTAATCTATTTTTTTAGAAGATAAATGGAAAATTTATTATTTCGCATTTTCGTGGGTGGCTTCGATACTCGATATTTTAGTCGTATAGAAGCTGTAGTTTTCGGAATCATGTTTCTCATTCGGATTACGATGTTACACATTACAGTCGGCGTAAAAGTTTGGCTCTTATGTCCTGGTACTTTATTACTTCATGGTTGATCAGACCAAAAGTTTTTATGTTTGACTCATTCGTCCAACATATGTATTTGTGTTTGCTCGATACTCTGGCCATGCTGAGAGTTTTTCTCGAGTCGGTTTTAATCGGACTTTTTGTCCTGATTAAATTCTTGTTGTTTTGAAATTGAGAGCAAAAGACTTTATTGATAATATTTTTTCAAGTGTTCTACATTCCATGGTTGAGGTGTTATTTCCCCATATTTGTCTGCCAACCAGTATGTTTATGGTCTGTTGATTTTTGTTACCCTACATGGTCCTTCTCTATTTGGGTTCAGCTTGCTCGTGCGAGGCTCTTTCGTGTTTAGTTGAACTTTTGGTAACACCCAGTCTCCGACGTTAAAAGCTCGGATTCACACTTTCTTGTTGTAATACCCTACCATGCGTTGTTGATAGGTTGTCGTTTTAATCGAGGTCGCTTCTCATTTTTCTTAGAAGAGGTCTAGCCCGACTCTTAATGCTTCAAAGTTGTCTTCAGCTCGGAATTCTTCGATTCGGAATGTTGGCACTCCGATCTCTACGGGTATCATTGTTTCAGACCCGTAAGCAAGGGCGAAAGGTGTTTCTCCTGTCGGAGTTCGTTTTGTTGTTCTATATGTCTAGAGGACACCAGGTAACTCGGATGTCCATAGTCCTTTCGCTGTTTCGAGTCTTCTTTTGATTGCCTCCAAGATTGTCATGTTGGTGACCTCGGCTTGCCCATTTGCTTGCGAATGAGCGGAGAAATGTTGCTAGATATTCAGGTTCTCACACAACTCGCTAACTTTTTTGCCTTCAAACTGTTTCCCATTGTCCGTGACGATTACTCTAGGGATCCCGAATCTGCATATGATGCCCCTCCAGAGAAATTTCTCGACTTGTGCTTCTCCTATGTTTTTGAGGGGCTCTACTTCTACCCATTTGGTGAAGTAATCTACTGCCACGAGGATAAACTTCTTTTTATCAGACGCTGGGAGTGGTCCTATGATGTCCATTCCTCATTGTGCAAAACGGCTAGGGGCTGCTCATTGGGATTAGATTTTGTCCCGACATATGTGTGTATAGGGCGAACCTTTGGCATTTCTGGCATTTACGAACTAGCTTTTGAGCACCCGCTTGCATCGTTGGCCAATAATAACCTAATGTCAGAGCTTTGTGGGCTAATGTTCTTCCTCCTGGGTGATTCCACATGTGTCGTGGTGTATTTCTTGTAGGACTTATTCGGCATCTCCTGGTGCAAGGCACCTTAGTAATGGATTTGTGGCTGACCTCCTATATAATTTGTCATTGATCACTGTATATATTGCCGCCCGATTTTATAGTTTTCTGGCTTTCATCTTATCTGTTGGGAGTTCCCTGTTTAAAATATATGCCAGGATTGGAGTTGTCCAGTTGGTTCCTTGGTTCATGGGCACATGCTTTTTCAGGTTGATTTTCGAGTATGAAGCTTCCTTGTGTCATGACAAGTGGGTTGTAGTATGGAGCTTCCTTGTGTCATGACAAGTGGATTGTCCTTATCTTTTGCTAGCTCGTTTGTTTTTTGGTTTTCTGTTCGTGTGCATTGTCGAATGGTAGCATTTTGGAAGCCTTCTATCAGTTCTATAGTTTTCTGGTGGTAGGCTTTCATTCGGGGGTCTTTTATTTGGAACTTGCCGCTTAGTTGATTCACCACCCGCCTAGAATCAGTAAAGACACTAATGTCTTTTATTCCCAGGTGTTTTGCTAACTGCAGCTCTACTACCACAGCTTAATACTTGGCTTCATTATTGGAGGCTTTAAAACTGAATTTTATCGCCTTTTCTAATGTGATGCCTTCCGAGTTGTACAAGACTAACCCGACTTTGTTTCCTGCCTCGTTGGACGCCCCATCACGGCGGAAGATCCATCCTTCGGGGATTGGTACAGGCTGTTATGTTTTACTTTCCTTGTCCTTGTGTTGGTTGTTGCTTCATGTGAACTCGGCGATGAAATTCGATAATGTTTGAGCTTTGATAGCGGTTCTAGGGGCATAGTTGATGTTGAATTGTCCGAGCTCTATCGATCACTTTACCATTCTTCCCGACAGGTCCGGTTTGTGTAACACTGACTGAAGCGGTTGTTCGGTCATAACCGTGATTGGGTGAGCTTGGAAGCATTGTCGCAATTTTCTTGCTGACACGATTAGAGTGTGCGCCAATTTTTCCAGGGTCGGATTGTTGATCTTTGCATCTGCGAGTGTTTTGTTGATGTAGTACACTGGTTTTGCATCCCCTTTTCTTTTCGTATCAGTTTCGAACTTACCGTGTGGTTGGATACGGATAGGTACATATACAACGTTTCTCCTGTGTTCGACTTTGTTAGCAGCTTCCTGCTTTCCATGTAAGTCTTAAGGCTTTGAAAGACTCTCGCATTAATCGTTTCATTCTAATGTCTTGTTCCCCTTCATGATTTTGAAGAATGGAAAACACTTGTCTGATTATCTGGAGATAAATATGTTCAAAGTTGTTATTATCTCGTTAAAACTTTGAACACCTTTTTATGTTTGTCGGTGATTGCATGTTGAAAAGCACTTGTATCTGCTTTGGATTGGCTTCAATTCCTTGTTGGTTGACCATATACCCGAGGAACTTCCCTGACTCCACTCCAAAGGTGCATTTATCTGGGTTTAGCTTCATCTTATATTTTCGAAGCTGGGAGAAAGCCTATTCGAGGTCCGTAACATGGTCTGTTCTGCGTGAGATTTTGACGAGCATATCGTTGTTATAAACCTTCATCGTTTTGCTGATCTGATCTTTAAACATCATGTTTACTAGCTGTTGATACGTTGTTCCCGCATTCTTCAATCCGAACGACATTACTCGATAACAGTACACCCCTTTTTCCGTTATGAAAGATGTTTTCTCTTGGTCGGGGGGTGCATTTATATTTGAGTATACCTAGAGTACGTGTCCATGAACCTCAGCGTCTCGTGCCCGGCAGTTGCATCTACTAATTGGTTTATTCGTGGAAGTGGGAAGTTGTCTTAGGGACAAGCTTTATTTAGGTCAGTGTAATACACGCACACCCTCCATTTCTCGTTCTTCTTTTTTACTAGTACCGTGTTTGCCAACCAATCTGGATAATGAGCTTTTCTTATCATTCTTGTGCTGAGCAGTCGGTGCACTTCTTCGTTTATCGCCTGATTGCGCTCCAGGGCCACCGGTCTTCTTTTTTGTCGAACCAGTTTTCTATCTTGGTTCACTTGCAATTTGTGGAAGATGATAGATGGATCTATTCCCACCATGTCCTTCATTCTCCATGCGAAAATATTTTGGTTATCTTTCAGCAGTTGGATCAGCTTCTTGGAGAGTTCAGGTTGGATTTTTGTACCGATTCGGAATGCCTTTTCATTTTCTAAGTAGACCTCGATCGTCTCTTCTTCCGGTTACCCGGTGTTGGGTCTATCTCGCGGACTGGTTGGAGCCATATTGTCGTTTGGAGAATCCGAACTTGTATCATCGGATTGTTGTGAAGAATCTTCCAGTTGTTGCGATAATTACTATTTGTGGGGAGTCTTTATAGCAACAAAATGGCACTCCCGGGCTGCTGGTTGGTCCCTTTTTATTCTTCCAATGTCATTGTCGGTATGGTACTTCACATATTGGTGCATAGTGGAGGATACTTCACCCATCTTGTGTATCAATGGTCTTCTGAGTAGCATGTTGTACGTTGTAGGAGTGTCGACGACGAGAAAGTCTGTCATTAACACTCGCTGCTTCTCTGGTTCTCCCACTTCGACTGGTAGTCGGATCATTCCTAGTGGGTTACGTTGCTCCCCACTGAAACCTGCCATAGACTGATTGTTTGGTGAGAGCATCTCAATGGTGAACTGCATCCTTCGGAAAACTGTTAGGTATAATAGGTTTGTCGAGCTGCCGGTGTCGATCAATATCCTTTTGATTTCCCATTTAGCTATCATGACTGAAATCACTAAAGCATCATTGTGTGGGAAATTAACCCCGTCAGCATCTTCGTTTGAGAAGGTTAGGGTCCTTTGTATTGTTTTTGCACGTTGTGCGGATGGTTCTTGGAATTTGATCTTTATGCGTTAGTCTCTGACTATACGCTTCTTGGATCGATTGGATTGCTCTTTTTTCCCGCCCGTGTCGTGCAAGACATAGATTGTTTCTTTTGCTTGCTCCTTTAAAATGATTGTTTCGCCCTCGAGTTCAACAAACTCTCTGAGTCGTCCTTCCTTGATATGGTGTTCAATTTCGTTTCTTAGGTTGCGATAATCCTTGATATCGTGGCCGTAATCATTGTGGAAGAGGCAGTGTCTGCTCTTGCTCCACTTTTTCCAGATCTCCTCTCATCTTCGACAACCATTTGACATCTTCTCTTCATGCCATGGCTTCAAGAATCTTGTTCCGACTTGCTAAGGGTCAAGAATGCTCTCCCATATTTGAGTTTTTTCAACTGTAGACTTTCGGACGTTCTTTGATTGCACTTGGAGCTATTGTTAGTCCAGTGTCTCTTAAGCTGGGTGATTTCTTTTCGAAAGTTGTTGCCCTGAAGGTTTTGAATGATCCTATCTATTGTCTCGATCGTACTGTTAATCTGAGCCATAAGTATCTCCACTTGGGGATCCGAGGGGATTCCCCATGATGTCAGATATGCCTGAACTCTTACCTGTTGGAGCTATCTTCTAGTAGGTATGGTCGTTTCGATGGTTGTCTTTGGATCAGTATTGGGCAGTATGTCGTCAGGTTGAAGATTTGTGGAGTATTCCATTGATCTTATGTTGCTCGGGTTGAACTGTGAATCTTATTTTTTGAAAGAAAAACTCGTCGTTCCCCAGGACGGCGCCAAACTGATGCATCCAAAATTCATCCTCCTGTGAGTTTGATTTGCAAAACAACTGTTAAATTGCCAAAGACAACATTTTTGGTGGCTGAAGGCACTCCGATGCTTAAGTCAGTAACTTTGTTGGAAGAATGATGTAAATCTGGACAACACTCAGTTAAAGTTGCATACCTTTGTCAAATGTTCAATTTACCTTTTATAATAGTTGTTGTTACCTCTCTGCGTGACTTAAGCATGTGAGGCCCAACGGAAGAAGATGTTTCTTGTAACAGTCACCTCTTTAATGGAGATGCGTTCGTGGAGGCATAAGTCCTTCCACGGCTCTTTTTTGGTGCAACGTTCTTCTTCTTTATGAGAGAACGCGTATCGGGCCTGGACTCAGGCTCTGATTTATCTAGGTCTAGATTCAGGTCCTGTTTACGTCTTCTTAGTTGTGGGCCTAGTCTGGGCCTCTATAATTGGCCTCATTCTTCCTGGGCTTTATGAGCTGGCCCAATAGATCGAGTGTTGTATTCTCGTGATGGGTCTTTATGCCACGTGTACGACTGTGATGATCGGTCTATTTTGATGTATCATCAAAACCAATTAATAAAAAATTTAGAAAGGCATTTTGGTAGAAGACTACTAGAGATGCTCTTACAATGGACTAAGATCAAGGGAAAAATGAACTTATGGTCTATGTTTCAAATAGGAATAGACTAACTTTTATGTGGATAATATCTATGATGAAAATATCATTTACACAAGGCAGCGACTACTCGACACCACCATATATATTGTCTCACACCACCATGTACTTTGTTTCCTACTAACCCACACCACCCAAAAACAGTAACATAAAAACATGGTGACTTTGGACCAATTTAAACCCTCAATTAAACTGATTATCAAGCTCAGCAAAATAGGAAAATTATAGTACTCTGAGTTATCTAATAAACACAATTTGAATCACTTGAAAATGTTTTGAAATGAACAAGTTATGATCATTTTACTAAAGTCGCGCAAATCAATCTCGCAATAAAAATGGGGTAGTGTCTCTGACTTTCGGCCAACTTATATGCTCCATTGAGACTGATTCTTAAGCTCATCAAAGTACAAAACTTTTATTACTCTGAGTTATCTAATAAACACAATTTGAATCACTTGAAAATGTTTTGATATAAGCAAGTTATGGTCATTTTACTAAAATCACGCAAATCTGTCTTGCAATGAAAACGGGATAGTGTCCCTGACTTTCGGCTAACTTATATGCTCAATCAAGACCAATTCTCAAGCTCATCAAAACACAAAAATTTTGAGTTATCTAATAAACACAATTTGAATCTCTTGAAAATGTTTTGAAATGAGAAAGTTATGGTCATTTTACTAAAATCACGCAAACCTGTCCGAAAAAAAAATATGTTTTCACCCATTCGCATTAAGCAATGCGAGGATTGGGCAAAACTTTGCCCAGACCTATGCAAGGATTGGGCTAAACTTCGCATAGATATGGGCAAAGTTTAATCCAATCCTCGTATAGGTCTGGGGGCGAATGGGTGAAAAGAGACTTTTTTTCGGGACAGATTTGTATGACTTTAGTAAAATGGCCACAACTTGTTCATCTCAAAACATTTTCAAGTGATTCAAATTGTGTTTATTAGATAAATTAGTGTACTACAATTTTTGTGCTTTGATGAGCTTGAGAATTGATCTTGATTGAGTACATAAGTTGGCCAAAAGTCAGGGACACTACCCCATTTTCATTGCAAGACAAATTTGCGCGACTTTAGTAAAATGACCATAACTTGCTCATTTCAAAACATTTTCAAGTAATTCAAATTGTTTTTATTAGATAACTCAGAGTACTACAATATTTATGTTTTGATAATCTTGGGAATCGATCTTGATCGAGAATATAAGTTGAACCAAAGTCAAGGATAGTACCCTATTTTCAAAGACAAAAAAAGTGAGAGAGGTGGCGGGGTTGTGGTGGTGCTTGATGGAGAAAATAGGGAGAAAGGTAGTGGTGGTGGGAGGGAGATAAGTGGTAGTGGTGGCGTGGTGGTGATGATGGCAGTGTCTAATGGAGAATAGAGGGAGAGAGGAGAAGAAGGAAAGAAATGAATATGAAGAGAGAGGAGGAGGAGAGAAAATCTTAAATTTTGAGTTTTTATTGGTGGTGTGGGAAACAAAGTAGGTGGTGTGGGAGAGAAAAAGTTGATATAGTGATGTGGGATAGTAGTTTAGGTAGTGTGGAGTAGTCGCTGCCTTTACACAAAGATGTAAATTATTTTAATATTTGTAGATTTGTTAACAAGTTGAATAATTGCAAAAACATCAATCATTCAATGAGGGAAAGATCATATGTGAGACATGAACCTCACTAAAGTCAACAATGCTTCTAATGTATAAAATGTGAGGGAAAACATTGGTTGAAGAGGAGTGAAGGTATTGCGAGCCTTCAATTATCTCACAAGAATGATCTCTATAACTTCCTCTCAAATTGGCTACAGTGCATTGCTTGAAAGGAAATTGCTTGAAAGGAAAATAGATCTTAGGGGATCACATATTGCACATACTAAAAGAATAACGTGGCATTATGCTCTCGTTAAGAGAGTAAAGTTGGCTCAGATGAGCGCCAAATGTGACAAAGCCTACTAAGGCGGGTTCCAGGAGGTTGGACCCAATTAGCGGTGTCCTATTAAGCCCATAAGTCATATAGTCAAGCTCAGTATTCGTAAGACCTAATAAGGAAAGTATATAGGAGATTGACCAAAGACAGATAGACCAGCAACACATTGACTCTTATCAGGAAACATATATTACAGTATAAGTCGTGCATTGAAACTTTCCTGTATGGACAACACTCCACAAGGAAATGATCTCTAATAGATATATTTTCCTAAACCACGCCACCAAAGGCATAGCCAAACAAAGACTTTCGCATGATAAATAAAGCACAAGGTTGAAGAACAAATGTACATTACATAACCCAATTATAAGCATTACACATTTCTCAAGCCTAGTCTTACTTAAGCATCGGAGTGCCATCGGTCAAGGTCAAGGAGAACGAAAACTGATTCATCACTAGGAAACCAGGTTTTTGCAACCAGGTTGACGTGGTGTGATCTTGATAGAATGATGAAACCCCCAAAGTATTTGTGTATCTCGAGGTTGTGAAAAACCCCTCCTCTAATGATGTCACATCATCCTAGCTGCAAAACTCGATCCTCTAGCCTCATTCAAAACTATCTCATTATCATTTTCAAGTTATGAGCCCTTCTGAGCTAGTAAAAAAAAAATTTTGTAGTGCAAGAAGAACCAAAATAGATTTAGCAATGGCTGGCCCAAAACAATTCTTTGTCCTGGCCCTTGCCTGTAAATTCAAGTTTAGATTTGGGTTTTTGTCACGCCCCGATTTTCGAGAAAACGAAAAAATCCTTATATCCACGTAGGATTATCCATTTCCCCAAAAGCCGGGACGTGAAAAATTCAATAACAACATAAACATTTAGCAGCAACAACTAAAACATAATTTAAAAAATTGAAACAAACTAAAAATAATAAAACTCTAACCATGAACTCTTTGACGTTCGCCCCATTAAAGAAACTTCAATGGCACTGCCCAAGAATCTCTAAACCTGAAAGGCTTATCGGCTACATTCCCAAATGAATGTACCCAAGAAGCAAAAACTCACTTGGGTCAGCAATAAAGCTGGTGTGAGTAATCTTCATTCCCAAAATTAATAAATCCACAAGTGATAATATAAAATCAAACACAAACAATAAATAACCACTCGAACAGGTAGTTCCTCAATGAGGCAAACGTGTTATGCAAGAAAATCACAGTTCAAAGAATTTAGTTCATCAACAAGGCAATCATGTCATCCTAATATGTTTTTATCATTATTAAAGTAAATATTCATTTTACCTGTACTTATTCTGTAATGGTTAACCATGACAAGTCTGACCTGCAGTAATGTTAGTAGACTTGTCATCTTGCATGAAAAGAGTTAGAAACAATATGAATGTGACTTCTCAAATAATTGGTATTTTATCAATTAAAACAATAGTATCCATACATTATTTGACTTAATTATATTATTCATATTTATTGGATTGATCAATTAGACGATACCACATTCGCACCACCTCTGTGCCGAACATACAAGCTTGTATGTTTCTCTCTTATAAATGATGACTTCTCTGTCATCCATACCCAAGTGGGAACACATCACATACAAGCATGCATCAATGGATACTCCTAACTATATGAGTAACAAAAAACCACTCTTGGGCTATCAATGTGCATAAGACACGTCACATTTTTTACGGATAAATATTTAAATCTATTTTAGAAATTTCAAAACCATACCCTTTCCGCAACACCCAACCGGAAGGTAATTTAGTTTCTCTATAATAAAGGGGTGCCCTACTCCGCAAGACCCAACCCGGAGGTAATTTAGTTTCTCTATAGGAGATGGAAGAAAACATAAACATTAGAGATATGGTAGTTCTAACTAATACAATTTTAGATGATTAAATTTTCAAGAATCAAGTTTATCAGTATCATTTATTTTTTATATTTCAAAATTCCTTCACAATTACACTTTGTCATTCATAAGTAAATCCACCCATTATTCCGGGAAAGCATAGCATTTGACACATTATCAAGTCATAAACAATTTAACTACAATATCATCCAATTATTTGAGAAACCTAGCATTTTCCTAAACAATTTCTCAGAACATTAGCTAAAAATGATAGCTTAATGAGAAAAGCCAAGCTAGGAAAAACTCACATTTCAAACAAATCAGAATACTAAAGTTCATACATTTGTAACACCAAAACGTCACAAATAACACAAACTCATTATCAAACATGCCTAAAATCACATAATGCATTACCTAATATGAAACTCATCATTTCCATACAAGACTCATAAATCAAAGGTGTAAAGTTCACACGTTTCTAAAATAAACCTCACAAAGACACAAACCCAAAGATCATTTAACTCATCTACTGAACCTCAATCACGCTTATACATAATTAAATATAAAAAGAAAAATAGACTCCAATACAAGAAATAATGTGAGGTAAGATGGTCCACAACAACCTAAAATAGACTAACATGCTCTAACAGTCTTTGCGTCCACATACAGTCATTGCTAAGAAACTTACATGTTCTAACAAATAATTTGTATGTGACACTCTTAATAAAGAGTCCAACTTCTGTTTAAAAACTAGGAAAATTTATAATATTTCATAGTAAACTAAAACTACTAAACGAAAATCACTGAAAGGGTACCTAAAAATATCGTACTCATAGATATTAACTCAGATATACACAATAAGTTGTGTTCTATCTTGCACAAAAAACTCAAATAGCTAATAAAACAACCCTGGTGTTGTCAATCTAGGCAAAACACGTGGCTGACACTATAATAAGGCTACTCATTAACCCAATTGAATTAAAAGTACATACCAATTACTAGTAGTTTGGCTTCACTACAAAAGTTGTATATATGTTATTTCCAAATAAAAATGGAAGAGACAAGTCATTCTCAATCCAACTCATATTTCAAAACATGAGTTGTAGTTCTTAATTAAGTGACGTCTTGTTTATATCAGTAACTACATATGGAACTCTAGAGATGATAAAGACTCATTCAACAATACAACTCATTTTACATTGGTATTACATGCATTAATTCAAAAATAATCCGATATCCCTTGTATAATTGTGTATCAATGTCTATGAATAAACATTTTATCAATTTCTCAAAGTTGCCACTTTGCCCCAAATGCTCGATCTAATAAACCATGGTACAAGAGTAATAGGGATTTAAAAACATGTGATAGTTATGCAAGTAGAACAACAAATAACAAAATTATAAGTACATATACTACATTGCATACAAAACTAAACAAAAAAATAAGATAAAAATAAAATGCAGACACATTATCGGACACCTTGTAGCCATTTTATCAGACACCTTATAGCCATTTTATCTGACACATTATTCTAATAGGCATTTTATCAGACATCTTATAGCCATTTTATCAGACATTATATCAGACACCTTATAGCCATTATATGAGACATCTTATAGCCATTTTATCAGACACTTTATAGCCATTTTATTAGACACCTTATTCTGATAGGCATTTTATTAGAAACCTTGTAGCCACGAGTTTCAGCTGCGTTGAGTATGGAGTAAATCATTGTGGTTACATAGTGTAAATTAATTCACTATCGACAGGAAGTTAGAATAATTAATTGATGGAACTCTCATAAGTATTCATTAGTCACGTGAAGTATGTAAAAATCTAAATTTGCACACCAAGAAAAATGGAAATTAAACATGAAATCTCACAGACAAAACCCATTCAGTTTTTATAAATTGAGGTTATTCTATTTTCAAGAACCAACCACCCAATCAACAAATTAAACAGTCCATCTCATAGACAAACCCCATAAAACCCAAATCACAGCATCTCATCTTACAATTATATTGGCAAATACACAAACAAACCCAAAATTTATAATATAAAAAAAAAAAGGAAAAACTCACTAGTTAGTAATCGCCATCATTGAACTCCATTTTCTCCGCTTAGGTCAATCCTCTACAATTCATCCCACCAATAGACAACAACAAACAACAACACATAGCAACACACAACAACCAAATAGCAGATTGACCACTACAGATCGCCCTTCTTGCATGCTCTCTCTGCCAGTGAGAGCTCGATCAGAGGTGAGCGAATCTGTTTTTCTTTTGTGCGAAAACCAAAAGAAAAGAAGGGAGAGGGAGAGGAAGGAGAAACGAATAATGATGAGAGAGTTTGGAGCAATGAAACTCGTTGCGAAGCTCGGTTGCAAGACGAGCTCATTGCCAGAGAAGAAGAAAACGTACAGGGAAGGAGTAAAGAAAAATGGGGAAGAAGAAGAGATATTTCTCTCTTTATAAGGTGGGTGGATATCCGCCCCCACTAAAATTTGGAAGGCACCCACCCTCTAAACTCACTAAATAAAACCCTAAATTTTGAAATTTAAATTCAAATAAATTTAATTCTATTGTAATTAATTCAAAAAAAAATTAATTAGCTTTATGAAATTTAGGGGTGTTACATCATACATACGTTAAATAGAATTTCGTCCCGAGATTCGGATGGTAAGAAAGTTATGTGAATTTCGAAAATTACGACTTGTCAAACGAAAGAAGATTTTAAAATACAAATTCACATGAAATTTAGGTACATAAATTTTTATTATCATTGAAAAAGTAGGAGTGTTACAATATATACAACTCAAAGGAATCTCGTCCCGAGATTCACTTAAAGGGCTAACTGGACACTACAGATAACAAAACCACTAAAAGGAAACAAGACGGAATAATGTCACACAAATATTAACATAAAAAATAGGATCACTCGCGTAGACTCAAGTCGAAGGAATCTCATCACTAGATTCTCGAAAAAGAAACAATACTAAAGTTTCAAGGTTCACCCTTGTCACTTTTATCTCGACTTTTACACTCGTACTCACCCATATCCACATTTCAAGGATCACCTATACTCTACCTCAGCATAAGCTAACCAAATGCTCTAATACCAAACTGTCACTCCCCAATTTTCGAGAAAACGAAAATCTTTATATCCACGTAGGATTATCTATTTTCCCAAAACTCGAGGCGTGAAAAATTCAATAACAACATAAGCATTTAGCAGCAACAACTAAAACATAATTTAGAAAATTGAAACAAACTAAAAATAATAAAACTCTAACCATGAACTCTTTGACGTTCGCCCCATTAAAGAAACTCCAATGGCGCTGCCCAAGAATCTCTGAACCTGAAAGACTAATCGACTACATTCCCAAATGAATGTACCCAAGAAGCAAAAACTCACTTGGATCAGCAATAAAGCTGGTGTGAGTAATCTTCATTTCCAAAATCAATAAATCCACAAGTAATAATATAAAATCAAGCACAAACAATAAATAACCACTCAAACAAGTAGTTCCTCAATGAGGCAGATATGTTATGCAAGAAAATCACAGTTCAAATAATTTAGTTCCTCAACGAGGCAATCATGTCATCCTAATATGTTTTTGTCATTATTAAAGTAAATATTCATTTTACCTGTACTTACTCTGTAATGGTTAACCATGGAAAGTTTGACTTGCAGTAATGTTAGTAGACTTGCCATCCTGCATAAAAAGAGTCAGAAACAATATGAATGTGACTTCTCAAATAGTTGGTATTTTATCAATTAAAACAATAGTGTCCATATATTATTTGACTTAATTATATTATTCATATTTATTGGATTGATCACTTAGACGATACCACATTTGCACCACCTCCGTGTCGAACATACATGCTCGTATGCATCTCTCATATAAAGGACGACTTCTCCGTCATTTATGCCCAAGTGGGGACACATCACATACATGCATGCATCACCAGATACTCCTAACTACATGAATAACAAAAAGTCACTCTTGGGCTATAAATGTGCATAAGTCACGTCACATATTTTTAAGGATAAATATTCAAGCCTATTTTAGGCATTTCGAAACCACGCCCTTTTCGCTAGACCCAACCCGAAGGTAATTTAGTTTCTCTATAGGAGAGGGAAAAAACATAAACACTAGAGATGTGGTAGTTCTAACTGATACAATTCCAGGTGATTAAATTTTCAGGAATCAAGTTTATCAATATCACTTATTTTTTATATTTCAAAATTCCTTCACAATGACACTTTTTCATTCATAAGTAAATCCACTCATTATCCTGGGAAAGCATAACATTTGACACACTGTCAAGTCATAAACAATTTAACCACAATATCATCCAATTATTTGAGGAACCTAGCATTTTCTTAAACAATTTCTCAGAACATCGGCTGAAAATAATAGTTTAATGAGAAAAACCAAGCTAGGAAAACCCACATATCAAATAAATCAGAATAGTAAAGTTTACACATTCATGACACCAAAATACCACAAATAACACAAACTCATTCTCAAACATGCCTAAAATCACATAATACATTACCTAATATGAAACTCATCATTTTCATACAAGACTCATAAATCAAAGGTGTAAAGTCCACACATTTCTTACATAAGCCTCACAAAGACACAAACCCAAATATCATTTAACTTTTCTACTGAACCTCATTCATGCCTATACATAATTAAATATAAATAAGGAAAGTAGACTCCAATAAAAGAAATAATGTGAGATAAGATTGTCCACAACAGCCTAAAAAGACTAACATGTTATAACAACCTTTGCATCCACATACAGCCATTGCTAAGAAACCTACATGCTCTAACAAATAATTTGTATGTGACAACTCTCCATAATGAAGAGTCCAACTTTTGTTTAGAAACTAGGAACTTTTATCATATTTCATAGTAAACTAAAACTACTAAACAAAGATTACTAAAAGGGTACCTAAAAACTATCGTACTCATAGTTATTAACTCAGATATACATAATAAGTTGTGTTCTATCTTGCACAGAAAAATCAAATAGCTAATAAAACAACTCTGGTGTGTCAGTCTAGGCAAAACACATGGCTGACACTATAATAAGGCAACTCATAAACCATACTAAGTTAAAAGTACATACCAATTACTAGTAGTTTGGCTTCAATACAAAAGTTGTTTACCTGTTATTTCCAAATAAAAATAGAAAAGACAAGTCATTCTCAATCCAACTCATATTTCAAAACATGAGTTATAGTTCTTAATTAAGTGGCATTTTGTTTATATCAGTAGCTACATATGGAACTCTAGAGATGATAAAGACTCATTCAACAATACAACTCATTTTACATTGGTATTACATGCATTAATTCAAAAATCATTTGAGATCCCTTGTATAATTGTGTATCAATGTCTATGAATAAACATTTATCAATTTCTCAAAATTGCCACTTTGCCCCAAATGCTCGATCTAATAAACCATGGTACACGAGTAATAGGGATTTAAACACGTGTGATAGTTATGCAAGTAGAACAACAAATTGGAGAACTGTGTCTAATAATAAACAACAAAGAACAAAATTATAAGTACATATACTACATTGCATACAAAACTAAACAAAAAAAAGATAAAAATAAAATGCTGACACATTATCAGACACATTGTAGCCATTTTATCAGGCACCTTATAACCATTTTATTAAACATTATATAAGAAACCTTATAGCCATTTTATCAGACACCTTGTAGCCATTATAAGCCATTTTATCAGACACCTTATAGCCATTTTATCATACACATTATTCTGATAGGCATTTTATCAGACACCTTGTAGGCTTGGGTTTCAGTTGTGTTGAGTATGGAGTAAATCATTGTGGTTACATAGTGTAAATTAATACACTATCAACAAGAAGTAGAATAATTACCTGATGGAACTCTCATCAATATTCAATAGTCACATGAAGTATGTAAAAATTTGAATTGACACACCAAGAAAAATGGAAATTGAACATGAAAACTCACAGACAAAACCCATTCATTTTTTATAAATTGGGGTTATTCTAATTTCAAGAACAACAAGAACCAACCACCCAATCAACAAATTAAACAGTCCATCTCATAGACAAACCCCATAAAACCCAAATCACAGCATCTCATCTTACAATTATATTGGCAAATACACAAACAAACCCAAAATTTATAATATAAAAAAAAAGGAAAAACTCACTAGTTAGTAATCGCCATCATTGAACTCCATTTTCTCCGATTAGGTCAATCCTCCGCAATTCATCCCACCAACAGACAACAACAAACAACAACACGTAGCAACACACAACAACCAAACAGCAGATCGATCGCTACAAATCGCCCTTCTCGCGTGCTCTCTTTCTGCCAGTGAGAGCTCGATCATAGGTGAGCGAATTTGTTTTTCTTTTGTGCGAAAATCAAAAGAAGAAGGGGGGAGGGAGAGGAAGGAGAAATGAATAATGATGAGAGAGTTTGGAGCAATGAAACTCGTTGTGAAGCTCGGTTGCAGGCCGAGCTCATCATCGGAGAAGAAGAAGAAAACGTACAGGGAAGGAGAAGGGAAAATGAGGAAGAAGAAGAGAGATTTCTCTCTTTATAAGGTGGGTGCCTATTCGCCCCCACTGAAATTTCGAAGGCACCCCACCCTCTAAACTTACTAAATAAAATTCTAAATTTTAAAATTTAAATTCAAATAAATTTAATTCTATTGTAATTAGTTCAAAACAAAATAAATTAGCTTTATGAAATTTAGGAGTGTTACATCATACACACGTTAAATGGAATCTCGTCCCAAGATTCGGAAGGTAAGAAAGTAAGTGAATTTCAAAAAATACGACTTCCCAAACGAAAGAAGATTTTAAAATACAAATATCAAATGAATTTTAGGTACAAAATTTTTTACTATCATTGAAAAAGTAGGGGCGTTACAGTTTTAAATGCATGACCTGCGATCCCAAACAGGGGTGGATTGTCACCTTTCCTCGGTCTCTTAGTTGACCTGCTTCTCAACCCACCATGTTGAAACTAATTCTCAATGAGGAGAGAACGATGGGACTCTCCTCGGTAGGAGCTTCCAACACTCACGACCTCACCAATTTATTAAACACCTTAGGGTGTGTTTGGTTGCATGGAATCTTATGTCATGAGAATCCATGAGGGTACCACTTAAATCTAAAGCTAATTTGATGTTCACTCATCAATCCACCATTTTTTTTTATCAATGATGGGAATTGAAGTCCCATGAACAAAATCACACTCTTTGGTCCCCAAAAGCGTGGGATTCTCATGTTCACAGGACTTTCATTCCTCATTCTACCATTGACCACAAAATCAAATGATGACTTAGGGGTGAACCTCAAATTAACTTAGATTTTTGTGATCCCTCATAAATTCCCATTATATATGACTTCATTCCACCAAACGCACCCTTAATCAATTGAAAATGTCATTCATCTACTATTATATTTATACAGGATGATCAGTTCGTCAATTGAATATATGTCATTACCAGAGCAACTTTAGGCATTCATTCTGGCACTGGCTAGATTTCCGGATATGCTTCTGCCATGTAGCTGCATGTTGATTTTGTGGCCTTCATCCACATGCGAAGTTGATACAATGAACCTATAGGGTCGAATGGGTTGAAATGAATGATTACGATTGTCAAATACAATATTGTTCAATACAAACCCATTAATTATGTGTCGTGCTCATAGGTTATTGAAAATTGTCACCCTAACACAGTCACAAGAAAGTTTGTGTGGCTTGATTTTTGTGGAGATGAGGAAATATAAACATTCGTCACATGAGTGGCACTTTAACCACCTGAAGAAAAAAACTTTGATGGAGCTTGTCCCAACCGTACCTCGAGGTGCATGTAAAATAAAAATCCATCTAACAGAGGGTCTTACTGTGGGGATGAAAGTTCCGTAAGAATTCCATATAAAATCCTATTCCTAAGCAAATCTTCTTTTGATCATTGCCCTACTTTCATGGGATGTATGATGAGGACATTGTCTTCTCGCCCTTTAATCTATAAGATACACAAAAACCTCTTGATTGTAATAGAAGCACAGTAACTGAAGACGAAGAAGGCAATAGAGAGTGATGATGGGTTTTGTGGTCGTTTGTTATGGATCCACAACTGTATAATGTTTCGGCGCCCATTGTCATTTCATTTCTATCTCTCCCCGAGGATAAATTGCTTTGCTGAAAAGTTAGAATTTGATGCGATTAATTATTGGCATTCCCATTAGATGTTGAACACGTGCACACCTATCACCATTTCCACCTCCTTCCGCATCCATTGCCATTAACTTTGGCCGTGACCCCATAGACAGACACCCAACTCCTCGTAACTATAATTTGGAAGAATCCCACCAGCCACCAGCTATCGCTTTATTTATCACACTTTCTCTTTCATTCACGCGCTTTCTTTCCACATTTACTCCCTCGCTGTCGCTGGCTCTCTCTCCCGGTAAGGTACGCGCATCAACGCTTTGGGTGGTTCTCATTAAAACCAATCTCCCCATTCCAACACTTCCCCCACCCACCCTTCATTCAATAAACCAAACCCAAAGCTTCTCCTCCCCCACTCAAATTGAGTGAAACAAGACACTCACACCGACACTACTCATGGGGTTCAAACCCAACTTCTCCACTTCCACCACCACTGAACGCTGGGGTTTGGGTCTCCTCTTTCTCTTCTTCCCAGAACATGAAGACAACAAGAAGAAAAAACTTTCATCTTCCTCTTCATTCAACACTAGTTGTTCTACTACCAACAATGTTCTTCTATTCACCAAAAAAGCTCAATCAACCATCTCCATTTTCGTTCTCATGCTCTTCTTCACTCTCCTTGTTTTCACCATCTCCACTTTTGAACCACCCCCATTACCCACTCATTCTCCCTCACTCACCTTCCCCAGAAAGCTAAACCACGTCAACAGCTACAATTACAAGGCCGAGAAAACCAAGAGCTCTGCTTTGCAAGGAATGGGGGTTGTATTTAGCAAGGGAACTAAGTCCATGAGTGATTTAATTGTCGCTCATTTGGATGAGGACACTAGAATCGAAGACCTTCGATTGTTTCTTAGGACTCTACATCGGTCTACTATACTCACTACATCTGATGTTGTATTTATCTTCCCTTGTCACTCACATTCTTCAACTTTCTCAACCACAATTCATCAAGAAAACCAATCTTTCCTCAAGTTTATCAGCTCCAATTCAAAATTCATCAATTCAGAGGTCAGCAAGAAGAAACCAAGTGGAAATGGAGAGCCTCTGTGGGGACCTAGAACTCACGGCAACAACACGAGTACCAGCAACAATAGCAGCATGAGTTGGGGATCGGTGGTTGGCTTCGTAGCAGACGAGCTCAACCCGGAGAACTCACTTTCGGGATTCTTGGATCACGTGCCGATCCAGCTCAGAAGATGGGCATGCTATCCAATGCTTCTTGGGAGAGTGAGGCGGAATTTCAAGCACGTTATGTTGGTAGACGTGAAGGATGTGGTTATACTCGGAGATGCACTCACTCGAGTCAGGAGTGGGAGTGCAGAATCAGTCTATTTCTATACCATTGACAACACCAGTCCACCGCGAAAGCATGGGCGAAGGAACTCTGAGAAAATTCTGTCAAAGCTGGTGGTAACATCCGATGTGATCACAGGTGGAATTCGAGGGATTCGAAGACTGTCAGAAGCCATGTTGAATCAAATTGTGAGAGTGGCAATGCAACACAAGAACAAGAACCCAGTTTCAGATTCCTCGGTGCTGAGTCAACTCGTTCAGAATGAATTCTTGTTGAAAACAATGAATTTAGATTTAAGCATCAGCGAGTCGGCATTGGTTACCAGTTTAAGTGCTTCATTGTTGTCTATGTCATCTAATACAATAGTTTACCGCGGTAACAGAAACATAGATTTAAATTACATCCTTGGTAGGGAAATATGTTCATCCACATTGAATTCTTCTTCTGTATATATAGATTGTTAATATTATTTGTTTAAGAGATCTTTTATATATATATATATATTCAGATTTTCACTGTCCTACAGAAGTTGACAATTGTAGGTACGTAATTATCATCAACAATTCTAGCCAGCAATCTTTGCTAGCATTTTTTTAGGTTTTTTTTTTACACTTTTACCCCTTTTATAAATAGCGTTTGTGATTGTGTTTCAAAGAAAATGAATAAAAATTGTAAAAACACTAAAAAAAAAAAAAATGTCAAAAAAACTAGCAAACATGGCTGGCTAGACTAACTTCATTTGGTACCTACCTGGCCTCATTGATTGACATCAGCTTTTAATAGAAAATCCCAATATCACCCTGTATACTCTGTGATATATTGTACAATTCAAGATCCATCCAACTATTTTGCATGTGTATCACGAGTTTGATCACTGTTTGCGTGCACATTCAATCTGCTACAAGGCCCAGTTTTATGTTTTTAAATATGTACTCTCTTTTGAAGGATTTTCTTTTCCTTTTTCTCTTGTGGAAAGTTCTTGAGATGCAGAACCATCAGACTATTCTCAAAAGAGCAAAATAAATAATCAAACACATGATGCAAAGTCTTGACTCTTGAGGTGTAGAGCCGATAGATTTGACTATTTGCAAAAGGCCAAACTAATGATCAAGCACATGATGCAATGTTGGCAAAATCAACAAAGATTTAATCATCAATAATACTAATGCAAGGCAAAACTCCTAATTTCGGCAAAATTTTCAACTATAAACAAGAGAAAATTCAAATATTGAGCACACAAGATTGCAAACTGTGACGCAGGGGATATACATAACCATCTTGTATTGGAAGACTAACAATTACTTTGAAAGGAGCGATACATTATGGACGTATGAATTTTAACATAAAAGATTTAAACATGATTCATTGAAACTGGACCATCCATAAAACATGCTCTTACATCCTTTAAAAGACTCGAGCAAGCTGAAAATTTACATACCATCTTTGTGCCTTGCCTCTGGGCTACAAATCTCTGTCACACAAACACTGCCCAAATCATTGTTCTTCCTGATGAAAGCAAGGATAAGTTGGACTGGTCTCAGTCTTGGTAACCTGCAACAAGGAACTATGTTTCTGTTAGATGTGTATTTGGTTTTGTTTTAAGCAAAATGTACAGACCAGGGCACCAATGTAAATGAGAATGTGTAGTTAGAAACTAGACCTATGAACCAGTTACCAACAAAGTATGCTAGAAACTGGAAGAACTATGATAAGTGAGAATTAATGGCTCACATTGTGGCAGTAATGGAAAAAGCTAACTGTATGCCTGAAAAAATTGAGAACATAAAAATATTTTCTACCAAAACCGTGAGTCGGTCCAAAAAATCTCATTGTTTCTACAGATTACTGTGATGGCCTTATGGGGCAAGCGCAAGACAGAAACTAGACCAAGTAGAAAGATTTTGATGTTTTCAGTAATAGGATTCAAGTTCTTCAAGTAACTGTCTATGGGGAAAATAGCAGCAGTACTGACCTCGGAGATTAAAGCAGGTCCAGTTGGTGGGACGGACTCAAGGGACCTCCAAAAATTTGGGTCTAAGGGATCCATAGTGTTGCAGCTAGTCATTAGTGGTGCTGATAGGAAAGTGGTCGATGGACATGAAGTTCTTGGATAAGGTAACCAGTTCATGTTCAGTGCAACTCCATGTCTCTCACTTTCTCCACCAATTGATCTCTGCATCAACTTGCCACAGTCCATCTCCTGATTGTTCTTATCATCGTTCTGATTCCTGTTCTCCTGCTCTTTAGATACTTTATCCCTCAAACTCTTGTAGGCACCTGACCTTGATAAGATGGTCAAGGCAGATATTGCAGAACCTTGATGCTGCTCGTCTCCAAGAGGAAGACCAAGACAAGGCATCTTATAAGGTTCCGTTTGCAGGACACTCTTTTCCAGTGCTTTAAGCTCGCAAGTAATATCTTCTGTTCCACCACGTCTTGGTTCTTCCAGAGATTTCATGAGAGACTCTGTTCCACACGTTTTGTTGGGTCCCCACCACTTGATATAATTTGTTAGATCAATTTTTCTCTCAATACAAAAGCTTCCTGGATATTCACTGTCTGCTGATGTACCTTCACATGTACCTTCAATAATAAAACCGTCATGCTTAGCCAAAAAAACAAAAAAAACATTCACTTGCAATCCAAACAATGCTTTAACATGACTCTGGAACTACCATAGTGTATACTACTTAAGTAGGCAGGCACGCCCATTAGACCAAATGGTGTTTCCCATGGACTACTTTGAGATGGTCTGAAACAAAACAAAAGGAAAAGTATTAATGTAAAGTTGTGTGAGATTCATCATCATTATATCAATATTATCCCAATTGTAGATGCAGTGTTTCTACCCCTAATTAACTCATATCACTTACCACAAAAAATATGGACGTCGCCTTACCCTACTGGACAGATATGCTGGACATCCAAGGACCATGAACTGGAATTCATAGGAATGTGGCCAGTTCTAATAATAACACATGAGCATGATGACAGCTTTTCACTTTGTTGTGGAATTCCAGGTGTTCGGACTCCAACTCAGCTATACATAAAGTGCATAACTAAACGAGAGGAAAACGCTGAACAGTGGTTGCAATATGTCTCATGTGACTCCTATACAGAGCTGGCCATGAAGGCAAGCCAGTAAAGCATCGCTTCGGGGCCCCAGTCATTGTCGCCCCAGTTGGTATGGTGATAACTTGCATCACATTTCTAATGTTCAAGTCCTACAGAAGGATTTTGTTTGATTTTACTTATTTATTTATTTTCTTTTTCTTTGATACCAGGTCCCCCTATAGCCCGGCCAAAATAGGCCTCTAAAATCTCGGAGCCAACCCTGCTCATAAACATGGTCTTCTCTATACATGAATGTTTACCTTATTATTAGGAAATCCGTGTTTACATGTTCTACAATCTCTATATTGACAAACCCACTGACTTCTCTAATTCATGCATATTGGACAATTACAAGTATGGATGCATGTCTTTCTAATTCTATAGCTGGATGTGGACTTATCAGAAACAATAAAGAGGGTTGATGTTTAGTGCAGGTACTTCGCTTAAAAACATTTTGGCTATTGAACTCCAAGCTGTCTAACTGGGGCTCTTTGATGTTGATAACGTGCTTGCCAGTAGAACATGAGTTCAGTTTGTCTCCCAAGCAGATGTTGACATCCTTAATGGCCACATTGACACTCCATGGGAATGATGGGAGTATAATGAGAACCCCCTCTGACGTGAAGCTGAGTTGAGTCATGTTTTTAGGAATAAGAACCAGCTTGTGGGCTGCCTTGCTGAGGCAATGGATGGTAGTTTGAGCATGTGGACTTTCTCCGCTCACTGAACCGCGATCCGTGTTTGCAACTCAAGATAGAAATGCAGAATAGTAAATTGAGATAGGGTGAAGGTACGAGTCAGTAGTAATTTTGGGTCCTTGTGGGGTTTGGGTGTCTCTTTGCGTTGTTTATTGTGGCACTAGGATTGAGCCTGTCTAAGCATAGGAGTTGGTGTATATTGGCCTAATTTTCTCATAAATCAAAGGTCAGGCCCCTTCAACCCTGCTATGGCAAAAGAAAAGACAGCTGATTTGAACCCTAAAAATCACACCTTATTAGGAATAGTGGAAGTCCTAATAGCAAACCTAATAATTTTACACTAATTTAAAAAAGTAAAAATCACAGTCCAAATAAACATTCTATTAAAAATTAAATGTCTCATTCTACACTCGAATGATGCCCACAGCAGATTGACTAACAATTAAAAGGTTGTTGTAGTTTTTCCAAAATGTATGAAGAAAGTGAATGACATTAACAAAATTTTGACGAATTCCAAATTTGTAACAAGAAGCTTCTTATACTTCAAAGAACTTAACCTCTATTTACTGTCTTCCACAAATTTCAGCTAAATTTAAGCGTTTATGGTAAAAATCTCACTATTCCCCCTATAATAGACAGAATATGTTTCGAGTTTGTGATATATTCAACCATATCCTTTCCTTTTCTTTTGAAGTGTATCACCTAAATAAGGCATTTTACATTTGAACCATACCTCGAAAGCGTGCGATACTTCGACACACCTCTTGAGAAACCACTGCTTTTCCTGCATTCGGTGACCATCCAATCTAAGAAACAAGATAATCTGGTGGAACGTGCATACTTGCAGAATAAATACAAACCTTCTAAGAGAAGCAAGATAGTCCTCTCTTGAAATATTTTGCATTTCTTCAAGGTCCCTTAAATAATCATTAACCTAAATCATGCAAGTAACACATTTGTGTGAGTTATAGGAAAAGAGATCTTAGCTTATAAATACAAAAACACATAACTAGAAGTAAGTTGATCTATAGTATTTATAATATACATAAATAATGCACTTTATTATCACTAATATTTTATAGACATGAATTATAGTAATGCAGCATAGAGTTTGAGTACAATAAACTTTAGATTTGCATCCATCTCACTGGAAAATTTATGAGTGTTCCAGGACCCCAATATTTTAGAGCAGCAAGATCATATGCTCTGGCCGCAGCCTCCTCATCATCATATGCACCTAGAAAATATCAGTTTAGTAGGAAAGTCTGACAATGACAACATATAAAATAGTACAAGAAAAGTTCATGGAGCAAGGCACATACCTAAGTAAACTGGGGAGATGACCAATCACCAGCCATTTCGCATTCAAATAAAAAAAAATAAAAATAAAAAAGTGTTAGATTCAAGAAGAAAGAAAAATGAAATTTCTATTTCAGCAGTATGTTGAGCTGAAAATATCAAGCTACCTTGCTTTCCCTTTTTATTTTGGTTTTGATTCCAGGTACTTTTATCCCACAGATGAGCCTCATAGCGCCCAGTCCATCTATGCCTGGAGTTTCACATAGCCAGAAGCATCAATCATGAGTTAGCAGAACTATAGAATGAGAATCAAACAACTAGGGTGTGTACCATTCCCACATATGCAGGACAAGAATGCCATCAAACACCATGTTCACCGGGCTATGGATGAGAAAGAGCTAGTATCATCTAGTTAAGAGAACTACAGGAGAAAAACAGACAACAAAGATGACGAAGTTCATAAGCTAAGATGAAACATTGCCATATTTTCTCATTCTTCTATATCTGTTTTTTTCTCTTATACAACAAGAAATGCTAGGTGATATGTTAAGAAGAGGAGATGAAGTATTGTCATACCCTCTCACTCTTTCATCTTTTTTTCTTCTTCTTTTTTCCACTTCCTCAAACAAGCATAAAGATATCCCATACAGATCACGATTACAAATCAAATTACTGGCCTTGTCAATGAACCCATTTATTGTCCAATTCCATGAGCATGCAATCACAGTAAGGGCGTACGGCTTTTAACCCCCATTCATTTCTAGGTTCCACACATTCGATACTAACATTCAAATTTCTCTTGTCCTACTAATAAACATGTGTTTTCCTGACACATTATTCGTTTTACAGCTGTAAAACCTTTTTCCCTTTTTAAAGTTCTCGTCGTGATTCCTAAAATCAGGTCTTTCCTTGAAGTGAATGCATAAGGATACATATCAAGGGCACGTGCCTAGACAAACAGTTTGGAAGGAGGATGTTTGCAACTCTATTTAAAAAACAATGTATTCCTCTAGAAATAAAGAAGTTTCAGTTGCATAATCATATGTAGACTTAAGGGATTATGTATGAGATAAGCTCAGGACAAAAGCAATATGCATTGTAAAAGTTCTCTGAACATAATTTTCACTTGAAGCCATGAAGTATAAGCCTCATGATCAAAATTCTTCGACAGATGCGTAGCCATTAGCAAAATTGTCCATGAAAGAGAATTCAGTGAAAAGTCTTTGAAATGAAAGAATAAAAATAAAAATTTACAAGAACTTACTAGTTTCTCATTCTCAGATTGTCATGACTCATGCTCATATCCGTATTCCAAACTCATCAAGATCAATTAAAGGCGCATCATACCCAAAGTTTTACTTTCCAAATCTCTGGTTATCATGCCCGTTCTGATTGGTAGAGGAACAAATATTAATATAGAAATCCAAAAGCACGAAAAACCTTGTCACTCAAACAATACGTGGAAGAAAAGTTCTGGATAAATTAATGAATCTATTCTAAGAGTTGCATATTTCTTTAGATAAGTTACAAATCTATTAAGATATAAGGAGAATGTGAGATAGATTGAAGTTCCAATGGTCTCAATAAAGAGAACCCCCCCTCCTCTCCTTCCCACGGTTTGTGATTCCTCGAAAATAAATTGTGAAGACAACCACCAAACCCCATACAAAGATAGCAATTAGTTTTATACTAGGGAAGAAGATGCAAGATGCTTTTTTTTTACAAGGAAACCGTAAAGTTTGGAAATTGAAGCAAAAAATATTGATGAGCTTCTTATTTGACATAAAATAAGAAGCTTGTTTTAGGTTTAAAGGTGGGTTGCAAAAAATCGAAATGCTGGGACTAGGAGATGCTAATCAAAATAAATGTTCTCTAAGGATTCTTGTGCATTTCTCACCTACGCAAAATTCGACTACAAAGATTCAAGTTTTGTGAAGTTAACTTTGTAAGTTGGGACCAACGATGGCCATACTTCCTTTTGGATGGACCTTTACTTCTTAGGTTGTTTGAGCTGGTTTGAAAAGTTCAATTCCAATGCGCTGGTGATAGACCAAAATCCTCCCTCCAATTTCAAAATTTCAGATCTTGTTAGCAACCGCCAATGCCAAAATTTATTTTCTTCAACTCTCTAGTTCATGGTAGTATTCACACAATAGACATGCAGCGAAATATATCACATAATCAAATCTTTATCTTTGTGTCCTCTGTGAAGTTGACGCAGAATCCATCACTCACATGTTCAACTTTGCAAAACTAGTGTGGAGTAATATGGACTACCATTGCCACTGAATCCAGATGGATTCTTCAACCAGGGAATGGGTGAATCAATGGAACGATAGAGCCCTCCCTCCCCAGGGAAATAGATTTAAGAGGAACATCCAGGGATTTTCTTGCAAAGAAACTGGAGGCTCCCACCATCTGTAACATCCTCAAGTTCATGACAACTAAATGGACCAAGAATAAGAAAATTGGCACAACCAAACCAATTCTGGAAGCTCTTTACAATTGGGCTAGCAATAGAAGCATTGGGATATAATGTCAGAATATTGTTACCTCTTTTTTCTTTTATCTATTAATTATATAACAAAATAAATTAAAAACCACACACACACACACAAATAGTTCAGTAAACAAAATCTAGACAATACATACAAAAACACTATCTTTTCAAGGTTGTTTTAGGTTGCAAACTTGCAATGCATAACACTCCATGGAAAGACGAAAAACTAAAAGAGAAATGAGCCCATGGTGCACAAATAATGCTGACATTGAAGATGATCATGAAATTTATGTTTTTCATGATGCAATATTCTTGTCCTATACAAAAGTAACCCCCAATTTTTAATTATCATTTTAATGTTAATTTTCGTTTTTACTTTTTTTTGCTAATAAAAGGGCTTGTATCCTTGGAGGTATTCATTTTGTGAACTTTTCTTCAGTGTGAAGTTTGGGGAAATTGAAGTTTAGAAATATGAAAAATAACCCCGATGTTTTTTGTATAACTATGAAGAGAAAGAATAAAAGTTCCGTTAGTTTCATCAATTACATCACCTGATCAAACAGTTGAAGCTTTGAGAATTGTTTCATAGTCTAATCTTCTTCGGAATATGCATTGTATTTATTTATTTTCATTCGTAATTCTTAAGACATGCTCAATCTTCTTTTTTTTAATGGAAAATGGCCATGGATGATTAAACATATGATCTTGGCTAAAACTAGAAATGCTCAGACCTTTTCCCATTTGAAGAAAAAATCAGGTTATAGACTAGTAGACTACCTTGAAATCATTATAATGCTAATAAATGAGGTATTATGTAGGGGAAGTTCAGTATGCAAGTGAAACAATACCCTCGAGCATGGTTTAATAAGTTTGATGCACACAACAATTAGAGTTGAACAAAAAACCGAATAAACCAATTAAATCGACCGAACCGATCGGTGCGGTTTAGGATCAGTTTTCATTCGGTTCAGTTTAAAAAATTTTGAAACCGATACGGTCAGTTTGATTTTTGGTCTTTAAGTGATTTTAACCGACAAAACTAAACCGAACGAATATAATATATATTATATGTAAAAAATAACATAATATGTTTAATTTAGTTGGGTGGTTCAGTTTTGTTGGTTTTAGTAACATTTTAGGTGGTTTTTGGTTTAAAAAAATTTTGAAACCGATATGGTAGGTTCAGTTTATATGTTCAGTTCGGTTTTGATTGAAAAAATTTGAGTCGGTTAGGTTTTCAACCCTAGCCGCAATTCATTATGTGCTCAACACTCCACATTTTATCACTTTATATTCATGTACAGTACATATTCACTAGGTGATGGAGATTCGTTTAGGGTTTTGCCTTGGGCCTCTCAGTATCTAAGGTTTTCTTCTAGTCTTGCTCTATCTAATTAAGGGACCTTAACTCTCCAAGGCCGCTATCTTTATAATTGCTCTAGTGTTATCCCATAAAGTTGAATCCATTTTTTTTTTCCTATAATTTCTTAAATTAATTCAGGCCTTAAACAAATATAGTTGAATTCAATATAAATTGAAGAAAATGAAGTAAAATACATAGAGCAAGAGTTGATACGAAATATTCAAAAAGCTATAAAATGTAGAAATGTAGGTGAATGAAGAGTGAGAGTTGAGATGATGACCTAGTAACACCTCTGTAAATAGAGCTCCTCTTCCCAGCAACACAAGGAGGCATTTTGCTGATCCTATCTTTAGCAGTACAACCTCTCTCCTTCTTCGCCTTCTTCAACCCTCTATCGATCATCAACTGATTGTCGTTAGTCTCCGTCACAGAGGCTTCTCCTTCTCCTCCACTCGCTGCCGCTTCAGCCTTCAATCCAGGCTCGGACGGAGAGGAATCCATGGTGCCAGAGCGAAATCAAAACCCTAATTTTCGATGTTTGAAAACAGAGACGAGAGAGAGATGGAAAGTTGAAGTGAGGGAGCAGGATTAGAGAAAGAGAGAGAGAGAGAGCTCTTCACTGTGTCAGGGAATATTTAGCGAGCGAGGAGAAAGACGTTAGTGGCATTTTTAGAAATTATTGGTGGATGTCCGACGCTTTTCTTCTTTCTTTGATTTTCAAATGAGCAGCTCCATCGGATGCCTTGCCTCGTGTGCCTTCGTAAACCGACAGTGAGTCAAGCCTCCCATCATAACCTGCTATGCTGCTACATCTACGTGCCCCTCCCTAGTCGGGTTAAGATCAGGCCAGACCCTAACCCATACACCCATGGATTTTTAATTGTCCTTTTGTTACTATTTGTCCACGTGTGTATTTTCATTGGCAACGACTACTCACACCACCATGTACTTTTTTCTTTTTCTTTTTTTTCCTACTAACCCACACCACCCAAAAACTGTTTTAAAAAAAAACAATAACATAAAAATATGGTAACTTTCAACTAATTTAAACCATCAATTGAGATCGATTCTCAAGCTCATCAAAACACGACAAGTTGAATAACTTTAAAATGTTTTGAAATGAGTAAGTTATGACCATTTTACTAAAGTCGCACAAATCTGTCTCGTAATGAAAACGAAATAGTGTCCTTAACTTTCGACCAACTTATATGCTTGGTCGAGACCGATTCTCAACCTCACCAAAACACAAAAATTGTAATACTATGAGTTATCTAATAAACACAATTTGAATTAATTGAAAATGTTTTGAAATGAGCAAGTTATGGTCATTTTACTAAAGTCACGCAAATCTGTCTCTGGCAATGAAAATGAGGCAGTGTCCCTGCCTTTTAGCCAACTTATATGCTCGATCGAGACAGATTCTCAAGCTCATCAGAACACAAAAATTGTAGTACTCTGAGTTGTCTAATAATCACAATTTGAATCACTTGAAAATGTTTTGAAATGAGAAATTTATGGCCATTTTACTAAAATCACGTAAATTTGTCCGAAAAAATTTCTGTGGACCCATAACAATGCGAGGTTTTTGTGTTTATTAGACAATTCAAAGTACTACAATTTGTGTGTTTTGATGAGCTTGATAATCGGTCTCGATCGAGCACATAAGTTGGCCGAAAGTCAGGGACACTACCCCATTTTCATTGCGAGATAGATTTGCGCGGCTTTAGTAAAATGAGCATAACTTGCTCATTTTTTTAAAAACATTTTTAAGTGATTCAAATTGTGTTTATTAGATAATTCATAGTACTAAAATTTCAGTGCTTTTATGAGGTTAAGAATTGGTCTCGATCGAGCATATAAGTTGGCCAAAAATCAGGGACACTATTTTGTTTTCATTGCGAGACAAATTTGCGCGACTTTAGTAAAATGATCATAATTTGCTCATTTGAAAACATTTTAAAGTGATTCAAGTTGTGTTTATTAGATAACTCAGAGTACTACAATTTTTTTATTTTGATGAGCTTGAGAATCGGTGTCGATCAAGCATATAAATTGAACCAAAATAAGGGATAATACCATGTTTTCAAAGACAAAGAGGGTGAGAGATGTAGCGGGGTGGTGGTGGTGCTTGAAGGAGAAAAGAGGGAAAAAGATGGCGGCGGCGGGAGGGAGAGAAGTGGCAGTGGCAAGGCGGTGGTGATGATAGCGGGGTGATGGTTGTGTCTGATGGAAAAAGGGAAAGATGAAGAGGGAAGAAAAGAAGATTAAGAGAGGAGAGGAGAGAGAAAATTTTAAATTTTGAGTTTTTATTGGTGGTGTGGGAGATAAGTGGTGGTGTTAAAAATAAAGTAGGTGGTGTGGGAGAGAAAAAGTTGATTTGGTGGTGTGGGACAGTAATTTAGGTGGTGTGGAGTAGTCGTTGCCATTTTCATTTCGGGTTGGGGAATATTGGAACGCATATTGTAGTAGGGGTGGGCACGGAACGGGTGGGATGGGACGAACCTCATCCTATTCCATCCCATTTGTTCGGGATCGGGACGAGATAGATCTCATCCCGACCTTGTCCCATACCAAACGAGTTTGGGACGAGCGGGTACTAAATAGTCTTCTAATGAAGAATACCCAAGAATTTCATCACGCATTGCTCACACACCAATAGTGCCAAACTTATGTACATATAACTATCATTGTAATAATATTAAATGTCATGTAAAATTTATGGTCCAATGAGCTTACAATTTATTTATTTTTATATTAAACATCATTTATGTGATACACTAACCAATAGTTGTACATATAACACATAGGCTCCGCTTGGTATACGGTAAAAGAATGCAAATGCAAAAGTTTACAACGGTTATATAAACTTGGATACTTGGTTGACTTTATGGAAATTAGTTATTAGAATTTGAATTCAGGACCTTTGCATCTCCTAGTTATAAAATTCTGCAAAACTTTGCGAGACAAAATCTCTCGCATTATTTTGCAAAACTCTCATCATCTCTTCTTACTCGAATTCTACTCCATAAACACCCCAACCACCACCACCATACCGTAGCCATCACCACCGCCTCCACTCGCTCTGTCATCGTGCGCCACAACCACCATAATATAACCATAACAACCACCGCCAACCCCACTACTACCACCACCACCTCCACCAATACCACTACGATAGCATAATCACCCACAACCAACACCACATTTACTACTACCACCATAATCGGCGCCGCTACTATAACAAAACCATCACAACCACGATAGCCACCACCACCTCCAAGATCACCGATACCATAATATACCACAACCACCACCAACTTCACTAGTACCACCATAACCATCCTCTCTGCCACCACTACAACAACCATAGCACAACCATCATCACCACCACTAGAGCATAATCACCACGACCACCATAATCACCACAACCACCACCACCTTCATTACTACCACTGTCGCAACCACCACAACCATCACCACTACCACCATTATATTCACCGAACCACCATAGCTTAGCCACCACAACCACCACCATTTTAAAATCACTGTCATTGCCACCACCACCACAACCATCATCCCACCGCCACTACCACCATCACCTCCAAGATCATTGATACCATAACATACTACAACCACCACCAACTTCACTAGTACCACCATAACCGCCGTCTCCGCCACTACCACCACCACAACTACCATAACACAACCACCATCACCACTACTATAGCATAATCATCATCACCATCACTGTAGCATAATCACAACAACCATCACCACTTTCACCTACTACCACTGCCGCAACCACCACAACCATCACCACCACCACCTTTATATTCACTAAACCACCATAGCTTAGCCACCACAACCACCACAATTTTAAAATCACCGCCAATTCCACCACCACTACCATCATCGCCTACATTCGTAATCACCATCAACACGACCACAACCACAACCACTGCCATCATCACCACCACCAACAATCACTTGCCTGATTGCATCAATTTTATTTAATTATACCAAGCGCTTGTAAAATAATACATTGCAAACCAATGCAATGCAAACTAATGCATCTGCGTTAATTTGTAAAATGCATTATTTTACAGTATACCAAGCAGAGCCATAATACAAAACTAAAACAAACCATCATTTGGCTTTAATGTCTTCAAAAGTAATTGTCCTATAACCAATCTAAAATGTGAAAAAGTATACATCTTCATGGGTTCTATTTGACCTAAAACACCCAAACTTAAGTTTTTATCTAAACAAAGAGTACCAAATCAAACAAGTTTTCAAATAGTCGATGTTTTAATATAATTTAAACACATCCTAAAATTTCATTTAGAAGAGTAGTTTGATTAAAATTAATAATAATAAATATTATATAAATAAGTTCGGGACGGGATGGGTGGGATTGAAAATCTCCACCCAATCTCATCCCACTCTAGATCGAGACAAGACGGGATCGGGATGAGTTTGATCAATCCCAAAAAGACCCAAAAAATCAAGATGGGACGGGATCGGGATCACGGGATGGGATGCCCACCCCTATATTGTAGCCTAAATTTTAGGGTGCATTTTATTCATCATAATTTATTTTGAGATTAATTTGAAAACTATTTCAATTTGAGTTCAAAATGGTAAAGTTTTCGAATGGCTCGCCTTGTACAACCAAATGAATTAAATACCTTTAAATTAAGGGAAACAAATGTTTGACATCTAATTCCATAAATCAATCACCAACATAACTCCATCTCAAGCTAACCCACACCAGCACCACCACCTCTTTTTCCATCTCCCACTAAGCCGACACCATCACTGATCCTTCGTCATCTTTAATCCACAACCAAATGCCCACACTATACCTTATCTCCCTCTCTCACTAATCTTTATTTCCCATCTCCATTAACTCTTATCCAACAGAGCAAACACACCACAAAGAGGGATGAATCACGTGTAATGGGCGATTCGGGAGAAGGGTTTGGGTGAATAAGAAGACCTTCTCTGACAGAGTCGATGGTTGTAAGGAATTAAATTTTGAGATCTCATTTGTTGAGATCAAATGATTCAAGTTCATCCTTTTCGGGGATTGTTGCAAGAATTGATATTTATAATTTGAATTGATGGTTTTCTTTTTATGATTATTGCAATAACAATTGGGGTTGGGGTTTTGTGATTGGAAATCATAATGATCGATGTGTCAATATTGAGAAGGCTTGTAATCGGATTAGAGACTACCGTGATGAGGGTCGATTTTGTATTTCTATAATGGAGATATTAGGGAAGGTGGTAATGATCAGTGGTAAAGAGGGAAGGGGATTGCCTCTTGAGAGGTATCTACAATTTTATTTTCATGTAGTTCAATTTTTTTCATTGAGAGGTGAGGATTAACCATCCATGAATGATGAAAATAAACTAATACTTAAAAAAGATAATTGAGAAGGATGAACCATTGCTAAAAATGAATGAAATGAAAGTCAATAAATGATTAAATAAAAATATAACTTACTTCTACTTCGATGAAAAAACAAGTTTTAATACAAACTAAAAATAAGTACTTCCCTACACTTTTTTTCAAAAAATAAAACATAAAAGAAAAAAGTTCATTTGAATGGAAAAATAGCATATATTTATAAACCCATGATATGCGCTTGGACGGTTGAGATGTAACTTCAAAATCTGACGGTGTTGACTTAACTCCTTGAGGACGGCCTAGATTCATTTGTTTGAAAAAGTAGATGGTTGAGATTTATCAGGGTTAGAGTATAAGTGGATTGTTGATGGATTGTATGGGAATAATTTTTTAAAAAAAATCTCCAAAACTTCGAAATTAAATAATTCAAAATTTTTTAATAGTGGTTTTGGGGAAGTTTTTTTAGAAAATATTGATGAAAAATGCTAGTTGTACATTTGGGTATCTAATGTAGTCGATTTCTGCTCTTCTTCCTCGCTGCTTACCTAGACCTACACATGTAGCAAACGTGAGCCAAATACAACCGTGTGGTAGTCAATGGCACTCCGATGCTTAAGTTAGATAAGGTTTAGGAGAGGCTTAAAACTATAAACTGGGTTATATTGCATACCTTTAGTTCAATGACCTTATCTCCCTTTTATGGTGAAGGAGTCCTTGTTTGGCTAGGCTTTTTGTGGTGTAGTTTAGGGAAAGTGATATTGATTTGAAGATCCTTTCCTGATTGGGAGTTGTCCTTGTGGAATAGTTTCCCTACATGACTCGTGCTCCTAGATTTGCGGGAGAGGTTTCCCTTTTTTAGTGTTCTCCATGCAAGGAAGTTTCCTTGCCCAACTTATACTCTGATATATGTTTCCTAGTCGGATCCAATGTATTGCTGGCCTGCCTGTCTTGGGTATATCTCTCAGATACTTGCCTTAGAAGTCTTACGAGTATTGGGCCTGACCACGTGATGTGTGGCTTATTGGCTCATTGCAACTCGGACCCGACTGTCTGGATTTTGCCAATGATGGGCTTACTGCTGTTTGGGCCTTGCTGGATTAAGCGTGCAATCAGACCTGCTTCGTTCGTTGACGAGATTATCATGACACGTGTACAGTGCTTATCAGAGGATAGTTTGATGTATCATCAGCTACTTCCCCGAGTTAGTGAGTCATCTCATCGGTCCACTAGGTCATTTCATGAAGCAGCTGTGCAGTCATGATGATTGAGTTTGAGTGATTTCCTCAAGTGGCGAATTACACTAAATAGGCGCGCACCAGCTTGAAAATGGGAAAGGCGGGAGCTCAGATTTCTATATAGATTTTCTGCTTGTGGAGTATAACTCCTTTACTCTTTCAAATTTAGAGATTATGTTTAGTTGTATTGTTTGTTGTGCTTTTGACTTTGCTCAACCTTCATTTTCGAAAGCTTGTACTTTCTTTCATGGCGGGCTAGGGTAAGCTTTTTGACGAACTGTTCGCCAAGGGCCATAAGTTTTTTTAGGAGAGGTTGCTATTTGAATCTGATATGGAAGTACTCCATAAAACATTCGGGAATCCTGATGATCTGGTGCTCTGCGCACTCTGGAAGTCGATCTGACGCCATTATACCCTCCTGAGGGGTTTATCTAGCTTTACCGAGGTATGCTGCAATCAGGTGTCTGTTTTTTGTTATCAAGGAGATCTGGGAGTTTCTGGCGTACCTCGGCATTGCACTCGCTCGACTTGTGTCGAACGGGTATATGACTTTGATCGCCATTCTTATTAGGGCTAAGGACGCTGGTGTCCGAGTGTCTTTGAGGGCGATGGAATTGCTCACTTCTCATCGAAAAAACGAGCACGTTGTGTGTGTGCTGACGTTGTTGAACTGTTTTGGCAAACTGTCTGATGATTTTAAATCGTGGCAGAAGTTTTGTTTCATGAATCCTGCGGACTCCCCGTACTTTGAGCTTGTTGGTCATCCGGTCGAGCGTGAATTTAGACCACTATGTAAGTTGATTCCTTCTCCGACCTTGCTTGTGTCAACTGCATATTCGATTGACCCGTTGTGATTTTTGCAGGGAGATTCTTTACTTTGCATCTTTCTGCTGAAGATAAAGCGATTATGGATGCGTTCCGTGACATGCCTCGTCTGGAAGTAGAGGATGTAGTCAAGCCTTCTAATGTTGAGCGTAGCGGCCTGTGGACTTACTGACACGTGGCTCCCACTATGTATCGGGCGAATAAGCCAAAGCCTGAAGGTGTGTCAGTTTCACGAAAAAGAAACCTTCCCAAGATCAAGGAGGGCACAAATAGATGAGATGCTTCCTTCTCTTGTGCATCATAAGTAGGGGTGGGCATCCCATCCCGATCTTGTTCCAATTTTTTTGGGTCCTTTTGGCATTGATCAAACTCATCCCGATCCCGTCCCCTCCCGATCTAGAGTGCGATGTGATCGGTATGAAGATTTTCAATCCCGTCCCATTCCGATCTAGAGTGGGATGTGACCGGGATGAAGATTTTCAATCCCGCCTATCCTGTTCCGTCTCGAATTTATTTATTTAATAATTATTATTATTAAGTTTAATTAAAATACTCTTCTAAATTAAAGTTTAGGATGCGTTGAAATTAAATCAATATAAGATGAAATTCTATATGAAATCTAAATGAATTGAATCATTAATTCTAAATGAAATTTAATATTTATTTGCCTTCTAAAAAAAGTTTAATATTTATTTATTTAATATCTATTATTATTTATGATGTAAGTTATATGTATATAAATTTGACATTATTGGTGTGTGAGTAATGTGAGATAAAACTCTTTTTGCTATTTTTTATTGGAGAACTATTTAATATGTGCTCATCCCGTCCTGTCCCGATCTCATTTGAAATGGGACGAGGTCGGGATGAGGTCTATCTCGTCCCGGTCCCGAATGAACGGGATGGGATAGGGATGGGTCCATCTGGTCCCATCCCGTCCCGTGCCCACCCCTAATCATAAGAAATATCGTGTTTTGTCTAGGTTCGTCCGCAGGCATCTGGCCTCGTTCGAAGGACGTGATGCTGTCGGGCAAGAGCCTAATGGGATTGTTGTTTCTGGGAGGCGTGATGCTCAAGTCATGGCCATTGCCCCTCTTGCTGACTTGAAGAGAGAATATCTGCAAATGGTAGGCGTGGAGGATGTTACCAAACTGAGCACCAAGTAGGCGGAGTTTATGAATATGTTGCTGCAGGCGGGCATGGAAGCTTCGAACAGTTGTCCTTTTTCAGTAAAGGACCTCAAGCTCCACCTCTTTCTGGATCATGAACCTGTTGAAGAGTCGTCTGATCGTCGGTGTCATGATGAAGGTTCTCCTTCTTGAAGCCCATACTATGTTCCATCTCGTTCTCGTTCTCGTCCTCATATTCAACGGACATTGGGTTCAAGGAATAATTCACTTCTTTCTTATCTTTCAACGGAAGCTGGACCGACACGTGAGAAAGAAATGGTTGCTTCAGGCAAAGGGAAAGTTGTTTATGAGGATCCTTATGCAGTGAAGACGGCTAAGGGCGGTGCTGGAGTGATTCTGGTTTCGAATGACCTTCATCCGAATGCCCGTATCAGTCTGTTTCCTCCAGATGTAATAAGGATGAACGACCAAGCTTGGCATCTCTTATGCTGCGAGGAAGCATATCAGTGGGTGGAATGAATGGAAGGCGAACTGCGTTCCGGAGCCAGAGACACTAGGAGAGCGTTTGGATAAAGGGCAAAAATACCTCGTGTTTGGGATGTTATATCCGAATCAAGTGGTCGCGTCTAGAATTGAAGTCAAAACCGCTCGCTAGAGGGTGTATACCATGGAGCAAGTCTTTGCAAACCTGTAAAAGTCATACTCCGATGCTCTTCACGAGATTGAGTCATTGAGGAAGTAACTCGAAGCTTTCTCAGATACTAGAGCGGAGTCCATGTCCATTGGGTTGGAGTCTCAGAAGGCTCACTTGGACGCACTTGAGTCCAACTTGGCGGGGGCAGTGTCCGCGACGGATTGGTTTGAGAATGAACTGAACCTTGTCCGTCGTGACTTGCAGTTTGCCCGTGATTCTGTGGATGGAGTGCAGGCTGAACTGCGGGTTTTGCATGCTTAGAGGATTAAGGAGTCTGAATGTACTATCTGATGTCAGCAGTTGGAGGTTAATGCTAAGTTTCATGCCAAGAGTGCGCGGACTGCTGAAGAGCAGTTCAAACTGGCACAGAGTGAACTGAACATCGCCAATGATAAGCTAGATACTTAGCAATCCAAGACTGAAATCCTATCTGGTGAGTTGAAGCAACTGAAGCAGGAGCTCGCCGAGTTAAGAGGGCGTGAAGAGAAGCTTCTCATGGCCCATGGCACATTTGAATTCAATAGAGTCGTGCATGGAAGGCTGGAGATGCTGCATCTGATGAAGGAGGAGCACCCCGACTGGGATCTCTCCTATTATAAAGAGATTGCATATGTAGAGTTTGGAGCGACATCCCATTCATCTGAAGAAGAAGGTGGTCCTGATGAGAGGGGGTCGAGAAACATCACCAATAGATGTGTCTCCTGTTTCTTCCCCTGATAAGTCTAGTTTTGTTGTATCTGACTCTCCTCACGATGAAGGGTGAATCATGTACTCGAGTTTGCAAATGAATAGTACTTTGCATTTTTTTTGTCTTCCTTTGCTTTTCCTGCTAGCTTGTACCTGCTTTGTCTTATTTCGACATTAATTGTCAAACGAGGAACTTTGCTGGGCTAGGTAGCTCGTGTTTGATTCGATGTTGGGAGCTCTGACTTCTTATGCTATAGTAGTTAGTGCAGTTATGGTCATACTCCTTTGTAGAGATTGGGGAGTGTAATACACCCTCTGTCTGGCGGTTTGGCTGTCTGTTGGACTAGCAGTTGTTGTAAGCGTATTAGTCAGACTGTGGTCCTAGCGCTTGCATCGTTGTAGATGATTGGAAATAGTATTTGCGAGTTGTCTGGGTTGAGTTTTCAGAACTCTAACCGGATGTTTGACTCGTATTTATATGCTATTCGTAGAATAGGCTTAATTGGACCACGGGTTGTTATCACCAGTTATGGCTGACTAAACCGGGGTTAGGTTTCAGCGACCATGGTAGTCCTTGGCAAGCCGTCTTCACCAGGCTACATGAACACTGACTAAGCTCCCACTTTCCAACCCATTTCGATCTGTTCGTGGCGGACTATGAATTGGAGCGAGCCAGCAGTTATCATCGTCAGTCATTCTGACTAAACTTAGGCCGGGGGTTCGGCGATCATTGTCTATAGTTGGCCAATGATCTCTGGCAAGCCGTCTTCATAGGCTACATGAGCACTGACTAAGCTCCGACTTTCTAGGCCGTCGGAATACACGCGCAGTGAACTAGGCTTCGAGCTTACCAAAACCATTGTCATCAGCGACCACTGACTAAGCTTTGGTCGGGGTTTGATGATCATATCTGCATACGAGTAGTGACCCCTGGCAAGCCATTTTAATCAGGCGTCAAGAGCGTTGACTAAACTCCCACTTTCTAGGACGTCGGAATATGTTATTTGCATACTAGGCTTCAAGCAGACCGGTAGCCATCGTTATTGGTCGTCACCGTCTATCGGTCAAATTCGACTTCTATTGCCCATGTTTGGACAATAATCCCTGGCAAGCCGTCTCGATCAAGCATCAAAGCGCTGACTAAGCTGACATTCTCTAAACCGTTGACACACGTTTAACTTAACGGACTGGGCGTTAGAGTGTACCAGAAGTTGTTGTCATAGGTTGAAACAGACTAAGCTTTGGTTACAATAAGATTATGGGCGTGTAAGTCTGACTTGGTGGTCCTGACTTACTTAACTCGTCTGTAAGATTTTGGGCATGTAAATCTGACTTGGAGGTCCTGACTTACTTCACTCGCCTGTAAGATTATGGGCGTGTAAGTCTGACTTGGGGGTCCTGACTTACTTCACTCGCTTGTAAAATTCTTGGCGCGTAAGTCTGACTTGGGGGTCCTGACTTACTTAGCTCACATATAAAATCATGGGCATGTAAGTCTGACTTGGGGTCCTGACTTACTTAGCTGGCATATAAAATTATGGGCGCGTAAGTTAGACTTGGGGGTCCTGACTTACTTAGTTCGCATATAAAATTTTGGGCGCGTAAGTCTTACTTAGGGGTCCTGACTTACTTAATTCGTCTGTATGATTTTGGGCGTGTAAGTCTGACTTGTGGATCCTGACTTACTTCACTCACCTGTAAGATTTTGGGTGTGTAAGTCTGACTTGGGGGTCCTGACTTACTTAACTCACATGTCGGTCCGACTCTAGTGTCAGATCGATTGATCGGACTAATAACGAACTGAAGTATTGTTACTTAGATCTTTGTTCGTCCGCTATTTCCTTTGCTCGGCCCTGCTTGCAGTCCGAGCTTAGGAACTCCTTAAGTTTGCCTTTCCTTATCTAGTACTCGACTTCTCCTCTGAGGTTTTTGCAATCCTCAGTATCATGTCCGCCTACCTTGTGGTAGGGCAGTATTTGTTGTTGTCGCGCCTAGCAGAGTCTCATTGCTGCTTAGGCGGCCACTTCATCTCTTCCCAATCCTTGATGGAATCTAGGATGTCGGACAGACTGGTATTGAGTGGGGTGACAGACACAGACCCAACGTAACTTGAGGACTTGTCTTGCCTGGAACGACCTGAGTCGGTCTTGCTGTCTGTGCACTTCTTCTTGTTCTTGTCATCGTCCTCTTTATTATTTCATTTTTTCCTATCTTTCGGGACAAAGGGTTTATTTTCTGACTCTAGGCATCTCTGAGCAAGTATGTCATATTAGCTGGGGGTTCAGAGTAAGGAAGTCATAGAGCTTGCCTCTTCTGATACCCGAAGTGAAAGTCGTGACGGCGGTGTCATCATTATAGCCGACAGTGAGGGCCAGCTCATCATTAAAATGAGTGATGTATTCCCTCAACACCTCGTTCTATTTTTGTTTTAAGGTCCGAAGATTATGTGGACCCCTCTTGAGTCGTTGGCTGCCCACAAAGCGTGCAAGAAATGTCAATGCCAACGTCCGAAATGAATCGATGGATTTCGGAGGAAGGATGTGGAACCACGTCAATGCTGATGTCTTCAGGCTTGCAGGGAATGATTGACACATTATTTGAGCGCCATAACATGCTGGAAGTGGCACAGGTGATCGGTCGGGTCTCCTATCCCGTCGTGAAACTCCAACTTCGGTAGGGGTACTTATTGGGCAGCGATTCGTCCATGATATGGTCCATAAAGGGTCGACTCGCTTGGACAACTCGCTTCCTTCTCAAGGTGATGGAGGGTTCGTTGGACAACTCGCTTCCTTCTCTTCCGCTAAGATGTCTTGCAATAAAGGGTCGACTGTCGTTGACAAAGGAAAGGCTGCGGAGGAGGGCATGGGAGCAGTGGCGACTACGAAGGGTGGTGCTGGCGAAATTCCTCATCTGGGAGAGCTCCATCCGATCGCGAGGATAAGTTTGTTTGCCCCGAACATAGTGAAGATGAGCAATCAGGCCTAGCACCGGGAGTTTAATGTGGATTATGCTTCGAGGAAACATATAAGCAGGCGTTGTAGGTAGTTGATGGATAACGCTCCAAAACCCGATGATGATACGCTAGAAGAACGTGTGGATAAGAGTTTAAAGTACCTTATGTTGGGAATGTCTAAATTAAGCCAGTGGTCATCTCTAGGATGAAAGTTGAGGCGGCGCGTGAGAGGGTGTATACCATGAAGCGTGTCTTCTCAAACATGCAGAGGTTGTATTCTGAAGCACTTTTTGAAATTGAGCTACTAAAGAAGCAGACTAATGAGAGGAGGCTAGAACAACGGCCGGTTGTTGTTAAGGCTCAGAGGGTTTGTTTGGAAGCCCTTGAGTCTGACTTAGCAGAGGCAGTGTCCGCGAGGGATAGATTCAAGCAAGAGTTGGATCTGACTCGCTGCGATCTGGAGGTTGTGCAGGAAGCTGCAATTGAGGCACGTTCTGAATTGCGGTCTCTCGCTGAAGAGAACACCTTGAAGGAGGCTGATTGGGCTATTCAGGGACAACAATTGGAGTACAATGTGGAATTCAGTGCTCGGGTGGCGAGGAAGGCCGAGGACCAGCTTAAATATGAGCAACATAAGCTCAGTGTTGTAAAGAGTAGTCTGACTACGGAGCAATCTCAGGTTGATGCGCTGACGTGCAAACTAAAGTTGTTGGAGCGTGAACTTGTTGAAGCGAAGGCGTGTGAGGAAGAGCTTTTCCAGGAACAAGGCAAGTGCGAATTTCGCTAGGTTGTACACGGTAGATTGGAACTGTTGGCTCTGATGAAGGAGGAGCATCCGGAATGGGACCTCGATCACCACAAAAAGATGTTGTATGTAGACTTATCAATGGTTTCTGCGTCATCAGATGAACAGGGCGACCCGGATCATGATGCTCAGATTGCGGCGCGTACGGACACAACTCCTGCTCCATCATATGTTAAACTTAGCTCTTTTGTTTCTATACCCTCTCCTGATGAGGAATAGACTTTGTACACTTGTACCTTTTTTGCTTCAATTAATGAATACATATTTATCTTGAGTATGTTCTGTACCCATTTTTTGCTCGGTTTCCCTATCGCGCGCTTTCCGTTTCACCTTGTCGTTTTACTTTGGCATGGGCTAGTCGGGTCAATAGGAAGTTGAGTGGTCTGTCTACTATTGAGAGTTTGACCATTATGTTGCGAGTGATTTTTAGGTCATTGTTGCTTAGTTACATTCAATAGTGGGCTTTCCACGGATGGTTTAGAAGCGGGCTATGCTGCCCAGTTGTAGCCCATATTTAAGGTAAGCCACTGGGGGCTTGTTTCGCCTATCTAATTGTTGGTCACGGTTAGTTGGCATGAGTGAACTATGATAGTCAAGCACATGCGTTGTATTTGAGCTAGAGCATTTGTCCCGAGTCAGGTTTCGCAAGCTCGGGTTGGCATTCTATGTAGCACTCGTTCGTGTGTTGGCGGGACGATTTATGAGTCGGCATGAATTGCCTGAACTATGATTTATCTCTGCAACCATTCTTTCGAAAGATAGCGGTGGTCGCGTGGCGAGCCGCCTAGAGCTCCCATCTTTCGAACTGTATATGTCCGAGCAAAGTGGACTACAGGTTCGGGGAGCGAGGATTCGGTGATCATGGTCTGTTGGAGAGATATGATCCTGTGGCAAGCCGTCGACTTCAGTTCAGGACTGACTAGGCTCCCACCTTTCAAACCATCTAAACCCGCGTGTAGCGGGCTACAAGTTTGAGACGAGGGGATTTGGCGACCATGGTTTGTTGAAGAGCAGTGGTCCCCTGACAAACCGTCGGAATCAGTTCGGGACTTACTAAGCTCCCACCTTCCAAATCATCTACACATGTGCGCATTGAGCTAGGAATTTGGGGGTTTTCGGCGACCATGGTTTGTAGAAAAGCAGTGGTACCGTCGCAAGCCATCAAAATTAGTTCGGGATTGACTAGGCTCCCACCTTCCAAACCATCTACACCCACGCAGTGGGGGCTACAAGTCTGGGATTTTTTGGCAACCATGGTCTGTAGAAGAGCAGTAGTCTCGTGGCAAGCCATCGAAATCAGTTTAGGACTGACTAGGCTCCCACCTTCCAAACCATCTACACCCGCGCAGTGGGGGCTACAAATTTGAGGATTTTCGGCGACCATGGTTTGTAGAAGAGCAGTGGTCCCGTGGCAAGCCATCGGAATCAGTTTAGGACTTACTAGGCTCCCACCTTCCAAACCACCTACACCCGCGCAGTAGGGGCTACAAATTTGGGGATTTTCGGCGACCATGGTTGTAGAAGAGCAGTGGTCTCGTGGCAAGCCATCGGAATCAGTTTGGGATTGACTAGGTTCCCACCTTCCAAGCCATCTACACCCGCGCAGTGGGGGCTACAGGTCTGGGCTTTGATCAAAAGTTGTCGTTGCCAGTCGTCAGCATCTAGGCTTACCTAATCGGGTTAGGCAACCGTTGCCCGCGAAGGGGGCAACAGTCCCTGCGAGTCATCGTCACCAGGCTTGATAGCGCTGATTAGACTCCCACTTCCTAAACCATCAACATTAGCACCGGGCAGACTAGGTATCGGGGTGAACCGAAAGCCGTCATCGTCAGCCAAAGTTGACTAAGCTTGCCCAGCTAGGTGGGGGCTCTACCAACTGGGGGTGTGCGAGCCTATATCCGCAAGCAGAGTGCGTTGTGCGGACGAGTTATGAAGAGACAATAGTAAATTGAATCAGCTGGTGATATGCAGGTGTGATACGTGTATCAAGACTGACTAGGGTTTCTAATGCTCGTGTCAGGCACGTGGTAGAATATTGTTTGAATAGTGAGCCAAGCCCATGGGCCCGTAGAGTGAGAGCTAGGGTTTCTTGTACGCAATACGCTATGTGTACAACGTGGATCGCATGGTAACACACGTATGGCGCAGATTGCAAGACGGTTGAGCGTCGGTCACTCCCCCCAATTAATGAGGTTGTGTGCAGCCTCGTTGATTGGGCGAACGTGGTCTTGTGAAGTTTCCTTGGGAACCGTCGTCTCCTCGTTTCCCAAACAGTATTCAATGCTTGCAATTAATGCTGAAGCCCCTGTTTGGTGAACCATCATGTCTATATAATGGTGTTTCTTTATCGTTGTTGGGCATTATCTTCTGCAAAGCGTAGCCCCTGTAATGTTCTTACTTGAAGAATATGTTTTGGGTTTTCCAAAGGCTGATGGGAGATCTCCATCATTGGAGTCTTCGAATGTTCTGACATTTGTGCCCATGAGTCGCGTTGAGACTTGTTATGCGTGGTCACTTGTTCTGGGTGAGCACCTAGTTGGTTCACTGAGATCTCGTAATTTCTTCTCATGTTGCGAAGAAGAAGTACGGACTCCCTCCTAAGGGATGAGTCTGTCGTTTGTTCGACCGTACTTCGATGTCACCTTGTGTCGTTCAGCCCGCCGATAGACGGTTCCTGTGACTAGTTTAGGGTCGATAGAAGTGTTGGCAATTACGTCGTTGCTTCCGGGGGTGGTAACTCTGAGTCACCCTGAGTATCGTGCATGGGAGAAGTGTCCTTGCTTGACAGCACTATGAGACCTTGACTGCTTCGTTGCTTGTGACCATATTTGTCAGTCCTCTTCTACCTCATTCGAGAGGTCAGATGTCATTTGAAGAAGTCTACAGCTTGTTGCAAGGTCTGTGTTGCCGTTGTTGGGTCACTTTCTTAGGGTGATTTGGCGGAGCAACCAACTACTCTGTACTATCGGCCCCTTTTTGCACATTTGTCTTTGATCTTAGGACATATTTCTCGGAGAAGTCGTTGATCGAAGTTTGCTTGGGGTACCTTTGTTGTCGCTTCCGAGTCTTCTTATGTAGTCGGACTGTTTAAGCGAGTCTTTACTTTATGTCGCATCGAATTCAGATGCTCGTAGTATGTAGTCTTTGTATCCGCCTCAGGGTGTCCGTTGTTACATCTTTCCAGTAATCAATAGAGTGTATTTCCGTAATTCTTTTTTATTTCTTAAATGATTGCAAATCACATAAACTTCTGAGAACTAAAACTCTACAATGACTATGAAAAGGAAAATAAACAACTGAAATAGACTAACTGTTCGCAGAGAGAAGTCGACCCGGCCCTGAAGTGAATTCGCATGGCCCTTGCTGGATCGTTAATACTTTCAGCGAACTGTCGAGCTTCACTGATGTCTTTGAGGTTACTGAAGAGTAAACCTTGTGTGGGAGTTAATTTTCGGGCCGACAGACTGCCATGGGGTTGTACTCCCGTCTGCATTGACCTCTCCGCCATGCTAGGTTGAATAGCGGATTGCTCCTGTACTGCTTGACTGTCCCCTTTTCTGAAATGAGCCACCGCTGTTGGGATCCCGTGCGAGTGGAGAGATGCGTCCACAGTCACTAGGTCTGGCTTTAGTTCAGATTGCGATGTGAGATCCAGTTGGATTTGGGAACATTCTATTTGCTTCAATGCGGCATAATGGCAGCCTCGTGCCATAGGCTGGTCCCCACATGTCGTTCCTTCAGAGTGGTTAGCAGTGTACATAACGAATTGGTGAAGGTTCGAGACTTTCGCTTCCATCTGGTGGAGCCATGGTCTTCCCAAGATAAGGTTGTAGGTAAACGACGCGTCTACTAGCATGAAGTCCAAGAACAATATCTTTCTTAGTTGTGGCTCTCCTGCCACCACTGCTAACCTTATCTTCTCGATCGGAAAGATAAGGTAGTTTGAGGCCGTCAGGTTCTCCTCCTTGAGGTCCATACCGCGGAACGCGTTGTAGAACAAGACATTGAGCGAGCTTCTCGTATGTACCAGAGCTCTCTTTACCTTGCAATTGAAATCGATATGACGAGAGTGTCATTGTGCGGTGCTAGGACTCCTTTGAGGTCCTTGTCAGTGGGGATGGGCTTTGCACCCTCGAGTAGTAAATGCGTTTGTCCTCATCTGCGGGCTGTGTCTGCATTTCCAGTAGAGTCAGCTTGCGGGACCTATTTGACTGATCTTCATCAAGTCTGACTCCATGAAGGACATGGATGATGCCCGGAGTCTCCTTCTCGATCTCCTTGACTGACGCCCCCCTGTCCCTGGGTTGTTCTAGTCGCTTCTCATAGCCCAGGAATTCCTTTAGTTTGCCCCTGCGAATGCAGTACTCGATCTCGTACCTTAGAGTTTTGTAGTCGTTGGTGTCATGGCCACCTTCCTTGTGGTATGAGCAGTACTTGTTGATGTCACGTTTGGAGGGGTCTTCGCGCTGTTTCGGGGGCCACTTCAAATCTTTCCAGTTTTTCATGGAATTCAGGATGTCCGATAGGCTAGAATTAAGGGGGTAACGGATCTGGATCCAACATAGTTGGATACATTATCTGGCCTGGCCCAGCCAGGGTCTGATTTGTTGTCATTGAGCTTTCGCTTGCTCATTTCTTTATCCTCTCGCCTCTTTCCCTCCTTCATGTCCTTATGAGCGAAGGGCTTCTTCTCAACTTATGTTTCCCTCTTCACAGTTCTCAACTCTTCTAAGATGATGTACCTCTAGGCGCTCTTAAGGAATCCCATCATATCCAAAGGAGGTTCCAAGGTGAGGCATTCATAAAGTTTTCCCTTCTTTAGGCCCGCGGTAAAAGCCGTCACGACTGTGTCGTCGTTGAAACCATCAATGAGTGTCAGCTCGTCGTTGAAGCACGTGACATACTCTATGAGTGTATCATTGGATCTATGTTTCAGAGAGAGTATGTAGTGTGGGCCTTTCCGCAGACGTTGACTTTCGACAAAATGCGTCACGAACTCCTTCGCAAGCGTCTTGAATGAGTCGATCGACTTTGGCGGAAGGCTATGGAACCATGTTAGTGCTGACTTCTTCAGGCTGGTAGGGAAAGTCACGTACATCACTGACTCAGATCCTTCTTTGAGTGCCATTACATGCTGGTAATTGCGTAGGTGGTCCCATCGTAGAAGTCAAGCTTTGGAGGCGTGAACTTCTTTGGAATAACCTCATTCATGATACGGTCCATGAACGGTGGAAAAGGGAAACGGTACAGAACGTCTGTGTTGTTTGCTCTCTACGGAGGGGGTTCTGAGGGCCGAACCTCTTTGCCCTGAGAATCGGTTTCGCGTTAGTTGCGTCGCCTCTTCTAGTCCAATGAGAACTAGCAGGGGCTTGACTCTCTTGTGTTTGCTCTTTGTCGTCTTCCGGAGATGGAGGCATGTGCTGCTCCTGATCTCCATTAGCGAGTGGAGGGTTCTATTGTACGAGAGCCCATGGGCGGACCTACTAAGGGGTGAGGGGGGGCAGCTGCCCCCCCCCCCCCCTTCAAATTTTAAAATATTTTTAATATATATACTTTAGTCTTAAAAAATTCGATTATATAATGTAGAATACAATATGATATTGGTTTATGCAAATATTCAAATATGTCTTAGTTGGTGTAGTGGTTGGAGGTTTATCATCTTTAGTAAAAGACCTGAGTTCGATACTCTTCGAGTGCGTTTTTTTATTTTATTTTCAATGCAATTTTATTAGTAATTGCAAACATTAAAAAATGTTTAGTTTAATAAAAATTTATTAACATTAAAGAAATGAATTATTTTTCACAAGTGATATAAAACCTCTAACAAAAAAATATTTAAAATTAATATCTAAAATAATAATGATAGAATTCAATGAAAATATATATCATTAGCCAACTCCTATAAAATTTGAGCCTCATATAAACTATTTTTTCTTTGAAATTGTATTATGATCATATTAGGTTCGCAAATTTCAAATTTTTTTTAGCTTCACCTAGAACTTATCCTAATTATTTTGTGATTATCAATTCTAGACAGCCAGGCTTTATAGCCACTTTTTGGTCAGGTTTTGAGTTTTTTACATTTCTATCCCTTCTATAGATAATGTTTGTGGTTGTATTTTAAAGAGAATGGGTAAAGGTGTAAAAATGTTCTAGCCAGGCCAAAAAATGGCTTTAAAGCCTAACTGCCTTGACAAACTCTTTTGTGATATTAGTTATATATTCTAGTTATTATGTTTGTTTGCTCTTTGCTAAGGTTATCAATAGTGACCTTATTTTGGCTTAAAATGGACTACACTTGGATTCAATTTGATATATGCATTGTATTTTTTTATTTTGTAGAAAAAAAATTGGCTTTACCATTGATAACTACTATTATCAACTAATAAGTATTTTCCATTTCGCCCCCCCTCGACTAAAATCCTGGGTCCGCCCCTGCGAGAGCCTCCACTGCTTTGGCGATTTGTTGCATTTGAGACGGCAACAAATCTATCCTGGGGTCCGTCGTTGTTGTGGCTGGCGTGGGGGCGTGAGTCAGCTACCCGTGTTCTGCCGGCACCACTGAGAGCAACAGTATAGCACCAGTCTGGGCATTTGACGTGTCTCCTTGTTCTCCAAACTGATGCAGTCATTTTTCGCTCCCTACTTTGACCTTGACTTGCAAATCTGCTGACCTACACAAGGAACGCACGTGAGCCACGGACCACTGTTGTGGTAGCCAATGGCACTCCAATGCTAAAATCAGACAGGAATCTGAGGAAGGTGTAATGAGAAAATAGGGAATTTGTAACGTACCTTAGCTTACCAACCTCATGTCTTATTTATAATGTTGGACTCCTGGTTCGACCAGACCATCGATGACGTAGTTTAGGGAAGAAGATTTTTGTGGAGATCCTTCTCTAATTAGGAGTTGTGTTGTGGAAGGGAGTTTTCCCATTAGCTTTGTGCTCCTAGATACGTGGGAGATAGTTCTCGTTGCGAGAGTAGTCTGTAGATAAAAGTCTCCATGTGTGACATATACTCTAGAATTTGTTTCCTAGTTGGAAGCAAATAGTTGTTGTAATTGTCCGTCTGAAGCTGATCCTCGAGAAACTTGCCTTAGCAGGGCTTACAGGTATTGAGGATAGCTGTGGGACACGTAGGCTTAGCAGGCTGTAAGAATTTGAGTTCATCTGGCGGACTGCATTGGGCGAGCTTATAACCGATTGCCCCGGATCAGTGTTGGGCTGACGCTAGGGCCTTTTATTCCTTGATATCATCATGACATGTGTACGACACATATTTTGGACCATTTTGGTGCATCATCAATAGTGAAGGGGAGTCCTCGTTCGGCTAGGCCTTTGGTGGCGTAATTTAGGGAAAGTGATCTTGTTGTGGAGATCATTTCCTGATTGGGAGCTATTCATGTAGGATAGTTTCCCTACACGATTCGTGCTCCTAGATCTGCGGGAGAGGTTTACCTTTCTGAGTGTTGTCCATAAAAGGAAATTTCCTTCCCTGACTTATAAACTGATATATGTTTCCTAGTCGGATCCAATATGTTGCTGGCCTACCTGTCTTGGGTAGATTTTTTAGATACTTGCCTTAGAGGTCTTACGAGTATTGGGCCTGACCGCGTGACAGTGGGCTTACTGGCTCATTGCAACTTGGACTCGACTGTCTGGATTCTGCCAATGATGGGCTTACTGTTGTTTGGGCATCGCTGGATTGAGCATGCAATCAGGCCTGCTTCGTTCTGTTGACGAGATTATCATGACGCGTGTACGGTGCTGATCAGAGGACGGTTTGATGTATCATCAGGTATCAAATGGAAATTAAAATGGGACGTGGATGAGTTAAAAATGTAATTTGGAGTTCAAAGCATTGTATGGGTCAAGCTCCTCGACATGCAAATTGATGATGGAATTGTCTCAACATTTCCACATTTCTCGATTTCCTGCAAAAAATATAGCAATAATCAAATTCGAGATAAATAGAGACATTTTAATTGATTGTAAGCACAACTAGAGAGTAATAAATAGCTAAATTGGGCGTGAAAATCAATGTTTGGTGTTTATCACATCACCCCAAACAACGTTTTGCTAATCATCCAGTGAAGATAATCAACAAGATAGATAAGCTCACAAAACACTTTTTTCCTTAACTTCACAAAGAAATCAATGTCATTTTCGCTAGTATGACAAGATTGCATTTATAATGTGCAACAACTCTTTGAACCTCTTGCATGCACTAAAGGAGAAGTTTTAGCCTCCTTAAGAGCATCTCCAAGGGTAAAAGTAAAAATGGGGGATCAACCATCCCCCATTTAACCAAAAGCTAAATTTAGGGATCCCCTATTTTTCATCACTCCAACCACATTCCCTATTTTTACTTTTCACCATTATTTAAATATATCTTCCACTTTTTCATCATTGTTTTGGTTTTGGTTTTGGTTTTGGTTTTGGTTTTGGTTTTGGTTTTGGTTTTGGTTTTTGTTTTTGTTTTTGTTTTTGTTTTTGTTTTTGTTTTTGTTTTTGTTTTTGTTTTTGTTTTTGTTTTTGTTTTTGTTTTTGTTTTTAATTTGGAAAATTAAAATAGTTGAAATATTTTAATATTCTTTATGATTTGGGGGACGGTATGGATGCCCCCAAATATAGGGGGAAGGTAGAAGTCAAGTTAAAATATAGAAAGTTTTAGGGGTTCCCTTGGAGCATGGATTTTCCCACATGAGCCCCAAAATAGCTATTTGGCTATTTTAAGGGATCCCTTGGAGATGCTCTAACAACATATCCAAGGGATCCCCTAAATTAGCCAAAAAACTAATTTTGGGGTCTCATGTGGGAAAAACCATGCTCCAATGGAACCCTTATCCAAGCCCCTATTTTAACTTGGTCTCTCCATTTCCCCTATATTTGGGGGCATCCATATCATCCCCCAAATCCTAAAAATTATTTTTTAAAAAAATTCAAATTCTTTTAATTTGTCAAATTAAAATTACGTTGAAATTAATAATAGTATATATTTAATAATAGTATAATTTAAATTAGTAATAGTATATGATGTAGTCGAATCTTGTTCTGTTTGACCTTGACCTGCACCGGGAACACACGTGAGCCAAGGACAACCGCTGTGGTGGCCGAAGGCATTCCGATGCTAAAGTTTGACAAGGCTTGAAAAAGGCAAAAAGCTGTAAATTAGGTTTTGTAGCGTACCTTTGTTCATCAACCCTGTGTACTACTTATAATGTGAGAGTCATTGTTCGGCTAGGCCTTTGGAGGTGTAGTTTAGGGAAAGAGATCTAGCGGGAGATCCTTTCTTAGTTGGGAGTCATCCATGTAGGAGAGTTTTCCTACACAACTTGTGCTCCCAGATCTGCAAGAAAGGTTTCCCTTTTGGAGTGTTGTCCATGCAAGGAAGTTTTCATGCACGATTTATATTCTGGTATTTGTTTCCTAGTCTAAACCAATGTATTGATGGTTTGTCCGTCTTAGGTGATCCCCCAGATATTTGCCTGATTAGACCGTACGGATATTGGGTTTTACCATGCGACGTGTGGGCTTAGTAGGGCACTGCAATTTGGATCCAACCTTTTGGATTCTGCCAAGATGGGCTTAGTGTTATCTAAGCTTTGCTAGATTGGGTGAGTAATCAGGCCCATTTTACTCTGATGACGAGATTATCGTGACACACGTACGGCGCGGAATAAAAGACGGTTTGGTGTATCATCAGCTACTCCCCCCGAGTTGGCGGGCAAGCTTGTCGGTCCATCAAGTCATGTCGTAAATGACCTGAACGGTCATGATTGGTTTGAGTCTGAATCGTCTCATTGAGCGGCACGCTTCATTAATTGGGCGTGCGTCTGCAGAAAAAAAAAAAGGAGAAATTTTTGTTTTTTTATATAGATCCCCCTTTCTGCAGAGTATATTTTTTTTACTCTTCGTTCTTAGAGACTCTGCTTTGTCATTTTTCTGTCCGTGCTTTTGACTTTGCTTAACTTCTGCGATCGAAAGTTTGTACGTTCTTTAATAGCGGGCCAGAATCAGCTTTCTGATAAACTGTTTGCTAAAGGTCGTATGTTTTTCAATAAGAGGTCAATATCTTAGTCGAATCTGGGAGGCCTTCGTGAGACATATGTCATCCCTGATGATCTGGTGTTCTTAACATTGGGCGCCGGTCAGATGTTGTTGTCTCATCCTGAAGGATTTATCTGTTTGCACCGAGGTGTGTTCCAATCAAGCATCCATTTTATTGTCATCTAGAAGATTTGGAGCTTCCGGGCCTACCTAGGCATTGCGCCTGCTCAGTTGGTGTCGAATGGGTATAGGACGATGATCGCAATTCTGATTAGGGCGAAGGACACTGGTGTCCAAGTATCCCCAAGGGTGATCCAACTGCTCACTTCTCCTCGAGTAAATGAGCATGTTGTGTGTGTGTGCGTGTTGACATCGCCGGACTACTTTGGCAGTCTACCTGATGACTTCAAGTTCTGGCAAAAATATTTATTCATGGCTTCTACGGACTTGAAATATTTTGAGCCTATTGGTCGTTCAATCGGTGTTAATTGCATATTGAATTGTTACCTGTGCTTTTTGTAGGGAGGTTTCCACCTACGCCCCTTTTTCTTGAGGATGAAGCAACTTTGGATAAATTTTGTGACATGCCTTGGATGCAGGTAGATGATGTCGTTCGGTCTTCTAATATAAAGCGCAAGGGACTGTGGGCTCATTGGCATGAGGCTCCCACTATTTTTAGAGTTTTGAAGTCGAAGTCTGAAAGCGAACCCTTTTCAAAGAAAAAAAAGCTCCCGAAGGTTAAGATTTCGAGCCCGTCAAGGAGGAAGGAGTTAATGAGGCTCTTACTTCTTTTATGCGCTCAAAGAAGCCTCGTGCTGCAACTAAGTCCGTTCGCTAACATTTGGCCCCTTCAAAAGGGATGCGAAGTTGTGGGTGATGCGTCCAAAAATCGTCATCCTGTGAGTTTGACCTGTAAAACAATTATTAGACTGCCAAGGACCACCTTTTTGGTGGCCGAAGGCACTCTAATGCTTAAGTCATCAACTCTGTTTGAAGAAGGAAGTAAATCTGGACAAAACTCAGTTAAAGTTGCATACCTGTGTCGAATGTTCTCTTTATCTTTTATAATAGTCGCGATAAATTCTCTGCGTGACTTAAGCATGTGAGGCGCAACAGAAGGTGAAATTTCTTGTAATTGTCTCCACCTTAATGAAGATCCATCCGTGGAGGCGTGACTCCCTCCACGACTTTTTTTTATGCAACGTTCCTCTTCTTTATGAGAGACCTCGTGTCGGGCCTGGACTTGGGCTCTGATTCGTTCGAGCCTGGATTCGGGCTCTGTTTGTGTCTTCTCGATGGCGGGCCTTATCTAGGCCTCAGTAATTGGCTCTATTCTTCTTGGGCTTTATGAGCTGGCCTAATAGGTTGGACGCTATATCCTCGTGATGAGTTTCTATGTCACGTGTACTGCCGTGATGATCGGTCTATTTTGATGTATCATTAGCTATTCCCCCTCAGTTAGTGGGCATGCTGACATGGCCACTAACTTCATGACGGTTTGCCTTTCAATTTCATCATTACATTATATTTAATGTTGTCAGTAGCTTTTCGCGAGTTTGTGTCTCGATTCTTTGCTTGCCCGTTCATTTTTGCGCACATTTTTGGGATTTCGCGTAGTCATCATATCTCGCACGTTGTCCCATGAGTCGTCCCTTCATTGCTCGGCTCTATAAAAGGAGATGTGACGAATTCGTTTTCCCTATTCACGCTATCTTTAAATCTAGGGTTTGCTCATTCCTTCATCTTCTTCATTTTCATTGCTTCCATGTTCTTCAACGATGTCATTTGGTGACAAGCTAAGGGGTAAGTCGCTAACTCTGTGTGAGGCTCATTATTCTCCCAATAGAGCTTCTCAGGCAACGCTGGACAATCTTCATTCTGATTATAATTTCATGCCCGACCTCGAGATTAGTCTGCCTGGACAAGATGATACTAGTTGTAGTCCAAAGGCTAGATACATCACATTGTATTCGTGCACGTTTTCTTCTGGCTTTCGGTTCCCGGTTCCCACATCCAATGCCATTATTATCTGCAGGAATGGAATTATGAAATTGTCATTTGGCAACATGATCGTCGAACTCAACGTTTTTAATGTTAGTCAACAACCTCCCGAGTCCGAGGATATCCATGAGGTTGACATGATTGAGAGTTTGGTGGAAAATTCCTTTCTGCAGTCCGCCTTAGATGATCCCTTAACGACTTGTTTGACTCATTTTGGTTTAGACTTCGATATTAATTATTCCATTAGGGAAATGAATGTTTTGCTTGATGCTTCACCTAGTATGGTTTTTGGTTCTTCATGGAAATCTAAAGTGGAACCCCTTCCACTTAGTGAGTAAAACCCGTCTCTTCGATTGAGAAGCCACCCAAGCTTGACCTTAAACCATTACCTGACACCCTCAAGTATAAGTTTTAAGGTCCTAATGATACTTTACCTGTTATTATTTCATCGACATTGACTATTGAACAGGAAAGTAAGTTGGTAAACGTTCTAAAAGAACATAAGGCATCACTTGGGTGGACTATAGCGGATATTAAAGGAATAAGTCCAATTGTTTCCATGCATCGTATTCATATGGAAGATAATGCCAAAGCTTCACGTGAAATGCAACGTAGACTTAATCCTACTCTTAAGGAGGTTGTCCGAGCCGAAATGCTCAAATTGTTGGATGTTGGTATTATTTACCCCATTTCAAATAGTTCTTGGGTCAGTCCAGTTCAGGTTGTTCCCAAGAAATCAGGGGTAACTGTAGTCACAAATGATAAGAATGAGTTAGTGCCTACCCACATGACCACTGGATGGCGAGTTTGTATTGACTACCGTAAGTTGAACTCATGCACGAGAAAAGATCATTTTCCTCTCCCCTTTATCGATCAGATGCTTGAGAGGTTAGCCGGACATGATTACTATTGTTTTCTTGATGGGTATTTCGGTTATAACCAAATCCCTATCGCACCTGAGGATCTAGAAAAAACCACATTCACTTGCCCTTTTAGGATTTTTGCTTATCGGATAATGCTTTTTGGGTTGTGTAATGCACCCGCCACCTTTCAGAGGTGTATGCTTAGTATTTTCTCAGATATGGTAGAAAGGTTTCTTGAGGTGTTCATGGATGACTTCTCAATGTTTGGGGATTCGTTTGATGAGTGTTTGCATCATTTAACCCTAGTGTTAAAGATTTGTGAAGAGAAAAGTCTTGTCTTGAATTGGGAGAAATGTCATTTTTGGTTAGGCAATGTATAGTTCTTGGGCACATAATTTCTAACAATGGCATTGAAGTTGACAAAGCAAAAATTGATTTAATCTTGAGTCTTCCACCACCGAAGACGGTGAAAGACATTAGATCTTTTCTAGGCCATGTTGGTTTTTATCGTAGGTTCATTAAGGATTTTAGCAAGGCTACTCGTCCTCTATGCAATTTACTTGCTAAGGACTCTGCCTTCGTCTTTAATGAAGACTGTTTGAAAGCCCTTAAATAGCTTAAACAATTGTTGACTTCAGCTCCAATCATCCAACCTCCTAATTGGAATTTACCTTTTGAGCTTATGTGTGATGTTTCTGATTTTGCGGTTGGGGCTGTCTTAGGACAACGGGTGGACAAAAAGCCCCATGTTATTTATTATGTCATTAGAACTCTACAAGATGCCCAACTTAATTACTCCACCACGGAGAAGGAGTTATCGCTATTGTCTTTGCATTGGGCAAATTTAGGTCATACCTTATAGGATCCAAAGTCATCATTTTTACTGATCATGCAGCGCTGAAGTACCTTTTTTCTAAAAAGGATGCTAAGCCACGCTTGATTCGTTGGGTCCTATTGCTACAGGAGTTTGATATTGAGATTTGGGACAAGAAGGGTTCCAAAAATGTTGTACCTGATCATTTGTCTAGACTTCTTGTAGAATCATAGTATCATTCCTGAGAGTGAATTTTATAGTATCATTTCCTTTTGTATGTTGTCGGATTTTGATAAATTTAATATCGTTGAAATGCATTTTTGAAGATCTTTCAAACAAAATCAATGATCAATACAAAAGCCAAAAAATTAAAAATATATATTTCATAATTAAAAAAAGTATAATGTATTACATGTCTTTAATATTTTTCAATATTTTTAAAAGCAATGAGACGGGTTGATCATACCAGGAAAAAAAAAAAGTCGGGCATCTTAATACACATTTAAAAAAACCCTAAATTTCATGTTTTGGCGAGTTCAAAGATTGGGGGAGAATTCATTCTAGGCGTTTAAAATTTTCCCCCAACTGATTCAAATTTGACTGAAGAGGCTTACACTTATAATTGGCTTACACTTCAATACTGATTGAAATAAAAAATGAGGATAGTGACGGAAATGCTCGGTACAAAATAATTAGCAAAAATAAAATTATGTGGAGTGCCAACGGCACGGGGCATACTCTAGACAGCTGACCAGTTGTAGGAGATGTATTCCAAATAGTGAATTTCATAGTATCATTTCTTTTTGTCATGATCAGGCGTGTGGAGGTCACTTTAGTTCTAAAAATACAGCTGCAAAGGTTTTGCAGTGTGGCTTTTATTGACCGACTATTTTTCGTGACACCCATGCATTTTGTGCTACATGTGATAGATGCCAACGAATGGGTTTTATTTCTCGTAGGAATATGATGCCTCTTACTAACATTCTCATTGTGGAGATTTTTTATGTTTGGGGTATTGATTTCATGGTACTTTTCTCTCCATCATTTGGCTATCTTTACATTCTTCTAGCTGTTGATTATGTTTCCAAATGGGTAGAGTCGGTACCTTGTAAAACGAATGACTACAAGGTTGTGGTCAAATTTCTAAAAGATAACATCTTCTCTCGTTTTGGTACTCCGTGTGCTGTTATAAGTGATGGTGGTTTTCATTTTTGTAATAGACTGTTTGAACTGCTAGTTAAGAAGTACTCCATCACTCATAAAGTAGGTACTCCATATCATCCACAAACAAGTGGGCAAGTTGAAATATACAATCGGGAAATTAAACACATTTTAGATAAAACTGTTCGACCAGACCGTAAGGATTGGTCACAACGCTTGAATGACGCTTTTTGGGCTTATAGGACAGCGTTTAAGACCCCACTTGGAATGTCTCCATATAGACTTGTTTTTGGTAAGGCATGTCATTTGCCTGTGAAATCGGAACATCGTGCTTATTAGGCTATCAAAACCTTTAATTTTGATATAGATGAGGCTGGATCACATCGTAAGCTCCAACTTAATGAGTTAGAAGAGATTAGGAATGATGCTTACCAAAGTGCTAAAATCTACAAAGAACGAACGAAAGTGTTTCATGATAAATCTAATCTTCGCTAGTCCTTTGAACCTTTCCAAAAGGTTTTGTTATTTAACTCTCGGTTGCGTCTGTTTCCTGGCAAATTGCGATCTCGATGGTCTGGACCTTACATTGTGAAAACAGTGTTTCCACATGGGGCTGTTGAGATTGTTGATCTCAATGATGGTCATGCTTTTAAAGTCAATGGTCAGCGTCTTAAACCATTCTTAGAGATGCCTACATCAGAAGTCGAGATTGATGTGTTGTTACTAGAGGATCATGTGTACTCAGATTGAGGAACTATTTCTCTGCTACCCATGGCCTTATGGGTACTCAATGTGTTTCGTCGGGCTAACTGATGCATGTATTCATTTAACATTTTTTTGAATCATGTATTGTTTTTATCAATTTATCATGATGAGTCCACAGTTCTTATCTTTTTTTTAGCATTCATGGTGGATGATTTGTCGAAATTGGTAAAAACTTTCCCATGGTAATATTCCTCCAACTCTCGTCTTTATCTTTTCCTTCATTTGTCATGATTTTTTTTTATACATTGAAGACAATGTTTGGTTTAGGTTTGGGGGTGAGGTTTTTGAGTTTTTCTGCATTCTTCAAAAATTTTGAAATGAAATGTATTTCATGACTATTGTATTCTACTCAATTTCCATTGAATACATAGTTAATTATGACTGTGTGAAAAATTTTTCAATTTGAAAATGCATTCAAAATCTAAGCTCCTTTCCAATGAAGAGAATGTGTTTTCAAGTATGCCTTTAAATTTGAGAAATGCATGCGTTCACTTGTCACTTTTATATATCAATAGGAAAACATATGATTTGATATTATCTTTAAGTTAAATATATTTCATGATATTTTTCGACTCGACCACTCTTGTACTATAAGCCAAGTTAGCATAATTTGAAGTTAATCAGTAAGATATTAACAAGAAAACCTTAGAATAATAGTGGAGACTTAACCCTTGTGAGTTTCGAGATATTCTTTTTTTTCTTGAGGGTTATTAAATAAACTCTGACTTTACTTGAATCCGCATTATTTCGTTGATGATCTCATTATTCTTGTTTCTTTTATTGATTGCTTTGAGAATGTCGTTAAAATTGAATTATTACACTAGAACTTCTTGATTTATTTAGTTGAGATGTCATAATACCGACTAGAGCTTAAGAAGTGATATAGGCAATTTTTTTTCTTTGAACCATTCTTTAGCCTTTTAGCCTACCTAATGATAAATATCCGTTTGCAGCCCTTTGAGCCTTTAAATAGACTTTTTCTTTGCTAACCCCATCTCCATTACCTACTCCAGTTATGGAGTAACATCCCATTTTATTTTTATCCTTACCCAATGTCTCTGAGAATGTGTGTGGTTGATGTATTTTTGGAATGGGCAAATAAAAAAAGAGTTGAAACTAAATATTCAACGAATCCTCAAAACTAAAATGTTTCATTGTGCAGAAGGGGAAAGCATGTTAACTAAAAAAAATTAAAAATTAAAAAAAAATGAAGAAGAATTTTGAATGAAGGAAAAGTAATGGTGTACAACATTGGTTTATTTTTCATAGCCCCACGTGTTTATTAAAAGGTGTATCCATTCTCAGATAATTTTCTTGTATCTTTTTCCATTCTTGTTAGCCAAAATCTTAGCATCATTACAACCTAATAAAGACGTAATTGATCTTAAGTAAAGGTCTGGTTCATAGATGTGGAGATTAAATAGATAATAACTATGGTGTGTGATTCAACATTCTCAAAGTAATTGATATTCCTATCCATGAGATCATATTCATTTCATTCTTTTAAAAGTCTATTTTTCATGATTATTATATGTGAGATGTTTGTGTTTCCATAATTTATTCTCTTTCTCACATATAAACTGAGTGATAACTTACCAATCTCTAAGTGATTCATTTCTGAGTGACAAGAGAGATTTGTAGTCGAAGCGTACTATTCAAAGGTTATCTAGTCGTATATTTACTAAGAAAAATAAAGTTATGTTGATAAGGCCATGCACACACACACACACACACACTTCGAGTTGAGAATAATTGATGAAATTTATTTAACCTTTGAGTATTATTAAATCGTTGTTAGACTCTTTGATATATTATTGTGACACTGTTAGTTGTTTTCTGAAATTTTTGGCAATTTGGTTATTACTCTGAGGATAATAGATCGAGTAATCAAGTTACCATGTTTTGGAAATTTATTGAGTCATAATGTTTGTGGGTAACATTTTTGGAAACCCTCACGAGACTATAACTCGTCCACTAGAGGTAATCTAGAGGTTTAAAGCCTTGTTGCACGTTTAAGGTAAGTGCAATCGATGATTCCTGCGAAAGTGAGTTAGAGTTTTATTTTTATTGTTTTGCTCGAGGACTAGCAAAATATAGGTTTGGGGGTGTTTGATATTCACGTAATTATTACATAATATACCCCTTAATTTATATATGTTAGTGTTTCGATTAATATATGTTATTTTAATTATTTCATTTTCATGTTTTTGTAGGAATTTGAACATAAACGATGAAATCGCGTTAAGGCGGCAATTTGAAAAATGATCAATTGGTTGGTTCAAATGGCGTACAAAGTAATGGGTGACAAGTCGAATATCACATGCCTAAACCTTACCCAAATAAACCAAATTCACTTATTACCTAAGCCCAAATCCGAAAGTTAGCCTAAATCCCAAACCGAACCTAGGAAAATAGAGAAAACCTATTTAGAGTCTTCATCTCTCCCCTTTCCTAGGGGGCTATTCTTCCACGTTTCTTTTCTCCTCCTCTCTTTTCCAGCGACCACGCCAATCCACCCTGCCAGGGATCCTCGCTCGATAGAAGGACTGACAGCGACCTCACCATCACCACCATCTCACTGTCACCCTGCCCCCATCTCTCATGCACAAAACAGAGAGCAACGACCCTGTTTGTCCCACACAACCTCACCATCCACCACCGACCGCTGAACAGCCCACGCATGACCATCGTCCAACTCACCCTCACCGCCATCGCACTCGCCATCCCTGTCGCAAACAACCATAACACCACCGCCCACACCGTCCCCTATTTCATCTCGCCATCATCACCATCCCTGTTCTTCTCCCTTCCACGTTCTATGCCTCCTCTTCTTCTCTCATTCCGCTCCTTCATCACGAACATACCATGCACCACCACCATCTCACTCATACTAAAACAGAAGAACGGGAATAGCAACAGAGCACTGTCCCTGCTCCTATTTGTTCACTCTTCCTGTTTCCTCCTTCTCTCGTCCCTTTCTCTCCCATCTCGTATCTCACTCTCTTTGTTTACATCTCTCCCTCTCTTTTGCAGGTACCGAAGCATCTCGCAGACCACCACCGAGACAGGAGCAGCAAACAGGGAACACTGCCCCTGCTCCTCTCCCGTTCATCCTTTATTTTTCTCTCTCTCGTGTCTCCCTCACCATCTCTCAGTCTCTTGTAGGTGATCTTAACCGGAAAAAAAGGAGCTCACGAGAAGCGAAGAGGCAGCAACGCAGGGAGCGATGCGACTCGCTGGAGACGAAGGCGCTGGAAGAAATGGCAAGACCAACTGATTGGTTATTTGCACCCCGGACACTTTCTCTTTGTACCACCACAGTACACTTGCAGCCCTTCGCGTCGCGTGTTCGTGCAGGAATTGATGGATTCCACCTATACCAGTGTTGTGACATCATCCACCATGATCTTCTAGACCCCGAGCCGAGTTGAAGATGAAACCACAGGGTTTCCTAGAGTTTATCGTATTTGAATTTATTGTTTTCTATATGCTTGAACGTTAAACATAGTTGATTTCTTAATTTCAATAATTTTCTTTCACCAATTATATTCGGAATAATTATCTAGACTAATCGGTAGTTAGAAGTTCATTTTGTTGATATTCGAAGTCTGCTTTAATCAATTAAAATAAACCTGTGATTGTGTGTGCCGTAAGAAGACATGCAATGCTAGGGGTTTACGCCTTTGCTGAAATCAATTGCAAACTTAGATTAATTTTTAGATTAGTCGTGTTGATTCTTGAAAACAATAATTTGGATTACACAAATCTCAAAGAACCTGTGGTGGATTCGATGTCTCGGTCCACTCTCTTATCATCTTATCAGTTTAATATTTAAGTGTTCAATTTCATTCTCTTAATTTAGTAATTTACATCTGTTGTAACCCCCAACTCTAAATTAGTTTAAATAAGTCTTAGAATTCGACTGTCTTGTCAATCCTCGTGGGATCGACCCGTATTTGCCACTGTCTACCAGTTAGACAGTCGTGCACTTGCGATATTACAAGTAGGGTTTATTAACTTATTAATTCAGATTAATAAAATCTCCATCGGGTATCCTAGAGTGCAGTGGTTTGTAGGCGAAACAAGTTTTATTTACCAAGTCTTGTGCTGAGGCTATTACTACTCGTGCTGGTGTTAGTGATGTAACATTGATTGGAAAGTGAGCTCAGACTGTCTATTACGGATCTCAATGCTCTTGTTAATATCGCAGTCCCTGCTTCAGAAAAAGAAAGCTTGCAAGGTTTTGGAGTTCGTCGAGGCGACTGCCGGTATACCCTGATCGGGTTCTGAGGAAGAAACAACTTTCTAATCATGGTTCTGCTCGGATTGTGTCCCATCCGAATCCTGTTCAGGATGTTACAAGGGCTGCCTCTCGCTCAAGTCTTTCCCACGACGATGTTGCAAAAGGAGATCGTAAGCCTTTTGAGGAGGTTGAGAAGTTGAGGCTCGCGTTGAAAATGAGCAAGAAGGAGACTACTCGATAATGAGAAGTAGTTTTTTCTGCTTATGGTGTCTTGAACGCTACTGAGTTGTCTAATGATGATCCCTGGGTTATTAATGAAAAATGTTTCAGTTAGCGGTGGAACAGTCTAAAGACATTGGTAGTGGTCAGACCTTCAAGGATCACCCTCCTTATCCTTTTATTGACGGTGAAGCAACCGAGTTCTTAAATTCTTCTCCTGTTCGTCGGGTATTTCCTGCTCCCGCCGCTACAGCTAATCCTGCCCGTACCACAGGCGCTTATCGACAGGAAGGTAAAAGTGGTTTTTCCATTGTTACTATTATTCCTTCTGCCCTTCCGGCTGTCGAGGGTGGTTCTTCAGTGCTTCTTGATCCTAGTGTTCTTCATCCAGGGTTGGTAGGATTGAGCCTGGCCCAAAGGATATCTGTATCAATTCGGACAGCAAGTTTTGCTGATTCACTCAGTTTGACATGCAAGATGATGCACGTAGGTTAGTAAATGAGTGGCACATGCAATTGGTGAAAGTCCTTCCATGCCCGTACTGGATCCATTTGATCATATCGCTCACGGTCTTGAGCAGATAATGGACGAAATTAATCATCTCGCCTGTGCAGGGGTGGTGGGCTCAGTCTATCGAGCTGGTCATGATCAAGTGGCTTATTTGGAGAAGAGGTTGCCAGCATTGTTGCTTGCTAGTGTTTTCTCATGTTATTTCTCAATTTGATGTATTGAAAGCGCAATGTGTGGAATCGAAGAAAGTTGCAGAGGCTGTTCGAAAGTCGTTGGCTGAGGCGAAAAGTATGCGGGATAAATCTGCTGCTGAGCTTGATTCTTTGAAGGTCAAGTTGGATGAGGTTTATACCCGTCTACATGATCTGGAAAAAGAGTTATGCTGAGAAAACAGCTTTTGATGAAGCTTCTCGTGTTGAAGTAGAGCAATCCGTTATGTGTGATCCCTTTGAGAGACGAGTGGAAAAGATAAATGTTGTGCTCGATGATGTCAAGGCATATGCTTCCAATATGCTTTCCACTGCTGAGGGGCAGCTTGCCACGGCAAAAAATGAACTCATTGTTGCTAAGGATAGGCTCCGTATAGTCCAAGCCGAATATTGGAAGCGAGTTGTTGACGGACGGGTTGAGCTTCTTGACTATATCGAGGGACTCGACAAAGATTTGTCTGGGTATCGTGTCATGGTTGGCAAAGCTTTCGAGGCAACGATATCAAAGAATCTGCTTCAGTAGTTGAATTTCTTTTCTTTCCAGTTCGGTTGTAATTGTCATGGATTTTGCTTTGAATTCTTTTGTAGCTGCTTTCGAGATTTGGCTTGTCATTTGGTGGGTCAGCATTGTCTTTCCTGATTTGCTGCAAAGAGTTGCTTTTTCCTTGTATTTTTTTGAATCATGTCGATTTGTTCTTCTAGTTCTGACTTTGTTGATTTGGTGTGCCCGTCAACTCGATGTTCTTTTGCTAAGTCGACTTGTTTGAGCATTTACTTCGTTAACTCGACGTCTTGGTCGATTTGAAGTTTTTGTGTTAAGTTTACTCGGGTGTCCATCCCTTACTTAGTTAACTCGACATCTCGGTCGATTCAAAGTTTTTGTGTTTAGTTGACTCGGGTTTCCAACTTTTACTTTGTGGTTGATTAGACCGGAAGTTATATATCTGACTTTTGTCATTGATTGCTCTGTATGGCTAATTATTTGATTTATCTGTTATGTTGTCCATGCAAAACATTGGGGATCTGAATTCGTAGTCTTATTGATATTCCCTTTTTGATGTTTTCACCAGCCTTAGCTTTCAAGGCGTTTATGTTGGTTCAAAGTACGATTTGCTTTGTTTTCCTTTGCTTCTTCCTCGTATGTCACATATGTTGTCGCGATCGGTAGACTCATGGTGTTCTTCTATTCGATGGTTGAGTAGTGTTTGCTTGTCTGATCATGTTCATGTCATCACCAAACTGTCCGATCGTGCTTTTATCAACACCAAATTGTCCAATCATGCTCACATCAGCTCCAAATTGTCCAATCATGTTGATGTTGGCTACATGTTTAGTGTCGAATATCAGGGTTCGGTTGAGTTTGTTGCTGTCAGTTTTGTCGATAGTGATTCAGGTCGAGCTTGCATCAGTCGGAATGATCTTTTGACTCGTATTAGTTGGTTGATGCAAACTTCTCCATGTTTATGCATTCGTGAAATGACTTATCTGGTTTCGTCAGTATCCTTGTTCTGATATAAATCGGTTCGAGTGAGAAGTTCTCCTAGCTGCTTCGTGTGTTTTGCTTCCTCTGGCTATGCAATGTGAGGCATATATCAGCTATTTGGGTTGTTCTCCCGCAGCATATTTGTTTTCTCCTTCCATTCAAGCTGTTTGTCTGGCATTTCAATGTTAGCAGCTAAAGGCCCATGTTGACTTTAATGCCAAAAGTGTGAGGACAGCCGAAGAGCACCTCCTTCTGGAGCAGAATGAACTAAGTGCTGTCAAGGACAACCTAAGCAGTCTAAAACTGATACGCTGTCGGGCAAGTTGGAGCAACTGGAACGAGAGCTCGCTGAGTTAAGAGTGTGTGAGGAAAAGCTTATTAAGGCCCAAAGCATGTTTGAGTTCAGTAGAGTTGTGCACGGAAGACTAGAGCTGTTGTAGTTGATGAAGGATGATCATTCTGATTAGGACCTCTCCTGCTACAAGGAAGTGTCCTTTGCGGAGTTTGGAGAAGCCTCCGATCAATAACACGAATAGGGTGTTCAAGAACAGAGAGTCCGAACAGTAGTGCGTACGGACGCATCCCCTGCTTCGTCTCCCGCCAAGTGTATCTCTGTTCTATATGAACCTCCTCCTGACGAGGAGTGAACTCTGTAATTTTGGCTTATAAATAAGAGATAATATGTTGAGCAACATTTTGCACTAATGTATTATTTGACTTTACCTGCTGGCTTTTTTTTGTTTTGTCTTATCGTGATATTAGCTTTTAGACAAGAGGTTTTACTGAGTCAAGAAGTCTTATGATTGATCTGATGATGAGAGCTATGAACGCTTATGTTGCCACAGTTTAGGCGATCCTGGTTTGTGCTTTTTATAGATCAAGAAGTTGTGTCGACACCATGTCTCGTAAGTTGGCTACACTCCATGCGAGGGGATAAGCTTGCCTGGTGATAGATTATTCGGACCAGGTCGTTACTCATCTTTGAAATCCACCATTGTAACCGTCATATGCAGACCAAGCTGCAAATCAGACCAGCAATTGTTGTTGCTTCCATAAGCGAAACTGGTCAAACTGTGGTCATGCATGCGCATCACCGTGAGTGAGTGATCGGATAATAGTCCTTGTGAGTCGTTCGAGTTAAGCTTCCCGAGCTCTGACTAGGCTTTCAAACCATCTCTACCGCTTCTGGCGGACTAGGCTGTAAGAGGGACCAAAAGTTATTGTCATCAGTCCTAACTGACTAAAGTTTGGTCAGGTTCGGCGATCATTGTTTATGGCTGGACAATGATCCCTAGCAAGTCATCGTGATCAGGTGTTGAGAACGCTGACTAGACTCCCACTTTCTAAGCCATCGTCATCCGTTTTTGGCAGAATAGGTGTAACACCCCTGAATTTCATAAAACTAATTTATTTTATTTTGGATTAAATAAAATAGGATTACATTTAATTGAATGTGAATTTCGAAATTTAGGGTTTTATTTGGTGAGTTTAGAAGGTGGGTGCTTTCAGAAGTTCAGTGGGGGCGAATAGCCACCCACCTTATAAAGAGAAAATCCTTCCTCTCTTTTCTGCCTCTTCCTCCCTTCATTGTTCATCCTCTGGCCGTCTCCCTCCCTAAAACTCTTTTCAAGATCTCTTCAAGATCTGCGCTGACGTGGACGAGTCTGCAAGTGCTGATTTGCCTGGACGGTGCTTCTTGGGCGGTGCTGGTGGTGATGGCGTTGATTATGAAGGGTTGTTGCGTGGATCATTGCGATTTTGACCAGTGAGTTTTCGCCTTCCTCAATCTAAATTTTTGTGTGTGTTTTCGATGATTGATTATGATGGGGTTTTGATTGTTTGCTATTGGATTGGATCCAAATTTTTTGGTGCGTTTGAAGGAAAAATTGGGTTTTTAGGTCAAATTGGAAGCTCCCATTTTATTGTGCTATGTGAATTTCTGTTCATACTCAGATGCTAAGCTAATCCTAAATCATTGTGTCACTAAAACTATACTTTACCTTTATTTCCCCGGTTTTGGATATACTCATTGTTTGAGATAGCATCAATATCCACAGAAGTATTTGGATGTGATGAACACAATTTTTAGCTATACCAACATTTTTGTATCATTTTTCTGTTTTAGAAATTGATGTCATAGATACCGAAATATACATGGTTCTTTAGTTTCCTTTGCTTGATATTGATTATCATGTTTCGAGAAAAGCAGATGGTTCTCCATACTTGGCACATAATTCGTCAAGCAGGCAACTTTGGTTATACTTGTTAGTAATATTTTATCGTGTTCTGTTTTTCTTACTTCGCATGTGGTTTTTGTCATGTTGTAAGATATATTTACTTGATGATAGCTGACTGCCTCCTATCCGAGACATGTTTTAGTCTTTTTATTCTTGGTTGTTCAGTTCTAGCATTTTACTGTCTACATGGAATCTGATAAATGTTAAGTCTTACTATTAGTACTATTCATTCTTTAATACTCACTGATACACAAATATTATAGGTGTTCTTGAAGTCACGTGAGACTTTTTTCTTTATCAATTTCATGTTGATTGAATAAATCTTTTTCATTAACAAGAAGTCATATATGATCAGTATCTGATTCGTAAGGATGAAAAAAATATTGGAGGATGGCTTTGAGTGCACCAGTGCGTAGGTTTTACCGTTGTAGCAAAAAGATGTGTTTTGGAATGCCTTAATATATAGTTCAGGGCTAATGAAACTGAATGAGCAGCATTGAATGCTCACTGGTTATTCAGCGGATTAATTAAGTTTAGCTACAAAGGTCTGTATAAGGAGTGCAGGAGAGTCTGTTCTGACCCTTTTCATTAGAATAGTTGGGTTTCATTGTTGTTGTGATCTCTTTATGTTGCTGTTGTTGCTTTTGTAAGTTGATATAAGGTATCTCTCACTACATTGGCGGTCTCAAAGTGAAGAGTTAAATTTCACCAAGTTTCTTGGCAAGGCAGCTTGTTGTTGCAGCCATTGGTGGGAAAATTTTCCTCTCCTTTGGGTATATGAGAGTACACTCTAAGCCTCTTTTCTTTGCTTTGCTTTATTTTGTTTTTCTTTGCTCTTTCTGTCACCCTTAAGTTTATATTTAGCAGGTATTGTGGTTAGTCAACATTTGTTGTTGCTTTGTTCAATAAGATATTTATTGAAGATCTTACAACTAATCTCTTAGGAATACTATATTTGGACCTGCTAGGGTCACTCTTGTAATGCATATGTGGCTTGTATCTTGGTGTGCCATGGTGAAACAAAAATACCTTCACTTGTTGACTTGGAACGTCTTAGTTGAGTATAATCACCCTGTTCATCTTCCTTGTTGATGACATGTTAGTAGGGTTATTACATGATGGCCTTGCAGAACTGGAGTTCACACCAAAATCAGGCCTACTCCTCTCCATGCCCACGGCTATTTTGTGAATATAAACACCGGTTTGCTAGAAATTAGTTGAGAGTTGTCCTTGGTGAACCAATAGTGGGATCCCTGAATGTACTCCCATTGATACCATTGGATCTGAAAGGTTCTTTGGCATTGCTAGGTTATGTACTTAATTGTTTTGTGGGTCTATTCCAGTATATAGAATGACAGGTTCTACTCAATAAATGAGTGTAGCATAACCAGACCAACAACCATTTATGTCAAATGGAGCTATTGGGTAAATTGCATTAGGATGGGGAATCCAATTGATGAGATTGGTCGACGTTGAATGTGCCCATACTAAGTTACCCCATAGTGCACCAAAGAGATTGTACTAATAGAAGAGATGGTAAATTCCTTTATAAGTTATTGGACCACTAGGATCTGCAAAACCCAATAACACACCAAATACATGAACATGCCAAACCTTGCACGTTTATGAGAATGTCAAAATGGAAACATCATTATCTAGTCCATCCACATGGATGTCTTACCTATACATAAGAACACCAATTTAGAAGGTCATGGTATGAAACCAGATTGAGTTCCTTTTCTTATTTTAAATTTTGGGTGTGTTGCATCTTGCAAATATCATTGTCAGAGGAGATTTTGAGATAGTTTGGGTTTATGGGATTGCTTGGAATTGAGTTTTGAGTCTAGGTATTTGTGATTTTAGCAAAGCTTTTTAGCTTCATTATTATTTGCTTTGGTGTAAGTTAGTGTTCACCCATGATTGTCATGCACTTTCATGTTTGTGTTGAAATTGTCTTTTCGGAGATTTCATGTAGTGACTTTGTTGGATTAAGCTTTTGAGATACTCTCTGCCAAATTAGGAGGTATGTGTTATCCCTAAAATCACATCCATATGGAGAGTACTATGTGTAGTAGTGTTTGATTTTGCAATATGGTTTCATACCATGACCTTCTAAATTGGTGTTCTTATGTATAGGTAAGACATCCATGTGGATGGACTAGATAATGATGTTTCCATTTTGACATTCTCATAAACATGCAAGGTCTGGCATGTTCATGTATTTGGTGTGTTATTGGGTTTTGCAGATCCTAGTGGTCCAATAACTTATAAAGGAATTTACCATCTCTTCTATTAGTACAATCTCTTTGGTGCACTATGGGGTAACTTAGTATGGGCACATTCAACGTCGACCAATCTCATCAATTGGATTCCCCATCCTAATGCAATTTACCCAATAGCTCCATTTGACATAAATGGTTGTTGGTCTGGTTATGCTACACTCATTTATTGAGTAGAACCTGTCATTCTATATACTGGAATAGACCCACAAAACAATTAAGTACATAACCTAGAAATGCCAAAGAACCTTTCAGATCCAATGGTATCAATGGGAGTACATTCAGGGATCCCACTATTGGTTCACCAAGGACAACTCTCAACTAATTTCTAGCAAACCGGTGTTTATATTCACAAAATAGTCGTGGGCATGGAGAGGAGTAAGCCTGATTTTGGTGTGAACTCCAGTTCTGCAAGGCCATCATGTAATAACCCTACTAACATGTCATCAACAAGGAAGATGAACAGGGTGATTATACTCAACTAAGACGTTCCAAGTCAACAGTGAAGGTATTTTTGTTTCACCATGGCACACCAAGATACAAGCCACATATGCATTACAAGAGTGACCCTAGCAGGTCCAAATATAGTATTCCTAAGAGATTAGTTGTAAGATCTTCAATAAATATCTTATTGAACAAAGCAACAACAAATGTTGACTAACCACAATACCTGCTAAATATAAACTTCAGGGTGACAGAAAGAGCAAAGAAAAACAAAATAAAGCAAAGCAAAGAAAAGAGGCTCAGAGTGTACTCTCATGATACATCTTGTTCTGTTCCTCGTACTTCAATGCTAAATCCAAAACTCTGTCAAAACTCTTTCTGTCAGCGGTGAGAAGAGCCCTCGACAGGTAGTGATGCAAACCCCCAATAAACTTGGCATTTTTTTTTTCTGGGGTGTCTACCAAATACGGAGCATAACGGGACAACTCGTTAAACTTCGTGACATACTGTTCCACAGTCATATTCCCAGTCTGCTTCAACATATTAAACTCCGCAGCCCATTGCGCCTTAACTGCATTAGGCACAAATCTATTCTCAAATCTATCCTTAAAGTCATCCCATGTCATAACCGCAACATCAACGGAGGGTAGTAAAGCCTCCCACCAGATTCAGGGGTGTTACATTATACACACGTTAAATGGAATCTCGTCCCGAGATTCGGAAGGTAAGAAAGTTGACTGGATTTTGAGAAATACGACTTGTCAAACAAAAGAAGATTTTAGAATACAAATTTCAATTGAATTTTATAAACATAAATATTTATTTTCATTGGAAAAGTAGGGGTGTTACACTAGGCGTTAGATCAGACCAGAAGCTGTCGTCATCAGTTGAAACTGCCTAAGCTTTGGTCGGGTTTGGTGATCATTGTCTGTGGCTGGACAATGATCCTTGGCAAGTCATCATGATCAGGCGTTGAGAACGCTGACTGGACTCCCATTTTCTAACCCATCTTCACACGCGCTTGGCGGGCTACGATCTTAGAGCGGTAGGGTTTGACGATCATTGCCCATCGTTGGGCAAAGAACCCTGGCAAGCCATCATGGTCGGGCGTTGAGAGTACCGATTAGACTTCCACTTTCTAAGCCATCGACATCCGTGCACGATGAACTAGGCATTAGAGCGGACTAGAAGTTATCATCATCAGTCATCACTGACTAAGTTTTATTCGAGTTCGGTGATCATTATCAATAGTTAGACAATGATCCCTAGCAAGCTGTCTCGATCAGGCATTGGAGCACTGACTAGTCTCCCACTTTCTAAGCCATCTTCATCCACGCTCAGCAAACTACGGGCTTAAAGCGAATCAGAAGCAATCGTCATCAGTCAGAACTTTCTAAGCTTTGATTGGGTTCGGCGATCATTGTTTGTAGTTGGACGATGATACCTAGCAAGCCATCTTGAGCAGGCATTAGAGCACTGACTAAGCTCCCACTTTATAAGCCATCATCATCCGCTTTTGACGGACTAGGTGTTAGAGCAGATCAGAAGCCATCGTCATCAATCAGAACTAACTAAGCTTTGATCGGGTTAGGCCTCCATTTAGCCTTAGGCGTGTAAGTATGACTTGGGTGTCAAGACTTACTTAATTCGCCTAAGAGTCTGACATGGAGGTCGGATCAATAAATCTGATTCTGGAGTCGGACCATAGATTGATCAGACTAAGTTTATCCAGGTTTATTGAACAGTAACGGAATTTTAATAGAGTTGATACCTTGGATTTGTTGATAATATCACTGTAGGTGTGCTCTGCATTCCATGAGTGCTTAAGGCATTCACCGTTTGTGTCTTTGCGTGTACTGGGTCGAATCTGGCAGGGTATTCGCTAGGGACCATTAGTTAGTTGAGCTGTGTTGTAAAGATCAACATGCCAGTGTACGACGTAAATTGCGAGATGGTTCAGTAGTATTAGTTACTCCCCCTAGTTAATGGGGTTGCATGCAGTGCCATTAATTCGATGAATGTGGACTCGTGCAGTTGCAATTGGAACTGTCGCATCTCTATTTCCCATACGGCACTTAATGCTGATATAATTGTTGATTGATTTCGTTTCACGAACCGTCGCGCCTATAAATAGGCTAGTGTTCACCATTTCAAGCATTGCCATGAATGTTGTAGAGAATGTTCTTGAAATGCCTCTATTCAGAAAATATGTTTTGGGTTCTCCAAAGGCTAAAGGAAGATCTTCGTTATTGGAGTCTTTGAATGTTCTGACATTTGTAGCGATGAGTCTTGACAAGACTTGCTATTATGTGGTGCCACCTGGTTTGGGTGAGATTCCAATTGGTTCCATGGGACCTTGTAATTTCTTCTTACATTGCGAAGAAGTACGAACTCTCCCTTGGAGGAAGAGTTCGTCTTTTGCCTTCTGTGTCTCCCGATTGCCATCCATCATCGCTGTTGGGAGATGATACTCGCAACTAGTTTTGGGGCGATTTTTCCCACTGTATCTACTGGGTTTTTCAAGTGATGTCACAGTTGGAAGGCAAACTTGGTTGAGTCGAGCTCTAGTGTACTTGACTTGCAGTCCTGGGGTGCTAACTCTGCATCACCCCAGGCATTACATGTTTGAGAGACATCCTCATCTGGCTTCTTCTGCTCTCCTTTTGAATCCTCTTCACAAGGTGTCTGTAGTCTATTTTGAATGTCTTTCCTGCCACTTTCAAATCGTCTTGGCGAGGTAGATTGGCAGAGCAAAGAATCAAGCCCGTATCACGGCCTGTTCCCTACTTTGGGTACTTTTGCTTTCACTTCCGAATCTTCTTCTGAAGACCGATTGGCGGAGTGAAATCTTGATGCGCATTTCAACAGATCCATACTCGAGTCGGACTTAGATACTTGTTGTGTGTAAACTGTCTTACTATTCAGTCGGGCCAGCTTTGTAATAACTTTCTTTGTAGTCAATAAAGTTTGTTTTATTCCTTGAATGAATTTATATCATATAGGCTTGTCCGAACAAATCTTCTAAACTGAAAAAGAAAGAAAGAAAAAACAAAAGAAATCAAAGCAAGAAAATAGTTTGACTCTAAACGGTGACTAAGCTAATTTGACCCTGAAAGATATGCGGACGGTCCTGACTCAGACTGTGTAGTTCCCTTGACGAATTGTCACGTTTCACCAATATTAACGAAGTTACTGAAAAGTGAACTTCATGCGGACGGGTCATTCCTCGTGGGTTGTTAGCTTTTGGAGTAGGCGCCTGTTTGCTGAAGTGTTATTACTTAGCTTCGTACTAGACTGGTTGGTATCTCCAGTGTTGAATTCTGGCTCGTAGAATAGTTTAGCCTTGGTTGTCGGAGTTTTGTCGCTATCCGCACGGAGTGGCTCTTCCCCTTATCTGAGCTCGATGTCTGGTACGTCTGTCTAGCGCGCTCGAGCTATAATTGCTAGCAATCTAGTTGCTTCAGCGCTGCTTAGTAGCAGTCTCTCGTTGAAGGCTGACCTCCATGAATAGTTCGCTGGACCTGGTTGGCAGTGCAATTGATGCATTGGTGCAGAGTAGAAACTATTGCCTCCATATGGTGGAGCCAAGGCCTCCCCAGAATGATGTTGTTAGCAGACGGAGCATCAACCACCATGAACTCCTGGACAAGGTACTTACATAATTGTGGCTCTCCCGCCACTACCATTATTTGATCTTCCCAAGGTACTTTCGTAAGTTGTCTTTCTCGAGTTGCATATTGCGAAAGGCGTTGCAAAACAGGACATTCAAAGAGCTTCCCGTGTCCACCAAGGCCCTCTTCACTTCCCACTTTAAAACGAGGACCGAGATGACTAGTGCGTCATTGTGAGGTCCTTGTTCATGAACGACAGTGGTGGGATCAGGCTCTTAATACATGCATACTGCACTTGTCTTTCTTCGCAGGTAGGCAATATCCGCATTTCGAAAAAGAATCCTATTGTGGGACCAGTTGGATTGTTCGCCTTCATAGCCGACTCCATGAAACACATATATGATGTTAAGAGCTTTTTTCTCTATCTCCTTAACGAAATCTTCCCTTTCCTTTGCCCGTTCCTGCCTTTTGTCCGGGCTTAGGAACTCCTTGAGCTTCCCCTTCCAGATCCAATATTCTTTCTCGCTTCTGAGACTTTTGCAGTTCTTAGTGTCGTGGTCACCCTCATTATGAAAGAAGCAGTATTTGTTGTTATCGCGTCGGGAGGGGTCTCCTCTTTGTTTGGTGGACCACTTCAGCTCTCCCCAATTCTTGATGGAGTTGAGGATGTCGGACGGACTGAAAGTGAAAGGGTGATGGATTTAGATCCGACAAAGTTGGAGGCCTTGTCTTCCATTGCTAGAGTCAGGCTTGTTTCACTGCACTTCCTCTTTCTGTCGATGTTATCCTGTTTCTTCCCCTCCTTCTTGTCTTTGGAACCAGAAGATGTTTTTTCATACTCCACCTCTTTTTTGGCGGCTAGCATCTCATCGAGAGTGATATACTTTTGGGCACTCTTAGTAAGCCCGTCATATCGGTTGGAAGCTCCAGAGTGAGGAAGTCATAAAACTTACCTCTCCTCATACCTGAGGAGAATGTCGTGACCGCGGTGTCGTTACTGCAACCATCGATGAGGGTCAACTCATCTTTGAAGCGTGTGACATATTCCTTCAATATCTCGCTCGACCCTTTTGTTTGATGGTGAGCAGGTAAAAGATATGAGAAGCATTGTGGCCAATGTCTAAAATGAGTCAATGAACTTCGAAGGTAGGCCATGAAACCATGTCAGCGCTGGCTTCTTCAGGCTATTAAGGAATGATCGACACATTATTGCTTCAGGCCCTTCTTTAAGCACCATTACGAGCTGGAAGTAACGTAAGTAATCAAACGGGTTTGTTGTCTCGTCATAAAACTCCAGCTTTGGAGGAGTGAATTTTTTTCGGCAGAGGCTCATCCATGTTGTGATCCATGAACGGGGGACAGTGAGGTTGAACAACACGCTAGGATTGGTGGCCCCTAGCCGAATGGAGTTATGTGAGGCATGTCTGTCGGCCCTAGACGTTGGGTCTCCATTGGTCGGTCATCCGCCTCTAGTCCACTAAGAGCCCACAAGGGCAGCGCAACTCTCCTAAACGTGTTCTATGGTGTCTTCTGGGGACGGGGCTTTTCAATGTTCTCGGTCTCCTACTGCGGGTGGAGGGTTCTGCTGAGTGAGCCTCTCCACCGCTCATGGAATTTATTGCATCTTGGTTGATAGTAGATCCACCTGGGGACCGTTGTGGCTGCTACCAGTGTGGGGGTTTGATTTTGTTCTCCCGAGTTGTTGAGGCTGCTGGAACTGTCAGCTCTTCTCTAGTACAAAAGTTTGAGGGCTCAGGGTTGTCTCCATTGTTGCGAGATCTCGTAGTCACCATCTGTCTGTACTGTGAGGAAGGATGATATCGCTGTTTTTTAAGGAACTTCATCATCCCCATAGACGACGCCAAACTGATCTAGTCAAATTAGGGTTGGCAGTTGGGTGGATTTTCATGGATATCCGCCCCACCCAATCTGAATGGGGAGGATTTGGATGTGGCTAAATAGGTTTTCGAGTGGTTTCGGGGATCCAAACGGTATCTATCGAATATTCGAGGTGGATATGGTTTTGGCTATATACGCCCCTCGGATATCCGTTTATATAGTTAATTTACTAAACTACCCTTGACCGCATAAGTGAAAAGAAAACTCTAATTTACTAAACCTATCTGCCGGTCTCTCATTACTCTTTCCTCTCTTCCACCTCCAGAACTGAAGAGAAGAGAACTGTCCCTAAGAGAGACGCACAAGAGAAGAGAAGCGCAGGTTAGTCTCCTTTTCTTTTTCCCCATCTTTTTCTTCTTCTTCTTCTTCAAATCTTCCCCTTCTTCGGTTCGGTTCTATTCTGTTCTGTTCGTTCTCGCTCGCATCTGTTTATTTTGTCTTAGAATATCTACATATCAAAGCTGAGAGTAAGAGAGGATATCAGAAGGCGAAACTCTCCATCCCATCCTGTTAGATCGCTTAGTTTTCAAGGTCTACAAATTTGATTTCGCTTTGCATATTAGCCAAGAGTGACCCTGGATCGGGTATCGTCCAGGTTGCTATCGTTCTGCGATTATCGACCACAAATTATAAATGATATGTCTACAATTGTAAGAGGTTGATGTTCAAGTAAATAAAGAAAAGAATGAATGAAAGATAGATGAAGATTAGGACGTACTTATTGGCAGACTTGAAAGTGTAAGAGATCTTGCATATGGGTATGGCATGATCATAAGGGTTGTGGACAAAAACCTTGTTGTTGAAGGTGATTGAATCACGACTAACATGTTTGAGATCCACATCTATAAGATCAGCTTCTGGCTTTTTAATGTGGGCTACTTTGTTAGCCACAATGTTCTTTGCTCGGTTCATCAACTAAGACATCCTTCTTGATTGTTTTTTTTAATCTTTGTGTGTGTACAGTTGAGTTGGATGAAATGTATATGTTGAATCAATCTGGATGATTTTTCAAACGATCGGGTTTCTGCGATGGCTGAATGTGCCTATTACAGTTTTAAGAAGACCGATGATATCTATGAACAATCCTTCCACTAGGAAATTGTTGTCTTAAACATATATCGGGGCGGATATTCGCTAATCCGTCCGGTGCGGAGGTGGCTTTAAAATAATAGGATAAACAGATATGCGGGGCGGATTCAGGACCCGCAATCCCCAGCGAGGCAGGGATGGATTTTCTCAAATCCACCCCATTGTCATCTCTAAGTCGAGTCCTGTCACCCTTGACATTGACCTGCACAGGGAACACGTGTGCCAAGGACCACCATTGTGGTGGTCGATGATACTCTAATGCTAAAGTTAGACAAGGCTTGAGAAAGGCTTAAAGCTGTAAATTGGGTTTTGTAGCGTGCATTTGTTCATCAATCCCATGTCTTATTATAATGCGAGAGTTCTTGTTCGGCTAGGCCTTTGGTGGCGTAGTTTAGGGAAAGAGATCTAGCTAGAGATCATTTCCTAATTGGGAGTCGTCCATGTATGAGACTTTCCCTACACGACTCCTAGATTTGTGGGAGAAGTTTCCCTTTTGGAGTGTTGTCCACGCAAGGAAGTTTTCATGCACGATTTATACTCTGGTATTTTTTTTTCTAGTCGGAACCAATGTATTGCTGGCATGCCCGTCTTAGGTAATCCCTCAGATACTTGCTTGATTAGGCCTTATGGGTATTAGGCTTTATCATGCAACGTGAGGGCTTGGTAGGGCGCTGCAATTTGGATCCAATCTTTCGGATTCTACCAAGATGGGCTTAGTGTTGTCTGAGTTTTACCAAATTACATGGCCAATGAGGCCCGCTTTACTTAGCTGACGAGATTATCGTGATACGCATACGACGTGGATTAAAATGCGGTTTGGTGTATCATCAATTTAATTATATTTGAAATTAATAATAGTATAATTGAAAATAAATTGATATAAAAAAGTGAAAGATATATTTAAATAATGATGCAAAGCCAGCTAAGCCCAATGTCTCACAACCATCCCCAATAATCGTAAGACCTATTAAGGCGAGTATTTCGGGAATCAACTTCGGATGGGCAAGCCAGCAGCACTTTGTTTCCAACTAAGAAGCAAATACTAGAGTATACGTCATACGTGAAAACTTTCACCTATGGATAACACCCCGATTGGGAACTATCTCCCACGTATTTAGGAGACAGGTCTAACAGGGGAACTACCCTCTACAAGACGACTCCTAATTAGATAAGGATCTCCAAGAATATCTCTTTCCCTAAACTACGTCATTGATAGCCTGGTCGAACCAGGACTCCAACACTATAAATAAGACATGAGGTTGGTGAACAAAGGTTTACTACAAATTTCATGTTTATAACTTTAAGCCTTCCTTGGATCCCTGTCTGATTTTAACATCGGAGTGTCATTGGCCACCACAACGGTGGTTTGTGGCTCACGTGTGTTCTTTGTGCAGGTCTGCATGTCAAGGTCAAGCAGGGAGTAGAAATTGACTGCATCAGTTTGGCGTCGTCCATGGAGACGAACGAGTTCCAAACAAAGCATTGACATTATTTCTCTTAAAGAGTTCATGAAGATGGTGACCACCAGATCCCGCAACAATGGAGAATAGAGGGACATGTCAAATGCTCAGACTGGCGATGTACCATCGCTTCTAGCGGTACCAGCCTCATAAGGGGAGCAAACTCGCACCCCCCGCGGCAGTAGCAACGATAACGGACATCAGGATGGATCTGCTAGCATTACAGATACAGGAGATCGCTAAAGCAGTGGAGATCCTCACTCTGCAAAAACCCTCCACCCGCCAATGAAGATCAGAAGCAGCACAGACCTTAATCTCTAGATGACAACAGAGAGCGGGCACATGAGAGTCAAACCTCCACTAGTTCTCACTGGACTAGAGGTGGCGGTGCGGTCAAGGAGATCAAACTTTTACGGTTGACAGGCTCACCACGTAGAACCCCCTCCGCCGAGGGGCTCACGACCCTAACGTGTTGTACCGCCTTTATGTTCCCCCGTTTGTGGACCATATCATAAATGAGGTTTTGCTAAAGAAGTTTAGAACTCCGAAGCTTAAGTTATATGATGGGACTGGTGACACGTTCGATCACTTGCGTCATTATCAACATGTAATGGCGCTCAAAGAAGGTTCTGAATCGGTGATGTGCAAAACGTTCCCTACCAGCTTGAAGAAGTCAGAGCAAACATGGTTCCATAGCCTCCTACCAAAATCAATCGACTCATTCAAGACACTAGACAAAGATTTTCTGACACGCTTTATCGAAAGCCAACGGATCAGGAATGACTCGCACTATAAACTCCACCTGAGGCAAAAGTCAAATGAAACGCTAAGAGAATACATCACGCGCTTCAATGACGAGCTGACATTCATTGACGGCTGCAACGACGATACCACCGTTACGGCTTTTACTGCGGGTATAAGCGAGGGAAAGTTTTACAACTTCCTCACCTTGGAACCTCTTGGATATGGAAGAACTCTTGAAAATCGCCCTGAGGTATACCACCTTGGAAGAAATGAGAACGACCAAGAAGGAAACCCAAAGAGAAGAAAAAAAAGCCATCTGGTTCTAGAGACAGAAAGGAGGGAAAGAGACAAAAAAACAAAGATAGGAACAAACGAAATCGCAGCAACAGCAGGTTAGACTCTAGCCGCGCCAGGCTAGAAAAATCTTCGAACTATGTCGGATCCATGACCATAACGCCCTTCAACTCCAGCTTAATAGATGTCCTTAATTCCATGAAGAATTGGGAGGATCTAAAATGGCCCCCGAAGCAGTGCGAAGACCCCTCCAAACGCGACAACAATAATTACTGCTTATACCACAAGGAGGGTGGCCACGACACCAACGACTGTAAGAGTCTAAGGTATGAGATCGAGTATTGGATTCGAAAGGGCAGGCTGAAGGAGTTCCTGGGTTAAAAAAAAGGCAAGATCGGACCAGGGAAAGAGGAAAGAGGAAAGACGGTCAAAGAAATCGATAGGGAGGCTTCGGGCATTATATATGTCCATTACGGAGTCGGATCAAAGAAGAACAATCAAACAAATCCCAAAAGTAGACACTCCTTGAGATGCGGATACAACCCACTAGCGATGACCGACGCGAGTATTACTTGCAAGTACAGAGCCCAATCCCAACCTTGACTTTCACAGATAAGGACCTCAAAGGTGTTCGCGCGCCGTACAATGACGTTCTTGTCATTTCTGTCTCTATTGCAAGGTGGGAAGTAAAAAGGGCCCTGGTAGACACAAGAAGCTCCTTCAATGTCTTATTCTACAATGCATTCCGCAACATGGACCTCAAGGAAAAGAACCTAACATCTTCCGACTACCCACTGATTGGGTTTAACGGAGAAAAATGTTTCCCGTTAGGGAATATAAGGCTAGCGGTGATGGCAGGAGAGCCACAACTGAGAAAAGTCATGTTCCTGGACTTCATGGTGGTAGACACACCGTCTACTTATAACCTCATCGTGGAGAGACCCTGGCTTTACTAGATGGAAGTAGTGGTCTCCACCCTTCATCAGTGTGTCAAGTATACTGCCAACCACTCGGAGGGAATAATTCGCAGGGACCAACCAACGGCATGGTGCTGCGCTAAAGCAGATTGAATGTTCTCAGATACAGCTGGAGCCCGCCAAACAAGTTGAGTAGAAGCCAGATGCAGAAACTGAGGAGGAGTCGTTCCTCCCATATGGGGGCAAAGACCCAGCGGCAGTGGCTCAACTTAGCGACAAATGACAGTCCAGCATTACAGGAGCGGTCCACCCTCTAGCCCGACGGAACGTCTGGCCTAGCAGAGAGCTCATTGCAAACAGGAGCACAACCCCGCAACTGCCAGTGGGAGCGGAAGGACCCTCCCACAAAAGGTTTACTCTTTAGTAACCCCAACAGCATCAGCAAAACTTGGCAATTCACCGAAGGTACTTACGATCCAAGCAAAGGCCATGCGAATTTACTTTAAAGTCGGATCAACCTCTTTTCGCCAACAGTCAATTTATCTAGTTGTTTAGCTTTCTTTCAGTAGTCAATTTAGAGTTTTTATTCTTAGGAACGTATGTGATTTGCACTCATTTGAGAAACAAAAGAGAATTACGGAAACACACTCTATTGATTACGAGAAAGATGTTACAACGTTCACTCAGATGGCGGGTGCAAAAGATTGCAAGCTACAAGCATCCAAATCCGATGTGATGTATAATAAGGATTCACTCAAACAGTTCGACTTCAGAAAAGGACTCAGAAGTGACAGGAAAGGTACCCAAGGTAAACTACGGAGCCCGCTGAAAGTTCCACTCTGTGATTTCTCTGGAGAATATGAGTTACGAGTGCGAGCAAATGTACGAAAAGAAGTATGAAAGAGCGCACTCAATTCAATACTTCGTCGGACCCACCTCGCAAGGAAAATAAGAGGTGGTACAAAATCAGCAACCAGAGGCCCCGCGACACGCTGCCCGAAGCTACAGTCAATTCACACGCTCGGTCCGCCCAATCAGCCAAACTTGGGACAAGTATCAGGTTGAAACAGATCGAGTACACCCTCTCGTTGAGGGATGAGAGAGGCGTCTGGGAGTCAATGGACCACTTCGACATGCCATGTCCAACTCCACTCCGCCCCACTCCGAGTTCCAGCACAGAACAACGTTTCAAGGCTAGCTAAGTAGGGAGGAAAACAACCGCTCCCAAGTTGACTGCTAGTGTTATCTCAAAAATTATGCGGCTCGAAGCGCCGATGGAGAACTGACACATAAACAACATACTCGTCCCTTGAGAGGAAGTCCATACTTCTTCTTCACAATACGAGAAGAAATTACAAGGTCTCAATGAACCAATCGGGTACTAACCCAATTGCGGGTGACCATGCATAATAGCAAGTCTTATCAAGACTCATCGGCGCAAATGTCAGAACATTCGAAGACTCCAGTGGAGGAGATCTTCCTTCAGCCCTTGGAAAACCCAAAGCATATCCTTTGATAAGAGAATCTAAATAGTGCACTCTGTAGAAGATAATGCCTACAAAGTTGAAGCAATGTCATTATATAGACGAAGTGGCTCACCAAATAGGCACGTCAGCATTGAATACCATATGGGAAACGAGGAAGCGATGAATCCCATGGAAATCGCACAGGACCACGTTCAGTCAATTAATGATGTTGCACACAATCCCATTAATAGGGGGAGTAACCGATATTCTATCGTCTCGCAATCTACGCTGAACACATGGCACCATGATCCTGCGACAAGACCTACTTTTTCTGATATGGGTCCACCAGCTCGGCCCATTATCCGAGTGGCACTCTACTACGTGCGTTGACGCAAGCAGTAAAGACCCTAGTCACTCTTGACACACGGAGCACGCTTGCTTATCACTAGCTAATTTAAGTAGGCTCGCGCGCTTGTAACAGACGGAGCAGCAACCTAGCCAAGTAAGCTTAGTAGATTTTGACTTATGACGACGACTTCTGGTTCACCCCGATGCCTAGTTTTCTGTGTGCGAGTTTCGATGGCTTAGGAAGTGGGAGTCTAGTCAGCGCTCTCACGCCTGATAATGAGACTCACCATGGATCATCTCCCCCTCCGCGGATGATGATCGTCGAACCCGATCAGGTAAGCCTAGTCAGTGACGACTGACAATGACAACTTTTGGTCAGCTCCCAAACTATAGCTCGCTCCGCGCGGGCGTAGATGGTTTGGATGGTCAAAGCCTAGTCAGTTTCGACTAATGTCGACGGCTTGCCACGGGGCCACTGCTCTTCTACAGTCCATGGTCGCTGATTTTCCAACTCCCAAACCTATAGCTCGCTCTGTGCGGGTGTAGATTCTTTTGATGGTGGGAGCCTAATCAATTTTGAATGATGTCGACGGCTTGCCACGAGACCACTGCTATTCTATAGACCATGGTCGTCGAATTTTTTACTCCCAAACCTGTAGCTCGATGCACATGGGTGTAGATGGTTTGGAAGGTGGAAGCCTAGTTAGTTTCGAATTGATGTCGACAGCTTGCCACAGGACCACTGCTATTCTACAGACTATGGTCGCTGAATTTTCTCATCCCAAATCTGTAGCCCATTCTGCACGGTTGTAGATGGTTTGGAAGGTGGGAGCCTAGTCAGTTTTGAACTGATCTCGACGGCTTTCCACAGGATCACTGCTCTTCTACAGACCATGATCGCCGAATTTTCTCATCCCAAATCCGTAGCCCGTTCCACACGGGTGTAGATGGTTTGATAGGTAGGAGCCTAGTCAACTTCGACTGATGTCGACGGCTTGCGACATGACCACTGCTCTTCCACAAACCATGGTCGCCAAATTTGATTACAGCTCAAGTAGCGCCTTCATGCATGCATAGGCTGACATCCCGTTGTCAGCAATGGCCACTTGAGCCTACTCGAAAATTAATCCGCTAAGCGCGGACAAGTGCTACACGGGATACAAGCTCGAGCTTACGAAACTTAACTCGGGCCAAACTCTTTTGTTTAACTACATACAATAACGCATATACTCCACTATAACAGTTCACTCATGCTAACGACCGCAGCCGACAATCTGATATATAACTAGAGCCTCCGACGACTTACCTCAAGGATGAGCTGCAGCCTGGGTAAACTAACCCGCTGCCAAACCGTCCGCAAAATGTTCACTATTGGACATAACTACGCAATAGCAACTCAAAGACCTCATGGAAGCACGGGTTAGAATTACACGCGGCTTAAACAATTAAGCTCTTAATGGCGGACATGCCACTCAGTTCCTTGCTAACCAACGGGACCTACGTCAAAATAAAAAGACAATGCCAAATGGAAAGCATGCAACATGGAGACTAAACAGAACTCGGGTACAAAACATACTCGAAAAGAAATTTGTTTTCATTAACAGCCTAAAATGAAAGGTACAGATGTACAAAATCTATTCCTCATCGGGAGTAGGTACAAGTACAGGGGAACTAAACTTAACTGGAAAATAAGCAGGAGTTGTGTCTGAGTGTGCCTCAGCTTGAGTTTCATGATCCGAATCACCCTTTTCCTCTGACAGCTCAGAGATCTCTCCGAAATTTGCAAAAGACACCTTCCTGTAATAATAAAGGTCCCATTCTGAATGCTCTACTTTCATCAGCGCCAACAGCTCTAGCCTCCCGTGCATGATCCTGCGGAATTCAAACGTGCCTTGCGCCTTGAGAAGCCCATCCTTGCACGCCTTTACTTCAGCAAGTTCACGTTCCAGCTTAGCTGTCAAGGCGTCAGTTTTAGACCACTCAGTATTCAAGTTGTCTTTAACCGTGTTAAGTTCATGTTGCTCCAGGGGAAGCTGATCCCCAGCTTTCCTTGCTACCCGAGCGTTGAATTCCACATCAGCTTCTAGCTGCTGTCTCTGGTCAATCCACTTGGATTTTTTCCTGGTATTCTCCTCAGCAAGAGACTGCAATTCAGAGCGCACCTTAGTCGCAGCTTCCTGCGCAACTTCTAAATCATGGCAGACCAGGTTCTGCTCTTCTCTAGATCTGTCCCTTGCAGACACCGTCTCTGCTAAATCGGACTCAAGGGCTTCCAAACGAACTCTCTGGGCCTCAACATCAGCGGCTAATTGTTCCAGCCTCCTTTCTTCAAGCTATTTTCTCAATGATTCAATCTTGAAGAGTGCATCAGAATATGACTTCTGCATATTTGAAAAGACGTGATCCATAGTGTACACCTTCTCACGAGCCGCCTCAACTTTCGCCCCAGCGACGGCCACTTGGCTCAGATGCGAAATCCCCAGCATAAGATGTTACAACCCCTTATCCATGTGTTCTTCCAACGCATCCTCCTCGGGCTCCATAGTGCGATTCACCAGCCAACTATAACGTCTACTGATATACTTCCTCAAAGCATAATCAATATTGACCTCCTGGTTGCTCATTTTTACTACATCCGAAGCGAATAAACTCATCTGCACGTCCGAATAAAGTTCTTCTGGATGCGGAGTTATACCATCACCGCCCTTTGCATTCTTTACTGCCCCTGAGCCCTCATTCACCGCCTTCCCCATATAACCAGCAGTCGCCCTCTGTTGCGAGCTGACTCAGTAGAATCCGAAGGGAGAGAAGGAGGCGAATTGTTCGTCGGACCCTCCATTATCTCGATATACGGCCTGGAGCATGATGGAGGGCAATGTGAACTGCAAGATGGAGGGTCCACGCTGCAATGGCCACTGTCAGACGATCCACCACCAGGACGATTAACCTCGGGGACCACAGGCAAATCTTTATCAAGGCCTTCCAACAAAACAGGTATGGATTGGTCAGTACTAGTAAAAGCTGCGACATCAACCAACATCAGCTTCTTATTCAAGGCCTTTGCCTGCTCGGTACTCAGCTTCGATGCATCATTGACCCCTGCTAGCCGCAGATGATCCTTCTCCAAATCAGATGCTACAACCTCCGCCTCAGCGAACATGTCAGAATCACGTTCCTCCCTCAACGGAGCGGGCCATTTAGAAGCAGACTCAACCCCAGTGCGAGACCTTTTCTAGCCTATTAAGGAAGCAAGCGTCTCAGAAAGCCCGTCTGTGTCTAACAGACTAGGAACCTTAACTTTAGAGGCCTTCCTCTTCTTGGAAGGAGTTCCACCTTCAGACTGAACCTTCGACACTCTAAAAAGATTGGGAGACACATACCAGTAGACCCATAACCCACTGCGACTAAAATTGGAGGGGCAGATAACATCCTCCACCCTCATTCGAGGCATTCCACAGGATGCCTTCATGGTGGCTTGATCCTCCGAGGAAAGAGGAGTAGTAGGGAACCTCCCTACATAAAACATGTGTAAAGATCCGCATCACAATGTATTTAAAGCGGAATAGAATGAAGTCTCTAAAAATGAAGAAATGAAAGAGTCAATTTGAAAGAGTCAATCTCTGCAGAAAGGGAGATCTAAATAGAGATTGATTTCCTGCATTTTCTCTATTAAATCGACGCACACTTAATTAAGATTCAGATTCAATCATCATGAGCGGCGTATTTTTTCGAGAAGTGACTTAGTGGACCGATGCGATGGCCTACTAACTCGGGGGAGCAGCTGATGATACACCGAAACGTCCTTTCTTCTACACCATACATGTATCATGATGATTTTTAGGAACAACGGGCCCAAGTGTCAGTCTAACACTGATTCGGCCCAAATCGCATCAAGCTCGCGAAGTGCATTCCTCCAGCTGGACCCAGATTATTACGGCCTGCTAAACCCACACGTTTCACAGTCATCCCCAATACTGGTAAGACCTATTAAGGAAAGTATCTCGGGGATCAGCTTCGGACGGGCAAGCCAGCAGCACCTTGTTTCCAACTAGGAAGCAAATATCTGAGTATATGTTGTACGTGGAAACTTTCACCTATGGACAACACTCTGATTGGGAACTATCTCCCGCGTATCTAGGAGCACATGTCTAACAGGGAAACTTTCCTCTACAAGACGACTCCAAATTAGAGAAGGATTTCCAGGAAGATCTCTTTCCCTAAACTACGCCACCGATGATTTGGTCAAACCAGGAATACATCACTATAAATAAGACATGAGATTGGTGAACAAAGGTACACTACAAATTCTCTATTTACAACTTTAAGCCTTCCTCATATCCCTGTCTGACTTTAGCATTAGAGTGTCATCGGCCATCGCAATAGTAGTATGTGGCTCATGTGAGTTCCTTGTGCAGGTTAGCAGATCAAGGTCAAACAAGGAGCGAAAATTGACTGCATCATAAGGTATATCCTAACCCACCTTTGGTGAAACCGTTTTGACTTCAAAACTCACAATTTAATCTCTTTTAAATGACCACTTTGAGATTGGTTAACTATTTTCTCTCTTGCATGTGAGGAAAAAAGTAAATGTAAAATTCAAACGTCCCTCGTGCACATAGGAATAAATATGAAAAACAATAATAGTCACATGGGCCATTGTCCCAAACAAAGGCTTAAACAACAACATTAATCTTAACACAGGGTTTATGTACCCAAATAAATGTATGTTATGTCCCAAACGAAGTGACAGATGAAATGTATGTTCCATACATGAGATTGTATGTGTCTAAATACCCAAACAAATATAACATTGTCACTAGTCTTAAAAAGTGAAATGGAAAGTGGAACTTATTACCTCATGTGATTTGTTGAGCATCTGTACCGTATTGCCAATGCATGTTTGAAAGTGATGTATCTTGTGTTAATATGTTACCCCCACAAACTCGATATTTTTCATTGCTTGTGGTACAAACGTTTAAAAAATCACCTAACATAATAAGTTCCAAATTTCATATCTCACTTTCCATTTAATTTTTAACCTAGGGATAATGTTCTATTTGTTTGGGGGTGGAAAGATTTATCAAAATTCGTACCTTTTAAAAAATGATTAATTTCTCTTTCTCCTATAACAAATAGCTAATTTGAAGTGCCTCCAAAAATCATTTTGTAATGCCTATGTCGCTAAGATTAACGGTCAACGAGCCTTGACCGTCTGTTTTCAAAATAGATTACCAAAATACCCTTAACAAATCAATGTTTCATATCTCAAACATCTCATGTTGAAGAAAATCATAGGGTCCATTTGAAATCATACATGTATATCAAGGAACATTGAAGGGATTAGTTGAAACCATAATCGTAATCGTATCTCAAGAAAAATCTAACAGCTGTTAAAAAAATTAATCTTCTTCCTCCTGTTGCGAAAATAGCAGGAAGAATGAGGAGAAAGAAGACGGAGGATAGCTGCGGAGCTGCAAAACAAAGGAGGTAGAAGGGGATGAAAGAGGAAAAAATGGGGAGGAGGAAGAAGGGGGATGGCGGGCGAGCTGCGAAACAGATGAGGAATAAGGGGGGGGAGGAAGGAGTAGGAAGAATGAGGAGAAGGAAGAAAGGGGTGGGGTTGGGGGCGGGGCTGCGAAACAAAGGAGGAAGAACTGGGAAGAGGAAGGAGTAGGAAGAAGTAAGAGGAAGGAGGAGGGGAGGAAGAAAATTAAGTTTGTTTTAACAACTGTTAGATTTTTCTCAAGATACGATTACAATTTCAATTGGGCCATTCGATTTTTCTCAAGATATGTTTATGATTTCAATTGGACCCTATGATTTTCTTCAAGATTAGATGTTCAAGATACAAAATTATACATTTATGATTTCGAATGGACCTTATGATTTTCTTCAAGATGAGATGTTTGAAATCTGAGATATTCAATCTCAGCATTTGATTTGCAAGGGTATTTTGGTCATCTATTTTTTAAACAGACGGTCAAGGCATGTTGACCGCAGTTTTAGGGGCATAGTGAAATACAAAATGATTATAGGGGCGCTTCCCAATTAGTTATTTATTGGGGGAGGGGGAGAACAATTAATCCTAAGAAAATGGATGTCGCCTGTGAAATTTCTTGTGCTAGATCACCACCGAGATTATACATATCCCAACAAGCATGCGTAGAGCTTGCTCATGAAGTTTGTATGTTCCATGGAAACAACTTTCTTACAAATTGCTAATTTAAAAGCGTCATTCCGTTATGACATAACCTCGTGGTTAAGAAGGGCATTTTCGAGTTATTTGAAATTTTGATGGTTAAGGCGAGTGAGCTTGATTGACTTTACCAATGTGACCAACTTTCTTGCTAATTGATAATTCATTAGTGCCCTTCTCTTACAAAACTACGTCGTGAGTTATTGAAAGAACACTTTTGAGTTTATATAAAATTTGACTCAATTGAGTCGATTGCGCCATTGTGGACATTAGACCAAAATATAGGGGTGGGCATATTTCTGAAAAAACTGAAACTGAAGCTGAAGCATGCCATATCGTCTAGTCTAAACAAAACTGGAATTTTTTGTTTGTTCATTTTTGGTACCAAACCAAATAGTAAATAAATAATTTTATAAAATAATTAACAATAAGTAAATGAAATAAATTATAAGGTTATAATGCTTTTTTTTTTGCAAGTTGAGAAGAAAATCATACTTAATTTTCTTTACTGTTTTTAACCTTTCCACACATAATTCAAATATCTATAATGTGTTATGAACTTTGTTGACTTCTCAGGCTAAATGAACACTTCAATTTAGGCCATTGGTTATTTATTGAAATATGTTACACTAAATTTTTTGTAATCGTAAATTGCCTTTGTTGGATCGACCTACATCTCAATACACTATCAAGAATTTCAATTCAATAACACAATCCTTTTGTTTTTCTAGTAAAATAATCATTCTACCTTTGTTTATTACAAATAATACATCTAAATACTACAAATTACTATTACCAAAATTGTGAATGACAAGTTGCCATTTTTAGCTATATATAATTTGTTAATTTATACACACTTTCCCACTAGAATCAAATGATTTTGAATATGTATCTCGCCGCTAAATTACAAGAAGATCGATTGATTGTGAGGTCATCTCCGTCTATAATAATAAAATATAATAATAATAATAGTAATAGTAATAATAATAATAATAATTGATGATACACCGAAATGTCGTCTCTTCTACACCGTACACGTGTCATGATGATCTCAAGGAATAACAGGCCCAAGCGTCAACCCAACACTGATTCGGCCCAAGTGGCTTCAAGCCCGCATAACGCAGTTCGCTAGACGAACCCGAATTACTACAGCATGATAAGCCCACACGTCTCATAGCCATCCCCAATACCCGTAAGACCTATTAAAGCAAGTATCTCGAGGATCAGTTTTGGAAGAGCAAGCCAGCAGCACCTTGTTTCCAACTAGGAAGAAAATACCAGAGTATACGTCATATATGGAAACTTCCATCTATGGACAACACTCCAATTGAAAATTATCTCCTGCATTCTAGGAGCACAAATCTAATAGGAAAACTTCCTTCCACAAGACAACTCCTAATTAGATAAGGATATCCAAGAAGATCTTTTTCCCTAAACTACGTCATCGATGGCCTGGTCGAACCATGTCTCCAACGCTATAAATAAGACATGAGGTTGGTGAATAAATGTACACTACAAATTCCCTATACAACATTAAGCTTTCCTCAGATCCCTGTCTGACTTTAGCATCGGAGTGTCATCGGCCACCACAACGTTGGTCCGTGGCTCACGTGCGTTCCTTGTGCAGGTTAGCAGGTCAAGGTCAAGCAGGGAGCGAAAATTGACTGCATCAGTTTGGCATCGTCCGTGGGGACAACAGAGTTCCTAACAAAGCATTAACATCATCTCTCTTCAGAGTTCAAAAAGATGGTGACCACCAGATCCCACAACAATGGATAACAGGGGGACACGTCAAACGCTCTGACTGGCAATGTACCACCGCTTCCATTGGTACAAGTGTCACAAGGGGAACATGCTCGCACCCCCACGCTAGCAATAGCGGTCACGGACCCCAGGATGGATCTGCTGGTATCACAGATATAGCAGATTGCTAAAGCAGTGGAGACCCTCACTCGGCAAAACCCTCCATCCGCCAATGGTGATTAGGAGCAGCACATACCTCAATCTCCAGATGACAACAGAGAGCAGACACAAGATAGTCAAGTCCCTGCTAGTTCTCATTGGACTAGAGGTGGCAGCGTGGTCAAAGGAGATCCAACTTTCAGTGTAGACAGACTCACCCCATAGAACCCCCTCCGCCGAGGGGCTTATGACCCAGATGTGTTGTACTGCCTTTATGTTCCCCCGTTCGTAGACCACATCATGAAAAAGGCTCTACCAAAGAAGTTCAGCCCTTCGAAGCTTGAATTCTATGACGGGACCGGTGACCCGTCACCTGCGTCATTATCAACATGTAATGGCACTGAAAGAAGGTTCTGAATCGGTGATGTGTAGAACGCTCCCTACCAACCTAAAGAAGTCAACGTAACATTGCTCCACAACCTTTCGCCAAAGTCAATCTACTCATTCAAGACACTGGCCAAAGAATTCCTAACACGCTTTGTCGGAAGCCAGCGGATAAAGAAAGGCCCGCACTATATACTCTCCCCGAGGCAAAAGTCAAACGAAATGCTAAGGGAATATGTAATGTGCTTCAATAATGAGTTGACGCTCATTGACGGTTGCAGCGATGATACTGTCGTTACAGCTTTTATTGTGGGTCTAAAAGAGGGAAAGTTTTACGACTTCCTCACCTTAGGAACCTCTGGATATGGCATAACTCTCGAAGGGCGACCTAAGGTATATCACCTTAAAAGAAATGAGAACGGCAAAGAAGGAAACTGTAGTAGAGAATAAACCATCCATTTCTAGAGATAGAAAGGAGGGAAAGAGACAAGAAGATGAAGATAAAAACAAGCGGAAGCGCAACGATGGAAGGTTGGACTCTTGCCACGCCAGGCTAGAGAAGACTTCCAACTATGTCGAATCCAGAACCGTGACCCCCTTCAACTCTGGCTTGTTGGACGTCCTTAATTCTATTAAAAACTAGGAGCATTTGAAGTGGCCCCCGAAGTAGCGCAGAGGCCCTTCCAAACGTGACAACAACAAGTATTGCTCATGCCACAAGGAGGGTGGCCTTGACACCAATGACTGCAAGAGTCTGAGGTACGAAATCAAGTATTGGATTCGAAAGGGCAAGCTGAAGGAGTTTCTGGGTTCGGAGAAAATGCAAGACCAGACCAGGGAAAGGGGAGAGACGATCAAAGAAATCGAGAAAGAGGCTCCGGGCACTATATATGTCCTTCACAGAGTCGGAGCAGAAGAAGAACAGTCTAACAAGTCTCGGATACGGACACTCCTTGAGATGAGGACACAATCCACCAGTGAGGACCAAAGCGTGTATTACTCGCGAGTACAAAGCCCAATCCCGACCTTGACTATCACAGATAAGGACCTCGAAGAGCGTTTGCGCACCGCACAATGATGCTTTTGTCATTTCGGTTTCTATTCCAAGGTGGGAAGTAAATAGAGCCTTGGTGGACACGGGAAGCTCTCTCAACGTCCTATTCTACAACGCATTCCACAGTATGGACCTCAAGGAAGAGAACCTAACACCTTCTGACTACCAACTAATGGGTTTAGCGGAAAAAAGTGCTTACCGATCGGGAAGATAAGGCTAGCAGCGGTGGCAAGAGAGCCACAATTAAGGAAGGTCATGTTCCTTGACTTCATGGTGGTAGACGCGCCGTCTACTTATAACCTCATCTTGGGGAGACCCTGACTTCATCAGATGGAAGTAGTGGTCTCCACCCTTCACCAGTGCGTCAAGTATACCGCCAACCACTCAGAGGGGACAAGTCGCGAGGACCAACCAAAGGCACGGGGCTGCCACTATGTTGCGTAAAGTAGATAGAATGTTCTCAGATTCAGCTAAAGCTCGCCAGACAAGTTGAACAGAAGCCAGACTCGAAAATTGGGGAGAAGTCGTTCCTCCCAGATGGGGACAAGGACCCAGCAACAATGGCTCAACTTAGCGACGAAGAACAGTCCAACATTATAAAAACAGTCTTCCCTCTAGCCCGACAGGACGTCAGACCTAGCGGAAAGGTCATTGCAAACTGGAGCACAACCCCACAACTGACAGTGGATGCGGAAGGACCCTCCCACGCAAGGTTTACTCTTTAGTAACCTCAACGGCATCGGTGAAACTTGACAATTCACCGAAGCTACTTACGATCCAAGCAAGAGCCATGCAAATTTACTTCAGGGTCAGATCAACCTCTCTACGCCAATAGTCAATCTATCCAGTTGTTTAGTTTTCTTTCAGTAGTCAGTTCAGAGCTTTAATTCTTAGGAACTTATGTGACTTGCACTCATTTGAGAAATAAAAGAAAAATAGATGGCGGGTAGAAAAGATTACAAACAAGCATTTAAATCTGATGCGATCGGTCCGACTTCAGAAAAGGACTCATGAGTAGGGGTGGGCAAACGGGTTGACGATCCGCGGGTTCAAATCGAACCGGACCGTTTTGCTCTAAACGGTCCGGATTTTAATTATGAGTTTTTAGATACGGTTCGGATTGGTCCGGGTCCGTTATAAAACGATCTGGTCCTGGTTCCTATTTTTAAAAATGAAACGGTCTGGGTTGGACCCGTTTCAAATCAGATTAGTTGTAAAAACCTAAATATGGAAAATGCTATCATCTAAAAAATGAGATCACAGATCGAGTCCCGGCGCCATTCTTTTAAGACTTTATATTTCACTCAAAAGAAAACCAAACACGTCCTTCACCTTTCTTTAGTTTCTCAGAGAGTAAACTACTATTCTATTTTCTTTTCTTCTCTGAGAAAACCACTCTTCTCTCATCTTGATTGAAAACAAACAAAGAGATCGATCTCCTTGAGCGAGCTCGAGATAAACTTTTCTTTCATCTCTCTCGCGAATCGAAATCTCTATAAGTTTTCTCTTTCCTTTGCTTCTCTATTTTGTGTTTTGTTTCTGTTGAAACCCTACTAAGTGTTCATCAAATCAACTCTACGATTTAGGTGGGAACTCTCTCTCTCTCTCACTCGTCTTCTCTTTGAATATAAATTTCATTTCGATGTTAGATCTGAGTGCTTTACATCTATATCAGGGCTTCGTTAGATGTTTTAATTTGAAGATGTTTGTTGACATTACTTAATATTTTGATTTGAGTGTTTAACAAACGCTTGATTCTTTCTCTCGCATTTCCATCTGATACTGGCCTGTTAAATAAATATCATTTATTCATATTTAAAGAAGCAGATAAACCAGTTATTAGATTCCATTCTATCTGTGATTTGGAACCGTTTGGAACCGTAGGAATCAGACCGTTCCAAACGGTTCGAGTTAGGTTCGGTTCCAATGTTCAAAATGAGGGGATCCGAACCGGATCCGTTATTTTTAAACGGTTCGAGTTAGGTTCCTCCAAATTTGGAACCAATCTGGACCGTGCCCACCCCTACTCATGAGTAACAACAAAGGTACCCAAGGCAAACTATGGTGCTCTTTAAGAGTTTCGCTATGCGATTTCTTCGAAAAAGACGAAATAGCGCTATCAATTAAATGCTCTGTCGAATCACCTCGAAAGAACGATCTGCAAACATTGACATGAGCCTCGCGACGAGGTGTAGACATCTTCGCTCGGACATACAGCCTCTTGAAGGAGGTAGAAGAGGACATACAAGGGTATCCACGAGTGATGAGACATCTGAGGTCTCACAGTGCTGCTAAGCGGGGACATTTTTCTCATGTACGATACTCGGGGTGACTAAGAGATACCATCCCCAGAAGCAAAGCCGAATCTACCAACCCTCTGACCAACCATAAACTAGCTATAGGGAGTGTCTCCCAACAGACAGGACGGCGCAATACGCCACCAAAGCACCAACGAATAAAAGACAGAGTCGTCCCTTGAAAGGAAGTTTGTACTTCTTCTATGAAATACGAGAAGAAATTACAAGGTCTCAACGAACCAATTGGGTGCTCACCCAGAGCAGGTGACCACGCATAATAACAAGTCTTATCAAGACTCATCGGCGCTCTACCACGTGCGCTAACGCAAGCAGTAGAGGCCCTAATTACTCTTGACACACGAAGCACACCTACATATCACCAACTGATTTAAGGTACCTTTTAAAAAAAAACTTTCATTGAAATTAGTGAAAACTAATCCACACAATACAATCCGACTGCGGAAGTAGGCTCGCACGCCCATAACAGGCGGAGCCCCAACCTCCAACTGATGTCGACAGCTCGCCATGGGACCACTGTTCTTCTACAGACCATGGTCGCCGAATTTTCTCATCCCAAACCTGTAGCCCACTCCGCGCGGGTATAGATGGTTTGGAAGGTGGGAGCCTAGTCAGCTCCGACTGATGTTGACGGCTCGCTACTAGACCACTGCTCTTCTACAGACCATGGTTGTCGAATTTTTTCATCCCAAACCTTGTATCCTGCTCCACGCGGGTGTAGATGGTTTGGAAGGTAGGAGCCTAGTCAATTCCAACTGAGGTCGACGACTTGCCACGGGACCATTGCTCTTCTACAAACCATGGTCGCCGAAACTCCCAAATCTATAGCTCGATGCGCACGGGTGTAGATGATTTGGAAGGTGGGAGCCTAATCAGTTCCGACTGATGTCGACGGCTCGCTACGGGATCATTGCTCTTCTACAGACCCTGGTCGCCAAATTTTCTCATCCCATACATGTAGCTCGCTCCGCACAGGTGTAGATGGTTTGGAAGGTGGGAGCCTAGTCAGCTTCGACTGATGTCGACGGCTCGCCATGGGACCACTACTCTTCTACAGACCATGGTCGCCGAATTTTCTCATCCAAAACCTGTAGCCCGCTCCGCATGGGTGTAGATGGTTTGGAAGGTGGGAGCCTAGTTAGCTTCGGCTGATGTCAACGGCTCGCCATGGGACCACTGCTCTTTCTCAGGATAGTGGTCGCCGAATTCGATTACAGCTCGAGCAGCGTCTTTGTGCCTACATAGGTTGACATCCTGTTATCAACAATGGCCACTTAAGCCGACTCAAAAACTAACCTGCCAAGCGTGGACGAATGGTACACAGGAGACCAGCCCGAGCTTACGAAACTTTACTCGGGCCAAGCGCTCTTGTTCAACTACAGACAACTACGCATGGCAACAATAGCAACTGGTGGTCAAATATATAACTTGAGCCTCCAACGGCTTACCTCGAGGATGAACTGCAGCCTGGGTAGGGTAACCCACTGCCAAACCATCCGCAGAATGTTTACTATAGGACATAATCATGTGATAGCAACTCTGAGACCTCACGGAAGAACATGTCAGAACTACTCGCGACATAAACGATCGAGCTCTTAGTAACAGACAGACCACTCGGCTCCCTGGTAACCCAACATGACCTATGTCAAAATAAAATGACAAGGCAAAATGGAAAGCATACAATAGGGAGACCGAACAGAATACAGGTACAAAACATACTCAAAAGAAACATGTTTTCATTAACAGTTGAAACAAAAGGTACAAATGTACAAAATTTACTCCTCATCAGGAGGAGGTACAGTTAGAAGGGAACTAAGCTTAATAGAAGAAGAAACAAGAGTTGCATCCACGCGTGCCTCAGCTTGAGCGACATGATCCAAATAACCCTCTTCTTCTGATAACTCAGAGATCACTTCAAAGTCTGCTGATAGGGGCATAATTAGGCTATTTTTAGTACCATATTTCTATATATATTTTTAACTATTACTTGTTAATTATGGTACTAATTGCTATTTTCATGTTTGTGTAGGTTTTCAATTACAATATTTTAAAATAGAAGCAAATTGGCAATTTAGAAATACTAATTGCACAAGGAAATCACACTAACAAGGAAACAATGAACCCACACCAACAAGGAAACCAAGCAAAGAAGGAAACAAAACAATTATAAAAAGGATGATACCTTGTTTTGAAGAGATCATCCAGCAATAGCATCCATCCACGGCTTTCATCGCTTCATCTCTCTGTTTGTTGAAAATCAGGGAATCCTAGCCCATCATCAACCATCATCGAATCCATCTATAGCCTCCACAACAAACCCTAAACCCAATCGAACCCCATTATCGCAGATCCCTCCTCCTCGCGACAACCCTTTGTCGTCCTCTCTTCATTCAAGCAGTCGACCTCCTCCCTGATCATCGCCACCCATCGTCACCTCGCCAAACCCTAGCCGCCGTCATCCTGAATCCATAGCCTCCTAATCACAACCTCCTCGACAACACCCATCTGATTTCCCTCTCTCGCTGTCCCTCGTCATCCCCTTCTCTCTCACACTCTGATTCACAAGCAGGTTGAGAAGTGAGAAAGGAGCAGATCGTGAAGAGGAAGGAGCAGAGAGACTGGTGAAGCAGATCGCGAAGTGAAGGAAGAGTTTGTGCTATTTGCACCCCAGCTTCCACTCAGTATCACCACGCACAAGCGACAACGTTATTTCTAATCTCTTTATCTTATTTTTAGTTTGATATTAATTATGTATTTCTATTCGAACATAATTAATATGTCCAGCTAAACTCCTCTTAGTTAGGGGTGGATTCGAAGCCCCGAACATGTGATTTATAAATTAATTGAATTTAATATTCCTTGCTATTAGTGATTGTGTTTTGCTTAACTGTTTTATAGAGAACTTTTCTTTGTATGTTTGTTAAGGTGGCCAACTTAGTAAGCATGTTAGGATCTGGGGCTAGAGTATAAGAGAGTTTCACCTAATTGTTATAATCTTGTACTCATAAGTAGTAAATACCAAGGAACGTTGGTAAGGTTAAGTCAAAACCTAGGTAAGAACAAGATGCTGATCATACTTGTAATTGCTTAGTCAGTGTTCATATTTTCCACAAAACTTAATGATCTTAGATTGTTATTTAACTTGTGATTCCTGTTTAGATAGCATGATAAGAAGAGTTTGAAAGCGACGCTTAGTTTAATTCAACGAACTTGGGAAAATAATAAGATTAATGCAGTGCAGTCACGGTTAATCTTGAGCATTGTCTCTCACGAGTTAGCAAGTGATTATTGAAGATTGATTTATAAGCATATGTTTGGTGTGTGGAGATAAACCCTTAGCTAACTTCTCATATTTGTCATCCCTTTAGTTTTATTATCTTTATAGTAATTTTCGTAGTTATTTTCATAGTTTAATTTAGAAAATCCAATCCCCCATTATTTAATTAATTAGATTGTTAGTTGTCTTTTAGCTATTATTAGTAAAAATTGACAAGCCCTCTAATCCCCGGTCTAGAATGATCCCTACTTATTCTATACTACAATCACGAAGCAGGGTATTAAGTTGTGTGCTACTAAAATAGCGCATCATCTGCAAATAACACATTATTGTAATAAGCAAGGCCCCAATCCAGATGTTCTTCTTTCATCAGCGCCAACAATTCTAACCTCCCATGCATGATCCTGTAAAATTTACATGTGTCTTGCGCCTTGAGAAGCCCTTCCTCGCGCACCTTTGCTTCAGCAAGCTCACGCTCCATCTTGCCTGTTAGAGCATCAGTCTGAGACTGCTAACTAATCAGGCTACTTTTAACTGTAATAAGTTCGTGTTGCTCCAGGAGAAGTTGGTCCCCAGCTTTCCTTGCTTCCTGAGCGTTGAATTCCATATCGGCCTTTAACTGCTGTCTCTGGACAACCACTCAGATTATTTCCTGGTATCCTCCTTAGCAAGAGACTGCAACTCAGCGTGCATTTTAGCCGCAACTTTCTGCGCAACTTCTAGTTCATGGTGGACTAGGTTCAGCTCTTATCTGGATTTGTCCTTGCGGACACCGCCTCTGCTAAATCAAACTCAAGGGCTTCCAAATGAACCCTCTAGGTCTCAACATCAACGGCTGATTGTTCCATCCTCCCCTTTTCAATCTGCTTACTCAGTTATTCAATCTCAAAGGGTGCATCAGAATACGACTTTTGCATATTTGAGAAAACGCGCTCCATGGTGTACACCCTCTCACAAGCCACCTCAACTTTCGTCCCAGCGACAGCCATTTGGCTAAGATGCGACATCCCCAACATAAGATGTTTCAGCCCCTTATCCTTACGTTATTCCAGTGCATCCTCCTCGGGCTTCGAAACACGGTTCGCCAGCTAGCTATAACATCTGCTTATATGCTTCCTCAAAGCATAATCAATGTCAACCTCCTAGTGTCAAGCTTGATTGCTCATTTTCACTACGTCTAGAGCAAACATACTTATCCGCGCATCTGGATGAAGCTTTCCCGAATGCGGAATTACACTAGCACTGCTCTTTGCAGTCTTCACCGTACCAAGGTCCTCATCTACAACCTTCTTTTATCATCGGCATCCGACCATTTATTGCGAGCCGGCTCAGTAGAATCCAAATGGAGAAAAGGGGGCGAATTGTCCATCGGACATTCCATTATCTTGATATGCGGTCTGGAGTGAGATGGAGGGCACTACAGACTGCAAGAAAAATGATCCACGCTGCAACGACCACTGTCAGACGATCCACTAGCAGGACGATTAACCTCATGAACCACATGCAAATCTTCATCAGAGCCTTTCAGTAAAACAAACATGGATTAGTCAGTATTAGTAGAAGCCACCACAACAGCCAACATCATCTTCTTATTAAAGGCTTCAGCTTGCTCGGTACTCAGCTTCGACGCATCATCAACCCCTGCAAGTCGTAGGTGATCCTTCTCCAAATCAGATGCTACAACCTTTGCCCTTGCTGACAGGTCAGAATCATGCTCCTCCCCTAACGAAACAGACCTTTTGGAAGCAGGCTCAGCCTCAGTGTGAGACCTTTCGAGCCTATGAAGAAAAACGCATTTCAAAAAACCCTTTTGTGTCTGACAGACTAGGAGATTTAACTTTAAAGGCCTTCCTCTTCTTAGAATGAGCTCCACCTTCGGACTTAAACTTCGGCACTCTGAAAATAGTGGGAGCCACATGCGAATGGGCCCATAACCCACTGCAACTGAAATTGGAAGGACGGATAACATCCTCGACACTCATCCGAGGCATGACACGGAATGCCTTCATAACAGCTTCCTCCTCCGGGGAAAGAGGAATAGTGGGGAACCTTCCTACAAAGAACATACGCAACAATCAACATACATTCAGCACAACGAAAGCAAATGTCAAAATTATACTTACGAAGTGGCATGAACTCCCGCTCAAGCTGACAACCATTGAACTCGAAGTACTTCGAATTCGAAGGAGCCAAGAATCAGAATTTCTGCCAGAATTTAAAGTCATCTGGCAGTTTTCCAAAGCAAGCAGACCATTTCATTTTACACACGACGTGATCATTTAGCCGAGGGGAAGTCAATAACTGAATCACCCTCGGGGTCACACGGACACCAGCGTCATTGGCCTTGATCAATATAAGAAGAATAATAGGGATACCAAGAAATTCCAGAAAGCCCCAGATCTCGTCGAGCACAGGAAATTAGACGCCAGTTTGAAGCGTGTCGCCATGCAGACAAATGAATCCTTCCGGAGGAAACATTGGCGTTTGATCATCACTCAAAGTGTAGAGTGTCAGGTCTTCAGGGACCCCATATGTCTTCTGAATCTCAGCCAGTCTCGATTCAGAGGCCAACCTATCTTCAAAGAACTGGAGGCCCTTGGCAAGAAGCTCATCGTCAAGGTGATTTTGGCAAGCCATGAAAAAAATGAATAAGCTCTCAATTAAAAGCTGAACAGAGCGGAGTATCTAAAAATGAAGAAATTGAAGAGTCAATCTCTGCAGAAATGAAGATCTAAGTAGGGATTGATTTCTCGCATTTTCTCCACTGAACTGACGTACGCTTAATTAATGGAGTGCGCCGCTCAAGTAACGGTTCAGACTCAATCATCATGAACGACGTATCTTTTCGAGAAGTGACTTAGTGGATCGATACGATGGCCCACTAACTCGAAGGGAGCAGCTGATAATACACCGAAACGTCCTTTATTCTACACCGTATACGTGTCATGATGATCTCAAGGAATAACAGGCCCAAGCGTCAACCCAACATTGATCCGCCCCAAACGGCTTCAAGCCCGCATAGCGCAGTCCGCCAAACGGACCGAAATTACTACAGCCTACTCAGCCCACACGTCTCACAACCATCCCCAATACCCGTAAGACCTATTAAGGCAAATATCTCGGGGATCAACTTCGGATGGGCATGCCAGCATCACCTTGTTTCCAACTAGGAAGTAAATACCAAAGTATACATCGAACATAGAAACTTCCATCTATGGACTACACTCCAATTGGGAACTATTTCCCGCATTATAAGAGCACAGATCTAACAGGAAAACTTCCCTCCACATGAAAACTCCTAATTAGAGAAGGATCTCCAAAAATATCTCATTCCTAGCACTATAAATAAGACATGAGGTTGGTGAACAAAGGCACACTACAAATTCCTTGTTTACAACATTAAGCCTTCATCAGATCCTTGTCTGACTTTAGGATCGGAGTGTCATCGGACACCCCAACGGTGGTTTGTGGCTTACGTGCGTTTCTTGTGCAGGTCAAGGTCAAGTAGGGAGCGAAAATCGACTGCATCACCAAGAAATTCCAGAAAGACCCAGATCTCGTCGAGCGCAAGAAAACGAACGCCAGTTTGAAGCATGCCACGGTGCAAACAGACGAATCCTTTCGGAGGAAACATTGGCGTCTGATCATCACTCAAGGTGTAGAGTGGTAGGTCTTCAAGACCCTATATGTCTTTCGAATCTCAGCCAGACTCGATTCGGAGGCCGACCTATTTTCAAATAACTGGAGGCCCTTGGCAAGAAGCTCATCGTCAATGTGATTTTGGCAAGCCATGAAAAAAGTGAATATGCTATCAATTAAAAGCTAAACAGAGCGGAGTCTCTAAAACAAAGAAATGGAATAGTCAATCTCTGTAGAAAGGAAAATCTAAATAGGGATTGATTTCTCGCATTTTCTCTACTGAACCGATGCACGCTTAATTAATGGATTGCGCCGCTCAAGTAACGGTTCAGACTCAATCATCATGAGCGGCATATCTTTTCGAGAAGTGACTTAGTGGACCGATACAATGGCTCACTAACTCGGGGGAGAACCTGATGATACATTGAAATGTCCCCTCTTCTACATCGTACACGTGTCATGATGATCTCAAGGAATAACAGGCCCAAGCGTCAGCCCAACACTGATCCGGCCAAGCAGTTTCAAGCCCGCATAGTGCAATCCGCCAGACCGACCCAAATTACTACAGCCTACTAAGTTCACACGTCTCACAACCGTCCCCAATACTCGTAGACCTATTAAGGCAAGTATCTCGAGGATCAGCTTCGGACGGGCAAACCAGCAACACCTTGTTTCCAACTAAGAAGCAAATACCAGAGTATATATCGTACATGAAAACTTTCATCTATGGACAACACTCCAATTGGGAACTATCTCCCGCATTTCTAGGAGCACAAATATAATAGGGAAACTTCCTTCCACGGGACAACTCCTAATTAGAGAAGGATCTCCAAGAAGATCTCCTTCCCTAAACTATGTCATCGATGGTCTGGTTGAACCAAGATTCCAACACTATAAATAAGACATGAGGTTGGTGAACAAAGGTACGCTACAAATTTCATGTTTACAACATTTAGCCTTCCTCAGATCCTTGTCTGACTTTAGCACCGGAGTGTCATCGACCACCACAACGGTGGTCCGTGGCTCACGTGCGTTCCTTGTGCATGTCAGCAGGTCAAGGTCAAGTAGGGAGCGAAAATCGACTGCATCAATAATAATAATAATAATAATAATAATAATAATAATAATAATAATAATAATAATAATAATAATAATAATAATAATAATAAAAGGGTACATACCGAAACTAATACCGGGTTGTACGGATAGTGACCAATAAGGTACGACTAGGTACCAATTTCAAAAGGCAACAACTGTTCACACCACCATAAGTACTGTCCCACACCACCTACTTTATTTCCCACACCACCAATATAAACAAGCATCCACTTGAATCACCTCCCCCCTAATTCGATTGCTTCCTTCCCATACTTAATGTTGTCCCCCAAATTTGATTTGGTTCCCTCCATACGACTCAACACTCCACTATCTCCCCCAAAATCTATTTCCTTCCATCCCAATCGACTCACCACTCCATTGTCTTCCCAAATTCCAACATCATCCCCATTATTCCCCCCAGTCCAATGAAGATGTTCATGTCTCCCCATTATCTGAGACGTTTCAAGTCTCCCCCATTCTCTGAGACGTTTGCGATCTCCCCATTCTTTGATACATTTGAGATCTCTCCAAAGATCGATTGTGTGCGATCTCTCCAATATGTAATTTAGAACACTAAATTGAACTCCAAACCGGACTCTAAAATGTGGAACAATAAACAATGACACCAACATTCATCAATGTAAAATTAAACAAACTCAAAACTCGAAATCTAAAGAAAAATCTGGACGGAGTCTACGTTTTCACCCATTTGCATTGGAAAATGTGAGTGGCAGTCTCACACTCGCAACGGCTCGTGTGAAAGGGAGTTTCCCATTTGCATAGGCCTGGGCGAATATGAGCCTCCCATTTGCATTGTCTAATGCAAATGGAATGCCCAAGCTCGCATAGTCATCAACGATTGGTTCTTTGCGGGACAGATTTGTGTGACTTTAGTAAAAAGACCATAACTTGCTCATTTCAAAATATTTTCAAGTGATTCAAATTGTGTGACTTTAGTAAAAATACCATAACTTGCTTTTTTTGTGTTTTGATTAGCTTGAGAATTGGTCTCAATCGTGCTATAAGTTGACCGAAGTCATGGACACTAACCTATTTTTTTTACTGGATAAATTTGAGTGACTTTAGTAAAATGACCATAACTTGTTCATTTCAAAACATTTTCAACTTATTCAAATTGTTTTTATTAGGTAACTCAGAGTACTACAATTTTCATGTTTTGATAAGCTTGAGAATCGGTCTTAATTGAGCAACTTATGGTAATTTTATGATAACCACTTAAAACTGTCCAGAAAAAAAAATGGTACTGTTCCTGACTTTCAGCCAATTGATATGCTCAATTGAGATTGTTTCTCAAGATCATCAAAACACGATAAATTTAGTACTTTTAGTTATCTAATGAACACAATTTGAATCACTTGAAAATAATTTGAAATGAGAAAGTTGTGGCAATTTTATGACAATCACTCAAACTGTCCAAAAAAGAGAGTATGTTTTTCACCTACACGCATTGTACAATGCAAGTTGGAGTCTCCATATCGCATAGGTCAATGCGAATGGGCGTCTCCCAATCGCATTATCCAATGCGATAAAGAGAAATTTGATTGGGCAGAGTCTATGTTTTCACATTGTCGCATTGAGCAATGCGACTGTGAGACTCTCCTTCGCATAAGGCTATGCGAGTGTAGTATGACCTTTCGCATTATCCTATGCGACTTATTTTTTAATAGCTTAATGCAACATCATTATAACAACCTAAAGAGAATAGATTACTTTATTGTAGTTTTAACTTCCATTTCAGAACTAGAGGAGCTGTAACAGTGGTGCTACTGGATTTCACCTACTCTCGTATCAATTACACCTACAACAGGTTGACACAAAGTTGAATCTACCAATTTCTTTATGTATTTTTTGGACAAGTAGTGCTACTAGATTTCACTACATTGTGGTTCCATGTATCCGCATACTTGTTGAGGTTGACTTGTTGATACCAGTGGGTTTATAACCATTACAATCATAACTAATTTTCACATTATAGGTTACCCATGGGTGGTGGTAGTTTTAATTTATATGTCATCCAGTCACTGTATTGTTTTGCTTGATATACTCGAATCTGTTTTTATTTCTTTCCGGCAAGAGAACCGTCGGGGATAGGGGTGTTCCGATGTTCAGGCAATGTAGAAGGGGATGCGCATGAGAGGAGAGGGGATGGGAAGAGAGAATGAAGGCGGGGAAAGGGTGGTGTAGCCAACGGTAGGTGGGGCGGGTGGTGTTTTTCCTGTGAAGAAGAGAAAGATGAGAGAATAGGAGAGGGAGAGAAGAAAAACCTATTTAATGGTGACGTGGTTCAGTAAATAATTTTTTTTTTTAAAAATAGGTGGTAGCGTGGGACAATACTTTTGGTGGTGTGGAGTAGTCGCTCCATTTCAAAAATTCCCTAAAATCGAACCAATTATTTTACGGGTAGATGGGTGGTACCGAACCGGATCGTGCCCACCAACCGAAATAGTTATTTGGTATTAGAAATGGAACATGTGGTAGGAAATAGGAACCCCCACTCCGCTAAACCCTAAACCCCATCGTCATCTTCGCACTCGTCTATTCACTCCGTCTCTGACTCTGCAAAGCTAATTCAATGGCGACTTCAAGCTTCAAGAAGAACTACCGTTGCATCCCTTCTCTGCAACAGTTCTACACTGGAGGACCGTTCGCAGTCTCCTCAGACGGAACCTTTATCGCCTGCGCTTGTGATGACAAGATTAGAATCATAGACTCGTCAAATGCATCCATAAAGTCTACAATCGAAGGAGACTCTGAACAAGTCACTGCTCTTGTTATCAGCCCAGACGATAAGCTCCTCTTCTCTGCCAGCCATAGCCGCCAAATTAGGGTGTGGGACCTCTCCACATTTAAATGCTTGCGTTCATGGAAGGTACACAATCAAAACCGTAATTTATTTTCTCAGTTATAAGTGTTGCTATAGTTGCTTTGCCAATATGTAGTCAGTTTAAGCTCGCATGTCGAAATTTGGGCTATTTAGGATTTTTTTTTTTTTTTTTACCAAACATTATTAGATAGCGGTTGTTTTCCAAACAGTAGTTTGAATTCAAGCTTTAATGCGAAAATTTTCTGTAGGGACACGAAGGTCCTGTCATGGGAATGGCTTGTGATGCATCAGGAGGATTGCTTGCTACAGCAGGTGCCGATAGGAAGGTTCTTGTATGGGATGTAGATGGGGGCTTCTGTACACATTACTTCAAAGGTCATAAGGGCGTTGTCACCGCCATCAGGTTCCACCCGGACCCAAATCACTTATTAGTAAGTACCAGTATTGATCGAAACTAAATTTCTTTTCCTTTGTACTAATTGTTTTTGTTGAATTTATTGTGATCCTAGTTAACATTTGAGTTTGATGAAACTAGAATTCTTGTGAGTTTCTAGTCAACTTAGTTAAATAAGGCTTGAGCTTTATTAAGCACATAGACATATCTGGACTTCCGAAGTTTTAACTTTCATGATCATGGAAAGTATTGACGGCCTTTTGGTAAAAATGCCCATGGTTCATGTCATACATTATTTGGCTGACCATTTTGTTTTGATTGATATTAGCTATTCTCTGGGAGTGATGATACAAGTGTGCGAATATGGGATCTTGTGAGTAAAAAGTGTCTTGCAGTGCTCGAAAAGCATTTCTCCACAGTGACGTCCTTGGCAATATCAGAAAATGGATGGACCCTACTTAGTTCTGGCAGAGATAAGGCATGTTTTATCTTTCTGATCTTCCTTGCATACCCTATTATTGTGCAAATGCAAATGGCCCAAGTTATAGTTACTTTTTAAGTCAATTTTAAATTCTTGCTTTTTGTTATTGAGATTCCATGGGCGAAACGCTGGTTAAGATGGTACGATCTTGTATTGTGCTACATGATGGCTAAACAATTAAAAGAAAACCCTCATGAAATTCTTATCATATGGCATCAGTCCTTCACGTCTTGCTAAGTTGCTATGACAACATTTTTTTTTAAAATTTATTTATTTATTTAATAATCAATAAAACACCAAGAATTCACTAAGGTGCAAACTCACAAGGAAGTCAAGAAAGAGAAACAAAGCATGGAGAACCTACCGGTGGTCTCAAGACCATATTTCTCTCCAATGATTTTCTCCAAAGCACTTGCTCCTCAATTTCAAATGCTTAGTTAAAAGATTTTCAGATTTCTGTTCTCTAGGACCCCCCATCCTCCGTTGGACTAGAAACCGATGTCCATTTGATCTGCGAAGACCATTCGAAGTGCCCTATAAGAAATTCCAACAAATTGTCTCCATTTCTGTCGCTACCAAGACCGGCATGGTGGTGGTGGACATATACTTCCCAAGGAGCTCTTGATGAGCGCCAACCTACCGGCTTACGAAATGTATTCTCTTCCAAGATGCGAGGTAGGTTGCCCAGATCCAATCTTTCTTGACTTATAATTGGCCTAGGGATCAACCCAAATAAGGAAGGAAGGATACATGCTTGCAATGTTGTCTTGCTTTAATAATGTTGATGCCTCCATCAAGCAACCATGTATTATCTGAAATGTCTGCTAGGCTTTGAAGTCTCAAAGTTGTTGTTTGACTGTTTGAGCTAGTAAGATGCTAAAACATCAATATATTATAGAGTAAAACTCAAGCTGAATACATCAAATTCCTTTTCTATGGAGTCTTTCTAAGTACCATCCATCTCTCTTTCCCATTCCACTAATGTTGAAATTGTCTGCAAGCATGAAAATAAATTTTATTTTCTACTTTATTTGCTTACATTTTATAGATATGGTCTTAGGTTGTGAATTTGTGGGATCTGCGCAACTATGGATTCAAGACAACTGTACCAACTTATGAAGTTCTTGAAACTGTTTGTGTTATTCCTGCTGAATGTCCCATGACTGCGTTACTGGGCTCAAAAAAGCAGCCTAGTGAAAAAAAGAAGAAAAGTGGATTTCCACCAATTTACTTTCTGACTGTTGGTGAACGAGGCATAGTAAGAATATGGAACTCCGAAGGGTAAGATTAAATTCCTTTGAAGATCTTCTAATGAAAATTCTTCTTGAATGTCTGATACTTCTCAGCAATATATACTTTAGTTTTTTTTCTGATTCAGTGGAGTGAATGGAGTAAGTAAGCTATAATTGTTTTGTCTACAGTGCAGTTTGTTTGTTTGAGCAGCAATCTTCAGATGCCACTATCAGTTCAGATAAGGATGATGCTAAGAGAGGCTTCACAGCGGCTGTTATGTTACCTTCAAACCAAGGGATACTTTGTGTAACTGTTGATCAGCAGTTTCTGTTTTACTGTCCAGTTCAATCCCTAAATGATGTTTATGAATTAAAGCTAAACAAAAGGCTTGTAGGGTACAATGAAGAGATTGTAGATATGAAGTTTTTGGGGGAGGATGAACAATTTCTTGCTGTGGCTACAAATCTTGAACAGGTATTTCTTGGATCTGCTATCTCACGGGCTTTGCTTGTTCAAACCTGACTTCATTGTAAGATATTTCACTTCAAAATTGGGAACCAAAAACTTTAAATCAGATCCTTGTACGCGGGTGCCACTCATAGGAAATAAGAAGTCTTGACGTACTTCATGTAAGCAATTGTAATCTTGTTATGTTTGCAGGTGAGGGTGTATGACCTGGCGTCCATGTCATGTTCGTATGTATTGACAGGACATACTGACACTGTACTATGCCTTGACACATGTGTTTCAAGCTCTGGGAAAACACTCATAGCAACTGGAAGCAAAGATCATAACGTGAGTCTATGTTATTCTCATATAAATATATCCAAATTTTATTCATATACATGTGTCTTTGTGTGTGCGCGCGCTGAGCTTCTGGTAATTACCCCAATATTACCCTTTTAAGAAGTATTTCTTGAAACTAAGATGTAGTAATGTAAAGTTAAAGTTCCACCAAAGGTTAACATGATCTTCGATTTTCAGTGACAGTTTTGGTGAAACACCTTTTGCAAATATCTCATACTTCTATCTTACTTATTTTTCTACCAAAATGTTATGTTCATGTGTTATTTTGTTGAATCCTATTAGCAAACAATCTCACTGTTCTTTTGACAGAAGTCAAATAAAGGTTAATGCAAAGATAGATGAAGATAGAGACACAAGGCATTTGGTTTGAAACTTAAAGCCAGTCTAATTGATTTGGTGGAACTGGAATATAATTATGTTTCATTATACTTTTTTGGTGTGAGAGTTCAGGCACAAGAGAAAACTTATTACTGAAAATTAAGCCAATCAAACACCCATAACATGCACGTCGAGACATAACATTTTCCTTTTCCCAGGAAATTGTGCAAACAAACATGCCCTTAGTGTTTTCTTAACTAAGAAAAAGGGTCAAGAGAATCAAAATTGAGGTTTAGTAATAAGATCTCCATTCTAAAATGATGTCTGAAACAATTGTATCAACAAGGACTGAACCTAATTTCAGAGGTTGTGCCAAAAGTTCACTATTGGACTCCCCTCGATTTACTTCACCATTCCCCAGACCTGTTTGGTCAAACCTGCGGTTTTGCAAGCTTTTCCCTCACAAATACAAACTTTTTAAAGTACCATTCTGCATATCACGCCCTACCCTTGGGCTGTTTTTCGTTGGAACACAGGTAGGGTTCAACAAAAAACGACTAAACCGAACCGACCAAATATATATAATAAATAATATATATTATATGTAAAAATAATATAATATGTTTAATTCAATTGGTCGATTCGATTTTAGTAACATTTTTAGTCGGTCTGTTCAATTTGCCGTTTATATAAATTAAATCGGTTTGGTTTTCATAATGATCGGTTTGGTTTCGGTTTAGAAATTTTGAAACCGATAAAAGTCGGTTAGATTTTCGGTTTGGGCGAAAAATCGAACTGTCGGTTTGGTTTTCAACTTTGGTTTTCAATACTAAACACGGGAGCTTGGACAAGCTTCCTATTGAATTGATGCCCTCTGGAATCTTCCAATTTCTTTGCTAGATTTCAAAAAAACCTCCACAATGAACCCATACCTCTTCATGACCTATTCGTAGTGCTTATTTGATCAAACATCACCTGTTTTTTCATAACTCTCCTCTTTTAGTTACTAATTTTCTTTGTTGCACTTGCAATCTTCGAAGTGTTGGCAATCCACCCCCGCACACGTTTTCTCTTACTTTAGAGAGGGACACCCATCTGTCCTCCTCCCCAAATCGAATGAGATCTCTTTCCTGAAATAGTCACTTTTGTCCTTCATCTTTCATCAGAGCCATCATCCTTGTTGCAAGCATGACATCAGTATAGACACGAAGCATTCTGCAAAAAGATTTAACCATAACTATCCACTATATGCCTTAGATGTGAAATACATATGCTATTTATGGACGTGTCAACAGCACAAGACATACATCAGCTATAAAGAATGTTTTGATATATGTTAAATCAAGTTAAAGGCCAAAAAGATAAAATAGAATGATTTGGTTAAACTATTTTTAAAGGATAGACATCGACTCTCTCTCTCGCACTCACTCTTGTCCCTTCAGTACCGAGCAGTGGCGGAGCCAAGATTTTCATCTAGAGGGGGCAAAGTATATCATATTTTAGTTGAGTCGATAAAAATTTTAATTATATATGTGCACAAATTTGAGTTTTGCAAAATAATATATTTTTAAGATTTTTATTGACAAACATGATGGGATATCTTTTAAATGCACCCATAAGAATTATTCCATGTAGTTGAGGGAGCCATTTGGGATTTGATAATAGCATGTTTAGTTTTCTAGGGGGCTAAAATACAATATTTCAAGTTTGAGGGGGTCAAAATTTTGCTTAAACATAATATGCCTAATTTTGCTGAATGTCCTACTCAATTTAATGTTATATATATGTATATGTTGCCAAATAGCTAAGTTTATCCTTGGAATATTGGCAAAAAGAGTTCCACAAAAACAATATATTAGGAATTGTAGATTACATAAAATTCTTTCAACGTTGTTCTTTTTGAAACTTCGTTGTAATGTCATTTAAAGCCTGTTTGAACGTGTAGTAAACCATACTTGGAACTCAAATATTGGAGTACTAAGCCAATAGTAAGTATGTAATAAAATCCAGTGTACATCATTTGGATGCCTTTATTCCTGTATTCATTATTTATTTATTGCTTGGTCACACCCATTTGGTATGGATTACAGATTAGATTATGGGAGCAAGAAAGCAGGCGCTGTCTTGGAATAGGTAAAGGCCACATGGAAGCGGTTGGAGCTGTTGCTTTTTCGAAGAAACATAAGAATTTTATTGTCAGTGGTAGTAGGTAAGAATGGATTTACACTGTTCTGAATCTATATATTCAGATCACCTCACAAAAATTCAGGGATTTGAAACTTTTAACCATTTTAGTTACTTGAGATGTAGGTGGGAGCTAAGAATATATGGTGCTCCTGCTCCAATATTGCATGTCTTTCTAAATGGAGTGTATTTATAATATTTGGTTTATAATGAAAAGGGTTAAATTTAAAAAATAATGGCTGAATGAGACCAGTAGAGCTCTTGGAAAGCCCAAGAAAACATAGAAAAATTCAATGTGGAGCCCTTGACTTTTTTTTTTTGTAAAATTTGCATGATGCTTGTACATGCATAATCGAGCTTCAGATTTAATGAGGCATACATGTCAGGTTAAAAAAAGTTTTTATATTGTTTTATAAAGTTGGCGTGAAATGACTTTAACAAAAGGAGTTGCTTTGCTCACCGAAGTAAATTGCTTGGGACACCTGAGTTTGAGCGTTGACAATTTTTTTGAACATTATAGGGACTCCCAATTGTACAAGGTAGGTGAGTGGTAGTTCCAAACAAAGTTGATAATAATCGAATAGATTAAACCAAATCGAAATTTATAAGTGGATTTTCAATGATAACAAACTTATGTTCTTCCCGAGATTCACAATCGATCAGATCTTGTCTAGTATAATTAAAAAAATTAATGTGTATTAATTGCTTTTCAATGTTAATAGACTTAAATTCATGAAAATCAATAAACACCTGTCTAGTTTACATGGAAAATTCGAATAAAATCTTTGATTTTTTAGGTAATAAACTAAATCACATCTCTTCTTTTTCTCACCATCTCAATTTCCACTATACTCCAAATCGAAGAACTTAGATCTCGGGGCTTTATGGGGACTTAGATTCCTCAGATCCTGAGGTTTTTAGTCGCAAATAACTCGTTGGAAACCCAAATCGAAGCTTAATTTAACAAAATAGAAGGGTGTTAATTGCAAAGAATTCAACCCTTGTTTCCCCCCTATCTCCCCCCTCATTCATTCTAGTCAAGCCTCAAGATTTCTTGTTTCAGTCATCATACCTACTCAGGTGTCCCGGGCAATTTTCTGGGGCGAGGACAGTAGCTTCCTTAACAAGCTGTATTCTTCCCCATTCCCCTTCTCTGCATAAAAATTAAATTTGTGGAAGTTGAATATTTTTAATGTAATAATGTTTGTTAACCCGCGCTCTTCCAGGGAAAAGTTAATATTGTATTTTTCTATTGTTTAGTGATCGTACCCTTAAGGTGTGGAGTTTGGATGCTCTTGAGGATGCTAACCAGGCTGTTAATCTGAAGGCCAAGGCTGTTGTGGCAGCTCATGACAAGGATATCAATTCCCTGGCTGTTGCACCTAATGACAATTATGTTTGTAGTGGTTCACAGGTTGGTAACTTGAGATGTTCCAGAAATTTTGCCTGACACTTTCTGTCTGAATTCCTGTAATCAAGTTTTATCCTTTCTTTCTGTTTAGGATCGTACTGCCTGTGTCTGGAGGCTTCCAGATCTAGTTTCTGTAGTTGTGTTCAGAGGACACAAAAGGGGGATATGGTCTGTAGAGTTTTCACCAGTTGATCAATGTGTGATCACAGCATCTGGAGATAAAACAATAAAGATATGGGCCATATCTGATGGTTCGTGTCTAAAAACATTTGAGGGTCATACAGCAAGTGTTTTACGAGCATCATTCGTTACTCGCGGGACTCAATTTGTTTCTTCTGGTAAATAAACGTGCATTTAGCTGAACTCACGTCTCTTTCTGCTGCCCAGGACTTGATTAACATTTTTCTCCATCTCAGGTGCTGATGGCTTGGTAAAACTGTGGACTGTCAAGGCAAATGAATGCATTGCTACATATGACCAACATGAAGACAAGGTTCTGAATCGGATTTATTCACTTCTCTATCACATAGTGGATGTTTTGGGATTTAATTGTTAGAGTTATTGCAGATACATGCTACTTTTTTTTTTTGGAAAGCAGATACATGCTACTTATTCCAAACTGCACAATTAAATTGCGGCTGGAATAAATTCAACATTTTGTTATCATTAGTCACATGCTATGAAATTATTCCAAATGTCTTCTTGGGATTTTTAGTTGGGGAGCACTGATAAGTAGTAGGTTGTTCCACATGATTGCCCATGACGTGGATAAGGTCACTGTAGATTTTAAAAACTATATATCTTGTCGGTATAAGGTTTTTTTTTTTTTTTTTGGGGGGGGGTGGGGGGGGTGATGGTATTCTTTGAAAGCCTAGAAAAACAGGTTTTGTTGGTCAGTAGACTAAGTGCATGCTTATGTATCTTGGGAAACTAAAGTTACATCTGTTATTAGTATTAGGGGCTTTCTTATCCTATTTCAAGGTTTCAGGTTGGAAACGTTTATGTTTGATTAGGAAGTAATCATTTCTTCATATGTGCCAGTCTCTGGATGGTGATTTTTCAAAGAATGGAGATCATCTACTCCCGGGTGTAGGGTTTTTAACATTTGCCTTCTAAAGAAATTAATGATATACCTGCCCATGTATTTTATGTATTGCCAAATTAATCACTAAAAATGGTTATATAACATGTCCTTTTCTCATGGTGCGTACTTTAAATCTCTACACCTGGGTGTAGATGATCAGGGCTCTTTCTCAAATTACATTTTATTTTAGTCGAATTCTATTATTTATTGTCAGAGATGTTTATTTAGAATCTTTGTTTAGTTTCCACCATGACACTGTTTTCTTGAGGTGTCTGGACTTTGTTTATCAAGGCAGCAGTTGTTTCATGAAAATTTCCAGTTACCAAAGTTTTTGTTTTCAATGGAAATATCCTCAGGTTTGGGCATTGGCTGTTGGCAAGAAGACAGAAATGCTTGCCACTGGTGGTGGTGATGCAGTTGTCAATATATGGCACGACTCTACTGCAGCTGATAAGGAGGAAGCTTTCCGTAAAGAGGTGATAATTATTGTCATGTTTGATTGTTGTAGTATGGATGTAACCCAGATTTTGTGTAATACATGGGTCTCCATTTTGTAGACTCATAAAATTGTTTCTGTTGTAAATTACATTGTAAATAAAACTTTGATCTTTCAGAAACTAAGGAATTCATGGAGTTCACTGATAACTCTGTTTCATGGTCCTATAGGAAGAAGGTGTTCTGAAAGGCCAGGAACTGGAAAATGCTTTATCCGAAGCTGATTATGCCAGAGCCATCCAAATTGCCTTTGAACTTCGCAGACCACATAAGCTTTTTGATCTATTTTCAGAACTTTGCAGGTCAGCATTCATTTCGTTTGTCTATCCTTGGAATCTGATTATAACTATCTTGACTTAAGTGCCTTTTTTTAGAAAAACACACGCCGAAACTCACGTGGAGAGAGCCCTTCGTCCTCTCGGGAAGGAAGAAATTCGACTGCTCTTCGAATATGTTCGGGAATGGAATACAAAACCAAAACTTTGTCACGTTGCTCAATTTGTGCTTTTCAGGGTTTTCAACATCCTTTCTCCAACAGAGATTCTTGAGGTAATATCTCCAACCATCTTTTATTGATTTTTTATACATCTCAATCTTTCTGTTTATCTTCAGGATTAACTATGCAAGCAGAGTCCATCAATTTAAGGTGGATTTTGAAGCTTTTATTTGGTAGACTTTAACCTGATCACGTGGAACGCATGCATGTGAATTGGGGAACACTACCAATGTTGACCAGCTAGTATATACTGTATATTCATATAGAAAATTGATAAATTATTTGTGTGGGCGCGATAGTTGGTAGGGAAGAATGTAGCTAAGCATGCAATACCAAGCTAGAAAGTGAAGATACATTTAGGATGCATGGACTCGGACTCGGACACGGACACGACACGGCGACTCGGCAATTTCCAAAAAACTAGGACTCATGGACTCGGCGACACGTCAAACCTTATTTTTATTTTTATATTTTTTTGTTAAAAAATTATTAACAATAACTAATAATCCAAGCAATCTGCATCCTAAAGCATCAAAGCAGAAATGCAAAATAGAATCAAAGAAACTAATCCATTATAACAACTAAATATAAAATAATTTTTAACTATCAAACTGTAAGGGGAAAATAGTAGGACTTACTCTTCTCGATTTCATCCTTGATGTCCTTAAACTTCAGTGTTGGGTAGTTAGTTATTTCATCTCTGGTTGTCAATTTTCGTTCATTCGTTGCACTTAAAGTTTCATTGACCAGCATTACATCATCAACAATTGATATGCACAAAGTTACCCTTACTTCCAATTGGCATATAAAGAATAGGAAACTACTCCATTGAAGGAAGAATGACGAGAAACCCAGCACCATAAAGTAACAGCAATGTCCATAACTAAGACTCGAAGCACTACCACTTTATCGTTGAAAATCCTTACATTGCTCTCTTTTCACAAAAGCCAACAAATAACCAGATCGCAACTTTTGCCTTCACCAGATCCCCAAACCCCCCATCTTTCGCCTTTACCAGATCCCCAAACCCCAATCTTCCGCCTTCACCAAATCCCCAAACCCCAATCTTTGAAGGGACGAAAAAATCGAAAGGGGGGGAAGAAGAAGAAATCGAAGGGAAGAAGAAAAAATCGAATGGAAAAAGAAGAAGAAGAAATCGAATGGAAAAAGAAGAAATCGAAGGGAAGATCAAACATACCTCAAGTTGGATCTGTCCGTCTACAACAACAACACTCAGATAGCACGGAGATGGATGTCTTCATCTTCTCTTCTTCTTCCTCCTTCTCCTTCTTCTCTTCTTCTCCCCCTTCTTCTTCTTCTTCTTCTCCCCTTCTTCTTTTCTGAAACAGGGTGGCTGCGAATGGCATCTGAAAGAGAAGAAAGAAGAATTAGGTTTGTATTTTGGGCCTTTCATATCATCCATCAGATTTTTATTAAGATCAGAAATTGAATGATATTTGCACTTGGACCGAGTATGGACCAAGTCAAGTTGACGACACGTTGACCGCGAGTCGGATACGTGTCGGGCACGTGTCGCACGCGACTCCTTGTCCGACACGCGTTCGACTCGGATTCGGAGGGCTTTTCCAAGAGTCTATGCTTCCTAGAGATGCATGGATGTAGTGCACTAGTGCGGCTCAAATTTGTTCTCTTCCTACTATAGGAAAATCAGAAACCATAAAGTTAGAAGTAACATCAGGAACCACATTTGTAGAAAAACTCAAATTCGTTCTCTTCCCTGTGTCATCTAAAGTTCAAATTTATTGAAATCTCTTCCTTGTGTCATCTAAAGTTCAAATTTATTGAAAGTGTCATTTTTTGTAACACAAATTATTTTATGTGTGATAGAAAAATGTGTTTGATATTAGGAGTACCAAACAGATCACACTTTGTGCCTTATAAAGTGCTGGACTGGACCGTGTTTATATAGGCATAAATACCATTGAATGGTGGTGATTGGTGAGAAAGCCCTGTTTATTTATTTAGCTATTTTAAGGATAAACCTGGTTTGTTATTAGGACTTTGGACCGTAAAATGTGCTAGAGTTAGAACCCTAGACTTGTGATATCATCCACTAGAAATCTTAGCAGCTAGGCTAGCATCCATCCATTGGCAAGCCTAGACTTGTGACATAGCAGTAATTATTTTTGCAAAGATTGTTTGTGGGTAATTATTAATCTGTTCACTGCTTTGGTGTTAATAACTATCCTTTCTATACCTTGCCCCTTATTGTTTTGAACAACGTAAATAGCAAGTAATCTTCCATTAGTATTGAAAGATGTCATGATTAAACTGATTGTTTATTGGGTTATGTATCAGATAAAAGGCATCAGTGAAATCCTCGAAGGCCTCATACCTTACTCTCAGAGGCATTTCAGCAGAATAGACAGGCTTATCAGAAGCACTCTTTTATTGGATTATACCCTTGTTGGAATGCAAGTTATTGAACCAGAAACTAATATCGAGGCATCAAGAGATGATTCAAGGCATAAGGAAGCAAATGAACAATCTATGGAAGACGCGAGTGAGGAGCGTATACAGTCCCCCATCAAGAAGAAAGACAAGGCCTCTTCTAAGAAAAGGAAGTCTGGCAAATCAAGAACAGGGGCGGAGAAGAAAGTTAGAAAAGTAGCTTATATTGATACCTCTGCAATATCTTTACAAGCATGACACTAGACCTTTTAACTAAGTCTGGGTTCTTTAATTTTTATAATCAGAGTGTTGTAATATTACAATATAAAATTTTAAATCTGCCTGGCTTCCATTTTGTCCTATGAGAGACCGGTATTTGCTAAAGCTTATATAGTCAAATCAAATTTTTTTGCGCGGACAACTTGTAAATTGTTTCAGATATAGTGATTATTTTCTGATTACCTTTTAGGAAAAGGCGTTGATGGATTACCAGACGGAGTGGAAATGACTCCCATCATTTTTCTGGAAATTGGGATGGTGTTTATTTATGGGAAGTGATTAGTGCACAAATAAAATAAAATAAAATAAAATAAAAAATGGTTATCTGATGTATCTATGGTTGTCTTTGATTTCCTTTTGTTTGTGATACCAATGTCAAACTTTGCACATGGAGATGGAGTGAGAGAAGTTTGTAGATGCAGCGAGAGACATGAGAAAGATTGAAACTGGGATTTTAGTTTTGGAAGCAATTGCGTGATAAATAACTTAAAAGGCTAAAATCTGAATGGTTGCATAAGCTCGCAAGATGTGTCCCAACCTCGGCTCTTGTACCAGTTTTTTTTACTAGTTATAGTTCTCGCTTGATCACGCCCAGGGGATTAGGTGGATTTTCAAATTATGGAAATGGCATCTAACACTACTTGATCATAACAATAACCAATTCTAGTGAACACTACACTAGCCTTTCAACCTACAAGTCTAGAGTCAGTTTTATAGATAAGGAATTGAACATCTTATAAATTTTCGAGGAAATGAATTCTGATGTATCTTTTCCATAGGCCCAAATATTTCAGTATCTTCCGAAATTTGGGTCTTGAGGCGTAGTTGTCGAACTCGCCATTTAATTAAGTTGAAGGTATGACTTAGGTAGTTAGGTCAATGAAAAGATAAATCTTTAATTTAGGTGTGATTATGGTGATTTTAGAAAATACAAATCCGAACATGGTTTATTATTATTATTAACCAGGTGAATTTAGTAAAACATGGGGTAGGGTGAAACCCTTTCTAAGTTGGGGCTTACCTATTAAAGCGTGGGGTGTGTCCGACAACATCCTATCTCCATCAACAGGTGACGACCGAGACTCTTCTCTTTCCCCCAATTCGTTTCAAGCTCTCTCTTTGCATCTTTTAAGCGAGGCCCTTCTCATCAAATCTCTTCTCTGCTGTTTCTTCTGTTCTTCTTCAATCTCTGCCAGATTGGTTCCTGGGTTCATCTGTTCTCATCAATTTCTGTTAATTCCAGTTGTTTATCCCGTTTGATTGAGCCGAAGTTCTCGATCGGAAGGTAAGAACTTGACCTTTTTTTGTCTAAATTTCTATATTTTGATCGCTTTTTAAGATGGGGTTCATCAAATCTTTGAGTTCTATTTCACGATTTTTGGGTATTGGTTGCGAAATTAGCTGTTAACACTTCAATCTGAAACCTTATAAGTAACTTATTATAAATTTAGTGTTTCAGGTTGGTACCTCTATCGTGTATCGAAGTTTGCCTTGTTCTTGGCTCAATTCGATCCCTGAAAACTCTTTGCTTTTGCCCTGAATTTGCTTGATCTTTGTATAAATAGGGTTTTGAAGTTTGAAGTTAGATCTTGATTGGGGATTCAATTTTTTGAACTAGTTGTTACTCTCTAATGCAGTTAGTTGACACGATCCTAGTCATGGACCTTCCCCTCCTGGCTCGGGCTTCTGGGAGAATTGGTTGGTTCATGACAATTGGCATCGATAGGCGGGATTAAAATAATTTAGCATTATGTATGGCTATAGTGCTAAGTTGTTGAATACCGGTAGGTGGTGAGAGAAGCTCATTGGACCAGTAGGCCGACGTGGACGTCCACTCTGGAAGCATGGGACAATGGCACAATTCTAGTCATGTACCTTCCTCTCCTGGACAGCAAGGGCTTTTGGGAGCATGACATTAGTCCAGTGCATCTTATTAAAATTTCTCTGTGTTTCATCTGTCTGCAGCATCATCATCTCCTGTGAGAAATTTGATCAAAATCTCGATTCTTTTTTAGAATATTTTTTTAAGGAAAAAATGTACCCGTTTCGAAATTGAACTTATCAGTTTCTCTTTGATTCTCGAAGAAAAATTGTATTCTTCAAGCATCTAGAATGGGGTTGCTTCTATAAAGTTTGAAGATGTATATCATGAAGAATGTGATTGGATGATTACCATCTCCCACGTTCAACAGACACACCCCAACACTACTTTGCTTTATTTGTGCACTTTTGTTATTGTTTTCCTAAAAATTAAATGTTATGTTGCTAGTCCATTATTTATTTACGATAAAGTAGAGATGATTTATTGGGTTTTTAATTGTCTTGTTGACCTTGGATAGCGGTGGGGAAGATTTGAATTAGTGATGTGGGTATGAAGCATATTTGATTCAGAAGGCTGTAACTGTTATTCATGTCTCATAAACTATATACTGAATTATCTCATTGTCCCTTTCTTCTGACTATGCAGAAGATGGATGATGAATATGATGATTTAGATGACTTCATAGATGATGAAGGAGAAGAGTATGAAGAGGAAAAAGAAGTTCCGAAGCTCACCAAAGAGGAAGTCGAATATCTTTCCATAAGGCAGAAGTTAAAAGAATCTCTCAGGAAGCGGCTGAAAAAGGAAAATGGTACTTCTGTTGGTAATTCTCAAGAGAAGAAGAAGAAACTTCCCTATGATAAGTGAGTGCTCTGTGCATGCCTATTTTACTAGAAAGTATTGTGTTTTTAGACATGGCATGTTATGTGTTAACTTTTCTTCTTCATAATACCCGTGTTTCAATTTCCTTTACTTGGTATGGAACCCAAGTTTTCTTGTATTACCTGACCTGTTATTGAGGAGGTTGAATTCTCATCTGTTAAAGTCATTCCTAATTGTAAAGGCGCTCCAGGCACAGACGAAGTGATATTTTGTGACATCTCGTTTAGTTTGTTTTGTTCTTTTTGTTGTTTTATTTTGTTTATGTTACTATTGATTTCATGAAATTACAGGTTCTATAATTTAATGTCTTCTGATGCAGCTATGGTTCTTTCTTTGGCCCATCTCAGCCTGTTATTGCGCAAAGAGTAATTGATGAAACAAAGTCATTACTTGAACAACAACATTTGACCTCTAGGGTGTCGAATTCCAGTCATGGTGTAAGTTTCAGGCATTGGCTTGGATCTATTTTGGTTATGCTATTGCATATTGTACAAGCCATCCATTCGGATCTGTCACATGTACAAGGAGCCTAGAGAATGTATGGTCAGTCTGAGCTATCTAGGCTATATATCAAGCATATCTTACGCTTACGCATAAATGTTATGTGTCGGGTTGGAATGAATGGAGATTTCTCAAATACTATCTAACATTTTAGGTTTTCTATAGTGAATTGACAAATGTTTTTTTACGCTTAAAATGGCAGAGTAAAAACTTCCCTGCTTCTGCAAATACACAGGCACGGCCTAGTATTCATCATTCAGCTCCCAGAGTTGTAAATGAGGTAACCTTTGGTAGTTACTTTCCTTTGAAGGTTGGATTTGCTTGAATTAGTGCTCCGACTCACATAATTTATTGTAGGCAAAACTGAAAGCGCAAAAGCTCAAGGACTCGAGGGATTATTCTTTTCTTTTGTCCGATGATGCAGATCTTCCTGCTCCTAAAAAGGAACAACCATCTCAAAATGTTTCTGCTACAAGATTAGGTGAGTTTTGCATTAGTTAGCAAGTGCATATGTTGAGTTTGAGGTTTCGGATATGGTATTTTCACGAAGGAACTTATACAGGTTTTTGCTGATTTGAAAGATGCTCGAGCTGCTCAAGTTCCTCCCAGAAGTAGGCTGTCAGGAAACAATTTTAGCAAGCCTGTATCTAATGGTCGTGATGAACGAAAAATTGGTTCTACAAATCGCCAAATGAAGGCTAAAGTCGTGAACCATCAGGTGGCTTCTGGAAGTAAGAGGCCTGTTACAATCTCTAAGGATCCCAGAAAACAGCTTGTCACAAAGACTATAAATGGGTCTGGGCGGCCTATGGAAACCAAAAGATTGCCGTCCAAAATGCCAGCTACAAAGGCACCCATTCCACAGAAGACTTCAGCTTCTACCATGGATAGAAGGGTGGCTTTAGTTAATTCGAAAAGGCCTGTGTCCGGTGTTCAGAAGGCACCATTAGCAAGATCAAATACGCCTGTGCAAAAGCAACATATTGAGCAAAGAAGGGCGCTTAAAACACCAATTACTTCATCAAAACCTCAGGTTTACATTTCTCTTGTTATAGTTGCATGAAATGCCAATCAATTATTTTTATTTGGGTCTATTATGTTTATCAGTGTACTCATCTTTATGCATGAAATTTCTACAGATTAAGCCTCCTAAGCAAGCCCCACAACGTGCTCCTATGCAAGCGGAACGCCCAAAGAAGAGACCTGCTCGACCTTTTACTGATGACGATGATGAGGATGATCCCCAGGCTATGATCAGAAAAATGTTTGGGTAGGCCATCTGTCTTTTTTTTTTTTTATGTTCATACTGTCTCGTAGAGCTAGCAGTGGTAAACTTCAATGTCTTTTTAAATGTCAAGAAGAAGAATTTATTGAAGGATAACGACAAATAGAAAAGGAGCAGGTTGAGCAAACCTATTGAAACACCGACCAAATCTGACTTCAACAAGCTGTACAAACTAAACTGTTGATAAGATTGTGCTTTCCAAATTATAGGGTTTTATTCAAGCTCAGGTATTACCCAAAATTAAGTTTGCTTTGAACAAACAAAAATTTGAAAGTTGATGAGGATGACAGTCACATTGCTTCAAATATCAGGGATTTGATTCACCCTGCTTACTGATTTACAATGTGCAATTGTACTCATATTATAATTTTATTTTGTTGGCAGATACGATCCTCGTAAATATGCTGGAGTCGACGAGGATGACAGTGACATGGAGGCCAATTTCGATGATATCCAAAGAGAGGAGAAGATTAGGTAATTGATGAATCTCACTCTCATTTGTCTTACACTATAGTCTAGTTGCACAGTCAACTGTCAGTTTTTTTAGATATTTCAATGTATTGAATGTGTTGAAAGATAAAGTGGCACTTATGTAACATATTACCTTGCAATGGCTTTGACATAGTTTCCCTTTCGTGTGTCTTTTGCCAATCTCAAGTGTGAGACATGGGCTAGCAAACAAGAGAATGTATAAACTTGTTTGAAAGTCCAGAATCTTGCGTTACTGGATTATGCTTCTCCTGATGTATCTTAACCACATGAGCCCATTGCAGTTAGCAACTTATTTGATGGTTTATATTGTTGTCATGTCATGGACTCACATTCTAGTATGCTTTGACAGTGCGAGGATTGCAAAAGAGGAGGATGAAAGAGAGCTTCGTCTCATTGAAGAAGAGGAGAGACGGGAGAGGTTGAAAAGGGAGAAGAGGCGCAAGCTAAGCCAGCAGTGACTGCACAGATGGCCACTCTTTACAGGTGCAGCTTTTGATTGAGGCAAAGAAACGCAAGCCAAGTACTCTGTGATGGAAGAGAACATCTGGGAGTAGGTCTTGTCAATTTTATGAATGGATCTTTAATTTTTTTAGAACTACCTCGACCCTTCAGTGTGGGTACCTAGTGACAGGCCTAGAAGTTGACAAGAGAGAAAAAAGTTGTTCATTTATGGTTGCGTTATAATTGAGTTGATGTTGAAATTTGTAAAATCATCTCTGTCATTCTTTCTATTATGTGAGTGTGCAAGAATAGTCGATTATTGATGTCTGCAACTCATAAGCTAATAAACATTGTTCTGTGGTTTAACTTAGATTTAGACTTGAAGACGGTCCCAATTTTCTCATTGTGGTTCATCTATTTTTGTTTGCGCAAGTTTTTTGCAGCTGAGATGTGGGTTTGCTGAATACATTGATCCACCGATGTATATGACTTGAAATATGTTTATTCTATTAGTTAGTGACAGTATTTGGGTAAAGCAGAAGTTGTACACATTGCTGTATGGTAAAAGAGATTCCCACGTTTATTGTGATAACACCATTAAGTCAAATCAGTTTTGAGTTTCTAATTTTTGTGTTTGGAAATGAAAATTCCACACCAGTGTTTGCTATAACAGATGTTAGTCTCAGGAAGTTGAATTGAAGCTTCATTTGGGGTTGACATTAGGACAAAAAAAACACGGTTCTTTTGGCTGATAAAAAATCCATTACATTACAATTCAAGAATAACAAATGGGACAAATCTTTATTTTTCCATTTTACTCTTTCCGTTTCAGGAAACAAGGATTTTGAAACATTATAAATGATTTTATAAGGAATTTCTGGTATTGATCATTTTTGTAAATTCTTTTCTACTTCGGAAATTCTACATTCCATGTGGTTTACACCATTTGGAATCTGTCTTAACCTAGAGCTAGAAGCTCAGGTAAATTTTGAAAGCAAAGACATCTTCAAAATCTTTGAGGTTTGAGAATTGGGAGCACTGCACTTGAACCACCTACAGCTGGAACACCACTATGGGACCACCTAATCCGTAAACATTGCGCTCAACATGGCGACTTACTCAGGGCTCACAACGGCTGACCAACATACTTACAGGCTTACCAACGCTATCAACGGCTGACCAACAGTACCTAGGACTCACCAACCCTTTCCCCTCTAAATACAAAATACATTTTTACCTGATATGCCCTCTTCTTCTGAAACCCCTGTTGAGATTACTCCTCCTCTCTTTCTTAATGAAATTAACAAAGTTACTCATCAGCGATGGTTTTGCAAAGTAAACATCGTTATCAATAAAGAGATTACTATTCCATGTAAAGCTCTTATTGATTCTGATGTTGATCTTAACTGCGTTGTGGAAGGATTAATACCTACAAAATATTTTGAACTTACCAAACAAAAATTTTATACAACCACCAATTTCAAGTTGGCTATACAATATAAATTAACCAATGCTCATATCTGCCAAGATAAAGTTTGTATCAAACAAGATTTTTTGCTTGTTCATAACATGGTCTAGAAGATGATTCTTGGAACACCGTTTTTTGCTGCAATTTATCCGTTTTCTGTTACAACATCGGGCATCAAAACCCAAATTCTTGGAACAGATGTTGAATTCCGTTTTCTTTACAAACCTGAAATTATAGAAATCAACAATATCAGAAATGATATTTGTTTTCTTAATTTCATTTCTCATAAACAACAACATTTGCAATCCCTCAAAGCAGACATTGCATTTAGACGCATTGATCAGCAAGTTCAAGACCCTAAACTCCAAACTCAAATTGTTCAATACCAAGAACATTTGACAAATGAATTATGTTATGAACTTCCAAATGTTTTTTGGCACCGCCATCGCCATGTTGTTCGTCTTCCTTATGAACCCACGCTCAAAGACTGAATGATTCCAACTAAAGCTCGACCAATTCAAAGGAATTCAGAGCTCATGGAACATTGCAAAAAAGAAATCACAGCCTTGCTTTCAAAAAAAACTTATTAGGCATTCCAAATCTCCCTGGAGTTGTGCAGCCTTTTATGTTAACAAAGCGGCTGAATTAGAAAGAAAAAGTCTTCGCCTTGTCATCAATTATAAGCCCTTAAATCAGGCTTTACAATGGATTAGGTATCATATTCCCAACAAGAGAGATCTTCTTAAACGATTACACTCAGCATGTGTGTTCTCTAAGTTTGATCTCAAATCTGGATTCTGGCAAATTCAGATCCATCCATTTAATAGTTACAAAACAACGTTTAATGTTTAATTTGGTCATTTTGAATGAAATGTTATGCCCTTTGGTCTCAAGAACGCTCCTAGTGAGTTTCAGAATATCATGAATGATATTCTCTCCCCATTTTCAACTTTTACAATTGTGTATATCGATGATATACTTGTTTTCTCAAAATCAATTCCAGCTCACTGGAAACATTTGTATAAATTTGAAAGAATTATCAAAGAAAATGATTTAGTTCTTTCTCCAACAAAAATCATTTTTTTTCAAACCAATGCCCGATTTCTTGGACATAAGATTTTTCATGGGACTCTCACACCCATATCTAGAGCAATTGATTTTGCAAACAAATTTCCCGATGAGTTAAAAGATAAAAACCAATTACAACGGTTTTAGGATCTCTTAACTATGTTGCAGATTTTTACAAAGGCCTTCGGATTTTATTAAAACCCCTGTTTGCCAGACTTAAGAAAAACCCAGGCCCATGGACTGAAGCCCATTCCCAGGTTGTCCGCCAAGTCAAGTCCAGAGTCAAGCATCTTCCTTGTCTAGGGATTTCCAATCCAGAAGCCTTTAAGATTGTAGAAACAGATGCATCCAATTTAGGATACGGTGGTATTCTCAAACAACGTCTTCCTGATTCTACTTCTATCCAATTGGTCTGATACCATTCTGGTATTTGGAACTCTGTCCAATTCAATTATTCCACAGTGAAGAAAGATGTTTTATCAATTGTCTTGTGCATCATGAAATTTCAAGATGATTTAATTAACCAAAATTTTTTATTACAAGTTGATTGTCAATCTGCCAAAGAGATTTTAACTAAAGATGTTTTAAATCTCGTTTCCAAACAGATTTTTGTCAGGTGGAAAGGTCTTCTTTCAGCCTTTGATTTTGAAATTAAGTTTATAAAAGGAGCTGACAATTCTCTTGCAAATTTCCTAACAAGTCCTTCAAAGATGAGTTCTTCTAACTCATCTTCCTCTCGCCCTCCTCCTTTTTCCAAACCCAAATCAAAATCCCAATATGCTATGGCGCCTTTCTTATGCTATTTCCTTATCACATAAGTTCACTCCGTTGAACCAAGAAGAAGCAACTGGTTCCACCATGACCATTTTTACAAAGCCGCAAACTTCGGCACCAAATCCATATATTCCTAAAACATGCCTTGATTATATCACTGTGATCGAGCCATCCATGTATGCTTTAGTCAAGGAGCCCCAGCTCATCGCCAAGAATCTGTTTCCTCAACAACAACAGTTTGAAAAAGCAGACAATACAAAATCACAGGAGTTCTATGAGTTCATTCTCGTAGATTCTGATTCCGTGATCATCACCCATCATCATGACAAAGATCACCAAGAAATGATCACACATTCCAATAGTCAGATCCTCAAAGTTCTCTTTGAAGCTGATTGGCATCAACTCCCTCACTACCACAAGAAGTTTTCAGTGAATTATGTTCCCCAGACCTACAATTATCTTGACTACAAGCTCGCCTGGTCAAGAGCCTTCTATTTACAATCACAGAATTGTGGCCATTCATGGTTCTTTTTATTCTGCAAAAAGTTCAATCAGAAGTCTGTTCCTTTTTGGTTCCAACACATTTAGTGGAGCCATTTTGGTCCAATTCAAGACATTCTTCCCCCTGCTGTTCAGGAATGATGGAAGATTTTTCAAGAAAAGTACCAGCCTCCAATCCCTGTTACAGAACAGGTTTTGTCACTCTGGTTCTTCATCAGATTTGGTTTGTCTTGGATTTTATGTTGGGACTATACCTGCTCAGCATTGTGCAAACCCTATCAATCCAAGAATGCTCCCATGTGGTTCTGCCGCCGTTTTAAAGTCAAGTGGTGGGCACAGTTTGACCACTCCAGAGTTACAAAAGAAGGAGTTATCCGCTTCTTCTCAGGAAAATATCATTCTCCTGCTCCTCAGGTGAATCCAATTGAATCCCTTTCAGACGCTAAGCTTCTTCGCCAACACACCAGGAAGCAGCTTCGAGGGAAACCTACAAGAGCTCAACTCCTATTAACATTGTCCAAGATTTGTTCAGAAGATTCAGATGAAGACGATGAACCTACAGTCCCACCCAATGAAGACGATTGCTATGACGTATTCTCCCCACTTGATTAATGGACCCACCGTCCGCACACCATCAGAGATAGCATCTGCCAGCAGACACTACAAAACAAGATACTTTCGGTCCCGACAACATCTTTCCTTTTACAAAGGCATCCACGTGAAGCCACTGTTCACCCACTACAAAAGCAGCTACAGTCGAAGCATCTTCCACAGTAACTGCCGACAGTCAAAAACAAATAAATTTTGCATTATCACAAAGGACAAGTTGTCCACCTACCTTATCTTTCCAGCGAGGCTTATCTTCGTTTGGATCCCCTCTATTTAAGCAAGTAGTTTTCTAAGTTGAGGGTAAGCTTCTATCTTTCTTTGTACATTTCAATAAATTATATTTTTTCTTTCTTTGTAAATCTATTATAAATTTTCTATCTTTCAATAAACTATTTAGCTAGATCTTACAGTTAATCCCCAAGTGTAAACCAAGAAATTGGCTTGAGGCTGTATCGATCTCTAAGATAGTTTAGAGAGATTCTTGTATTGTACTTCATTTTTTGTAATTCATTTCTGTTTTGATTTCTGCATCTCTGTTTTTACATATCTGTATCTATCTTACCTTTGTTATCAATCCTGGGTAGAAATTGGTATCAGAGCCATGTCTCTCCTTATATATATATATCATTTGTCTTTTGTTGTGCCCCAAAGGAATCTTGTGAGGGAAATACAGACTGTTTGATTGCGCGGTTGGAGTAAAAATATTCAACATCTCCTTTTTTATTTTTAATCTTATTCTTTGGCACTTAACTCCATGGATCATCTGTGATGGGACCATAATTCGGATTTAAACCAGTGGGGACCAAAATCAAAAAAATCCAATTAGAAATGGCATTCCCCAGCCAGCAAAGTCTCCCCCTAAGCCAAAACCACGTTAAGAGTTGCAATTTCTATGAAACAACTCCATGCTCATTACCTTAACCATCCATACTAAATTATACCCTACCCTACCAACAAAAAAAAAAAATTTAATAGCATCTCAAGAAAGAAAGAAGATGATAAATAGATGTGCTTTGGAAAACCCACAAAGTGAGCAAGAGCATACCCATTCCTCCTCTCTTTCACTCCACTTCAAGCATATTTAATTGAACGACTACTCCACACCACCTAAAGTATTGTCTCACACCATTATGTACTTTTTATCCCTACTAACCCACAACTGTAACATAAAACAAAGTAACTTTTGAACAATTTAAACCCTCAATTGAGACCGATTCTCAAGCTCATCAAAACAAAAATTGTAGTAATGCGAGTTATCTAATAAACACAACTTGAATCACTTGAAAATGTTTTGAAATGAGCAAGTTATGGTCATTTCACTAAAGTCGCGCAAATATGTCTCGCAATAAAAATGGGGTAGTATTTCTGACTTTCGGCCAATTTATATGCTCGATCAAGACCGATTCTCAACCTCATCAAAATGTGAAAATTGTAGTACTCTGAGTTATCTAATAAACACAATTTGAATCAATTGCAAATGTTTTGAAATGAGTATGTTATGCTCATTCTACTAAAGTTGCGCAAATTTGTCTTACAATGAAAATGGGGTAGTGTCCCTGACTTTCGACCAACTTATATGCTCGATCGAGATCGATTCTCAACCTCATCAAAGCAAATTGTAGTACTATAAGTTATATAATAAACACAATTTGAGTCACTTAAAAGTATTTTGAAATGAGCAAGTTATGCTCCTTTTACTAAAGTCGCGTAAATCTGTCTTGCAATGAAAACGGGGTAATGTCCCTGATTTTCGGCCAACTTATGTGCTAGGAAGCGAGGGAGAGCGCGAGGGAGGGCACACCACCCACCCTCTTCGAGATGCGCGGTGATGCACATCGCAAGGAAGGTGAGAGGTGTTGGGCCCTCCCTCACGCTCTCCTTCGTTCCCTTCCCTCGCTCTCTAGAATGAGGGCCAAAAGTTTCTCCTATATGGTTATTAGTCGCTTTGAATTTTTCTAGAGAGCCGGGCCTGGCCCAATACCGTCCATCATGTTCGAGATGCGAAAAATTCAGTTGCTTCATATTCTGGTCATCAACGTAAGTGCTAGGTGAGGGCAGTTGAGATAGTTTTAGTTTTTTGGGGTATTCTAAAGCAGCAAAATTGGTAAAAGGAATGCCAAAGTTCAGGTTTTAATTTTTCATTGAGCTAGTGCGGGAAGTGGATAGCATTGGGAGGTGAGGGCAGAAGCTTTGGAGCTTACTTAAATGGGTCGGGATTAGTTGACTCACACTCGACTTTATCCATCCAAGATTTTAGAATCACGAAAATTTTCTACTATGATCTCTTAGTCATAGATGTGGAAACTGGAAACCAAAACTTGAATCGCTTTTGACACATGAAGCCCCACTGAATGTTGTCTTCAAATTATCTATTCGTCAGCTGAAGGCCATGCTTTGGAAGAACTGGCTTCCCTCATGAGGTCGGTCAGTCAGTCAGTCTTTCGCTTGCTATTTCTTTTGTAATCCAAGATGAATTCTAGGTCCAGGTTTTAGTTTCCCCAGCTCAATTTTTTACGAATGGGGTTGGGGTGATTAAAGGAGACATTTTTATGTTCAAAATCTGCTTCCCACTATAGTGATGCTGTTGCTGATGCTTGTGAGAACTCGAGTTGATACGAAACTTCCCCCGGTGCAACCGTATGTCTTCCATCACTCTTGTTGTATTGATTGAATGATATCTAGTTCGTATTTTCTTGATGGTTTTTTGCATTTTGATCACCAGGTATGTTAGAGAAGGAATGTTTGTGGAAGTTGGTACAAGTGACATTTCTCCGGCTTTTGAGCTGATTTTGGAGTAGATGTTAACCAAGAGAGAGTATTTGGCTTTTGCACCTGATAATGGAGAGACAAGGATGATGATCAGCTTCATATCTCGATCAATTCCGCTTCTCAAGGTCATAATAATTGTTTATTCCCCAATTTTTATTGGAATGGTTTCATATTGATATCATTCTTTCCTTTTGTTTTCAGATTACTCATTTTCATGCTTATTCATTGTTCTTTGAATTGTATCTTTATTTCCTTTGTTTCCTGGAGGTTTCAAGAGTTTACAAGGACGAGCTAGAGATGGAAGCTTACATTCGTTCAGATCTTTATGGTACTGGCGATCAAGATAAGTAAGCTACTAATTCTCGACTGTTTGTCTGCTAAAGTTATTCTCAAGTAAATTACACGTATTACTAAAGGAACATTAAGAATTCTGATATAGTTGGCATAAACACCAAAAGAAAACAACAAAGTTTGACCAATAGAAAATTATATAAACACCAATCATTTGCCTCCATTTCACACTATGAATCTCCCCAAACTCGAGAAAACCGCACGCCAACTAAAATTGTAGCTTCTATCTCTAAAATCACTCTGCTACTCATGAGCGCTCTCTGCAAATTGCGATAATTCTGCTCCAACCAGGTATGAATTAAAAATATGTTAAATAACTTAACTTATTACTTCCTAAACAATTTATTTATTTATTTTGTGGATAATGGAAGTTGATGAGAATGTGGATAACGTTTCTGATATGTTGGACTGAAGTTGGGTGGAAAGATACAAGAAACAAAAACCAAAAGTTGAATGAAGCAGATTACAGACATACCTGTTAGATGATGAAGGAAAGTGAAAACAGGCCAGATGCTGAAATTAATGACAAGGAAATATCGTCTCTTTGTAGATAACGGCTGTAATTGTGTTTTAGTTTTCTAGCCTGGAACCTAGAGGCTTTGGGAAGTGGAACATGTGAAATGTGAAAAAAGTGGAAATTGGCTTCCAAGTTTTCTTTGTGATTAAGCCAAGAGTGTTTGAACGTTGAATCGGACATTCTGGAAAGTTTATGGGAAAGAAAGATGTGGGATCGAAGTTAGTTTCCTCATTAGGGAGATTGGATGGCACGTTAGCATTACGGTACAACCAAATTGTAGAAATAGGGGAAGACCTTGATGGCACTTTTTTGTTGTCCGTCTGACAAAATAGACGATTTCGTATATGGCTGCAAATGGTAAATGGCACAGACAATGCAAGACTTCACCCAAATATTTTTGCAAGAGTTGGCCGAGGTTAGAGGGTTTTGGACCTCTCATGGGATGTAGGAGGAATTTTAATATTTTTAGATTCATTGAGGACTAAACAGAATGGTAACTCTATCAGTAGGATATGAGGGACTTTTTAACTTCATCTCTAATAATGGACTCATGAATACTTTTTTATGGGCTGCAGATTACATATGGATTAACTACCAACCCTACCTAATTCTTTGCAAGTTGGATTGATTCCCATTACGGAAAACTGGAACCTCTTTGGGGAAGTGCATTTGAGAATGCCTTTCCTATGGTACTCAAGGATGTTGCTACCTAGGATGTTGCTGCTGTGGCAATTCATAAGTTCCCATTCACACTGGATACTGAATGGCCCAAAGACCAGAAGTTAACTTCATTTGTAAAAGGTTGTTGTAGCTGTGAAGGCTTAGATGGTTGCAAGTTTTGGTTCAAACTGAAGTTGATCAAATGTAACAGAATAGTGTAAAGAAAAAGGGGCGCTTAGATGATAAATTGGCATGTAGGTAGTTATTTTCCCTTGATAGGAAAGAAGAGAACATTGGAAAGTAATTGGAATTTTACAGGAGAAGAGGAAAATCAATGGAAGTTTAAGTCAACTATCAAATGGTTGTTTGAAAGAAACAATAGTACAAATTGATTTTTTTTTTTTAAGTACAAACTCCTATTGCAACTCTGAGGAAATTCAGTAACCTATCTTGGATGATAGTTGATGGATGTGATGACGAGGATATTATTCATAACCACATTCCCCTTTTTTTTCTCATAGATTGTCTGATAGGCTTTAGATAAATGAAGTGAGGAGATCCTCTGGCCAAAATTTGTTTACTATAGTTGTGGAAGCATTGAGTAGGTTGGCGTAGAAGCCATTGGAGTTAAACTTCTTATTAGGTTTCCTAATCAACGGGCTTAGTTCAAATATCACCCACGTTCCGTTGGTGCAGTCAAAGAAGAAGATTGTCTACCTGGAAAAGTAGACTATACACAAGGCGGGGGACTAATCTCATTAAAAACAAAGCTTTTTACATTTTAGTGTAATACATGCTGAGATTAAAAGCGACGTCTTCTATATTTTGTGGAATACATGCTAGGTAGTTAAAATGGTAGTTGTTGTTCGGCCCAAAGGGATTGGGACTATCTATTAAGACTAGCTGGTTAGGGACTAATTGAGATTCATTGGCAGGTTCAAACAACTACGATTTTTCTATGGGTGCATTCAAAAGGCTTTTTTCAAAACTCAATACTGATTATCGAGTTAGATTTCGCCAACGCCTATGACAATGTGACATGGAGCTATTTAGACTTCTTCGAAAAGTGGGTTTCTCACATAAATGGCTATGCCGGATGAATATTTGCAGGGAGACCCCTAAGTATTGGTTAAGCTGAATATCAACATAGATGGAATCTTTTCTAGTTCGAAAGGGCTGAGGCAGGGCGTCCCCTTTTCCTCCACTCCATAGCTGCGGAAGGCCTATTCCTTATGGTTCAAAAAGTTTATGATCAGGACCTTATATGTGGTTTTAGAGTGACCAGAACATCTTGTCGATGTCAACTCTCCAATAATCTGTTCTCCAACATTCTGATGACACCTTACACTTATATGATGTGAGGACACAAATCAAGCCCCTCAAAACCATTGGTTCGGATCAATTTCAAGAAGTCACGTTAGTTTCCACAAATCAACTATTTTAGCCTTGGGTGATATCACAATATCTCTGATCTTTCACTAGTTCTTGTTGTTGTGTGTCTTCTTTACCAACCAAATATTTGGGCATTCCTCTGGGGCTTCAATGAAATTTAAGGTAGTATGGGGTGAGATCGTCAAAAGATGTGAGAAGCGCTTGGCCACCTGGAAGACCAAATTTCTTTTGAAGGCGGTAATAGCTGGTCTCTTTCGAAGACCAAATTTCTTTTGAAGGCGGTAATAGTTGGTCTCATTAAATCCTCCCTCGTAAGCTTTCAATTTATATGCTCTTTATGTGTTCCATTTTTCTGTAGTTAAGAGGTTAGAAAAGGTTATGCTTGACTTCCTTTGGGTTTTCCATTGCTGCAAGTTTTACCTCATCTCTTGGGAGAAGGTGTGTTGCAACAAAGACTGTGATGGGTTGGGCATTAGAAAGCTTCAGATCAATAAGGCTTAAATGGATTTGGAGATTTATTATAAAGGAAGCGTCTTATGGAGGAAGATAGTATATATTCCTCCTTTGGATGTGGAAAATGGCAACTGGGCTGCTCGAGGAGGTGATTCCACAAATCTTGTTCAAGTACTCTGGTAATATTCCTTGCATGTGGTCTCCTTTTTGGGCAGGAGTATTCTGCTCAAAGATTCACTCTAATTGCTTTCGATCTTTGCAGAAAGAAGTAGTCAATCAGTTTCCAAATTCTGGTCTGCGGTTCGATTGGGTGGTCCATCTTTCATACCGAATGGTAAATTAATGATATAGGGGCTTTCCTTAGTCACTTGGATGGGTTATGTTTCAATGGCAAACCAACAAGCTTGAGTGTACTGTTAGTAATTTGTGCGAGAAACTCATTTCAAATCATAATCCTAGGCATGGGAGCAACTTTATTGCTCATACTCTGAAATGAATTTGGCTGAAACAAGTGCAACATGTGTACTTACCCGATTTTATTTTTTATTTTTTATTTTATGGACAATTATTCAAGAGAAGATGTCTTGCATGTGGCATTGTAGTTAAGGCGTTGAGGTGGAGGCGAGGCGAAGCGGACGGGCCTGAAAACGCCTGAGCCTCAGTGAAGTGAGGCGGTCTCAACATCTTTTAAAGATTTTTTTATCATAAATTAAAACATATCAAGATATTAGTATCTGTGCTATTAATGCGGCCGAAAGTCGGCCAAAAAGCGGTATGCGGACTGGACCGAACCGCACAGGGTTAACTCGGCCGACTTTAATCGGAACCGTTGAAATCGGTTGAAATCGGTCAAAATCGGCCGATTCAGCGCTTAACGGGTCGACCTAATCGCCGATTTTTAGTTCTTTATATATGAAAAAAAAAAAACCTAATCGATTTTCATTTGCTGCAGCTTACTGAAGGAGCGACGCCGACAACTCTTCCTCCCTTCCTTCAATCGATTTCATCAACCTCTCTTCCTACAATCTGAAGAAAAAGAAGTAGATCTGAAGTCTGAACCTCTCTTCCTCCCTTCCTTCAATCGGTTGCTGAAGAAGAGATCAATCAACTGCTGAAGTTCCTTCAATCGACTTCATCAACCTCTCTTCATTCAATCTGAAGAAAAAGAAGCTCTCTTCCTCCCTTCCTTCAATCGGTTGTTGTTGAACTGAAGTGAAGACTGAAGAGATCAATCGAAGACGTCGAACGATCGAAGAGAACTGTTGCTTACTTCCCAAATCAAGTAAGCTTTCCCTCTCCTGAGTCTCCTCCCAGTCCCTCTTCCCTCTCATCCCAGTCGCTTTCTTCTTCCATTCGCTTCTTCTGTTCTTTGAAGGAACTTACAGACGAATTTCTTTGAAGGAACTTACAGACGAATTTCTTCTTCCATTCGCTTCTTCTGTTCATTCTAATTTGAAGGAACCTACAGACGAATTTCTAATTTGTAATGTAATGTTTCATTGTTTTGTAAATTAGATACACATGATGTAAATAAATTAGACGAATTTCTGTTCTTCCCTCTTCTGTAAATGAATTTTTTTGTAATGTTTGTTAATTACAGAGTAACAGACGAATTTCTAATTTCTTCTAATGTTTGCTAATCAATACACATATAATTTCACAGATGAATTATACTTGTTTGAGGTTTTTTCTAGTGTGGATCAAGTGATGAGAAAAAAATTGCAACCATATGAGGACGATGTAGATTTTTCTATAGAAGTAGATTGATATAAATATTTTGTATTAACATTTTTCTAGTGTTTCACTGTGTTTGTTAATTACAGAGAATTCAATTCTTTAGCACACATGAATTCAATTCAAATACACATGATGCTATACACTCTGTTTTTTCCAACAGAGATGAAACACTCTCTGATAGATTATTTTTCATCCCTGATTATTTAACTTAGTCTTGTTTCGTATTTGTATTTTGTAGATTATGTCGTCGGGAGCTTCAAATCCATTTGCCACTACTAATTCAACATCGTCAAGTTCTTTGAAAAGGCCATCCGAAGATATGGCATGGGAATGGGGAACATGGGCATACCCAAACAATAAAATTATGGTAAAGTGCAACTTTTGCCCAAAAATTGCAAATGGAATCTCAAGATTTAAAGAACATCTTGCGCACAAAAGAGGAAATATACTACCATGCGCACATGTGCCAGATGATGTGCGAAAGAAGTGTTCAGACGCATTACTTCAAGTTAAAAAGAAAAAATTTGAGAAGTCTAGGGTAAAAAAAATTCTTGAGAGTGATATGTTGCTGACAGGCGAAGAGGATAATAATGTAGAAGAGGGGCAAGAAACATGTTTTGATGGTGAAGCCGGAGGCAGCCGAAACATGAAGGCTGCTAGTGATGTGAGAGGTCCTCTTGATACCTTGTTAAAGACTGACCTATCCAAAATGAAGCAAACAACTTTGGATAGAAATAATCCCCATAAAGAAAAATTGAAAAAAGTGGCTTGGGTTGCTATAGCCGATTGGGCATATGAGGTTGGACTTTCATTCAATGCTGTTCGAACTCCAAAGTTTAAAACTATGGTCCATGCTATTGGAGACTATGGAAGAGGTAAATATTTTGACTTTCAAAGTTTTGATCTTTATAGTTCATTTCATTATAGTTCATTTACTATTGTTTATTACTTTACTTTATTATTAATTTATTGTTACTTATTTAGGTATGCCTGTTCCGAGCTATCATAATATGAGAGTTACACTATTGAGAGATATGTTGGAAGAGACAAAATTGTTTGTCAGGTCTATGAGGCAACATTGGGAAAATTTTGGATGCTCCATAATGTCTGACTTTTGGACTGATAGAAAGGGTCGTTCATTGATTAACTTCTTGGTGAATTGTCCACAAGGAACAGTGTTTCTGAAATCAATTGATGCTTCTGAATATGTCAAAGACGCTGCACTTATAGTGGGAATGATCAATGAAGTTATTGCGGACGTAGGAGAGGCCAACATTATTCAGGTAAGTTTATAATTGTATATTCAAAGTAAAATTATAAAGTTAATCGAGCACTATATATTATTGTTGTAGTTTGTCACCGATAATGGCTCTAATTTTAAGGCTGCAGGAAAGGAAATAGAGAATCAACATCCCAAGATCTTTTGGACCCCTTGTGCTGCTCATTGCATCAATTTAATCCTCCAAGATCTTGGTCATAAGTTACCGAAGATACACAAAGTTTTGCCGGAAGCTAGATCTATTGTGGTATATATTTATAACCATGGGCGGGTTTTGAATATGATGAGGAAGCTGACGAGCAATAAAGAGTTGCATAGATCCTGTGTGACTAGATTTGCTACCTCCTATTATACATTGCAAAGTATTTGGGATAATAGGTGTCATTTGCAAGTCTTGTTCGTTTCAACCCAATGGAGGCAAAGTAGTTTTTCAACCAAGCCCGAGGGAAAGAAGATTGAGAATCTAGTGGCAAGAAATGATTTTTGGGAAAATGTAGAGTTTGCTTGCAAAGTTCTTGGTCCATTAGTTGAAGTATTGCGGTTGGTGGATTCAGAGGCAAAACCCTGTATGGGTTACATATATGAGGCCATGGATAGAGCAAAAGAAGGAATACAAAAAAATCTTGGCATAGCCGTAGATGAGGAAAACAGAGTTTTGAGATTGGTGTGGAAAATTATCGATGACAGGTGGAATGATCAATTACACCATCCTTTACATGGAGGTATTAAAGCCTAAACTTATATTTAATGTTTTATTTGTTTATTTATTTATTTATTAAATAACTGAGATCCTAATAGGCTAATATGTTGTGTCCAGCTGGCTTTTACTTGAACCCCTCAATATTTTATAAACAACCTTTTGCTCAACTTGTGGGGAATAAGGAGATTAAAGCAGGACTTAATTCATGTATTATGAAGTTGTTACCCGATGATGCTGATAATGATCGTGTTACCATGGAATTGAGGATGTATAGAGATTCATTGGGGCAATTTGGGACTGCAGCAGCGAAACGCCAAAGAAACACATTCTCACCTGGTTAGTACTTAGTAATTTACACTTATAAACTACAATATTACTTATTTGCTTTATTGATTTTTACTTATAATTTTATTTTATTTTATTGAATAGTCGAATGGTGGATTAATCATGGGTATGAAGTTCATCTTCTCCAAGGTTTTGCAATAAAAATCTTATCTTTGACTTGTAGCGCTTGACTCCATGGGTATGAAGTGCATTTGACCATGTAAGTAACAATTATTAGTATAATCACTACAAGTTTTATTTCACAATGGTTTTTATTATTTGTAATTGTGAGTTACTAATATATTTTTATTTAATTTCAGTTGCATTCCAAAAAAAAGGAATTGTCTTCTTCAAGCAAAATTGAATGATCTTGTTTTCATTCAATACAACAAAAAGTTAGAGCGGAGAATGAAGGAAAAAAATGCAAACATAAATTCACAAGCTCATGATCCCATTGTCTTGAAGGACATTGATGAGAATGATGATTGGCTCGTTCCTACAGATAATGAGCTACAAGATTTTGTGAGGGAAGGTGATGATCTCACATGGTCACAAGTTAGAGATGCATTGGGAGCTACCGATCCTAGGCCAAACACGAGGTCGAGGAGTATGGCGCAACAATCAAATGAAAATACTCTGTACTCACTTCGTGATGAAGAACTAGAACTAGAAGACCAGGAGGATGTTGAAGAAGATGCTGACATAGAAGTAGACGAATAGTTGTGAAGACTGAAGATGGAAATTTGTTTTGATTTAAATATTTTGGACTAACATTTGCTTATGCTACTTTTGCTATAGAAGTAGATTGATAATTTGATACTTCATTTATTGATGTGAATGTGAATGTGAACACGATTATACACTTGCTACAATTCTATAATGTGCTACATTTATTGTTGTATACATTTGCTATTATTGTTGCTTTATTTTTTGTTGTTGTTACTTGCAAGTTGCAACTCTTGACTTCTTGCTTTTATTGCTTGCAGTTCTTGCTGTTGGAGTTATTGCTATGCCAGAATGTTTATGAGTTGCTGCTGTTGCTTTCGTTGTATTGGTTGTTCATAAACAAGTCCAGGTAACTATAAGTGTTTCAACCTGCAAAATTAAATTCATTTGATTAATTAGTAAAATAATATATGACTATGAATGATTACATATTTACACTCTTTTGATTAATTATTTATTTTGTAATCTATGACTATGATTAAATTTAAAAAATATATACTTTGAAAAAAATTGTCCGCATAATTCCGCTTAGTCCCGCATAATTATGAAAAATCGTAATGCGGTCTTGACTGCTTTTTGACCGCATTCCGCATTAACTGCATAGATTAGTATACATCATCATTTTGATAAGTATCATAAGCAGTTATGTACAAAAAGTGACACAAATACCTAGAATCGAAATGAAAATATAATAAAGTTGTATAACATAGTAAAAGATGCACATTGAACATTTGTTAAAAAAATTGTTGGAATGGTTGGTAAAAATCCAGAAGTATGATTACTATTGGTATTCTAAAAAAATAAAATCATTGAACTATGCTATGAAAAATCAAATTGATGTTGATCACAGACTCATCAAAATAAGATGTGTTTTCTCCAAAAAATAATAAAAAAAAATGTGACAAATTTATCAAAACTTAAAAACGTTTTATCTTGTTTTTATCAAATTTATCAAATACTACACCAAGAAACATAATATTATAGAGTGGGTTGCAACCTCTTTTTGCTATAATTGGACTGGCTGCAACAATTTTTGGGCTGAGGGCCTGAGGCGTACGCCTCATTTCACCGCACAACATTGCCTCACTTTGAGGCAGAAGTTTGTAAAAACGCCTTAAGGTGCGCCTAGGCAGTCACCTTGACTACACTATGTGGTAATTGTGAATAATCAGTCGACCTACTCATTCACTGCAACTTTTCAATGCGAATCTAAAGATTATTCTTAAAAGAATTTAGGACCAGCCTTACCATTCTTGTGCATTTTCAGTTTTGGCTTTTACTATGGAAAATAATAGACTAACTCTGTTGGGGAACTGGATTGAACCTATCGCCACCCATGTGATGTCAGGCTCACCCAAATGGCTGCCTTCCAAGAAGTTTGATAGTATTGCATATTCATTAAAATCCCAATAAAAAGGGATGACCTCCAAAGGTGAAGATCCGAGATGAGAACCCCTGCTGTGGTATCCAAATAAAACTATCTCGGTATTGACCTTGGTAAAGCTATTTTGATCTTGAATCTTTTTATCCCCTGTTGAATTCTGTCTTCACACCAGAGAGTTGGCTTGAAAGAATGGTCTTCAATTGATCTTACAATTTAAAGTTGGTGGCTAGCCCTATTTGTAATAAATTTGGAAGGTAAATAAGAAAGAAAATTTTCTTGCAAGTGAAGGAATGGTATTTACGTGTTTCTCACACACCAATGAGAATACGTTAATACCCTTAATTGCAGACACACAAAACTTGAATTGAACAAACGTAAAATAGCAAACAAGAAAATTACAGGCCCTTGCATCCAAAACTTTATAGGATAGATCCAAGTTCGGTTATGGATTTTTATCCATATAGTTCCGTGTGACATCACTCGTTTTCTGTCATGGAAGATCTTCACCTATTATCATTCCAGATGCTACACTTTTAAATGTTGCACACTGAAAGCAATTATCTTGAGGTCATTGAAAAAATAAGCTCTGGAATATTTCCTGCTAGCTACTTTGAATGAGAAATCCTTCAAGTTTGAGAAATTTGAACTGTGCTAAATTGCTATTGAATATGAATTAGAGATAACAATTCATCATGTATTCCTTAGCCTCTCACCTTGTATTGTTAAAATGGTTAAATGTTCAAAATTCTTCTCAACTGTATCTAAGAGGCATCCAATCCTTGCTCAGGAACGGTTCTAATCCTAGAATAAAAGGAGCATAGTATTTCATGAACAAGGTCCTCAACTGTTTGACTACATCATATGCGTCAACCACTCTTGGGCCTTCTCAGGATTTCCTGATGTCAAAACCATCATGGATACAAATGGGCCATATGCCAAGGATTAGAAATTGGGTGTTGATACTGTTCCAACTCTGCAAAATGGCTTTAGTGGATTTTTTACGGTAAGATTAATTTCTCATTTTCCATGGACGTGTCTTATTAAAGTTCAGTGTTGGGTTTTGATTTTTTTTTTTTTTTTTGGTTTTTCTTTATCACTTGGGAACTATGTGATTACCATATTCTTACACGCAATAAGACACCATTCCATGAGAAAAAATATAGATCGATGGGTGATGGGATCGATCGACTGTTGCAAGTGGGAATCGATTGATTATGGCAGAGGGTGGGGTGGGGTGTGGTGGGTGTCGATTTACCATGACTGCTGGTTGTTGATTGATTGAGGAAGAATGAGGGAAGAGTAGGGAGTGAAGCGGTCGGACTCTCTAAAGAAATATTATGGGCCAAGAGCTTACTGGTCGGAGAGCTTGAGTGGAGAGAGTATCATGTGGAACATTTAAACAAGAATTATCAATAAAGGTACTCTCTTTAAAAACGATTCCTTTCATACCCACCTCTGCATATAGGGGGAAGCATGGTCTTCTCTTCAAGATTGAGCCCACATATTATAGAAATCTAGTCCGCTCGAACACAAATGATTTTTCTATAGCCTAACTCCTATTCAGGATTAGGTCCATCACAAAAATCTATTCTGATTAAGCAGAGATGACTTCTCCACAACTCAACTACTTTTCAGGATTGAGCCCACATATTACAGAAATCCAGTTCGTTCAGACAGAGATGATTTCTCCATAGCCTAACTCTTATTTAGGATTAGGTCCATCACAAAAGTCTAGTCTAATTGGGCTGAAACGATTTCTCCACAAGTGAACTCTTTAGTATTGAGCCCACATATTGCAGAAATCTAGTCCGTTCGGACAGAAATGATTTCTCCACAGCCTAACTCCTATTCAAGATTAGGTTCATCACAGAAGTCTAGTCCAATTGGGCAGAGATGATTTCTCCATGGCTCAACTCTTCAGAATTGAGCCCACATATTGCAAAAATTTAGTCTGTTCGGACAGAGATGATTTCTCCACAACCTAACCCCTATTCAGAATTAGTTCCGTTAGTGAAGTCTAGTCGTCCAGACTAGAACGACTTCTCCACAAGCTTAACTCATTTACAGAGTTAAGCTCACTATAAGAGTCTGGTCTGTTTGGATAAAGGCAACTACTCTATAACTAAAGTATTTCTAAGAATAAGTTGGCGTTATTATTAAGGTACAACCCGTTCAAACTGGAAGGGCTCTAGCTCAAGCTGAGCCCCACTACAGATAGAAGGGGACGTGATTACCTAAGTCCAGTCATAAAGTGTTGGTGGCATATCAGTATATTCAGCCTAATCTAAATAAAGATTGAAATGGCGAGTACGAACGTTATAGCGCAAGCATGATGCAAAGAAAACACAATTTCCATTAATAGAAGTTTTCTTTTACAAAACTATGCTCATACAGAAAGATAGGACGAAGTAGGGCTAACGACAATATCTGGAATGAGAGAATCGGGAGCAATCTCTTGAACAACAAAATCAGGAGCGTCTCTTGAATAGCAGAGTCAGGAGCAGTCTCTGGAGCGGCAGGATCATAAGCAACCTTTTGAACGATAGGGTCGATGGCATGCTCTGGAACGACGAGGTTGGCGGCTACGTCTGTGACACTTGGATCGGCTTCAGAACCACCTTGCAGAGAAGAGGAAGATTAGTCCACTTCGTCAAAGCGAGCATAGACCATCTGTAAGCAGAAAATCTCAGTCCTCACGATCCTGCTCAATAAAGTCCAGCAGTTCTCGCCTTCCAACAACAACTTGACTGAACTAAGAGCTTCAGGGAGTTCTTTCTATCTAGCCTCCCATTGTGCTTTTAAGCTGATCAACTCCTCATTCGCTTTGGCAAGACCACTTTCACAATTTGTCAGCCTACAATCAACTCAGCTTACGCATTTAGAATCCAGTCTCTGATTGTGTTGGAAAACCTGCATTTGGGAGTCCTCGTGGAATCCCTCTGATGAACCGCGTCAGCACGCTCGCTTCGCTTTCTAAAGCGCTATGAGGATCAGCAGTAGAACTCATAGCAGACGAATCAGTCAAATAGTGTCAGCTACCATTTGTCCCGACTCTCTTGAACCTCTGAAAACGACCTCTGCCAGCTTCGTCTTCAGATCAATTTGGGCAACCAGGGCTTCATCAAGACTCTGCTGGACTCTTTTCACTCTTTTCAACTGAGCGTCCAAGTCCGATTGAACAACCAATGCTTTGCTCGGGTTCTCTTGAGCCTCACCTAGCCAAGTTTCCAAATTGGCTTGAGCAACTAATTGCAGTTTTAGCGAATCTACCTAAAAGAGAGCATTCGAGAGCTGCAACTGCTGCTCAGCGAACAACCTCTCTAACTCATACACTCTGTCCCGCAGACTCCACTTCAGTACCCACCATCCTAGCATAGGTCAAGTGCGACATCCCCGATTACAAAATACGTACAAAGTTACAAACAAAAGCAGGGCAAAAAACCGCACGGCAGCCAGAAAACAATGGCTAACTTACCAACATGAGATGCTTTTTCCCTTTATCGAGATAATCGCCCACATTCTTTTCTCCAGTGGATCTTGGTCAACCAGCCAAGAAAACCACTTCATCAAGTGTTGAATGGAGTCAATCCTCTGATCCATCTCATGGTGCCATATGTGCCAGCCACAAGAGTTTATGTGCTCGGAACATGAAAGTTGACTCGGGGGTCAGCATGAAGAACCTTGAGGTATGGGATCAGTCTAGACCCTCTTTTTGCAACTTCTGTGGAAGGAGGAAACTTAATAACTTGCTTCCCTTTGTCAACAGTGGAAGGCTGGGAAGCTGGACGAACTTGAGGGTCCAAATGGGGAGACGACGACTTGGACGGATCACGAGCATGCTGCTCTACCACTGAATTCGGATCCAAAGACGAATCACAGGCAACACTCTCTAGGGTATGCCATTTTATTCCTGGATCAACACCGATAGAAGCTCTCAGTGTAGCATGAAAAATATGGTCTGAACCACGTTCAATATGTTCCGCACTTAATTTACTGGCCTCATTGACTCCAACATATTGAAAGAACTCCATGACAAACATCAAGAGTGGGAAGTGGTTGCTTAGCATACTCTTCCATAACATGCTGAAGAGGACTGGCAGATTCAGTCGTCACCTCCCCACTCGCACGATGAGGGACCACAACCAAGGAATGTTCCACAAGCTCCCTTTGGCAAGGCAAGATGGACAGTCTGAATGCCCTTCACTGTGACCCGCTTGGACTTACGAGAGGGAAAAAGCAGTCCCTCCAAAGCCTTCATCTTGGACGGACTAGGCATCCTCTCCACTTTCTTCTTCCGCGATCCGGATGCTTGAACATTAGCCCAAGAAGAAGAACCAACAAGAGCGGTTAAAGTCCGCCCCCACGCTACCAATTTCATTGGAAAACAAATCGCTTTGCCTAATTTTTTTAGTTTAAAAACTTCCAAAATAGGTATTGGCGGAGCGATGAAGTCAGCTTTCACTTTCTCCTTCTCAGGAAAAAGACAACATGGTCATGCCCCCTAATTGAAAATAATTGACAAGTCAGACAACAATAGACATTGTATTAAAAGAAAAAACGAGGAGAATACAGGATACTAAGATTCTTGTAGCTGCTGATGATCAATTGACCACCATAAGTAAAGTACCCAGACTTTAAAGAAGCAAAAAAAGGTACCTATGCCAGTTCTTCATATCATCTGAAATCCCATCTAGACAAGAGAGCTTCAATAGCTAGCAGATGCCATGCTTATTCATCCTGATAGAGGTCAGTGAATGAAGCAACTTAGTCGACAGATAGAGCCCTGCATCCTTTGCCCTAATTAGGGTGGCGATCAATATTCTCCATCCATTGGGCACCATCTGGGTCGGGCCAATACCCTGGTACGACATGATTTGCCAAATGGTGTCAGGGACGGGGAAGCGTAAGCCAACTTTGAACATGACCTTCTACAAACAGACCTCTCCCTCGGCATAGTCCGGGACTCGCCTTTCACAAAGAGTGACAACCTCAGATCATCAGGAATCTGAAACCAGCCAGATCCTCCTCCGATATCAACGACGCCCTGAAAAAGTCATGGCAAACCTCATGACGCTCACGTGAAAAATGAGGTCGTATAGACGTGATTGGAGAGGACAAAGGTTTGCACTTGACATGACTAGAGAGTTCTAAAATAGAAAACAAGAAAAAAGCTCTGGAAGGTCAAAAGATCAAATTCCCCCAAAACAGACTTGTATAGGCTCGACGTGTGGGAAAAGTAATCACCTAACCACTGCACAAGCTTTAATTGTAGTGCAAAAGCTGAAAAGGCGCTGAAATACGACATTATGGCATCACGCGGGCCCCACGCACAAGTTAGTGGCCCTATAAGCAGCCCCACTAACTAGGAGGGAGTAATTGATGAGACATCAAACAGTCGATCGATTGTAGCCGAACACGTGGCACAAATTGGTGCTAATACAAAAAGTCTTAATCTCGTCTAATGCAGGCCAAAACCAAGTCCAGCCCATACCCATACTAAATATTGTTCAGCCCGTAAGCCAGACATCCTAGCTCAGATTACACAAGCCTACTACAACAAGAATCTCGGAGTTTGGCCCAGGACAATAAGGCCCGAACACAGATCTCTGGGCTATAACAAACTCAAGATCTATTTGCACAACTCTTGGTCCAGTCAAGTATTGGGTCCTAAACAGAGCCAAGTACCAAAGGAGACTCAGTGGACAGGTAAGATTTTTAGCGAGATCTCCTCCCTCCATCACACCCTCAGCGGTAAAGTCAGCAAATGAGTGAAACACTCATTATATAAGGTGAACAAAATGGATCAGAAAGGTACACACATGCAACCCTAATTTTATCAGTCTATCTCCATCCTTGTTCACTACTTGACTTTACCATCGAAGTGTCTTTGGTTGTCAGTTGTCACAATTGTAGTCTCTGGTTTACCATTGTTCATCTTTGCAGGTCAAAAATTGATAGGGACAAATTTTGACGCATTATATACTTATTCTAATCTCATCAAAAATGTTAGTGCTTTCTTTTTCTATTTGCTCAGAGCATATAACGTAGAGTGCTACAGGCATTATTGGTGGACAAATGAGAACTGCGGAAGAATGTAAAATGAGTAGTAAACAAGGCGAGGGAAAAGGTGAAGATGAAAAAGAATGAAGGAAATGCACTAAATGTGGAGATTACAAGGGAAACACAATATCTTTTCCTATAATCAGTTAAGCAATACTTCTGGCTCCTATAAATTATGTGTTGCATTTTGGTGGAGACTGGATTTGGTTACGTTAGTGTTGTTATTCTTAGTTTCCTAGAATCCTTAGGCAACATGTTATCTTGCTCATAAGCACATCAAGAATTGTAATTTTCAACATAATTTGTTTGCTTCCTCCGAGTTCAATATTTTTCTTTGTTTTTTTTTTTTTCATTTCATTTTCCCTCTTTTCTTGTGCTTAGGTAAAGCCTATTGAAGTTAGCACCATTGAATTGGATGCAAAAGAATCAAAGAAATACTTTTTTACATTCCATGTCACCCAAGGAGCATACTTAGTGGCCTTGAAATTTGTATTGGAGGAAGTGACTCCATTGATGATGCGTTAGTTGGGGAGATTAGTTTAACACAGGATATGATCATTATAATTGGACACTGGCTTGGCAATGAAAACAGAATGAAGACATTCATATCTTCTACACATGTTGCTGATAGCATGTATGGTGGGCAATTGTTGGAGCAACTGATTTGTGATGGTACAGCTTGTCTCTACTTCCTTTTTTTTTTTTTGAAAGGGTGAACAGGGTTTTTATTTATCCTAGAACCATTAAATGCCTTTGGTTTGAACCTTGGACTTGTGATATCATCCGCCACAAATTTACCAGCTGAGCTAGCACCTTGTTGGTTTTATCTAGTTTGTTTGAATTGACAACAGATTGTATGGTTAATAGTTGATCAATAATGGTGCAACATCTCAATTTCTCATTGCTGAGAAAGGCTTAGTTATCATAAGGCATGATTGTCTTGGTCACCCAACTTTCACACCATGGACGTGATTTGCTTATAATAAGTTGTCGGTGGTCAATAATAGACACTAATGTGCTGCGAAAATCGATGAAACATTGGTGGGGAGTGTCGTGTGTACAAGAAAATTTTTAGTGCATGAGCATACACATATATTAAGCAAAAAGGTGCTAGTGACACTGTTAATACATAACACATGTTGAAATTTAACCCTTCCAACAAAGTTTTGCACTTTTGCTTTAGGCCGGACAGATATTTCCATTTGCGCTTCTCCTTGCTCGTCATACCCATTGCGATAGGACTGCCTAGGCTTGGTTATGCTAATATTGTCAAGGCTTTCTTGTACCAATTTTTTTTTTATTTGTGCGTGGATTTGGTTGTACAAGTAAAGAAATATTGAACTTATCATATCTCATTGTAGTTTTCTTTAGTTTCTTGTTGCAGTAACCTAATTTTTGCATTGATGAGTAGGTGGCATTCCATTGCCAAAATTTTCAGAGTGGTGGTTGACCAAAGAGAAGTTCTCTGTACTGGATTCAGGTATTATTCATTTTTTGATGTATGCTTCTAAGGTTTTTTTTTTTTTTTTTTAATATATTTTTATAATTCCCTGTTGTTATGATATTGTGAACACATTTGTTTTTGCAATTGGCTTCTCAAGACCATAGTGGAGACTACTATAGTTTGCATTTCAATTTTCAAGTTTGAAAAAGTATTTTGTAGTGCATTTATAATGGTGTTCTCCGAGGATCAGAAGGTTAAATTTGCTTGACACTTCTTTGCTTTCATATTTTTTGTTATAAATTTGATTATCGGGAATGGGCTTTGATGATGATGATATGCAATTACCGTGATAGGACAAAAAAACATAATCACTTTAGAACTCATCAAGAATGACCAATGATACTTTTAAGAAAGCTGTAAAAAACAAACTGTACTTCATTATGCAGAAGAACGTAAATACTGTGAACTGTGGAGCTATTTATGTTGTCGAAGGTCATATATGTTTCGTGCCAGTTTATTTTGAAGTCCCAGGTGTAGAAATGGAGATCTTCCTTGACAACCATAGTGTATGAACTTGTCACTACTCACTAGGGAAGGCCTCTTAACCTAAGAAATGAAAGTTTGAGGGAAGGGATGACATTATTTGTTTCCACGGGGTAAACATTAACTGAGACTAGGACCAGATCAGGATTCAGGACAGACCTTCCAAACAACCTTTAAGACTGGTTTGACTAAGCCTTTTTTAATGAGGAGCAGGAGGATAGTACTTCTACAGTTGGCCCAAGGAAAACAATCATGATTTTAACAGAGAAAAGCTATTCAATCTCTTTTTTTCTTCGTAGCAAGCATGGTTTGGAGGGAGCCCGCCCTATTTATTAGAAACTATGAAACTGTCCAAGGGGAGGATAGACCTAAGCCCAGGAACAAGTACAACCAAAATTGCATCATTAGGCACCCCAAAGTATCCCAACTATGTTGGCAGCCCAACCATACAAGGATTGGTAGTAAGCCTCGTGTTAGAACTACTTTAATTGGCGGTGCAGTAGTACAAACTGGTGCTTGAGGACTAACACTTTTGAAATATTTAAATGATCCTGTTGCTCCTTTCTGTCTTGGCTAGTAAAGTTCTTAAATTTTTTGGCTGTAGCATAGGAAAGGAACATAAATTGGTAAGACTGTTTGCCTAGAAAGTTTCTTATTTTGTGATTTTGCTCCATGAAACTATTTAAATGAACTAAGCACCTGTGTGGGAGACTTAACATTCCAATACCTTTCATGCTTTTTATTGATTTGGAAACTTTGATTTGCATTTTTATTGATTATAGCAGGTATTTTCTAAAGGACCAGGGCATACAATAGACTTTTTAGTTGTACTATTCAATTTTTACATAATTAAATATCGCATTGGGAGTGTGTACGAAGGGGAGCGTTGAATGCCTATGTAACCCTGTATTCATGGGCGGAGCCACTACGGAGACAGGTGGGAAATTGCCCGCCCCCTTGAAAATGTTGTTGATTTACTTATAGAATAATGGGGTCCATTTAGTTAATACTACTGATTGCCCCCATGCATTTCTTCGTTCACCCCCATTTTGCTCCCTCACATTTCCTTAAATGGTTGATTCATTACTCCACTGATTCACTTAGTTGCCTCCCTTTCATGAGAATTTTGGCTCCGCCCTTGCCTATACTTATGTGAAGGATTGATGTTCACTGTATTTGCTTACCTCTCTATACATGTGCAGTTGTCATATGGAGATTACTCCTCGCGATATCTTTGGGCACATAGAACGAAACAGGTGCATAATATGTCCTACAAAAATCTTCGATGCATTTTTGTTTTTGTTGGACTTATTTACTCTCTTCTTTCCTTTTCCCCCCTCAGACACCAACTTGGAATAGCATAATACAGCATCAACCAGTCTACGCTGGAAATCATATTTAACCACTTCGCTGCAAACTCAATAGGATTACATTTAGAAAGCAGAAAATGATTTCTCCCATGTGACGTGCATTGCTCCCCATGTAAGAAAACATGTCTTTGATGTATATAGAAAATTGCAACAATTTGTGGATTACGGTATTGTAGAGGGATGATGATTGCATTTTTGTAAGTAAAATTTTATCTCTGTTTTTGTTACATGTTTTTTAATGATTAAACAACTGGAACAATAATTTCTTATAGATTCAATGCAAAAGAGAAAAACACAGTTTTTTAATTATGGTATAGCCTAAACCGGGGTAAAGATCAATGGTGTTCATATCACATCGATATGTTGGAATAGCCTTCCGTCATCATTCCTTTCGAGTCTCCTGCATGGAAAATATCATGTGGAACTGCCATCATGTAGAATGTTCAGTGTTTTCAACATTTAATTCCTCCACGCCATCATTGAAATCCCATCTTGCAAAACATGTTACCTGGACCTGTAAATATCAAATGAAAAATATGAATCTCAACCACTTCAAGAAAGCTACTTAATAGAACATCTTATTGCTAATTTGACTCTTAACCCTTTTTCCAAGTTATTTTCAAAATGGTGATTCTTTCCATGTTATCGTCAAACTGGTGAAGTGATCCATCCAAGAAACAAGCCCACACACAGTAACCAAGAAATGTCCTGAATTTCTAGGTCTATTGTATGGTCAATTTTATAGAAATGTGGCATTGCGGCCCTCATTGGTTGTCCAACACAGTTGACACAGGTTCAGGATTGATAGCCTAGTAAGCAGGATTGTCACACCCTTTGAAACTGATCAGTGCACAGCAAGTCCAGTCATCAATCACGTGTTCTTTACTCCTCACATACCAGTTCTTTTGGTGAAAAAGGTAACTACAGTTTGAAGGAGCAGCAGGTGCCATCGCCCATGGTTGATGAAGCAAGAGATGATGATGAAGAAATCACAGGGTAAGAATGTGATGCATAACTTAGAGAAAGTGGGATGGAGAAGCACACCAGGAGAAGTTAGTAATTGTTTGGGGGATCGATCTTCAAGGCCATTTACATGTACAACTGATGCTGGTAAGGCAGCTGTTGAAGGAGCTACCACTGTCTAAGTTGTGAGGCTGTTGGTGTGCATCCATGGTTGGTGGAAAGAAGGTTGTTGAAAAAAACTGCCATTGTATAAGACCTGCTGAAGCTGGGAAGACAAGGAAGGATGATGGTACAGCACAAGCACCAACATCAATGCATTGGATAAAATGTACAAAAGATGATTGCCAAAAAAAAAAAAAAAACAAGCCCCAGACCCAACTGCGAACAAAGAAGCAAAAATGCCGGATTGCTGGTTAATGAAAGTGACAAAAAGGCTTTGTATTTCATCATATACACACAAATCCTGCACAGACATACCCCACCCCTGCCCAATTCTCAGAAAACTGAACAACTGGCTCTAAGTCTAAGCTCCTTACTGTTACAGCGGCCTACACCGTACAAAAATATGCTCCGACTGCCTCAGTGCTGCAAATCATGGATAAGGAACTTGTGCGACATGTTCAAATTAAAGTAATCGCCAATGGAGACTGCCTCAGTGCTGCAAATCATGGATAAGGAAAAATGCCTACAGACGCACTGATATGCATGACACACACATGTGGATTGCACATTTTGCAGGAACTTCTTTGCTCATTCTGAAAAAACCCTTATAACCTACAAAACAAGGAAAATGCATTACTAGGAATGAAAGGAACGTGATTCTCAATCCACTAAACATTGTATTGCAAGGAAAAATTAATGAGGTCTATCACATGATACATCAGCAGCTCAGGTTTTGCCAACTCAAGTATGACAAGATCGGAATTATACTTACTATTATTATGCAATGTAGAAACCAAGTGAAATACCTGGTAGTTAAAGTTGATAATATGAAGAGCGGCCATCTCCCAGCAACTGTCGTGAGGATCAATCACAACCTCCACTCTGAAAACAGTGGACAGTGCTACATTTTCTGACTAAGAAAACATTGCCTAAATATCTTCCAGCGCCCAAAGATAAATTTGGGGGACAGACAATTTGGTGGTCATGGTTTGACACTTTTTTCTCTGCAGACAGTTAGGAGGGATAGGGGAGCACGCACAAAGCACTTGCTGCAATCCATCAACAACTTCTATTCCCACAATCCCACGTATCCTGTGATACATCTCCTCAAGATAACTTACAGCCTCACGCCAGCTATCTCACAGAAGAAAGCCTTCACTTTGAGGACAGCATACCTATTCTTTCTTGGATTGTAGCTACATACTCTACGCCACCACCTTTCCAAGCAATGGCAGTAACATTTCGATACATTTGAACTGAAGGCTGAATCCCTGCATCTTCCATCCATTGCAGTACCTGCATTCAGGTTTCACATGATCTGTGAAGAAAATTCATAAAGAGCAATAAAGCCATGTTTGTTAACTTACACTAGTGACAAATATAGTGCCACTACACCCATGGAAAGAATAACTAAAGACTTGACAAACTCAGTGTGGCTCTACCTACAGTGATCTTGATCAGCCTCATCTCAACATGTTCAATTCACAAGTTGAGTCGACAGGAAGGTCAATGTGATTTACTCAACTGCACATTGGTGCTGGATAACCTAAACTACCAGGTGGAGTTTTAAATCCATGACCAAAACATACAAGACCTATGCTAGTAGCTAGCCCCGCACGATGAGGTACAGGCTTGTACACAAACCAGCAAAGGCAGACAAAACATATAAGGTATTGGTAAACCACTTTGGGTGCCAAAGTTTAAGCTAATTGCAGTCTAACCCCCATTTTGAACGGAAATCATCATGTCTACCACGTTGACTTGACGATTTCCATCCATAATGGAGGTTACACTGCAATTAGCCTAAACTTTGGCACTCAAAGTGATTTACCGCATGCCTAGTGAGGGCCAAAGTGCGAGTAACCCAATACTATAAATTAATATAACATTGTGACAGACACTGGAACAAGTCAAGCATGGTAATTTCACTGAACTTTTCTCGGCTAATTAAATTCCCAAAAAGTATATAATAATGCCATACAAAACCTAAATTCCATCTAAAACACGAAAAATGAAGACGAAATAAATTAACTTGCGACACGCAAATGCAAAATACACTACTATGATTCCAATTCACAGTATTGTCCCCCCCCCCCCCCAAAAAAAAAAAAAAAAAAAGTTCCATTCATCATCCTTAATTTTCATTCTAACATCAATGACTCACATTCTTGACATTGTTAATGGTCTTTGACAGCCAAACAAGATGAAATATCTTTGTCGAATAACGAAAACAATATGACCAGAGGGCCTCTCTCCTCTCCATTGAACTACATACTTCATGAGTCATAAGATCCACATTTGTAAGCCATGAGAAAAATTCTAAGAGGAGTTTTAAGAGTTCCTAATAAGGGGTTCCTAATGAACTATGGCAGAAGCTTCAAGATTTAACTCAAATAGAAGCAAAATCACCATATAAGGTCAAGAGTTCAAAAGTTGACGCCACGTGGCTTTTAATTGACTAAATCTACAAAAGAAAGAAATTTCAATAAAAATGAGCATTTATGCTTCCACACCACAATCCAAGAAAGATTTTTGTCAAAGTGAACTAGGTAATATCCAGTGTTTATGGAACCGTGATTGAGTTAATTGAACTAATTTTACTTATTTCATTAGATTTACCATATTTAATAATGTACATAAGTCATACATACTTCAATATATTTCCTCCATTTTCCGACAGCCAAAAGATTCTTCAACAAAATTGAGTATGTCCCAAAGTTTATTTGTGCTCCCGACTCCACTATCTTAAAGTACACCTGCATATTTAATATAACAAGCAATAAATCACTCTTTAACTAGACTATGGTGAAAAACAAGCTTCAATTGCAAAATGAACCAATCTAACGACGACATTTGAAACATTTCAAAAAATTCCTTTTTCGGTGGGGGAAGGTGAATATAAATTTTGGTTATTCTAATTTGTGATATTTAAACTTTGGGTCTATCATTTGTACTAGAGTTGCAAATGGGTCTTGAGTTTGTTAGTGTTACAGTCTAGGTCCCAAGACCACATTGACTTCGATAACCATATAACTTTCGTCAATCCAAATTTGCTTGGTCCCTTGATTTCATCAAATCCTAAGAGAAAAAGTTAGGTCAAGGTGGTTAGATGGTATTTGGTGAAGTCATTGATATTAAGGAGCCAGACAAAAAAAGTTAGATGGTTAACGGAGTCAACATAGTATTGCGACCTAAAGTCTAGCATGGACAAACTCTTTAGCTCTAGCACAAACGATGGGACCCAAAATCTAAATAACCCTTCTAAATTACAGGTTTAAAATTTCTATGCATGTAAATAATTATCATGAGTACCAACTACAGCAGCCACAAGGCTTGCCAGTGTAAAAATTAATTGCTACATTTGAATCCCAACAATCGATGAGGAAGTCGAGGATGGTGTGTTGAAAAGCACCTAGCCAGTGGAGCTGTGATGGTTGCACCAAGGTGTGTCCACACACTTGAGCAGTCGTCCCAAGTGACGATTTTTAAGTGTGGACCAACATTGACATTGGGACCTTTTAAAAGCTATTGGATGTCGGATGGCATCACAAGTTATGGGTTCGATCCCCGTGGAGGCCAATTTGTTAGATAACTGATTCAAGCAAAAACACCCTACACCTTTAAGGAGTGGTTATGTGGAAACAATATCGGGAGTGGATCACTATACCAAAGAAGAACCAATTTAAATAGGGTTTTTTTTTAAGTTTTGAAGAAACATTTGACAAAGTCCTCCATGCTTGCCTCAAACTTAAAGGGAATAAAAAGAGATCTCTAGCTCCTACTTTTACCAAATGCCCCAAAGCCATGTTAAAAGAGAAAATTGTTGATGTTAAACAAAAGCTTTGATGTGGAGGTGATTGACGCACCATGGGTACACTAAGATATTTTATTTGGGAACCACAGTTTATTTCCACTTGTGTTTTATTTATCATATTTTATGTTTAACTCCAAGATTATAATAAGAGGCAATTATATTGTTTAGTAAAGGTAAAGGAAATTTGGGATTTGAGAGTTTAGCCTTTTAGGGTTTCGATGTGATCTTTTGACAAATTGAAACAAAGATCGTAGCTTCAACTCTTTGATTGCATCAAGTTAGAGCAAGCAAGACTCTTGAATTTATAGAGAAAGTAGGATAAATAAGATGAACAATACAAGGCAACAAACCAAGAACAAATTCGAATTGATGTTTGGAGATATCACAGAAATTAGGGAACAAAACCAAATAGGAAATTAGAAATAGATAGGATCAAGCACATGCACATTGACCCAAAAGGAAGGATTTCCCCATCCACATCAATCGAGGGTGTGCACTAAAAACAAGGGAGGGTCCACATCAACTTCCCTGCACACCTCATGCTGGAGGCAACCGCTCAAACCAATGACTAAAACCATAACCCTACCTTCACCTAGTTCGTTACGTATGGAGACCTCACCAAACAAGCTGATCATGAAGTCCACCCACACCTCCCCTTGGATTTCCTTTGGGTTCAGAACTAGTAGCTATCTTGCCTAAGCCTTGTATCCCCACAGTCCACTTGCAAATCCTCAAAGTATTTATTCTTCATCAGGAAGGATATGTTCGAGTCTTTGTTACAGCTGAAGCGAGTTGGGTCACAACACTGAAGTTGCCCTTAGATCAAGCGTGATGTCGAGATGAAAAATCAAGTTGAAGGGAACGAAAAGGTATTCAATGATGTTGTTTAGCTTGACGATGGCGTTGCTTCTCCAGATGATCAGAGCAATTAATCTCAATATGTCTGAGCAAAAATTTCTTGAGGCTGCTGGGTATGACGATGTGTCTGAAGTTGAATCTCAACTAGAGTGCGAAAATGATGCATACAAACTGAGTTTGATGATACAGAGGGTAATATAAAGAGAAAAACCCTAGTGCTAGGCAAGCAGCATGGCTGCATGGGAGTGTGGGGAAAGGTGTGTTGAGGAAATCGACCAACAGTTTAGTGGTGCTTGTTGTGCTTGTTATGCTTGTTGGGAGACCAGATTCTGGTATAATGTAAATTTTTTATCTTTAGTCTTGTGAGTTAGGGTTCTCAATCTCTCACTAAGTAGTGTTGCGTCGGGAGGCCTTCGGCAGGTGTACTTATTTCTGTTTTTCTTCTATTTCCAGTGACATAGTTCCTTTCTCATCATGGAAAAGGACACTCACCATTACGTGAAATTCAATTTGCCTGATTTTGACAAATTCAAACTTTGTGTGTTTTTAGACTGGGTTAACTGCGAAGAAAAGACATGCGAGTACCATGACAAATACGGTGTTTATTGTTTAAGCGCGTGACACTGATAGCTTGTAAATTAATAAATTACTAGACATGTGATGGGCATGGTGGAATGAACTACGACACCATTGCGAACTGAAAGTTCCTTTCTGTTCATGGTGCAAAATGTGCAAGGCTTTGGATTTAGTCTTCTTTACGAAAATATAGAATCAATAGAGGTCACAGTCCTACCAAGAATTTATCTGATTTGATTATTTCCTAGATGCGAGAATTATATTCCTTCAGGGGCCCATATCCTACAAGAAGCCAATTTCATCTGAGACTGCGAAATATGGAATCCTTAGTTAAGAAATGCTTATGATCAGAAATTGGAGTACAGCCCTTAGAAAGATTCTCAAAGGCAACTGAACTGCACCACCAATCTTCCTAGAATCTAACCCATTAGCTCTCACCACCTTGAAACACGACCCATTCCTAAACAGTTAAACTCGTCTTTATCCCATTCATGACAAGCCCATAAGAGCCTCTCATGATACCCTTGAACAATCCCTGCCCATAATACCTTCTCTTGCCACTCCCCCACCCCATCCAAAATTTTACATCCATCCCTAGCCACAACTACCATCCTCAGAAATATTTGTCTTGCTCCCCGAGCCTACATAACCATTTTCCTATAGGAAAGACTCTTAATCACAAAGTAAGACAAATGAGGCTTAAACTAGAGTTGCAATAAATGTGTGAAGAGTCGATCCCTTCCTTTCAAGCTATTTCACTATTACAACTCAATTAGGGAGGGAAGAGTTATGTGAAAGCTAGCCAAAGCTCAATTGCACCATTTTTTTGCCTCGTTATCAAGGTATAGCCATTTCTATCCTTTATTTCTTTTTTTCTTTCTTGTTTGTTCTTTGAAAGGGTTGAAAGCATTTCATTCAAAAAACAAAATAAATACACCCACTAAAGAGGGTTTTAGTGAGAGAAAAGTAATAATACCAATTAGCTCATAGCCTCTGGAAAGCCACCCCTAAAAGCTCATTTCTAGCAGACGCCCAATTTATACAAGGATGAGACATTTCATATAAAGCTTTGCCTCTTCCATCCCCATCTCTTTGAATATCCTCTGATTTCTTTCCTTCCATTTTATAACAATGTTTTTTGTTTTATAGTTCGTTTCACCCTCTACTCCCAGATACCCGAATCTCCGTCCATTTTCCTTCACAGATCTCCATTAATTTTGAGTGTCCAACACCACGTACCTTCTCATCCACCAACTGTTCACAGAAATTACCTAAATAACCTCCTTCTAAATTTTACAAGTTACTTTGAAAAGGACTTTTCTCAATAAGTAAAGAAAAGACTTACCATCTTTGGGATCTGATGCTACACCCGCTCAATACCTTAGTGGATCGACTCTATTAAACTACAATCACAAAGTCATTCTCTGTAACCTTAATCAACCTTTCTACATCAATTTCCATGTTATTTGACCTAGAAAATCCATAAAGTACCCTTTATCCCACTTTATATAACTTTCATCATAATTTTCACCCCCAAAATCCATTTGCATGAAAATGTATCTTCACAATGAAAAGATAACATCTTGGTAATAGGAAATGCATGTTATGTCCATCTAGGAATGAAAAGGAATGCTTACTGGCCAATTTCTTTGATTTTGAAATTTGGGCACAAGATTCATTTCTAGATCCTTCAAATGGAAGCATCAAATATCCTTTACTTGAAATATTCACTATTCAATGGCATATTCTGGTGTGGAAAATTATAATAATAATGATACAGTATAATTAAGCAAAAGAGCATGATTACCTTCATCATAGCCTCAACCTTTCCACTTCTTCCAAGAAAGAGCAAAAGTTGATTTAGAAGCCCAATAGAGACCTTTGAGAATGAAGGTTCCATAATCTTGATTATATCATTTGTTGTTCGCCAATCTCTCAACCTTTATTGAAACATTACAGTGTTAGCAAGAGTATATAGGTAAGACCATGCAGATGGTTTATTCTAACGTAAAAATGCATTTACAACAACGAGTATGATGATAATGCAGCAAGCAAAAACAAGAAATTAATGGTTGATAATGCATCATTTAACATTTGCCTCGGAGAGGATGTAGTTCAATTCACTAGTGATTGGGATTCAAAAAAGGGTTGTTGTAATCAATGATTCATGATCATGTGTAAGTTAATCACGACCAAGGTTCAATAGTAGAAAACAACTCAAGGACAAAAAAAAAAAAAAAAAAAAAAACAATTATCTCAGGGCGACATGTACTATGACAGCAGTGAGGTGCTCGAGGTAAGTATTGATGATATATGTAGGAAAGTTCCTAGGAAGGATGACACAAGTAGATATGGTGGATCTAGTCACTTTAGCCAGATGAGGTATGGCCTTTAGTTGCTCAAAGTCAATGGGCCAACATTGGCATGGCAAGCCTTGACCCTTCTGCTCTTGATAGCATATGTGGACTATCACAAAAAAAGGCCCAGGCCCAAATCAAGTGGTACGAGTACAGGGTCCAGCTTTGGCAAGTCTTGTGTCAAAAGGGCTTTTAAACCCATGGCCCCAACAATGAGTGAGAACGAAATTAGCCAATGTACAGACCGCGGAAGAGGATGTAAAGAAACTGATTTAGTACCACAAAACAATTCGGAATCAAGCTCAAAAGCAAGATAGGTCTGGTGTCTCACTAAACCTTAGGACTTATGGGTAGACAAGTCCTCCCTTCTTAAGGAGGAGGAAGGCTTTCTAGGTACCAAGGAAGTTGGAGGCTCCATCTTTCTCTCGCACTATGAGTGTCTTGAAGAGGAGGTGATGCAAACACAACAGAGTTGAAGGAGGACCAGGAAGCCGGGGTGGTCAATCTAGCATTTAATCTGTTCGAGGTTGAGGACTTATAGAGTGGAATGTAACCTGTTACCTGTGTGCTTCTAAAAGCATCTCCAGAGATGGAGGCACCTCGGGATTCATTGTATTTGTATGGATTAGTAAGGAAATAACACCTTACAAAAATGTCATTATGAAACATTTAACTCGAAGTACATAAATCGAGCTAGACTCATGTGCCAAAAGAAGACTTAAAGAAGAATCTCTACATCTCAATACTTTGAGACTTAATATTTGTATCTAAAACATAATACAACACACAACTTACATGCTACATGCTGAGATGATCTCGAAGAAGGAAGCCTCGCTGAAAGGAATAGATTTCTCTCTCATCAACTCTAATAGAAGAAGAACTCTTGTCGGTTGACATCCTCCATTAAAAGCTTTCATAAGGGACGAGCATGCAATAGAATCCAGTTGAATATCTTTCATTTTCATTTCTTCAAACAATGCACAAGCTTCTTCCCAGCTCTCTATCACATGAAAAACGATCAGGGGATAACCAGAATTTAAAGCTTTAAATCTAATTCGAAGTCTCGTTGCTTCAGCAACACAAAATGAATCTTACCTGCAGCATTATATGCTTGTATCATGGTGGTGTATGTTATGATATCAGGAAAACAACCATTTGTTTTCATCATTGTGAACATAGATTTTGCTTGAGCAAGCTGACCCTGAAAGTTCAATAAAAACTGGAAAAATGAGATGTTCTGATTCATAGAACAAATAACACACACACACACATACTTACTAGTTTGCTGTAAGCACAGATCAAAGATGAGTACACTTCCATTGTCAAAGGAATTCTTAAATCCACCATCTCATCCAGAAACTTAACTGACTCCGCATATTTTGCCATCTTGCAAGAACCACTTATTAGCACATTGAAAGTAATAGAATCAGGTTTTATTTTCTTTTTCCTCATGGATCTGTATGAAATTACAGCTTTATCATACTCTCCCACATTCATATAGCTTCCAATAGCTGAGTTGTATGCAACTGTGTTCAATTCAATTCCTCGAGATTCAGCTGCTCGAAGTACAGCATCAATGTTCACTCTTTGACCACAGCGGCTACAGGCAGCCAGTAGAGTGCTTATAGTAACAACGTTTGGGTGGATCCCATCTCTTTCCATTTCACGCAACACCTCTACAGCTTCTGCCAAGAATCCTTCAGATCCATACGCATCAATCAGTGCATTGTAACTCACCAAGTTTGGTTTCCATGAGTTCCGTTTCATCATGTCAAATATTTCCCTAGCCTTTTCAGGCTGTTGTGATCGACCATATGCATTTAGCAGGGAAGTATATGATACAATATCAGGTCGAATGCCAACCCGTTTAAGCTCATTAAAGACATGGAAGGCCTCATCATGCATTCCATGTGAAGCATATGCACCAATAAGTGCATTATACGAAACAATATTAGGTTTCAATCCTTCAGCAAGCATCATGTTAAATACAGCTTGGCAGTTATCAATCTGTCCACAAACAGAATATGCATGAATGATAGTAGTGAATGTGACAATGTCAGGTTTGCTCTCTGCTCTTTTATCCCTCATTGAGTTGAAAGCATCCAGAGCTTCTTCATATTTTCCCAATTTAACTAGGCAATAAATAACTATGTTAAGTGTGATTGTATCAGGACGGATATTTGTTCCTTTCAATAATTCAAAATAGGACAGAGCTTTTAAGTACTGTTTCCCAGTTTTGTAAGCAGATAAGATGACGTTGTGAGTCACCAAATCAGGCCCAACCCCATTTTCTGTCATTTTTTTGCACACTTTCAGAGCTTCTCTCCAGTTTCCACTGGATCCACAAGCATTAATAAGATTGTTGTATGTTGACCTACTTGCTGGAATCTGCAACCAAATTAGAAAGTCACAAACTTGAACAAATGAGGAAAGCTGCTATTTGGCAGAAGACAAAAAAATGAAAGAAAATGTACTGAGATAATTTTATCAGATATTTAAAATGTACAATCTCAGTTTTATAAATTCAAAAGTGAAAAAACTTTCTTCGCTAGACGCAATAGGTCCTCATAAAAAACAAATGATCTTTTCATGAGATGACATATAACCCTAGTTTGATACTTAATACCATGCTACAAAACCATCAATCCATTAAACGTTACAGATAACTGGAACATGGACAATGTCAATAACATTATGTCAACATGTGATGTGATAATGTATGCAGAACTGCAGTACCAGTAAAAGTGACATGATGTAATATGTATTATGACGTTCTGCTCCAGTTTCTTCACCCGGATCAGTATAAGATTGTAAGATAAAACATGAAACAGAATGGTGCTTATAGCATTACCACCACTACGATCAATTACAGAGGATGAATAAAGATACATACAGCGGCCTGAAGCATATCATCGATGATATTCATAGCCCAGCGCCACTGACCAGCTCGACCATGTGCATTAATGAGAGCATTATAAGTTTCAGCATCAGGCTTGCACCTGCCAGCATGAGTATAGTTTGAAGGAAGTATTAGGCCCAACTAATGATAACAAGGACACTAAGCACACTTAAAAAATATGATGTAATTCAGGAACATTTGCAATTGAACAAGAATGCAAGATGAAAGTTGGAATCGTTTGTCATGCACAGTACTACATTAAAGCAACAAGTTTGTCCAAAATCCTCAAATACAAAAACACATTTTTCAACTTCTCGATGATTACTCTACTTTATGCATACCATAGATGAGTGGGGGGTTATCTGCAAAACAACCTTCTCATGAATATTCCAAGACACTTGGTATAGCTATAGTTGATCCTAAGTCGAACTGATAAATTCCCATGCTTTAAGGAATGGGAAGATCCCTTGGGTCAACTGGAGCTTATTAGTTTCCTTAGAGTAGGGTCAGACTATACCCCTGTTGTATTAGAGCCGGACAAACCCATGTCCCAAAAGGAAAGGGAAAGCTCCTTTCTGGTTTGAAACAACGTGGACAAGTTTGACTGAGAGATGAGAGAGTGGTGGGAACAGCTGGTCTCAAGTTTCAGAATAACCTTCACTTGCTTAAAGAAAAACTCAAAAAAAAATGGAAGAAGGATTACTTCGTAAAATTGGATAGCAAAGCATAAGGTCCTATGAAGGATATATTTCCTCCTTGTATCTTAGAAAGTAGAAGTTGAACAAAACCTTCTTATCACTTACAAGCTGTAGCAGCTTACACACTCTTCTGAAAAGCGGCCCACAATGAGAGACTAACTCATTGATAGTCGTTTTGAACATGCAAAAAAAAAAAAAAAAAACACCCTCAAATGATGTTTGAAGAATATTGAGAAATTTAATAGAACTTCAAAATGTCTCCAAATATTTGGGAGGGGGTGAAGTTAAGCAAACAAAATCAACGAAAACTTCCATCAATTTCATTGTTATGTTGTTTGGTCGTCAATGTTTATTGGAAGGAAAATGATCATATTTCAATCACCAAAACTTTTTCCATTGTATTATCAATCACTCCAAATTCACAAATTTCATACCTAAACTCCCTAGTATATATAATCTTCCGAAAAAATCCTAATTCCAACCATCACATACTCAAATCTCAAAAAATCAAATCAAGAACCCCCGAGCATACCACATCTCATAAAAACCCCTCAACAGATAACGTGCAGACCTAGATCATCCAAAATCAGTAAAAGGTTGAGATATGAAATTTAATATACGTACCTCCACTCTTTCATCTCAAAAAACAATCCCCGTGATTGATCTGTTCGATTATGTCTGGCATGCAACCTAATCATCATGTTGTAGATATCAGTTCGAGCACAATAGTTCTTTTGATTTTTCATCCAATTGAAGACTTGAACACTATGTTCAAGTGATCCTGCTTTTGTTATCTCCTACAAAAAAAAAATTTGATGGAATAAGAAGTCATCCATCCTTGCTCAGTACAATGTTAATTATGGATCTCCTACACCAATACAAATTCTTGGAGGGACTGTCGACATGAAATTAGACAAGACCAACAAAACACTTGGGTTGAAGCATAAATGTATGAGAGCAGAAGCAACTAACTCAAGCACCAGAGCCATTGTATCAAGTTATAAAGAATAAAAAAATAAGACGAAAATTTAAAAAATAAATAAAAAATTTACTGTCTGGAAGATTTAAGTAGGAGCAGAAAAATATAGTAAATCTAAAAAAGTTTACGGTCCAGAAGACATACGTAGGAGCAGAAAAATATATAACTTTTTGTCATACGCCTGACTCATACTAAATTTAATCCTAGCCTAAAACTATTACAAGGGAGTGAGATTTATCTGCCACTTTTCTTTTATTGAAATAAAAAATCATATGTTAAAATGCTTTTGATAGAAAGGGTCGCGGTGGTTTAGGGATGTCAATAATAACTTGTAAATTTTCTAGAAAGTATTGGGAGATAGTGTGGTGCTGGGAGAGAGAAAAGTAAGAGAAGCTTTTCAAAAATTGTGGACTTGGACAGTTTTAGCACTAATAATAGTATGGTAATTTTTGGAAACCAAAACTTTTCATTGCAAGAGATGCCAAAGTTTTGGCATTATAACATTTTATCTATTTAGTTGCTTTGCAAGAAGCAAGCAGGAGTTAAAGGGACCCCACTAGCCTGAAATATTAGAGAAAAACACACCAAGGGCTACAAGCCTACAACAAGCAGAAACCAACATCCCACCCTACATTGCCAAGCTCCATAGTCGATTCACCAATTACACGGGACTTTGAGCTCCCCCGATACCCTTGCACCATAAGAAAATAAGAGGAATATTCAACTTGATAAAAGGAGTCTCTTAAGAGACATGAGTTGCACTTCCTGGAGCACTACTATCCATTTGCACCTTTCTCAAATCTCAACCAGATCATGGCATTGATTACCAGGAGACCTTTTCTCCTGGTGCAAAGATAAATACTACTTGGGTTTTGTTTTAAGTTGCTCTACCAACTTCACCCTGTCTGTACTGTAAATAGAGTGAATTACACTGATTGGTAAGGGGAGCTCTATAAGCAAACAATCTCAGCTCCATTTGACAAGTAGATTAGCCGGTTGGTTCATTTCTCTGAATACTTGAGAGAACCTGGCGGCAAACAAGCTCTGTTGATGATCCTTAAGGCCTAATCATTAATCGTTTTCCACAAATTGTAAGGTGAATCATGAATCGTAATTCACGTTGATTATGTAATTACATATGAATTTCTACTTATATAAAATATGTTTTAGTATATCATCTCGTATGTTAATAAAGAAACAGATACATGTTTTTTTATCACAACTTTGCAAAAGATAACCCATCACAAAAAAAAAAAAAAAAAAATTAATAATTCTTCATAGGTCCATAAAATTGACGATAATATGCACTCTCTCCGACTATAATGAACAGCGCAAATTGTAGAAGATATCCAAGTCGTCGAATCATAGTCCCACATTCTTAACTATACAACCAAAAAGTATCAAAAGATACATATATAAAGTGTTATTAACTAATCACAAAAGAAACACTTACTCGTTGTCAACTTTCTCCATGCCACAAGTAATATTCAGTTTCAATCTTCTCCAAGCCACAGGTAATATTGATTTTCACTCTCCATGACACAAGTAATATTCATTTTTCAATCTTATGCATGCCAAAAGTAACCATCATGTATATACTGATTACCATCAAGATTTGCAATTTTCATTCAGAATTCAGACACCTTAACAACCAACACATAATATGATTGTTGAATTTTTTTTATTTTTTTTTAAAATAGGATATAAGTGGTAAAAACAAAAAAGTAGGTGTTCCATGATGTGCTATAAATCATCCCACAATCCCACCACAACGCATATACAAACTCGCATTATAATTCAACACTCTCCAATAAAAAACCAAAAGAAAAATATTTATCTAACAAGCTAACGACTCATAGTTTTAACTAAAAGTGAAATTAGAAATTGGGAATTGGTTTATTTAATGCAATGCAATCACCTAAAATGAAATTAAACACAAAAGCAGTCACTCACCCTAACCAGAACGGGGAAATTCTTCCTGGCGAAGCGACCGGGCCACCGATTGAGAACTCCTTCAATATCTTCCCAGTGTTTGATCTTGAGAACTCTGACAACCACTTCAGAAATTGTCCAATCCCGTTGCAAAGGGTCACCTTCCACACGTGCTCGGTCACGCCTAGGGATACCCTCGACTCTAATTCCTTCAATTTGAACTGAAACCTCGTGCTTCCCCTTGCTGTAGTCTACAAACCCCACTTTGGTCTCCTCCCAACGAGCATCGTCGTTCTTGCTCTTTTTGCAGACAATGCTGGGGTTTCTTCGCTTGGTGTTGGAGCTAAGAGTGGTAGATGGTCTTGAAAGGGAGGGGATAGTAAAGGGTTTCAGGTCATTTAGAGGAATTGGAGATGCAGACGCCATGGATGGTGGAGTGGAGGAATTCACTGGTACCATCGAGTGGACTGAGAGGATGATGGAAATTATTTTTTGGATAATAAACCCTTTTCTAATTTTCTTTCCCGGGATTTTGTACAAGTCTGTCACTTAGGGATGGAAACGGGTCGGGTTCGGTTTCGAACCGATAGAGAAATAGAAGAACAGTACAATCTCGATTCCCGTATATTTTATTCTAATTATTTTATTTTCATGTTTTTGTATGATTCGGAGCCGATGAATTTGCATTAGCGCCACGAATTTGGAAGAACAAATATTGAACCTTCACGAAGAGATGTGGACGATGAAGCCCAAGCGCACAGTCGACCTAAATCTCTAATTATTTATTCCCCTTCTTCTTTTCCTTTTTTCTCTCTAAATTTTTTTTTACAGCCACCCACGACTCATCTCGTCCTCTCAATCTCTCCCTAACAACTACAAAACCAACTAACAGAGTTGTCCTTCTTCTTCCTCAGACCTCACAACACCATCATCATCCACCTCGCAACAGCCACCTCGCCATCACCCTCATTCTCGATCACAAGAAAGACCATCGTCAAGCCTTTTTTCCCCTCTTCTCTATCTCAACCTCCCTCATCTTCCATGTCTTTCATAACTAAGAAAAACCAACAGACCCATCGCACTTCTTCTTCCTTTCTTCCCCATCTCGCCAAATTAACAGAGCCATCGCCCCTGCTTCTTCATCTCTTTTCCACCTCTTCATCACCACAGTCTCCTCGCCATCACACATTTCTTCTTCCTCGGTTCCCTTTGATCACAACTAACTACCATCACGATCTCACAAACCTCCCTCCTCCATCTTTGATTCCTCATGCACAACCATCAACACTCCTCCATCTCGTCTGTTTTGCTACCTCTCACTCCATCACCTTTCACAATCTCGCCCCTTTTTTTTCTCCATCTCGCAGCCTCCTCTTCGCACTCCATCTCATTGGGTTCTCTTTTTCCCTTCTACTCATGCAGACATATCTCATTGCATCAAACCAGACAAAAATCATTGTCACCCCTCACAAGCCGATCGCTCATCACCTCTCCATTTGTTTTTCTATTCATCTCGCCGGCAACCTTTCTCCTTTTCTTTATCATCACGCACCCATCTCGCTTGCTTCTTCTTTAATCGTCAACTGCTCCCTCACCATTTCATCTTCATCATCTTGCCATCACATATCTTTTATCTTTCTCTCTTCCTCACAAAACCACCAAATAGATAGATTGTTATTTGTTCTTCACATTATCCACATCACATCATTCTCTCTTGCACCACCACGGAGCACCTGCACCCTTTTGTGAAACAAGTTTTTTAATAAGGAGATGGTGTTGACCAAAGCCCCCGTCGCAATCATCTCCGCCATGAGTTTCTAAATTCCATACCGAGGCGAAGAATAAACCATGGGTTTCTAAAGTTTGTTGAATTTAAATTACTATTTTAGTTGTATTGCATTATTAAAAACAATCTATTTCTGAATATTGATGAATTGCTTTCACCAATTATATCAGACTTGAAATCTATACTAGTCTGTAATTAGAACACTCTTTGTTAACATTCTAAATATGTTTTAATTGATTATGTAAAACTTGTGATTGTGTGTGTCATTGCAAGACTTTTGTTGAAACTGATTGTGAATTTAGAAAAAAAATTTATTGTTATTAACAATCACATCATTGATGTAAGCCAGAAATCGTCCATCTCTGACGCTTATCGCTTTATAAAAATAGTAAGTTAGGTTTTTAAAATTCGAATAACATATGGTGGATTTGATGCCTTGGTTAACTTCTTAATTGTCTTTACCAATTCAACTTTTAATTGTTTAATTTTATGGCGTTAGTTTATAAATTTTCTATTGCAGTAACCCCCTTTTTAAATTAGTCTAACTAGATTTTTAGCTTTCGATTGTGTCTTCAATCCTCGTGGGATCAACTTGTAATTGCCATTATCTATTAGTTAGATAATTGTGCACTTGCGGTGTAACAATTAGGTTTATTAGCCTATTAATTTAGGTCAGTAAAATTTGCATCCTAGTTTGTAGTTTAGATTTTTTTATTTTTTTATTTTTTTTTTGTAAACAGTGTTAGAGATTGTTTGATAATTGGTTTTGTTTGTTATTAGCTTCTGTCAGTTAAAATTTTTCATGTCAAGAATAAATTTGTTTTGTTCTTTATTAGTTTGAGTTTTAATTTGTTGCACTTGTTTTGCAGACAATCATATACAGGTATTCATAGAAGTTCTCGTGGAACGAAGTGAAAATCAGAGATCGTGAAAAATTAGCAAAAAGAAAAATATCAAAGCAAATAAATACAAAAAAGAATAAAATGTAGATTGCATTGTAAAAAAAAATTTCGGTTGCGATTTGTGTGGACACTCTCAGAAGTCAGCGAGCTGTCAGGTAGACAATGCTTCTAATTGACGGTAACTCCACTTCTAGCCAGTGTCATAAGTAACACAAAAGAGGTTCATGAATGAGGTAACTTCTCCTCACCGCATCGGCACACGGTTTATGTCTTAATTACTTGGTGTTTTGGTTTTTTTTTTAGTTAGTATTGGATGCAAATTTAAATAGTCGCAGGATTGTGCAAATTCCATGCCCTCCCCCGCAGACAGGTTTTGGAACTGGCATTACACTTTGAGCTAAAAAGTGGAAAAAGAGGTCGGGGCAATTTTGTAATGGCGGATTAATAAGAAATCATTGTGCCTCTCCCACGGTTAGGTAATTTGGATTTCAGCGCTTTCTTATTAGCAAAAACTCTAGGTAAATCTGAGTTTCTGTTAGGTGCTTGTCTAGGGTTTTTTGTCATTCATCTTGTTTGCGGATCATGTAGGTTTCGTTTAGGGTTCCTTTGTGTTTTATTTTTTTTAGGTTTAGATTATCTTTATAGAGGTTAAGCTTGTAGAAAAAAAAAGGCCAATTTTGAAACTCTGGTGTCCATTAGTTTATGCTTGCATGGGTGCGTGATTCTAAGAATAAGCTAATCCGACAAGACCTCTATGAGTTATTTGAAATTCTCGTTACCTTTCTAGGTTCCTCCTCCTTGTCTACCGAGACCAAAGAAATGGTTGAGGATAAGGCCTTTAAGGAATTCATATCTTCGTGTCAATGAATTTATTGACATTTGTGCTAAATACCCAAACTTTTTCAGATAATTCGGTTTGTCTTAGGTTGTTTCCATTTTATCTGAATCATAAGGCAAAGACGTGGTTAAATTCTTTAGCGATAGAAACCATCACAACTTGGGATGCTTTGTCAAGAAGGGTTTCGTCAAAATATTTTCCCATTCACAAAATGAATGACCTCCAAAGAGATCTTTCTAATTTTCAACAAAAGAGGGCGAATTTTTTTATGAATATTGGGAAATGTTCAATGAACTCATTGTTAAGTGTCTGTATCACGAATTTGAGAAGTAGCATCTAGTTCAATACTTCCGAGACGCTCTGTGTGACGACCCCCTCCCGCACTGTATCAATATTGTCCGCTTTGGGCTACCATCCGGCCCGCACTACTTTAAAATGCGTCGATACAATGGGGAGCTGACCCCGCACATATAAGGATCATCCTCCTCCCCTACCCGCGATGTGGGACTATGATTCCCCTTGTAGCTCGTCCAACCTCTCTCGGCCTATTGGGCTCCAACCCTCACCTCAGGTCCGCCCACTTAGGGTCTCACAATCCACCCCCCTTAAGGCCCAACGTCCTTGTCGGCCACACATGCACAACGTTCACGTTGCCCGAGGGCCCACCTCCACGTGGCACACTTCCGGCTGGGTCAGGCTCTGATACCAAACTGTGATGACCCCCTTCCTCACTGTATCAATATTGTCCGCTTTGGGCTACCATCCGGCCCGCACGGCTTTAAAATGCGTCAATACAATGGGGAGCTGACCCCGCACATATAAGGATCATCCTCCTCCCCTACCCAGGCGATGTGGGACTATGATTCCCCTTGTAGCTCGTCCAAGCTCTCTCGGCCTATTGGGCATGTTGGGCTCCAACCCTCACCCTCACCTCAGGTCCGCCCACTTAGGGTCTCACACTTTGACCCCTAAAAACCATCATATAAATTAATGTTGCTAATGGTGGATCACTTATGAAAATTGGTGTTAATGAAATTTGGGACTTCTTTGAATTTTTTCTGAAAAGTATCAACAATGGGATTATTCGATAAAGGATTTTGATTGACTAAGGGTGGTATATATGAAGTGAGGAACACTTCTGTTCATTCTCATTCCCCTTCGAAGCTAGAAACAGTTGTTATGACCATGGCTCAGAAAATTGATGCAATTTTGAATATGACTCGACCCCCACTTCCTACGAATGTTTCATCGAGTCATTCCACTGTTATTTGTCATTTGCAAAATTATTATCATGCATATTTTGCTGAGCAAGTCAATGTTTTTAATGTTATTCGGTGATCTGATCATAATCCACAGTCCAACTATTACAATCCAGGTTTAGCCAGACATCCAAATTTATCCTGGGCCCAAGGCCCACACCAAGGGAGGCATGTTGTTACCCAGGCTCCTCAAGCCCTTAGCCCTGTTAGGCCTCAATTTAACCAACTTTCTTCATCCAACGCATTCATTTTAGAATAAACAATTAATCGTTTGTAGTGAAAAGAAAGTACGCTTGAGCAGAATTCTCAAGCTATATCAGAGTTACATTGCCACGACTCAACACCAATCTCAAGCCATCAATAAACTTGAGATAGTTGTGAGTCAGATTACTAAGACATCCCTAAGAGATAGCAATAAAGATTTCATAGTAACTTATTCAAAACCCAAAGGGTCAATTCATAATTGGGAGCACATCTAAGCCCTGCAATGAAAATATCAAAAATATTACTACCCTTAGGAGTGAAAAAACAAGTTGACAATTGGGTACAAATGCCCAATTCGAGTTTGTTGCATCTTCGTCAAAGTCAAAGCACGTTGCATCTCCATTTGATAAGGATGTTGATAAAGTCTCACCTTCTAAAGATGATCCTCTAGACTCTGACCCCACTGAGACATCTTATTTGTCTAAGGCACCATTTCCATAATGGTTAGCTTCGGCAAAAAAAATAACAAATGTCAACGATGTAATGGAAAATTTAAACAAGTTCACATTAATATCCAATTTCTCAATGCTATTAAGCGAGTTCCTACCTATCACAAGTTTGTTAAGGATCTTTGCACACAGAAGTGAAAGCTAAATGTGAAAAGTGAGACTTCCTCGCCGAGCAAGTCAACTCAATTATTCAACACAGAACCATGCCCAAGTATAGGGATCTTGGGTGCTCGAGAATTTCTTGGGTTATTGGTGATCGTATGATTGATAAGGCATTGTTGGATTTAAGGGGTGAGTGTTAATTTATTGTAATATTTTGTTTATGAGCAATTAGGTTTCAATGAGTTAAAACGACTGAAGTAACACTGCAATTGGCAGATAAGTCTATCAGAGTCCCCCGCGGTGTTATAGAGGATGTGATCATTAAAGTTGAAAAAAACTTATATTTTCCAGTGGACTTTATAGTTCTTGATACACAATCCCTCCAGTCACATTCCAGTTATTTTGCGTCGCCCATTTTTTGTCACATTCAATGCTATTATTAACTGTAGGAACGGAACAATGAAAATGCATTTGGCAAAATGACCATCGAACTCAATGTTTTTTATTGTAAGTCAACAGGCTCTTGAATCCAAGGATATCTATGAGATTAACATGATTGAGAGTTTAGTGGAATATTTCTTTTTTGCAGTCTGCGTTAGATGACCCCTTAGTGGTCTGTTTGACTCATTTCGTTTTATACTTCGATATTGATAAGGGAAGTGAATGTTTTGCTTGATTCAACCCCTATTATACGTCAAAATCTAAAGTGAACCCCTTCCTTTCAGTGAGTCAAAATCGGTCCCTTCTGTTGAAAACCCACCAAAGCTTGACCTTAAACTATTACCTGACACCCTTAAGTATACTTTTCTAGGTTCTGATGATAATCAACTGTTATTATTTCATCTGCTGTGACTTTAGAACAGGAAAGTAAGTTGCTACATGTACTGAAAGAACATAAGCCAACACTTGCATGGACTATAACTATTAAAAGAATAAGTTCAACCGTTTGCATGCATTAATATGGAAGATAATACAAAAGTTTCACGTGAAAATGAAAAGTAGACTTAATCCTAATCTTAAGGAGGTTGTCCGAGCTGAGATGCACAAATTGTTGGATGTGGATATTATTTACCTAATTTCGGATGCTCTCGGGTTAGTCTAGTTTAGGTATTCCAAAAGAAGTCGGGGGTGAAGGTAGTCACAAACTATAGGAATGAGCTAGTACCCACCCGCATGACCACCGGATGGCGAGTTTGCATTCACTACCGTAAGTTGAACTCGGGCACGATGAATGATCATTTTCCTTTTCCCTTTATCGACCAAATGCTTGAAAGGTTAACTGGACATCATTACTACTGTTTTATTGATGGGTATTACAATTATAGCCAAATCCCCATTGCACCAGAGGATAAAGAAAAAAATCACATTTACTTGCCCCTTTGGGACTTTTGCATAATGGATAATGCATTTTGAAATTGTAATGCACCCGCCACCTTTCAGATGTGCATGCTTAATTTTTCTTAGATATGGTGAAAAGTTTCTTGAGGTGTTTATGGATGACTTTTTAGTATTTGGGGATTTCATTTGATGAGTGTTTGCATCATTTGACTTTAGTGTTAAATAGGCGTGAAAAGAAGAATCTTGTATTGAATTGGGAGAAATGTCATTTTATGGTTAGGCAAGGTATATTTCTTGGACATATATATTCTTACAAGGGCATTGAAGTTGACAAATTTAATTTTGAGTCTTCCATCACCGAAGACGGTCAAAGAAATTAGATATTTTCTAAGCCATGCCGATTTTTATCGTAGTTCATTAAGGACTTTAGTAAGATTACTCGTCCTCTATGCAATTTACTTGCTAAGGACTATGTTTTTGTCTTTGATGAAGATTGTTTACAAGCTTTTGAGAAGCATAGACAATTGTTGACTTCAGTTCCAATCATCTAACCTCCTAATTAGAATTTGCCTTTGAGCTTATGTGCGATGCATCTGATTTTGCGGTTAGAGTTATCGTAACATAATGAGTGGACAAAAAGCCCTATGTTATTTATTATGCTAGTCAAACTCTACAAGATGCTCAACTTAATTACTCCACCACGGAGAATGAGTTACTCGTTATTGTCTTTGCTTTAGACAAACTTAGGTCATACCTTATAGGATCCAAAGTTATTATTTTTATTGATCATCCGGCATTGAAGTACATTTTTTCTAAAAAAAAAATGCTAAGCTACGCTTAATTTGTGGGGTTCTATTGTTACAGGAGATTGATATTGAGATTCGGGACAATAAAGGTTCTGAAAATGTTGTAGCTGACCATTTGTTTAGACTTTTGTAGATACATCTAGTGCAGATATGCCCTGGAATGACTCTTTTCTTGATGAACAATTACTTCCTATTCTCAATTACCTTGGTATGCAGATATTGTGAGTTACCTTGTTACAAATCAACCCCCTACTAATTGGTCTAAATAAAATAAAACTAAGTTTCTTGCTGGCGTCAGACATTTCTTCTGGGATGATTCTTATTTATTTAAGTATTGTCTCGATCATGTCATTAGGATATGTGTTCCAGATAGTGAATTTTATATATCATTTCCTTTTGTCATGATGACGCGTATGGAGGTCACTTTATTTCTAAAATGACAATTGCAAAGGTTTTGTAGTGTGGCTTTTATTGACCAACTATTTTTCGTGACACCCATGCATTTTGTACACATTGATAGATGCCAACGAATGAGTTCCATTTCTCGTAGAAATATGATTTTTCTTACTAATATTCTCATTGTAAAAATCTTTGATGTTTGGGGTATTGACTTCATGGGACCTATCCCCCATCGTTTCGTTATCTTTACATCTTTCTTGTTGTTGATTATGTTTCCAAATGGGTATAAGCGGTACATTGTAAAACAAATGACCACAAGGTTGTGGTCAAAATTTTGAAAGATATATTTTGTTTCTCATTCTGGTAGTCCGCACACTATTACAAGTGATGGTGGTTCTCATTTTTGTAATAGACCATTTGAGCAATTAATTGAAAAATACTCCATCACTCATAAATTAGGTACTCCCTATCATCCATAAACATGTGGACAAGTTGAAATTTCCAACCGAGAGATTAAACACGTTTTAAAAAAGAAAATTCGACCAGACCGTAAGGATTGGTCACAACGTCTGACTGACTCCATTTGGGCTTATAGCCTAGCATTTCAAACCTCACCTATGTCTCCATATAGACTTGTTTTTTGTAAGGCTTGTCATTTGTCTGTGAAATTAAAACATCATGTTTATTCAGTTATTAAAACTTTAATTTTGATATAGATAAGACTGAATCACCTCATAAGTTTCAACTTAATCAGTTAGAAGAAATTAGGAATGATGCATACCAAAGTGCTAAAATTTACAAAGAACGAATGAAGGTGTTTTGTGATAAATCCATTATTCGCAAGTCCGTTGAGCATTTTCAAAAGGTTTTGTTGTTTAATTTTTTGTTGTGTTTCTTTCCTAGCAAATTATGATCTCAATGGTATGGACATTATATTGTGCAAATTGTGTTCCCATATGTAGTTGTTGAGATTGTTGATCTTAAGGATGGTTGTGCTTTTAAAATAAATGGTCAACGTCTTAAGTCATTCTTAAAGTTGCCTACATCAGACATCGAGTTTGATGTATTGTTATTAGAGAATCAAGTGTATCAGGGTTGAAAAGTTATTTCTCAGCAATCCATGGTCTTATACGTAATCTATGTGTTTCATCGAGCTGACAATGTTAAACCAAGCGTTCCTAGAAGACAACCCAACTTCAGTTGTTTTACTATGGTTAGTTTGGATTGATTTTTGATTTTTTTTTTGTTGCATTCCACTCATACTCGTTAGCTCCATAACAATTTTGACTTACAACTGGTGCATACATTTTTTTTGTTTGTGCATTTTTTTCGTGTCATGTATGTGTTTTATCAGTTTCTATTGATAAGTCCACAATTCTTATGTTTTTGAGCTTTCATTGGTGGATGATCTCTTCAAATTGGTAAAAAACTTCACCATGGTAATATCACTCTAACCCTCATATTTTCTTTTTCCTTCATTTATCATGATTGTTCTTTTATACATTGAAGACTATGTTTGGGGTGGGGTTTATGGGTTTTTTTTGTGTAGTTTTCAAATTTTTGAGCTTAAATGTATTTTTTTTACAATTAAAGTGATGTATTTTACTCAATATTCATTGAATACTTAGATGATTATAAATTTGGTAATTGTGAAAAAATCTTTGTAGTTGATATGAAAATGCATTCAAAATCCGAAGTTTTGGTAAATTTATGTTAGTAAAATCTACCTTAAGTTATTTCCGGCGTGAACCTATTTTGGGTTAGTTGTGATGCCAGCTAGAAGTCGAGCAACGCCAATTAGAAGCATTGTCCACCCGACAGCTCGCAAACTTTTGAGAGTGTCCATGGAAATCACAACCTGAAAAAAACATTACAATGCAATCTATATATTTTTTCCTTTTTGTATTTATTAGCTTTGTAATTTTTGTTTTTCATGACCTCTAATTTTCACTTCGTTCCCACGAGAACTCATATGAATACTTATGTATTATTAGCTGTAAAACAAATGTAACAAATTAAAACTCAAACTAATAAAGAACAAAACAAATTTATTCCTAATCTAAAAATTTTAGAATGACAAAAGCTAATAACAAACAAAACCAATTATCAAGCATTCCTTAACAGTAATCCTAAACAAAAGAAAATTAAACAAACTAGTTAAAATAAACCCTAAAATTTGATTGCATCGTTGCAATCCCCGACAATGGTGCCAAAAACATAATGCATATTTTACTAACCTAAATTAATATGCTAATTAACCTAATTGTTATATCGCAAGTACACTTGTCTAACTAGTAGACAATGGCAAATACGGGGCGATCCCACGAGAATTGAAAACACGAATAAATAACTTAAATCTATTTAGACTAATTTAAAATAAGGGTTACTGCAATTGAAAATTTATAGACTAACGTAATAAAATTAAACAACTAAAAATCGAAGTGGTAAAAGAAATTTAGAAATGAACCAGGGCATCGAATATACTATAGTTTCTTCGAGAATTGTTAAAACCTAACTTACTTTTTCATAAAGCGAGAAGTGTAAGGGATGAACAATCCTTGCTTGCATCGATGATGTGATCATTAATAACAACATGATTTTTCTTTATTCATAATCAATTTCAGTAAAAGTTTAAACTCCCAGCAGTGAGTGTCTTGCGACGACACATATAATCAAAAGTTTAAAATAATCAATTAAAACATGTTTCGAATATTAACAAATAGTGCTCTAACTATCAACTAGTTTAGATTTCAAGTCCGATATAATTGGTAAAAGCAATTCATCAATATTCAAAAATAGATTGTATTTAACAACGATGTACAACTAAAACAATAATTTAAATTCAATAAACTTTATAAATCCATGGTTTCATCTTCGCCTCGGAGCGCGATTTAGGAACTCATGGCGATCGCGGTGGGGGCTATGGTCAAGTCCATCTCATTCTCAACGAACCTGTTTCACCAAAAGGTGTGGGTGTTCCGTGGTGGTGCTAGAGAGAATGGTGTGGTATGGATAGTGTGAAGAACAAATAACATATCTCTATTTGGTAGTTTTGTAAGGAAGATGAAAGAGCCATGATGATGAATATGCAATGGTGAAGGAGCAGTCGACAATTGAAAAACGAGCTGGCGAGATGGGTGTGTGACAATATGGAGTGGGAAAGAGGTTGCCGGCGAGATTAATAGAAAAGGCGAGATGAGTAGAGAAGGAGAGATGGATAGGTGATGAGCGATCGATCTATAAGGGGCGATGGTGGTTTTGTCTAGTTTGTGGCGAGGAGACATGTCTACATAAGGAGAAGGAAAGAAGAAAGTGCGATGAGATGGAGGGTAAGGATGAGGTTGCGAGATAGAGATGAAGAAAATGGGCGAGATTCTGAGAGGTGATGGCGTGAGAGGAAGCAAAACAGACGAGATGGAGGAGTGTTGATGGATATGCGTGAGGAAGCAGAGATGGATGAGGGAGGTCAGTGAGAACGCAATGGTGTTAATTGTGATCAAAGGGAACTGAGGAAGAATAGATGCATGATGGCGAGAAGACTGTGGTGATGAAGAGGTGGAGAAGAGATGAAGAAGCAGGGGCGATGGCTCTATTAATCTGGCAAGATGGGGAAGAAAGGAAGAAGAGGTGCGATGGGTCTGTTGGTTTTTCTTAGTTATGAAAAAAATGGAAGATGAGGGAGGTCAAGACTAGGGGTGGGCATTCAGACCGAAAGCCCGAACCGAACTGACAATCGGACCGATCGGGCCGATTCGGATCGGTTTTTTATTTGCTATTTAATATTCGATCTTACAACCCGGCCCAGACCAATGTTTCCGGTCCGGTCCTCGGTTATACTTTCTAAAACCCGTCGGGTAACCGGACCGGATATGATTAAATACCTAAAAAAATTAGGGCTTTGCAATCACATTCTTTCTTCTAATCTAAACCCTTTCGACTCCGCTCCTCCTTTGCTACTCCTCCTCCAAATTCCACTATTCTTCAGTTGAAGTTGTATGACAAATTTTCTTCCCCATGAGTGAAGAAGGAAGTGAGTTGATGGTGGTGGTGAATGGTGAGGTGTGTAGCCATTGTTGAAGAAGAAGACATAAAAAAATTTGAATAAGATGTTTTTCTTTAGACAAGGGAGTTTCTTTCTCTACAAGAGCAAGTAGAGATATGCTCTGACTAGACAATTGTCTTCTATTTCTTACACAATCAACATCAATGAAAGAACATTGCTGTTTTCTTTTTACTTCAGAAGACAACAAAAATTACGCCTCAGACTGAAAATCTCCAACCAAATGTACTGAATACAATATTTCCATGTAGACAACGAAAATAGATGGACTGTTACGAGCTTGTTGACTTGGTCTGCTTTGATTCTTAGAGACCGCTGCAGTAACTAGAAGGCACAACTGAGAGTTCCAACCTTCCTGTCCATTCCTCGCCTGGCTTCAATGTAATAGGCTTCTCAATTGTTGCACCATCAACACAGAGCATCTGCTTGTACTCCTTATCTCCCATGTCCATCATGGATTTGGACTTCTTCTCCCATGGGTTCCAGACTACAGTTTGGGCTTTGGACCGAGACCGTCCCGCAATTTGGTTAACCGGGACCTCGGTTAACCGGCCCAACTCGGTCTGGGCTTTGGTTTTTAATTTTTGGGCCGGTTACCCGGACCGGCCCAGCCCTAGTCAAGACGGAGAATAGGGGAAAGAATGGTTGATGGTGATATTTCTTGTGATCGAGAATTAGGTGATGACGAAATGGATGATGGTGGTGTTGTGAGGCTTGAGGAAGAAGAATGACGACTTTGTTAATTGGTTTTGTGGCTGTTAGGGAAAGAGTAAAAACGAGATGGGTTGTGGGTGGCTACCAGGAAAAAAGGAAAGAATAAGGGGAATAACTAATTGGGGATTTAGGTTGACTATGCACTTGGGTTTCACCGTCCGTGCCTCTTCGTGAAGGTCCAATACTTGTTCTTACATATTCGCCGAGCTAATGCATTTTCATCATATAAACTCAGAATTCTACAAAAACATGAAAGTGAAATAATTAGATTAAAATACACTACTTGATTTTGTTATTGTAGATTATAAAATTGATGTAGAAAATCAAATACGTATATAGTCATTTGCTAAGGTTTGAGTGGATTGACACATACAATAGGTTGATTGACAATAATGTTTAAATCTTAATATACAAATGTTACAAATTTAAATATTTAATACCATTTATTTTCTTGAAATTTGTTCATGTGTGGAACATTTTGCTTTGATGCAAATAATAGTAATTTACTCGACTGATATATATTTACTCAATTAAATAATGTCACTTTTTCAGTGGGAGTGAAAATTTCTATTAAAACACTTGGTTTGGATATGTACTCGAGTTTTCTACACTAAATAATATAATCAAAATTCTTATGATTGCATGATAGAAAATTGGGTTGGCGATGCCTTGGCGATCTAAACAACATCAACAAACAACAACATCAAACGATAATTGTAAATGTACTCATGTAGTTGTGACTAAAACAAATTTTCTATTTGCAATGAGTTTTCTAGACTTTTCTAGGTCTTTAATATAAACTCCATAACTACTTATTATAAAAGAGATTGAAGAAGAAAGATGAGAAAATGAACTCCAAAATCACGAAGAACATCTGAAATTTAAATCAATGAAAAAAATTGATTTCAATCTACGAAGACAACGAGAGCTCGAGCGATTTCCCCAGTGAAATTGACAAACTTATTGGCGGCTGGATTATTGTAGTTGGGGATTTAACTGGATCGATGGAATCGAAAAGTACAGAGAGAAAATCAAGATGAAAATAAATATAGAGATGAAAAATGAAGAGAAGAAGGAAAATGTTAGTAAAGTAAGAAAACCTAAAAAAATCCACATCATGATATATTTGGTTTGGTATCTATGCCAGCTCGCCCTCTCACGTACACCGCATTCTCCTAGGTACAAAATTGTCCCCAATTCCATGCTGGTTAAAAATCACTCATTTGAAATGTTTGTTTTGTAGTAAAACATTGTTCAATTTTGACCAAAAAAATTTACTATAACATGGCTATACCAAGTCAACCTCAATAACTTCGAAATGAATTTAACTTTTCAATTTATTGTTAATAATAATATTGTGGGTTATGTCGTTATATAATATTACAATTCATTATCAAATTCATAATTATTAGACATTTGATTGCATAAAAATAGTGTAAAACTCAAATATTATTTAAAAACTAATATAATGTCGCAACAAAGAAATGAGATGTGCATAGGGGTCATATTACACATCCAAATAATTAAAGTCATCACAACGATACCTTACAATTAGCAACTTGCCCAACTACCTATTTCTTGAGATCATTGATGAAGATCTCCGTCACGCGAATTAGCTATGTTATTCAATTATCTGTCATCATTCTACAATTTAATCCACCACCTTATCAAATTGTGTTTATTGTTGTAGTTTATTTCATCATAAGGTTTTTTTCCTCATGTTTTCACACCTTAAATATCTATTATTTAACGTGTCATCTTTCGTAAAAGTATTGTTCTTACTAAAAAAAAATTTAATTTTTTTCTTATAGTTTTGTGTAAAAGGTATGTGGTAGTCATGTGAAAACCTTAGTTCCAAAGTCTCACTTTCATAGAATATGTCACTGGCCCGAATAGGCTTTTACATGCACGAGTTATTATTTAATTTGTTTTCAAATAAATTGAGCAAAATAATGAGTTCAGATAATGTTCATATTAGAGGAGAAATATGTATATAAAGACTTTGTTTACCATGTATCTCTTTGCTCACAGACCATTTAATTCACTTTTCTTAGTCACATCTCTAGATCTTGATGCTTCGTCATCCTTTGTATGCATACTTTTGATAGGCATTACTTGAAATTATAATTCATATAAAAAATCATCGTACTGATATCGGCTAGAATAAAGTGACAGCTAAAAGGAATAGGTTTTACTACTGATTTGGTTGTCTTCAATTTTCATTTCATTGTTTTCCTAAAACTTTGGGCAGAAAAGATGAAAAAAAAATTATGTTGAAGAAAAAAAAATCCCAATATTTGAATTCATTTACTAAGTTATAAAAAATTTGGTTGGATTTTTTTAATTTGGGTTTAAAACAAAAACTTTGGAGGTCGAAATGAGGTTTCTCTTGACTTGATTTTCCAATTGATGATACATAAAAACGGTCATACACCCGAGCCGTACACGTGTCGTGATAATCTAGAGGAAATACGTGCCCCAACATGATCAGCCCAACACTGAACAAGTCCAAGCGGTTCTAAGCTCGCTCAATTCAGTTCACCAGGCGTACCCAAACTCTCACAGCACGCTAGACCCACTCGTCTCATAGTTGTCCTCAATACTCGTGAGCCCTCCATAGCCAAGTATCTCGAAGATTTTCTTCAGACAGACAACTACAGTTGCTCTTTGCTCCCAACTAGGAAGCAAACACCAGAGTATCTTCCACACAGGGAAACTCCCTTCTACGGAATGCTATTGGATTGAGAACTATCTCCCGTGTATCTAGGAGAACAGAGCTAATAAAGAACTTCCCTCCTACAGCAGGACTCCTAATTAGAGAGGGATCTCCACGAAGGTATCCTCCCTAATCTACGCCTACGATGGTCTGGTTAAACCACGACTCCTTTCGCTACAAATAAGAGATGAGGTTGGTAAGCTAAGGTACGCTACAAATTCTCTGTTATAGCATTACACCTTCCTCAGAGCCCTGTCTTACTTTAGCATCGGAGTGCCATCGACCACTACAACCGTGGTTCGTGGTTCACGTGCGCTACTTGTGCAGGTCAACGGGTCAGTAGGAACCAGATCGGACTAGGGAGCGAAAAATGACTGCATCAGTTTGGCGTCATCCGTGGGGACGACATAGTTCGTAACTTTACACTAAGCGTCGTCTCCTTTCATAACACAGAGAGATGGTGACCACTAGGTCACGCCACAACGAGGAACTAGGGGACGTGTCCAATGCTCAAGTTGTCCCTGTGCTGCCTCTTTCGGTGACTCCTGTCGTGCGCCGGCATCCAACTCACGGCCCCGCGCCGACGATAGCATCGCCGAACCTCGAATCAGATAAATGATTTCTTTTCATGCACCACGCTCTGTCAACAATGAGGGCGCTCACATCAACGAAGCAAAGACCTGACAAGACACTAGAGACGTATCTAACCCGCTTTAACTGTGAATTAACCACCGTCCCCATGTGCAACGACGCAACGGCTGTTTCGGCCTTCATTAACGGATAGCGAAGGGGAAAGTTTTACAACTTTTTGACGCTAGACCCTCCGACAAACATAGACCTGACAAAGCAAGCACAAAACTGCATCACCATGAGAGTGGAGCAAAGAATAATCGAACCCGGGGAGCCATCGGGCAACAAAATACATGTGTTTCACAAAGCACATTCTGAGACCGAACTATCCAACAGGTTCAGAAAAAGGGCTTTACGAGGTATGAGGTAAGAAGGTCCCTGGTTGATACTGGGAACTCGATGAACGTCCTTTTCCTCTGTACGCTCCGCAACATGGAGCTAGATGAAGCAACATTCAGTCCTGATGATCGTCCAGTGATCGACTTCAGTGTCAAAAAATGGTTCCCTGTGGGAAGGATACAGCTGACAGTAACCGCGGGAGAACAACCAGCTCATAAAATCATGTTTCAAGAGTTCGCAGTAATCGACACGCTTTCGGCGTACAATGCAGTTCTGGGAAGACCCTGGATACACCAGATAGGAGCAACGGTTTCCACACTGCACCAGTGCGTCAAAGTGCCCAGCGAATCAAACGGTCAATGCATTTAAGGGGATCGATCGACGGTCAGATAATGCCAATACATGATAACTTTGCCACTCGACCATCCTCAGCAAGCCTTCAATCCTACGGCCAAGACTACCCTGTGCACAACCCGAAGCATCGAGAAAGAATGGCTGACATTAGGTGACGAGGCACCAGTAAGCCCTTGAGATCGACCCAATGCCGGTCAACCAGAGGAAGAGACCGTTATGACCTACCTCGACAGCCCTCAGAACATCAAAGCCATTCAGATTAGTTCCCGCCTGAGCAAGGTAGTGGCAAAACAACTTACAGAGCTGCTACAACGCAACCAGGACATTTTCGCCTGAACCGTGCACGATATGGTAAGGATCAATCTGTTGATAATCACTCATCGCCTTGAAGTTGACCCCTCAAAGAAAAGCGTCAGACAAAATAAAAGGGTCGTGGCACCCGAAAGGAACACGATCATAAACGAGGAAGTACAGCGTTTACTCGACGCAGAGATGATCAAGGAAGCGCGATACCCCGACTGGCTGGCAAACGTCGTTCTGGTAAAAGAAATGGGAAGTGGAGAGTGTGCGTAGACTACACAAACCGCAACAAACTTGTCCAAAGGACAACTTCCCACTCCCCGCATAGATTAGATCATAGATGCCACTTCAGAACACGACCTACTCAGCTTTATGGATACCTATTCAGGCTACAATCAAATATTGATGCACCCCCAGATCAAGAAAAAACCTCTTTCGTGACAGAAAGATGAATATACTACTATAGAGTAATGTTATTCGGCCTGAAAAATGTTGGAGCAACTTACCAACGATTGGTCAACCGAATGTTCAAATAACAGATTGGTAAAAATATGGAAGTATACATCGACAACATGCTGGTCAAAAGCCTTCGCAAGCACGACCACGTACGAGATCTTTCCGAAGCACTTGACCAACTCAGGAAATACCAGATGAAACTCAACCCACAAAAGTACATTCGGAGTCGAGTCTGGGAAATTGTTAGGCTATATAGTAAACAAAAGGGGAATCGAGGCCAATCCTAAACAAATTCAGGCCCTTCCCGACATGAAATCCCCGACCAATATCAGAGACGTACAAAGCCTGACTGGGAGGGTAGCAACACTCAATAGATTTATATCGAAGTCATCGGACAAATGCCTTCCATTCTTCAAGATACTAAGAGAGGGCAAAGGGTTTTCATGGAACGACAAATGCGAGCAAGCCTTTCAAAACCTGAAAGCATACATGGGGAGTCCAGAACTACTCTCAAAACCGGCAATAGGTGAAATACTATACTTGTACCTATCTGTTTCAAAACATGTTGTCAGTTCGGCCTTCGTATGAAATGACCAAGGAACCCAGAAACTAGTGTACTAGACCAACAAAACCTTCATGGAGGCAGAAGCACACTACCCAGACCTGGAGAAGTTGGCTCTGGCGTTGGTCGTATCCTCCAGAAAACTGAGGCCTTATTTTCATGCCCACTCTATAACGCTCCTAACCAAACATCAACTCTGATCGGTATTACATAAATCCGAGCTATCTAGCAGGATGGTGAAGTCATCGGTAGAACTCGGGCAGTTCCAGATAAAATACACGCCAAGAACCACCATCAAAGCCCAGGCACTTGAAGATGTCATCGCTGAATTTACTGGGAGAGAAAAGCCGAAGATAGATTACCAACTCTTGGAATCAGATCTCTAAACATGGACCCTACACTGTGACAGATCCTCGACCGATAAGGCAAGCGGAGCAGGAATCACACTTCGCTCCCCTAGCGACTTCATCCTCGAAAAGGCAATCATGTTCGGCGTCCTTGCTTCAAATAATGAGGCTGAATACAAAGCACTCCTGTCAGGCGTAAAGCTAGCTTTAGGGATCGCCATAGATCGCCTAATAGCGTACAGCGACTCGAGACTGGTAGTCAACCAGGTCAAATGAGACTTCAATTGCAAAGACCATCGCATGATAGCCTATCGCGACAAGGTACTTTGCAGAATAGGTAGATTCAAAAGCTGTCAGCTCACACAGTGCCCCCGAGACGACAACCAAAAAGCTGACGAGCTAGCAAAAGAAGCCTCGACCTCCAAGGAAGTCTCCAACGGCCTCATTGAATATCAAGAGAAATCAAGCCTCAACAAGAAATAACAGAGATATCTGCACATCGAAAGCACAACCAAATTGGATGACTCCGTTACTAAATATATAGCGATCGTAGCCCTACCAACCGAGAATGTCGAAGCACGAAAACTTAAAAACAGAGCCACAAGGTACACTCTCTCGAACGACAAGTTATACAGGAGGTCGGTAACATGGCCCTTGCTTCGATGCCTATCGCCTTCAGAAGCAAGCCAAGTCTTGGGCGCCATCCACAATGGTATATGCAAAAATCACCCAGGTGGGAGAAACCTCGCCCATAAAGCCATGACTCTAGGATATTACTGGCCGACCATGCAACAAGACACCAAAGACACCGTCCGCAAGTAGATATGCCAATGGGACGGATTGGGGAGGATTTAAACAAATCCATCCCCGCCCCGTCAGGAATAGCTGATCCCCAAATCCGCCCTGCCAATCCATTTATGAATTTATTTAAAAACCATAACCGCACCATACGAATTGGCGGATATCCGCCCCGCCAATCTGTTTACAGGTTTGCGGTTCTGCTAGTGGGTTGCTGGTTCCCCGCCCATATCCGCCCCGCCATGTTGTTTTTGGCCTGAAATTTTTTGTAATTGAAAATTTGGGCCTGCAGCATGTTGTTTATTTAAGCCTAGTCATTTATTTAGGCCTGAACCCGTGCATTATAATCAACCTTAAACAACCTAAACCTGATAATATAATCAACAAAAAACCTGATAATATAATCAATAACACATAACAACACAAAACCAGATAATAAGTGCAGCAGATATCACTTAAACAACCTTAAATGTATGTCTATACAACATTAAACAACCTAGACTTAAACAACCTGAACCATGACATATATATCACTTAATCAACCTGAACCTGCACAATATAGGGATATAGTTGCAGCCAACCAAAACATAGTTTGCTTTTAACCCATGCAATAACATCAATGATGCTCAATTACAGTTTATGAAAGCACCATGAATTGCACAACATAACAATCCAAAATAAGAGCAGACCACACTCAATACCTGAATTCCAAGTCTTAGAACCTACTCAATAATCCCAAGAAAATAATAAAAACCATAAGGCAATTGATCCTTCTTTTGCTCTTTTGTTATTGCAAAAACTTAGTCAACCTGAAATAATTATTAAAAAATTTCTAAGTTAGTTTCTAAAAAAAAAAAAAAAAAAGGCATATGAAAACAGGTAGAAAATTTGGTGTTGTTTAACATCACCTCCATCAATTCGTTGAAATAAAAAATATTAAAAACTTTTGGATCATGCAATCAACATGCAACTTTGTTCCTACAAATAAAATAATCCATTTTAGCAAAGCCTAAGATATCATTAGTTCATTATAGACTTATTTAAGTACTTATTTACCTCAAGAGGATATGCATCAACTTCAAGGTTGACCTCCTATATGGTGATGTTAAAGTTTCATCTGTCATAAGATAAACAATACTAAGTTATTAATTTACTCAAAAAAATAAGCAAACATAAAACAAATAAGTAAGATATTCACAACTAGACTTTTCATTACCTTTAATATCAGCCCATAACCAGTTTTGGGCACACATCAAAGCTTCTAATGTCTTTGGATGAAGTCGATTGCGATGTGGGCTAACAAATTTACCACACGTAGCCAATGGCGTTATGGTCGAGTGGTTAGGGCTGTGTGGGTTTATCCCCCACGTCCTAGGTTCGAGACCCACCGGCGGCATAGTTACTTTATTATGGTGTTGACATGTAGGTCGCACCTTGTTGATAGGTTATGGGATCCTATAAAAACCCAGCTCGCTTTCCAAAAAAAATTTACCACACGTACTAAATGCAGACTTCGAAGCAGCTGTAGAGACGAGAACCACTAAAATGTCTCTAGCAACCCGATTCAAGGTCAGATATTTGCTTCCATTAGTCTTCCACCAATTCAGAATGTCAAATTTTGTTTCGGAGGAATAACATCATCAGCCAAATAGTAATCCAATCTCGACTTGACAACACTACTAGGTGCACCCCCAAAGTTCCGCATAGAATCCACAAAATAATCACCAAGAACATCATTAACAGGTACTGATGAGTGCATAAAAGTGCACTCAGAACATCATTTTTTCTAAATATAATTGCCAGATTATCTAGTTAATTCAAGTACTTTTTGTAATAATTTTCTACTTAGTATATTTTGTGTATTTTTGTTTTGGCAGGTAATTTAATGAAAATAAAAAGGAAATAAAGCCACCTACAAGGTCGGGTCACTAAAAATGAAGCATAGTCAAAGAGGAAACCCAATTTGACAAATAAACTTATGTTGAATCCCAATAGGAAATGGGGAAAAATTAAAAAGGAAATTAAGAGTCTTAAAAGGAGAAGAAGAGACCCCAAATTGGACCGACTCTGAAACGCGATCGAGCTCCTACTTGGCTGCGATTTCGAGTCCCCCTTGGTTGCGTTTCAGATCCCTCATTGGCTGCGAATTCACCATCTTCTCGGCTGCCAATTCGACCTCTCTTTTCTGTGGTTTTAGGCTGCCATCTTGCTGTATTTTGGCTATGAAATTCCCCTATCTCGGATGTGATTTCGGGACCCCTCTTGGCTGCAAATTCGCCACCACTCTTGGCTGCCAATTTGTTGTATTTTGGGCAGCGACTCAGCTGCTGGCGTGACTCTGCTCAGTTCATGAACTGAAGTTGCGTGAAGAAAGAGAAGAAAAATGAAGGAAGGAATGAAGGTTTATGTGCAAGCTGCTGCGACAAACGGTTGTTGTGCGAGGAGTTGTTGTTGTAAGTTGCTTTGTTAAAGACGTGAAGAAGAATAAGGAATGAAGGGTTTTGTGCAAGCTGCTGTGACAAACGGTTGTGGTGCGAGGAGCTGCTGCTGCAACAAACGGTTGTTGTGCGAGGAGCTGTTGCTGCTGTAAGTTGCTCTGTTAAAGACGTGAAGAAGAAGAACAGGGAGGGAAGGGAGTTTAAAAACTTTTTTGCTATTTGCACCTTAGTGCTTCACTTTGTACCACCGCGCACAATTTGTTTATTCTTTCTCATTTTCAATGTTTCATTTAAATATCAATATTCCCTACAGTATGTGTAACTAAATAATTTAGTTAGGGATAGACTGAAGTAGGGGTGGGCACGGGACGGGATGGGACGAGATATACCCATCCCTATCCCATCCCGTTCATACGGGATCGGGACGGGATCAGCGTGCCAATCTTCTTCACTTGCAGTCTGAGTCTGAGCAGTCTGCTGGAACTGCTGGACTGCAGTCTGCTGGCCTGAAACTGCTCATTCACATAGATACGTAGGGGCGCGATACAAATACTCATTCACATATGGGCCACTTTTGTTTGCCATGTCAATGCCACTGACATCAACCACAAGAAAATAGATAATTTTGCTCACTCTGCCGTGTCTCTAATGCGTACAAATCATTCCATTTGAATTAGATCTTGTAAGTAATTGCTTCCCCAAGCTTAAAGCAAGTACCACATCAAGCAATTGCCATTATTGAGTTCAAACACATTGTTGTATACAGCACTACAAAATCACTGCAAGACAACTTATTCTGATTCACTCATTAGGTACATGACATTTGCATAATGATTGTATACTAAATAAATAAATAAGTACCAACCCAATCACGACCAAAAGGTTCAGAAATCCCAGAATCTAGTTGTAGGACTGAAAATGAGCTACTGCCATCCTAAAACTAGTCCAAAATTGCATTTCAGGCTCTGCTGCAGTAGGGTATTACCAAGGGTGAGTGGAAATTCTCAATATAATAAATTCAAAGTACAAAATTTACAACTTTTTAGCGCTTCAATTATTTCCATGGAAAAGAGAAGGTTTTATCAAAGTTATATTTCATTAATGGAAAAGCTTATCAGAATCAGAATATGTAACAAGAAGAGCTAGAGAAATTAATCACCAAGCTGACACCTAACATGAGAATTAAGTAAGCAAGGCTGCACACTAACCGTGACAGGCTCCCTTGGATCGATAAATTCAATTAAATAAAATAAATATTAATAATTAATATTAATAAATTAGTTCGGGACGGGACGGGATTGGCGGGATTGAAAATCTTCATCCCATCCCATCCCATTCTAGATCGGGACGGGACGGGACGGGATCGGGATGAAATTATTCAATCCCATTAAGACCCGGAAAAATCGGGACGGGACGGGACGGGACGGGATCGGGACGGGACGGGACGGGATCGGGACGGGACGGGACGGGATCGGGACGGGAACGGGATCGCGGGATGGGATGCCCACCCCTAGACTGAAGTACTAGTTATGACTTTAGAAATTTGACATGCCTTAATACAATATTTTTACAATGCTCAATTGATTAATTTCTGGTTTTATTTCACCCTTCATATTAATTTTGTTTATGCTTGCTCACCATATGCATGATTTTTATAAGGATAGTTACATAGGTAAATTTATATGACCGAGTATTGTGCCTATGCTAAGTAACAAAAAGAGCCAAGTAAGACCGGTTCTTGAAATTAATCAACATAGATGACCGAAATAGATACCATGTTTTAGGTTTTAGGTTTTTGTCGATTTCCATTGATTTTTGCAATCTTGAGGTGCAACTTAGTAGATACCATGCTAAATACCTTTCGAATGAAAAGAGTTAGAGTAGACATCCATGCCTAATTCGTTGTTTAGGGAAATCCATAGCTTAAGGAGTGTCCCATGCCCTTAGGTTGGCAAAATTTGAGCATTGAAATTTGGTTTGTATCATTGTGCATGTTATTATTCAAAGGACGATGACTAGTGGTGGATATCGAATTTCTAACTTATTTTCTCACTATTTGAATTCATTTAGCTTTAAATTTAATTTTTCTCATTATCTTTTCTTATTCAATTAATTATTAGGTTTCATTGAAATAATAGTATTTGGAAAACTGTTTTAAACATAATTGAACCAATCTCGTGGGAATGATCTCGTTCTTGCTAGACATACTATTTGTTTGATCTTGTGCACTTGCGAGTAAAACGTACAATTATAAGCTTATAATTTAGGTTAATAATTGTACAACAAGTTTTTGGTGTCGTTGCCAAGGATTTAGCTAAATTGTGTTTAATTCCTTTTCCTTTAGTTTAGTTTTTTTATTAAAAAAAATATTTTCTCAAAAATTTCACTTTGGTTTCTTCAGTATCTATTCTTCCCAAAACATTTACTTTGTATGTGTTGTATTGTAGGATTGAATCTTGTTTATGCATGGTCGTAGGTCACAGGTCATAAACATCAGTGTATACGATCCAGAGATCCACCAGTGCGAAAGCCAATGAAGAGCTCCTTTATTCCACAAAATCTCAATCAACCGTCGTGTATTACATTCCAGCCAACAGCAAAACACAACTTCAATTATCTCCTTTCTTTCTTAACATGGTGCCACATTACAGAGGCACGCCTTCTGAGGATCCATATCTACACATTAGGGATTTCTTTGATCTTTGCAAGACTCGGAATATCCAAGGCTTAGATCCGGAAGGAATCAGGTTAATCTTTTTTCCATTTTTTTTAAAAGATAATGCTAAGTTGTGGTTGAATTATTTGGCTGCAGGTTCCATAAATAATTGGGAGAAGTTGGCGGCTAAATTTTTAAAGAAATTCTTTCCAGTTCAAAAGACAGAGCAACTCAAAAGGGAAATTCAAACTTTCCAACAGAAAGATGCAGATCTTTTCTTTGAAGCATGAGAACATTTCAATGAACTACTTCTCAAATGTCCACACCATAATCTATCTCAAGATGATCAGGCACAAGCTTTTTACGAAGGTTTAAATGATACTAACAAAAATCTTGTTAATTTTTCTTGTGGTGGTATACTTATGTAAAATAACATTGAGGAAGCTATTGAGCTGTTTGATACCCTAAGTAAGAATTCTCAGCAATTTTCATCAAGACGGAGGTCAGGATTGAAAGGTAAGGGTGTTTATGAGGTAAGCGCTAATGTTGGAATCCAAACTTAGATGACGAGAATAGAGAGGAAGCTAGATATGATTGAGAAAGCAATGTCAAGCCAGAACATCTCTCCAGTTTAACAAGTTGCTCAAGTAGAGGTATGTGCTATATGTTCTCATTCTAATCATACTACTAATACTTGTCCTATGTCTTCTTTTACAGAGCAGGAGTATGCAAACTACGTGGAACAAAATAACTATCCTCCCAAGAACAATCCCTATTCCAACACTTACAATTCAAGATGGAGAAATCACCCAAATTTTGCTTGGAGTGAAAATCAAAACAATCTAGATCCACAAGGGCAGCAGAAAAATTTCCAGCAGCGAAATAATTTTCAACCTCCACCACAAGCTAGGGTACAACCAAATCCTGACCAAAACAAATATGGTATCAAAGGTGCCATACCTCAGTTCATTGCTACACAACAACAGACCAATGCTCAAACTAGTCAAGCCAATTTGAGATTGGAAGCACAAGTAGAAAGAGTTGAGTGAGAGAAAGAAAGGATAATTTCCTGCACAAACCATACCAAACCCAAGCGGACACGACCAGCTCAAGGCCGTGACAGTTCAGGAGTGGTAAAGTTGTTGACAACAAGGTGGGAACGGATGATAATGAGAAAAAAAAAAAAGTGGAAGCACATCCAACAGGTACCACGAACTCCAAAAATGTAAGTGAGACGGAGAAGGTGATATTGCCACCCTTCCCTCAAAGGTTAGTCAAACAAAATAAAGATAATCAATTTCGTGATGTTTTTTAAACTTTAAGGAAAGTAGAAATTAATATTCCTTTACTTGATGCAATTCAAAAGATTTTATCTTATGCCAAGTTTTTAAATGATTGTTTTACTCACAAAAGAAAGTTTCTGAAATATGAGAAAGTTGCATTGACTGAAGAGGTAATTGCGGTTTTGTTGAGAAAATTATCGCTCAAGCTAAAAGACCCAAGCAGTTTTACTATCCCTTGCAAAATTGGTGATCAATTAATTGAACATGTTTTGCTTGATTTAGGAGCTAGTATCAATTTGCTGCCATACACAGTTATGAGAAATTGAAGTTGGGGGAACTTAAATCAACCTCAATTTCCTTGCAATTGGCAGACAAAAGCTTCAAAAGACCTAGAAGTATTTTAGAGGATGTCTTGGTTCAGGTAAATCAGTTTACTTTACCTGTGGATTTTTTTGTCTTAGATGTGCAAGAACCTTCTACGCTATCATCTTTGCCTATTATTTTAGGAAGATCCTTTATGCATACTGCTGATACAAAAATCTATGTTAAAATGGTACTATAAACATGAAAGTAAATGGTGAAAATATATAATTTAAGGTATTTGATGCATTAAAATTACCACAGGATGAGCATGATTGTTTTAATATTGATGTAGTTCAAAGTGTTGTTGAGCATGTTTATCAAGTACATAGCATTGATCCATTGGAGGCTACCATCACTCATAATTTCCAAGGTTGAATCATGAACATGGAGATGACAGTTTGATGAGGGACATTATTGAAGTTGTACACTCTCTTGAGGCTTTTAAGTCTCATTCAAGTAAGTAAACACCTCCATTTGAAACTCTTATGCCTACTAATACTACTTTTGTCCCTTCCATTGTCAGGGCACCAAATGTAAAATTGAAGCAGCTGCCCAACCATTTGAAATATGCATACCTAGGAGAGGACCAGACACTACCAGTGATAGTAGCTGCAAACTTGAGTTTGGGGGGAAAAGAGAAGCTCTTGAGAGTTCTCAGAAAGCACAAAGCTGCAATAGGGTGGACCATTGCTGACATCAAGGGAATAAGTCCAGCTAAGTGCATGCATAGGATCCTTCTGGAAGACAGTACGGTTTTAGGCTCTAGCCACGGTTTTGGGCCGTGGCAAATAAACTAACGATTTTGAGCCGTGGCCATCTCCGTGTAGCTAATCAAGCCTTTTGGTGTAGTGAATGCAAAGCCTACCATAGATGCACAGAGAAGACTCAACCCACACATGAAGGATGTAGTCAGAACAGAGGTCCTGAAGTTGTTGGATGTGGCATTATCTACCCCATCTCAGATAGCAAGTGGGTGAGTCCAGTTCAAGTAGTGCCTAAGAAGAGTGGAATCACAGTGATGAAAAATGAAGAGAATGAGTTTGTTCCTACCAGAATGACCACAGGATGGAGAGTTTGCATCGACTACAGGAAGCTCAATAATGAAACCATGAATGATCACTTCCCTCTCCCTTTTATTGATCAAATGTTAGAAAGGTTGGTGGGTCATAGTCATTATTGTTTCCTAGATGGGTATAGTGGATATAATCAGATAGCTATAGCGCCAGAGGACCAAGAGAAACCCACTTTCACATGCTCTTTTGGCACATTTTCTTATAGGAAGATGCCATTTGGGTTATGTAATGCACCTGCCACATTTCAGAGGTGTATGATGAGCATATTTTCAGACATGGTGGAGCGGTTCATCGAGGTATTCATGGATGATTTCAGTGTTTTTGGTTCTAACTTTGATGAATGTCTTCACCATTGCAGTTTGCCTTAAGAGATGTGAATACTTCAATTTAGTGCTAAATTGGGGAAAATGTTATTTCATGGTACAACATGGCATTGTATTAGGTCATGTCATTTCTAGTAGAAGCATTGAGGTGGACAAGGCAAAAATCGACATTATCTCCAAATTACCACCTCCTAGATCTGTTAAGGGGGTGAGAAGCTTCTTAGGGCACGCGGGGTTTATAGAAGATTTATAAGAGACTTTTCCAAGATTTATAGACCTCTTAGTGCGTTGCTTACTAAAGATGCTGAGTTTTTATGGACAGAAGATTGCACCACCGCCTTCTCCAATTTGAAAAGGTTACTCGCTTCCACACCAATTATGATGACACCTGATTGGAACCTTCCATTCGAGATTATGTGCGATGCTGATGATTTTGCTTTGGGTGCAATTCTAGGTCAAAGAGTTGGTAAGATACCTCATGTTATTTATTATGCTTCTCGAACTTTAAATGATGCTCAACTTAGTTACTCAACTACTGAAAAAGAATTATTAGCTGTCATATTTGCTTTAGAAAAGTTTAGGTCATATTTGATTGGCTCTAAAGTTATTGTATTTACTGACCATGCCGCTTTGAGATATTTGTTTGCTAAGAAATATGTGAAGCCTTGATTGATCAGGTGGGTATTGTTGTTACAAGAATTTGACCTTGAGATTAAGGACAAGAAAGGTAGTGATAATGTGGTGGCAGATTATTTATCTAGGTTGGTTCATGAAGAAGAAGGGAATGAACTTCCCTTGAGTGAATCATTTCCAGATAAGCAGTTATTCACAGTAGAGGTATCACTTCCTTGATATGCAGATATTGTTAATTATATAAGTACAAAAGTTTTCCCTCCATGGACATCTAATCAGGAAAGGAAGAGGTTGATATCAATTTCGAGGTACTACCATTGGGACGAGCCATACTTGTTCAAATTTTGTCATGACCAGATTATTCGAAGGTGTATTCCAAAATAGGAGCATATGAGTATCTTACGCCAATGTCATCAGCTTGCATGTGGAGGTATTCCAAACTAGTTTTTATTAGCCTAGTGTGTTTAAAGATGCTTTTTCATTTTGCAGATCTTGTGATAGAAGTCAACGAACAAGAAACATCTCCTCCAGGAATCGGATGCCACTGCAGAACATTTTAGTGGTGGAGCTCTTTGATGTGTGGGGTATTGACTTTATGGGTCCATTTCCTAACTCACTTGGTTATTTATATATTTTTGTGGGTGTGGATTATGTGTCTAAATGGGTCGAGGTTGTCCCCTCAAAGACTAATGATCACAAAGTTGTTGTGAAGTTTTTGTAGGATAATATTTTTACTCGTTTTGGGACACCAACGACAATAATAAGTTATTGAGGTAGCCATTTCAATAACCAACATTTTTCTTTCTTGATGAAAAAGTATGGGATTACACATAAGGTTGACACTCCATATCATCCTCAAACCAGTGGTCATGTGGAGATAAGTAATAGAAAGATAAAAATATCCTAGAGAAGACGGTAAATACTCAAGGAAAAGATTGATCGCTACGTTTAAATGATGCATTGTAGGCCTATAGAACTGCTTACAAAACTCCTAATGGCATGTCACCATATCAAGTAGTTTTGGGGAAGGCATGTCACCTACCGGTAGAGTTGGAACTTAGGGCTTACTGGGCCATCAAGAAATTCAATTTTGATATGAAACAGGCGGGTGACAAAAGGAACCTGCAATTGAATGAGTTAGAAGAAATGAGGCACGATGCTTATGAGAATGCCTAGCTATATAAGGAAAGGACCAAGGCATATCATGATAAGAACCTTATCAGAAAGGATTTCATGTGGGACAAAAAGTGTTGATTTACAATTCAAAACTAAAACTTTTTCCTGGGAAGCTCAAGTCTAGCTGGTATGGTCCATATGTTGTGACAAATGTTTTTCCTCATGGAGCAGTAGAGGTTCATAGCAAGGAGAAAATTTTAACATTTAAAGTGAATGGACATAGAGTGAAGCCCTACATTGAGCCTGGAGATGAAAACTTGGCTCTCCACTCCGTTTAGTACATGGCATGATAGTCATCCAGTCTGGCTGAAGACTATAAACTTAGCACTACTTGGAAAGTAACCCAAAAAACATAGGAGATTTTTATGCTAATGCACAATAGAAATCCAGCTAAGTCCCTCCCTTGCTTACTTTTTTTTTTTGTATTCTGTTATTGCTAGGTTGTTAGATCAATTTTATTTATTTATTTATTTTATTTTTATTATTATTTTTTCTTTCTTCCCTCCTTATTACAACATATTGATTTAACATTGAGGACAATGTCTGATTTAGGTTGGGGTGTAGAAAGGTTTTTTTTTTATTTTATTAAAAAAAATTATAAAAAACAACAACTCCAAAAAAAAAAAATTTGCAATGATGTCTTGACATAGTTAGGTTGAACACAATGATTGATTAAGTTGTTTTTTTAAGTATTATTAAACTTTAGTTTTGATTCAAAATTCATTAGCAAGTTTAAAATAGTGAACACATGATCATATGTCTAGGAAATCTAAATTTGTACTACTTATTTTATGTTAGTCAATATTCCACTTGTTTCACTTTGAATTTAATGCATGCACGCTAGCACATAGTGTGGGGTATGAAGAGGTGAAACCAAATATGCAAGCTTATATCTCAGGATAAATTGGGAGATTTGTTGGATGAGTAACTTTGACATAATGTTGAAATAAACTAGTTTAGCTCCGTAGTATTTTTTACTCGAGTTAGTAAACCCGTAGGGGTGTTTCTACACCTACTGCCCTAAAACCATCTGGTTTGGGAATCATTGGTCTAAAGCTCGTTACATGTGTTAATTGGAAAACTTAAGGGAGTTAAACATTGCACGTGTTGAAATTAGGTTGTGGCTAGTTTGACTTCGTAGTCTTTTTTTTGCTCGAGTTAGTAAACTCGTAAGGGTGTTTCTACACCTAATGCCCTAAATCATCTGGTTTGGGAGTCAATGGACTAAAACTCGTTACAGGGGTCAATTAGAAAACTTAAAGGTGTTAAACATTGCACAGTCCACACAAATATCCTTATAATAATAATAATAATAATAATAATAATAATAATAATAATAATAATAATAATAATAATAATAATAATAATAATAATAATAATAAAATAAATAAAAAAGAATTGATTTGTGTTAGTATTCATTGCCTTGGTTGTTTCATAAAATAGAAATTTCAATGAATTTTGAGGTAGTAAGTCATGTATATAGGAATTACTTCGAAGCTCCATAATTATGTGTTGGTTCACTTTACACCAACAAGAACTTGTGGTTTCTTACTAGCCATTTGTAAGTGATATACCTTATTTTGAGTTCCAAAACTTGTGAAGATGAAGTTTATTATTTTAAATTTGCTAATGAATGAGAACCAATTTATTTTGTGATATTTTACTCTCATTGACAATTTGTGATCTTTATTAGAAGTCAAGACCGAACAATTTTGTTGAAAATAATCAGTGTTTGTGGGTACCACTCTGGGAAACCCTCACGAGACTATAATTCGTCCACTAGGGACACCTAAGGGTTTAAAGACTTGTTGCATTCGCTAAATGCAATCGAAAGTGCCAGTGAAAGTGGTATAGATAAGAATTTTATGTCAGTCTTGAGTTTTAGTTAAGTTTGAGTTGCTTGAATTGCTAGAGACTAGCAATAAGCTGGTTGGGGGTGATGAGTGCATAAAAGTGCACTCAGAACATCGCTTTTTCCAAGTATAATTGCCATATTATTTAGTTAATTCTAGTACTTTTTGTAATAATTTTCTACTTAGTATATTTTGTGTATATTTGTTTTGGCAAGTAATTTAATGAAAAGAAAAAGGAAATAAAGCCACGTACAAGGCCAGGTCACTAAAAAAGAAGCTTAGTCAAAAAATTATGTTAAATCCCAATAGGAAAGGGTGAAAAATTAAAAAGGAAATTAAGAGTCTTAAAAGGAGAAGAAGAGACCCCGAATTGGATCGGCTCTGAGACGCAAACCAAGCTCCTTCTTGGCTGCGATTTTGAGTCCCCCTTGGTTGCGTTTCAGATCCCTCATTGGCTGCGATTTTAGGTTGCCATCTTTCTGTAATTTGGCTGCGAAATTCCCCTCTCTTGGACGTGATTTCGAGACCCCTCTTGGCTGCGAATTTGTTGTATTTTGGGCAGCAAATCAGCTACTGGCGTTACTCTGCTCGGTTCATGATTTGAAGTTGGATGAAGAAGGAGAAGCAAAGAAGAAAAAGGAAGGAAGGAAGATTTTTGTGCGAGTTGCTGCAACAAACGGTTGTTGTGCGAGGAGTTGTTGCTACCATAAGTTGTTCTGTTAAAGACGTGAAGAAGAAAAAGTAAGGAATGAAGGTTTCTGTGCGAGCTGCTGTGACAAACGGTTGTTATGCGAGGAGTTGTTGCTCTGTTAAAGATGTGAAGAAGAAGAAGAACAGGGAGGGAAAGAAGTTTAAAAACCTCTTTTGCTATTTGCATTCCAGTGCTTCACTTTATACCACCGCGCACAGTTTGTTTATTCTTTTTCCTTTTTAATGTTTTATTTAAATATCAATCTTCCCTACAGTATGTGTAACTAAATAATTTAGTTAGGGATAGATTGAAGTACTAATTATGACTCTTTAGAATTTTGACATGCCTTGATACAATATTTTTACAATGCTCAATTAATTAATTTCTGGTTTTATTTCACCCTTCATATTAATTTTGTTTATGCTTGATCACCATATGCATGATTTTTATAAGGATAGTTACATGGGTAAATTTAGATGACCGAGTATTATGCCTATGTTAAGTAACAAAAAGAGCCAAGTAAGACCGGTTCTTGAAATTAATCACTGTGCATGTTATTATTCAAAAGACGATGACTAGTAGCGGGTATCGAATCCCGAACTTCTTTTCTCACTATTTGAATTCATTTAGTTTTAAATTTAATTTTTCTCATTATCTTTTCTTATTCAATTAATTAATAGGTTTCATTGAAATAATAGTATTAGGAAAATTGTTTTAAACATAATTGAACCAATCCTCGTGGGAATGATCTTGTTCTTGCCATACATACTATTTGTTTGATCTTATGCACTTGCGAGTAAAACGTACAATTATAAGCTTATAATATAGGTTAATAATTGTACAACATATACAGTTTGTAGTTGACCAACATATGCCTGAGTCTGACTAACCCTTAAAAAACTTGCCCCGGACCATGTGCTCATATATTCACTTGGCAACTCAAAACATAAGTTCTGAACTCTGTAGATTTTTCCTTCTACATCATCCTGATCATAAAGTTTGGGAAACAAATACCCAATCAACTTCATTTTGAATCGAGGATCCAAAATAGTTGCCACATCCATTATCCCATGAATTACAGTCCAATACTTGTCAAAATTTTCAACCATGTTTGATGCCATCTCTCTTATCACTGGATAATTAGAGTCATGTCACTGATCTAATGACTTTTCAATCGAACAAATCATAGGGAAAAAGAGGTTGGCAGTAGGATACTTGGTTCCAGAAAATAATTCGGTTGCATTGTAAAACAATTTCAACTTTTAACATATATCAGATGCAAGCAACCAATCTTCATCACGTGACAATCATTTATATTGTGAATCTCGTTGCTTCAATCTAGGAAAAACATCCTTGAAAATCAAGGCAGTCTCAAGCATCAAATAAGTGGAATTCCACCTTGTTTTGCAATCTAAAGCCAACTTCTTACCAAAATCAGTGTTCAACTATCTAGCTGCTTCCATACACTTTTCTTCCCTCTTTGGCATGGTTGTCCAATAAGCAACACTATTTCGAATTCTTTCAATACCATCACCTATAGCTTCCAACCCATCCTTCATAATCAAATTTAAAATGTGTGCAAAACATCTCATGTGGAATAAATCACCCCTAACATCATGATGCCTAAATTAAGCCTCCTTAACAAAAAAGTGACCATGCTATCATTAGTTGAACAATTATCCATGGTTAATGCATATACCTTACAGTCCAAATTCCAATCCATCAATGCATCAGAAATAACTTCAGCAGTATGAGGGCATGGCACATAAATGAATCTAACAATAAATATGCAATAATATAGAACTATTAATCAATAATATTTATGATTTAACACACATTTATATTAGTAAATCTAAATAGAAAGGATATATGTATACCTTATAATACGACTTTGCAATACCCAATTGTCATCAATGAAATGTGCTGACACGACCATAAACCCCCTCTTTTGATTACTCGCAATCCACATATCAGTAGTAATTACAACCCTAGCAATTTCATTGTTTTCACCATTTCATGATCATAGATCTTCGAAATTTCACTTTTTACGGTATTTCTAGACACTACCTTGAACTGTGGCTGGATAACACCCATCAACATTCTAAAACCATAGTGTTTAACCATTGCAAGAGGGTACTCATGCAAAATAATTGCTTTTGCAAGAGCCTCTCTTGCAAGCTCTTGGTCGAAGCCAGAAGTAGTAACAGCAATCGACCTAGTCGATGTGGAAGTACTCAATATAGATTATCGAATGTCCACTTGACCACCCCCTTCCTTAGACATCTTTTAATATGCTAATTTAAATGACTTGTGTCATTCCTAGTATCCCCTCCAAGTAAAACACCACAATAATTGCATTTAGCTTTTTCTTCACAGTTTATGGTTATCAACGTAAAGTGATTCCATGCTAGAGATGTTAACTTTCTTTTTCTTACTTTGGGGGTAGTAGTGGTATAGGAACGGTATTGTTAACATCGGTGGGAGGAGTGGGATTTGATTGTACCTTGGTGATCGGGTGTTGGATGAGAGTCACTATCACCAAAATGGGTAGAATGCTAAGATTCACATGTTTTGGGGCTCTCTCCTGCCATATTCTATACATCAAGAAAACAAAAGAAATCATAAGAGATTATTTTCAAAACAAATTACAAAAAAAATGCAGAAAAAAAATCAAACAAAGTCATACAGAAAACAATGAGACTTGAGGTTCCATGCTGGAGATATCAAATGTTAATGGTTGTCAGGTAAAGCATGCTAGTTAGTTAAATAAGAACAAACAAGTTAGAGAAATCCCAGTAATCAATGTGATGAACAAAAATCAAAATGGTCTATCAATAATGAGGGAACCTATGTTGACAAACATACGTTAAAATTTTTGGAAACTTGTTGATTTTCAAATTAGATCCTCGGATACTCTACTATGAATAAGTAAAATAAATAAAGCAGATAACAAATCACTAGCTTTAACATCAATTCATCTTTGACTCTAAAATATACATGAATAATCATTCCAATATCAAGTTTTAACCACTGGTCATTCAACTTCAACAAAAGAAAAACATTAAAATTTTATAAGTTTTAACCATTTGTATGCGTACTCAACATTCTTTCACATGTATTCCATCCCACATGTTGTTAATTAAGTCCACTGTGGGGTTTATAAGATTACAAAATCTCTTTATTTTGATGCAACATTTACATAAAAGTTTGAAAAATCCATTAATTTTTTGTTTTTTTGTTTTTTGATAAAGCACTGAAAATCAAACTTACAATACTTAGGGCCCACATTTCTTGCAAGCTCATGCACGTTAATTTGGGCAGCGACTACTCCACACCACCATTTCCTCTCTCTCACACCATTTTACTCTCTCACACCACTTATTTTCCTTCTCACACCACCATACTTCTCACACCATCTATATAAACAAAAACTTGCTCATTTAAAAAACACCACCATACTTTCTTCCTCCCTCCTCCATTCAAAATCTCTTGCAAATTTCTTCCCACACTCAAATCTCTTGCAAATTTCCTCCCTCTCCCTCGAAAACTCTCAAAATCCTCTCAAAGTCGAAACCCTTGAACCCAAACTCAATAAACATGCATAACTTAACATAACAGATAAACTAAAACTCAAAACAAAAAAATGCAAAATAGGATAACTTTTGACCAATTTAAACCCTCAATTCAGACTGATTCTCAACCTCATCAAGACACGAGAGTTGTAGTACTACGAGTTATCTAATAAACACAACTTGAATCACTTGCAAATGTTTTGAAATAAGCAAATTATGGTCATTTTACTAAAGTCGCGCAAATTTGTCTCACAATGAAAACGGGATAGTGTTCCTGACATTCAGCCAACTTATGTGCTCGATTGAGACAAATTCTCAAGTTGATCAAAACACAATAGTTGTAGTACTATGAGTCATCTAATAAACACAAATTGAATTGATTGGAAATGTTTTTAAATGAGCAAGTTATGGTCATTTTACTAAAGTCGCGCAAATCTGTTCGAAAAATATTCTGTTCGCATAATGCACTGCTGGGTATCTGAGATAACCTGCAGGTTATCTCAGATACCCTTCAATGCACTCTGCGAATAGATATTTTTCCGGACAGATTTGTGTGACTTTAATAAAATGACCATAACTTGCTCATTTCAAAACATTTTCAAGTGATTCAAGTTGCGTTTATTTGATAACTCAGAATACTAATTTTTCGGATAGATTTGCGCGACTTTAGTAAAATGACCATAACTTGCTCATTTCAAAACATTCTCAAGTGATTCAAGTTTATTTTATTAGATAACTCAGATTACTACAACTTTTGTGTTTTGATCAACTTGAGAATCAATATCAATCAAGCACATAAGTTGGCCGAAAGTCAGAAACACTATCCCATTTTCATTGCGAGACATATTTGCGCGACTTTAGTAAAATGACCATAACTTTCTCATTTCAAACATTTTCAAGTGATTCAAGTTGTGTTTATTAGATAACTCAAAGTACTACAACTTTAGTGTTTTGATGAGGTTGAGAATCGGTCTTAATTGGGGGTTTAAATTGGTTGAAAGTTACCCTATTTTGCATTTTTTTTGTTTTGAGTTCGGGTTTCATTGTTATGCATATTTATTGGTGGTGTGAGAAGGTAAAAAATTAAAAAAATACAAACGGATATCCGTGTGGAGAATATGGCCAAATCTGTATCTGCCCTGAATAAGAAACGGATACAGTTTTGATATCCGTATCCGCCCCAATCTCCGTAAAGCCTTAACCAAATCTGCCCCAAACGGGGTGAGTGGGGCGGATATCGGTGAAAATCCGCCCTACTACCATCCCTATTCGCAAGTGTGACGAATGCCAGAGGTTCGCGCCACACACCCATATGCCAGCACAGCCGCTAACCCCAATGACTAGTCCATGGCCGTTCGCACAATGGGGAATGGACATCGTCGAGCCGCTTCCGACATCGACTGGTAAAAAATTCCTCATTGTCGCCATCGACTACTTCACCAAGTGGGTCGAGGCCGAGCCCTTATCCAGAATAGGGCAGGTCCAGATCGAAAAATTCATATGGGCCACCATCATCTGTAGATTTGGCATCCCCAGAGTATTGGTCAATGACAATGAAACCAAGTTCGAAGGTAGCAAGGTTAGCGAACTGCGCAAAAGTTTGGGAGTCAAGCACCACTTCTCCTCACCAAGACACCCCAGGCCAACGGCCAAGCAAAAGTTACCAACAGGACAATCCTAGGAGCCATCAAAAGAAAACTTGGTGCAACCAAAGGAAAATGGGTTCCAGAGCTACCCGAAATACTCTGGGCATATCGAACAATGAAAATAATTCCTACCGGAGAAATGCCCTTCGCCCTAACATACGGGTCAGAAGCTATGGTTTCGGTGGAACTCGAGGTGCCAACCTTCCGGATGGAAGAGTTCAGACCAGACGGCAACGACGAAGACTTGCGCGTGGGACTAGACTTCCTCAACAAAAAAGGGATCTAACATCCGCCAAAATAGCCGCTTGCCAACAACGGATGGCGTAATACTACAAAAAGAATATCAAGCGACGCGGATTCAAGGTGGGGGTCTGGGTACTCAGGATGACCCAACAAAACACCAAAGAAGCTGAAGCAGAAAAGCTAAATCCGAAATGGGAAAGACCTTATAAAGTTGCCAAAGTCAACAGACCGGGAACATATTGGCTGGAAGACGCCCACGATGATGGGCGTAAACGACCATGGAATGTAGAACATCTCAAAAAATATTATCAATAAAATATTTTGTTTTTACCAAAATTTCCACTGCTGTCTGTTATAACCCTCCACCAGTCAGGCTATGACCAGACTCGAATATCAACCCAAAGCCTAATTCGCTTTGCGCAGATCACGGCGGCGGAGAAAGTGGGAGTCTAGTAAGCGTTGGTCCGCTGATGGCGACGACTCACCAAGGGATCATAGCTCTCAATATAGACAATGCTGGCCAAACTTGCCAAGTAAGCTCAGTTAGTTCGCGACTGATGACGACGACTTCTGGTGCCTAAAGCCTAATCTGTTTCGTGCGGATCACGTCGACAGAGGAAGTGAGAGTCTAGTCAGTGTTGGTCCACTGATGACGACAACTTGCCAAGGGATCATTGCTCTCAATACAGATAATGATCCCGAACTTGCCAGGTAAGCTCAGTCAATTCGCGACTGATGACGACAACTTTTGGTGCCCAAAGCGTGATCCGCGTGAAGCGGATCACGACGGTGGAAGAAGTGGAAGTCTAGTCAGCGCTGGTCCGTTGATGAAGCCCACTCGCCAAGGGATCATTGCTCTCAATACAGACAATGATCACCGAACTTGCCAGGTAAGCTCAGTCTAGGGGTGTTAATCAATTTGGTCAGTTCAAAGTTGGACAAAAACCAAACCGAACCAAACCAAGAATTCGGTTCTCGGTTCGGTTCGGTTTTTACATTTATCAAAATTTTCAGTTTTTTTTCCTTTTATTCTTTTTCTTTTATTTATTTTCCGCTGCTACATACGACCGAGTTGGCTCTAGCACAAAAGGAATAAGTCAAAGCTACAAAGAATGGAAATAAGGAAATGAAGTTTGGTTTGCAAAAGAGGAAACCCCAGAAACAGAGAGAGTACAAATAAAATAAAAGAGAAGGGGAAGGGGAAGCAGTAAAGGAAAAGCAAATGCCAGATGAACACAGATAGTTTCAAGGCTCCGACTATTCATTTATAGAGAATTCTTTCAATTTTTTCTTGCCTATTTTTCTTGATAATTCCATAAGATTTTTTTTTTTTTTTTTGCTCTGTCCACAATACTATAAGATCATATAAAAAACTATAACCATAACTACATTGTTTGCATATTAATCTATCTCCACCACACCCATGTGATGATCTGAACAAGACTGAAACCTTCTATGACGATTCCACGAGTCTCGTGATTTCATCCTGCAAGAATTTTTTTTTTATCAAATCAGAAGTGTCGAAGTTGTCACCATTACCATTGTTCATTTTTGCTGCAAGCAAGCTAGGGAAAAGTTTGATTTTCTTCAACAAGATTGAGTCAAACTCTGTCTCTATACCTCAACTTGCAAGTGGTTGGATAGAGAGAGAGATAGAGAGTTAAAAAAGAAAAAAAAAAAGACATTGAGGGTGGGGACGTGGGGTGCATTGGAATGGGGTGAGAATTTAAATAAGAGTGGATTGGTGGGGGATTAAATAAGAGAGAGAAGATTAGGGGATTAAAAACAAGATAAGGGGAAATGTTCAGTTCGGTTGTTTCGGATGTGTGAAAAACAAAAACCGAAACCAAACCAACTCGGTTCGGTTTTCTAATGTTCGGTTTCGGTTTTTCTCGGTTCGGAATTTTTTGGTTATATTTCAGTCTGGTTCGGCCGGTTCGGTTGGTTCGATCGGTTTTCAGTAACCAATTAACACCCCTAGCTCAGTCAGCTCACGATTGATGACGACGGCTTCTGTTGCCCAAAGCCTAATCCGCTTCGCGGGGATCACGGTAGCGGAGGAAGTGAGAGTCTAGTCAGTGTTGGTCCGCTGATGACGATGAATCACCAAGGGATCATTACCCTCAATACAGACAATGATTGCCGAACTTGCCAGGTATGCTCAATCATTTCGCGACTGATGACGACGTCTTCTGGTGTCGAATGCCTAATCCGCTTCACAAAAAGGAATAAAGAACAAAAGGCAATACTAGTCTGCCAACACGTAACGAGTCGCTACTGGAAAAGCCTGGTCAATCCCTGACCAATAGCGGTATCTGTTTGTTAAACACTAACCTGCAACATAACGACCTAAAGCAACAATCTATTTTGAATGACAAGTACAAGCATTCCACCTGGCGATCAAAAAATCCTACGAAGCGACTAGAGTAAACACGACAATATGAGACAAAAACGTGATTTTCATTCAAAAACATGTCCAAGAGAGGACGTTACAATCATTCTAAGGGGATGCATCCTCCTCATCAGTAAGCCTCGTGGGGCCCTCCCCTCGATTGATCGGTCGGAAAGTATCCCTCTTGTAGTGAGCGAAATCAAGGTCAGTACTGGGATACTATTTTCTAATTAGCTTCATGAGCTCCAGTTTGCCATGAACGACCTCAGATGAGATAAACAGCCTCCTGCCTGACACGTCGAAGTCCACCGCTCCCAATAGGGCCTCGTAATGCGAGTGCTCCTCAGCCAGCAGCTGCTTCGCCTCCAGAGCACGACGAAGCCCCTCATCAACTGTGGCTTCCAGCAGCCGCCTTTCGATAGCCCATTCCGCCTCCGCTAGCTCCCTTTTGGTCTCCATGCCCCCACGGTCGACAACGGTGACCGAAGGCTGTAAACTACCTTCCAAGGAGTCCGTCAAGTAAAGAGCGTCCGAATATGATATCCACAGATCCACAAAGACCCTCTCTAAAGCAAGTACCCTTCCACGGGCTTCGGGATGCAACGAAACAGGCCCATGCAACTCCGGGGCATGAGTAGCCATTCCGAGGCCGCCATGTCGCAAAACCTCGTCGCACACGCCAACTTCCTCCCCCGCTAGGTCAGCAGGAGGAGTCAGAGCACCATGTGAAGGACTGCGACCCCCAAGGATGCCACCTGTGCAAACCGTGACCTACTAGGAGGAGAGACTACCCTAACAAAAGTTTGCCTCTTCCTCGGGACTACAACGAGAGGAACATTTTCCTCCAATTCAGCGAGCCCGGAAGAACTGGGCAAGGCCAGACTTTTCTTCCTTATGCAGCGAGCAGCCACCCCCGTAGCCAGTGAACTTGACACGGGTTGAGCACCATGAGAACAACTCAACAGACCACAATGTGAACCATTACCTGACATTACGACCTCCTCAACAGAAATCAAAGGAAGCTTAAGAAACTCCTCTTCTAACCGCTTCTCGTCCTTGCTAAGAGACAGAATAACGAACCTCGCTGAAACGCAAAAAAACAATGTCAGAACCAGTATCACAGAAGGGACATACACAAACGTGCATATCACGATAGTCGAAAGAATCACAAAGATCGAACTGGAAGTATCGAGATATTCTACGACTCTCGAGCTTGAAATAACCAAAATCCGTCGAAGCAAATAACCATTGCTTCCCACAAGATTCGGCGCTGCCCGCTGCCAATCGCAGACAAGGAGGACAATTCAACACACATATACCCCTGAAATCCAGCCGAGCCTTGGTCAGGTGATGGATCACCAACGAAGATAAATGAACGCCAGCGTCATGAGCCCTCAGGAGGATTGCGAGCAGTATCTTGAACCCGCTCGGCGCCATTTGAACGGGAGGCATTCGAAAATGAGTAAAAAAGTGCCAGACGTCATCTGGAGCTAGTAGCCGGAACTCTGACTCGAACATGCCTTGATGGAAGCCTGTGAACCCTTGAGGAGGCATAGTCAGACCCAAAACTCTAAACGCGGGAAACGATTTGCAAATCTTCTGGGAGGCGGTACAAACTACGAAGCCTGATCAATTCATTTTCTTCGACCAAACTGTTTTCAAAGAAGTTGGCACAAACAAGCAATAACGGGTTCGTACGAGAAGATTCAACAGTGTCAACCATTGAAAGATGAACAAATACTACGGTTCGAAAAGACAACGCAAATAACAATGAAGGAATCCTCGTAAAGACGGTGAATATTTATAGGGAAGGCAAACTGCACTTTCCCTCATTGAGCAGTCGCGTACTCATTAATCTCATACGCCACTCGAGACGAACGCTTCGAGTCTAATCATTGCGACGATACAATAGTCGTTTCAAGGAGTCGGTGGACTGACTTAATGCCCCACTAACTCAAGGGGAGTAGCTGATGATACATAAAAACAATCACACCCCTGAGCCGTACACGTGTCGTGATAATCTCGAGGAAATACGAGCCCCAACATCAACCCCACACTGAACAAGCCCAAGCGGTTCTATGCCCGCTCAATACAGTCCACCAGGTGGACCTAGACTCTCCAAGCACGCTAGGCCCATACGTCTCACACCTGTCCTCAATACTCGTGAGCCCTCCATAGGCAAGTATCTCGAGGATTTGCTTCGGACAGACAACTACAACTACTATTTGCTCCCAATTAGGAAGCAAACACCAAAGTATCTTCCACACAGGGAAACTCCCTTCTACGGAATGGTCTTGGATTGGGAACTATCTCCCGCATATCTAGGAGCACAAAGCTAATATAGAACTTCCCTCCTACAACACGACTCCTAATTAGACAGGGATCTCCACGAAGGTTTCCTCCCTGATCTACGCCTATGATGGCCTGGTTAAACCAGGACTCCTTGCGCCCTATAAATAGAGATGAGGTTGGTAAGCTAAGGTATGCTACAAATTTCTTGTTACAATATTACACACTTCTCAAAGCCTGTCTGACTTTAGCATCAGAGTGTCATCGGCCACCACAACGGTGGTCTGTGGCTCACGTGTGCTACTTGTGCAGGTCAACATATCAGCAGGAACCAGATCGGAGCAGAGAGCGAAAAATGATTGCATCAGCAGGTCAGCAGGAACTGGATCGGAGCAGGAAGCGAAAAATGACTGCATCACCAATCACCAACTATTATCTCACAGCGTGTCTAGAGAGCCAGGCCCTAGCTCCAGCACGTGTTTAGGATAGAAGAGAGTAAAAAAAAAAGTGAGTTCTTCGTATTCGGCTTTGGCTTCAATGGCGAACCTTATCTCGCTCTCCACTAACACGTCTCCGAACAACAAACCTTCTCCAAAATCTCATCCACAAGCGAACAAACGAGACAAAACTTCGTCAAAACGGCCAAGAAATGATGTCACAAAATCTATTATCAAATGACCCAAAATCTTTAGCAATCACACTCCAATTGCACCACCAAAACCCTTAAATCTCCAACATACACTTTACCTTAGAAACACAATATAAAAGTTTCAGATCCACTCCACAGTTTAACAAACAAAACCCAAATTTTCTCAATTAAATGCCATAAACAGTAAGCAAAACAGTATGATGAGATCAAATTGAGTGAAGAAACAAGACTTACCAGACGCAAAGCCAAAAAGACCCCCTTATCAAATTAATCCCAAATTTCACCTCCGCCTCTTCTTTCTCTTCAGTCCCAAAACCATCACCCTTTCAATTCCACTGCATTCAACACAAATCCAGAGGAGGTTGGAGGTATTCCACAATAAAGCTCCTAACTTTAACCACCTCAACTCTTGGCCACTCCAATCAAACAACCCTAACCTTAAATCACACAAGAGATCCATATCTCTCGAGGATTCCAACCAAACAATAGTGAGTCTACAACTGGAAATGGCGTACACGAATTGCAAAGCGGTTTCTTTGTAAACAATTAGATACTACTTTCCGTGTAAAACGCTATTTCCCTTTCAATTTGATACTTTGGTTTCTTCTATGCGCTTGTTATGTGAAATTGTTGTTGTTTTGCTTACTTTTGGGAAAGGAGAAAACAGAGTTGAAAAACGTATGTTAGATCAAGGTTAAACACATGCTTTTTTTACTCTCATCTCTCTCTTGAACGCGTGTTAGAGAGCCTCTCCGAGCGCTATGTCCGGCTTTCTAGAATTATTGATTATCTCAAAAACTCATGAGCCACGGACAAAAAGAAGTGCTCATGTAAGAATAGTGGAGTAGGTCCACGTGATCCATAAGTCAGCTTTGTTTGGACTCATCTATCCTTGCACGTGCTCCAATTGAGTGTGTAAATCCTCTTCCCCTTTCCATAATCCAATTTTTACTCGATTTCTCAGACCCACATTCTCTCACCTCGGCCCGCGGAATTCACTGGCCAGGCAATCTTTTCCCCTCTCTCTTTACTCGAAACGGAAACAAACAATCTATCCGGTTCGTTCGTGCGAGAAACAAAGTCAAAGAGAGTGGCAAACATGTAATAAACACGTAAGCGAAGGTGACTCTTGTTGACGTCAAAAGTCCTCCATTAGAACCACTGAATCTCCTCTCTCTCTCTCTGCACACACTCTGCTCTCTCTTTGCCAGTCTTTTCTGATACAAGACGCTTGAGAGGGGCTTTGAGAACAGTGAAAAAGCCGAAGAGGAGAGAGTTGAAATCCATCCATCCAGTTGAAAAGTACGGAGAAATCGAAATTCCATCCACCAAAGTCAAGGTGAATTTCCGAGAAAGCTATTTATTTCCCCCCATTTTGTTTTTGTGAATTTTAGTTGGAAATTTTGGTTTGGGGTTTACGTTTCAAAGACGGCAGCTTTTTCTTTAACTCAGATCTCTTTCATTCCTTGATGCTAAAGTTCTGTGGTTGGTGAACGGATTTCATTGATTCTAGATACCCCATATTTACTTTTTTCAATTTCTAGGGTTTTAATTGGTTTGAGTCACTTTGATTTTTCAAATAGACTAGTAAAGTTGTTGTTTTTATTTTTTATTTTTATGGTTTCAACTGTTTGTCTTGTTGTTTTGAGGTTTTTGGTTTTGAAGAGTAATTTTAGGGCTTTTGAGGTTTATTTTGATGGTTGGGTGATGATGTGATGTATGGGGAGAGTAGAAGAAGAACAGAGAAGAGGACAAGTGCAGAAGATGATAAGAAGGAAGCTTACGTGGGAGTGATGCCGAGCTTTGTGCCACAACGGCCTGCTTCAACTGCACTGTAAGTGACAAATTCAGAACTTTTATTTTTGTTTCAAGTATTGTTTTTGGTAGGATCTATTTCAATCTTGATATGTTCAATAGTAAGCAGCATGTACAAATACTAACACACACAATTGTTACTTTGTTGCTTGTGTTTGGGAAACTGGGTATTATGCTTGTTCTTTCGATACTATAGATTTGTTTTTTATCCAAAATGAAACACAAATGTCATGTCAAACACTGACTACTCAATTGTTTTGCTTTTGTTTCCTCGGATACTCGAGCCTAGCGTAGCTTTAACTTTGAGATTAAGCGTCTCGATATGAACAAGTAGTTGTTCTAGATGATCACGTAGTTTGGATTTTCCAGGATGAAATATTATGAAATACTGTTGTCCCAAATGTTGGGGTTGATGCTAAAACAAAAGGAGGGAATGTTGGAGGGGATTGGAATGATGCTGGAAGATATTTCAAATCCTCACTGGGGAGAAGGTAGCCTTACAAAGCTAGCAAATGAACCTTTATGCACGTTGGAGAGAAATATGGTAGAAGGTGGCAAAGCGTAACTATCCAGTGGAGATCATTATGCTGTTGTAAAGGAGTCCAAAGGGATGAAGGTAATGATGAGAAAACCTGAATCAAAGGTGGGCATTTTATCCATGGATGTGCTTAAGCGAGGACTAAGGAGTCGCAATTTTTTCTTTGTTTGTTTACTTATTTATATATTTGTGTGTGTGTGTGTGTGTTGTGGTAGGGGGGAGGGTGGCGGTTCATGACTAGATCAGAGTCCGAAAGGTAGAAGATAGGGGTAGGATCCTATTTTTGCCAGTCATGCGTAAGAGAGTAAGAGATGATGAATGATCAAAAGCATGGTTCCAACAATCAATTTGGTCATTGAGGAGAGATGAGATAGTTAGGTAGAATTATTCTCATTTGGATTTTCTTTGAGCCATCCTAGTTCTTGCAAGATTTTGTTCAAGAAGAAGTTGATCACTGCTTGCTCGAAATGTAAGATGGGAAAGTCCAGACCACTCCTAATAAGAGCCTTCTATGAAAAAATCCCTAGGTTGCAGTATCTTGGAAGGAATTGGCATCCATGATGTTATCTGCGAAGTTGATAATCTTGGGAAGGAATTGGCACTAGATCAACTCTCAGCAATCTTTGTTGTCTGAGAAAGAAAGAAGTCAACAACTAAATACTTTACTGTGCAATGTGCGTTTAGGTTATTTGAGCAGTCTGGGTTTTTGAATCTACGAGTCTCTATGGGTATATTCCTATGCGACAATGGGGATTTTAGGGGAAGATAAAATCATTGGAGGTGAAGTGAATCTGAAGAAGAAGAAACTTTTAATGTGTTTAAACATTTATTTATGTATTTTTATAGTTATTATCATCATTGTTGTTGTTGTTGTTATTATTATTATTATTTCAAAATTATATATTTTTTGCATTCAACAAGGATTACATAGAGGCCTATCATCACCTGAAAGAAAACTTGTATCTGTTACAGACCCTTCCTCGACCCACCTCGCATACATGTTCTTTTCCTATTCAAGCAAGGCAGCAGCGATATTGTTCTCATTCTTTTTCAGGCGTGATGTGAGGAGGAACCGTCAATGTGTACATAAGCCCTTAATTAGTTATTTATTGATTAAGATATGTGATAAAATCTTGTATGTTTGACTGGGCAGAAATCCTGAGAGACAGAGATTCTTATCTCTGATTGTATTCTTTTGCATTTTGTTCATATTAATACCACGCTTAACCATACTATTGTCTTGCTAATAAAAAAAAGATATTTGATAAAATCACATGGTGAAAGTTTAGAGAACCTATAAGAAACACTAAACATCAAGAACTAATAGTTCACATGTGGCTTGATAGTGAGGCGGAGGACATGACTGCTTAGACTGGCTCTTGGATGATGCTTACTAAGTAAATAAATGAATTTTGTAACTGAAACAATTAAGCATTCTAAAATAGTACGCGACTTAAAAAATAATCTTCAGTATTCACTATTCAAGCCTAGAAAAGGCATACACCTATTGTACTCTTGATTACCACTGTGTTTCTGCAAGATTTTGATGTAAAAGAATGGCATTCTCTTAAATGGATGGATAGATATAACGATAATGACCAAATTACAAACTCCAAACTATGCAGACATGGCCAGAAAACTAAAAGTGAAAATATTGATGTGAAAAGCAAGTGGGTCTAATCACTATGATCTCAGAACTGAAAGAAATGCCATCTAAACTATCTGAGACCAGTTAACAATTGAAAGTGAATAGGTGTCCCCTAGATTAGCAACTTTATGAACACAAAAATCAGCATATGGAAAAACCTTTCTTGAAAAACATAGTTGATGGGAGGTTACGTGGAAAAGGATTGAGCTGCCTGCTTGGAAACCTCAATTCTGGTGTTTTAGACCCACTTGATTGGGGGTTGAATGATCATTCCAAACGTTTTGAAAAAAAAATTCATAGACCACTCTATTTTGACGTTGGTATATTTGATACGCAACAGGAAAAAAATGCCTCTTGTGCTTCTTCACTTGTGATTATGGGAAGCATCTTCAGTTCCAGGTTTGCCCAGTAGCTCTCATTGACATTTGAGAAGATATTGGAAAGAAATAAGCCACCACTAACATACAGGATATTATGCTGTTGATGTGAATCATTTATACTTATCCTTATATTGAAGTACATATGGAAATCAATTCTTTGGGCTAATTTCCACTAGGAATATCTTACAGTTACCTGTATTTGTTTGTGTAAGCTCGAATCTTTGGTGGTCATTCTGTCAGTTCAAATCATGTAGTTGTGCTCCCTTGGAGCAGAAATCACCTTATTCCATCACGATTTGGCCTTGTTTGATGGCCAATAGCTTGCAGTGGAGTAAACTCAACATGTTTGCTATCTAAAATATATAGTATGTTGCTTCCTTAGCAAAAGTTATCCTCACATTTCTGGTTTTAACCATTGCTTGTGAGCAGTAGGTATTTCTAGTGGCAATTGCCAATTACTGCTACTATAGTAACAAGACCTAAACTACCAATATAACTTTGTTTGGTTAGCTGGGTCACGCTGACTTTCATCATGTATGTATCTTTGCTCATGGTTGTTGGTTGCTTATGATTTCAGTGGCACAGAGGGAACCAACATCCATTCTTCTCAAGCCCGTGATTTTGGGACGCTTGATCAATCCAGTGGAATTCGTGTAGAGGATGCTGTTGACCTTGGTAGAAGTACTTATTCTCTTTATTAAATACCAATTGAAGTTATCATGTGCTTTCTTTTCTGAATTATGCTGTCACTAAAGGGCAGTGTTTTGGCAAACCACTTGAAAACCTAAACTCTGATTCAATTTAGTGGGTGTGCAAAGAATCATAATGTGAGCATTGACCTGGCCGAATGGTGCTACATCCTAACTGAGGATATGCTTCTTGAGTTGACCATTTCTATTTGTACCCTGAATGCACTTTTTTCTTGTCCATTGTTGCTAATTCCTTTTTCGAAGGAAACGCTGTGAGTTTGTTGGTAATGCCATATATTTGGTAACCTTCTAAAGGATTACTGGATATTTGGAGTAGGGCTGTCAATGGATATCCAATGGATTTATGCTAAACCCGAAATAGATTGAAATGATAAAAGGTAAAATACAAATTCAATAGTGCAATTGGATATCCGATTGGCTGCCCTAATTTGGAGTGTAGCTTCTAATCATGTCATAATGTTTCATTAGTTCTTTCATATATACATTTTGGCTTCTTGAAATTTGAATGTTGATTTTGCAAGAAAGTGACGGACTGAGGGTAATTGTGATTTTAAAGCCTTTTGCGATATCAAGTTAGATTTTGCTATGTGTGTACAGGTTTTATTTTATTTTTTGTTTTTGTTTTTATTTTTATTATTGATTATTATTTAATCTGATCTGTTTGTTGAAAATTCTAGACTCAGTACTTGATGCAATAAAGTCAGGCAGCGAGGCTGTGGCTTCTCACCCCGTTCATTTTAATACTTTTAGCAAGGTGACCCTTTATCTCTATCTCAAATTTCTGCGTCGTTGGAACATCTTTTGCGCTTTGGTATTATTAGTTGCCTTTTCTTATTGGCCATTTTGTAAATGCAGTTACTTGGTTCTTCTAATATCGATCTTTCTGCTACTGGAGTTGGGTCTCACAAGTTTCCGTCACAACAGGGACAAGAACCAGATCTTGTTTCTTTACCTAGTTTTCTTTTTGAGAACTGTGGAGAGTCTACAATGGCAGACGCAAGTCCTAGGACTGATACCTCGACAGATGTGGACACAGATGATAAGAATCAAAGGGTGATGCCTCTAAATTATTATTATTATTATTATTATTATTATTATTATTATTATTATTATTATTTATTTTTTTCTCGTTTGACTAGCCAATGTCATTTTTTACTTCCTGAGGAACATATCAACGTGATATCTTCAGGTTACCATCTCTGTATAACCTATTAAACAGGAAAGTAGTGATATCGTATGCACGATGACATGGATCTTGTTTCGACTCGTGCTTCTGTATTCTGATTCCATATACTGGTTTCTGCCATTTTCTTTCCTTTCACTGTTTGATAGGATAGGTTCGGTTCTTCATGCTAACTGAAACCATCCTTTCATTACTAGAAAATCTCTGGCAATGTTGTGGGTTTGTAAATATACTGACTGACACCCTTCTGTGAACAGTTTGATATGGGACAGTCAATGGCACTTGTTGCTTCTGATTCCAGTGACAGATCAAAGGAAAAAACAGGGGATCAGAAGGTTGTATACTTTAGCATTTAAACGTCAGAACATCAGGTTATCTGTGTTTGGTTTGTGTCAAGTGACTTTTCTTTTGATTATAATTTTGCAGACCCTTCGGAGGCTTGCTCAAAATCGAGAAGCTGCTAGAAAAAGCCGACTGAGAAAGAAAGTAGGCCCTCTTACTACTTCTGTTTTATCCTTAATAAGAACACATTGTTTTGTTTCAGCAGCTATAACGGTGATTAATCACTATTGACGCTCATATGTTATTAATAATCTTAAACGACTCTGATGTAAATCTGTAACATCATGTCATATTGTAGATGAAATTGGTCGTGATGAACTTAAGTTGGTAATAGCCTTTTAGAGGTTGTAGATATTCTTCAAGCTTATGGGTAATAGTATCTCAGAAGTTGTTTGGCCTTAAATGAGTCCCGTTGGTAGTATAAAAAAATTGCTCAGCACTGTTAATAGTTCTACTGCGTGGTGTTGGAAACTAGCTTCCAAGTTAGATTCAGTTGACAGCTTTTTTCTGTGGAAGTTGATGGTAACTCATGGTTTTACAAACCCCTGCATTTTACCCACTTGTGTGGCCGACGTTGGAAGATGATTCTAGTTTTACAAACCTGCATTTTAAACACTCATGTGGGGTGTGGCCGATGTTGGAAGATGATACAACTCTTATGGTCTTCGCTTTTCAACCGCTCCTTGAGTTACTCGCACTATGCAAAACCTTAAGTGAATATACATGATGGTAAATTCCTTGGATCTCGTCTGAGAAATAAATATGGAAGGTGTCAGTATAGAAAAGTTGAAACTAATTTTTTCTAAAATCAAAATTTTTTCTCTTGATTTTAGAAGAACAATATTACCAAGAGATTTTAAAATAAGGAGAGGCAAAACCACAAGGTATTCTGATGTCCCAATATCTTTTGGATCTATGGTTGAGGATTAAGAATACGGCACAAAGAAGTCATTTTATGATGTTCGACCTCTCTTGAAGGAACCTAATTGGATTGAGTGAACAAGAAGGTCCACTCAAGATGTTTGGTACACCAACGACTTTGAATGAGCCTTCCCAGCCTTAGTGTCATAAAGTTGATCGTCACCATCTGTAACTAGAGTATCTTAGAGTAATGGAATGTTCAAGTGTCTTTGAGAGTTTACAGTTTGAGTGATTGATATTTTCAAAGCGGGATAATGTGGTGGGTTGTTTAGGAAAGAAGCATGTGGATCAAGGGATTTCTTAATATAATCCTATTTTCTTTGGGAAAATGTGGAATAGGTAGCATATGAACTATAAAGACATACCAACTTTAGTCCAGTGCAGAACTATTTAAAGGTGATAATGTTTCTGATGAAGAGGTGGCTTGAATGCGATGGATGTGGTCGTTGATGTGATTTAATGGGTTGGGAAGTGTGCGGACTGAGACTATTGGAGGATGTTACCCTTTAGAGCCTTGATGTTGGGAATTCCCTTTTCTCAATTCTCGATTTCTTAAGTAGTTATCTAATGTCATGGGCAGTATGGAAGGAACAGACATGGTGGTGTTGTGACAATATGTCGAATATTGGGTGAATATGTCAAATATTGGGTTGGTGTTCATGGATGTTCTTTTCCTTATTTAGGAATAGGTATCCCATGGTCCGTCCTTCAAGGGAATCTTCTTTGAGATTTGATAGTTAATATGGTTGCTTAAGTTTTTGGACCTTAACTATTTAAGGGTAATACCCACGAGTATTGCTTCATAGAAATTTTACGTTTAAAATAAATTGTGGGCAACTATTAAGTTTTAGGGAGAGACCTTTTACCCTTTTTTGTAGGTAAAGGTGCAGTAGGCATACGAGGCAAGTTCTCAGTAATTGAAGTTGAGTCGTTGCCCTTCTTTGATAGGAAGCTTTATGATTTCATTATGACCATTCTCCTAAAAAAGTTAATAGTAATTTCTTGGAAGAGCTAATCCTTCATAAGAAACTCTCAGAGAGGAGTAGAATTACAAAGGAAAACTTGGAATAATTGCAAATTAAGTTGTTTCATGGAAACCTGAATGTTGTTTGAAATGCTCATGGGTGAACACGAGACAAATTCTTTCCCAAGACATCGTCTTTCACAAACAAATTTCGGATGAATTTTAAATCGACAACTGAAAAAGATTGTAAAAAATGGGATGAAATCAGGAGCAGGTGAGTGGAGCCAATGAGATGATTAAAGATAGTTTTTTTTTTGGTGGGGGGTGAGGGAGTCCATATTTAGAAGGGGGAGGCATTGTTTGAGTTGTCTCAGAGTTTGAGTGAAAACTTTCAATTTTGGTAGATTTTTTTAGAGATAAAACTTTCAATTGTGGTAGTTCGTATTGAGATAAAACTCGTTTGATTACTACACTTTTTACTTGACCTAAATTATGATTCTAATAGGTTATTGCCCATTGCATTGACACGACCTACCATGTACCCATGCCATTCGGCATGCCACCCTGGTCACTGGATTGTGCCTTCGGCATTCCCCAAACTACGGTTGTAGTGTAACATGTGGGTTGCACAAAATATGAGTTTCTAAATAAATAATTTTTTTTTACAATACTACATTCCATGACATCATTAAAAGTTTGGCCCTATTAAAATGAGCCACTGATAGTTCATTTAATTTGGACCCTGATCAATTTCATGTTAAAATTCATATATCCAAAAGGGAAAAAAAAATAGTGCTCCCCATCCCATTTCCATCTTATTTAGATTGGAACTTGGAAGAGAATAATAATAAAAGGCGTTTTTTCGCAGTTTCCAACAAATAATAGTCTTGATTCTTCCATACAATAGATTAGGTGGACTTTAAGTCCATTTGATCAATCTTAACCACAATGAGTTTTAACTCTTCAAAGCTTTCAACAAAGAAATAGTGGGTTAGCCATTGCCATGATTTGGTCAAATCAGTAGTCAAGGGTGTCATCATTGATAGAAGGCCAGTCGATTTCATCTTCCGTAGAGCTTGAATAATCGTTGTTGAAGCTTTGAGAGTGCGTGAAGGCAATGAAATCAAATATGGGTTTAAGGGCTTGGAAAAGATGGGGTTAGAGATTGGTTTTCTTGGTTTATTGGAGAAGTGGAGATAGGGTCAATTAGGGATTGAGATGGAGTTGAGGAAGAGGAGGGTTGATTGGGACGTGCAGGAGGGTTTTGAAAAACTCCCAGTTTTGAAAAATAGGGAGTTTGGTAGGTTTGGTGATGGTGGAAACTTCCCCTCTCTCTTTTCTTACTTTTGCTACCCTTTCTTGTGTCTTCTGAAGATGCAAATGAGTGTGAGAGATGTAGAGCAAATTTTTTGCTTGCTAGTGAGTTTGTGTGAGAGAGGGAGATGTTGGAAGGGAGAAGAAAGTTTTTTCAGCCTTTTGAGAGTGTTATGTCCCAGCTGTCAGATCGTAATCATCTCTTTTTTGTTTGATGAATCTGTGTTTAGTAATTATCTCCATTTTTGTTTGCTGAATCTATGTATATAAACATGCTAGGTGGGACACATTTTTAATTTGGATGTATTTTGTTAGATAGATGATATGATTGTATAAGGTTAAGTGGTTTGGTTTGTGTTAGATTCATTGTAATTTTATGCATTACAACATCCTTAAATCATTTAGTGCTTATAGTAGCTGGTATATATTTTTCGGGTGAATTCTCAACCTTGACCCTAGCCTTTGCAGTCACAAGGCATGATGCTATAATAGAGTGTACTACCTAGATTACAAGTGGGAAATTGATGAGGAGATTGGACTTTGTGCTCTGGAGACGACGATAGAGTATAGAAGATGATGTTAAACAAACAAGTTTTGAGTTTTGGATGTGTAGCTTGAATGGGATGGGATTCAAGATGTTTGAGTAATATAAGCTATAGGATCTACTTATATAGGATCTGTGGCTTGGGGTTTCTTGTTCTCTGATGGAGTAGTTTGTTAGTGTTCTATTGGGGTCATGCTTTGAAAATAATTACAAGTCATGTAATAGTGTTGGTGGTAACTATCCAAATCCATACTCTCAAGTGCATTGTCACTCTTCCTCTTCAAAATAAGTTGAAGTTTTACAAAAAAAGGAATATTCTTTGCATCTATATTTTTTCTTAATTATCTAAGGTTAAATTGTTAGTAGGTTGGTGGAGAGGAGTAAGTTTGTAACTGTTGCTTGCTTTAGTGTTAATATTTAGTAGGTTGGTTAAATTTTTTTCTTAATTATCCTGCGTTACAAGATATTTATGACATTGAAATTTCATTAGTGTTGATATGTTTTTTGCCAGAATACGCACGCTTCTTGTATCAACCAACTTCTTCATATAGTCATGTTTATTTAGTTAGGTAATTGTTTTCTTTTTCTTTTCTTTTGAAGGCGTACGTACAACAGCTTGAGAGTAGCAGACTGAAGCTCACCCAGCTTGAACAGGAGCTTCAGCGAGCTCGGCAGCAGGTTGTTCCTTCTAACTTTATTGGGTCATCCCCTCACTTGAAAACTTCACTTCACCTATATTGGGTGTTTGTGTTTACATATGTTTGTGAGAATATATATATGCTATTATTTTTGTGAGAAAAGATGTACTCTATACAGGTACTTCACCTGGAGATTGTATATGCTATTAATGTTCTGACTCGTTCATTTTCTCTTTTGCCTGCAGGGCATCTTCATTTCGAGCTCAGGAGATCAATCTCATTCAATGAACGGGAATGGTATTCCCAACACTTTGTACCTTTACTTTTTGCTTCTACTAGTACATGTTTTTTGTTGCAATTTGGTTATTCTTTTGTTATAATTGTAACTGGTTGTGCCATCTCTGATGGCTGCACTATAATCTGAGACCTTATTGCTGGAATTTAAAGGAATAGATTTCAGTGCTATTTTACATGAAATCTTTTGGCTCCTTGTTATCCGCATGTTAGCATTTGTAGGAGTCTTCATTAGAGCAATTTATTGAATCAAATCATGGCAAAAGGGATCTGATGGATTAGAATCTTCTGTATGAGCTGAACGGGTGGAAGAATTATATGACTTGTGAATTCTGAGAAGTCTGTATGTCTTTACCATAATTTAAAATTGGGTTTGTACACAGATTGAAAATAGAAGATAAATTATCATTCTAGGATAGTGTTTTGCCACAATGCGAAATGTGGGCCCATTGAAACCTCTTGAGGGTACAAGCACACTACTAATAAATAATCCTTTCAGATTATTAAGATCAATTGCGAATTACTTCCAAAATTTTGCTTCAAAAAGTTTGCAACTAGTTCACTTGTAGCTTCAAGTTGACCTTGTTTTGGAGGATTGTTTATCTTTGCATCAAATAAGTTTCCAATTCATACCCTTCCTCCTTGTTATGTGCTTGGAGTTTTACCATTTACCAATCTTAGTTTTGACTTTTTGTTACTAGTATGCTCATTCTTAGCTGATTGACCAACTGTTTTCTCTTCTACTTCTACAGCCATCTCATGTGATATTTTCGTCTAGTTGTCACTGCTTTTTTTAGGGGATATATGCACCTTCTAAATGTCATTGGTTTCCATTTGCAGGGGCGCTGGCATTTGACATTGAATATGCACGGTGGTTGGAAGAGCATAATCGGCAAGTCAATGAGCTCAGGGCTGCAGTTAATTCTCATGCTGGTGATGGTGAGCTCCGAATTATAGTGGATGGCATCATGGCACACTATGATGAAATCTTTAGGCTAAAGGGTGTCGCAGCCAAAGCTGACGTCTTCCATATGCTATCAGGCATGTGGAAGACACCTGCAGAGAGGTGTTTCTTGTGGCTTGGTGGGTTTCGCTCGTCAGAACTCCTTAAGGTAAGAGGCTATGAAAATTTAAGCATGTTATAAGTCCTGACTAGTGAGTTGAATGATAAGTGGTTTGCAATTGGCTTGTGTGGTTACGGTGTTTGATAAGTGTGAAATAATTTGTGGGCTGCATAGTTTATGGGCTGTAAACCACCCAACTCTTTTTGACTGATTTAAATTTTCTCTTTCAATCTACTTGTTCTTTCTAGCTCAGCCTTGTGTCTAATTGCAGCCATTTTTCCAACCCAGTTTGTGAGTCTTCTAATATCGATCAATGTATGTGTGGGGTGGAGGTGGATCTAGTAATGACAATAACCTTGAGAAGTTAAGCTCTTAATATGATATGTTTGTTGTTTTCTTGAGACACTTTGTTAGGTGATATCCTATCATACATTTGTAGTTTCTTCGTCATTGTACAATTTTAATTTTATGCAATACAATGGTGCTTTAAACATTTTGTGTAGCATGCTAGTTTTAAGATATGGAGGAGAAGCACCTCACATTAATGAAAGAGCCATCACACACGCCTTAGAGATACCACCTCAGCTTGACCCACTTCTCTCCTCTCCTTCCATCCCCTCTTTATCTCCTCCCTCTCTAACAATGGATTCCCTCCCCTAATTCCCACTTTCTCTCCATTTTTTCTTCTACTTCTCATTATCTCTCAGTTTGGAACATTAGGGGTTTTGTGTATTAAAGGTGTTTAAAGTCACTCTCCTACTTCCAATGAGCTATGTAGTTAAATCGTTAATTAGACCCTAATCGGTTCAGGAGCGAGATGAGATTTATCGGGATTAATCAAAATTAATCGGAATCAATCGGCCTACATTTCATACACGTATTTTCCCTATTCTTTTATAATATATTTACTTAAATTTAATGTATATTGGAATCAATCAGTCCACAATTTAAGGCAAATTATAACAAAATAAAAAAAAAAATTTCAATTTTAGATAAAGGTGCCTTTCCATATTCTTTATCATAGTTTGTTATTTTTATTTGGTCGTTTTTCTCTCTTCTTAGATTATATATATATATACATTCATTGATTTTTCTTAAACCTTTTCACACACTTGTTGCCCTATGGGTTTACTTATTATGAGGTTAAGGCAAAACTAGAAAAGTTAGCATTAATTTTCTCTCGTTTATTTATAATATTTATCATAAATCGATTAATCGGTGAATTTTGAAAGCGATTATTCGGAAAGAAATCGCCGGTTATTCGGGCTAAAAATTGTTAAAACGATTATTTCAAAATCGTAACGCTCTACTAGCAAGAAGAGATTAATCGCCGATTAATCACCGATTTAATAACACAACCAAGGAGGTTGTGGTTTGATTCTTTTTTAGAAGGTACCTCTTTCCATCACCAACTTCACTGGAAAATAAAAACACAATTTGGCAAATGTACAGTCAATCTAAGAAAGTGCTATTAAAGCGCTAACTGAAAAACATCTCCCTATCATCTTTTCAAATCACCTATCATCGTCCTTTCCCAATGTACATTATGTGTAATCAGAGATTAAGAGAATACTCTTTTTCCATATATTATATTGAGAATATAGCATGTATTTATATACAAACTATTGAGGCTATTCTAGGAAACTATATCAATTTAGGATCTCTACAATTAACCTAATTGACAGCTATATACACACACTGTAACACTCCCCCTCAAGCTGGAGCATAAATGTTAATCATGCCCAGCTTGTTACAAAGATAGTCAACCCGAACCCCATTTAAAGCTTTCGTGAAGATGTCCCCTAGTTGTTCGCCAGTTTTCACATATCCTGTAGAAATCAAGCCTTGTTGAATTTTCTCACGAATAAAATGACAATCAATTTCAATGTGCTTAGTCCGTTCATGAAACACAGGATTAGAAGCAATATGAAGAGCAGCTTGGTTATCACACCACAATTTCGCTGGGACTGTAGCTTTAAGTCCTACTTCAGTCAAGAGCTGATATATCCACATTATCTCACACACAGACTGTGCCATAGCCCTATATTCAGACTCTGCACTGGATCGTGACACAACGGTTTGTTTCTTACTCTTCCATGAGACCAAATTCCCGCCAACAAAGATACAATAACCTGAAGTGGATCTTCTATCCATTTTGGAACCTGCCCAATCAGCATCTGAGAAACATTCAATATGAGTGTGCCCGTGATTTTCATACACGATACCTCGTCCTGGTGCTCCTTTCAAGTAACCCAAAATTTGCTTTAACGCTGCCCAATGATGAATTGTCGGAGATGACAGAAACTGACTGACAACACTGACTGAGTATGCAATATCTGGACGAGTCACGGTAAGGTAATTCAACTTCCCAACCAACCTTCGATATCTTTCAGGATCTTCAAATGGTTCCCCATCACCGGTAAGTTGCACATTTGGAGTCATTGGAGCACTACAAGGCTTTGCTCCCAATTTACCTGTCTCAGTTAATAAGTCAAGAACATATTTTCTCTGAGATAGAAAGATACCTCGTTTACTCCGAGTGACCTCAACTCCCAAGAAATACTTTAACACCCCCAAATCCTTCGTGTGAAACTGAGTATGAAGGAAAGATTTAAGAGATGAGATTCCTCTAGTATTATTTCCAGTAATTACAATGTCATCCACATACACAACTAACAGAATGATACCAGCTGCTGATCGTTTGTAGAATACAGAATGGTCAGACTTGCTTTTCATCATACCAAATTTCTCAACAGCCTGACTAAACTTTCCAAACCAAGCACGAGGACTCTGTTTCAAACCATATAAAGATTTTTGAAGACGACAAACTCCCCCTGAGCAACAAAACCAGGAAGTTGCGCCATATACACCTCCTCCTGAAGATCGCCATGAAGAAAAACATTCTTGATATCAAGCTGATGTAAAGGCCAATGATGGGAAGCCGCCATAGAAATAAATAACCGAACAGAGGTCAACTTGGCAACAGGAGAGAAAGTGTCAGAGTAATCTACCCCATAGGTTTGAGCATAGCCCTTAGCAACAAGACGAGCTTTCAATCGGGCAACTGACCCATCCGGATTGACCTTAACTGCGAAGACCCATTTGCAACCTATAGCCCTTTTTCCTGAAGGTAAATCGACCAAGTCCCAAGTACCATTGTCATCTAAAGCATTCATCTCCTCTATCATTGCATCATGCCAACCAGGATGAGATATGGCTTCACGAACAGTTTTAGGAATAGAGGTAGAATCAAGAGAAGCAATAAAAGAACAAGAGGAAGACGACAAGTTATTATAAGAAACAAATGAAGAAATAGGATAAGCACACTGGCGTTTACCTTTGCGTAATGCAATAGGAAGATCATCGCTCGGGACTGGATCTGATGACGAAAGAGCAGGTGCAGGACATGAATCAAGAGGTTGACGCATGGAGTAAACCTGAATAATAGGAGGCTTGACTGGAGCTGGTTTCGAGACAGGAGCTGGTGCGGAGACAGGTGCTGAGGATGTGATAGAATAGACCAACAAATCATCATCCTCCCCCTGGCGAGTGGGAATGGGCGAAGACGGAAAATAAGGTGTGTCTTCCAGGAAGGTAACATCAATTGAGATCAGATATTTGTTAAGATTGGGACAATAACACCGATAACCTTTCTGAAGACGAGAATAACCAAGGAAGACACATTTCAAAGACTTGGGATCTAATTTAGTGACATTCGGACGAACATCCCGAACAAAACAAGTGCTACCAAATATCTTCGGGTCAACAGGAAATAATGACTTATTGGGAAAAAGGATTTTGTAAGGAATCTCACCATGAAGAACAGATGATGGCATGCGATTAATGAGAAAACATGTTGTAGACAACAAATATACTAAAGTGACGGTAGAAGTAAAAGCATTGGATTGAAAAGAAGAAAATATACTAGAATTACCTGTCATATGATCTGTGGCACCAGAATCAATGACCCACTTGGAGGATGATGAAAGAAGACAAACATCGGGTTTACCTGAATCGGCAATAGCTGTGACAGAAGGAGATGAAGACTTGAGTGATTCCTGATACTTTGAGAACTTGGCAAATTCATCAGCAGAGATAAGGACTGATTTGTTAGAGGCATCAGAAGTGATCGCAACATGAGCGGAGTGTTTTTGCCGGTTTTTAAACTGTAGCTTTCTAGTCAAACTTGGTATGGCCCGACTTCTTACAATAGTTGCAAATAATACTTTCAGAATCCGGCGTGCGAGTTTCAAACCCTTGTGAGCTGCCTCCTTTGTGTCCACTGTGATTAGACGGTCTCCCAGGCGCATAGCTGTTATTTCGACTTATCAAAGCACCACTAAGCGGAACAGTGGGAGTACTCTCGGTGCGGAGAACACGACTAAAGACATCTTGTAAAGAGGAGATATCAGACCCAAAAAGAATTTGTGCCTTAGCAGAATCGAATTCAGGAGAAAGCCCTGCTAGAAAATTCATGATAGCCATTTGCTCTTGTTGGCGTTGTTGAACCTTCACATCAGGGCTAAATGGCAGCAACATATTAAGCTCCTCATACGTTTTCTTAAATGCCATAAAGTAGTTGATAAGGGATTGATTTTGTTTTTCCACACGGTAGAATGCTTGGCAAACCTCATACATGCGAGAGAGATTCCCTTTCCCAGAGTACAAAAATTCCAAATAATCCATTAGTTCTTTAACAAATTCACAATGATTGATCAAGGCAATTACCTTACTATCAATAGAATTCTGAATCTGAAGGAACAAGCGAGCATCTTCCCTGAGCCAGGTCTGCCGTGAATCCTCAGGAGGATCATTAGTCAAATGGTCATCTTTGTCAATACTTCGCAAATAAAGACGAACAGTCTTACTCCAGTCGTGATAATTCGAACCATTTAACTTATGGTCTGTAATTTTAGACATCACAGGAATCAGATCAGATACAACTACTGACTTTGTCTCAGCCATAACAGGTCAAATAGGTCAGAACTCGGAATTAAAACCTCCAAAATCAAATTTTTACAAATTGGGTTGTTAGAAATCGTGCAAAATCTCCCCCAAATCAAGAGAAATCAGGAAAGAGGCTTGAAAAGCAGAGAAGAGCAGCTTCGATCGACTGGAAGCTTAGATCGACTGGAAGAGTCGACTGGAAGCAGACACGCAGAGGATGGATCGACTGCTTCGATCGACTGGAAGCGTCGACTGGAAGCTTAGATCGACTGAAAGAGTCGATCGGTGACTGGAAGGCTCGAACGGCGGCTGGAAGGGTCGATCGACGTCGAACGGAGGCTGGAAGGGTCGATCGACGGCTGAAAGAGTCGATCGACTTCGATCGGTGACTGGAGGACGAAGTCGACGCCTGTTGGAGGGTCGATCTGTTGGAGGGTCGAAGTAGGGTCGAAGTCGACGCCTGTTGGAGGGTCGATCTGTTGCTGGGAAGGTCGAACGGTCTTTGACCGGTGCTTGGGAAGGTCGAACGGTCTTTGACCGGTGCCTGGGAAGATAGATCGGTGGCTTGGGAGTTCGAACTGCGGTGAGAACCAAACTTCAAACTTCAAACTTCGAATATTAAGCCCTAACTTCAAACTTCGAATCTTAATCTCAAACCCTAAGTGGCTCTGATACCATGTAATCAGAGATAAAGAGAATACTCTTTTTCCATATATTATATTGAGAATATAGCATGTATTTATATACAAACTATTGAGGCTATTCTAGGAAACTATATCAATTTAGGATCTCTACAATTAACCTAATTGACAGCTATATACACACACTGTAACAATATGCAAACACCTTTCCTTACTTAGTAAAACACATACCCTTGGTATTTTGTCCTGAAGAGCCAATCTTATCTCCTCTTTGCGTAGAACCAGCTCCAACCCTTGGATAAACTCATCCTTATGATTAGAAATTGTGATAATGAAGCCACAAATTCATCCTTATAATTTGAAATTGTGATAATGAAGCCGCTAGATGCCTTAGAAGGCAACCTTCACATGGTCATATTTTCTCAATATTTAAAACGAATATTTGTTGTGTTTATGTCTAGGATGCATGGACACGTACACGCACTTCGTGTTTGGACACGACACGCCGACTTGACAATTTTTAAAAAACTAGGACTCGGAGACGCGTCGAAAAATTAAGTAGAGAAGTAGATACTGTTGCAAGAAAAAAAATAAAGTAGAAAAAAACTATAGTAGAAAAGTAGAGGAGAGAAGAAGCAAATTAAAGAAGAAGAAACAAAGATTAAGAAGAAACATAGACTATCTCCATGCTTTAGTGGTTTTTTTGCCCTATTTATCTGAAATAAAAATTGAATGTCATTCACTTTTGAAGTTCTGATCGATAAAAAACCATTAAATTAGATGGTTATTTGCAAATATTTAAAAGTAGAAAACAAAACAAAGTTGACCAAGTACCCGACGGGTGTCGAAGGCGTGTCGAGCGAGTGTCTGTGTCGGATACGTATAAGGCAAGTTTTCAAAGAGTCGGTGTGTCCTTGGTTTATGTTCATGTCTTCAGGGAGGTAAATTCAAGGGCTGATTGCTCAGCTTCTATGGCTAATGACGACAAGTCCTCACAAAATATTGAACAAATAATTTTCCAAGGAAATCCAAAAGGGTCTATCAATATTGGACAAAAATGTTGCATCAAGTTGATACCCCTAGGTGCTAGGGTAAGGGTTATGGGGTGCTATAATGTGTTTTATTTTTATTTGGTGTGTGGATTAGGGGTGGCAGCAACAAGCGCTCTCTTGTATTGAAGATTTTGTTCTTTAATTAAGGACTGGAAACCAGACCTTCCCCTCCCCACTAGAGGTTTAACAATATCTTTTCTTTCTTTCCACAATATCCTCCTACCGTACCATATGTCCACATCCAATTGCATAACAACATCTTGTTCATTATCTGTAAAGGACGAATGCCCAAACTACCCACTTCCTTACGCATACACACCAACTTGCTTTATCTTCCTCTAAAGGAAGGCGTTGTGGAAGTTTCTAACCCTTGCAGTCAGTATGGAAGGAAAGGAATAGCATGATTTTTCAACAAGTAGACAATTTCGTGTTGTACTCGTGTAGATGTTTGTTGCAGGGATGGGTATCTTATCTTCCATCTTTTGAAGGGATTTTCTTAAGAACTTGCATGCTAACTATTGATCATGACGATTTGTGGGTCTTTGAACCTAACATTTACATGTGCAGTTTTGGATCCAAGAACTATTTGAATGCTTTGTCACTGCTTGTTGAACTGAATCTAATGCAGCTCATAGCGGTTGATTTTAATGTCTAATAAAAAATTTGACTAGTTGTATAAAGTTTCACTGGTTTAAAGCTTCAGTTAATGTGATTGAGTTGCTGTAGTTAAATTTTTCCCATTTATCTCTTGAGAAAAAAATAACAAGAACAACTTCTTCCTTCCATTGATTCTTTGGTCCATGTCAGTTAAATTTTTATTTTTTTTTGGCTTGAGCGGCTTGATCATTTTGTTCCCTGTTGATTTCAACTGCATCATTTCAGCTTCTTGTGAATCAGTTGGAGCCTCTAACAGAGCAGCAACTGATGGGGATCTGCAACCTGCAGCAGTCATCTCAACAAGCAGAGGATGCGTTATCTCAAGGGATGGAAGCATTGCAGCAATCCCTGGCTGAAACATTGGCTAATGGGACTCCTGGTCCTTCAGGATCATCTGGAAATGTGGCAAATTATATGGGTCAAATGGCAATGGCCATGGGAAAGCTTGGAACTTTAGAGAACTTCCTTCGCCAGGTAACAAATCTGTTAGTTGTTAAATTTCTAATCATTGGCTTCTAACCAAGTAATACCCGAGATTGCAACTTTTCATCTTATTCTGTTTTTATATAAATTTCTCCTGGGGTTCTGCTATTTAGGTAGGTCATCAGTACATACCAATGAGTTTGTTCTGGCAGTGTTATTGGTTTGAGAAGTAGGTTGCACTTCCCACTGGTTCTACTGTTTGATCAGTTTAGCCTGACATGGATTGTTGAAATTGGTGTGTTATCCTTAACTGTCGGTATCAAGCTCAAATGTTGACACATTTGCAGATTTCCGCACTTAAATACTTATGTGGGAAAGCCGTTTTAAGCAATTCATCTTAAATCTTGCTGAAGCGACTTGAAACTCAACTATGTTGACATGAGCGAACTGTGAAACCATTTAGAATGAGTTACCTATTTTGTGGAATTCAGCAGCACTCTCAAATTTGAGGCCCTTTGTTTTTGTAAGAATAGGGTAATTTAAAATGTAAACTCCTTAATCCTGCAATAACTGATGCCTTCATCAATACCACAATAGAAACTGAATTGTCTTGTTAGCAATTCCAATCATCAATTAGTGCTAGCTTCTTTGGCAAAAATCATAAGAGAGGCAAGGTTCACCCTTTGGAAAGGAAAGATAATTTCATGTTCTATCTCTTTTTGTTTACCCCAAAATTAAAATCGTGAGTCATTTTACTGCAAGAAACCTTTGCAAACCAAGCCTACATGATCTGTCTTTTTTCGTGGCCTCTACACTTTAAAAGGACAAATAGCTTTTTGTATCTTCATCAGAATGCTACTGGGACTTTCAGTTTTCTCTTTTCAAAGAAATAGAGTCAGGTCGTTTACAATTTGAGACTAATTATCCTTTATGAGGAAGATGCTTAGGCCTGTTTATTTCGAGATGCTTCCTGATGCTGTACGTCATTATAATAATATTGAATGGTGCTTCAACACCACTTTAATAATATACACGCGTGGCAGCCGAGGAATGTAAAGCCTGAATCAGAAGCTTGGCAGACTGAGCATCGACTCTCTCCCTTTTTTTTCCCTCACTCAAACTGAGTGCTTGCTTGTATTTTGATGCATTTGCTTGCCTTTGTCCATCCATATTTCCCTTTTCTTTTACAAGTTCTTGCTGTTAATCTGATAATCATCTACTTGTTTTATCAGGCGGACAATCTGCGGCAGCAAACTCTCCAACAAATGCACCGTATATTAACAACTCGCCAATCAGCACGTGCTCTTCTTGCCATAAATGATTACTTTTCTCGGCTTCGTGCCCTGAGTTCGCTATGGTTAGCCCGGCCAAGGGAGTGAGAAATTACATATCTGCTTCATTTGATGGTATTTCACCTATGATGATTCCTGCTGAAGGGTTACAGAGCCGCATTGAATTTTTTGATCTATTGTTGTAGTTCGCACTTGGACCCTCTGCTTATCCACATGGCTTTTATCGGTCAAGGGATCCAAGTTATGAACATGATTATCTAGCTGTGAGTTCGTCGTTCTGCTAACAGTCAGGTTATGGTTACCGTGTGTTGTATGTGTATTAATCTTATTTAGAATCACAATAGCAATAAAATACAATGCATCTTCTATTGTTTATTACAGTCACCCACATTTGTGTCCAATCGTACATACTGACAAAACATCATGTTGTAGCTTGTGGAATCTTTAATTTTTATTTATGAAAGAAACGTTTGACTTGTGAAATATTGGAAGCTTAAGACCCCCATCTTATGAAAGCCCCATTCTCTACACATGGAATTATAACTCCTTGCACACCATTAGATTGATACTTCTAACTGTTATGTTGCAAATTTGATATTGCGTGTCTATTAATCTACATTCATTCTACTTGATGCTGGCATTGCACTTGCACTGTACTGGTTTGTGTTGTCAAAAAATGGAACGGCTTTCTAATCTTGAGTTGTACAAATACAAAGCTGCATGAATTGCTGGATCAGGTATTTACTGTGCAACATTTTTGTTTCCTTTTTCTGTGCTTTGCTCCTGCTTGAGAATGTAACATCGCATTGTGGCTTGGTTCAACCTAAAAGCAACTTGATTTAAGCATGTAGAGCTTGGGTTGGCACAGAGACTTGAGAACTGTGGCTCATAGAGGTTTTTGAGATCTGAAACCAAGAGTATGTTGAAACATGGAGACTTGTCTGTGATGCCTACTGGAGTTATTTGCATATGGACCTAATGATCACTGGGAACATTGGAAGTTTCAGATTGAGTTTGAGATGATTTGTTTAATGTAGGACACCTACTTGTTTTGTATTTTCTAGTTTTAGGTTTGCAATTAAGCATTTTTCAGTTATTTAGGTTGTTTGACTACTGATGTTTCTTTCTGAGAATAATGTAGTGTGCATAAGTAAAATTCACTATTTAGACTGCATGTCAAAAACCATTTACCTTACTACTTAGCCAAAATCTAGATTTTCAATATGCGCTCAACTGTAGCTTCCTGCACCATTTTCCATTACCACTGTAATTACCCTACCAAACTTCTAAGTTTTCCCATCCCTTGTAACTTTACATTATGGTTGGCGATTTTCTATCGTTTTTAATATGTGGACCTTTGAAGGTCATTTTCAGATTTAGCCACGTCCTTCAGATAAGCTAGCAAGGTGGTTGATGGATTTATGTCTTTTTCAGTTATGTATACTGGTTGCTGGCACCAACTGTCTGTCATGCTGTTCTTATATTTGTGCCAAAACTGGCAACTTTGGATTGTTTGTTCTTGTTAGGATGATTGGCAAATCTTTCTCAACTTAAGCATTCTCCTAGTGAGATGGGAAATGAACTTCCTCTTGCGATAAGGTATTGGCCCCTTGTTATTATTTGCGAGTGTTTCTAAAGGATTCCTGATGAACCATTTAAATGAATTTAGCAGAGTATATTATTTTCCTCACTAAGTCTTACCAGTTGAGCTAACACCACTTGGATCCCTGTGTCGTGTTAAAGTGTTCTATAAAAGGGACTGTATTGTATAAAAGGAGTTTGAAATAGTACCAGTAGAAGAGCCTTGATGTTGATGTCAGTGAGTTTTTCATCAACAGACCGTGATAGAGTTGCTGTTGAGCATCAAGAAAATCAGGTTTCCCTAAACGTTTGTGCTTTGTTTTACTATGTTTCTCAATCATCTGTGGCAATAACACATCAAACTTCTTGTGCAAACGTTTCATTCCACCTTGAATCCCTTGCAAATCCATCCATGCAACTGAAGGTATAAAATCACCAATGTTAAACAACCCAGCTGTTGTCAATAGCTCAACAACCATGTCCTTGAACTCATTCTGTTCCCTTTGTTACAAGCACCCGTTGGCTTAGAATAATTTGCCCTAACATGTTCGCCATAGCATATTGTCAACATTTCTGATATCACCACTGGTTCACCTTGCAAACTAGATGCCATCATGGCTTCAAGCATATGACCTAATTTGGCTCGCCTCACATGAGCCCAATCAGCAAGTGCCTTGCCCCCAAGCATAAGTTAACTTTCAGGGTAACTTCCATCGCTGTCTATAGTCAGCAAAAACCATGTCTTGGGTGTTGTACGCTAAATAAGTTGCCCCTGAATTCGGGGCGATTTGAAAAATTCCAAATGCCTTGAGACATGCACGTGCTACGCCCGATGCTGCAGGTGCCCAGCTTTAGGTACATGATAGGTCCATACTTGATGGATAGGTTGGCTAGGGCAACATGTGGCATGCTGCCCAAAAGGAGCAAGGCCCCGATACCCGGGGGCTTGGCACACAATGAAACGCGTAATGGAGAAGAGGCGAGCTGCATAGAGGAGCTCAGAACAAGGGTAGTGGCCATGATATGGGTTTCTGTGTGTCTCTATAATGTATTATATATCACAGGGGAGGGGGTGGTGGTTGTGTGCAGTTCACGGGGATGATACTAGCCTCTGGTCTTCTTTGACATGTTTTGTGCATTATTGGCATTCTCTATCATCATCATGTCATGTGGAATTTGGCAAGTACAAACTGTCTGTTCTTCTGGGCTGCCATCACTTACCAACAGGGATCTCATGTTGACCTGATTAACTTGAACATAACTCAATTGAACAATAAAGAAAACAACACGGAGAAGAAAGGGACTGAGCTTATGCTACTTACGTATACGTACATTACAGTATCTACAAATGTGTAACCAAAATAATGTGTGCAATCTTCTATGCTTGTGTTACCAATTATATATAGAATACTTTGTCTTGTACATGTCACAATGTAAAATCATAATCTAAATATTTTGGCCAACGAGGTGCCAGATTTGTGGCGTTCCGAAGCCTTTCACCTTTCGGTACAGGTCGAAGATTTGAAACACTTAAACATCAAGAATTCTAGGCAGCCAGGGCTACCAACCATTTTTTGGCTAGGGTTGAGCTCTTTTACACTTCTACCCCTTCTATAAATGATGTTTGTGGTTGTGTTTTAAAGAGAATGAATAAAAATGTAAAATAACCCAACCCGTGACCAAAAAATGACCGATAGCCCTGGCTGCCTAAACTTACTCCTTAAACATACCCATGGTTCTTTATTTTAAAAAAAAAATGTCAACAGGGACTATATATGGCAACGAAAATTCTAGGGGTCGAGGGAGGGAAAGGGGCGAGGGATGAGTGGAAGCCACCCATCCGCCTCGAGATGAGCGTCATCGCGCATCTCAAAGCTGATGGGCTCATCTCGAGGCGGATGGGTGGTTACACCCCTCCCTCGACCCCTAGCAAAGCTCAAACATCAATAAACTGATGAATAGTACATTGTCCCACCTTCAAAAGAGGAAATAATAAGGTTATCTAATCATGGTTCATGGAGATAGAATTAGAAACACAGACCAAGTAAAAGTCAACTTGTAAGCCAACCCACACTTCATTGACATTTTGTAGAACCTTGAACACTTTCTTCACAATTTCTTATTTGTTAATGTAATTCATCGCCTTCCACCAACTCCCTAGTTTCTACACAGAATTAAGAAACTCTCTTTATGTCAAAAAATATTTTGCTACTTCCCTCACCCTTCAAATAGTATACCAACTCTGTCTATTATTCTTTACAATTATATCTTGTTCACATCTCAATTTTCTCTTCCCATAGCTTCTCCTTGTGGCCAATGTTATTGTTCACCAACCTGGATTGCTGCAGTTTTTCTAGTATTTGTTGGTGGGATTATTGTTGTAGCTGTTCTAGCTTCACAGGGAGTCATCGGCTTGCTAACCATCAAATACAACATAGTTAACACTTCTCTCACAGAATTCGATCTTATGAACAATGCACTTCATTACAATCTTGCACTCAACATCACTCTTAGGAATCCAGTTGATAATGATGTCTTCTACCGACAGATAGAATTTCAAGCTTGTTACAAGGACAGGCACCTTGATACTGTAATGATGGGAACCTTCTCTCAACTCAATAAGAAGACCAACATGTTAAGTCCAGTCTTCCTAGGGCAATCACCAATGTTCCTAGCAGGATCAGAGCTTAGTGATTTTATTAGGGAGAGGGCTAATGGAACTTTCAATATTGATATTAAGTTATATCTTCGATATATGGTCTATGACGATGATGATGAAGGCGGTGGTAAGAAATGCAAACAGAAGAATGAGTGTGGTTTAAGCATTCCTTTCCAATCCAATGGTACATCAGTTGGTACATTTAGCATATTGAAGTGTAAAGGTTCAAATTAGGAAGAGATTTTCATGAAATCGTTTGCTGACAAAAAAAAAAAAAAAAGTTCTATCCAATGTAGTGAAGGTTATGCGACTTGATCTGATTTTCCCTACATTATATCTTGGTATATTAGTTGATAATTTGCGAAAGATTAATGACTACTTCATCTCAGTGGACCTTGCTGTTACAAGGACTGGAAGCTTAAAATAAAATACAAAATTAAGTTCATTAACAAAAGTAATATAAAAATATGGTTTCCCACACTTCATTATAATAGGATAGCTAGTATATCTGCGAGTTGGAACGAACATTGGATTAGGAGGAAAAGTTTCTTGTCAGTTGTAAACCATGCATCTTAAGGAGGAAAGGAAGAAAATATGCAGTCCTCGGGTATCCCATAGATTCCGTGGAAACCAAACACACCCTTGGAAATTTGTGGGTAGACAATCCATAGTAGCTATTTGTGCAGGATTCATTCTGTGCATGCATGTTTTCAACCCACTAATGTTGAAAAGTCAATTGTGTGAACCCGACAATTTACACATGTGAAACTCAGTTGCATACTACATTAAATTAACATTTTTGTAACAACCCCAAAACAGTAAAACTTTTCAGTTGTAACAGTCCACCAAATTATTTTAAGTCAAAACTAAATTCAATAAAAAAAAATGAAAAACAGGTTTCACAAAAACAATTGTTAAAATAAATTGAATAATATGACTTGTAGCACCATACTTTTCATGGTGATACATTATTGCATCACTTTGTTTGTGAAAATGTGTAAAAATGGATTGTTATGATATTGTTTTGGGGGTTGTTACATAAATGTCAATTTGGTGTAGTGGCAATACAACTTCTAAGAGCATCTCCAATCACCCCCCCCTTCCCCCCCCTAAAATAGCTTTTTGGGTTTCATCGAGAAAATTCTTGCTCTAATCATCCCCCTAAACACTTCCCTACAATAACTTCACATACAACTTTCTCCTAAATTTAGGGAGAAGTTAATCATCCCATATATCTCATATAATAAAAAAATATTTTTAATATTTAATTTTCTAAATTAAAACAAATCAAAAATAAAAACAAAAACAAAAACAAAAACAAAAGAAGCCCTCAACTACCTTTCCCTCTTCTTTAATAATATTATAATAATTGAAATTAATAATATTATATATTTAAGTTGAAATTAATAATAGTATATATTTAATAATATTATAATAATATAATTGAAACAAATAATAGTATAATTATATTAAGTTTATAGAAAAATTGAAGATATATTAAAATAATGATAAAAAAGTTAAAATAGAAGACGTGGTTGGAGTGATGAAGAAATAGATGACCCCTAAATTTAGCTTTTAATTAAAATGAGGGATGGTTTTTACCATTGGAAATGCTATAATACAATCTTTTCAGCCAAACTTGCTTTAAGGCTTCAATTTTTTGATTCAGTTAAAACACAAACCTAGCTCACCACTCAGCAAGGACTTGATGTCCTTGTTATCTTTATTGCACTTAAAAGATCGGATCTCTAGTTGCTCTTTGATGAAAACAGAACCTCATATGGAATAAAGTACTGTTTGGATGTTCCGGGGATCACGACACACCATGATGGATAGGTGTGAAGAGAGAAAGGAGACTCTGCTCATATTGATCTGACGTCATTACAGAAAATAATGTGTTTCTTGATATGCAATCCAACATGGAACCAAAATAAAATCTCACCCATACTATATGTCCAAGAAGTCATTCAAGGGGAATAGTTCTCAACTTTGTACTGTATCTTGAGACCTCCGGTTGATAAATCAATTGGTTGATCGGTCGTTCACTATCCTTAGTGAGAGGGTTCAAGTTTGAAACTCTCAAAGAAATTGAGTGAGTTTATTAAGAGCACATTCTCAGTATTTGATTAGATACAGGCATGGATTAGGTGAGTTAGTAGGGAGTAGGGATTAAATAAGATGTTAGCAGGGAATATGGCAAGCAAGCATCAGTAAATTGCAAAGTATCATCCCACCTGCAAAAGAGAGAATAAGGTTATTATCTACTCATTGAAGATAGATTTATACAGACCAAGTAAAGGTCAACTGATAAGCCAACCCCACACTTCATTGACATTAATTGTGTCATGCAATGCGTATAACCTTAGAACGACCTTAAACAATTTCTTGTTTTATTAATGTAATCCGCCGTCTTCCACCAACCTTCCAGTTTCTACACACAAACAAGTTTTCTTACTATTTCAAAGTATTTTGCAACTACCCTCAAACCCTTTAAATAGTTTACTACCTTCATTTCTTCATTACGAGCATACATCTTCGTATCTCAACAACAATCTTTTCTCTTCCCATGGGTTCTTCTTGTGTCAGATGTTGCTTGGCGCTTACCTGCGTTGCTGTATTTGTAGTCTTCTTTGGTGGGATTATCGCTGTTATTGTCCTAAGTTCATTGGGAGTCTTCAGTGGGCTAACCATAGAATATAACATAGTTGACACTTCTCTCACGGATTTCGATCTCATGAACAACACAGTACTTCATTACAATCTTGCACTCAATATTACTCTTCGGAACCCAAGTAAAGCTAGAGTCCACTACCGACGGATTGAACTTCAAGCTTATTACAAGGACAAACACTTTGACACTGCAATGATGGAAGCTTTCTCCCAACGCTCTAAGAAGACTAACATGTTAAGTCCAGTCTTCCAAGGCCGATCACCAATACTCCTAGGAGGATCAGAGCTTAATGGTTTCATCAGCGAGAGGAGTAATGGAACTTACAATAACGATATCAAGTTATATCTTCGATACAGGATATATGATAATGAAGGTATTTGGAAATGTTGGGATTTAACCAACTATGTGAATGAAAAAGAATATAAAGAAAAACAAGAGAGAGTGTAATCTCTTAGAACTCTGATGTGTAAAGAACTTACTTCATTCACCTTCATTGAAACCAAATAATACATGGGTTTAAATAGAACTTACATGACCACTTAGTAAAAGACACATCTCTTAGTAAAAGACACTTAGTAATACTAAAAGACACATTGGAACACCAAAAGACACATCTCTTCTAGAACTAGTCTAGATTAATCTCTAACATCCCTCCTTAAGCTAGACTATCACCATTCCAAGCTTCTTCTTCAACTTGTTGAATGTGTCGGTCTTCAAAGCTTTAGTGAAAATATCGGCAACTTGATCTTGAGATCTGCAGAATTTCACATTGATATGTCCCTCCTTAACCAAGTCTCGAATGAAATGATATTTGATCCTTATATGCTTGCTTTTGCCATGAAAAATCGGATTCTTTGTAAGTGAAATAGCCGAACTGTTATCACAAAACAGTGTAGGAGAACTAACAGGTCCATGCTTGAGTTCACTCAAAACCCAAATCAACCAAAGTGCTTGACAAGATGCAAAAGCCAGTGAGACATATTCGGACTCGGTTGTAGAGAGAGTCACAATAGCTTGCTTTTTAGATGCCCATGAGATTGCGCCGGAACCAATATTAAAAACATATCCGGAAGTGCTCTTACTATCATCAACACTTCCTCCCCAATCACTATCACAATAACCTACCAAACTTGGTTCTTCAACTTTCGTGAATTGAATGCCTTCATGAATTGTTCCACTCACATACCTTAAGACTCTTTTTCCAGCTTCCCAATGATTTTGCCTAGGAGATTCCATGAATCTACTAAGCATACTCACCGCAAACATAAGATCGGGTCTAGTGGAAGTCAAGTACATAAGACTACCAACAAGACTTCACTACAAAAAAACAGGATGTTAGCGGCGGTTTTGTAGCGACGTTTAAGTAAAACCGCCGCTGCATGCTATATATAACGACGGTTGGTCGACCGTCGCGGATTAATAGTATTTAATGGCGGTTCCTTTAAATGGCGACGGTTGTAGCCGTCGCTATATGTAAAATCAGTTTTTATAATCGAACTAACCCTATACCTAATTTTATAATTATTTTACTCTCCATCATCCCCACCTCTCCACCTCCCCTATACCTCTCCACCTCTCCACCTCCCCTATACCTCTCCACCTCCCCTCCTCCTCCCTTCCCTCCCTTTCTAGAGCAACCCTATTCTTTCAATCTTGTTGGATTCCTCTCATTGTAAGTAGATATTCCTAAAACCTCCACTGATTATATCATACTCTGTTTTTGTTAAAAACTGTTTGTATATTCTGTTTGTATAATATGTTTGTATAATCTATTTTTGTATAAACTGTTTGTATAATCTGTTTTGTTTTTGTATAATCTGCAGTTTGTATAAATCTACTCACCTCGACTGTATAAACTGTTTGTATAATCTGTTTTTGTATAAACTGTTTTTATAATCTGTTTTGTTTTTGTATAAATCTGTTCTGTTTGTATAATCTGATCTATTTGTATAATCTGTTTTTCCATACCTCTTATTCCTGTTGTGATTGGAATGACACCACTATTAAATAACTAAGTTTGGAGTTTTAGATTGCTATGGGCTGCATGATCCATTGCCTGAATATATCTTCAAGTAATAATCAAACATTGAAGACAAGAGATGGGTAGGAGAGGGCAATTGGTTGAGGGCCTACTAGCTAGTAGCTAGCAAAAAACAATGTGTAAGAGAAGTTCCCATCCCTCTTATGTTGGGTATGGACCCAAAAATCTTTGAGCCAAACCAAACCACCCACCATGGTCCATTCGACCTGTTATTTTAAGGGTGATACCCTACACTACCATTGGCTTGTGTCCCCCCTCCAACCCCCATTGTCATGCCAACCCGTGATTGATATTTAGCTCTCAATCATCAATATCTAACCTATCTATACATGAAGAGCTTCCATTTTAATTTCATGGAGAGAGCTCAAGTGCGTTTTTGCTTTGTGTTAGACAAACAATGACAAAGAGCAAAGGGAAAGCACACACAAGTAAGACAATGATTCACTGGTTCAGTATAGTGTACTTGACTCCACTGCACATAAAAATGTCAAATCTGTTGCGGGTGAGAATCCAGTAGACCTCATGCAGGGGTTGATATGTTGTCTGTCAAGTTTGTTACAATTAGCAATACATACTGCACATCTTTGATCACCTTAACTCATTGTCAAATTTATGACTCTTGACGAAGGAACACATCCTCTACATACAATTACCAATGGATATATCAACCTTGATTTATCTTATCTTTTGACCTTGAACCTCAGCAGGATGGACTACTTTAATTGTAACTGAAAAAATGATTTAATCAGAGCTCATGTCAACTTAGCTTGCTGGTCTGTTGCCTGGTTCATGAGTTCCTATCTTAGCTTGCTGATCTGCTGCCTGGTTCCTCTCTCTAAAGACAAGAGGGTCTAACACAGAACAAGCTTTCCAGAGTTTCCTTGATACTGTCAACTAGCTCCAAGTAGCATGCACCACAGAATTGCTGGTCTTATTTTCAGCAGTTTTGACTGTAATGCATATTACTGTATTTCTAGTTTGAAAAGTTTTAAGTGCAATGCTGAAACCAACCATCTAGTTACCTAATTCCAAAGCCTCATCATAGGTCATGGCTCACCTTGCAGGGAAGATGAGTGTTTTTAGAATATGGATGGGTTAGAAACAAGAGGCAGGGAGTTCAGGCCCTTATTTACTTGGACTGCTAGTGTACATGCATTATATGTTGTTGGTGTGCATGCATTATATGTTTAGTTTAGTTTGATTCAATAAAAAAATGGAAAGAAAACTAAAAGTATTATAGAAAACTTTGCTCTTTCCATGAGTTTGAGAAGTATCACCTCTTTCTCAGCAGGAAGTTCAATCTCATATAAAAAGATAGATCTCTTCCTGAACCTATAAAACCAAAAGAACACATGCTTCATAAGAGCAATCTTGTTGTTGCTTGGTGAATGAGTCTCTGTTTTTAAAACAGAGCAGCATGAAGCATTTTCCTGCTGGTCTTATTTTCAGCAGTTTCTGGTATGGCACACCATGTATATGGCACAAAACAAATTCACTTCATATATGTTCAGTTAGATCCAACGTAAAAGGTTTATTTCATGCTTTAGTTTCTGGTAGAATACAAACAATATCTATAGACTGTAAGTGTGATTACTTATCATCAATTTGTGTCTTTTAGGCCTGGATTCTGACACATAACATTGCTTGATCTTTCGACCCTTTCACAATCAGTTGAATCTGCCTGACCTACAAATGGTGAAAAACTTGTGACGAAACTGAACCATGATTAGCAAACCTTTAGGAAACATTCGGAAGAAAATAAGGAGATAGAAGATATTCCACAGCAGATAAATAAGGAGTGTGCTGTAGATACTAACTAAAACAACAGTGGAGAGTTAGGAAGATGGGGATGAAAATGAAGCAATGGAATGTCAAAAACCTATTGTTAGCTAAGAGGAAACTGGGATGTGAAATTCCATTTTTCAGTGAGCTAACAGATTTTCATTCTATCTCATTGTAATCCTACAAATTCATTCTATACAATGCTTCTATTCTTTCTAAATCAGTCTTCAGTGATACTTATGCATTTGTTGTTTGAATTTTGATATGAACTTATTTTTCAATCTTTGCGAGTGTTTATAGACAGAATTTTATAATGGTTTTTATATAAGTTTCATAACTTTCTTCTAGTTAGTTATTATTATTGTTTTCAAGATTTTAAACCAAGTTGTTGGTGTAAACTGTAAAGTGCGATCTGCATGATATAAGTATTAAGGGACTGAAAAGGATTGCATTTGTATACATGTATCACCAAACATATGGTATATTTTTGTGCAGTACTGTCTGGTATATCTTTGTCAAGTAAGACTGCATGCTGATTCCTACTGATAATATTACTATCTTGGCTATCATCAATTGTATTAATTTCTCTTGTATATGGTATATATTACCACCAAACACCACGAACGCGTGCTATAGAGCAATTGATCAACTTACTATTTTATTTTATTTTTTCTAATTTATTGTAACTTTCTAATTTATTTTCACTTCCTATTCTTTCTTTTTTTTCACGTAATATTCAGTTAACTTGATTATTTAACTTAGACTATTATTTCGAGGAAGAAACGAAGGAGGAAGAAGAAGGAGGAACATTCAAATAAGGAAGAAGAAGTGACTGTTGGTGGTCTCTCGTGCTCGTTTGATTTGTCCATCATCTTAGTTCTTCCATATCCCTCACGGTATGTCTAACTTTTGTATCTTTCTCATAAGCATGTTATCATGTATTTAGTAATAAACAAAACAACATGTTTTAGATTTCTTACTGGCATGTTTGCAAACAAAACAACATGTTTTAGATTAGTAGGATTGAATTTATTAGTTGTTTTGTTTTGATTGAATTCAGATATTTTGAAATGGACAAAACTTGGATTTCTATGCCGAGGAATACACTTGAATATGCGGAAGGATTGAATCAGTTTCTGGATTTTGCATTTGCAAACAAGTCATCTGATAATAGAATAAAGTGTCCTTGTCCTCGTTGTGCTTTTAGAAAATGGGAGACTAGAGAAGTGGTGTATGATCACTTGATTTGTAGACCATTTCCGAAAGGGTACACTGTTTGGTTACAACATGGGGAGTTGGGTACAAGTCAAAGTTCTACTGTCATGCATGTAGTGCAAGATAGTCAGCCTATTCAAGATCCAATGCAAGACATGATCCATGATGCTTTTGCTTTTTCTAGGCACTATGCCCATGAAGAATCTTCCACATCACATGGACCACATGAAAGGGATGGAAGGATGGGGGGTATAAGCAGTGGGTTGAATGATGAAGTTAAACAGTTTTTTGAGTTGCTAGAGGATGGAGGGCAAGAGCTATATGAAGGGTGTTCAAAGTACTCAAAATTATCTTTTTTGGTTAAACTGTATCACATTAAGTGTATTTGTGGGATGAGTGACAAAGCAATGTCGATGATAGTAGAGTTGATTCATGATGCATTCCAACATGCAAGGATCCCCGAAACTTTCTATGAGGCCAAGAAAACCATTAATAAACTTGGTCTTAATTATACTAAGATACATGCATGTCCGAATGATTGCATGTTGTACCGGGGATTGGATAAAGATAGACAAACATGCAAGCAATGTGGCACATCTAGATGGAAGCTAAATACCAAGGGAAATGCAAATAATGTGCCTATAAATGGTAAGAAAAGAAAAAGGCAACCTGCAAAGGTTCTTCGTTATTTTCCATTGATACCGCGATTGCAACGCTTGTTTATGTCTTCTAAGACTGCTGTTGATATGAGATGGCATGCTAGTGAGGATAGCAATGATGGTTTGATGCGACATCCGAGAGATTCTGAGGCATGGAAAAAATTTAGTTTAACATTTCCTGAATTTGCTTTGGATGCACGTAATGTACGCCTCGGCTTGGCTAGCGATGGGTTTAATCCTTTCGGGAATATGAGTACTAGTTATAGCATTTGGCCAGTGGTTCTAGTTCCGTACAACACTCCTCCTTGGAAATGTGTGAAACAAACTTCCTTCATTCTTTCAATGATCATTCCTGGTAAGCGGATGCCAGGCAATGATATAGACATTTACTTACAACCTCTTATTGATGAACTGAAGGAGTTGTGGGTTGGTGTAGAAGCATATGATGCTTCGTTGAATGAAAGTTTCACAATGCGAGCAGCTTTAATATGGACAATAAGTGATTTTCCAGGGTTAGGGACCCTATCAGGGTGGAATACACATGCTAAACTAGCTTGTCCTTCATGTAACTTTGATGCAGAGTCTTGCCGCCTTCCACATAGTAAAAAATGGTGTTTCATGGGTCATCGGCGTTTTCTAAATGCTGGTCACAAGTTTAGATTGAACCGAGTTCGCTTTAATGGCAAGCAAGAAAAAAGGAATCCACCAATACAACTATCAGGAACAGATATTTTGAAACAAGTAGAGAATATTAATGTTACATTTGGAAAGACACCCGAAGTTGAAGTTATTGGTAAAAGAGCTCGTGGGCAAAATACTAGAGTTGGTGAGGCGCAACAATGGAGGAAGAAAAGCATATTTTTTGATCTTCCATATTGGGAGCATAACTTGATCCGTCACAATCTTGATGTGATGCATATTGAGAAAAATGTGTGTGACAATGTGATATACACCTTGCTTAATGAAAGTGGGAAGACTAAAGATCATCTTAATGCCCGAAAAGATCTTCAATCAATGGGTATAAGAGAAGATCTCTGGCCAAATGAGAATGGGAAATACCTTCCTAGTCTTTTTACAATGACTAATGCAAAGAAGGACATATTTCTTAGGACTTTGAAACATCTCATTGTGCCAGATGGTTACTCAAGTAACATATCCAGATGTGTTGATTTGAAACAGCGTAAGTTGTTTGGGTTGAAAAGCCATGATTGTCATATTCTTATGGAACAACTGCTGCCAATTGCAATTAGAAATGCATTGCCTACTCCAGTGTCTGCAATTTTGGTTGATTTGTGCTCATTTTTTCGACAAATATGTGGTAAAGTGTTGAATCCTCAAGACTTGGACAATCTACAACATCGAATTGTGCTCACACTTTGCCACATGGAAATCATATTCCCCCCTTCATTTTTTACGGTCATGGTTCATTTAGTAGTTCATTTGGTTGATGAAGTCAAACGTGGAGGCCCGGTACATTATCGATGGATGTATCCTATAGAGAGGTAAATATCATAAATTAAACCTTATGAATTATCACTTGATTTTCTTATTCTAATACATTTACTTTTATAATCCTGAAGGTACTTAGGTCATTTGAAGTCCTATGTACGTAATAGGGCACAACCGGAAGGGAATGAAACTGAAGACTCATTCTATGAGAATACGCCTTATCAACAACAAGACTTAGATGAGTGGTTTCAAGATGATAATGTAGATTTTCCATTGGCAAGGGATGATATAGATGATGAACCTGCAATCAATGCTAATAATGACAATATTATAGAAGATGAAGATTTTGTATGAAAAATTATGTTTGTTATAATACATTACCATGACAATTTTGCTTATTGTTTACAAACATGTTGTCTTCTCCTATTGATTATATAATTTATTATTTCACAATTTGACTTTTGTTTGAAGTTTCAGTGATGCCTAGGCCTAAACGTTTTCAAGTTGAATCGGATCCTATAGATCGACCGACAAAATCTCGATCCTTTGAATCTAGTGCTCGGTCTCATCCAGCTGCTACATCTGTCTCTCATCCAATTGCTACCTCTGAGTCTCATCCAGCTGCTACATCGATCTCTCAGGCACCTGCTACATCAGTCTCTCATCCACCTAATGATATTGAGTCTCATCCAGTTGCTACACCCGAGTCACAGTCAAGTGTTCATGAACGCAAATCCAGAAAATATTGGACAGTGAATACAATTGGTATGTTATTTAAACTTATTCAAGAAAATAATATGTTAATCGCTAATTTTGAATGAAGTATAACGAATATCAACTTGTCCTAGATGAGCAAGGGCTAATAAAAGAATCTCGTATGAGGGCACATGATGTTTGGTCACTTCCTAGAGGCACAAAAGTGATGATTCCATTTAACACTGAGCATCAACCTATTGGAGATGCAGCTGGTCTCTTAGGAAGTTTTTTAGGAGAATTGGGATCCGATTTTAAGGCTTTTCCAGTTGGATACAACTCTTGGAAGGATGTGCCAAAAACTTACAAGGATGGCGTGTATACTACTATTATACAGGTATGGCTTAATTTATGCTTGTCACTTACCTTTTTTGTAAGATTATTGATAACGATTTGAATAATAATGACTATTATTTTTGAAGAATAAACTACATGTGGAAGATCCAATGGCAGACCATTATATCTTGCAAAACATTGGAAAGAAATGGAAGGACAATAGGCATAAATTGTTCCATGAGTTTTATGATCCTACACTGTCCAGAGATGCTAATATTGCAAAACATCCCAAAGGCATTGATCGTAATGATTGGGCACATTTTATTGACTACCGCTTGGATGAAAGGACAAAGGTAACACAATATTTACATTATTCATTTAGATAACTAGGAATATGCTAACAATATGTTTTTATCTATACATTGATAGGAAAAATGCAAAAAAAACATTGAAATTCGGAAGAAACTCACCGATCCACACACAGGAGGATCAAAAAGCAATTCCAGGTTAAAGGCTGAGATGGTAATTAATATTTTACATCCTACCATACTTTAAGTTATCATTCTCAACAATATTATTTAAAGTTATATGACTTCATAATATCGGTGTAGGAATATGAACTTGGGAGATCTGTGAGTAGGGGAGAGGTGTATATTGCAACACACACAAAAAAGGATGGGTCTTATGTAACTGACGAAGCGAGACAGATAAGTGTAAGTAATTAAACTATTTTTTTTATTGAACTATATTAATTAATGTTTAGATAAATTTTGAATTCAAAGTTTGATGGCTTGCCTCATTAATGTAGGAGAAAATTTTAGAGATTGAGAAAGAAGATTCCACATCACGATCTATATCACAACAAGATTCACTTGCTAAGGTGTTAGGAAAAGAACATTCAGGTCGAGTTCGAGCTTTGGGATTCGGGCCATGTCCATCTCAAGTTTTTGGCAACACCAATAGTAGGTTTAGTGGGATGATGTCCTCACAACCAACGCAAAACACTGATCTTCAAGTGCAACAGAAAATTCACCAGCTGGAGTCACAGTTAGAGGCAGAGAAATTAAAGAGGAAGGGATATGAGGGAGCATTTACATACATTTTTCAGAAGTTGGATGGAAATGTGCCTGCTGAGTTTGCAAGATTATTCACTACACCCGTATGTTTCTTTGCCTTTACATTATTTTAATATATATTAGTTAACAATGATATTGGTTACTTACTAAATATAAATCAATTAATTATTGTAATTTGGTTCAAGTTTAGAGTAATATTGTTGACTCATCATTTTCAGGCACAAGATGAAGAAAGTGGGCAAGCTTCACCAGCAACTGCAAGGCCCTCATCACCCTGTCAAAATACTAATAAGGATCTTCATCGGCTCCACTCTCCATAGCATTGTCTAATTTCTTTCAAGAACGTGGTACAATTTCAGCTGTAGTAAATTTGATTTTAACTATCAAACTTCAAGAAATTCTACATGTACTAGCTTTGATATATTGTTAACTTTGATGATAATATAGGTTTTTTTTTGTTAAAGTTGATGATAATATAGTTGAAGTCAAGTTTTCTTTGATGATTTCGATATAAAATAGTTGTGTAAAATTGTGGGTTGTTTACAGATTGTTTACAGGTTGAAAAATGTGATTACAGGTTAAAATGTGACTACAGATTGTTTACATATTTCTAGTGCGCATAATAGAATTATCATGATAATAATGACAGGCATTAGCGGCGGTTTTAACCGTCACTAACAGAATTACCAATTTGAATTTGGCGGCGGGTATAAACCGTTGTAAGCGCCACGGACTATAGCGGCGGTCAAGAACCGTCGCAGAATAGTGTAAAACGTCAATTCTTGCCCTGTATTTAGCGACGGTTAACACCCGTCGCTATATGGTATTTAGCGACGGTTCTACCGACGGTTACTACTAACCGTCGCTAAATAACATACAGCGACGGTTATGCCAGCGGTTGCAAAAAACCGTCGCTGAATGCTCTTGTGACGCCTTTATTAGCGGCGGTTGGCCAACCGTCGCTGTATTCTGTAGCGACGGTTAAAACCGTCGCTAAACACTTTTGAAAACCGTCGCTAAACACCTGTTTTCTTGTAGTGCTTCTATAAAGAGTTCCATCAACATGCCTATTGTCTTCACATTTGCTTAGCTTCAAACCAGCCTCCATAGGTGTGCTAATTGGTAGTGCGCCCTCCATTCTAAACTTTCTTAATAAATCTTTTGCATACTTCCGTTGAGTGATGATAATCCCATCTCTTTGTTGTTTAACTTCAATGCCCAAGAAATAATGGAGTAGTCCCATGTCGGTCATCTCGAACTCATTCATCATAGCTTTCTTGAAATCTTCATTCATACTTGAACAACTTCCGGTGAAGATTAAATCATCAACATATAAGCATACTATCAAAAACTCACCATGAGATCCTTCCTTGGTGTATAGAGTATGTTCAAATGGACATCTTTTAAAACCATTCTTCAAAAAATAGCCATCAATACGACTATACCATGCCCTTGGTGCCTGTTTAAGCCCATATAAGGCTTTTTTTAAATGACATACTTTCTTTTCTTCTCCAATAGTCACATAACCAGGTGGTTGAGTTATATAAACTTCCTCCTCAAGAAAGCCATTCAAGAATGCCGATTTCACATCCATTTGATAGACTTTCCATTCTCTTTGAGCTGCCAATGCAAGTACTGTTCGAATTGTTTCAAGGCGAGCCACGGGTGCAAATACTTCTTGGAAATCAACACCATACTTTTGTTTGTAGCCTTTCACCACCAAGCGTGCTTTGTGCTTATCAACCTCGCCTTTTGAGTTCAATTTTGTTTTGTAAACCCACTTCACATCAAGGGGTTTCTTGTCATTTGGGAGATCAACAAGTTCCCAAGTCTTGTTTCTTTGAATAGCATCAATTTCATTATCCATTGCAAGCTTCCACTTCTCATCTTTAGAAGCCTCTTCAAACATAATTGGATCGGCATCAACAAACAAAGCAAAATTAACCAAATCATCATCCAAATTGCTACTTGTTTGTTCATAAAGATCTTGGATACTCCTTGTCTTTTTCGAAGGGGAACTTGAAGTTGAACTTGAACTTGAAGATGAAGAGGGTGATGAAGTAGAATTGGGAGAAGAAGGTGGAACACCAACCTCTTCGTTTTCTTCAATTGGAGCTTCAATTTCTTCTTCGATTTCTATGCAACTTGAATTTTCTTTGGTTGCATTTTCTATCCAATTCCAAGATTCTCCTTCATTGAACTTCACATCACGGCTTATAATGAGTTTCTTGGTGAGGGGATTGTACAACTTGTATGCCTTGGAACATTCACTATATCCAACAAAAATGCATTTCTCGGACTTGTCATCTAGCTTCTTCCTTCTTTCATCCGGTACATGTGAATAGGCAATGCTTCCGAAAATTCTCAAGTGATCAACACTTGGTTTGTGTCCGCTCCAAGCTTCTTGTGGCGTCTTGTCTTGCACACTTTTAGAAGAGGAACGATTCAACAGATAAACAACACATGCTACCGCTTCCGCCCAAAAGGAATTTGGCAATCCCTTGGCTTTCAACATACTTCTAGCCAACTCCATAATTGTGCGATTTTTTCTTTCGGCGACTCCATTTTGTTGTGGGGTACCACGGACTGAAAATTGATGTCGAATACCATGCTCTTTTAAGAAATCTCGAAGCCCATGATCAATATATTCTCCCCCTTGATCCGAGTGAAGAGTTTTCAATTGGAAACCACTTTGCTTTTCAACAAAAGCCTTGAAATTTTTGAAACAACCATATACTTCCGATTTTTGTTTTAGAAAGTATATCCAAGTCTTCCTACTATAGTCATCAATGAAGGTAACAAAATAACGATTACCACTAATTGAAGTAGTATGCATTGCCCCACAAAGATCGGTGTGCACAAGTTCAAGTGGCTTTGACGCTCTCCATGCCTTCCCACTAGGAAAAGAATTCCTACTATGCTTCCCCAAGACACATCCTTCACATACTGTATCTTGAAGTTGAATTGTAGGCAAGCCCTCCACAAGATTCTTCTTGCCCATAAGAGATAGAGTTTTAAAACTCAAGTGTCCATATCGATAATGCCATAGCCAAGACTTGTCTTGAATAGTATAGAAACAAGAATTAATGTTACTTTGGAAAGATAAAGGAAACATTTTGCTTTTGGTCATTCCCACCTTTCCAATAATAACATCATTCTTATCTTTGATCTCACACAAATCTCCCTTGAAATTTACTTCAAACCCCTTCAAAAGAAGTTGCCAAACACTTAAGAGATTGTGCTTAAGACCTGGAACATAAAATGTATTTGAGATCCGCTTTACTCCTTGCTTGGTTTGGACAAGAATATCACCCCTTCCTTTGACTTGAAGCTTGTTGTCATCTCCGGTTCTAACTTCACTTTGAAATGTCTCATTTATCTCCACAAAGGCCTTCTTGTTCCCGGTCATGTGGTTGCTACAACCATTATCCACGAACCACACATCTTCTAAGGACGCTCCATGAACATTGCATGTAAGGAAAAGATTGTCTTCTTCATCCTTATGCATAAAATTGGATTCTTTGTTGTCCTCCTCCATCTTCTTTCTACAATATTTCTTGACATGGCCATATATATGACAACGATGGCATTGAATATTTGATAAGGAAGATCTCCCTCTTCCACGATAAGATGAAAACTCACCATCATGAGATTTCTCTTGTCCACCATAGCCTCTTCCTCTACCATGAGAAGTGGCTCTTCCATGACCTCTTCCTCTCACGCCATCTTTAGAGGAATCTCTAAAGGAGACTTGCGTTTGAAAGGCTTGTTCAATAGAACTAGAATGATATTGCTTTATTCGTAGTTCATGGGATTGTAGTGATCCCAATAAACTCTCCACCGACAAAGAAGATAAATCCTTGGATTCTTCAATAGCAACAACACTAGACTCAAATTTTCGAGTCAAACTCCGAAGGATTTTTTCGACAATTCTTTGGTCTTCTAGATTCTCACCATTCAATCTCAATTGGTTGACAGTTGAGATAACCCGATTGAAGTATTCTTCAATAGTCTCGGACTCCTTCATTCTTAGTGTATCAAACTCCCCTCGAAGAGTTTGTAGACGCACCATCTTGACTTTGTCATCTCCTTTGTATGAAGAATAAAGAATATCCCAAGCTTGTTTAGCCGTTGTGGCTACTGAAATTCTGTCCAGAATAGCTTCATCTACTGTTTGCATAATGAAATACTTGGCTTTGTAGTCTTTCTTGCGGTTAGACTTCAACTCGGCCAAGTCTTGTGCATTAAGAGTTGTTACATCTTCGGGCTCTTGGAAACCAATCTCTACGATCTCCAATAGGTCTTGTGAACCGAATAGGGCCATCATCTTCATTCTCCAATGATTGTAGTTTTTACTGGTAAGAAAAGGAAGTGGAGGTTGGACGGAATTGTTGTTGTTGGACGCCATGGTTCTCTCGACTAGGCTCTAATACCAATTTGTTGGGATTTAACCAACTATGTGAATGAAAAAGAAGATAAAGAAAAATAAGAGAGAGTGTAATCTCTTAGAACTCTGATGTGTAAAGAACTTACTTCATTCACCTTCATTGAAACCAAATAATACATGGGTTTAAATAGGACTTACATGACCAATTAGTAAAAGACACATCTATTAGTAAAAGACACTTAGTAATACTAAAAGACACATTGGAACACCAAAAGACACATCTCTTCTAGAACTAGTCTAGATTAATCTCTAACAGGAAATATAAACAGAAGAATGAATGTGGTTTGAGGATTCCTTTGCAATCTAATGGTACATCTGTTGCTACATTTAGCATATTGCAGTGTAAAGGTTCTCATTAGGAAGAGATTTTAATGAAATCGTTTGTGTTTTGCAGATAAATTTTTTTTTTCTATCCAATGTAATGAAGGTCACTATGAAACTGCAATTGTTGTTGCATGAGATTTTTGTATTTGCTTTGCCTTACCATGTGTTTCATAGCACACGTCATTGTAAAGGTTTAAGGATTCTTTGCAATCTAATGATACATCTAGCATATTGGAGTGAAGGTTCTTGATCTTCTTGGTTCCTATAGAAATTTCAGAATGAACAAGTCAACATTTCAATAAAAATCAGATAAATCCGTAATTTCTAGTTCTATCCTATGGAATTACAATTGTTGGTTCCTATAATTTATATTTTTTTTGTAAGAGACTTGGCATAAATATTAAACAATATTACAAAGTGTATGTCCTGCATTAGAAGCCAACATGTGAGCTTCGGAGTTAAGTTCTCTAGGAGTAAATTTACAAGATCAGCTAGAAAGATTGGACAAAAGTGACTTGATGCTAAAGACAATGGGTCATCAAATCCAGTGAAGATCTGTCTGCACGTCCCGCAAGTCAGAATGCAAGATGGAATGTAAAGCACCAGAGTCACCCAAAATCAGGCTTGATGGCCAATGATGTGCCTGAACCATCAAGAGAGTGGCTTCCGCAGCAAACCATTCGACCATAGTATTGTCAAAAACTCGGCTTGGAATCATGTCTGCTATGCTAGCTCGAGTCCTACCAAAAGCATCTACCGCAATAACTCCAAAAGCTCCCTGCTACGTAAATGCAAAGAAATAGGCATCATAAGTAACCAAAAACATCTTAGGCGTAAGAGAAATGGGGATGGTCCTAGAGTTCCTGTAAAGAGTGTTCAATCTGTGACTTCTAACTGCCAAGAGTTGTTGATGAATGAGTTGTAACCTGGAATCTTGGGAGTCTGTAAAAGGTGAGTGGGGGGTGTTTTGGTCAGGTGGTCTGGGTTGAAGTGGAGTTGCTATAGTAGCTGAAGCTAGCACCTGGTGAAGGGATGCAGCGTTAGGTTGGTTAGTCGAGATGGAAGTGGGAGTTCGAAACCATTGGTTAAACCAAGCCTTCCAGGTGCAGTTGGCCGAGCGGATAAATTGTGGAATGGAGAATTTTTCTTTGCTGAAGATGATTGAGTTGCGGGACTGCCAAATGGAAAGAATGACTGCAGTAAATTGAGAGAGCATTTCCTCTCGTGCTAGGGGGTGTGCGGTGGCGGAGTCCCATATGAATTGAAGAGTTGCCTGAGTGTTTTGAAGTGGGAGATTGACAACATTCCAATTGATAGGGATAGGGGAGAAGAACCAGAGCTTTTGGACCATAGGGCAGAGGAAAAAGAGGTGATTACAGTCCTCCTGATGTTGTCGACAAAAGACACAGCCGTCCTCAATAGGCAAGTGGACATGTGTGAGTTTAGTCATGGTTGGAAGAATATTTTGGGAAACTTTCCACAGGAAAAGAAACGCAGTTGTCGGGGCTTTGATCCTCCATAATTCCCGGAGAATTTTAGGGGGTGCTTGGCATCCACGTTGGTTGGATGTGGAGGGTTCGATTCATCAAGGAGAAAAGCTTTAGTTGCGCTTTTGACCGAGAATAATCATCTCTTGTCAAACTTCCAGATTAACATGTCCTTGTCTAAGGTGCGACGTAAGACAATGTCGAGGATATCTCTGACAACCGGGGGAGGGAAGATGGTGGAGAGAAGGTCAACATTCCAATTTGGGTCTCGCCCATCCTGGTCGATCCATAGATCCCTGACTGTGTCTAGGGAGGCAGCTAATGGCTGTTGAGAGTGAATTTCAGCCAACACTAGGTTGGGTTTCACCCAACAGTCATTCCAAATATGAGTCTCCTAACCAGATCTGATTTGCCAAAAAATATGGTTGCTCATTTTTGAAATGGCGGAGAGAATTCCTCTCCAGGCAAAGGAAGCTGACGTGGCCTTTTTGGAGAGTTGAAAAACACTTTTGTTGCAGAAGTATAATGTTTTCAACTGCATATTACACGGGGTCTGTGGATTTTCTATGACATGCCACATGCCTTTAGTTTTCAAGGCAAAATTCTTGATACGCACATTGAGAATATTTAGACCACCCAGAGGCCGTGGGAGCGTAATTCTGTCCCAAGTGTTGAGGTGTCTAGCTTTGCTTTCCTCCGTTCCATTCCACCAAAAATTTCTTGCCAAGGTATCAATTCGGGTGGTAACCGATAGGGGGTGAAGATATGTTTGCATAGTATACACCGGGATTGAATGAAGGACATATTTGATCATGATCGTTCGGCCTGCTTGAGATAAGACTTTTGCTTTCCAAGAAGAAAGTTAGGCTTCGATTTTTTCAATAAGAAATTGAAAATCGGACGCCTTCTTCTTAGAGAGAATGAGAGGTGTGCCAAGATATTTATCTTTCGGGTTGTACAACTTGGACCCCATAATTCTATTAATCATTTTTGTATGTCTGGGTGAACATTAGAGCTGTAAAAAAACTTATCATAATTTACAGCTTGGCCCAAAGCCCCGCAGTATGCCGAAAACAAATCTTTGATGGCATGGGCCTCAGCCAGAGTGGCTCTGCAGAAGATCATAAGATCATTCGCATAAAGGAGGTGACTGATCGAGGGAGCATGGCGGCGAATGACAAAGTCTTTGATGTTATTACTGGTCTCGGCTCTCGCCAGTAGACGCGAAAGTGCTCCAGCCACAATAATAAAGAGGTAGGGCGAATGTGGCCCCCTTGTCTGATGCCACGGGTGGGTTGAATCTTGTCAAGGGGGACCTGTTAAGCATAACCCTAAGAGAGGAGGTTGCAATACATTGTTCAATTAGGGTAACCAACTCCTAGGCAAAACCAAGCTGCTTAAGGATTTGTAACAAAAAGTTCCATTCGACCCGGTCATAGGATTTAGCCATATCTATTTTAATTGCCATCCAGCCCTGTTTTTTCCGACGAGAGTGTTTCATTTGGAAAAAAGCTTCATGTGCCAGATTGACATTATCGGATATGGAACATCCTTTGAGGAAAGCCCCTTGATTCGGAGAGATGATGGAGTCTAGCGGTGGTTTCATGCGATTTGCAAGTATCTTGGATATCACTTTGTAAATCACGTTGCAAAGGCCGATAGGCCAAAATTTGTCTGGAGTGGCTGGATTTGAGACCTTGGGGATCAAAGTAAGGAAGGTCTCATTAAGCTTAGGGTCAAGAGTTCTAGTGCGAAAGAAGTTTGTGACCACATCAACAACGTCTTGTTTAACAACATCCCAGTAATGTTGAAAAAAAAAGACATGGAAACCATCAGGTCCCGGTGCTTTATGTGGTCCAAAACCAAAGATGGTGGATTTGATTTCTTCTTCGTCCAGAATTTGCAAGAGGCTATGATTATCCACATATGTTACCACCGGAGTGAATAGTGACAAAATTTCGGGATTAGGTTCCAGATTTGAAGATTGAAAAATGGTGGCAAAATACTCATTGAGAAGTTGACCCATGGCGGAGTGTGTTAGTGCCAATTGTTATCCGAACCTCGGAGCCGAAAGATATGATTGTGTTTTCGCCGAAGTAAAGTGGAGAGGTGAAAGAATTTGGTGTCTATGTTACCATCTTTAAGCCAAGACTCGCCTGACTTATTTTTCTAGAACAATTCTTTTCTATACAAAAGCTCTGTAAGCCTATCTTCCAAAATAAGGGTAGCATTGGCATTATTGGTAGATGGTCTAGCATTTTGCAGGTTATCAAGGTCAGTCCGAGTATGATTAATACTTTGAGTGATATTTCGAAAGACCTTTTTGTTCCATCTCGAAAGTTTGTTAGCTCAACCTTTTCGTTTTCACGCTAAACTTAATAGTAGGATTATCAGGAGAGGCAGACTCCCAAGAAGATTGCGCAAGATAACGACAACTCGGGTCTTTGGTCCACATGTGAAAGAACCGGAAAGGTTTGGGGCTCAAGTTATAATTGGATAAAATGGATAGGAAGAGTGCTCTGTGGTTTGATGTGGATGTATGAATAGTTCTAGCTAACGCTACCGAAAAACACTCCATCTAGTCGGTGGAGACAAGGATTCTATCTAGCTTAGATTTGATACCATGAATGTCTTTCCTTTTATTATTCCAAGTATATTTAGAGCCAGTGAGAGGGAGATCTATAAGATTATGGCAGTCAATGAAGTCCCTAAGATGTTTTACAGTTGAGTCAGAGACTCTCCTACCACCTCATTTATTATCCTGAATGGCATTAAGGTCGTCAATAATCATAATTGGAGTGTCCACAAGTGTAAGCATATGTGAAAGTGTGTCCCATAAAGGTGTGGGTAAGGAAGGGTTAGGCTCCCCATACACAAATATAATAGACCATGAATGCTGAGAGTAATAATCATCAAGAATGCAATAGAAAAAATATTTACACGAAGAAATAATTTTTAAATGCGTACCTTCTTTCCAAAACAAAGCAAGTCCCCCTGACGGACCACTAGCTGGTACCGATGCTCCATGTTTGTAGCCCAGTTTCCTGCGTATGTGATCTATTTTGGATGAAGAAGCTTTGGTCTGAAAGATGAAGAGTATGTTGGGATTGGACTGTTGGGAGAGGGTCTGCAAGGTAAGGAATGTGCAGGGCGACCCGATGCCTCTTGCATTCCAGCTGAGAATCATGGCCCATTGGGCGACCCTTTTGAGGCGGTCGCCTCTTCTTCACAGGAGTTACCCAGATTAATAGAATAATGGCTAGATGAAGCTACTAACTATTCTGGGAGAGACTGGCAGTAGATCTTTGAATTACATCTGCCCCAATAAGAGTAGGCAATTCTCTCAGAGGAGGGTGTGAAGACTCTTCCACAAAAATTTGATTGGTAACTGCGGGGGCAAAGTCCCTGTGCTCATATTCACCTGTCCTAGTCCCATGTTGATTCAGATTAGTAGATACATTTGTGTTCGGCAGGGTGCCAACTTGTCTGAAGGAGATACCAATGGATGGGCGTTTGCCCAAGAGAAGAAACCCACCTTTCTGAACGGGATCCAGGACTAAATCCAACTTTCTCTTACCCTTGCCATGTGAAACTTTTTTTTTGATTTTGATATATATGAGGACATAGAAAGATCAGTGCTACCAATACCAGTTGAATTGATTGAAGCTTGAGTGCAATTAGGTCCCTATGAGCCTCGCTATAAACATCGAGCCCTCATTTTGAGGATGTCTCATCTCCTATTTGCCTTGATTTGATCAGCAAGAGAGATCATAAGAGGTTGTTGCTACTGTGGATTGACTGAAGCAGTAGTCAGTGACCTTGATGTCACGGTAAACATGTGGCCAACAACATGAGCACGGGAAGTAGGGTGGGTGGCCGGTGAACTCAGTGATAAGCTTCTAGACAAAAGTTGAGCTTGATGAGCATCATGGTCCAGAGAAGGAGGCTCAGAAGAGAATGAATCCAATATTGCATTTACTGTTGGCGAAAGAGGACCAAAAATTTGGTCCGTGATGGATTTGGTGGTGCTCAAGTGAAACGAGACACCAAGCTGATTTTCATGTACCTGTGAAGTGGCACTCCGGTCTGTCATCACCAGAGAAAGGAGATTCAACCGAGCCCTAGATGCTCGGTGGAGCAGTGTTGAGCTCCTTGGATAGAGAGGAGGAGCAAAGTTGAGGAGCTCCTAATGCAGAACATGATCAAATTTTGGGCCAGTGTTCAAAAGAGCCCATGTGCAATGCATCAATATTACCAGGCCCAGGAACCGAGTAATGAGGGCCGAACTGTTGGGACTCCATCCCCAGCAGGGTCTTGTCTCGGATCAATCCTCCACTCGATGTCTCCATAGCAGGAAAAGTTGTTGAGAGAGTTGCCTGCGTCGTCACCACAACTTGATTCACATCATGATCAGTGGGTAAGTTGTCGAGCAGAGAACGATGCAAGTCCTATGGTGGTGGTGGTATAACCAGTGACGGTGGAGAAATGAGGTGTGTTCACATTGGAGTGGGCTTGATTGAGGTCCAAATAATTGTCCACTGAGTGGAAATCCATCTGATTTCCTTCTTCCAACAAGTTGAGATCAAAAGGATGGCCCGAATGTTGTTGGGCTTGAAAGTCAAGAGGTGCTTTGTGATGTTGGGCCGATTGTGCTGGATGGGGATTGTCTTGGGCGAAAGTTGATGTTTTGGGCTGAGAGTTGGTGGTTGGATATTTGAGGAGTTGTGTGTAATTGGGCTTGGTCAACAAAATGTTGGTGGGTTGGGCTTGCATGAGCATTTGAATTATGAAGTTGGTCCCCATTATTTTCATTGTCAATAGTAGCAGTAGCAGTAGCAAGGCAAGTAGGTAAAGCGATTAGCCTGTTGCTTGCTAATTGACAATGCCATGCTTGATCGGAGAGCTTGACGGTGACAAATTTTTTAATGTGGCCCAAACAACAACATTCTATTGAGTAGTTCCTGATTGATCTTGGTGCCATTCAAAAAGTTTAGAACTTGTGAATAAATCGAGCATTGTTTCCCAACTTTATGTCCCACCCTGCCACAACAGAAACAAAAGTTGGGCGTATCTTCATAGCAAAACTTAAACAGGTACATCCTTCCATTAGAGATACCAAAAGAGGTCTGCATCATGCTAGGTAGAGGCTTGGAAGTATCAAGCCAAACTTTGAATCAAATATAGGGAGTGGAAATTTGATTCAAAGCTTGGTAGTCTATATCCATCAACGGTCTGTATATTAGGTATATTAGGTGTTACGGTTATTATGTAACTTTAATTAATTTTCTCTGCATTATATCTTTGTCTATTAATTGCTTATGACTTATTAAGACATTTGGAACCAAAGTTGTAAAAAAATTCACTTGGATGAAGAAAGTCTGTAAAACTGTTTTCTTTTGCTTGTAAGAGAAAGAGTCAAAAGTTTTTATCATCCGTTTTTATGTCTTTGGTAAATCAAGAGTTATCCGGTCCGTATTTTTAGAATAAAATTTTAGTTAATATCAAAACAAGAAGTACTTTGATTGGTTAAAGTTGATTTCATCAAAGCCTCGGCCGTGTTAATCGGCCAACTAAAATTCTCTGCATATATAAACAAGTCATAATTTAGGGGGGAAAAAAAAAAGAAATTGAGAGAGACCAGAGACCTTGTTTCTGATCTCTCCTCCACCCTTTCCTTCACCACCCTCACCAATGGAGGCTCCCACCAATAAGGAGGTAAAACTCTTATCCAAAAACTTGAATCTTGTTTTTCGATAACTAGATTTGTTGTGATTTCAGACTACCATTATGGTTTTTTGTTTTTCTTTTCGTTTTAAAATATGATTGATCATGTTTGATAGCTTCAAAACCTTGTTTCTTCTGATTTAAAGGGGAAAATGCAGTATATTGATGTCACTCTTTTGTATAGTTTGATAAAAAGATGTACCAGTATGCACATTTTGTTGAAAAAAAGTGTTTATAACAAACAAGTGCAATGTTCTCGGAGAGCCTTTAATACAAGCTCAAAAAGATTGTTTTGAGAAATATCTACAAGGTCGAATGGGGTACTAGCTCAGTTGTTAGGCTTGTGGTGACTAACAGGGTTAGAACTAGCCGGTAGTACGTATTTGGGTGGGAGGGGTTAGGGGAGAAAAAGAAAAGTTTGAATGCAAGGCAATAACAATAGAGCAATAATAAAACCTCAAATCCGAGAAAGATCAGGGACAAAAAGGATGACGTTTTACTAACTGTTTTATTGTAAATAAAATATACTAAATATCATTTGTTGATTATGATGTGGTAGAAAAGTGCATGGATGTCTGTGCCTCAATTTGGAGGGTGGGATCACAAGCCGGGATTCACCGATTATTCCATGGTTTTCTCTAGAGCTCGGGCAAACAGGAAGCAGACTAAAAAAGACATTCATCGACCCAGCATGGACCATGAGAAGAAACTCTTTGCTTCTGATCCGGAGGATTCTGTAGTAGTAAGTCTCACTTTATTCCTCAACCACAATATCTGAAAACCTTGCACCACCATGCATACATTAATTCCTTGTTCGTTTTTCCCCCTCTTATTATGTTCGATGTTATCGGTTTTGCAGAGGAAGAAGAGGATTTTGACTTACTTCAACTGTTGTATAAAGGCTTGAAATGTCAAAAAATACTGATTGTATGTATAAGAACTCATCTGTTTCATATACCTGATGCCATTGGTGTGAGAAATCCCTATACTTATTTTTTATTCTTTAATAGATTATATGTATTAGTTTGTAACCTTTAATCTAGGGCATATTAGCCGCATATTTAACCATATTATCGGACTTGAGATGTACTTTTTTCAAAGAATGAAACCTATCTTAGCTCACTTTGTTCAAAGTTTAAGCTTTTGACCAGGAATGGTTTAGACTTGGACGTACAATGTGGAAATATGTTTAACGCATGCAGTCGATATGTACTGGAAATGCTCATTCATGACCCTCGCCTCCAATATTTCAATTCTGAACTTGTGTTGTGCATGTTAGGTCATAGTCGAAAGCTTTTATGGTTTATAATACATTGAAAGCCTTCATATTGCACCACCAATAAAAGATTAATCCCATAATGAAAACCTTACTGTTGGTACAATTGTTGATCATAATCAACGTAATAGTGTCTCAATATCCGCAGACATTCATCACATTTACCTCAAACAACAAATGCTTAGTATGGGTTTGATTCTAATGATCTCTAAATAAACAGGGGCAGTACTAGATTTTTTTTTTTTTAAAACTGGCCCTTGCTTGACAAATATATATGTTTCTCTTTCTTTGTACAACTGTTAGGACAGCATTGTATTCCCTGCAAATTGTTTCCAAGAAAAGTATTCTAACTGGACAATCATTCAGATCTGTTCCCCAAGGCAGCTTCACGTTCCTTGCGAATTCTTTCCCTCTGAAAGATGCAATTTTATAGGTAGTGAGTATTTTGTAAATAAATATGAACAAAACTATCTACTATACGAACATACAGACAGTAATAATTATCTTAGATGTTATTTAGGGTGCGTTTGGTTGCATGAAATACTTTTTAATGGGAATTCGTGAGAAGACCATTTATATCTATATCTAAGCTGATTTGAGGTTTACTCACCAATAGATTTTGTGGCCAATGATGAGAATGGAAATGAATATGGGAATCATATGCTTTGGGAGGACCAAAGAGTGTGATTCTCATGTTCTCGAGACTTCTATTCCATCATAAAATCTAATGGAATGACACTCATTATCCATCATTAGATTTTATGATCAATGGTGAGAATGTAAGTCTTGTGAACATGAGAATCACACTTCTTGGTCCCTCAAAGCATGCGATTCCCATGTTCATGGGACTTCCATTCCCACCGTTGACAACAAAATCTAATGGTTTATTGGCGAGTGAACCTCAAACTAGCTTAGATGTAGGTGACCTCCTCATGGATTTCCATAAAATAAGATTTCATGCAATCAAACACATAAGAAGGGTTGTCCTAAAGTCTCAAATCTGGATGTTTATATCAATGGAGTTGTCATAAGATATCATCTCAGTGTCAACTTATCTAATTAACCTAGTGAAATTCATAAGCATCATTGGAACCTCTCCAAAGGAAGTCTACCTCATCTTCCAAATTCAACACACAAAACATGTGGCCACCCATATGTCGTGATAGATGCTTGGAGTGAGTGAAGATTGAAGACATGCATTTCGACATCTCAAATTCTTGCAAGTAAATCACCCGGTGAAATTTTCAAGTCTTCTAGGGTATCAATCAAGAAATCAGGGCAATATCTCAGTTCTTCATTGAAGATGAATGTGTCGGGGTCTCGATGACTTGGAGGAGCTTAGCTTTATGAACCTAGGTGAATTACTGAAAGATATTGGGCTGTCAGCTTGTCGATTCATAGTCGGGACTGTTATGAGTTATGATGGACTCGCAGTTCCAGCCAATCAGATTGCTCCAAACCAAAGTTTCATGACGTTTGCAGGCTGCAGCTCAGCTTGTGTGGAAGAATTAAGCATCATCACATGCTAATTTTTTCATTTGGACACTTGCTCACGGAAGAACTTCAACCATAGACAACATGGCACATCAGCCTTTCTTATTGAGATCAACAGGTGCTGTTTAAGTGAAAAATATGTTGGCATTATGCAAACATGGAAAAAAGGAGCTGTTGCAATTGGTAGAGGTTGTTGGTATAACAAAAGTTTCATCAATGGAATGTTTATTTTGCATATGTAAGTTTTTAGGGAGGCTACCATTAGAAAGAAAGATTTGCAGAGAAGTTCATTCTAGCATTCAAAACTTGTGGTACGTTCCTGACTAACTTGTTTCATTTTCATTTGTAGAAATCATCTCCATCTTTTCTTCATTAAATAGGTGTTTTCACATTTGAACCGCTCTACACCTAGCTAGTATTCTCTTTTGCTTTTCTTTGTTTGGATACTCATATTCTAACTTTCACATGTTTTTTGAAGGGCTATTTAAACTTTACCCCCCATCCCCAAGTTGGTCAGTCAGGCCGCCAGAATAATTGAAATTTTTCTAAAATGGCCATTTTGCCCATCCATATCTTTTGTTTTGGGGAGGGGAGGAGGATTGTCTAAATAAATAAATTATTTATAAGATATGTACTTCTTCTTCCTCCTCTTGTGACATTGACTCTATTACAAGCAGCAATGATGGAGCGATTTGAATAAGATGGCGCCAACCTCAAATCGAAGCAACAACAATAACATATTTGTGGCTCTCAAATGCTATTCACTTCACCTTCTTCTCTGATCAAAAAAGCATGACGAAGTGGAGTATTGAGGAGGAAGACGAAAGGAGTGCGCCTCAAATTGAAACAAAATCAACATTAGAGCCTCTCGAGATGTCGTTCAAATTGTCTTTTGTTCGCCAACACCATTGTAGAAAGTGCTTGAAGGGTGCATTTCAATAGAGCGGGGGTGAAGGGATAGGGTGGGTGGGGGTTGTTTAGAGGGGTGAAAGGGAGGGGGTGATGGTGATTGTACCAGAAAAGATGGACAATGTTAGGTCGAAAGGAGAAGAGGCAAGTGGTCTTGGATGGAATTTTTAAGAAGATGAAGTATTTTTGGGATGTTTAGATTTTGACCCCAAGATCTGTTAGGGAAGGAGTATTCTCTAAACTGATACTTATCTTGGGGTCCAAAGTCTAAATAACCTTTTTCTTTGAATAGCCCTGTACCACCATGGATTACATATAATATTTTTAATAAACAAAAAAGTTTGTATTTTGTGACTGAAAATGGGCTATATGTAAAGTACAACGCAGACAATGATGGGACCAAATGGGTTGAGCTTGGATTGAGAATACCACCTGCTTGGTTTGGACTTCTGATCACAAATCCAAATTTTGACTTGGGCTACATTTGAAATCAACTATATAATGAATTTGTATATGAAATAATCTATCATGAAACTCTATAAACAACATAATAATCACAAAGCAATTACAAAATAATTGAAGATTAGAAGCATACCCTTCTTTCCCAGTATGGGAGAAAGCAAACAAAATCATATACTGAAGTGATCGTTGACACCAATATGGTATTAACTCCCATAAATACCAGGAGTGCAGTCATAGGCCGTGTCCTGTGTGAAGGAGTCATCTTTGGTTATTGTTAATCCTGCAGCAAATGAACTGGTGCTTGCAGCTTCAAAATATGGAAGGAAAAGATACTATATGATGGTAAAGATGTTTACTGCAGTAATACCAAAAAGATGTGTCATGTCAACCGTTTATTGCACGAATGCGTTATTTCTTTGTCGTGTGAATATTGCCACGTCAAAATTTGTCAAGAAAATTGATATTAGCAGAAAAAATTATGTGGCTTTAACTCAAATAAATGCAATCTTCCTTGTGCATTTGCAAATGTAAGTTCTCAAATGCCTATCAACTGATAGCTATCATAAATAACTGAATAAGTACAACCTGCAGAAGAAAATGGACACTTTGAGGAGGTCTAAACATCAGTGGTAACATGTAGAATCCTTTAATCAAGTGAACAATTACAAAGAACAACATGTAGAGAAGATAAACAGATAAATTGGAACCATCCTTAGAATCCTAAACTACATCAGTTCGAAGATGATCAGATAATGGCCGAATAATCGTTATTCGGGACTAGACCGTTCCGAATTGAGCAAAAATCAATAAGGTTTCGCGAACTCAGCTAAATCGGCCAAAAATCGGTGAGTCATCGCATAATCGGCCGAGTTGACTTGCTGATTTATCATCTGTATAAAAAAATAAATAAAACAAAACCTAACTCTTTCTTTCGATTCCTATTTGCTGAGAAATAAGAAGAACAAACGAAGCAAAGGTGGAGGAATGAAAGAAGAAGAAGGGTAACTAAGAAGAACTGAAGAACACGAGAAGAAGAGGAAGCACTTACCTTGGAAAAAGAAGAACGAACTGATTTCGGAGTTGAAGAACTGATTTCCTCCCTCCTTCCAGGTAAGATTTGTTGTTCTTCTTTAGATCTCTTCTTCTTCTTCTTCTTCTTCTTTCAGATATCTTTTTTTTTTTTTTTTTTTTTTTTTTTTCGGCAAAGCAAAACGATTTGTTTCTTCTTCTTTCGGCAAAGCAAAATGATTATTGCAAAGAGGTTTCGAAGTTGTAATTTATAAAGAGGAACTAGTAATCCAGATTTTACACCTAAATCAGGATTTTATCTAATTGGTTTTTGTTTTTCTTGAACTTGTAGGAAACCCTATTTGTTCTCCTTCTCATCTCAGTTTATCTGGCCTAGTTGTTCGCACCCCTGGTAAGAATTAGCAGAATCTATACTTGCAGTTTTCATTCATGTACAAATGGTACAAAATTGTATTGAAAAATTCTCACCAATTTTTGTAGTAAAATTATCTTTAGATGCATAAGAAAATATAATATGCAATAGACTTGTGAATTTTTTCTTCTCTCGGATCTATTTTTCTGCTGTTGCTGAGTTGTTCCTAAACATCTCCAGGTAACTATAATTGTTCCAACCTGCAAAATTAAGTTCATTTGATGAATTAATAAAGTAATATAATTATAAATTTATAGTATTTTGATTAATTAATTATTTATTTTTGTATATGACTGATTAAAATTTAAAAATATATGATTTAAAAAAATACCAATTAAATCCGATTGTTCCTGATTAATCTTAATTTGGTCATGGACCGCGAACATGGGCGGATCTACCCTTTGGCTAAGGGGGTCAGTTGTTCCCCTTATCTTTCTGAAAATTTCCACTAAATTATTCATATTTTTTTATATTGTCCCCCTTAAAAAGTTTAGATTGTCCCATTTTGTATACAATATTGGCTCTTGACTCCACTAAAAATTAAATTATAGATTATTTTAAAAGTTTAGGTTCTCCCCCCCCCCCCCCCCTTTCTATACAAATCTCTGCTACTGATATGTTCGCGTTTCAGGGTTCGATATAGTCAACTGCTACGAAGTTGAACGAATTGGGAGTGAAAATATAAGAGGCGGAATGAGATGAGAGGCGGAGTTGAGAGATTACAGAGTGAGAGAGGGTTTGTGAGGGAGAGAAAATATAAGATAAGGAGAAGAGGAGAGAGTGAGAGTGAGAGGGTTGGTGAGGGTGGGTTTGTTGGGAGTTAAAAAAGAAAAAAAATCTTCGTTTGGTTCGAAAAACCACGTTCAGGGGTAAGTTAGTCTTTTCAAACCTTTTTTTGCCCCCCTTTGTCAACAATCCTGGCTCCACCCCTGACCGCGAAGCGATTTAACTACCCAGTGATCAGATCAATTCAAAGAATAAGAGATGTAGAAGAGTGATGGAGTCGTAAACTACATTATTTAGAAGATGATCAGATCAATTCAAAGAATAAGAGGCATAGAAGAGTGACAGAGAACCCTCTACAAGACAGCCTGAATAATGGTTTGTTTCAGCACCGAAACATCGAAACAGAAGAAAAGGAGGGTGCAGACAAAATACACATGTGCAAGAGTTGACAACCTTTACAACTCTAGACTCTCTGGTTTGAGTGGTAGCACTAAGAAAATCCTCTACGCCAGGTTAGGAGGGCAATATTCATTTACACACTTCCTGTGAGAGTCACTAGTTATTGAGGAGCTTATTGCTTTCTTGGCCCCCTTTGGCACTCAGCACTCTTTCAAGTAAGTGTCAATGGGACACCATCCATACTCTCACCCAATCGAAGTTGTTGCCTTCTTGGAGAAGGTCCTGGATATTATGGGCGGACCTATTAAGGGGCGAGGGGGGGGCAGTTGCCCCCCTTCAATTTTTAAAATATTTTTTTATATATACTTTAGTTTTTAAAAAAATCGATTATATAATTTAGAATACAATATAACAATTATTTATACAAATGTGTGAACATCTCTTTCTTGGTGTAGTTGTTTGAGGTTTATTATTTTTAGTAAAAGACTCGAGTTCGATATTCTTCGAGTGCATTTTTATTTGATTTTCAATGCAATTTTATTAGTAATTGCAAACATTAAAAAATGTTGAGTTTAACAAAAATTTATTAACATTAAAGAAATAAATTGTTTTTTCGCACGTGGTATAAAACCTTCAACAAAAAATATCTAGAATAATAACTATAGAATTCAATGAAAAATTTGAGCCTCATATAAACTATTTTTTTTTTATGAAATTGTATTATGATCATATTAGGTTCGCAAATTTCAAAAAAAATTTAGCTACACCTAGTTATTTATCCTAATTATTTTGTGATATTAGTTATATATTCTAGTTATTATGCTCCTTGAATTGTTAAGGTTATCGATAGTGACTTTATTTTGGCTTAAAATTGGACTATACTGGATCCAATTTGATATATGCAATGTATTTTTTATAGTTGTATTGTTTTATTAGTTACTAGTTCAGGTAGAAAAACATTGATAACTACTATTATCAACTAATACGTATTTTCCATTTCACCCCTCCTCGACTAAAATCCTGGGTCCACCCCTGCTGGATATGATTGTGTTTTCTACTAAGTTTGTACAGCCATACTTGAGGCATCAGTTCACACAAGGGTACAAATGATGGACACAATTCACAACAACAAAGTTCACAAAACAATATCTTTTTCTTTAAATTGAAAGTTAAAACAACATAATAAAGCCCATGAACAGTAATAAAAACTAGCAAATTATATCCACAACAATAATAGTGATAACCTATGTAACCAAATAAAAAAAATGAGCAACAGCTCAAATACACTGGCCTGACTTTGAAAGTTTAAAGCATCATCACATACTAACATTGATTTTTGGGGAATTATAATTGGCGAGGAAACGGGCGAGGGAGGGGGGCGCAACCCTCCATCCCCCTCGAGATGTGGATCTTTGCGCATCTAGAAGGAGATGGAGGGTTGCACCCCCCTCCCTCGCCCGTTTCCTCGCTCGTTAGACTTGATTTTTATATTCGACATACATCACATTTGCCATTATGTCCCTATTATTTGTCCCATCAAATGTGAGAACGACGATGATGGATCCCCCTTCCTCATCTTCATCTTTCTCGTTGTCATCATATTCTTATTCTTCGTCATCATTATCGTTTACATCACGACTACCATCATCATCCACATTATCACCATCTTCTTCAGACTCATCATCCCTACACGAGAAATTTTAGCTGGCCTGAGAAACCGGCCTGGTTTGCTGCCTGGGAGGGGCGAAAATACATTTTTGCCCCTCCTCCTTAAACACTTTTTGGAGGTGTGTGTTTAAGGAGGAGGGGCAAAAATGTATTTTCGCCTCTCCCAGGCAGCAAACCAGGCTGGTTTCCCAGGCCAGTTAGAATTTTTGTCCCTACACATATCTTTGGGATCTTGCTCTCATAAAAAGTTGTGCAACGTACAACAAGCATGAACTATCTTTGTTTGCTTAGCAATGTCTAAGATAAGAAAATCTCTTTTTAAGCAATCTATCGTCCGCTCCACAACATTTGCAAGTAATGATGAATGGCGAAAATTGAAGAGCTCTTTTGCATTTCCAAGACCACGATCAACAAAATATTTGAAGACGATATCGGGTATTAGGGTACAGTGTGAGAATACAAACATTTTATTACATACCAGAGGGTAAAGTTAGCCTAGACCCATTGCGACTCATTGCACTTCTAAGAATGTGCCAATCATCAGCAGACCCCTCCCAACCGGAAAGCATGCAAGTGAAATTCATGTCAAATTTACATGCCACAAAGACATTTTGACATATGAGATTTTTTCTATTACGATATCTGGGATTGTCCTCTATGGGGACATTTGCTTTGATATAGGTACAATCAATTGCTCCCACAACCTCCTATAAACAATGTCTTAGTTAAGGAAAAGTTCTCAATGGGTAACTAAATGTAAGTCGACTTATAGAAAGAAAACGCCCAACCTGAAAGTAATGGTGCCAACTCTCCACACTACCTCCATCAGCAGGAGAATTTTCAGAAGAAGCAGGCTGACGATTCTCTATAAAGCATACGCAAATATGACAAAACCTGGTAGAAATACCTGGTAATAGTATGACCAGATCGAAAAAGTGAAACACAGTCATGCTATTACGCAAGTCACGACCCGTAGTGTGTAAAAATATGGTCACTGCTTCTTCTACTTTGACTGATCCGTTATCACTCAACCCGTAAGCGCATAAACGAGCACAGAATCACCTAAAGGGAGCACGCCTCATCCTGAGTTGCTGGTGACAATACTCATCACTCTCAGAATACATTCTCCTAAAAAATCTCATTTCGCTCTTGATCCCTATTCCTGTAAGGCGCTCTTTGCAGAGTTCTATTCCTCCTCCTGATAATTTCCACAAGCGCAACTGGTTGCGTTACAAGCATCAAGAGTGTAGCAACAACTCGACGTCTGTCTCGTTCAGCCTGCGTTTCTACATTTAATCGAAATCAAATAAATCTATCTGATTTTCGACTAACTACCATGCTCTAGCGTCATAAATTTTGCACGGATTGAATGATCGAATTAAACAGAAAGCAAAGCAACATAGTGAGAACAAACAGTGTGTGTGTGAATGAATGCAGCATCGAAACATTTTGATTCTTAAATAATGTAAGTTAGGGTTCAGGGAATCTATGAGTTGAGTAGTGTTTGAACCACAGATTGAAAGAGAGGTCAGAGATGACGCAGGGAACAGAGAGAGTGAGTAAGAGGAGGTACCTAGACTGGAGTGTGTGTCTGGAGAAGCGACCCTTTACTCCGTTCGTTCGTAGGGGAGCTCTCAGGAAAACCAGCAAATGTCAAAAGTGACTAGGGTGTAGACGCACGCTTACGTGCCGTATAATTTTTTATTTTATTATTATTTTTTTAAATAATATTACGAAGAAAGAGTTAATCTAGAGAACCAGGCCAGGCCGACACCATCCATCATCCTTGACCTGATCTGGCGTGGGCTTGTGATACCCTTGTGTGGGCGGACCTGAGGGAGAGGGTGATGGTGAGGGTTAGAGCCCAATAGACCCAACAGGCCTGTGGATCCCAAGAGGGGTTGGATGAGCTACTCAAGGGGGATCATAGTCCCACACGCCTGGGTGCGGGAGGGTGATGTGCTTTATATGTACGAGTCTGGCTCTACATGATTCAACGCATTTTAAAGCCGTGCGAGTCGATTTGGACCCAGAGCGGACAATGTTGTGTCATGTGAACCGGGTCGTTACAGTCTGGTTCTTTAGAAAAGTGCATGAAGTAAATATTATAACTAAATATTACACTCTTACTATTATAAGGGTCTATTTACATTTTATAGACAATTTAAGGCTTCGAATAAATTATATTAATGGCTTAGGTACAACTAATCAATGTTTGAAATTTGCTGATTTTTTTATAAATAAATATGAAATGTGGAAGGCAAAATGAAAAATCTAAAAGTTAGATGTAAGGACATATTTGTAGTTTATAGATAATTGAGAGTTTCAAATAAATTATGTTAGGGGTTTAGATATAATTAATCAATGTTTGAGAGGGACAGATTTTGATTATAATTTATAACTTATAGATAATTTGAGGTCTTCAAATAAATTATCTTAGAGACTTAGGTATAATTAATCAATATTTGAGGGTGCTGATTTTGATTATAAATAACAGGAATTTGGAAAAATAAAATGAAAAATCCTAAAATCAGGTTGAAGACATTTTACTGTTCATCCTACCCTTTTATAGTTATAATAGTCCAAATTAATTTATTTCAGAGTCCCCGAGCCACGGTGCTACAATGGCACCTGGGACGCCGAGGGGAAGAGAAGAGATTGGGTGGCCTGCCCCTTCGTTAAATAGGGTTATTCATTGCCAATGCAAAGAAAAGCTGAATTCATTTGATATTGTGCCATTGTTTTATGCACCCTCATATTAGATTACAGACCCTACATAGCACAAAGCTCCATAGCCCTTAGTCAGCATAGCGGGAAGCATATGCGTGTATGAGAGTAAGAGTGGGAGTGAGAGGGGGAGCGTAACACGCAACATATTTTTATAATTTTACTCTTGCATATTTGAAAATTAAGTTGAATTTCACCAATTTTAATTTATCTATATAAAATCAACAAAATTAATTATTTATTATTTAAGATTTACAATATGTATAAAAGAAATAGTTAGATTTTTTGGTATTGACAGTAGAAATATATAAGTTTGGATTAAGATGGAAAGTGGAAAACTATTATGTCCACGAAAATATTTTAGTCACATACATCAAAATGTAATACTAGTTAAAAAAAAAAAAGCATCAACATAATGAAACAAAACATTTGAACAATGATTCAAAATTTGAAAGTAAAGAAGCGGAGATTTGAGGATAATCGTCAGAACAAGGATCTAAAGTTTTGGGAGCGGGGTTTGATGAATTATAGAGTGGGTATTTGAGAAGTATTCATCCCAAAGCTTGAAGAGGGAGGTTTGCGAGCATGAGCATCACCCCTAACATGATGTTAACCTCGTGTTAGAAAAGAGTACTTGTGCCTAACTCAGCATATGAAATCAGTTGAAAACTTGAGCTGCTTGATTCGTTGAGCTGCATGTCAAACTATTACCACATTGCAAACCCAACACAATGATCAGCATTCAGGACTCGGCCACAGCTTGCTGAACAGACCACTAATTAACTCGGTTGGTGAAATGACCACGAACTTGGCATGTTCAATTATCTGAATTCAGTGTCAAGCCATCATCTCAACCACAATGGACTGCTCTCCTACCAATATAATTCTTATAGAAGAGTTTAACCTCACTTTCCTCTTTAATGAGCTATGACCTCAGATATTTAACCTCACTTTCCTCTTTGGGTTAAAATGAGACAGTCGCAACACTTCAACTGAAGGTTTAAAATGCAGATGTTGACAACACTACCTTTTTTTTTTTTTTTGAAAGGCAAGCGTGCTGCCGGTGGGTATAGAACCCAAGACGTGAGGGTTAAACCATCACAGCTTTAACCATCCAACCAGACTACCATTGGCATTGGCATTGACAACACTACCTACTGAAGCGGATGTAATAATTCATTCAAGCTAAATTCTACCGGAGGACCAGAGCTTGTTTCTTAGGATGCATAGTCTAAATTATAACCATTATAATTGCCATACTTGCCTAAATAGTTGTTCTACAATTTTCTCTCCATCCTTTCAAATCATGATCAAACAAGTTTTTGTGAAAAACATAACACTCGAATTCCATTTCCAATAAATTTGAGCATAATATGTTAAATTTTCAACACCATTTTGTGATCTTACAGAAAACTAGCAGGTGGGATACTGCTCTACTTTGCCACGAAAGAGCGCAAAACAAAATTAGACAAACAACCTCGATAACTTTTATCTATCAGCATAGATGAAATAATCTTTCTATCTATCAAGAACAACATATTTTCATTTCCTTTCATCAGTCCGCCTCCACAGCATGGCAGCTTCTGCATAGTCTCTCAAGTCAATAAATAATTGCCTCCTTCAGCCAAGATAACCACAACGCTCTGTTGAATAATAGATTGATTGTGATTCCAGATTTCAGAAGCATCCTCATGTGATCTTGAGATCAACATAAGATAAGAATAACTTCTCATAGTTGCATAATTTGGACAGGCCATTTGCGTTTCTGACCATCGGAGCTAATCCCTGCAGTCTCCAAGGATATTTCGATGGTACGGTGTTGTGTAGCCCTAACAATGCTAATGCGTGACTGGATTTTGGCAGCAGGGCAGGCATAAGTACCGATTATTGCAGTATCATCATAATTGGGTTTCTGCAATGCCATTGCTATTGGTTCTTGAAATGTGAGAATGGTCTGAGACCAGTGTGTTTTAGGAGTATAGGGTGATGTGGATAATACGGTAGGCATTTCTTTGCAAAATCTGCTAGTAAAGCCAGTTTCAAACCACAGCACGATTCCATAACACCAAGTTACTGCAGACATGGTATCATTCCCTGTATGGTCCGACTTCAATTTCAATTCAAAGTTTGCAGTGAAATCCATTTCATCAGGCGTCATAGTCAACAGATCAAAGTCCTGAAAAAGAAAAATAAAAAATATACACAAGGCTCCAAAGTTTCAGTGTTGTTAATCAATGAGTAATTCAAACAGTTGACCTAGCAGAAAACCCGAAAAAAACTCTTGATGTTCATATAGCTAAAAATCTGAAAAAGTACAATTGGTGATCTGATTGGCTAGTGCAGAGCATGCAACTCTCCATTTCCTTATCAAGGTAATCTTCTCATCAATTTAGATGTAAGTTACATGTTTGAGTATGCGTGCTTTAAAGGGTGTAAATATATGAACAAAAGGATGAAATTAAACTTGGGAAATACACAACCTCCCCCAATTCTCTAATTCTCTTCTCGGGGCTTGTCACAAATTTTAATCTTTGAAACCCATGTTGAAAAATGTAGCAAACATAAGGCAGTTCACCATGTTCCCTGGCAATTCATTCAAAGTTGTGTCCGGCTGGCACTGTCATTCATGTTTTTTTTTTAAATTTTATTTTATTTTACGGGGGAAGAAGATCCAGTCTTGGAATTTTTTTACATAAACAAGCTTAATTTTCCAAAATGTTATGTGATTTCCACAAAAATACCCCCCTTGTGATGGTAGTTTGTGATATACGAGTCGATTATATAATTCACTTAAGTTCTATATTTGTAGAGGTTTCAAGAATATGAAAAAAAAAAAAAAAAATCAATAATAGTGCATGATATCTAAAACAGTACTAATTTCGATGGTATCCTCCCCCCCCTAAAAAAAAAAACCCAATTGATATCACTACTTTTATGTCCCATTTCCATTCCATTACGTTGTCAAAATAAAACAATGTTGTTAATTTCTTTCATGGATAGTTTACGTATAAAATCAACAAGTGATTATTGGTCAAATGAAGATATTAACTTATTAAGTCATTGCATGCCCTTCCTACCCAATTATGATCATTCGGATGGCACCAGAACATCTCCCTATTCCCTCCCACCTCCACATACCTGCTACCTTGGTTAAATGCTCAGTAAGTCATTGGGACCCTAGTCATCCATATGGATAACAAAGAAAAATCCAAGACAGCAGAATTATATATAAATAAGAACCCAAATTCAAAAATAACATGCAAAATTTCATGCCCTAAGACCTATGTAGTAAATGCGGATAACGGATCGTTCGCGGTCTAGGACCGATTTAAGATTAAGCGGATTTATTGGGTATTAATTGGATTTAATCGGTCTACTTTTTCAAAGTATACATTTTATACCCTCACTCGTGGAAATTATAATAAATAAATATCTTGACATTAAAGATTAATAAAACAAGTATTATAGAGCAACAAAAGTCATATTATAGAAAAAATTATGTAATCATGTCCAAAAATCACACATTATAGAGCAACAACAACCACCACCCAACAGAACAATCTCGATTTATCACCGATTAATTGGTGACCGCTAAAATCAACCACTAAATACCTAGTTCGGATCGGTCTACTCCCGATTTACACTAAATCGCCGATTAATCACCCGCATAAATAACCCACCCAGGCTAAGACCATAATCAGAATCTGAAATTCAAACCATGATATTTCAAAATACATGAGATAACAAAAATGGTGGAGATACCAATTGCAAGTGACATTTCAACAAGTTTGTGAGGAATTTCTTCAAGAGAAGTATTTTCAGCTTTTGTTTGTTGATAGTACAAAATGCAAATAAACATGAGAGTTAGCACGTGCACAACACCATGTGATTTTTATGGTGCAAAAAATGGCTTATATTTCACCTTTTTGAGTCCATCATAGCTTAAAGATTTTTTTTTTTTATTTATATTGAGTTGGGGTCCATTTGGTTTATCATAATTGATTTTGGGGTCCGTTTTCAAAATTATTTCAATTTGGGGTCCAAAATGGAATAGTCAACCAAAGATTATTTAGTGTGCCAATATTGCCCTTGATAAAATTAAAGGTCCAGATTTAATAAAGAAAATCAATTTCAATGAGATCTTAATTGGCTCGGAGAAACTTGAGATCAAAACGTGTTTCAAGGCAAAGTAATGGTCACGATAAAAATATTAAAAAAAATAAATAAAAAATCTGAAATTGTCAACTTCTTCTCCAATCGTCTCATACTACCATTCCCATCCCCGCGTCTAAACCCACACCCCTAACTCATTCATCTTCTCAAATTGACCCCACCACCACCATTAGCATGAACCTACATCAATGGCACTTATGTACATACAACAAGATAGAAAAGGAAGATGTGCAAGTTCAAAAAATTATCAGATTCAAGTGTGGGCATTTGAGTGAAAGATCCCAAATGGAATTTGAGTGAATTTTCACCAAGGAGTTTGTTTAATTGAGAGAGATCTGATTTTGTGGTGTGGAGGAGACGAAAATGAGAAGAAGGAATGAATATGACCTGCAAGTTAAACACACCATGTGGGGTTCAATGTTCGCAACTACTAGCTTTGATTCTAGAACTTTTGCACATCAATAGATTTGATTTAGCTTTGGGTCTTTAGCCAGGAGGGTACTACAATAAATTTGGTTGGCATATGAGGGTGTAGTTTGTTTGTAGGCTACCGATCAATGGGGAAAATCAAATCACGAAAAGCTTCCCTATAAAATCAAGGCTGAACCTACTTTGAACATTCATTTTCCCATTAGAGATCCTTCAAAATCCCCAAATCTCACTTTCATTAATTAATTGCTTTTACAAACAATAGACACAAGGGAGGGGAATAAAGCAAAAGGAGTTCGGAAGGTTGAGGTTGTTCAGGCGAGAAGTAAAGATTGGGGGTTGTTGCATTGTTGTTGGCTGCTCAAGAAAAGTGGGAAGAGGGACTTGCGTTTGAGAAAACAACGTGAGTCGATTTTGTTTGGGAAGACGATGAAGTATTTTTTATTTTATTTTATTTTTTTTGGGGGGGGGGAAGGGGAGCCGGATGTGGATTTGAGAAAATGAAGGATTTAGCGGTGTTGGGCAGTAATGGGGAAGGGTGGGATGAGAGCATTGGAGTAAAGGACAATTTATATATATTCTTTTGTTTTTATCGTGAGTTCGTGATCATTAGCCTTTGCCTCGAAACACGTTTTGATCTTGACGTTTTCTGAGCCCATTAAGATCTTGTCGAGATTGACTTTTGTTTTAAATTAAATTTGGACATTTGATTTATCAAGGGTAATGTTATCACATAAAAAAATTTAATGGTCAACTAGGTTGACTATGCCATTTTGGATCCAACTGAAATAGTTTTTAAAAAATACCAAGGTCAATTACAATAAACCAAATGAACCCCAAAATCAAAATAACCCTAAAAAAGGAAAATAAAACACTCATGGTAATTTTTGACACATGCACAAATGCTATGAGATTTTTATTGCGCAGAAAAAGAATATAAATATTTGTTGTTGCCCAAGATCGAACTGGAGACTTTCGGCGTGTAAGAGTAATGTGAAAACCACTACACCGCAACAACTTGTGTCATTTGTGAGCCAGTTAGTTGATACATCTCGATAACATTGTACAATTCGGTTGGGCCTTGCAGCTCTCTCTTAACACCTTACGTTTAAGTTCATCAGTTGACCAACAAATTATAAACCAAAACTCATCAAATTTACCAATCCCCAAATATGATTTCTTCAAGCAGTGATATTACCTCACTCCACCAAACACTACACAAATCAAATTCCATATTTTGCTTCTCCGATCCAAGTAGCAATAGATGAAAGAACGAGATGAACAACAACAATCCAATCATCGAAAGGGTTTGGTTGTGGGAAATTACTGCCACAGCGTCTGATTTGAGACAATAAAGTGGTTGTGGAGTCTCTGGGAGGCGTCGCTTCGTTCATCTCCAACGTCCTTGATTCACTTGAAATCCAATTACGTCTCTAAGGTATGGGTTCGAGAGGGTGGTGACTTGCACGGAAGATGGAGAATATAGGTAGGTTTTTATTTTCTCAACCATCCAAATACCCCGAGATCAAATATCAAGCATGGATCTCACACATGCCTCAGGGAAGGGTATTTTAGTCATTAAAATAATATGGACTAGCTAGTCAACTGATTGACCTAACAGATATGTTAGAAAAGGAGGTAAAATGAGGGCTAAACTCAATTAAATATAAATTAATGAGGACCAAACTAAAAAAAACATTTTTTTGTAAGGTTGCAAGTTTTTGCCATACAATGTTCTAGCAATGTGTTCGATGAGCTAACTCACTGGCAAATGACACAAGTTGTTGTGGTGTAGTGGTTATCATGTTATTCATACACACTATAGGTCCCCAGTGCTACAGATTCCTACATTTTTTGTTTTTTTTTTTTTTTCTTTTGATTGGCAAGACTTGTAAAGTATATCACAAATCTTCTGTCTCACCATAGATACTTAAGTTGTCTCCAATAGAACTTGTAACTAAATTATGACCTCGTTAAATTAATAGTTGATAAATTAATAATCTCGATTAAATATTATTTTTGGTCGGTCTTGACTTAGGACCAATGTGGTAAATTAATAATTCGCTAAACTTATAAAATAATACATTTTAAAAGAGAACATATAGGTCTCATTTGATATATAAATTAATAATCTCCTTATACATACATGACTCTTTAGGAGGCTTTTATAAACTGACTCCAATGTTAATTTTTTTTTCTTGTAATTGATGTCTTCTTGGACCTCATTTCTAACTTTTCTTAGTGCATTAAGAAGCTCCGGTGTAGTGTTCTCTTATTGCAAGAGAAAATTATAAAATGTGAGTGTTGCTTTGAGTGCATCTTTGTGCAAGACAAGCTACAGTAGATAACTATTATCTTCAACTTCATCTTCTATGTCATTTTTCATGAATTTTAAGAAGTATACATCTAATGTAAATTTAGTTTGTTGCAAAAATTGATAGATCCACAACTTCTATTCAATAAGACTAATTAACACATCCATGAACTTTTTTTGTTAGACAAATTAATTAAGTATACATAGAACGTAATATTAGTTTGTTGTAAAAATGGATAGACCCATGACTTGTATTTAACTCCGATGCACAGACTCTTCGGAAAACCCCCGTTTCTAGAGTCGGATACGTGTCGGACACGGACTCGCATCCGACAAGTATCCGACACGCGGTCAACGGTCAAGACACGTTGATTGAGACCGACTAGGCCTTGACTCGGCTCTGACATGACCCTGACTCGGCCAGTGTTTTTTTCCTGTTTTTCTTGGGGTTTTTTTTCCTATTTTTCTCTGCTGATTTTCGAAAAGTAGTTTTTGAAGAAACACCAAGTTCTACTACACTCAATTGCAATCGCCAATTCTTCGATTCCTTCAGTCGGAGAGAGGGGTTGCTTTAATTAGAGCACATCTTCACGTCGTACTCAATCTGAGGGTTCTTGACTTCTTGACTGACATTTTCATTTGATGGTACATCAGGCATCATCAAAGTCATTTTTTCCCTTACTCTAAATTAGATACAATACACAAAAAAATGGTATTTTGCTATATAATTTCTCAGTAATTTGATTTATCTGTTTCTGATGATTAATTTACTCTTAGATACACAATTACACACACTATTTTGAAACAATTTGTAAATTAGATACTCCCCGGTAAATTTTGACTATCCGAGCATCTCTGTAAATTTTTCTATCTCTCTTGTTAAGCTCTAATCTTCTAGCTTCAAAAGTAAAAAATTTAAACAATTTTAAGCTTTAGGTTGTTTATGTTCATTAGTTATAAAAAATAAAAATTAATAAAAAGTAAAGTTTGATTGTTTCGCCGCGTCGCCGAGTCCTAATTTTTTGAAAATTGCCGAGTCACCGTGTCGTATCCGTGTCCGACACGACACGCGTGTCTGTGCATTCTTGGTATTTAATAAGAGTAATTACATTCAGGAACTTATTTTGGCTAAACAAATACATAGATTAATGATAATTCGTAATTCGGTAATATTTGTATAATCACAATACACAATACATGTATAAGTTCAATGTTTTGGAAAAAAGAATACCTTGATAAATTAATAATTTATTAATTAATATATAAATTATTATTAATTTATCGATTAAATAATATCTCAATTAATTAATAATTTTTCATGATCCCAAGCGTATTAATTTATAGAGGTTTCATTGTATGATCAAAAGAAGTGAAAGAGAAACTTCAATTTGTTTGGAGATGTTGAAAATTGCCTATTTTGGTCATATGAAGAGAATGAATGGGTTTATTGTCTTATTCTATAGGTTAGAGCAATCAGGTGAGAAATTGAAAAAAAAAAAAAAAAAAAAAAAAAAAATATATATATATATATATATATATATATATATATCCAGGGAAGGTGATACTTTTATGTTTACTACTTTTTTACCTACAAAAAATGGATTAACAAACAGGCCCTTAGCTATCAAATATTTTCAAATGAAAACGAGTCTAAAAAAGCACAAGTATTAATGATTTGATCCATATTGAGACAAAATAAAATATTATTAGTTTCATATACACGTCCACTAACCTAAAGATAATAATAACGATAGTAGTAATCAATAATAAGGTGAAAAAAAAAATGACCATTGAAACTATAACCTTATAATCATAAGAGTTGAATCCTAACCTGGACGACAACAGTGTTGGTCACTATGTCACGACTGTCTATTACATCAACAATAGGAAGCCCAGCAGAATCCTCGTGAACTTCCTTTCCGATACAAGACATCCTGAAACCATATACATTTTCCCAAAAGTGAATACTGGTTCCACCTCTTCCAAAGCCAGCTGCAAACTATAAACCAACCAAAGAAACAAAAGAAAAAGATTAGCATTTCATTCAGGTTATACCAAAAGAAAAAGACAAAGACAAGGAAAAATAAAAATAAAAATAAAAATAAAAATAAAATGGAAAGTACTCACAATAGTTGCAGTATCTGGGAGAATGGCACCACCAGGTTTCAACCATCGATCCCGTGCAAAAAGCACTGAACTAAGCATTGATTCATATAATAAACAATAACCCATCCATTCACTCAGTAAGACATCAACGCTGTGGGGTGGAATGTTTGTGTGATTGTCAACTTCTTCAACCATGCCCTGAACTATGCTGATTACCCCACTGCATTTGTCATTTACTCCACTTGAGCATCCATCCTTCAACTGCCCATTGTCTTTTGCAATCTGCATTCTCCAATTTCCAAAAAAATTAAACTTCGAGAAAAATTCTGTCTTTGCTCAGCTTTTTTCAAAAGTAAAGTAAAAGGTTTACGATAAGGATTAAAGAGGCGATGCAATGAACCAAACGAGAATTCTTACCTGAGCAGCCACTTTAGCCATCTTTTCACTAGCTTCAATTGCAATCACCCGTGATGCTCCTGCTTTGGCTGCAAATAGACTAAACATGGCAAAGCAACCAAAAAATACATAAGCCTGAGATGTGCAACAATTAGTGATACAATCATAAAATTTACCAATAAATCGAAGATGATATGCATGGCAACTGATTAGATCAATTTTAGAAACCTACTCGACGGTAAACTACTCCAATGATGTTGCATGTGGTAAACCCATTTTTCTATAGGATAGAGTTGATTATCTCCAAACAATTGGGACATCTTTTTTTTCTTCCAATTTATACAATAATTAAATAATTTCACCGTTCTCCACATCACTTTTCTAAGACAGCAGTGAATATTCATCTAGCATTGACTCAATAAATTAAATGAAAATCAATAAGGATAGGTTTTGGAGATTTTCGCACAAATTCTTCAGGCAGATATTACTTGTGGCATACTTGTGGTAATCTGGAAAACCCATATGATCTATGTAATGGAATCTCTCTGGATGGATCGTTGGGAGAATATAATCCATGTTATGCTTATCAACATATTTCATTATGTGGATGAAACCTGCTAAATACAAAAGGGGAGAAGGCAAAATACAAAGAACCTTGAAGACTGCCATCAAAGGTATCACATGTAAAGTACCTTTCTAACAGTACAAGGGCTTGAACCAACACTCTATACAATTTCTATAAGCGAAAGCTGGGCAATTTTTTAGCTTTGAAAGTGTTTTTGTATCATTCCGATATATGAACAGCATCAGTTAATAAAACCTACAAACTTATATGATGAAAGACTATCAGACCTTAGTACTCCAGTTCCACAGCCAACATCCATTACCACTGCATGGTTCATAAGAGCAGGATTCTTCAAAATGGCATTCCCATATGCCTCCATCCTAACCTGAATGACTGCATTTTGTGAATCATTACTGTATTATACAATCTAAATCAACTTTATTCTTAAGAAAACCTCCACTTGAGAAGTCAATGTTCTTCAAGTCCCTTTTTCATACAACAGTATGGAAGGCCCAATCACTAGTTCTCCTTGAGTGAATACTGAAGATAACAGAGATTACATACCTTATCACTGATCATTTCTCTATGGATGCCAAAAGAACTATATGCTCCAAAGTAACTCTCATTTGCATTCTTAATCTCTCTTTCAACAACCCCGGCAAAAGAAGCTTTCAAATTCCTGTCTCTTCTTTTCTGATATGGCAATTTGATATTTTCACTGGCCTCATCACCGTTGTTCTCGACATTCTCTAGACATGTGCTTAAAGAGCCATTGAAAGACGATGACGGCTCATTCTTCCTTTTTTCATTAAAAGCATCAGATCCGGATGAAACTGTGTCCAACATGTTTTCGTTATCAATACAAATCTTGGAAAGATCTTCAGAGTTCATTAACTCTCTTATCAATTCCTCGTCGTAAACTGATGTAGAATTATAATCTTCTTGATAATCTTCATCTTCCCCAAAATTATGCAAGAGTGAGTCTTCTTGCATGAAAGGTTTAAGATACTTCTCATCCTCCCACAGGAGCTTCGAGTCTTCTGTTAAATTAGTTGCTTCATGTAAATGGTTTTGTAAATCTTTATTGGACTCGCATGTAGTCCCACAACTCCAGCATCGGTTTTCTGCCATCTAAGACAGAAAGAGAAAAGGTAAAAAGAGAATGAGCTTATATCAAGTCATCCGTTCTACAGTATATTCATTGCTAAAACCAAAGATACAACACTAAAATGCTTCTTAGAGAACAGAATAATCTTTAAGATTAAAGAAAAGGGGAAATAAAATTAGAAGACAATAACAAAATATTTCGAAAAATATTAAGGATGACAGGTGTATATATAGAGAATTTTTAAAATGCAAAATTGTAATTCTAAGAAGTTGATTTTTGCACCTACATAATGATCATCTACCAATGACAGCTCAACTTTTTCACTAGAAATACAGAATCAACAGTTCAGACACCTTATGGTTCTGAATCTCTCTAAGGTGGCACATTCATAATTGCACTATTCATTGGGACTGCTCTAAATTTTGATTGAACGATTGCAAAGAATTTTGCTTCCAAATATCAGTATAGCTAGGTGGTATTACATTCTTTATAGTATATTAGCATCCGACAAGGGAATAATTTTATGGCATATTGTTTAGTTACATTGGTGCATGCATTGGCATACTCTAATGGTCCAAAATCTCTCAACGGTAATGTATCACATGCGCAGGAAATACTTATTTTCAACTCCCCTGCTATCACCTTCTTCTTCACTTACAGTCAACAAACAATTGGGATGACATGTTTTACACGTATTCCTCAAGCCTGATAAACCCTAATGACTTTCAAGTTTATCTGTTTTGAAATGGTCCCATGATGAGATTCATCGTTTTCAGCTATTCTTCTTGGATTTCTAAAAGTTCTTGATTTACCGATATCTCCTCTGATATCATCTAGTTTCTCATTCCTTTTTACCTCTACATTTTATTGATTTTGATTTCAACATTTGTCACAGCTACTTAGCTAATTCTTCAAACCCCAATGTTTCACTTGCTTTGCTATTTCCTACAATGGTTCACTACTCTCACCCCGCACACACCTGGCTCGTTCTGATTAAAAATCCAATCTTTTTCACAATATAATGGAAAGACAAAACATTTTCACCTGAACAAGTTCAAAACAAAAGCAAATCAGCTAAACTCGAGAAGTAACAACACTTACTTGCGACCTAACATAGTTGATGAGCTTGAAGGACCCATAGAAATCCAACCCCATAGACGTCCTGATCCCATTGAAATCAAAGAAGTGAGATGAACTGCAGTGCTCAAGGATAGACTCTAGTGACCCGAACTTGGATTCGCAGAACAAGCAGAGGAAATCTGGGTCCGATTCCTCCTCTTCGTCTGTGTTCCAATCATCCCAGTCTTCCAATTCGTCTTCAACTTCTTCTTCTTCCTCCACGAGCTTCTTCTTCGCCATCATGGATGATTCCATTGCGCCGTTGTGCCCTGGCTAAACCTTTGGTTTCGCCAAGGGGGTGGTATTTAATTAAGAATTGTAATGGATTGCGCTGGTTTTTTAAATCCATTAAAATTCTAAGGGTATTCAATTAAGAATTTAAAATGATACATGTAAAATACAGATTTTAAAGGATTATTTTACAATTTATCAAAATCAGGGATATTGAATTCATGTTTTTCAAAAGTCCAGCAAAATCATGGGGTATTCAAGAAATGATGGATTTTAATGAATTTGTTAAAGTGTGGATTTTGAAGGATTTGTAAGTGAAAAGTATATATAACTAGAGTTATTCTAAATCCAACATTCTCCATCATATTTCAACGGATTTGTATTGGCTATTGTTAAATAACACCACCATTTTCGTTAAAGGAGGCCGCCATCCCATTTTTTTGGTGATCTGCTGAAGGACACCACTACCTTCCCTTCTCTTTTCTCTTCACAGGAGCAGCACCACATCGCCCCACAACTTCCGGCCACACCACCATGCCCTACTATCGCTGGCTGCACCACCACCCGCACCTCATCTTCTCTTTTGTTCTTGTTCTTATTTTTTGTTATTATTATTCTTCTTCTTCTCATTTTCTTCCTCTTATTTTCTCTTCTTCTTGTCCTTTCTTCATCTTTGTTTTTTTTTCCTTCTGATTTCTTATTCTTCTACTTTTCTCTTTGTTTTTCTTATTTTCCCATTTTTTTTTCTTCTTTGCTCTTGCGGAGGTTCCCCACTTGTCAGAACCTTCGCGAGGGCAAAAAGAAGAAGAAAAAAAAAGATAGGAGAAAAACAAAAAAAAAAACAAAAAAATAATAAATAAAGAGAGAAAAAAGTGAAGGAGGAAGAGAATAAGAAAAAAAAACAGAGAAGAAGAAGATGTGAGGGGGAAGAGGTTGAAAATAAGAAGATGAAAATGGGTGGAGGTGGGATTAAAGGTGGCGGTGGTGATTGAAGAAGGAGAAGAATGGAGGAGAGGTGGCGGTAGTGGAGATAACAATTTGAAGTAAAATAGTTATTTGTATTACTTTTAGACCATCTTCAATGTATTTTTTTTTAATTTGAAGTAAAATTTTCTTAACATACAAATAATTGTTTAATTGATGTTTTGATATATGTTTTATGATTTGTGTTGGCATAAATAACAATGTAAGTGATGTTTTTTATTGTTTCCTATGATTAATAACACATTTTATAAAAAATCATTGAATTTATTAAAATCCATAGAAATCCATAACAAACCTTTATAAAATCTACAAAATCCAATCATTTAAAATTCATCAAAATCTAGTGGATTCTGTAAAATCATTTGAAACCTTTTAAAATCTACGAGATTTAAAATTCTTCAGAGTCCATTCAAATCTCGAATTGAATACCCCCACCTTAGTGTAATATTTGGAAGAAGTCCTTTGGTGCAATACACAATGATTATGGGAGGGCTCCATAATTAGCTATTTATTATAGGGAAACAACAATTAACCCTTTTTAATTTTGCGAATAGGTTTGAAATACTAGGGTGGACATCTCATCTTGCGATCCCGTCTCGGTTCCCATCTCGTCCGATTTTTTCGAGTATTTTTGGGAATGATCAAATCCATCCCGATCTAGAGTGTGATGGGATCGGGATGAAGACTTTCAATCCCGTCCAACTCGTCTCGTCCCGAACTTATTTATTTAATAATTATTATTAATTTTAATCAAACTATTCTTCTAAAATAAAGTTTATGATGTGTTGAAATTAAATAAAAACGTGTGTTGTTTGAAAAACTTACTTGATTTGGTACTCTTTATTAGGGGTGGGCAATGTCGGTTCGGTTCAGTTTTGAGACCCGACCGATTTCATTTGATGTCCCAAAACCAACCTGAAATCGAAAATTTTATTTGTAAATCAATGAAATCGGTTGGATCGAATTTCAAATCGATTCGCTTTGATGGGGCCGAAAGATATCGAAGCAACAAACAACAAACAAAACAAGATATCAAAGCAACAAACAATAGATCGAAAGAGATATATTAAACCACAAACAAGCAGATCGAACCACAACAATATAGATCCAATAACAAACAAGATAGATGAAATTGAAAAGAGATAAGAATAAGAAATTGAACCTACAAACTGCGATTAACCTTGATGATGATCGCTGAGATAGTGAGGGTGATCGAAAGAGGGTATAGATCTTTAGTGCAAAAGGGTGTTGGAGTCTCAGATGATCAAATCGAAAGAAGAAGACTTAGGTTTAGAATTTGGCGATCATTTGGGTTTGAAAGTGAAAGAGAAACTGATAGAGAAAGGGTTGTACCTGCATGTTTTTGTATTTATTTATACATTTAATTAATCGGTCGATTCGGTTTTTAATCGGTCGGTTCAGAACCATAAACCGACTCCGAACCGTTTACAATCGGTTCAGTTCGGTTGAAATGATTTTTTCCACTCATATTTCGGTTGAAATGATTAACGAACCGAAATTGAAAATCGGTTTGGTCGATTAACCGAATTTAAATCGATTTTTGCCTCACCCTTACTCTTTGTTTAGATAGAAACTTTAGTTTGAATATTTTAGGTCAAATAAAACCATGAAAATTTATGTTTTTTTTTCTCATTTTAGCTTTGTTATACAACAATTATTATTGTATCACATAGAGATGCTTAACATTAAAAATTGTAAGTTGGACCATAAAATTTATATGACATTTAATATTGTTATTGATTATATACGAAACCGTCATTTAATCTGCATCATACACGTGTCATGATAATCTCGTCAGCAGATCAAAGTGGGCCCGATTGCCCACCCAATCTGGCAAAGCCTAAACAACACTAAGCCTACTTTTGCAAAATTCAGGAGGTTAGACCCGTATTGCAGCACCATACTGAGCCCACACATCACATGGTCAATCCCAAATACCCGTAAGGCCTAATCATACAAGTATCTGGAATTTTGACCTAAGACGGGCAGACCAGCAATACATTGGTTCCAACTAGGAAACTAATATCAGAGTATAAGTCGTGCATGAAAATTCCCTTGCATGGACAACACTCTAAAAGGGAAGTTTCTCCCGCAGATCTAGGAACACAAGTTGTGTAGAGAAACTCTCTTACATAGACTACTCTTAACAAGGAAATGATATCTAGTAAGATATATTTCCCTAAATTATGCCACCAAAGGCCTAGCAGAACAAGGACTCTCGCATTATAAATAAGTTACAGGGTTGATGAACAAATGTACGTTACAGAATCCAATTTACAACTTTAAACCTTTCTCAAGCTTTGTCTGACTTTAGCATCGGAGTGTCATCGGCTGCCATAACGGCGGTCTTTGGCTAGGTCAAGGAGAACAAGATTCGACTACATCAGTTTGACACCGTTTGTGGGGAACGACGAAGTTCATTTGAAAACAGTGATATCACCCTTCCTTACAGTCCAAAGAGATAGTGACCATGAGATCTCGCAACAATGGAGACATTGTTGAACCCTTGAACGCTCGAATGGCGGAGCACCACCGGTTTCAGTGGCCCCGAGAATATAGAGGAACAACCTCATACCCACGTGCTAGTAACAGCCACGGCAAACCCCAGGGTGGATCTACTGTCAACCTAGATACAACAAAACACAAGAGCGGGGGAGATACTCAGCGGAACTCTCCACCCACAGAAGGAAACTGAGGACAGTGAAGAGCCATGTCCCCGAAAGACACCAGAGAACATGTTCAAGAGAGCCATGTCGCCCATGTGGGCTCCCAGTGGACTAGAGGCTGGGGAGCGGCCAATGGAGACCCAACGTCTAGGGCCAACAAACCCGCCTCGCAGAACCCCCTCCGGCTCGGGGCCACCAATCCTGATGTGTTGTTCAACCTCACCGTCACATCGTTCATGATTGGATCACATCATAAACAAGCCACTGCCGAAGAAATTCACTTTGCCAAAGCTGGAGTTTTATGACGGGACGACAGACCCGTTCGATTACTTACGCCACTTCCAGCATGTAATGTCGCTCAAAGAATGATTCAAAGCGATAATGTGTCGGTCATTCCCTACTAGCTTGAAGAAGTCAGAGCTGACTTGGTTCCACGACCTCTTTCCGATCCATTAATTCATTTCGGACACTGGCAACAACATTTCTCACATGCTTCATCGGCAGCCAATGAATCAAAAAGGGTTTGCGTTACCTGTTCACCCTCAAACAGAAGCTGAACGAGACGTTGAAAGAATACGTCACCGCTTCAATGATGAGTTGACCCTCATCAACAGCTGCAGTAACGACACCTTGGTCACAACCTTCACTTAAGGTCTGAGAATAGGCAAATTTTACGATTTCCTCACTCTAGAGCCTCCAATTGATATGGCAGACTTGTTGAAGAGTGCCCAGAAATACATCACTCTCAATGAGATGTTAGCCGTCAGGAAGGAGGCGGTGTCCGAAAAGAAACCTTCTGGTTCTAGAGACAAGAAGGAGGGAATTAGAGGAAGCAGAATGACAACAAGCCGACTTTGGCCGAACTGGGTGAGATAAAACCTCATGATACGTCAATTCTCAATCCTGCACTCCCCACAACTCCAGTCCATTCGACATCCTCAATACCATTAAGGATTGGGAAGAGGTGAAGTGACCCGCCAAACTCCGATAAGATCCCTCGCAACGGAATAATGAAAAATATTGTTCCTTTCACAAATACTGCAAGAATTTCAGGTAGGAGATTGAGCACTGGATCAAGAGGGGGAAACTCAAGGAATTTTTGAGCCCAAACGTCAAACAAGACTGAGCAATGGAAGGAGACCAGGTCGTCAACAAAACTGAAAGCAAGGCGGTGGGCATTGTATATGTCATGCACGGAGTGTTCTCAGAAGTCGAACAATTCAACAGGTCCCAAAAGAAAATGCTCATGAGTTGCGGAGCCGGTTGACCTACAAGAATCAATAGGTGTAGCACGTGCATGTCCATAACTCGGTCTCGCCCCTAACTTTCACGGATAGGGACATCCAAGGCATCCAATATCCACATTATGACGCCCTGGTAATTTTGGTCTTCATAGCGAACTGGAAAGTGAGAAAATCTTTGGTAGACACCTGGAGCTCCTTGAATATTCTATTCCTCAGTGCATTCCGCAACATGCAGCTAGATGAAGAAAACTTATGGCCGTTAGTCACCCCATGGTCGGGTTTAACGGGGAGAAATATTTTCCTATCGGTAGGATCAAATTAACAGTAGTGGCGGGAAAGCCACAACTTCAGAAAGTCATATTCCAGGAGTTCATGGTGGTCGATGCCTCATCCACCTACAACATCATCCTGAGAAGGCCTTGGCTCCACCAGATGGAGGCAGCGGTTTCTACTTTGCACCAGTGTATCGAGCACCCTACCAACTAGACAATAGGCACCGTACGATGAAACCAACCAATAGCCAGAGACTGCCATTACGCAGCGCTAAAGCGGCTTGACAACTATCAATTGTAGTCCGGGCCCGCAGCTAAGACATCTCAGAGCCTGAAAATTGAGAAAGGGTCTCCCCACTCAGATGAAGGGACTCCAGCTAATCTGAGGGTAAGACCCAATGTCAATCAACCAAATGAGGAATTTATCATGATCTACCTCGACAGCCTCAATAACATCAAAGTCGTCCAGATAGGTTCTCGCCTAAGCAAATAATTAGCACAACAATAGATAAAACTGTTGCGGAAAAATCAGGACGTTTTTTTGCCTGGACGATGCGGAACATGGTGAAAATTAACCCCTCCGTAATCACTCATCGACTGAAAGTTGACCCTGCGTGAAAAACCGTCAGGCTGAAGAAAAAGTCTATGGCCTCGAAAGGAACCTAATCATAAATGAAGAGGTATAGCGCCTACTCAACGTAGACATGATCAAAGAGCACGGTGCCCAGACTCGCTGGCAAATATCGTCCTGGTAAAAAATAAAAATGGGAAGTGGAGAGTCTGCATAGATTACATAGACTTAAACAAGGTCTGACTGAAAGACAATTTTTCGCTTCCCTGCATTGATCAAATTTTGGACGCCACGTTTGAACACAACCTTTTGAGTTACATGTACGCTTATTCCGGGTATAACCAGATACATATGCACCCCAGACCAAGAGAATACCTCTTTTATAACTGAAAGGCGATATACTGTTATCGGGTGATGTCGTTCGGCTTAAAGAATGCAGGAGCAACGTATCTATGACTGGTGAGCTGGATGTTTAAGGAACACGAAGAGCTACATAGATGATATGTTGGTCAAAAGCCTACACAATCCAAATCACATCGCCGACCTTGCTAAAGCATTCAACCAGCTCCACAGGTATTAGATGAATCTCAACCCACAAAAATGCACATTTGGAGTTGAGTCAGGCAAATTCCTAGCATATTCAAAGCAGATTCAATCTCTTCTCGATATGAAGTCCCCGACCACCGTGAGGGAAGTTCAGAGCCTAACTGGGAGGGTGGCAACACTCAACAGGTTTATTTTCAAATCATCTGACAAATGTCTACCTTTCTTCAAGATTTTGAGGGGAAGCAAATGCTTCAGCTGGGATGAAGAGTGCGAGTGAGCCTTCCAAAGTCTGAAAGCATACATGGAAAGTACTGAACTACTTTCAAAAATGACGCCAAGGGAGACACTTTACTTATATCTGTCTGTCTCAAAACACGTCATCAGTTTAGCTTTTGTACAGAACGATAGAGGAGTACAAAAACCAGTGTACTACGCCAGCAAAACCTTCGTAGAAACAAATGCAAACTACCCAAACCTAGAGAAACTAGCTCTGGCATTGGTCGTCTTTTTCAGGAAACTGCGACCCTACTTTTAGACCCACTCTATAATGGTCCTGGCCAAACATCTACTTCACACAGTGTTGCACAAGCAAGAATTATCGGGCAGAATGGGTAAATGGTCATTAGAGTTGGGGCAGTTTGATATCACCTATGCTCCAAGAACAACCATCAAAGCTCAAGCGTTGGCGGATTTCATCGCCGAATTTACTGGCGGTTATGAATACGAGTCAGGGCGATCAAGAACAGATGTCAGTCGACCAAGGATGGATCTTGCGCTGTGAAGGGTCATCCACAGTAAAAGGTAGCAAAGTTGGAATCACTTTCCGCTCTCCTGGCAGATTCACTCTGGAAAAAGCTGGCAGGTTCGATTTTTCCGCTTCAAACTACGAAGTAGAATATGATGCCCTTTTATTCGGCCTGAAGCTCGCCAAGGGATCGGGGTGCATGAGCTAACCGCATATAGTGACTCATGCCTGGTAGTCAACTAGGTCAAGGGGAGTTCAACAACAAATATCCTAGGATGATGGCTTGTTGCAAGAAGATAATCAACGCCATGAGCGGATTCAAAAGGTTTGAACTCCTACAGTGTCCCTGAGATGACAACGAAAGAGCCGACACACTGGCCAAGCAGGCTTCAGCTACGACTGAGATTTTCGATGGGCTCATTGAATTCCAATAGCAATCGAGTCTGGAAAAAGAAGATCCACGACAGATGTAGAGACAAGAAGTTACCAACAAGACAATCTTGGAAGCGTTCAAAATAAAACTTGACGCAGCCAAGGGAAAATGGAATTCAACGTTATTGGGAATACTCTGGGCATACCAGACCAGCAAAAGAACCTCAACTGAGGAGACACCTTTTTCCTAGCTTACGGGTAAGAAACAATGGTCCCAGTGGAGCTAGAAATGTCGACCTTTCGAATAAAGGAATTCAGGCCGGAAGACAAAAACGAAGCTTTGCGTGTCGGGTTAGACATCCTTGAAGATCTGAGAGATCAGACTTCCGCCAAGATAGCCGCCTACCAACAACGAATGACTTAGTACTACAATAGGAAAGTCAAGCCACGAGAGTTCAAAGTGGGAGACTGGGTAATTAGAAAAACTCATCAAAACACTAAAATACCAGGCACATGCAAGCTAAACCCGAATTAGGAAGGGCCCTATAAAGTAAATAATGTCAACAAACAAGAGACGTGTTGGTTGGAAGACATGAATGGTCAGGGGCGGAGCCAGGATTGCAGACAAAGGGAGCAAACAGTACACAACTATTCAACTACACCAATTTCAGCAGTGGAACGACTCCATCTTTCAGAGCAAGTGAAACGAGTGAGGTTGCCGCATCGGACTGGTCATCGAGCGATCCAGTGTAGAGCGTGGCAATTTACTCCTAAATTAGGCACATACTTGGTTCATTCGTAACAATAGGTGGGAGTCCTAAATATCCGTCGGATGTGGTAAAGACACAGAGGAGTTTGGAGACAACCACAGTGGAATTTTTGAGCTGTGCGAGCATCTTCTTGAACGCGACAGTAGAATAGGAAGGTGAAGAAGAAGAAAAAGAAAAAGAAGAAGAAGAGAAGAAAAATACATTGGATGGGAATAACTTAATTTTGAGTAAACAGTCTTGTCCCAATTTCTATGGTTATTATAATATATATTAGTCATCTTATATGGTTATTATAATATATATTAGCTTGTTGGCCTCGTGGGTGAGCAGATATGACTCAAAATCAAACCCAAAAGTTCAAAATTTAATCAATGGAGATTTTTATATATTATAACAAACATGATTCAAAATGCATTATTGCCTATCAAAAGTTTAAAAAGTCAATGAATGAAAGCCATTTTTTGAACGTATGAGGGGGCAACATACAAATTTAAAGGTGGGCAAGATGAAAAATATGACTACCTTAGTGGGTTTTTTTTAAAATATAAGAGGCAATTGACCCCCTTAGCCAAAGGGTAGATTCGCCCCTGTGAATGGTAAAAGCCTTAAGCAGCCATGGAATGTAGAGCACCTCAAATAATATTATCAATAAAGGGTATTTACTATTACTAAACTTCCACTGTTGTTCATCCAATCTAGCTGGACATCCAATTAATCTATCACTATCCGATTCCAATATTGGATCCGCGAAACTGGTCCCACAATAGACCCCTCAGTGAATTACATAAGTCAAGACACCCGAGTCAGACTTATCGAATCTGACCAAAGCTTAATCAATTTCGGCTGATGATGATGGCTTCTGGTCCACTCTAACATCTAGTCCGTCGAGTGCGGATGACGATGGGTTAGAAAGTGGGAGTCTAGTCAGTGCTCATCAAGCCTGATGACGATGGCTTGCCAGGGATCGGTGCCCTTCCACGGATAGTGATCGACAAACCCGACTAAAGCTTAGTCAGTTTCGACTGATGACGATGGCTTCTGGTCCGCTTTAACACCTAGTCATTCGAGCGCGGATGACAATGGGTTAGAAAATATGAGTCTAGTCAGTGCTCATTAAGCCTGATGACGATGGCTTACCAGGGATCGTTGCCTTTCCACGGACAGTGATCGCTGAACCCGACCAAAGCTTAGTCAACTCTGACTGATGATGATGGCTTCTGGTCTACTCTAACACCTAGTTTGTCGAGCGCGGATGACGATGGGTTAGAAAGTGGGAGTCTAGTCAGTGTTCATCAAGCCTGATGAGGATAGCTTGCCAGAGATCATTGTCCTTCCACAGATAGTGATCGTTGAACCCGACCAAAGCTTAGTCAATTCTGGCTGATGACAATAGCTTCTGGTCTGACCTACAGTCTAGTCCGCCAAAACAGATTAAGGTGGTCTAGGAAATATGAAGCGCTACGATTTCAGAATCTACTATGCGAGTCACACGTCTAGGAGACCAACGCAACAACATGACAATACCACTTAGCTCTAGAAAGTACAAGTATGAAACACTACTTAACAAGTTTTCTTTAAGTCATATCCTAAGGATTACAGCTGTTGTGGAGAATATGCTCCAAAGGCCGAAGGGCCAGTTACATCAAAAGGGACTACAGAGGATAAGACAACATTGTCCAAGGCCTGTCCCGTATTCCTAGTCGAGGGCGCTGGATCAGAGGCTTCTTCCTCGTCAATCTTCCAATAAGCAACCTTTCTATAGCGCTCAAAGTCAAGCACAAGGACAAGGTTCTCTTATTCGATCAGCCCTAGCATTTCCAGCCTGCCCCTGACAATCTTAGCAAAGTCCAAAGTTGTCTGTTTCTATTCCCGAGCTTCAGACTCTACTAGACTCTTCTTCGTATTCTTCAACCTGTCGGCAAACGCGACCACATGGGATCACTCCTTTTCCAGTTGCTGCCATAACGGACTTAGCTCGGCCAACACATAAACAATTTGATCCTCCATTTCACAGATATGACAACGCCCGTCAGCAACTTCAGATTCATGCTTCTAACGCAAGGCAGTCCATTCATACTCAGTTCGTTCCTTTTCAACAGCTCGGGCTTGCAGATCAGCCTGCGCTTCGTCTGCTACCTCTTCCACGTGCTTCAACTCCTCTCGAGTACGCCCCAACTCCACTTCAGCAGAAGCCAAGTCAGTCTTGGTGAAATTCAACTCAACCTTTGAGGCCTCTAGCTTGCCTTCAAGATAAGCCCGAGCGGCTCGCACTGATTCAGAGTCTGTCCCAGCACCAGACTCCTCCAACTGCTTGTTTAAGGAATCTATCCGATAAATCGCGTTAGAATATGACATGCAGTTTAACGAAAGCCTTTTCCAAAGTAAGTACTCTATTGTGGGCGTCGGGGTGCAGATCACTCCGATCCAATGACACGCCCGCTTTCGCCCTTGGATGTCGACACTGGCCTAAGGGGACCCTTCAAAGATGCTAGCTTCGCAGCTGAGGCCTTCTTAACTAGAGGCTTTATCTGATGTCCAACATCGAGGTCTAAGGGCAGGAGAGAGGGAAATGATCCACTCCCCAGGGCCATAGCTTTTGCAGAACACGGAGCATCAGTAGATTCGATGGCTGGATCCATATCTGAGGACCCAGCAAGATGCAAAGCTCGACCTTGCCAAGGCTTGCCATCTCCGAACGATCCCCTTCCAGGTCGACGACGGAAGCAAGAGGCTCAACACAACACCCTGCTATCCCATAACCATTTCCCCGGCGGACTGGTTAAGTCCAGGCTCCCTGATGGTCACCTCCTTATCCAACGGAATTAGCGGATCAGAAGAGGAACCATTCTTGCAACCGACTCGCTTCCTCTTGGACCGACCAATGAGCAGCAAAACCGCCTCCAACTTAGCCTGCCTCGTAGGGTTAGGCATTGTCAGCTTTCTTTTCTTTGAACGATTGTTGCCGGCCTCTTTCAGCAACGACCTGGACAAAGTAGGAGCTACATGGAAGTTCTCGAACAACCCACTCCGCACAATGTTGCTCGAAACCATAACCTCATCAATGGTCATAAAAGAAAGCTCATTGAACACTTTCCTTATCGACTCCTCCTCCTTAGTGAGAGTTGGAGCCACAAATTTCCTTGCAAAAAATAATAACACGACGATTCAATATCCACAATGATTGGACAAGAAAATGGGAGGGGAACATTATGCTTACTATGATCAAATTGGAAGTATTTGATAAGCGGACACCCCTCTAACTTAGAGTACGAAGAGCCCTGATGCAGTAGATTTTTTATTCGTGCTTGACCTTGACCTGCTGACTTGCACAAGGAACACACGTGAGCCACATACTACCGTTGTGGACGCCGATGGCACTCCGATGCTAAAGTCAGACAGGGATTTGAGGAATGCTTAATGCTATAAACAAATAATTTGTAGCTATAAATAGAGAATTTGTAGCGTACCTTAGCTTACCAACCTCATGTCTTATTTATAGTGTTGGAGTCCTGTTCGACCAGGCCATCAGTGGCGTAGTTTAGGGAAAGAGATCTTCTGGAAGATCCTTATCTAATTAGGAGTTGTGTTGTGGAGGGAAGTTACCATGTTAGACTTGTGTTCTGCTCATAGATACGCAGGAGATAGTTCCCAATTAGAGTGTTGTCCATAGATGGAAGTTTTCATGTATGACGTATATTTTTGTATTTGCTTCCTAATTGAAAACAAGATGTTGCTGGCTTGCCTGTCCGAAGTTGATTCCCGAGATACTTGCCTTAATAGGTCTTACGAGTATTGAGGATGGTTGTGATACGGATGGGCTTAGCAGGCTGTAGCAATCTGGGTCCGTTTGGCGAACTGCGCTGTGCAGGCTTTGATACCGCTTGGGTCGGATCAGTGTTGGGCCTGACGCTTGGGCTTGTTATTCCTTGAGATCGTCATGACATGTGTACGGTGTGATAGAGAGGACGTTTCGGTGTATCATCAAGCCCAAAGAAGTTAGAAAACATTACTTCTGCCAGGACTTGAAGTCGTCTGAAAGTGGACCCAAGCAAGCCGGCGTGTTCAGCTGACAGACCTTGTGAGCATTCAGCTGAGTGGAAGTCAGCAGATGGACTACCCGCGGGGTTGGCCGAAAGCCAACATCATTCGCACTGATAAAGACAACAATCAAAGTCCTGAACCCGTTAGGCACCATTTGAGCGGGAGGAATGCGAATATATGCTAAGAAGCGCCAAATATCTTCCGAAACTGAAAAAAAGTCTGGCTTGAAACATGCCTTTATGCAAGGCGATGAACCCTTGCAGAGGCGTTAATGGATTTTGTTTAGTACCCAAGGGGGTAACTTCCAAGTATTCAGGAATCTGATATTCATTTCGGAGCTTAACCAAATTGGATTCACTGACCTTCTTATCCAAAACAAATTAAGGCAAACATAGGACAACTCCTATTTGGGAGTGAGTTCGACATTGTTCGCCATGAAAGAAAGTGTGAACTTTTGAATGCATTTGCGAAACTAGAAGCAAGAACGTAGAAGCAAGAAAACAAAAAGGGGTTTCAGAAAGATTACAGAAGTAAAAAAAAACTCTCCTCTACAGAAGTGGCAACTTATATAGAGCCAAGGATTCACGCCCCCTTTTTCGAGCAGTCACATACTCATTTAATGATGTGCGCCGCTCGAGACGATGTTTCAGGCTCAATCATCACGACTATATAGTTCTTATTGAAGTGACTTAGTGGACCAACATGATGGCCCACTAACTCGAGGGGAGCAACTGATGATAAACCAAACCGTCCTTTAATCTGCGCCGTACACGTGAAATGATAATCTCGTCAGTAGAGTAAAGTGGGCCCGATTGCCCACCCAATCTGACAAAGCCTAGACAACACTAAGCCCACTTTGAAGAATCCATGAGGTTGGATTCGAATTGTAGCGCCATATTGAGCCCACACATCACATGGTCAAACCCAATACTCGTAAGGCCTAATCAGGCAAGTATCTGGGGGATCGACCTAAGATAGGCATGCCAACAATACATTGGTTTCAAATAGGAAACAAATATCGGAGTATAAATCGTGTATGGAAACTCCCTTGCATAGACAACAATCCAAAAGATAAGTTTTTCCCACATATCTAGGAGCACAAGTCGTGTAAGAAAACTCTTATACATGGATGACTCCTAACAAGGAAATGATCTCCAACAAAATATTTTTCCCTAAATTACGCCACCAAAGGCCTAGCCGAACAAGGACTATCGCATTATAAATACGACACAAGGTTGATGAACAAATGAATGCTACAAAACCCAAGTTACAACTTTAAGCCTTTCTCAAGCCTTGTCTGACTTTAGCATCGGAGTGTCATCGGCTGCCACAACGGTGATCTTTGACTCACGTGTGTTCCCTGTGCATGTCAAGGTCAAGGTGAAGGAAAACATGATTCAACTACATTAGTTATGATGAAAGTTATATGTACATAAATTATGCATTATTTGAGTGTGAACAATGTGAGATGAAATATTTTGTTACTCTTCATTGGAGGATTATTTAGTACACGCTCATTTCGTCCCGAATCCGTTTGGGATGGGACAATGTCGATATGAAGTCTATCCCGTTCCGATATTGTCCCGATCCCGAACGAACGGGATGAGGTTCATCCTGTCTTGTGCTCACCCCTATGAAATACTGGTCCAACCTAATAAAGTGGTGGCGTTACTGGTGTTACTGTGCTTAAATGGTGGATATACATAGTAGCTGTGATAATGGAATATATTAAAATTTGGTAGTTGCTAATTTCACACACGTGATCCCCTTTCACACACAAGTACATAAAAAAAAATCTTACATTTGAGAAAGAGAGGTTACTCACACCTCATCTAATAAGAGAGTGCTTGAAAGTTGATTGTTTTATGTTTTTTGTTTCGGGTTATGATGAATTTGAGAATTTGAAGTTTTGTTGGTTCCATTAAAGTTCTCGCTAGTGTAGTTATGGGTCCTTTAAATGACAAGATTGAGAAAGAAATTGAAGAAGAAATGATAGAGAAAGTGAGTGATTTTCAACACTTGATCTCTAGGATGATGGATGGTATTGGGCTGACTTGGCTTTATAGAAAAATTGGAGCGATTTTAGTAGTCCTCTCAAGAAAGGTAGTTTACCGAAACTTGGAAAGAAGAGAGTTTTTAGAGATTTTATTTTTTTATTTTTTTTCTCTAACAATTAAAAAAAATAAAAATATAATTTCTCATGTGGGTGAGAGAAGAGACATTGTTGGTGAGAATAGGAAGTGCCTCTCCTAGCACCGCAATTGGAGGTGGACAAAACAAAATTGTGCGGATGGATGGTGCGCTGCTTTACGGCATCGTTGACATGTATGTTCGTGGAGTTCTTCTAGGTATCGAGGGAGGGAACGAGGGAGGGAGCGAGGATGCTCCCTCGCACGTGAGTTTTTTGCTGGTTTTCAACTCGTCCAGTTTTAGAGTTTGAAATTTTTTGGCTCCAAAGTTTTGGCTCAAAAGTGAAATTTTTTGTCACCAAAGTTTTGGCTCCAAATGTAGGTAGCTTCTTCATTTCTTCTTCTTCTCTGCTCTTCTATTGTTCTTCTTCTTCTTCACTTCTCTCCCTCCTCTGTTTTGTTTTGGTGAGTGAGAGAGGTTTGGGTGGATGAAATCCGAATTGATTTTATGGGTTTTAGAGGGAAAGGGAAGGGGAGATCTGAGGGAGTTGATTTGTAATATGAATTTATGGTTTAGTTGGTTGAAATTTGAGGGAAGAAGACCTTGTTTTGCTTTGGTTCTTTTTCTTGTTTTTTTACTCTGTTTCAAGGAGTGGAGAGATCTTCTGCAACTTTGAACAGGTTAACATTCAAGGAGTGGAGAGATCTTCTGCAACTTTGAACAGGTTAACACACTTACACTCTTCACAAATTTCTCTGAAATTACAAATATTATAGTTGACTGCATTTGAAAGAGATGGTAACACTAGAAAAAAGACTTGAATAGAGATGGTTGTTATACATTCACTCAAGTGAAAGGGTATGAAAGGCCACCACTATGTTGGGAAGGGTATGAAAGGCCACCACCATGCTATGATGGATATGGAATGCCACCACCACAACAACCACCATGCTATGATGGATATGGAATGCCACCACCGTGTCATTGTGGTTGCGGCGGAGCTAGGAATTGTGTGCCAGTTGGAGTACAGTGATGAAAACCAGACGAGTTCATGCATTATCATGTGAAGATATTGTCAATTAGGCATTTTTTTTGGGGTCCTTACAAAATTATTTATAGAGAGATCACTTTGGGGTTAATTTTGTAGTTCTTATTTGATCAATAAAGCAAACTTTTTAGCTCAAAAGTTTCATATAGAAAGATGTATTTGTTTTGATCTTGGATGAAGTTGAGACAGAATTACAGTATGTCATTGTTAGATGTGATTTTGACTCATTAATTCTTTTGGAATATTATGCAACTTTTGTCCATGGGCAATTGATGATGATTGTTAAACTTGGCACAAGAAAAAATCTTTCGAATCGATCACACAGTTTATTACTCTTATGTCGACAACAAGAAGTTTTGATAAGCAGTGACTTCAAGTTTGTTCTCATGTCAACCAGATAAAACCACTGCTGAAATGAACTAATCACTGAGCTATTGATCAAGGCATGTCTATCACTGGTTGAAAACTATTTCTAAAACCCCTCTAAGGCTTGAATAAGAATATATCCAACCAAACTTACCATATGTAGAAAGGCAGAAAATCCATTGACTTTATTTTAACCAAATCTACTTAACATGGAAGTGAAGTGACAACAGAAGTTTCTTTCCATCTAACATTTTGTGTGATTCATATAAGCTTTGTTTTACAGCATGATCAAACACCATGTTTAGGACACTGTCGATCAACACCATATCCATTTATGTCGAAGTCGGTAGAGTGTACAATTTGTATTTTCCTTCGACGATGAAGTGTCGGTAGGGCGAAATGCTACGACTCAGACTAGGGAACCACCCACATTAGGAGTGGTTCTGACCCGAAGATGCACCCATTTTTTCTTACACCAAGATTGTCTCTTTTTTTTTTTAGCAAGGAAGCAGATCATGGTGTATGATGCAGTAAATGAAACTATAAATGAATCTGAAAAAGGTGATGGTGTGATTCAACAAACAATAACATCTCGTATTACAAAAACTAAATTTTCACTCTCTTCCAATTTTTCCATTCAAATAACCATTAATGCTCCCATTCCCCTAATCAACTTTCATTCACATTTTTGACCATACAACAATTAATTCGGGTCAATCCATCATAGCATTAATTCGGGCCTAATTGACAATATCTTCACATGATAATGCATGAACTCGTCTGGTTTTCATCACTGTACTCCAACTGGCACACAATTCCTAGCTCCGCCGCAACCACAATGACACGGTGGTGGCATTCCATATCCATCATAGCATGGTGGTTGTTGTGGTGGTGGCATTCCATATCCATCATAGCATGGTGGTGGCCTTTCATACCCTTCCCAACATAGTGGTGGCCTTTCATACCCTTTCACTTGAGTGAATGTATAACAACCATCTCTATTCAAGTCTTTTTTCTAGTGTTACCATCTCTCTCTCAACTGCAGTCAACTGTAATATTTCTAATTTCAGAGAAATTTGTGAAGAGTGTAAGTGTGTTAATCTGTTCAAAGTTGCAGAAGATCTTTCCACTCCTTGAAACAGAGTAAAAAAACAAGAAAAAGAACCAAAGCAAAACAAGGTCTTCTTCCCTCAAATTTCAACCAACTAAACCATAAATTCAGATTACAAATCAACTCCCTCAGATCTCCCCTTCCCTTTCCCTCTAAAACCCATAAAATCAATTCGGATTTCATCCACCCAAACCTCTCTCACTCACCAAAAAAAAAACAGAGGAGGGTGAGAAGTGAAGAAGAAGAAGAAGAACAATAGAAGAGCAGAGAAGAAGAAGAAATGAAGAAGCTATCTACATTTGGAGCCAAAACTTTGGAGCCAAAAAATTTCACTTTGGAGCCAAAAAATTTCGAACTCTAAAACTGGACGAGTTGAAAACCAGCAAAAGACTCACGTGCGAGGGAGCATCCTCGCTCCCTCCCTCGTTCCCTCCCTCGATACCTAGAAGAATTGATGTTCGTGTCATCCTCTCATCATCACCAAAAAGCAAAAGCAAACGGGATAACATTTTGAAGGAAGGTGGTGGGACCCGTAATACCGGATCTTACGTGTACTCTCCACAATGTATTTTGCCTCCGCTCTCTGCTCTCTGCTCTCTGCTCTCTCTTTTGTTTTTTTGAAGTAGTCTTTCATTCATTCGTTCCTTCCTTCTCCAAAAAAGGAAGCGAAAAAAGTGAGAAGCAAACCATCTATATCTGAAGTGAACATCTTCTTCTTCACCTCGCCTGAGAGAGAAACCCAAAAGGCCTTATCAACAACAGCGCTTCTTCTTCTTCTGCTTCAACCAAAGGTATCTCTACCTACCAAACACTGCGCTCTCTTATCGTCCAATTTCGTCTTTTTGATCTCTTATTATTATGGTCCATTCATCTTCGGGACTCTTGAATTCAATCTCTTAACGCCGACTTGTTTGATTCAATTATTCATGCAATTTTGTAATTGTTCGGCTTTGCCTAGTCGCTCTTCCATGTTTCACTTATTTCAATTTTGGACCTTTTTTTTTCCCCTGTTTTGTTTCACTCATCGATCACTTTGTTGGCCTCTGTGTGTTTGAATCTCATTCATTGGAATTTAGGGTTTTAGCTTTATGTGTATTGTTCTTTCAACAATTTTGCTTCCTTTGCTATTTGCAGTGTTTTCTTGATGGTAAATGATACTGTCTGGTAAGTAAGAATTGTTTGGTTTACAATCCTAAAATCTGTTGTTAATTCATTTGAAAATGAATTGAATACCAACTTCATGCAAGTAAAGTGTCCACTTTATTGTTTTATCATTATAAGACCCAAAGCCTGATTATGATTGATTGATTGATCCTTTTTCTCTCAGTTTCTACTTTGGCTCCGTTTTTCTATTAAAATTTGCTTACTTGAGATAAAGAATGTAATGGATGATGGGTTGTTTGTATTTCAGGTTTCCATATCTCATTATTGTGTTGTGCTTAGAGGATCGCTCCAGTTTCTTGTTCAACAGCCAGTTTGTTTATTGCATTGTACAAAATGTCAAGTGGAGAGGTTCGAAGGGTCTCTCGACAGGATATACAGTTGGTAAGAAAATTTTAAGCTCTGATACACTTCTTATATGATAGTGTCTCTGCTTAATTTTAAAAAAATTTCTTCCCACTTCTGATTGTTTTGACATTGTTATGGAGTTGATATTCTTGATTTTCATCTCTCACACAAGTATACCCTAAATTATTTAGCTAAGTTTTGGGATTATATGCCAAAAACTTATGAGTGTGCATCCATTTGGAGAAATAGAAGCACCAGTGCTTTTAGTTGCTAAGGCCTAATAATTTTGAAATATTGTGCCGTCGATCTTTAAGTAGCTTGCATGATAAAGGTCAAGGTTTTGGAGTGCAACTCGCTGCCCCGATGAAGTTTTCCTTAACTCTATTTTCTGATTGCAGGTGCAAAATCTTATAGAACGGTGTCTACAGCTATACATGAACCAAAAAGAAGTGGTGGAGACTCTTTTGGTTCAGGCGAAAATAGAGCCTGGCTTTACTGAACTTGGTAACAATCAATTTTTAGTCATGCAGTTTGATGGTCTCAAAACTAAATTCTGTAGTTTTTATTTCTTATTTCTGGATACACGACAGGGAGAAAAGTAAATTCTTAGAGGACTTTTTTTTTCGCCTGAAAACTCTAATAGAGGTCTGAAATCTGCTATATTCTGTGAAATTCAGGCTTCTCATAGATTAAGAAGTAAAAAAAAAATACTATTAGTGTTGCAAGTTCATTCATGACAAGAAGGTAAACAAAAAAAGTTAGGAGAAAGACTCATTTTGTTTGAATAGCATACCTGGGTTCAAGCAAATCGAAGGAAATTGTATTGATGTTAGAAATTAAATTGTGTGTGTGTGTGGGGGGGGGGGATCTCACCGAATTAAACATTAACAGATTAAATATACCTGGTGTCAGTATTTAGACTTGATGTCCTTCACAAGTTGATCAGTCGACCATAGATTTCTCTCCTACCACAGCATGTTGAACAGGACGTAGTGGAATCTATTCCACCGGTAATTTCCCTCGAAGAGGCGTGCCCTTGTTTTTTCATCTACTCAGTTATTCAAAGATTGAACCATTGGTAGATTTTCTATTGCGAACTCTTGCATCATACAAGCCAAATAGTGGTTTTAAGAGGGATAACGGATACTCTATGGTTTCAACTGCTTTGCTTACGTACACAAACATCATGTTATTGGTAATATTATTATAATAGGTGGTGTTTGTGATGCAATGAGTTATGGCATGGTTATTTTGTTTTATCCTTGCGTCTGTAAACGATATTTGATATTCCCTTACCACTGTTCATTAAACTATCATAATTAACAATTCTCTTTCTAACCATTCACAAATATCAGTGTTGATTTACATACTCATCTTGTATGTATCTGGACGACAACTGTTCAGACTCATTAACAAGATTGTCATAGATATATCTTAATATGAGTTTATTGGGGCATTTGGTCTGCCAAGGTAGTCGTGCAAAATAAAGATGTCATAGAATTCAATGGCTAGTTCATCTGATTATTTTAGATGCTTTGGGTGTATTATGTTGTAGATTTCTTATGTTGTTCGTCCTATGCTTCCTGCTTGTTTTTCAGTTTGGCAGAAGCTTGAAGAAGAGAATCGAGAATTTTTCAAGGCGTACCATGTTAGGCTAATGGTGAAGAACCAGATAGTGATTTTCAACAAGTTGCTTGAGAAACAAGTGGAGCTTATGCATAAGTTGGGTCAAATTGGAGTTACTCCTGTACCTAATGGTAATGGATCTCGTCCGTCAGGTATGGGTACGTTATATTTCTTGATATTTGGAATATTACATGCATTTTAATTTTAATTTTTTGCTTCATATTGTTTCTTGTGGTATTCTCAACATAATTTTTTTTGTTAATTTTTCATGAGTTTATGTACTTGTTGAATATTCAATGACCTAACGACCATCTGCGAAACAATATCCTCTTAGCAAAGTGTGTACCTGGTTCAAGTTGCCAGCATTCTCGACAAATCTCCACCTTACTGTGCAATCCCTATGTCGTATTCTCTATTTGTGGCGAGTCAGACAAAAAGCGAAATTTTCAGGCCACATCTCCATGATAAGCTTGATTTAATCTTTCCATACCACTTTGAAGTCACTCTCATGTTGCACATTGCCACTTACAAGATATGGAATGATTTCACTTTTACCAAGTTTGGAGGTGTCTAGAAGTTGCATCGTGTTGAGATGTCTAGAGGTCATCGTGAGGGAGGATAGAACATACTTCAGATTCGATCTTCCCATACCACTTAGAGGTCAGATTCATTATATCTAATTGTAAATTATGATTTATTTTGCTAATCAACTATATTTAATTTATGGGAAGAATGATCATCATCAAATATGTCCTTTCGATCCTTTGAATCTTTGGTCAAGCATTTAAGGAGTATTGGTTGGTTCTAACAATTGGTATCACAATCGAACCCCGACTTCAAAGGTTTTATTCCCGGGAGAAACGACCTAGAGGCTAGATTAAAATGGGCATATAGATTGTATAATACTGATAGATGTGTGAGGCTACCAAATGGGAGAGGCTTACCATCATTATAGTGGGCCAATAAGGACATCGACTTCAATTTTTGAAGTTGTGTGGGCATTGTAGTTAAGGTGTTGAGGCGGAGGCGAGGCGAGGCGGCGGGCCTAAAAACGCCACAGGCGTGAGGCGAGGCGGACGCCTAAATTCAATGAGGTTGTCTTAACATTAATTAAAATTTTTTTTTATAATAAATGAAACATATTAGCATAGTAGTATACATCATCATTTGATAAGTATTATAAGCAAATAAGTACAAAAAGTGACATAACTATCTATAATCGAAATATTTTTTAAAGATTTTTTTATAAGAAATTGAAACATATCAACATAGTAGTATACTGTATACATCATCATTTTGATAAAGTATCATAACAAATATGTACAAAAAGTGACACAACTACCTAAAATCAAAATGGAAATATAATAAAGTTGTATAGCATAGCGAAAATATACACTACATAAGTGTCAAGTAACTTGCAAACATCCACTAAATCATTAAAAAATCAATAATCTTGAAAGAATAGAAACTTGAAAATATTGAACATTTGTTGAAGAAATTGTTGGTAAAAATTCACAAGTATAATCACTATTGGTATTCCAAAAGCATAAAAATCATTGAACTAAGCTATGAAAAATCAAGATTGATGTTGATCACAGATTGATCAAAACATGGTATGTTTTCTCCAAAAAATAATATAAAAAGTGTGACAAATTTATCAAAACTTAAAAACGTTTTATCTTGTTTTTATCAAATATTACACCAAAAAATATAAAACTTTATTATAGAGTGGGTTGTAACATCTTTTTATTGCAATTAGGTTGCAAATAGGCTGGTTACAACAAGCTTTTGGGCTGAGGCAGTTGAGGTAGTGAGGCGGGGCACGGTGAGGCGAACGCCTCATTTCACCGCACCACATTGCCTTACTTTGAGGCGGAATTTTGTAAAAACGCCTTGAGGCGGTCACCTTGACTACACTGCGCGTGGGAGTGTTACGATCCTAGTAAAGTAATTGGCTTTCCATTAGTGGTTGTTAACATTATTACTAGATTCATATGCCACTAGTATGCGACCTAGTGATGAATAGGTAACAACAACACTTGAGACAAAGGATGAGCTATACATGTTGACTATATGCTTTTAATCTTGTTATTACACCAATCAACATTTATGTGAGCAGTGACTAAGCCCTTTGTCTTTGGTGGGGAAAGTTTGTGGGGGTATATTTAGATTTTAGTGACATTCTCATTTAGAGTTATTAGAGACAACGTATGTTCAACATCTCGAGTCATTGTTTTCAGACACCCCGGAGATAAGCGGTTCATGCTTCCGAGCGCCAATTTCTGGGTTATGTGATTTCTGCAGATGGCATCAGATTTGATCAGTCTAAAGTTCATGTTATAGTTGATGGGCCTATTCCTGGTTTTCAAGGGTCAAACTAGCTTTTATCAGTGTTTTATTTTCACTGTACTATTATGGCACCTATACTTGATTTTATGAGACTCCAGAAGTGGAGAGAAATGATCTCTGCTATGCTTGTGTTGGTTTTGCATGATTTAACCAACTCTTTTATGTGGCTTGTTTGTATACTCTTCCGCCTATTCCAGTGAATCTATGGTTAGATGTTTCCATTGACTTTTGTGATGATTTGTCGAACAAACTAAGGGTTTAAGTGCATTTTATGTTATTGCTGACCATTTCTTAAAAATGACCCATTTTATCCCTTGCAAACAGACTACAGATGTGTCGCAGTTGGCCCATTTATTCTTTTGATTTGGGGTTCATTTGCATGGTTTACCACATGCAGATGTGGTTTGTTCTTCAACTGATAATTTTGGCGATGTTTGTGAAATAAACTTAAATGTTCTAACCAGTTTTTTACATCCTTTCAGGATTGACTAAATTGGTTAGTTGTAGCCTTGGTAATCTTATTCATTGTTGTTAGTTGGACTTACAAAACTGGCGTCTATTTCTTCTCAGCCTGCTTTGAGCTTGATTCTTGTTCAACCTGCAAAAACTCTTCAATGAGAAGGAAATGATGGATTGACTTCTTCGAAAAGCTATAGATCCCAATAAAAATAGTGAAAATGTATGTAAACAGGAGAGCCAAGGGGGAGTCATAATGCCCATTCAAAATTTCAAGTGATTGTAAACTTACCTGCCTGACCTCTTTATGTTTACTGGAGTATGGTTATATGTGTATCTTTTTAAGAGAGATTTTGGGGATTTTCCCCTATCTGAATCCCCTAGATTCACACGGGAGTTTTAGATTGTTTCCCGAATTCCACCTTTCTTGATATGTTCTGTTCGCTGCTCACATGTGTCCTACACATGCTGGTGTCAGCGGTCAATTACCTCTTCTTCCAGCCTACCTAATCTGAGGTGCGATACCAAAAGTGTCTACTCTATATGCCCCGCCCAGTGGTCCATAGATTCACCCGTCGTGGAAGTTAACTTTGGGTTGTGCTTATTTTATGACCCTCAGGCCTCAACCGACCTTTAGTGGGTACACGAAAGGTTGAATAAATTGGATAATCTACTTTTCGGGCGTTGCATGGCTTAGGTTCCTTGACCTGAATAGTCCATAGTCTGAACACGTGAGGCGCGTATGTATGTAACTGCTTCGTATACCATGCCTCCACATCTGGTAGTGAGGTACACGTGTTTTTGTCTCACTAGTCTCTTGTACCAGACATCTAATCATCATTTTGAGGAAGGAGAAGCTACGACACAATGCCAAACACCCACTACCCCACCAAGTGTAGTATCAGTACCTAGGCGATTTTTTGCTTCCAAAAGTGTTCGGTATTGGACTTCCTCTACTAGTGCATATAACTTTTGAACATATACCATGATTTGAGCTTTGTCTTGATCATTAAAGAAAATAATTTCCATGACATCTGATGCGTTGAACATGGACTATGTAGGTCTACTTGAAAATTGGAAGACGATCATCAGGTTACTGGGGTTCTCATTATGTTTTACCTTTTGGTTCTATTACCACTTTATTTTATCTCCTCCTTTTGGTGCCTGTCTCTAGACAGATCGCTAACGTCTTGGTTAGGAAAGGGTTTTCATAATCTTTTTGGTGTGTAGGATACATCTTTTTGGTATCTACTCTAGGATACATCTTTGCCATTACCCGTACATGAGGGAAGATATGAAGAAGGCCTGAGGAAGGGGAATGAAAAGGATCAATTTTTTTCTTTTATTGAGCCTTCTCTTTAGCCTTTGCACGATTTCGCGTTCTTGTGATATTTCTCCAGAGACGGTCAAGCTGAGGGCCAACAAAGGATGCCTTTGACAGAGAGCTTGTGGCATTCCCCTTGATGGGGAGCTCATGAGGAATGGCCAGGGCATCTAGTGCCCTGAGAACTCATTGCAAGAATACTTTGGGCACTTTATTTGTGTTGTAGTTGCGCTCCAAATTAAACTAGTCATATATGCATCCTCCTTGTAAAACTTCAATCCTTGTAAGATTGTTGATCCACATTTTCCCAAACTATACACTTCAGTGATCTCATAAGTTTCTTTGCATCATCAATTCTCTCACATTTCACCTTTCGCTACTTGACTTTACAAAAGACTAGCAAAAGATTTATAGTGCCATTTAGGGTGTGTTTGGTTGCATGAAATCATGTGTCATGTGAATCCATGAGGGGACCACCTAAATCTAAGCTAATTTGAGGTTCACTTACTAATCCACCATTAGATTTTGTGATAAATGGTGGGAATTGAAGTCCATGAACATGAGAATCACACTCCTTGGTCCCCCAAAGCATGTGATTCCCATGTTCACGGGACTGTCATTCCCACCATTGATCACAAAATCTATTTGTGGATTGGTGAGTGAATATCAAATTAGCTTAAATTTAGGTGGTCCCCTCATGGATTCCCATGGCATAGAATTCCGTGCAACCAAACACACCCTTAGGTTCCGCTTGGTACACTGTAAAAATATGCATTTTGCAAAGTAATGCAAATGCATCACTTTGCAACGGATTAGTTTTCAATGCATTACTTTGCGGTTGTTTGGTATTAGTCAGAGAAAACAATACTAGTTCAACAATTTTTAGTTGTTTATTTTTATTTTTTCATTGGCGTGTATTTCACATACCTTATATTCTCCTATATATATTATTACATATATTTATTTCAAATATGTAATTGAATAATATGTTTGAAAGAGTTTTAATTATAAACAATGTGGACTCTATTGAGTTCCACATAGTATGAATTCTATTGAGTTCCACATAATAATAAGAACTCTAAAAAATATGGACTCTATTAAGAGATATAGTTCACATGTGAACGTGAGAGTTCTCTGCAAAAGAATTCAGGACATTTTATCCTGTAAAATAATGCGCGATCTCATAACGTGAAGATGCAGAGGCTATGCATTTTTTATTCCAGAATTGCTTTACGTAAATTTTACCAAGTACCTATTTTTTGTAACCACCCGCAAAGGAATGCATTTGCATTATTTTACGGGATACCAAGCGGAGCCTTAGTGTGAAACTGTCTTAGAAAGAAAAGACAGAACTGTGAGAAATACCAAGAATAATTTTTTACTTTTAATAGTATTCCAGCATATTCTTGATAAGTTATGTTGGAAAGAACATTTTCACTTTTTAACGATGCTGGTACCAGCATATTGAGCACTGTTGCAGAATATGGCATCAGGCTCCCTGAGAAGTTCCATGTCATTGAAAGTGTAACTAACCGTTGGTTGGCTATTATTCCAATTAATTTCATATATTGTTGGAAGTGTTAATAGATCTTATTTTTCCTACTTACTAATTTCCTTCTGGTACTAGTATCTCCTTTCTAATGCTGCTTATGGTTATAGTGGATCAGGCTCCATCTTTTATTTCAGAGCAGACAGTGGCACCTTCAAGACCTGAGAACATGTCTCACCCCATGGACATTTCGAACACACTCCTAAATGGCGGCTCCTCGGCTCATGGGAACATGCAATCTGCTGGTGACACATTTCATGCTGGGAGGTTGGGTGTCTCACCCAACATGATCCCAACTCATAATATGCACATGGGTATGGTACAAGGTATCAATGGGGATTTGATCAAGTCAGAACCCGGCTATGCAGAAAGTTCTTTCACATTTGGTGCAGATGGCAATGTCATGGAAATGCGTCCAACGGTTTGTGATTCATCTTTTGGAACTGTAGAGCACAACACCCAACTTCAGAATCTACAACTTGTGGATAATGAGAATACTGCATTTGGCTTTCTGGGGCAGATTCCCCGGAATTTCAGTCTTTCAGATTTGACTGCTGATTTTTCTCAGAGTTCTGGTGAGCATCTTGCCTAGGTTGTATATTTTTCCCTTGATTCATTGACTAATTTCAAGTTTCTTGTCAAGATATACTGGAAAGCTACTCTAGATCCCCTTTCCTACCACAAGACGTGGACGATTTCTTAGAATCTCCTGGAAGGGAATGTCATGGTGAGATTTCTGCATGAATAAACAATAAAAATTTCGTGTTCTTGTATTAGTACTGATGATTTTTCTTGGTCGAATAGGAGAGAATCGACGATTGGACACCATATCAGAAGGTCTGAGTTATGAGGAATTTAGCAGCGATTGATTGATATTGAGTGGTAAGTTTCCTTTCTTCACAAACTGATCAATGTGCCTCTGACCATATCCAGATTCAAGGTGCAGCCATAGAAACTCATAATACTATTTTAGTTATCAAAATTCCAACATCTTCCTTATCTTGTTGCTTCACATGTTCGCATCATTGCATCTGAGACTGAAATTTCTGCTTCTATTTCCAGATATCCAACCTAATCATATTATTGTCTTGAGAATATGAGTCAACAAAAAATGTTAAAACTTTTTTTCAGCCCTAATGTTCACCACACACTTAGGTTAACCCAACTTTATTCTAGCAGTAGAAGAGATGACAAGAAATGCATGAAGGTCTCCCTTTAAAGTTTTAGTTTCCAATTGGAACTGACATAAGTTTCTGTTGCAGGTAGTGACCAGATGATGATGAGAAACGTAAATATCTGTGCATAGCATTTTGAGATAGAGTATTTGAGTTTCGTTTTTAAGGTTTCCTTAGACTAATGAGCTTTTACCAAGTCAGTTTGTCCATGATGGGATCACACCTCTATAAAAAGCTTGTGCAACCGTTTGATCATAAATGCTTGCTGGGAACCGTGGAACTGATTCCTTTTACTGGTTATTGTTAATAAATATCATTGGTGAGTTTCATAGTTATGACGATGGTAAACTAGAATCAGTTTAATAAATATCATCAGTAAGTTTCATAGTTACTATGGCGATGGTAAACTAGAATCACTTTAATAAATATCATTGGTAAATTTCTTAGTTATGGTGATCGTAAACTAGAATCGCTTTGATCATGTGATTTACACAATATAATGAATATAAGATCAATGGAATTTTAGACATTGATGACCTATTGTTGTGTTCCCTTAAAGAGGTTTTTTTGTAAACTGGAGGCCGTTAGAGCTCTTCCCTATCATTCACTCTGGGTATTATTTTTGTTTCTTGTTTGTTGTTTTACACTTTTACACAAGCAGTGTATGTTACCCTGCGTGGTTCATGGGGTCTCAATTTGTCCTTCTAAATATTTTTTTATGCTATTTACTGCTGTGTATGTTATACAAGTGAGATGTGGGATGCATGCTCCTACTCAATGAACTCTGCTTCAGGTTTGAAAGGGCACCCTGGACAAGGATTAACGACAAATGGGCGTCTAAAGTTTGTTTATTTTCTCAAGGGTAGAGCAAGTCTCTACGCAGTGGTGGACATGGTGCACCTATTAGTAAAGACTGAATCTCTATGCAATGGTGTTGAGAATTTGGACTGTTATTGATTGAAGTCACCGAGGGAGTGCTTGTTTAGCGTCTGATTTAGATTGTTTGAAGTCTGATTTAGGAATGCTTGCTTAGCCTCTGATATAGATTGATTTACTAAGGGAGTCTTTGTTTAGCCTCTCATTTAGAGGGGAAGGGGAATGTATGATTCATGTTTAGCCTCTCATTCAGACATTCCCCTTCCCCTTCCCCTCAATGATGTTTTTGTTTTGGCTCCTCGGGGCTCTTTAATTCGGTTAGGTATTCTTCCATCCAGTGTTGTTCCTCTTTTTGTATAGCATAATTACATTAATGGGGGACCACTAATTTGAGTTATCCACTTGATTTTTATCCTTTAGTTAGAGATTATAATTTTTTAAATTTTAATTTTTTTCGCAAAGCAAGCCAGGGTTGGCGGGACTCCATCCAATATACTAGAAACAAAAAAGAGGGTACAAGAAGGGGGGAGTAGTGAAAACTCCCGCCGGACAAAGCATCACAAGTAAACCCAAATATCCCTACGGTAGGCACCTAAGGGCTACTCAATCATGTGCTCCCTCCGAGTCATCTAAAGTACATAGCATTACCCATATCAAGGTTTACAAGATTATCAATATTCCTAAAACCAGGACCATCCAAGCTAGCAAGAGCTCAGCTACCTTGTTTGATCAATCTTTAAAAGTTCCAACTGGTCCTTCAACTCAACTATCTCATCAGCTAGATATATATCCTGCCAATGAACTAAGCCTTATTTCCATTTCCCTTTTGTTATCCACCACTGCATGAACATTTTGAAGTCCCAAGGTTTTTGGACCCACTAGCAATGCACGAGTTTCAATTTTTTGTATAGATCCTTGAGATATTCTACCTGTGAATACCCCAATAACTCTACCTTCTTTGCTTCTTACCACACCCACTATTTGAGCAAAATTCTCCTTCAAAGACTCATCCAAACTCAGTTTAACTACTACATTAGGGGGGTGTTCCCACCAATACATTTTTACTATTAGATTATCAAAGCTGGGTGTTAGGTTCCAGTGATCACATAGTTGCCCATTATAGTTCGTATCTTTCACATGTTTTACACTTGGGCGAAGCCATCCTCTAATCAACACTTTTCCTTTATTCATAACTTGCTCTGTTGTACTATAAATGAGCTTGAATCTCCTTGCAGTCCTCTCTCCCCACAGTATGTACATAGTGCATTTCCAAATTGTTCTCACAATGAATTGCCTTAAGCTTGCCCCAGAGGTATTTGCGTGGATCCACTTTGATTCCTGATCAGCTTGAAGCGCCTGCCTTCTAAAATTCGAGAAGTTCAACAAACTTTTCCACAAGTGTAAGAAAAATCACAATTGAAGAACAAATGTTGTGCATTATCTTGTTGTTGGTTACACAAGCAATAGCTGGATAGTTAGAAAGCCACTGTAGCATAGCCTATCCTGAGTTTGAATCACATTTTGGGTTACCATCCAGTTGAAAAAGTTGTATTTTGGTCCATTAGCATCCCATACAATCTTGTATCATCTTGATCTATTTCCTTGTCTCATTAAATCCCTATATGCTTGTTTAATAGAAAACTCTCTAGTGGGTGTTGATGACCAAACTAATTTGTCATCATGGTTGTGACTTCTTGTTTATATTTTTGCATGCTCTTCCCATAATTGCTCGAGGACACTATAAGAGGTTCTTGAGAAATTCCATCCAGAGCTTCTTTTCACCTTGATAACATTTGCATTTTCAGGGATGCATGATCTCCTCCTTATATTATAGGGAACTATATAGCATGTAGGATACCTATTCCAGTCCATGGGTCGTGCCAGAAAGAGACTTCCCTCCCCCCTCCAATTTCGTACTTCATTGAGTTCTGCTTTTGAGAATAGATCTCCACACCCATGAGCAATCCTTGGGAATATCCATAGTCCATAGTCTTTTATTCTTCACCTGATGTTTCTCAACCCATGACACTTATCACTACACCAAATTGACATTTTTGTAACAACCCTAAAATAGTATCACTTTTGAAGTGTAACAATCCATCTAACAATTTTACACATTTTCACAAACAAAATGATACAATAATTGTATCACCATGAAGAGTATAGTTATAAAAGTGATACTATTCATGGTGATCCAACTTATTGTATCATTTTTTTTGTTACTGTTTTTCATTTTTTTGACTAAATTTAGTTTTAATTTGAAATTGTTTGGTGAATTGTAGCATCTCAAAAGTGATACTGTTTTGAGAGTTGTTACAAAAGTGTCAATTTGGTGTAGTGTACATAGACTTTGTTTTACTAGCGATCTGAAATAGATGATGACAACAAGCTGCCTTGTTCCATACTTTCAAATTTAAAATACCAAGACCTCCATCTTTTATCGAACATGCAACTTTTCTCTAGGAGGTAGTATTAGCTTTCTTTTGCATATCAGCACCACACCAGAGGTATTTATTGCATATGTTAGCTATCGAAGATAATACACCAGTAGGCAGGATAAAGATCCTAGACCAATACACTTGTATCCAGAACAAAATTTCCTTGATTAACACTAGTCTTCCAGCATAGGGTATGCGTCTTACCTTCCAGTCTTACACTCTGGTTGTAATTTTTCAGGGGGGGGGGGGGGGGGGGGGGGGGGGGGGCTGCTTTAACAAGTCTACTACTCACCAAGGGCACTCCTATATAAGCATTTGGCTCTTTTGGTAGTTTATTTCCAGCACGGTAACATTAGAGAACCTATTTAACACCTCCTTTATACATATAAGGGAATGTCTTCCAGGTTTAGTAAATATCATTAGGTCATCTGCAAAACACAAGCTAACAACTTGGGGATTCCTGCACTTTGGATGAAGAATCATATTTCCAAGCTCATCTTGTCTTATTAGGCTTCTAGTTAGAGCTTCCATGGATGAAGAATCATATTTCCAAGCTCATCTTGTTTTATTAGGCTTCTAGTTAGAGCTTCCATGCACATAACACAGAGTAGGAGACATAGGATCTCATTGTCTCAGTTCTTTCCTGCCTTCAAAAAACCGACATGGGGACCAGTGTCGGAGCCATGATTTTTGTTGAGGGGGGGGGGGGGGGGGAGTGATGTCATAATTAATTAAATATAATATAAAAATTAGTTACTTTAACATGAAATTTTTTTTAACTTGAACAATACATAAATGACTATACAAAACTTCATCTAATCTAATAAAAGATTTTCATTCAAAAAATTGATGAAGATCACTTTGGATATACAAAAATAGAGTTATATAATTTGAACTTTTACACATCTACATCCATGAATACTAAAAAACTCTATCTCCCCCTCCCCTCCCCAGTTAGAATAAAAAAATATTACAACTGCTTCGACGCATTTTCATACCCTGAAATCGTTTCATGATTGCTTTGTTGTCAATGCCATCAAAAACTTCCTTTTCAATATACGTAACTAAACAATCATTCATCCAATCATCTCCCATTCGATTTCGTAATCGACTCTTCACTATATTCATAGCAGAAAATGCTCTCTCAACTAAAGCGGTGGCAACTGGTAGGATGAGTGACAATATTATGAGTAAATAAACCATGTGATAGACAAATTCCTTCTTGGTCTCAACCATCTTCTTAGCTAAACCGCTAAGTCCATTGACATTTGAAAATTCATTGTTGGAACGCATATCAATAACATAAGTTTCCAATTGATCATGAAGTACCATGAGATCTATATCTGAAAAATCAGCTGGATAAAATTGAGCGAGCCGAATCAACCGCTGACTATCAAAAGCTGAAAAAGAATCATTTGGATTTAAGCATGCCATACAAAGAAGCAATTCGGTGTTCACCTCATCAAAACGGCTATTTAGCTCTTGGAGTTGCATATCTATGCTGATATAGAATAATTCAACTCGATAATGATATAGGTTGGTTAATTTATTAGTATTGCGTCGTGATCTTCCTCGTTGTATTAATGTATCATCCATCTCAAGAACAACAATATCATGTTTTGCACAAATGAAGCAACATTGTCCACAAGTATATCCCATCCATCTTCCCTCATCATTTGCAATCGTTGTTTGGAGATTTTAACTAAGGTCATCGCATTGACAATATCTTGATCTTTTCTTTGTAATGCTATTGACAAATCCCAGGTTATCGCCAATATATCCTTCATTAAGTGCAAATTGAAGATGAACTCGAAAGATTGCATAGAATCTAATAAAGCATATGCTTTTCCCTTCTAATCCGAGTATAAACCATGTTTCACAAATCTGTAGCACATTAATCACTGAAGAAAAATTAAGAAGCAAACTTATCAAGGTTTTATAGTAAGACCCCCAACGTGTATCACCAGGTCGTTTGAGATTGGTTTCTTGATTCAACCCTTGACCACTTGATAGTTCGCCATTATTGAGCTTCTCAAGAATTTTAACAGCTTGTTTGTCTCGAAAAATTTCCTGACGCTTGCATGAGGGTGCAACAATGTTCTCCGCACTTGAAACCAAGTTAAAGACTAAAACAATCTGAGGATGATTCTTTGCAACATGTACAAGCGCCAACTGAAGTTGATGTGCAAAACAATGTCCATAAAATACAGACTTATTTTCCTTAAGAATCAAAGATTTAAGTCCGTTAAATTTGCCTTGCATATTGCTCGCCCCATCATAACCTTGGCCACGTAACCTCGTTATAATCAACTTATGATCAGAAAACATTTTTACAAGTGCTGTCTTGAGTGAAATTGCCTTTGTTTCAGAAACGTGCATAATTCCAAGGAAACGTTCAACTATGCATCCCTTCTTGTTCATATAGCGCAAGACAACAACCATTTGCTCTTTAACTGATATATCACGAGACTCGTCAATCAAAACGGCAAATAATGATCTCCAAGATCTTTGAGTATAACAAGAGTGGTCTCACATGCAGCTGCACGTGTAATATCTTTTTGAATATCAAGTGCAGTGAGTTTGTGGTTATCTAGAGCATTTTTTAGAACCACGCTCTTGATGTCTTCATTGTGATTAGCCGTATATTGTAAAAGCTCCAAAAAATTCCCATGGTTAATTGAATTTATTGATTCATCATCACTACGGAAAGCCAATCCTTGTTGCAGAAGAAACCGAATGCAATCAACTGAAGCTGATAAACAAACCCGATATTCCGTTTTTTCTGTATCAGATTGTTTAGATAAAAATGATTGGATATGATGCTTTTGATTCATTAAACTTTGACTCTTCATATAAGCTTGGGCATGCAAACTATTAGGCTTTCCTACATGAGTTTTAAGTTTTTTTTTTTTTTTTTTTTTTTTTTTTCCAATTACTGAATCCTTCACCAACAAAACAATCACCACCCCCTTGTTCCCCAACACTTCTAAAAAGATAGCGATGGGGACAAAAGGCAACATCCTTTGTTATGCTATACTCTAGCCAACTCTTATACTAAGTAAACCAAGCTACATTAAAACGACGTAGCGCACCTCCTATTTTTTTCTGTGGGAATGTGTAGTTTATTGGCTGACAAGGACCCCTTTGCAAATAAGCTCTTCTAACAACCTCTTGATCATTCGGATGGTAATCAGAAATACGAAGTCTTAAACCAGGATCAGTTGGAAGATTTGATAGATCAACCTCTAAATGACTTTTCTTTGAGATTGGTTCTGATAAATTATGATCATCTTTATTTTGTGTTGGAGGTGATAAATCACTTACTGACTTTCTTTTTAAAAACATATCCATAACTGAAATAAAACGAAGATTATATAAGACTGCATTCCATATATTTATATATCCTAAAACTTTAAATGAATAAACCAAAACCATATTTCCATATAATAAATCATACACATTTCCAAAATAACAAATTAATATACCTCAATTAATGAAGCACCACAATAGAAGTATTGCCACCAATAATAGAACGCGCAAAATTGAAAATTTTCAAAGCTGCAATTGACACACAAGCAGTTGAATCAAAACTTTGGGTACATAGTTTGTAGTCCATGAACTCAAAACTCAAAACTCATTTTAGTCTAACATTCTCATTAACCATAGAACTCAAAACTAAAAGTGCTTCCTGTGCATAGTTGCTCTGAGCATACAAAGCAATTAGGACATTCCACAACCACAAGACCACATCCCTATAAGGTGTTTCATCAAAGACATTCTTGGCATAGTCAACCTTACCAAACAAACCATATATTTGTTACTTGTATAATTGAAGTCACTATAACTCGTTCTGACAAAAACCCATTTTGAAAATCTGACTATGTATTTGTTCCCCTTCAAGTATATCCTTACATGCCTTGGTAGCAAAATTTGACTATGCATTTGTATAATTGAAGTCACAATAAGCTTTTTATGTAAAATTGGAACTTTACGACTAAAAAGAATGCTAGATTTCTGATAGTTGATGAGTTGTCCAGAGTGAATGCTAAATTCTCGAAGAACATCTCAAATGGCCAAAACATTACTAACAGTACTAAATAAAAGTCTGTCCTCAGCTTTTTGGCCAAAACATTACCAATAGAACATGATCCGGTAGCATCTCCACTCCAGGCAGCAATCAACTCCTTCACTTTCCTGCACAAAAGAAGAAAAAAATCATAGTGAAAACACAGTGAAGAAAATGAGGAGGAGATTGAGTTACTTACGGTTTCTTTGTGGAGATGACCAACACAGTGATTAAGGTGGAGATGACCAACACCACAAACCACAATGATTAAGTTTTGCAAAGAAATTCTTACGGTTTCTTTGTGGAGATGATCTGCTGGATCTTGTTATAGATCTTTCATTGGGGTTTCCCTCATCTTGTATAATAGATGGAGGGTGCAGATGGATTTTGGTATCTTGGAGTAACCTCTATCAGACTCTACATGATTTGATCTGTACATGATTTGGTTTGATCTATATAAAAGTAGAGTTTTAATTTGATCTATACATGATTTGAAAGATGAAGTGTGAAGTGACAAATGAGAATATGGGGGCAAATAAAAAAAACTAATTGGGGACATATAATTTTTTTTCTCAAAAGTCAGTGGGGGCAAGTGCACGTGAATCGGTGCCTGATGGGGACCCATTTATCATCACATAGTACTTTGGAGTAGTAACACAAGTCTGAATCCATCTAATAAACATAGGCGAAAATCCAAACGTTGTCATTATCTTCCTCAGGGTCTCCCAGTTATCATAAGCCTTTTGGAGATCTATCTTGAGGGCACACCTAGGACTTAGATTAGCTCTATTGTAGCTCCGAACTAACTCACGAGTGAGAAGAACATTATCCAAAATACTCCTTCCCTCCACAAAAGCTGCTTGATTATAAGTAATGATATCTTCATTATATTCTTTATTCTATTGTTCAACACTTTAGAAATGACCTTATATATTACATTGCTGCAGACAATAGGTCTGAAATCTTTAACATATTCAGGGTGCTTACTCTTAGGAATCATACATAGAAATGTTGAATTTGTACCTTTCAGCATCTTGTTCTTTTTGAAGAAGTTTTCTACTGCTTTAATGAAGTCCTTTTTCCACTACCTCCCGGCTGAACTTAAAGAATTTAACACTAAACCCATCTGGCCCATGAGCTTTATAATCCTTGATACTAAACAAAGTTGTTTTAATTTCTTCTTTGGTGATTGGTTTAATCATCATCTCACTTTGTTCTGTATCTATGCAAGTTTAGAAGTTGAAATAAGTACCCACTTCCTCATTCTCCACCATATTATTTGTACCAATAAGGCCTTATAGTACTCAATAAAACTCTCATTCACTTCATCCTTTTGTATTTTCCATTGTCCTGTACTGTTGTTACCTTTAATCACCCTATGAACATAAGTAATATTTTTATCTCCAGCTTGCAGCCAAATAGCCCTATTTTTTTATTTTTATTTTTTCTCTTTCCATGCTCTCTTGCTTCTTATAAGCCTTGCTGTAATTATCAAGAATCACATTTTCTTGAATGGCTAATTGTCTATTCCTTGGGTTCTGCTGAATTTGGTTTTGAATCATCTCTAGCTCTTTCTTCAAATCATCTACTTGTCTATCTAGGCAACTAAATTTTGTCTTACTCCAAGCTTTCAATCTCATCTTCAGAGCTTTTAATTTTTCTTGTAAAATATAAAGAGGAGTTCATTCCACTCTTTTCCCCCACATTTCTTTAACAATATCTATGGAATCCCCTTCCTCAGTCCATGTTCCAAAGAACTTAATGGGGATTCGGTCTCTTTCCATCCTTTCATGCCAAGTGGCTGAATCGAACTTTATAGGTCTACCAATAGTACTTGCTTTGAACCTTAACCCTTCTCTACTCCATAATGTTAAGGAACGAATTGATATGAACTGATTACAAGGTTTATATAGACAACTTATAGCAATGCAAAGCAATGCTAGTTGTCAAAATTGTCTAACAGAATTGCTGACACTAAACTACAAAATACATTGGCTTCTATCATGACTAATTACATATCATGACTAATTACTCTTAACATCCCCCCTCAAACTAAGTGTAGATGCATCAATGACACTTAGTTTGTCACGTAGAAGCAGAAACCTGGAACTACCAAGTGCCTTAGTGAAGATATCAGCAATCTGATCAGTTGCAGAAATGTGAAGAACATGAAGTAGTTTGCGAGCAACCTTCTCTCGAACAAAGAATATATCCAGCTCAATGTGCTTGGTTCTTGAATGAAGAACATGATTAGCACTTAGTAAAACTGTACTCTTGTTATCACACCAAACATTAGGGGTAACACTTGGCAGCTTGAGTTCATAAAAAAGTGAATTGAGCCAAGTAAGTTCGGATGTGACTGAGGCTAAGCTCCTATACTCAGCCTCAATGCTGCTTCTGGAGATAACACTTTGCTTCTTCGATGACCAGAAGATGAGATTAGGACCCAAGTAGACACAGTAACCCGAGGTGGATCTTCTGTCATTAGGATCAGATGCCCAATCAGCATCACAAAACCCAGTCAATCTGAAAGAGGGAGTAGGTGCAATCTGAAGTCCAAAGGTGGGTGTGGCTTGAAGATATCTCAATATCCTTTTTACCACTCTCCAATGAGATTAAGAGGAGTTTGCATGAATTGGCAGACCCGATTAACAGAGTATGCAATTTCTGGTCTTGTTATAGTAACATATTGTAAAGCTCCCACTATACTGCAATAGAGATGCACATTTTGAACAGGATCACTCCCTTGAGCAAACAACTTCTCACCACCACTCATAGGAGTTGGCAACCCCTTGGCAAACTGCATTTTGGCACGACACAACAGATCATGAACATACTTAGATTGGGATAGGAATAACCCATTATCAGTGTGTTGAACTTGAATGCCCAGAAAATAGTGAACAGGTCCTAAGTCTTTCAACGAAAAACGAGAGTTTAATTGCTTGACTAACTTAGAAACATCAGACTGATTGGCACCAGTGACCAAGATGTCATCTACATAAACCAGAAGAAGAATTGGAGAAGGAGTGTGTCTGACAAATAAAGAAGAGTTAGACTTGGTGGATGTAAAACCAAACTGTATTATAGTATGTCGTAGTTTATCAAACCATGCTCTAGGAGCTTGTTTCAAGCCATATAAGGCCTTGGCAAGTTTGCACACAGCCTTGGGTCTTGAAGGATCAGCAAAACCAGGTGGTTGCATCATGTAGACTTCTTCAAGCAAATCACCATTTAAGAATGCATTGTTGACGTCTAACTGTAAAACTGGCCATCCAAATGTTATAGCTGTCGAAAGCACAATTCTAATTGTAGTGGGTTTAACTACTGGACTGAAGGTTTCATCAAAGTCAACCCCAACCACCTGTTGAAAACCTCTAGCCACCAATCGAGCCTTGTATTTATGAACTGAGCCATCTGGATTCTCCTTCACTTTGAAAATCCACTTGCAACCAACCACTGATCTGTGTTGAGGAAGATCCACAAGGGACCAAGTATGATTTCTGATTAAGGCCATGTATTCTGCTTGCATTGCTTCAAGCCAATGGGGTGTGTCCCAAGCCTCATTCAAACTCGAGGGTTCTTTAGAAGCCATATACACTTTTGGTTTGTAAGTGCCAACCTTGGACCTAGTGACCATCGGATGACCAGAGATAGTATTAGGGACATCACTTACAGTAGTAGCACCAGCAGTGGTAACACCATCAGTAGCCCTATCAGTAGGAACACTAGTAACACCAGTGTGACCATCAGCAGGAGCACTAGTATCAGTAGGAGCACTAGTATCAGCAGAGCACTAGTATCAGCAGGAGTACTAGTATCAGTAGGACCATCAGCAGAAGAATGAATAGCACCCATAAAACCATTATTAGGAACACTAGTAAATGTGCCAGTAGGAACTCTATTTGTACCACGAGGATCAAAAATATCAAGAGGAATACTAGGGACACTGGGATTGGCAGAGGATACTACTGGATTATAAGGATAACCATGACTGGTACTAGCAATAGGACTTTGATGGACATGAGTAGTAGCAGGAAACAAAGATATAGAAGCTGGACTAGACCCAGAAGAAAGGAAACAGATACTGAAGACTGTGACTGTGACTGTGATTTTGAGTATGAAAAAGAAAACTAATTGAAGAGGACATCTCGGGAGATATAAATCCTACCATTGGGAGACAAGCATTTGTATCATTTGTGTTGTAAACTATACCCAAGAAAGGTGCACTCGACTGACCTGAATTGCAGTTTGTGAGCATTGTAAGGTCTGATATTTGGAAAACAAGAACAACCAAATACCTTGAGAGATTGATAATCAGGAAACTTCTTATAGAACATTTCAAATGGTGAGAGACCATGTAACACAGTGGAAGGAACTCGATTGAGAAGATAGACTGAAGTCCTGACAGCTTCATCCCAGAATTTCATATGAAGTGAAGCATGAGCAATGAGTGTCAATGCAGACTCAATGATGTGTCTGTGTTTCCTCTCAGCAATGCCATTTTGCTGATGAGTGGTGGGGCAAGCCAACCTATGACCAATACCATGCTGAGATAGAAACTTAGAGAAAGATCTATATTCACCTCCCCAATCAGACTGAATACATTTTATTGGGAGACCAAACTCTAGTCCAACCTGAGATTTGAACTTTATGAAAGTAGAGTATGCATCAAATTTTTTTTTAACATATATACCCAAGTGAACCTACTATAGGCATCAATGAAATGAATGTAATATCTATATCCATTAGAAGAAACAGTAGAAGCAGGACCCCAAAGATCAATATGGATTAGTTTCAAGGGTTTGTTGTATACAGTGGAAGAACAAGAAAAATGAAACTTGTGTATTTTTCCTAAACAACATGAAGAACATAGTTCTTTATCCTTATTAGAAACATGAATGTGACATTTAGTAAGTATTTTGTGCACAAGAGGAAACGAAGGATGCCCTAAGCGAGCATGCCAAAGAGAAGATGACTTAGAAGTGGTTGTAGCAGTATGGACTGAAGCTGTGGTTGCAGCAGTATGGACTGAAGCTGCTTGATAGCCACCAGAAGAGCTTGTAGCAGATGACAAAGAAACTGGATTTCTGGCAGCAAGAGTCATAGAAGGAAACACATACAGACCCTTGTTAAGCTTGCCTTCCAGGAGGACTTGACTGGTGATCTGATCCTTGACAAAGCATAAGTCAGGATGAAACTCAAAAAACACGCCATTATCTCTAGCAAACTTTGAAACACTAAGTAGATTTTTAGTTAGCTTAGGAACTTGAAGTATGTTCTTAAGAAGCAGAGTTCTTGACAAATTTGAAGAGTGAATGAAAGACTGACCAATATTCTGAATCTGTAGAGCAGATCCATCACCAACATGAAGCTGATCATTACCATGATATGGTACTGAAGTTGCCAAATTATGAGCAAAAGGTGTACAATGATCGGTTGCTCCAGAGTCAGGGTACCACCGATTATCAGCTGATGAAGAAGCACCATAAGAAGCACCATATGATTGTATTGGCATCTGAGAGTCAGAACCCCAAGTTGGATGACTGGACTGACTAGAAACAGCGGAATAGGCATGTGGAGAAGCCAGATTTGCTGACTGAGAAGGTGTGCTGGATGACTGATTTTGTAGATTAGAATTCCATGAGTTTAACACATTTGTATCAAACCGATGATAGCATTTGACAGCAAGATGGCCAATCTTGCCACATATTTGGCACTGTGGCTTACCAGACTGATATCCAGATTACTTAAAACCTCGCCCAGATCCAAATCTTCCTCATCCTCTTGTTGATTGAGTGTATGAATTGAATGGATACCTTGCACCTCTAGGTGAATTAGAGACAAATGACCATGGGGAAGGCTTGTATGAGGTTTGAGCAACATTTATAGAACTTGAAATATCAAGATCTTTAAAGTGTCTTTCAATTCTTGTTTCTTGAGCTAGTAACAGAGACTCGATCTCTGCTATGCTATAATCATCAGACCTTGAACTGACTGAGACTACAAAAGTGTCATATGCTTGTGGTAAGCCATCAAAGATAGCATTAATGTGATCTCTTGTAGACAATAGATGACCAACTGAGGCTAATTGATCAATGATATGCTTCAACTTCAGTAAGTAATCATTGATGGAAAGATCTCATTTCTTGAAACTCTGCAATTGAGTTCTGAACTGGGAGATCTTGGCTACAGTTTGGGAGTTGAAGTAGGTTTCAAGATTTTTCCAAACATGTTCAGAAGTTTCACAGCCTACTAACCTTGTTAACAACGGTTGAGTCATAGAAGAAAGAAGCCATGAAAAGAGAAGTTGATCTTGCTGCTCCCAGTTGATGAACTCTGTATTGACATCTCCATTTGCTTGGTGTTCAGCCGATAGAAACTGAGGTGGAGATGAACCTTTTGTAATAAATTTCTGAAGCTTATGACCTCTAATTGTTGCCAACACTTTCCACAACAAGTAGTTGTGTTCATCAAGTTTGACAGACATAACATGAGTAAAAGCAACTGGTTTGTGCTCTGTCATTGCTGAAGTTGTGAGTGAAGCAGCATTTGAAGATGTTGAATCCACCATTGATATAGCTATGAAAGCTTGAAAACAAGAAAAAGATTGAAAAGACAAACAAGAAAAAATGGGAACCGATATGGCTTTGATACCATGTTAAGGAACTGAAATGAAAGAATTGATATGAACTGATTACAAGGTTTATATAGACAACTTATAGCAATGCTAGTTGTCAAAACTGTCTAACAGAATTGCTAACAGTCTAACAAAATTGCTAACACTAAACTACAGAATACATTGGCTTCTATCATGATTAATTACATATCATGACTAATTACTCTTAACAGGCCTTAGGAACATTATAGAAATGCACCCACATTGGAACCGTTGTTATTCCCTTCTTCATTCCTTCTAGATCCTCATCCCAAGGCCTCATAAACATCATCTTGCTACTACTTGAAATGCAATTTTTATCAAGAACATCTCACTTATCTGTTTCTTTGAAGAAATCGAAAAAGAAATACTCTCCATTTACCATGATTTCGAGATTTCCTTTTGGTTTCCACTTTCCAGGCTCTGTCAATAACATTCCTTACCACTGTATAAGGAAGAGTTGTCGCCAAAAAGAAACCTACAAGGTACTCCTTCCATATCTCAGTGCCATATTGTGTCACAATCGTGACTACTGGATGAACAATCAAATAGACGAAAAGAGAAGAAAGCTTGATTCGATTGCTTATGGAAGAGTTCTACAATTTCTCAAGTTCTTTGTGAACAGGAGACCTCACTTCTTCATACAAATTCTCTACTGAGCTTCCTTTCGTCATTTCTATTTAACAGAGATTCCTAACAACTTCTCAACAAAATTTCAAAATAGACAAATGAAGAATTGACATGTGGTCAATTCCCCTCCTTACAAACAATTGCAAAAGAAAATACAAAACATTCAATTTCAAAATTCCCTCTTCTTTTTCGCGCAAAAAATTGGGAATCCCTTTATTTGATTCCTTTCTTTGCTTTAACATGACATTACCTACTCCATTAGAACATCCTTGTCCTCAAGGATGAAATTCAGGGAATGAAGCTGCAATGTGAGCCCAGTCCTCCCAAGTTGCTTCTTTTTTGGATGCATTTGACCATTGAATAAGCAATTGTGTCACTGCCCTATTGTGGCGAGGGATCATGCGGCGAGCCAGAATGGCTATTTGTTCTATTTTGAATTTGCCCTGGTCATCGACAAGTGGCAGCTGAGGTGTTGGGGTGATAGCTGAACCCAATTTCTACTTTAATTGAGACACATGGAAGACTGGGTGGACCTTTGAATGAGCAGGTAGTTGAAGACGATAAGCAACAGAGCCCACTTTCTCAAGCATCTGAAATGGACCATAAAAACGTGCGGAGAGCTTGAGGTTGCGCCTGATGTTGACCGAGGTCTGCCTATAAGGCTGCAACTTGAGGTATACCCATTCTCCTACCTCAAAGTTCTTGTCTTTCCTATTTTTATCAGCATATTGCTTCATTCTGTTTTGTGCATGCTGAAGCTTGTCCTTGATGATGTTAAGCATACGGTCTCTCTCTTGAAGATAAGTAGATACCTCAGGGATGGTTAAGGTTGTAGTAGGAGGTAGGGCTAGAAGGGGAGGTGAGTAGCCGTAGAGAGCTTGAAAAGGTGTGGACTGTAGGCTAGTGTGATATGCAATGTTGAACCAGTGTTCGGCTAAGTATAACCATCTTGACCACTGAGAGGGGTTATCTCCAATCGAGGTAAGTTTCTAAACAAGCATTCGTCTTCTCTGTTTGGGGGTGGTAAGCTGTGCTTAGAGCCAGAGTAGTACCCAGAGCAGAAAATATGTCTTGCCAAAAGGCACTCATAAAGACATTGTCTCTATCAGAGACAATAGATGATGGGAGGCCGTGGAGTTTATAGATGTGTTGTAGGAATATTTCAGCCACAGTAGAAGCAGTAAACGGGTGACACATAGCATGAAATGACTGTATTTAGTTAGCCTATCTACACCCACTAAAATTATTGTTTTGTGTTGAGAGGGAGGCGGGCCTTCAATGAAGTCCATGGCAATGTGTTGCCAAACATGCTCTGGAATGGGTAAGGGCTGAAGTAGGCCACCATAAGCTGTTTGGTTAGCTTTATCCCTTTGACAAATGTCGCAACTGGTGATGAACTTGGTGATGTCAGATTTCATTCCCTGCCAATAGAAGAATTGCTTTAGTTTTTGATGAGTAGCATTGATACCTGAGTGGCCACCAATAGCTGAATTATGAAGAGCCTGTAGGATTTGTTTTCTTAGGGTTCCTTGAGGGCCGATGTAGAGCTTGTTATTGTATTTGAGAATCCCCTTAGAGAAGATATACTTGGGGACTGCATGTGGACTGATTATAAGTTGCTGGATGATGGATTGAGCTGATGTATCAGTAACATAGCTCTGTTCAACTTCCTGTAACCATGTAGGGGATACTGAAGTTAGAGTTGAGCATTGTTGGGGTTTTTCCATGCATCTTGATAGTGCATCAGCAACTACATTCTCCACACCTCTTTTATATTGAATCTCATAGTCATATCCCAATAATTTTGCTAGCCATCTTTGTTGTAGAACTGTGGTAACCTTTTGGGAGAGAAAATGTCAGATGCTTTGATGATCAGTCAGGATAAACAACTTAGAACCAAGGAGATAGGATCTCCATTTGTTTACTGCCAAAACAATAGCTAAAAGCTCCTTTTCATATGTAGACATGGAGAAATTTTTGGGTCCCAAGGCCTTACTAAAGTAAGCTATTGGGTTACCTTGCTGTGAGAGGACTGCCCCTACCCCCTTTGAGCTTGCATCTGTTTCCAAGGTGAAGGAAAATTGGAAGTTGGGAAGTGACAATACTGGAGCTGAGCACATGGCTGATTTGAGAGTCTGGAAGGCATTGGTTGCTTGTGTAGACCAATTGAAACTATTCTTCTTTAAGAGAGTTCTGTCAGTGGTTGGGCTATGAATCCATAATGTTTGATGAATTTTCTGTAGTATCCTGTCAACCCCAAAAAACCCCTGAGTTTCTTAATGGTTGTAGGAGTAGGCCACCTAGACATAGCTTATATTTTCTGTGAGTCAGGTTCTACTCCTTGGGCACTAATAACATGACCTAGATATTCCAGTTTAGGTTTGATGAAAGAACACTTGGACAATTTTACATATAGCTGATGATGTCTAAGAATAGAAAACACAGTGTGTAGATGGGTTAGGTGAGTTGAAAGTGAGGTACTATATATGAGTATGTCATCAAAGAAAACAAGGACAAATTTTCTCAAGTAAGGCTGAAAAATATGGTTCATCAAAGCTTGAAAGGATGCTGGAACATTAGTAAGCCCAAATGGCATTACCTTAAATTCAAAATGCCCATGGTGGGTCTTGAATGTAGTTTTATGAATGTCAGGAGGATGTACCAGTATTTGATGATAGCCTGACCTTAGATCCAACTTGGAAAAGACGGTGGCTCCATGTAGCTCATCAAGAAGTTCATCTATCAAGGGCATGAGAAACTTGTCCTTAACAGTGATATCATTCAACCTTCTATAGTCTACACAAAACCTCCATGACTCATCCTTCTTTTTTACCAGTAAAATAGGGGCTGCATAAGGGCTATGAGAGTGTTGTATAAGCCCTGTTTGAAGCATCTCTTGAATAAAGTGTTCTACAACTGATTTCTGCATATAGGGTATCTTATAAGGATTTTGTGAAGGGGGTGTGCTTCCTAGCTTAAGAGGGATTCTATGGTTAAGTGAACTAGTAGGAGGTAATTTTGTAGGTACTTGGAAGATGTCTTGGAAGTCTGTTAATAGCCTGGTCAAGGTAGGATGAATTTCCTTAGTCTGATCTTGGTGAGTGGTGAGGGTTGATATTGTAAATAGCTGACTCCAAAAATAGGAAGAGTGTTTTCTCCAGAACTTCCCAATTCCTTTTGACTCTAACATGTATAAAGCACCCTCACTGGTAGTTCCTTGTAATGTTATTGGCTTGCCCTGAATTTTGAGTGTGATTTGTAATTTTTAGAGATTGATTATGATATCTCCAAATGGCTTTAACCAATCTCCCCCTAAGACCATATCATACCCCCCCAAGTGGTAACACTCTGACTCTTCCTTCAAACCCAATGCCTTGTATAGACCAACATAAGCTTTGGCACACTACTTGACTGATGAGCTGATCTCCATTAGCAACCTTAACTACCATATGAGGAGTTAAAATAGTCGGCCAATTAGTATCTCTAATGACTTTTGGGTCCACAAAGGAGTGAGTACTCCCTGTGTCCACTAAGATTGAAATGGCCTTCTTTTTTATGTAGCCCCTGAGAAGAATTGTGTTTACAGATAAGTTGCCATGAATAGCATTTAGAGAAACTTCCATCTCGGAATGAATCTCTTGAGTCAAGTCCATAGTGTCTGTATTGTTCATACTGTCCTCTTGATCTAACTCCTCTTCTGGTACTAACATATAAAGTTGTTGCTTGCACAGGTGGTTGGGTTTATAAAGCTCATCACAATTGTAGTAGAGACCTCTATCTCTTTTGACCTCCATCTGAGCTGGTGTGAGTCTCTTTATAGGAGGAGTAGAAGTATTGAATCTATTGCCAGGCAACCCATTGTAAGTATGTTTTTGGAAGTTGGTAGTGTGTGGAGCTGAATTGTTTGTATTGTGAGTGACTGAAGGTAAGTTTTGTGGTTTATTGCCAGAAAAAATGGATGTAGTACTAGTATTTGCTTTCGGCTGAAATGAAGTGTAGTGGTTAGGTTTTGTTGGGGTATGGTTTCGGACAAGAGAGGCTTCTTGCATTCTGGCTAGTGTAAAAGCATGTGAGACAGTAGTAGGTCTAAACATTGGTACCAAAGCCTTGATTTCAGGCTTTAGGCCACTTAAAAAATTGAGCACGAAGTAGGTAGTGTCCAGAGTTTTATTGTGCAATGTCATAAGTGCTTTTAATTCTTCAAATTGTTCATAGTACACTTCCACTGTTGTGTCTTGTCTCAGTTTATTAAAAGTTCCCACATAGTTCTACATTACTGAATCCTCAAACCTCTCACATAGGTCATTCACAAACACTGTCCATTCAAGTTTTTCATTGCACATTTTGTAGTCCAGGAACCAATGATCTGCCTTACCAATCAAGTGTATAGAGGCTACTTATATTTTGTTATCCTATCTGACTTGGTATAGTGAAAAATAACGTTCACATTTCTTGATCCAGGAACGTGGATTAGTACCATCAAAATGAGGAAACTCCAATTTAGGCATACGATAGAACATACCTTGACTCTCCAGTGAATTTTGGAGAGCAACTCCGTTGATTTGATCTATAGATTCACAAATCTGAGTTGAAGGAGAAGAGTTGGATTCAAGAAAATTAGTTCTTCTGCGTGTTGTCTGTATCGCTTGAAATAACTGCTCCAACCTGGCCTCTAGGCGTTTTTCTTGAGCCTCATTAGCCATGGTGATCTTCTTCATCTCCGTTTTCATTAACTCAATTTGACCAACAGTTTCTAGCTGATTCTTTTTGGTTTCTCTCAGGATTGTTTCCACTTATTTGGCCCTAGTTTCCATAGCTTCAATTGTAATCAAGGATCAATGCTTGCTTTGATACCAATTGTCACAGTCGTGACTACTGGATGAACAATCAGATAGACGAAAAGAGAAGAAAGCTTGATTCGATTGCTTATGGAAGAGTTCTACAATTTCTCAAGTTCTCTGTGAACACGAGACCTCACTTCTTCATACAAATTGTCTACTGAGCTTCCTCTCTTCATTTCTATTTAACAGAGATTCCTAACAACTTCTCAACAAAATTTCAAAATAGACAAATGCCCTCCTTACAAACAATTGCAAAAGAAAATACAAAACATTCAATTTCAACTTTCCCTCTTTTTTTTCGCACCAGAAATTGGGAATCCCTTTATTTGATTCCTTCTTTTGCTTGACATGACATATTGACAAATACTTGGTGGGCATTTGAACACTCCATCTTCAAGTAATGCTTCTCTATAATACGATGGTGGTTCTTTCCCTTTGCTTGTTGCCCGAACCACCCCCTCCAATTCCAAGAATTAGCTACTTGTTTATCACCTTCTTGAAATTGTTGTTGTTAACTTGCTCTAGATCCTTCACCTCTTCTCTCGGGTACAATAGTAGTTTCAACTTGTTTCGTTTGTTCACTAGACACCAGATCTGTAACTGGAGGGAGTTACCCCTCCCTCAAGATCCATAGCCAACGCTCAGTCGCAAGCCCTCAGTAACAAGAGATGAGTCACACTCTGGTCGTTAGGTCATTGAAGGGGGAGTAACCCCCCTCCCTCAAGATCCATGGCCAAAGCTCGAATGTTAGCTCAGTCACACTCTGATTGATGGAAAAACTCTGTTGTTAAAGAAAAAGGAGGTGTAGGTATTAGATTTTTTACTCTAACATACATTTTAGTCTTTCAGTTAAAGCCTTTTGTTGAGAGTTTACGAGAGCTCTAAATCAAACATCCCCCAAAGTTGTGTACACTATTGTAAGTGTTTGGTTGTAAAGCTCCCAAAAGCACTTCGCTAGGGTTTCTTTTTATTTGTTGTTTTTTTTTTAATTTTTTTTTTATTATAGTGCAATTTCGACTGTCTGTTTGGAGGCAATAGATATGGAGGTGGTTCTCACTCTTTGAAGCTACGTAATCTCATTATGCGATATTCTTCTGAGTGGTATACAAAGAGGATAGTGAAAAACTGAAAATGGATAACTTGAACCCATTTTGTATCTTCTTTACTAACATGGAACAACAAGTCCACTTCAAAAGTGAAAATGTAGTTGGTTATAACTTAGGAAGTGGAAAATAAGTCATTTTGCACCATCTTCCTAGTGTCATGGGACAAGAAGTCCATTTTCAAAAATCTTCATTTTGACATCTTAGTGGTACTGAAAATCAAGGAATGTGATATTTTGAAATTTCACGAAATATTTTATATTTTGAAGTTATCGAAATCTCTTTCGAAATCCAAAATTTTCTTAAGAAAAGAAATAAATATTTTAATCTTTGTATATTTTAACATGCTATAATATTATTTTAATATCAAAAGTTTGTTATGTGCTAGTCGGTACACACTAAGAGTATGTAGTATTTGAGTTTAAAATGCATAATAAGTTATTAAATTCAAAATTACTATATATATATTTTAATGTTTTTTTACTCAAAATAAAATATTTTTTAAAACCAGGGGACCAAAATTAACTCGGAAATTGAAATCACAATACTTGCTAAAAAGTTTCAGTGCACCACACCTTTTTCGCAAACAACTTCTCTTATTCAGGATTTGGTTATCACACGCTAATAGTATTCCACCTTCGGGTTAAGCATAACCTTTTTCGCAATGTCAAGTATAAACCACACTACTATAGTACCATTAAGAGTCAACATTAATTTTTGTATTTATATAAAATACTATATTAAGTTTACACTTTTCACTTTCAAGATTTAGCCAATTAGATTAAGTTCTGTATTTATAAAATATTTGAAATTGAAAAGCATTTTCTATTTTGAATGTCTGGCTCATAAAAATCCATTGTGAATATCAAGGGTTTTATTAAATTATTATTATTATTATTATTTTTTTTTAATGTTCATTTTTTAGAATAATAAAAATGAATAACTGAAGCAAGTTAGTCGTTTTTACATTTCATCCGATTTAAAAAATGTTCATGAGTCCAACATTTGTTTGTTTTGTACTTCTTTTGTCCCTTCTCCTTCTCTTGTATCTCTTAACATGATCTTATTTTCTTCCCTCTCACCCAATGTCTTCTTTTTATTTTCCTTTCTCATTCCTCACTCTATCATACAATGAAAAAAAAAGTCATTTTTGTCTTCTACCATAAATTATTCGAATTGTGAATTTACATTCACGTATTTTTATGGGGTGAGAGGCCAAGATGGTAATCAATTTTAGGAAAAATCACCAATGAAATATAATTTATCATTTTTTAAATTTTCTAAACGAACCAAAATTATAGAAAAATTAAACAAAAATAAATTTGCATCACCCAAAAGCTGAACTAACCGACCACAAGTTTACCGAAATCAAATCCACTGAATCTGAATTGTAATACATTTTTATTTAAAACACATCTAACGGTATATGGCTGTTATAACCCTTTCAAATAAAACTTAACAATGAAATCAAAGTTGAACCCAAAATCCCAACTTTTTTGTGTGGGGCTATTACTTGAGGAAAGTGACTTGAACCCAAAAAAAAAAAAAAAAAAAAGACGAGCGTGCCAATAGACGTATGTCGAAGCCCAAATTCTAGAAAGCCTGGGGATCTACTGCCTGGTTGCTGTCGGGGGGCCAAAAGACAATTTTGCCCCCCTCTTTAATCACCTTCAAAAATGTGTTTAGAGGGGGGGGGAGAATTTGTATTTAGCCGCCCCCTTCCCCCCATGCAGCAACCAGGCAGTCTACCCGCTGTCTAGAATTACGAAAATTCTTTAATGCACCGGGGGTTAGCCTGGTGCTAACCCCCACCATTCATCTTGCCTCGAGATGAGTGTAGCACTTATCGCGAGGCAAAATGGATGGTGGGGGTAGCACCATGCTAACCCCCAGTGCGCTGTAGCAGTGCTCCTAGAATTACTCATGTCGAAGTGGTTGGTTTGGCTATTCTCAACCTTAGAACCGTACACTTCCCACATATAAATACACTCCATCCAATAAATTCTCAGTTTTATCTCATTTTGTTGAGGTCCATTCCATAGCTAGCATAGCATCGCACCCTCACTTGCCAAATCCCTCCATTTCTTCCTCCCTGCAATGGACATGGCGACTGGCTTCAATTCCACTCTCAAGTCCTCACTATCTCTCAGAACTGAGACCCTTTCACCGTCTCTTCTCTTCAGACACCCAACCCTCGGCTTTGGGTATCATTCCCCTTCTTCTTCGAGTATCAAAAGAAGCTTTACTTCGAGCACTCTTCTCAGGTTCTCCACTCCGAGACCTTTGATTCAATGTTCTGCTTCTACTGTGACCGAAGAAGAAGAAGCCGATACTGGTAACTAACACTGCTACTACTTCCTCTAGTATTTTGGTTTTTTTTTTTTTTTTAAAGGGTTGTTTAGTTTTTGCTCTTATTCTAGTTAGAGCTCTGAGTTCTTGAAAAAGATGCTATTTTTCATAAAGTTCAAGCCTCTAATATTGAGTAAGAGGCAATAATAAATACCCCTTTAGTTGTTTATGTAGTTAACACCCTGTTATTAGGTTGCAAATGGTCAGAAATACATAGTTTATTCTAAGGCCAACCGAGGCCTCTAGTCATTTTCAGTATAACTTGTCCTGTGGGAAAGCGCTGAAAAATGCAAGTGCAAGCTTAGATTTTTGAAGTAGTGGGTCTAGAAATTGGTGAGCAATTAGCAAAAGTGGATCGTTAAACTCGCCATAATGTATGAATTTGTGGATTTTCTCTCGAGGAACCCTTGATTTCTCTGGAATCCCAATTACATGAGCTGCTCGTCTATGTTTAAAGAAACAAGATTTGTGTTTCTTGCATCTTTGCTGGCATAAGGCTCAAAAACAGTATAAAAACAAGAAAATTTTCTTACAAGCTTCTGAAACAAGTTAAAAATTTATCTCTTTGATAAGGGGGGTGTATTGTATATGGATTCTTATGGAATTGATAAATAATTTGAAAAGTCCATGGACTCTTTAAATTGTCCACAGACTCTTTAAATTGTCTACGGACTTCTGCTGATTTCTTAAATCCATAGACTTTTGTTACAGACTTTCTAGAGATTTATGAAAATTCACGGACTTTGTATGAACGGCTTTTACAAATTTCTAATTATTTGCAAGATAAAAAAGAAGTTGGTAATGACATATCCTCTAACAAATAGCCAAACAATTCAACTTCAATTTGATAGAAACAAGACAAAAATAACTATGAGCAAAGGCTATTGACTTATCAAATGCAATAGCAGGAGGTATAGTAACAGTTGGTGTCGGCTTTGAACTATTAGCTGCTGTCTCATAGATGAGATGTCGAAGGCATTCTTCTGCATTATCATTCAGCAATGCATCATTAGCTGAACGGTTTTCTCCTGAGATGTTTCCAAGAGCATGTAGTGCAGCCTGCTTTAAGAATAAAATACAACAAAATTTGAGAAGTATAATGTGGTAAAGTAGCATATAACTATAGTACTTTAACCAAACAAAAAAATAAGGTTAAAGGCCCATAATAAACAACTGTTAACTCACAAAGCAATATTAAATAGTTTGGGGAACATAATAGCATATACTATAATCCCATCTGCCAATTTCTTATTTGAGAAACTGAACCAATAATACTCCAGGGGAGAGAATTCACTCATCAGAAACCACTAGCGCTCCAACTTACTGTTCATACTTTTGGCATGTTCCTATCATGATAGAGGTTTTATCTACTATCTATTAAAATCAATTATAGCAGCCATTCATGATTTACCTATTTTCTTCTTTTTTTTAATGATAAATGGCAATCGGTGAATTTAAAATCCTCATTATATTATTAGTTTACATGCTAATTTAGTGACCTTTTGTTGACATTATATTATTAGTACTTGGCACATAGAGACAGTGTAATCTCTCTCTCTGAGAACATTGATTCTACCAATCCTTAAGTTCCAAAGATAGATTGATCTGATTGAGACTAGAGAAGACTAGATAACACTGATTCTACCAATCTTTTGAAGGAAAATGCAGCTATGGATTCTAGACAAGCAAGAAACGGTGACATGATTGATATGATTGAGACTAGAGAAGACGCTTCAATCTTCAAATTCCAAAAGGCGTGGCTATCAAATAAAACCATATGTATACAACGAGAAACACGAATCCCAAGTATACAAAAATTCAGAACAAGATCTTGGTGGTGATGTTGGACATGGCTGCAGAAATCAACTTTACTACATGGGTCTCCCTTGACTCTTCTGAATCTCTTGTACAGAAACACAAAGAGAAAGCACATAGACAAGAGGGAACAAAAAAGGAACACAAGGGGTAACATGGGTTCAATGATAGATGATGGAGAACAGGAACAAAGCCATGAAAATTGTTCATTTTTACAGAGAAGAAGAAGATGTGATAAAAGAGAGAGCTTTTGGTGGAGTGTTGTGTATTTTGTATAAACGTAAAGGCAGGTCAGTCATCGTCATCTCTCTCTCTCTTGTGTTTATGCAAAGATAGAAAAAGAATCGAGAAAACAAAAGGATGGGAACCAACCTCTTCGCGGCTGGCACAAGGAAGAACTTTGGGAGATTTTTTTTCACGTTGAAATCTTTGATATGGAGGCTGGCAAACTATTGAACTTTGTTATTTATAACTAGCACTACAAAGTCCATGAGAATCCATGATTTTCCAAATCCATAAATATGAATGATATTTTGAATACCCTAAAACTTTTGTGGACTTTCTGAAATCCATATTGAATACCCCTAGACTTTGTGTTCAAAAAGACTTTTTAAAATCCTGATTGAATACTCCTAGACTTTTGTGGACTTTTTAAAATCCAAATTGAATACACTTGAATTTTCAAAATCCATGAAATTTATTAAATTGTGTTTCTTGCATCTTTGCTGGCATAAGGCTCAAAAACAGTATAAAAACAAGAAAAATTTCTTACAAGCTTCTGAAACAAGTTAAAAAATTATCTCTTTGATAAGTTAGCAATTTTTAAGCTTAAGCAAAATTGCGTGTATAAGAAAAAAAAAGAAAAAACAAAACACAAATGAATGGACTACAAAAACAGAGAAGAAATGACTTTTTGATATAAGCCAAGGAGTTTATTGTGTTTAACCTGTAAAATCACGTAATTTGAGATAGAGGCATTTTGTACATGGTCAGGGTGAGGGTGAATCGAAAGAGTTAATAGAAATTTGTGGCAGTTTCTTGCATCAATCTCCCTATATACATTGGCTTGTTCTTTTTCTTGGATTCTTCCATACCCATAAAAAGTGAACCTTTTGGTTTGCACTTTAGCTGACTGCGGTGTAAAGCACTAATCACTTCTTACTTTGTGAACTTTAGAATTTGGCTATGTTTTACCATTTACATTTGCAAGAGTGAAGTTATCTAACCGAATTAATCAGTAGCTTTTCCTTGCACGTCTGCTCTTAACGTATCTCATGCATTAGTTGTTTGATAATTTCACCTTCACGAGATACTTCATTTTTTCCCCTTCCCTTGTCTGCTGCTGCAGGAAAAAAAAAGTAGTTTAGTGAGGAGACAGGATATAAGGAATATTGCAATTGTTGCTCATGTAGATCACGGGAAAACTACTTTGGTTGATGCAATGCTTAGACAAGCAAAGGTATAATCAAAGAGTTTTTTGTTTCTCAATAAATTTTTTTTACCTATGACTTGTATACAAGGATTCACGGACTAGGACACGTGTGTCGTGTCGGACACAGACACGACGACTCGACAATTTTCAAAAAATTAGGACTCGGCGACACATCAAGTTTATATGTGTGTGTATATATATATATACAACTTTTAAACATTTTCATGATGACTCCTTTAAAACAAATCAAATGAAACCAATAGTATCAAACCAATGTCCAAAATACAATAACTATTTGTCAAATTTCATATATTTCTCCATCCTTATGTGCACCAAAGAAACCTATTACATATACCCATCCTAAATATTCACATACTTAAATTGTAAATAGGGGACGAAAAGTTCTTATTATCATTAAACACATGCAATGATATTGTATATCAAAAAATTATTTACTCTTTTGATGTATTTTTTTAATTCCAAAGACTTAATAAAGAAGTTTGCTAAAAACTAGTCTTCCATCTTTATACTTGATACAACTCTGTAGAAGTCTCTTTGCACAGTAGTGGCAAGTTGTAAGCCTAGGAACAGTGACAAGTGAGAGAGAAGGTGGTTGACCAGAGCAGGGCAAGTGTTCCATCATCATCTCTGCACACAGACACGACAATTCATCAAACATGCCACGAGCACTCCTTTTAAACTGAAGATCATCATCTGCTCTTAGCTTACTTACCCACCCTTCCTCTCTCGCCACATCACCACCTCTCCTCCATGCTTATCAACCCTTCCAACACCATCGCTATCACCACCCCCTCCTCCAAACCACAATTTCATCCGCCCTCCTCTTCCACCAATCATTCTTCTTCGTCAGATCTTGAAACTCTCAAGTACTTGGGCTACTTCGCCCTCGTCGTTGGCTACAGAATCGCCACTTCTTCTTCACCAAGTTCCTTTTCTTCACAGATCACGTCAGTCACGTCTTCCCCTTCTCCCCCTTCATAGTTGGACAAAATGTTTCCGTGCGCTTTCACTCCTCGAAATCAAAACCTTGTAAATTGATCGATGATTGAAGACCTCGAAATCAAATTGCTAGGTTTTCAGTCTTTGCTGTCGATTCGCTTGAGATGACTCATTTTTCTTCAATTTGAAGCGAGATCGAACCAGGCTTTTGCCAATCTGGTTATTCGGATTTGGAGGTCGATGAAGAAGAATGTGAAGGAGAAGAAGGTAAGTAGGGTTTCTATTTTCAGTATTTAGCTTCTGTAGATTCTTTTACTTCCCATTTTTCTTAGAACTCAGCTCGCCTCTCCTTCTGTGCGTCTGTGTCTGTGCAATGGACTCCCTTGATCTCCCTCTTTGTGTATCTGTGCAATTGAATATAGTGAGGAAGAGCAATTAAATGATATTTGCACCCAAAAGAAGGGAAGGAAAAAAAATGTCCTGACCGCGTCCTGACTGCGTCGGGCGCATGTCCGATTAGGTCAACGAGTCGGACGTGTTGACCACGTGTCGGGCATGTGTTGGATGCATGTCCGTGTCCGACACGTATTCGACTCGCAATACGGAGGTTCTGCGAAGAGTCCATGTATCCTTGCTTGTATATGCCTTTATTAAATATTAGGGTAGGAAAATCAATACTATTGTCTCAGGGCTATTAACTCAATGAAACCTTTGATATTTAGGTTTATTTATTTGTTACTAGACATCCTACATAGTTAACTGCCATTTTCTAATCTAGCCATGTAGTTTTATTATTGAATAGCAGTTTGCCCTTCTTTGCAGGTGTTTCGTGACAACCAAACTGTACAAGAAAGGATAATGGATTCAAATGATCTAGAGCGGGAAAGGGGGATTACTATACTCAGTAAAAACACATCAATAACATATAAGGATTCAAAGATTAATATAATCGACACTCCTGGCCACTCTGACTTTGGTGGTGAAGTGGAACGCGTCCTCAACATGGTCGAAGGGGTTCTTTTAGTGGTAACATGATTGCATTCTTCTTAACTTGGTTGTTAATACTATGAATGCATAAGTGTTGGCAATATGCGTATTCTTTGTTCATGTTTGCCTCTGTGAAGCCGATATAGAGTTGACTGGATAAAATGGTGGTCTTTCGTATGATAATTTTCTATGATCACATATCTAGCTAATGAGTCACCTGAGTAGTTTGTTTCTCTAGAATCTGGCTTAAAAAATCCTATCTGCCAAACTTATGTCTTATAATAATTTTGCAAATAAGAATCTGATGACATAAAAATCATAGTATTAATTGGCAAAGAGTTTGTTCAAATTAATATCATACATTAAATTCACCTTTTCTTTTGAAGGTTGTCTTGGGTGAGGATCTTGTACAAGATTGAAGTCCAACAAACAAAGAAAGCCTTCCTTGAAGAGGCATGGACTCCTCAAATACTTTTAGGATTGAAGTGATGCGAATTCACCCCAAGAGGCAATGAAATGAGAAACCCAAGCAAGCAACCGGCTTACCTAGTAAGTAGGGTAGCAAACTTCAAGTATAACTCCCTCCTCAGTCCTGAACTACCCATCCACTCCATTGACAATGAGTTATGTTCTCCCGGTCCTTTTTTCCTTGGTCATGTTAGTCGAATCTTGTTCTCTTTTGAAAGGAAAACACACTTCTTGAGCAACATCACATCCTTCATTATGAGTTGTCCACACTTCACACGCTTCTAGAGCTACACGATCAGCTACGACACCCAGTGCATTTCCCCATGGTGTCGTAAAGTTTCTCCATGAAACTGTAGTTAGAATCCTCCCCAATGATCTCGGTCGGAGTAGCCATACCCCCCTCAAAAAAATAAAAAAAAATAAAGGGAAGAAGATGCATATGAATGCTTATCTTGAAGCAAGATTCACATGTCCACTAGGATATGTAGCTTGACCATAGAAAGAGGGTCCCAAGGTGGATGGCATCAGGAGGCAGATAGTGGCAATAATTCCTCTTACAGAGAGAAAATTGATTATTATTATTATTTTGTTTGGGGGGGGGGGGGGGGGGGTCCGTCAAATCCTAATTCCCACCAAGACACTAGAAATAAAATGTGTACATGGCACGAACAATCCTTTTTTATTGTCTAATTCACTTTAGAGGTGTACTGTTGAAACATAAATATTTCTTTCCAAAAATACCCTTTCAAAATTTTCTTTTCTTTTGTGATAATGTATATGCCTGCTTTCATTCAGTGTTCTAAAAATCGGCCTAGGCGGCCGTCGCTAGAAGGTAGAGAAACGCCCAGATTAATGGCTGGGCGAGTTCTTGGCAGTCTGGGCGGTCTAGGCGGGGTCTGGGCGGCCTAGGCGGGGTCTGGGTGGCCTAGGCGGTCTGGGCGAGTTTTTTTTTTAATTTTTTAATTTTTAAATAAGGCTGATTATGTTTTTATTTTATTTTTCTTTCCTCTTTTTTAGAAATAAACAATTTAATTGTTTTTTATTTAGTATATGTCTAAATGTAGCAAAGGATGATTACTTAATAGAATTCTTAAAGGATTTGCCGGTTCCAATTTTAGTAATGTAGATTTTATCAAACATGACTGAGGTTATTAATACAATTTGAAGAAAAATAAAAGAGTAGGTTTGAATATTTGTCCACAAATTCAACTTTGTATAAAGTACCCATCATGACCAACTTCAGTCATTTGAGTTTTAATAAATTTTGTTCATGATTGTTAATTTTTCATGTTTTTAAATTTTGCATATGTATCTTGGCATTAAATTGGATGTAATTGATAATGTATTATGCTTAACTTTTGTAAATTATTAAAGTTATAATACAAAACCTAAGACCGCCTAGGCCCCTGGGCGCTAGGCACCTGCTCGCCGCCCGCCCACCGCTTAGCGCTTTTTAGAACACTGAGATTCAAAAGAAAAGAAAAAGGACCAAACTTTTGGAATAGGAGATGCTTCATTTTGACACGATACTTGCTTTACATGGTTGGTTCGTACATTCTTGCCTCGATGATTTCAAAGTTTCATCGCTGATATTGAATCCTGGTATCTTATTGTGCAGGTAGATTCTGTAGAGGGTCCGATGCCACAAACCAGATTTGTTTTAAAGAAAGCTTTAGAATTCGGGCATGCTGTAGTGGTTGTTGTGAATAAGATTGACAGACCTTCAGCTCGTCCAGAATTTGTAGTCAATTCCACTTTTGAACTCTTCATCGAATTAAATGCTACTGATGAACAGGTGCCTTTTTTTTATCTTCTTTTAATAATATGATTAGGTGGCTTTTGAAATCTTTGTTGTTATTATTGGTCTTATTGTTAACCATAATGAAGCTTTGTCATGTATGTTGAGTTTGTTCTAGCATTCAAGCTATTTTTAATTTTATATGCAGTGTGATTTTCAAGTAATATATGCAAGTGGTATCAAGGGAAAGGCTGGACTATCTCCAGATGATTTGGCAGAAGATCTTGGACCACTTTTTGAGGCTGTCATCAGATGCATACCAGGGCCACACATAAACAAAAATGGTGCACTGCAGATGCTTGTTAGTGATTCTTCTCATTTATTTGTTTTATATAATACTAGAAGTCACCACACATCTGTAACTTTTTTCAAAAAAAATAAAAAACCCTTCTTTTTGGCTATTGAAAAGGTATGAAAACCTTTCATTTTTTGTAAACATCTTAGCAAGGATGCATAGACACAGACACGACATGCCGACTTGATAATTTTCCAAAAACTAGGACTCGGGGACATGTCGACACGTCATACTATTTTTTTTAATAAGTCGTAAAAACATAAACAATAATCTAATAAAGTGTCTTCTTAGAGTGTCTTCTTCTTTGTTGCAAGTAGAAAAAACATGAAGAAAAAACGAAAAAAGAAGAAGAGGTGCAAAGGCGAAGAAGAAGATGACACTCTATTGTAAGAAAAAAAGCAAAGTAGAAAAAAATATAGTAGAGAAGAAATAGAGGGGAAAAGAGGCAAACGAGAGAAGAATAAGCATATATTATCTCAATGTTTTAGACTTTTAGTAGTTTGCCCTATTTATCTTGAAACTCAATTGAAAGAGTCAATTCACGTTAGATGGATCAACAACCATTAAATTAGGTGATTATTTGCATGCATCTAAGAGAAAAAAATAAAACGAAGTCGGTTGTCGAGTCTTGACTGTGTCCTAACCAAGTTCGGAGTGTATCAGAGTTGTGTCCGACACGTTGACCGTATTGACCATGTGTCTGACATACGCCGACATGTTGACCATGTGTTCGACGCATGTCGGAGGTGTGTGAGTGTCGGTTAGGGATGGAAATGGGGCAGATTGAAGTGAATTTGGGCAAATCTGTCCCTGCCCCGCCAAGGAATCGCGGATCCCCGAATCCGCCATAAATAATCGATTAATTATTTTTGCTAAAACCATCCCCGCTCCGTTACGGATAGCTGTTATCCGCCCCGCCTCATTGTTCGTTTAATTTTTTTTTTTATGTACTGTCTCCATCACCAATATGATTTAGGTTATAGAGCTAAGTTTGGGTTCCCTAAATCCAGATCCAGGTCAGAACTAAAACATTAGCAAGATCAAATTCAACTAAGTTTGAATCAAACTCCACAACAATCAATAATTCAAAACTCAAAATATTGCATTGATATTAGTTTTCAACAATTCAACTAAACTGTTTATATTATTAGCTCTCATTGAGGCTACCAATCAAACACTACAACTAAACTGTTTCAATTAGATCTCTATGACTATATCACCATCAGCACAAACAACCAACTCACCCAAACATCTATTTTCAATTAGATCTCTATGACTATATCACCATCACCACAAACAACCAAGCCACCAAAACATCTATTTTCAATCAGATCTCTCCAGAATGAACCAACCCATTAATCTGAGTAGCAAGCGAACCTGGAGAGAATTTGACGATCCAAATCCATCTTCAACGGAAAAGCAGAACCGTAAGTGGTGGAGAGGATCTGTCTGGGAACGTCTCCTCGAGTCATGTTTTTTGCAGATTCGTGAGCAGATTGGAGGGGATGGAATTGAAGAATCGAGTTCTTTACTCCATTCAAACTAAATCGAAGGGCATTGTTTTCAACCCCTTCGATTTTGTGCTTGATTCTATTCTTTGAAACCACCTGCTCTATCTTTTGCCCCTTTTTTTTTTCTCTCTTTTCTCCTCTGCTCTGATTTTACAGTCTTCTCTTCTTATAATATCAACACCAGTGTGTTGTGTTTCTGCTCAAGCAAAGAGGAAGATGCACGCGACTATAAAGACTATGTGCATGCCTGACTTCTATTATGAATGACTTGCCCTTGTTGAATGTTGATCTGTGTGAGGGAAGGAAATCGCCACGATTTGGGCTGATCTATGTGAAGGAGGGTGGAGGGTTGAGGAGGTGGTGATAGAGGAGGAACTGAAGAGAAGAAATGGTGGGTAGGGTTAGGTTTTTTTTCTTTTTAAGGGTTAAGTGTATTTTAGTAAATTTCACACAAACGGATATCCGCGGGGCGGATATGGCCAAATCCGTATCTACCCCGAATATTTGATGGATGCTGTTTGGATATCCGTATCCGCCCCAATATCCGTTTAGGCACATCCAAAACTGCCCAAACGGAGCGGACGGGGTGGATATCTGTGAAAATCCGCCCCACTGCTATCCGTAGTGTCGGTATCGGATACGTGTCAGACACGGATACTGCAAGTTTTTCGAAGAGTGTGCTTCCTTGCATTTTAGTGAGCCGTAGTGATTGTAAGGGAGTCTTATGAAAGTTCTAAAGTAATGAAGACAAGAAAATAAATTCGACCCATAGGAGAATGGGAACTCACCTTTTATACATTTAAGAGATGATGACAAATGAGATGCAACTAAGTGGTGTGCGACAACGGTCCTTATAATCACGTTAATTGGAAGCCATAACTTGCCTAGACAATAGTCTTATTCTTTTCAACAACAAAATCATATTTTCCTATTATGTTGATACACACATATTTTGACAGTTTATTGACATGTATTTGTTGTATACAACACGACGAGAAAATGATGACTTCGTCAAATTGCTACTCATTATGCTCTGTTCGTTTTGGGTGTATGCAACTAAAATCCATTGTAATGTAAATATTGTTGCTTATTGTTGTGTATATATACTCGGGTGTCAATGCGCTCTACATGCGCGAATATTCAATACTTTTTTTTATTTTATTATGAAATTCTAAACATAATAATTATTTATAATTTTAAGGACCTATATATCGTTTACAAATAATTAAGGGCTTCGAATAAATGATATTAGGGGCTTAGATATAATTAACAATATTTGAGAAAGGCGGGTTTTTATCGTAAATAGTTTGAATCTGAGAGGGTAAAAATGGTACATGTGTAATGTAAAATGAAAAAAATACCCCTAGCTACTATTCACCTAACTATTGGTTTTTCTTGTAAATATGATAGAATTGGGAGTAGGGGTGGGCATCCCATCCCGCGATCCCGTTTCCGTCCCGATCCCGTCCCGTCCCGTCCCGTCCCGTCCCGATTTTTCCGGGTCTTAATGGGATTGAATAATTTCATCCCGATTCCGTCCCGTCCCGATCTAGAATGGGATGGGATGGGATGAAGATTTTCAATCCCGCCAATCCCGTCCCGTCCCGAACTAATTAATTAATATTAATTATTAATATTTTTATTTCATAGTTAGTGTGCCAATACCCATTTCTTGTTAAAAGCTTGTTAGTGTGCCAATACCCATTTCATAGTTAGTGTGCCAATACCTATTTCTGTACATTTCATTGAACACTATTTTCTGTTAGTGTGCCAATACCTATTTCTTGTTAAAAGCTCAAGTCGTGAGGAAAGACACAAGTACAAATTATCAAAACCAGACACAAAAAAATTGGGATCATTACAAAGATCACTTACATAGAAAACTGCAAAAATGAAGCATCTAGCTGAATCATAAATTCACGTTCACTGAATACTGGAAATTCATTCAACAGAATATTTTAATTGTCTATAGTAGCATATAGACATGTAGAAAATTCCATTGTTCTTAATTTCCAGCATTGAATTACTTAACAGGATTTGCCTTATAGCAGACTCAAGACTGTTTCAGGCTTTCAGGCTCAAAACTTTCAGATTAGCACGTTGATCCCGTCCCGTCCCGAACCCGTTTGGGATGGGACGAGGTCGGGATGAGATTTTTCCCATCCCGTCCCGTCCCGATCCCGTATGAACGGGATGGGATAGGGATGTGTATATCTCGTCCCATCCCGTCCCGTGCCCACCCCTAATTGGGAGGGCATTTTGGACATTCAAAAAATCAGGACGAAGACGCACACATTCACTGTGCATTATATAGGTTGATAGACCAATTTCTTACAGCTTGAGTTATATAGACCCTTATATCCGTAAGTCTTCAACTACTAGAGATGTCTCCCTTAACCATCAGCGCCTTTGGCAAAAGAAATAATAATAAAAAGAGAACAGAGAACAGAGAACAGAGAACAGAGAAAACAAGCTAAAAAATTAGCTAGTAGCCTATTACCGCCTTCGCGTTGCAAGAAGAAAAATGAGGAAAGAGAGTGAAGTTGCAAGAAAAGCAACATTCGATTGAGTGGGATTACTGTCATAAAAAAATGCCTGTCTCAATTGATTGCAGCAACATAATAAATGAGAGAATGAGCTATTTTATCGTATCAGATTGAGTTGAAATTATCTTCATAAGCTTTACTGAAAATCAACTTTAGAAATGTGTTTTGCTATACTGATATGTCATAGCTTTGACATCATGGGTATTTGGTTTTAAATTATTCAATATTTTACTGTTTGAGTACTATTAGATTTAGAATCACTTTTTGATCTTCATATTGCAAATACGTAGTGAATGACTTTTTACCTTGTTTAGGCAACAAATATTGAATATGAGGATCATAAAGGACGAATAGCTATCGGGCGTTTGCATGCAGGGGAGTTGCAAAGAGGAATGGATGTGAAGGTGAGAATAGTCAGTAGGTTTGATGCTTCCTTCCCATTTCAGTTTGGGATTCAATGACTCAAGAACTTACCCCAGTATCTGTAATGTAGGGTCCTATGCGCTTCTGTTGTTCTTATCATTTTCCATTCAATACCTTTTCAGTTTACTGATTAACAAAAGCCTATTTGGGGTCAGTTCTAGGTTGTCATTCTTAGAGAAAAGCAACGGTTTAACTCATGGTGTTCATGTTGTTGCCATTTGAAACTCATAGGTATGCACTTCAGAGGATTCATGCAGGTATGCTAAAATCAGTGAGCTTTTTGTATATGAAAATTTCGGCAGGATTCCCGTGGAAAGGTAAAAGCTGGTGATATTTGTGCTGTCTCTGGCATAAGTGATATTATGGTAAGCATAATTATGTAATTAAATTTGTTAAACTGAATTCTCCATGGATCGTGTATATCAGTATATGTTGTTTGTTATACGTCATAAAATTGGATTAATTGGTTTTATTTTTTTCTGTAGATTGGGGAGACAATCGCTGATAAAACTACTGGGAAACCATTACCCGCCATTAGGGTAGAAGAGCCAACGGTCAAAATGGCCTTTTCTATCAACATTTCGCCTTTTGTTGGCCGAGAGGTATTTACTCAAATCTGTGGAATCATCACGTAAAGTGAATCCCAGATATCTTTCGAGGCACCCTATGCTTTTAGTGGATGTTTTCCGTGTCACATTGTCATGTTTTAGGCAGCACATCTTGTTCAGACTTCATAGTGTGCCCTAAGATGGTGAATTTCAATTGCTTGTACAAATAAGTTACCTGCTATATTTCATACATCAATTATTTATTGTTCTTTTTTTTTCAATATTAAATATTATTGATAGAAACATGGAACACTGTGAGGAGTTTCTCCATGCTTTACCTGTCCCTTGTATTATTATGAGGACTTTGTCCATCTTCACGTTTTTAATTGGATATCATGACACAGTTAGTACCAGTTTATTTGGTTATTACCTAGATTACAAAAATTGCTTTCTAATTTGGCCAATTTTGTTGCCATATGAAATTCATTTATTTATTTATTTTTGTGTGTGCAAAGAAAAACTTTTTGGTCCCTTGCCACTAGGAAAATTTTCAACGAAACAAAAATTAGAGATGCCTTTTTAAGTTTTGATAGTCATAAACTATGTTATTTAGTCGCATTTTACTTCTTGATTTATGGTTTTTTTTTCTTTTCCAAAAATTTCTCCATTTGTATATTAGCACCTTTTAAAACGGAAGGTGCATGTAATGTGAAGCTAACCCATGCACCTGAAGCACCATGCTTTACTTGATGTGGGGTAATTCCCTGTTTAAATGTGAAGCTATTGTTCCTCGCTATAATCATGGTATCAGCTGATTTTTTTTTTTTAAATTAATGTTTGTTTTAGGGAAAGTATGTAACTAGTAGAAATCTAAGAGATCGACTCTACCGAGAGGTCGAGAGAAATTTGGCAATGAAAATTGAAGATGGTGAAACTGCAGATACTTTCATTGTCAGTGGGAGGGGCACTCTGCACATTACCATACTGATTGAAAACATGTAAGGGTGCTAAGCTCTTGCCCAACTTTTGTTTGTGTTTTATACATCTGTTCGTCTAATTTCATGCTCCGCAGGAGGAGGGAAGGATACGAGTTTATGGTGGGGCCACCGAAGGTTATCAACAAGAAAATAGATGATAAGCTGTATGAGCCATTTGAGGTGATGCATTAATAGTTGCAATTAGTATTATTTGCATAAAAAATAATAATAACAACAAAATGATACTACTATTATCATTATTTTGTTATTTTTATTATAGAAGTTGGGCCAAAAGGGTCTCAATTTCGGTTTGGGTACTGGATTAGGAACCAGTCATTTTTCATTTCGTTACGAGGACTATGCATATAGATTTGATAGAATTAAACTATAACTAAGCAGAAATTGAAATGTGAGGCAAGAAGTAAATTGAATTAAATCACTATAAAACAAGTAAACAAAATAAATATTACTATAAGAACAAAATAAATGATCTTTTAATCAATCAGCTGTCTAACAGTGAGCAACCTACGCCTTATACATAGTTGTCTTAACTTTTCTGACAAGCAAACCTAACCTAACCCTAGTTGAAAACCAATGCCCAACTATTATGAGTTGTTACTAAATAGGACCAATTACAATATTACTATAAGAATTTGCTTGCATCAACCTCTCCGTGTTTGAAGAAGCTCGTCTTCGAGCTTGAAATCGAAGAAGGCAAATGAGCACAAAACAACCAGGGAAGGAACACATGGCGAAGTGCATGAGCATAAGGCGACCACAAACTCGTTTTTTGTAGTTGCTTGTACCACAAAGAATCAAATAAAAAAATTGGGACAAAAAATAAAGTCCAATAGGAATCCTGAGCTTGAAGTAGATTCACTGCTTGATTTAAATGCAGTGCACAAACTTGTCCTCAAAATTTCCATAAAAGTGACCCAAATTGGTTGCTAAGATCGACTTGGACATGCTTGCTGCGATCGAAGGGGTGGTCGGCCTGTGGATTGGTCGTTTGCTGAGGGTGTCGTTCGACATAAACATGGTGGTGTTGATCGATTGAGGGAGAAGGGAGAAGAGAAGGTGTTGTTGTTGCACTGGTTGCATCAAGAGCTTGTGGTGATGCACATGCTGCTGTTGAGTTGAATGAGGAAAAGGTTGAAAAAGGGAGGCCATTGACTTGGACGTCAGTCTATCAGTGCATCGTCGTTGACGGAGTTGGTTGAGGGCCCCTGTCGGTGGTGGTGGTGTTGTTTGGGGTCCGTTGGCCTATCTGCTGCTAGCCATAAATACTGCGAACATCAGCTCCATCCTCTTTATTACTGTCTCGAAGATTGTCTCAATTTTTTTTCATCATTTGTTCCACTCCTGCAAGTTGATTCTTCCAATCTTCATCTCTGCGGGTTTTCTCCTGTTCAAACTTTTGTTCAATCTTGGCATTCAAGGAACTTGTCGTAACCTTTCATTCTTCCATGGCTTCAATTGCTTTGGATTTTTCATCTTCCTAGCCTTTTCTTATACATATATGTTTGATTTTGTCTTCGTCATGCAATGAGTGCTTCGATTTTGATTACAATTGATAGAACTAAATCGATAACTAAGCAAGAATTAAAATACGAAGCAAGAATTAAATCTACGATAAAAACAAGTAAACAAAATAAATATTATGCCTAGATATTATGGACTGTTACTAAATATGCCTAGTTACAATATTACTAATACTAATACTAATACTAATCTCCGCTTATGACGAAATTTCTTACAAACAAAGCACAACTCTCTGAAGCTATACATTGTGCTCCTCTATGCTCTATTATGCAACACCTAAACAACGTTCAACACGACTCATTGGCCTCCACCACTAATTGCCTCCACCTCATTCTCCATGCAAGCTTTGTCAAAAAAAGAATAAACTCACATGACTAACGAGAGAGCTAGCTCAAGGGGGAGAGAGTGAGTACACAACCAATATTGCTACCCTCCCAACCTCAACTCATAACACATGCATCTCAAAGCATTCAGGCTCAAACCTCTCTCTTTTCTATTCTCTTTTAGCGTAATTTTAGTTTTTAGGGTTCTTTTAATGTGAGGACAAGATTTTTATGATGAAAACAAGAGGAATGATGGCGTTGTTATTTCTTTTGCTTCAAGCCGTTTCAATGTTGGTGTTCTAGATCAGTGAGTATCTAAGTGCATATAATTCATTGACCACCATTCCAATTTGAACCCAATTCACTTTTGAATTTTGAGGTTAAAGGTAATTTTACGTGCATATCGGTGACTGAAGCATCCCAAAGTGCATGAGTGACTACCTACAACCATTTGGCAACTCTAGCAGAGTGTCACAATGTTTTAATTAATCGCCTTTAGGAACTCCCGATTACTCAGTCCATGGCAGTATGTTATAAATAAATGAGAAAAAAAATAATGTTTTCTCTTAAAAATTGTCATAACCTCATCAATACCCTGCCCTTGGGAAATACCAAAAGTGTATAAAGAGGCTAGAGAGAAAGAAAGATTAAAAAAAATGCATATAAAAAAGATCAAAGAGAAGAGAAAAAATGACCAAAGAAACTAACAAGCAAAACTATTGAATTTGGAGAGACGCACCTTTTTCTGAAATTGCGTTTTAAATTGTTATAATCTGCCTTAAATATATTACTTAAAGGGGTAAATAAAATATGTTTATAAAATATAGGCCCTTTTAATTTCGACTAATTCTGATTAATCTCATGTCGCTCCTGAACTGTTTAGGGTTCGGATTAACGATTTATTTACATAGCGGCCAGCAGGGACGGAGTTAGGTAGTCATGGGGCGAGGCAACCCGCATTCTCCAAATTCATCTAATGTAAAGCATGCAACAAGCAAAAAATATACTCGAGCATTAATCGTTTGGCTCATTTCCTTTGTATGTGGTGGGGCACCTAGTTTCTCATAAAATTACCTTCTCATTGTGGGCCCAAATGAGTGCAAGAGTGCTTGTGGAGTTGGGGGAAGTTTGAAATAGAACTTCCAACCGTCTTTCACAATTCTAATCTGTGCTTATTTTTTTAATGAATACTTACTATCAAAATTTATAGACTTGAACCATTAATAAAAACATGAAATATATATATATATATATATATATATATATATATATATTTTTTTTTTTTTTCCGGTAAATTGGGTATATGGCTTAATTTTAATGGCTTCTGACTGTATTTATATCATTAGCTTATTTAACTATTTTCTTAGGAATATTTGACTATTTTTTAATGTATTTTTTTTACTGTTATACCTTTTTCAAAATTTGGTACTTACTTTTGGAAAAATGTGTCAATCAATTGGTAACAACATAGACTATTGATTATTTATTGACTTCTAAGTTTTAACAAGGTTTTGAAACGATGTTTTTTTGTATGGAGATATATCATAAGTCTTTTTGGTTTATATTGGGTTATGTCGAGATCCATGAAGTGGAAGTCTTGGAAGACTCCAGATTATCTAACCTCCAAAAGAAAGATTTAATGGAACTTTTTACTGGTTATATGGCTGGAAATGAACGACATAATTTTTTCGAACAAGGTTTCAAATAGGGAGACAATCATTATGGAGATTTTGATTTTATTATGGGCTTCGTTGTACTTCGAGTCTTTGTTTGCCAAACAATTGGAATATGTTGGTATTGGGGCCTTAACACTTTTACTGCCACCTTGCCCTATACTCAAAAGTTTAGGGCAATAATATATTTTACATTTAAAAAAATGTCATTTTTTTTTTCTCGTCATCCAAGTGCCCCAACCCAAACAAATTGCTAGCTCCGCCTTGGCTGCCAGTATAGTAGAATGGTGATCATGGTTTGTCACCACTTGAAACCTACAAGTGGATGGGATCTTGGCTTCTGTGGTTGTTCTTCAAAATCTCCTCAACTCATCATTCAAGCATCTCTTCAATCTCCAAACTGACTTCTTTGAGAGATCTTGGGGGAGTATCTTGATTTCATTAGAGCGGGTTTGTTATCTGTGATAATGGCGGAAGTGGGTTTTTGCAGGTAAGACTTGCAGAAGAGGTGGGTTTATGCAACTAACACTAACAGAGATTTGAGAGATGAGACATGGAGGGGGTGCATATACTCTGTGTGATAGTGGAGGAGGAGGTGAGTTTGCTTCGTGCTTTAATAGAGGATGAGTTGGGTTCTGCAAGTGGATTTGTTGGTAGCCAACAACAACCATATACTGTATTGCATCTCTGTTGTGATGTGAGTTGTAAAACTTCTATAACAATTATACTTCCTAAAAACTTTAGATCCTCTAAATATATACATAAAGTTATCTATATCCTAATTCCTAAGGAATACATTATCTTGCACCAATTTGACTAGTTTGATTTGGACTTGCAGATTGCCACTGTTGAAGTGCCAGAAGTGTACATGGGACCTGTGGTTGAACTTCTAGGAATGAGGCGTGGGCAGATGTTTGACATGCAAGGGCTTGGGTTAGTTATATATATATATATTTTGTACTGTTATTTAAAGTTCTCCGAAGCATGGTTTTCAAAGCGGTTGGGGCCATATCCTTGATGGGCACCTAGAGGCGAAATGGGCCTAAAAGGCCTTAAGGTGTTCAAGGCGGCACCCAATTTCAAAATGCGTAGTGTATGTCTAATCTGTGAGGTGCGTACCATTGTGACAACTTCTATCTCCATTATTGATCTTATATTGGATTGACCATAATAGCATCCGTATGTTACCCGATGAAATCAACTCCAACATGGTATATGCAAAATGTTAATGTTGTGGTGTACATAAAGAAGCAGTTAGATAGATTTCCTAGACTAATGCTTTGTTCAGTAACAAGAATGCAAAGGATTTGAGTTTGGCAGTTCTGTTAATGGGGCTATGCATTGGGAAGTCAATTTTCGTGGCGTGTCGTAGGGGTTTGGATGGGTGCGGTTTAGGAGATAAAAGTGATAGTTAGAGTTTAGAAATAAGTCATAGAAAAGGGTTTTTGTATTTGATGATACATAAAAACGATCACACCTCTAAGCCACACATGTGTCATGATGATCTAGAGGAAATACGGGCCCCAACATCAGCCCAACACCGAACCGGCCCAAGCGGTCCTAAGCCTGTTCAATTCAGTTCTCCAGGCGGACCCAAACTCTCACAACATGATAGGCCCACACATCTTACAACTATCCTCAATACCCATAAGTCCTACTAAGGCAAATATCTCGAGGATCAGCTTCGGCCGAGCAACTACAACTGCTCTTTGCCTCCAATCAGGAAGCAAATGTCAGAGTACACTTCACACAGGGAAACTCCCTTCTACGGATTACTCTCGCATTGGGAACTATCTCTCTTGTATCTAGGAGCACGGGGCTAACAAGAAACTTCCCTCTTCTAGCACGACTCCTAATTAGAGAAGGATCTCCATGAAGATCTCCTTCCTAAACTACGTTTACGATGGCCTGGTAGAAGCAAGACTCCTTGCATTATAAATAAGACATGAAGTTGGTAAGCTAAGGTAGACTACAAATTTCCTGTTACAACATTACACCTTCCACAGATCCCTGTTTGACTTTAGCATCGGAGTGCTATTGGCCACCACAACGATGGTCCATGGCTCACGTGCGTTACTTGTGCAGGTTAGTAGGTCAGCAAAAATTGGGTCAAAGCGGGGAATGGAAAACGACTGCATCAGTTTGGCGCCGTCCGTGGAGAAATGGTGTCACTTGTGCAGACCGCAACATACTAGGGGGAAAATCAGCCCTGACAGAAGTTTGCCTCTTCCTCGTGACAAGAACGGGAGGTACATTCGCCTCTAATTCAGCAAGCCCGGAAGGATTGGGCAAGGCCAGACTTCTCTTCATCGTGCAACGGGCAACCACCCCTCAGCCGGCGAACCTGACACGGGGTGAGCACCATAAGAACACCACAGTAGACCGCAGCGCGTGATGTTGTCTGGCATTATGATCTCCTCAACGAAAGTCAAAGGGAGCTTGAGAAACTCCATCTCTATCCGCTTCTCTTCCTTGCTGTGAGACGGGATAACAAACCTCCCTGAAACAAATGAACAATGTCAGAACCAGTATCATAGAAGGAACATACAAAAATATGCATGCGCAGACGACCAAGAGGCTCAAAGAGATTAAACTGAAAGTATCAAGACACTGTACGACTCCCGAGCTTGAAGTAACCAGAATCCGCCGAAGCAAATAACCACTGCTTCTCCCAAGATTCAGTGTTGTCCGCCGCTAGTCGCAGACAAGGACATTTCAACACACAGATACCCCTGGAATCCAATCGAGCCTCGGTCAAATGGTTGATCATTGACGAGGTCAAATGGAAGCCAGTGTCATGAGCCCTCAGGAGAATTGCGAGTAGTATCTTGAATCCGCTCGGCTCCATTTGAGCGTGAGGCATACAAAAATGGGTAAAGAAGTGCCAGACATCATCTGGCACTGGAAACTAGAGCCCGGACTTGAACATGTCTCGGTGCAAGCCTATGAACCCACGAGGATGTACAATCGAACCCAAAACTCCAAACGCGGGAACAGTTCGCAAATCTCCCGGAATACGATTTGAACTACGGAGCTTGATCGACTCAGTTTTGTCGATTAAACTACTTTCGAAGAAATTAATACAAACAAGGGATAACGGATCCTTAATGTTGTCAGCCATTAGGAGAAAGGACATACTATGGCTCGAGAAGATAGCGCAAATAACAATGGGGAAATCCTCCTCAGGATAGTAAATATTTAAAGGGAAGGCAAACCGCACTTTCCCTCCTTGAGTAGTCGCGTACCCATTAATGTCATGCGCCGCTCGAGATGAACGCTTCGAGTCCAATCATCACGACAGTACAATTGTCTTTTCAAAGAGTCAGTGGACCAACTTAACGCCTCACTAACTTGGGGGAGTAGCTGATGATACATAAAAAACAGTCACACCTCTAAGCCACACACGTGTCATGATGATCTCGAGGAAATACGGGCCTCAACATCAGCCCAACACTAAACCTGCCCAAGCGGTCTTAAGCCCACTCAATTCAGTTTGCCAGACGAACCCAAACTCTCACAACTATCCTCAATACCCATAAGTCCTACTAAGGCAAATATCTCGAGGATCAGCTTCGGACGGGCAACTACAGCTGCTCTCTGCCTCCAACTAGTAAGCAAATATCAGAGTACACTCCACACAGGGAAACTCCCTTCTACGGATTACTCTCGCATTGGGAATTATCTCCTGCGTATCTAGGAGCACGGGGCTAACAAGGAACTTCCCTCCTACAGTATGACTTCTAATTCGAAAAGGATTTCCACGAAGATTTTCTTTCTAAACTACGCCTATGATGGCCTGTTAGAACCAGGACTCCTTGCACTATAAATAAGACACGAGGTTGGTAAGCTAAGGTACTCTACAAATTCTCTGTTACAACATTATATCTTCATCAGATCCCTGTCTGACTTTAGCATCGGAGTGTCATCAACAACCACAACTTTGGTCCGTGGCTCACGTGCGTTACTTGTGCAGGTTAGCAGGAACTAGGTCAAAGTAGGGAGCGAAAAACGACTGCATCGGTATTTCTTCTTTGTTCTTGAGATTAGCTTTGGATCATACTAGGGAGCTCTTTCCAAAGAAGTTGGTGTGGAAGAAATGGGAGGTTGTCCTTTTTTTTCAATGTGGAGTTGAATCCCTTCTGAGCTTGAGTTGGCTCAAAGGTATATGAATGTTGAGGTGGTATGTTGTGGTCAAAACCTGAAGATCATCTTCTTATTCGTTGCGGGTGGGAAAATAAGATGTGGATTACATTTCATATTTGTTTCATTTGTGTTCGGTATTTCCAAGGTTTATAGAGGACTTGTTGAAAAGATGGGAGTATATGAATGTTGAGGTGGTATGCTGTGGCCTAAACCTGAAGATTGTCTTCTTATTCATTGCGGGTGGGAAAATAAGGCGTTAGATTACATTTCACCTTTGTTTCATTTATGCTTTGGTATTTCCAAAGCATCTTTCTCAAAAAGAAAGGTATTAGGAAGCTCCTTCCTATTAGTTGTGTGTTGGATTGTTTGGAATGAACGCAGTAGTAGGATTTTTTGCTACAAGTCTACAATGTTGGAAGTCTTCTTACTCACTAGGGTTGGGTTTCTTATCTACCATTCTTTAAAGGGATTTTCTTGGATATGTCAACAAGAATATCACTATCGGGTCTTAGTGCTTTTAAAGGGATTTTCTTGAATATGTTGGTTTAGCCCCACTTAACCACGTTTTATTTTATTTTGTTATTTTATGCTAGTTTGGGCCCTTTAGGTTTCCTAGGGTTGCCTCGTCGTGTATCAATAATTGATTTTGAGGATCGAGTGAGACGAAACTGATGAAGTCCCTTTCTCGAGCGGTTGGTTTTGGGATCTATTGAAAATGGTCCCGCTAAAAATATAAAAATAAAACCCTTTCTTGAGAATAAGAGTATATCAGTGTCATTTTTATCGTGTGAGATATTAGTTTTTCTTTATTCGATGATGGTGCAGACTAGGAGTGGGCACGGGACGGGATGGACCTCATCCCTATTCCATCCCATTGTTTTATCTTCGGGATGAGATATATCTCATTCCGACCTCGTCGGGTCCCATCCCAAACAGGTTCGGGACGAGACAAGATGGGATGAGCATGGTTCAAAGGCCATAAAAAATTGTTAAAACTTTATATCAAAAAATAAGAGTGGGATATTTTATTCCAATGCGAGTAAATATCTAAATTAAGAATACAAATTCATTTTATTATCAAATACCCAAATTAAAAATAACAATTCCTTTTATTATCACAAGGATATAACAATGTGGTATCCTATTTTAGTTATAAGAGACAAAACGAACTATCGTTGACAACATAGTATCATTATTGACCAAAATGCTTATTCTTGTCAATTGTTTGATAATGCAAGACAATTGGAAGAGATTCTTCTTTATGTGCATATTAATGAGAAATCATGTTTTTCATTTGGGTATGATGAGAAGTGTCATGATACTTCTTCCATAAGTTAAATGTTCACATCTCAATAAAGTACATTTAAAATAATGGGTATTCTTAGTTATTATTATTTTTTTGGTTGTTAGGAATAATAATTCCAAAATTTATATCAAATTGACTTCTCTTTCGTCTATAAAATTAATAATAATATATTGTAAGTAAATAAGTTCGGGACGAGATGGGCATGATTGAAAATCTCCATCCCAATCCCGTCCCACTCTAGATCGGGATGGGACGGGATCAAGATGGGTTTGATCAGTTCCAAAAGGACTCGGAAAAAAATTGAGGTGGGATAGGATCGGGATTGTGGAATGGGATGCCCACCCCTACTGCAGATTGTGATTTTTGATAGTCATCAGTAAACATTGCTGACTTTGTCTTATTATATTATCTAGTGAAATATTTCTGTTAATTTAGTTGGTCTTATTGGTGGACACTATTTTTCTACTAGGTCGGAAGGAACATCAACAGTCAAATATAATATACCAACTCGTGGGCTTCTTGGGCTGCGGAATGCAATATTGACGGCTTCTCGAGGAACTGCGATTCTTAACACAATCTTTGATAGCTATAAACCTTGGGCTGGAGATATTTCTACCAGAGATCAAGGCTCATTGGTAAACTTTGACTCACTGGATTCATCTCTATTATTGCGAAGTTTGATGGTTCTCATTTAATCCTAACCAAATAACTGATACTCAGATTGCATTTGAGGGTGGAACTACAACATCATATGCTATTTCTAGTTCACAGGAGAGAGGTCAGTTGTTTGTTGGCCCTGGTGTCGAAGTGTATAAAGGTAAAATAGTAGGCATTCATCAACGTCCAGGTGATTTAGTCCTTAATGTGTGCAAAAGGAAGGCTGCAACGAATGTACGTTCCAACAAGGAAGTATCAGGTGAGAAATATTATACTGCTGATCGTTGGTGACATGTTCCATTTATCTATTTGCTTTTCTTCACTATATGATGAGGATGCTTTGCCATTTTACTGAATGCTGCCATCTAAGAAACACCAAACTTAATTGGATATTACTGACCCTGTTTTCCTCCGTAGTACAATTAAGCTGAATTTTCTGAAACAGTTACAACTAAATGTGATTTGATCTTGAAAATTTGGCATTAGACCTTGGTTCTCATCCATTTAGAAATTGCATTGTTTCCTGAAAGTTGAGAGTTGGATGTAGATCTGGAAACTGTTAAATTTTTATGTACTTTGTTTACAGCTAAATAAGATTAAGTTGCAATGGTTCTTTCTTTATTATTTGTGGACACTACAGTTAAGAAAAAAAAGGGTTGTGTATCGGGTTGCTTGCTTGACTATGCCTGACACATCTTCCATCTCCAAGTAATTCAGCATAAAACTGATGTTCAGACTGCCCACCTCCAGATTCTTAGCCTTTACGCGTTACGAAACCCAATTGAATGATGATAGTCTTCTTACGGATATTTTCAAGTTGATGCCTGTGTGACTTTAATTATTGTATTTTAAACTGATCCTTGAAATTTTCCTGCACTATTTTGATGAAGTGTAGAAGTTTTACTTGGGCAAGGTTATTTTCAGCTTTTGGTTTTAACTAGTTTCCATTATTTTGTGCAGTGGTTCTTGATACTCCGCTTGATTATAGTCTCGATGACTGCATTGAGTACATCCAAGAAGATGAACTTGTAGAAGTGACTCCTCAAAATATACGAATGTGCAAGAATCCAAAGATGACAAAGAAAGGAAGATCTTCGTAGAGAAACCGCACTGATCCACCCTGGCATACTTGCAAAACTCAAATCTGGTTACCACAAGTCTTTTAGCATCACATTGTGCTTTATTGGTTCAAGTGCTTGCATGGGATCTTTCATTAGTGATGCTAATACACTATCATTATCTGATGGATCCTCCGGACTGCAAGCTAGAGTTCGGCACATACTTGTATGATTATATAGAAAAATTAATGTGAGTACAGAAAAAGATGTAAGCGATGTTGTATAACCCAGATCATCACATTATACAAGTGCTCCGGTTTTTGAGATAGGGGCCCAAATGTCAGAGCATGAGGTTGATACTTGTATGTGTATTGTTGAGTTACTACCATCATCTGAACTTTTTAGCTACTGAATGTATTGTGTTCCTTTTTAAGATTATTTTGCCACTTCCTGACTTTGCATGTTATGTTGCGGAAGGTAATGTATTCAGCAGAGAGGACTGTATGACACTGGCACAATCTTAAAAATATCAGCTCTGTAGGTTTTCTTCAGAGGTAAGCAAGCAACAAGCTGAAGACTTGTGATAGGCTAGGCACGTCACAATAATCAAGTGGTTACTCATGTAAAATATGCTAATGCTTAACATTTGGGCTGGAAAAAAACTAATGTTGACATCCATGACATTGTTGTGTTCACCATGTGTTTTACCACCATATGCATACAACACGATCACCAGTCTGAGGAGGGATCTGAGAATTCAAAACAAAGTGTAGGAGTGAATAGATAGTTTAGAGAATTGGAGGTCCCTAAAGTTGACAAAGAAAGTTTCTTCTATTTAATTCTACAATATTATAAACCTAAAGTTTTGCAAGTTAATCATTGTTTGGAATTATGGATTCTCGAATCACTGTGTATTACCCCACTGAGATTATGTATGTGCTTTACAACTTATTATTCTCTTTCCCTTTAACATTATGTCATGTAATGTTTGGTAGTGAGGGCACAGAATGATGAAACGGCTGCCCATAATTTCAACCATGGGCTACTGGTGCCATGTGTTTGTGCCTTCACTTTATATGAACAAATTTTGTTAAAGAGTTGTTTGTACTTGACATTCATGACCACCTGATGGATGGAATGTACCATTTGGCTTTATCATGTTGCTTCTTGTTTACCTAGGGGCTAGGGGCTAGGGGCTAGGCATGCGTTTGATTTTAATGAATGAACTTGAGGTTGAAGGTAATAAATATTCTCTCATAATTGTGAAACTTTAGCTAATGGAAATGGTTTCTAATTCTATCAAGGGCAGTTCCATTGTAATTGGATGCAACAAAACACGAATTTGTAAAAATGAACAACTCAAATTATATGAGCAATGCTTCAGTATATACCCAAATTTGGATGTATAAAGTTACCCAATATGCATCAACACATCACTTGATATATAAAATTACACAAAAGTTATCATTGACTCAAGTTACCAACTATAAAATTTAAAGTTTAATGGATGTTGAGAAGAATTTTCAATAATATTAAATGCTGCCTCTTCTTAAATTTGGCCAAAGGGGTTGGGGTTTAAGTATTGGGTTTGAACAAAATTACCTTAAAAATGACATTTCACCAAGGTGAGTTTTTGACAGCAAACAAATGCCGTGACACGCAATTTTACCTCTTTCACTAATAAACTGAAAAGCATCTTTCATTGATTGCGGGCTGTGCGTTTCTCGTGAGCAGGATAATTTTTTTATACAAAAAGAAGTTGTCAAACAAAAAAATCTAAAAAACAAGTTCTCTGTTTCTTACACACTCTCAGCACTCTGTCTCGTTTAATAAAGGTAAAGAGACTGTAAAAAGAGAAAAAAAAAAAAAAAACATCTGGTCCGTGAAACACAGCAGTAGCTCCACTTCTACCCCAGAGAGACCTTTGTACTGCTTTGATTGCTTGCTACATTGCCCAACAAGCTCTCTATTCACTTTGATTGATTGCTTGTTTCTTTCTTTCATCTTGCCTTGAAAAAAGGACTGATTGATTGGTTCCCGACAACACATCGCGCTTTCTCCAGTCAATAATAACCTTTTTAAAACAACCCCAAACTTATCTTCTTCTTCTTCATTCTTTCATGCTAGAGTGTAGAGAGGAATGGGGTTTTGTTGGTTGGTCTGACGTTACTTGCACTGATTAAAGGGGTTCAGTTGGAGCTGTTTTTTTTTTTTTTTTCTTCTTTTCTTTTTCTCATTTTTGTGGTAAATCTTGCAATGGGCATTGTTCATTTTGTCCAAGAACGTATTGCTTGAATGAATCTTAGTGTAGCTGGTCTGTTTTTTTATTTGGGGTAAAGTGAGTGAGTGAGAGTGAGTGTTGAAGCTTTCTCTATCAAGAGCCCGAGTTAGGGGAGAGAGGAAAAGTGGGTTTGGTTTTAATGGAGGAAAAAAGGGAGAAGATTCCATCAAACTCCTCGCCCTGTTTGGTGAGGATGAGGAGGACAAAATGATTTCATTTGCTTTTCCATTGTCTTCTTGACCTCTTTCAACAAACCCCACTAAGTGAAAAAAAAAAAAAAAATCTCTTTCCTTTCTCTGCTGCAACACCCCCCAATGGCCTCCTTTCTCATCTGGGTTTTCTACTGTTTGTGTTGGAAGGTTTTGGTTGCTCAACAGAATGACCAATCAACAATGATGGTTCTAAGGGAAGAGCTTGTTGCCTCATCCACATGGGGAGGCTCAAACACTTCTGATTACTGCTCTTGGGTTGGTGTTAAATGCAATTTGAACCATTCAATGGTGGAATCACTTGAACTTTCTCACCAACAGCTCAGAGGTAATGTTACTTCAATCTCTAAGCTTAAAGCTTTGAAATGGTTAGACCTCTCTTACAATAATTTTGAAGGATCCATTCCTTCCTCATTTGGCAATCTTACTGAGCTTGAGTTTTTGGATTTGTCTTTTAATAACTTTGATAGCTCTATACCTCCATCTTTTGGTCTGCTTAGAAATCTTATATCATTGAACCTCTCTACTAATTTGCTCATTGGCAAAATACCCATTTTAGATGGTTTAGAGACGTTGAAAGATCTCCATCTTTCAGGGAACAAATTGATAGGTCCCATTCCTAATTGGGTAGGGACACTAACCAGTCTAAGAGCTTTCACAGCCTATGAGAATGGGTTAAGTGGTAGAATACCAGGAAACCTTGGCTTGGTTTCTCCACTTGAGCTATTGAACTTTCATTCTAATCAGCTTGAAGGACCTATCCCGGAAAGTATTTTTTCACTAGGAAAGCTACAAGTGTTGGTCTTGACCATGAACCAGTTGAATGGAATTCTTCCTGCTTCGGTGGGTAACTGCAATGGCCTTTCAAGTCTTCGAATTGGAAACAATAGGCTGATAGGAAACATTCCCAAGTCCATTGGTAACATCAGTAGTCTTACATATTTTGAAGCGGATAACAATAACCTTTCAGGTGAGATTGTCCGGGAGTTCGCACAATGCTCTAATCTCACCCTTCTTAACTTGGCCGTCAATGGGTTGAAGGGTAGTATCCCTCCGGAGCTTGGAGAGCTTATGAACCTACAAGAGTTGATTTTGTCCGGTAATAGTCTATTTGGTGACATCCCTAAATCCCTTCTTCAGTCCAAGAACCTAAGCAAGCTTGATCTGAGCAATAATAGATTCAATGGAACCCTTCCCGAAGATCTGTGTAAGACGCCGAGATTGCAGTACTTGATTTTGGGTCAGAATTCGTTAAGAGGAGAAATACCACGTGAGATTGGGAATTGTGTAAAACTCCTTGAATTGCAAATGGGCAGTAATTACTTGACTGGAAGCATTCCTCCTGAGATTGGGCAGATAAAAAATTTGCAGATAGCTTTAAATCTAAGCTTCAATCATCTTCATGGGCCATTACCGCCAGAGTTAGGAAAACTTGACAAGCTAGTGTCATTGGATGTGTCACACAATCAGCTCTCAGGTAATATCCCCTCTGTGTTCAAAGGCATGATGAGCTTGATAGAGGTCAACTTTTCGAGCAATCTGCTCACAGGTCAAGTACCTGTATTCCCGCCTTTCCAGAAGAGTCCAAATTCAAGTTTTTCAGGGAATAAGGGTCTTTGTGGAGAACCATTGAATGATTCATGTGTGAATTCTGTAGGATCAAATCAAGAAAGTTACCATCACAAAGTCTCATACAGAATTATACTAGCTGTTATTGGTTCAGGCTTGACAGTTTTTATTGCAGTAACGGTAGTTGTTGTGCTGTTTATGATAAGGGAGAGGCAAGACCGGGCTTCCAAGGATGTAGGAATGGTAGAAGATGGAAATGTTGATCCACCATCAGTCCTAGCTGGCAGAGTCTTTGTTGAGAATCTCAAGCAAGCCATAGATTTCGATGCCATAGTGAAGGCAAGTCTAAAGGACTCAAATAAGCTCAGTAGTGGTACTTTCAGCACTGTTTATAAGGCAGTTATGCCTTCTGGGTTGATTCTGTCAGTGAAGAGACTGAAATCAATGGACCGAACGGTGAGTCATCACCAAAACAAGATGATTAGGGAACTTGAAAGATTGGGTAAGCTCTGTCATGATAATTTGATGAGGCCAATTGGTTTTGTGATTTATGAAGATGTTGCTCTTTTGTTGCACCATTACTTGCCCAATGGTACATTAGCTCAGCTCCTGCATGAGTCAACAACTAAACCAGAGTTTGAACCTGACTGGTCGAAAAGGCTCTCCATTGCTATTGGAGTAGCCGAGGGGTTGGCTTTCCTTCATCATTTGGCCATCATCCATCTAGATATATCTTCAGGTAACATATTCTTAGATGCCAATTACAAGCCTTTGCTCGGAGAGATTGAGATATCAAAACTCTTGGACCCATCAAGAGGTACCACGAGTATCAGTGCAGTAGCTGGCTCTTTTGGTTATATACCCCCAGGTATGCCATTTACACTTTCTGCTTTTGTTCATTTGTAGGTTTCACATGCTTTACAACTTTTGTGTCTGATGTGTTTACTAATTTTTCCTCTTTTTTCCTCTTATTTTCCTAAATCAGAGTATGCATATACTATGCAAGTTACGGCACCAGGAAATGTTTATAGCTACGGAGTTGTATTGCTGGAGATCCTCACAACTCGGTTACCAGTTGATGAGGCCTTTGGTGAAGGACTAGATCTGGTGAAATGGGTTCATAATGCACCAGTAAGGGGAGAAACTCCAGAGCAAATTCTTGATGCACGGCTGAGCACGATCTCCTTTGCATGGAGGAAACAGATGCTTGCAGCTCTAAAGATTGCTTTGTTGTGCACAGAAACTACACCAGCAAAACGGCCTAAAATGAAGAAAGTGGTTGAAATGCTTGAAGAAATCAACCAAAGCTGATGTAATTGAATTTTGTGGGACATTTTCAGCATTCTGCATTTGTGAAGAATCTTAGAAGTGTACACCACATAAGTAAAATGCATAATGAATTAGTTGGTGTTCGTAATCCACTAGTTCCTGGAGAAAGAGGTTTATAAGCTGGTTTGTTCAGAGAGAGGGAAAGAGAGCTGGGGAGACCCCGTCTGATGCCTCAATCCCTTACTTTATCTGTCAACTAGTCCTGTGTAAATTCGTGACAGTTGGCAGATTTTTTTTGAATTTTTGTACTTGTCTATTTGAAAATGAAATTCAAGGATGCGTTATTGTCATCAACTACTGTGATTTTCTGTTTACACGAGGTCCTGTATGATTATTATATATCGAGAACGATCCCATGCAGCGTTCTAATAAAGGAGCACAGCAGTACTCAGTGCCAAGTGATTTTTCATATGCCTTCATTGGAATGATATGCTCGAATAGAACTCCCCTATTAGCTTGTCAATGGATATGCATGTCAGTTGTCAACAAATTAGCTCAGTACCAAACTTATGGTATGGAAGTAGAAGTGGGTGAAATATATAGGACCTGAGACATTTTTGGAAGCAAGGATTGTGATTTCGTTTTTTGAGTTAATTTCACTCCCGTGATTTTAAGAAATATTTTGAAATATTTCGTTTTGAGAAGAAAAAAACATTAGAATTTTGGTTGTGATTTCGAATTTAACAATATAAGTTATGCATTTTAAGCTCTTAAATACTACATAAAAAGTCTTACATGACGTGTAATGTCATATATACTACATATTACATAAAAATAACTCATATAACAAACTTTTGATATTAAAATAACAATATAGTATGTGTTGAAAATGACGTAAAGAAAACAAAAAAACAAGAGTAGAGAGGAAAACAGAGAGCTATATTATTCATTGAATAGTATCCCAATTTTAAACGAGATAGGAAACCTATGCCAATAAGGAATCTAAATCCTACTCCATAACAAAGAAGATATCATTCCTCGTTTGGACTAGTCACATAATCCTAGTTTAACTGCAACGCTCCCCCTTGTGACGTCCAAATGTGATGTTACATTGATGACGCATGCCATGTTGCCTCGTTAAAACCTTGCCAAGTAACAAAAATCCAGTGGAAAAAAATAACCTTGGTCGAAGGAAAAAATACAACGCGTCATTTCCTTGAAGATGAAGTAAACGTTTCGAGAAAATCTTCGTTGCGCATCAAATATCCCCCTGATGCCAACGTCTCCCCCCGATACCAACAATCAAGGGAGATCAGACAATTTACGCAGTCCGATACTACGTACATGTTTCTCGAAAGTTGCTTTCGGTAAAGCTTTCGTGAAAAGATTTGCCACATTGTCATCAGATCTAACCTCTTTTACTTCAATCTTCAGGAGCATTTGTTGCTGCTGATTATAGAAGAACTTCGGCGATATATGCTTAGTATTGTTGCCTTTGATGTAACCTAGCTTCATTTGTTCAATGCAAGCGACATTATCCTCGTAAATGCACGTAGGTTCATCCGTGGTTGACTTCAAACCACAAGTACTTCGAATATGTCTAATTATGGATCTCAACCATACACATTCACAAACTGTTTCGTGAAGAACAATAATCTCTGCATGATTTGAAGAAGTAGCAACAAGAGTCTGCTTTGTTGACATCCAAGATATTGTTGTGTTCCCCATGGTAAAGACATAACCCGTTTGGGAACGTCCTTTTTGCGGGTCAGAGAGATACTCAGCATCAGCAAAACCTGTCAAGACATCACTTGGAGTCTGACCAAAGCGAGCGGCAACACGTTTGCCGGTGTTGACTGGCGGTGGCCGATCGGCGATGGGAGATGTGGCCCTGTCGCCTATTTTTGGGAATTTTTCCATTTCGTGAAAATCAACGTCCGATTTGGATATCTCTCCGTAGGGATAAAACAAGCCCATATCAATCGTACCTCTTAGGTATCAAAATATGTCTTTAATGCCAGTCCAATGGCGACGTGTCGGCGTAGAACTAAATTGAGCCAACAAGTTTACAGCGAATGAAATGTCTGGTTTCGTACATTGCGCTAAGTACAATAATGTGCCTATTGCACTTAGGTAGGGCACTGCTGCCTCTAGTAATGCCTCATCCTCCTCCTTGGGACGGAATGGATTTTTTTTCGAATCTAGACTCCGGACGATCATGGGAGTGCTACAAGGCTTAGTTTTATCCTCATTAAAGCGCCTTAACAATTTCTGAATATAGCTCGATTGGTGAATCATAATCCCATCGGCACGGTGCGCAATCTCCAATCCGAGGCAAAACCGTGTTTTCCCAAGATCCTTCATCTCGAATTCAAACTTCAGGTGCTCAGTGGTTTCCTTTAACTCCTCTAGAGTTCCAATCAAATTCATGTCATCGACATAAACCTCAACAATAGCAAACCCGAAACTTGTTCTCTTAATGAACACGCATGGGCATAACTCATTGTTTATGTATCCCCTTCCGATAAAGTATTCACTTATTTTGTTATACCACATCCGTCCGGATTGTTTCAATCCGTAAAGTGAACGTTTCAATTTGATAGAAAACGTGCTCCGTGGTTTAGAGCTACTTGATTCGGGAAAACGAAGTTCATCCGGGACTTTCATGTATATCTCTATATCTAGATCCCCATAGAGATATGTCGTAACCACATCCATAAGCTGCATATTCAGTTTTTCGGAAACTACCAAACTGACAAGGTAGCGAGGTAGCGGAATGTTATTACGTCCATTATGGGAGAATAAGTCTCCTTGTAATCGATCCCAAAGCGTTGAGAAAAACCTTGCGCCACGAGACGAGCCTTATATCTCACAATCTCGTTTTTCTCATTACGCTTCCTAACGAATACCCATTTAAATCCGATGGGTTTTACACCTGGAGGGGTTGGCAGTACCGGCCCAAACACCTTCCGTTTCATTAGGGAATCCAATTCAGCCTGGATTGCATCTTTCCATTTTGGCCAGTCAGCTCTATGTTGACACTCTTCAATGGAGCGGGGTTCGATATCATTGCAAGTTATGATTTCGCGCGCAACCGAGTATGCTAATACATCATCGATGATGATCTCGTTTCGATTCCATGTTCCATTTATGCACTCATAATTGACCGAGATTTCTCTATTCTTGGGAGTAGGTACCGACGTTGAGGCGTCCCCCAACGATGACTCCTCTCGGACATATCCATAGTCCGGGATATTCTCATGGGATGGTTCGATCGAGATAGAGATGTCAAATGGATTTGTTTGTGCCATCTGCGTCCTCTTCCTAGGAAGAGAATCCATCGAACCCAATGGTCTACTGTGCTTTCTCGCGGGATCAGATGACTGGTTAGCCGCCAGGGTACCACGTGCACAGTTCCAGTCACAAGCAGCGGTGCCGTGCTCGGCGTCTCCCGGAGTGGCGCTACGTCCTGTGGTGGGGACGTCAATCCTTGTAGGCACGTTTGCAACAGGTATATGTGATCTCGTCACTTTAGCGATATCAGTGAAAGCTTCTGGCTACTTATTTGCTACGCTCTGAAGATCGAGAATTTGCCGCACCTCGTTCTTGGACTGTGCGGTTCGGGGATCAAGATGAGACAAAGTGGGGACAGACCACGACAATTCCTGTCGTTCTTGTTGAACGTTAACGTTCTTATCTCCCCCTAACGACTAGAAGATTGTTTCATCAAAGTGACGATCCGCAAATCGCGCGGTAAAGAGATCCCCTGTCAAGGGTTCCAAGTAGCGAATAATTGATGGTGTATCATATCTCACATATGTATCCTTCGTTGAGGCCCCATCTTGGTACGTTGTGACGACACAATTGGCACATAAACTGCGCACCCAAAAATGCGTAGGTACGAAAGATCCGATTCGTACCCAGTCACCAGCTGCGACACAGAGAATGGTTCGGTGGCAACCGGCCTCAAATGGAGTAACATTGTTGCATGCAAAATTGCATAACCCCATGCGGATATAGGCAGATTGGTGCACATAACCAACGTTCGAGAGACCATCTGCAACCTCTTGATGGTGGCTTCCGCGAGACCGTTTTGGGTGTGAACATGGGGAACCGGATGTTCAACATCAATCCCAATGGACATGCAATAATCATCGAATGTTTTCGATGTAAACTCTTCGGCATTATCAAGTCGAATTGACTTAATAGGGTAATCCAGGTGGTGAGCCCTCAGTCGAATAATCTGGGCTAAGAGTTTAGCATATGTAGCATTTCGGGTGGACAGTAGCGTGACATGTGACCAGCATGTTGACGCATCAACCAACACCATAAAATATCTAAATGGTCTGCAAGTTGGTTGGATAGGTCCACAAATATCCCCTTGAATTCGCTGTAAAAACGGGATGGACTCTTTAGAAATCTTTTCATAGGACAGTCTCAGTCCTAATTTTCCCAAGGAACAGGCTTTGCAGAACGAGCGAGTTGCGTGCATGGTGACACCCCTTGGTGCGGCATCAACTGCGGTGGTGGCGGCGGCGGTGGGGGCAGCAGCAGTGGCTGCATCCCTTGGTGCAGTGGCCCGTGGACCAGCGTTGGTCAACCGAAGAAGATTCTTTTTAGTGCTTCGGGTAGCTCGAAAGAATGGATGTCTTGCACAATGCAAAGTGAACAAAATTAGTGTTTATGAGCCAATGCTTCCAAGAAACAGATATCCATGGAACTGGATTAGAATGAAACTCGAAGTTTCAAACAATGGTCGTGAACGGTCATCATTCAATGCTACACGAATTGCCATAGTTCGGAGCGAATACCATAATTCAAGCTTCACGAATTGCCATAGTTCGGAGCGAATGCGAACCTCCACTGAAATTTAAATTAATTCATAAAAGCTATAAATTAATACACTGGAATTTATAGTACAGTGATTCAATCAGTGTACGAGACACAACAAGAGGGTGTTTTTCGTACCAATTTTTTGTACTTAAATCAGGGATCAACGTATTGAATATGATTTTCTAAACAAATTTACTTGAATTATGGCGGGTTCTTCATTTTCTGTTTTTTTTATCCATGTTATATGTTTAAAATGGATTAGAAATCACTATCAAACAGGACACACTCTTTCTGTTCATGATTATCTTCTTGTAGCTAAACACAACATAATAGGCCGTGTGTTTGTTGTCTATAGCGTATAGCTGAAAGTTTGAATATAAGACAATAGACGATATAACAACAAAAAGGAAGGCACAGAATATAAAACAACAATGAAAGGTAATGGTTGCTATTATCATCATATCACTTCTTATTTCACCAAATTGTAGTCATTAAACAATATGAAAATCACTAGAAATTTTTTTTTTGAAATAAAAAAACAAAAACTCTTTCACAAATATGCATGTATCAAGGATCATTTTGAGAATATTGATGGTTCCTATTCTTATGGATGACCAGTAACAAGAACAAGTGCACCAAGAACCATAGCACTATTTGTTTTCATGAAAAATGCAATACTATACAAGCCAGATGAATACTTACATGTCATAAACAAGTGTTAGCTGTAGTATTCATGGCGACAATAACAAGGGCTTGACCTTGAAACTAATATCTGATTAAACAAAATACTTAGTGATAATTGATTAATTGGCATCCTATCCTATCATATTAATGAAGTGTTTAGTGATCTAGCCGAGCCATTGGCATTATTCTACTACCACTCCTTTGTTCATATTTGATAAAGAAAAGCTAAATACAGGTACCTGGTGATTTCCTCGAGACTTCTCAGGAACAAGTTAGTGTTTTGCAATGTCGTAACCAATCGTGCAAACAAGCACTGCTCCAAGTAAAAGAATTTCTGAAGCTGCTAACGGCGAATGGTGTTTGCGTGGGGATTTTTTCTTAATAGCTGCTAGGGTTAGGGCTCGTGCTGATAACGTGTTGAAAGTAACGTAAAGAAAGAAAAACAACAAGAGTAGAGAGGAAAACAGAGAGCTATATTATTCATTGATATAAGCCTCTATATATAGAGGTAGCAATTACATAGTATCCCAATTTGAAACGAGATAGGAAACCTATGCCAATAAGGAATCTAAATCCTACTCCATAACAAAGAAGATATCCTTCCTCGTTTGGACTAGTCACACAATCCTAGTTTAACTGCAACAATATGTTAAAATAGATGGAGATTAAAATATTTATTTCTTTCCTTGGAAATTTTTTGACATATTTCGAATTTCGAAAGAGATTTCGATAATTTCAAAATAGGAAATATTTCGATCACATTCCTTGTTTGGAAGTGATCTAAATTTAATGCGAGGCTGGGACTCATTAAAATGTGATTAGTCTAGTCCGGAAAGGTGGATTTTAAAGTAATTAGTTAATCTTTAGAGCATTATTAGCAGATTGAACACAGTGAGAGCAATGTTTTCAAACTCATTAAATGCATATAAACAACATACAACTTCACCAATGCATCCCATACAAAAGGTGTTTGCCAATTAATGAACATGAAAACTTATTTTTGGTACAATGTATGTGCAGTCAACTAGAAGAAATTGATGTAGAACATATGGCTGAAATAACTAAAGACTTAATGGACCGACGAAGGACAAAAGGACGTAATCGAAATTTACAGATTTGGCGTTCGAGCTAAGAACGAGGCATGGCATACTTATCCGAAAAGGAAACGATGCCACGAGTAAAACTCACCGTTGTGCTGTGACGTATGGTGAATTTTAGGCGTTTGATGTCATTTAGGTTTCCAAAACAACACTTCAATATTTTCTAGTAAAATTTTAGTTTTTTTTTTCATATAGGATTTTAGTTTTTGTTTTCCAATAGATTTTGGATTTCCAAAGACTCCTAGGGCAATCCAAAGGTTGAGTTGTGTCTTTAAATTGCTTTCATATATTGTTCAATAATCAATTCAATCAAATTATTATTCAGAGAAACATTTGTGTTTTATCTTTTCTGATGGATTTCATATTATTTTTGCTTGTGCTGCATCAAGTGGTATTAGAGTGGGTTTCTCCCCTCTTTCTATTTATGACTCGTATCCATGGGTGAACATGGTCGAGATGGCTCTTATTACTCGAACATATTTGGATGCCCAAAATGCTCGCATAGATGCTTTGACTAACCAATTTGGGGAGATTCGTGAGTTATTACGACCATTATCAATGGCAACACCGGAGGTAACAATGAGAAGATAACATGGGCAATAATCGAAGAGGAAATCATGGAGGAAACGAAATAAAGCTTCATGTTCAATATAGTGAGTCTGAATTAGAGGAGGAAGTCGAAGAATCATTGCCAAACAATTATCCGAATCATCAAAATAACCATTACCACCACAATAATTTTGACAACTATCGAATCAAAGTTGACATGCCAAAATTTTCAAAAAAAATTGAAAGTCGAAGATTTTCTTGACTGGTGGGTGAAAATAAAAAGGTTTTTCGAGATCATGGAGGTTCCAGGAGCTAAGATGGTGAAAATGATTATTTTTCGATTGAAGGCTTCTGCAACTGTTTGGTGGGATCAAATACAAAATACTCGTCAAAGATAAGGAAAGAATCGAGTTCGACATGAAGGAAGATGAATGAGTTTTTGATGGACCGATTTTTATTTGTTGATTATGAGCAGATTTTGTTCCATATGTTTATTAGCTCTGTACTAGAACAACGAAAAAATATGCAGACGAATTCATGCGACTTGCATAACGTAATCACCTGACGGAAAAAGAAAATCAGAAGGTTGCAAGGTATGTGAACAAACTGAAACCCTCCATTCAAGAAAAAAATGGGTTTCATAATGTGTGGACTCTACAAGAGGCCATTAACATGATGTTGAAAACATAATTAACATGAGAGGCGTCGGACTTCATTTCGGAGAAATGCGACAGAATATTCGGACGACCTTGTTGTTTCACTTGCAGATAAAAGGAACCCAGTGCAGCATAGTTCTGGAGGGTTGAAACCTACAAAATTTTATTTTTAAGGATCTAAGGAAGGGAGTAACAGTACTATTAGAATATAAACCAAACCCGGAGGAAGAATCCACATGCCAAACTTACAACAAACATTTGTTATAGATGCAGTAAACTTGGGCACCGTTCCAACGTCTGTCATGAAAGAAAACAAGACAATTTACTAGAGACTGACAGTGAAAGTCGTGACGAAGAAGAATGAGATGGGCATTTTGATGATGACTATACAAGGGAAAAATTCACAGTTAAGGAAGGCATGGAAATGCTTGTTTTGGTCTTACAGCGAGCGTTGTTGACACAAAAAGAAGTGCAATGACATAACATTTTTCGCTCATTTTGTTCAGTCAAGAATAAGGTATGCGATGTGATTGTGGAAAACGGAAGCTGTGAGAATTTTGTATAGAAGAAATTGGAGGAGTATTAAAGTTGCCTACAAATCCACATAAGGTACCATATTAAAAAAAAACCATCCGTTCGTGTTGCTGTGACATGTTGTGTGCCATTATCCATTGGTAAACATTACAAATATGATGTACTATGTGATGTGATCGATATAGATGTTTGCCATATTTTATTGCGTAATCTTTGACAATATGATATGGATACTATATTGAAGGGTCGTGATAATGTTGTGATTTTTAATTGGAAAAATCATAAAATTGTTATGGCTCCAATGTCAGAATCTGGAAGTTTACATAATGGAAAGAGTTCTAGCTTTTTGACTTTGACTGACAGTGAATGTGAGATTACTGAAGGGTCGTGATAATGTTGAATTTTTTTTATCCAGTGGTAGCCAAAGGATTGTTGGTAGCAAACAAAGAAGAAAAAACAATTCCTCTTGAAGTGCAACAATTGTTGGGAGAATTTGAAGAACTTATTTCCGAAGAGTTCTCTCAAGGGCTTCCACCTATGAGAGGTATACAATAGCAGATTTAGTCCTTGGAGCTAACCTATCGAATCTGCCTCATTACCGTATTAGTCCGAAGGAGAATGAAAATCTGCGGGAGCAGATCAAGGAGTTGTTGAGGAAGGGATTTATAAGGGAGGTATGAGTTCATGTGCAGTAACCATCCTTCTAGCAAAAAAAGATAATACTTGGAAAATGTGTGTAAATAGCCAAGTGAACAACAAAATACCATAAAATACATATTTTCTATGCCTCGTTTAGTAGACATGTTGGATATGCTTGAGAGTTCGAAGGTGTTCATAAAGCTAGACCTACAAAGTGGATACAATCATATTTGAATCAAGCCCGAAGATGAATGGAAAACAACTTTCAAGAGAAATGATGGATTGTACGAGTGGTTGGTGATGCCATTCGGATTGTCCAATGCACCTAACACCTTTATGAAACTTATGAATAGGTTCTTTGTCCCTTTTTGGTTACTTTGTTGTTGTTTATTTTGATGATATTTTAATCAACAACAAAACCATAACAGAACATCTCGTTCATTTGAGGAAAATCTTTGGTGTATTGAAAGAAAATAAGTTGTTTCTAAATCTAAAAAATGTATGTTTTGCACAAAAAAATTGTTGTTCTTTTGGTTTTGTTATTGGTGAGGATGAAATACAAGTGGATGATGAGAAGGTGAAAGCAATCCGTGAATTGCCAATTTTGTAGACAATTTCTGAAGTGAGAAGTTTCCATGGTTTGGCAACTTTTTATAGGTGATTCGTGAGGCATTTCAGTACCATTGCCGCCCCTATCACGGAGTGTTTGAAGAAATACAAGTTCAGTTGGGGGAAGCGCAAGACAAAAATTGTTGTTCTAAAAGAAAAGCTTTGCATCGCTCCTATTTTAGCTCTTCCGTACTTTGAGAGAGTAATCGATGTCGAATGTGATGCTAGTGGAGTGAGAGTAGGAGTTGTGCTTACTCAAGAGAAGAAACTAGTAGCCTTCTTTTCTGAAAAACTAAGCGAAACTTGATAGTAATGGAGTACTTACGATCAAGAGCTGTATGTGGTTGTTAGAGTTTTGAAGTAATGGGAACACTACCTTTTTCAGATGGAGTTTGTTTTGTATACAGAACATCAAGATTTAAAGCTTATTAACAACAGAAAAATATTAATAAGATGCAAGAAAAGTGGGTGAATTTACCGCAGAAATTTTCATTTGTCATTAAACACAAAACTGGTGTTTTGAATCGGGTTTGCTGATGTACTTAGTAGGAGGGCTTCCTTGCTAATTACCTTGCTCAAGAAGTCGCGGGATTCAATGCTTAAAGGAATTATATGAAGTTGATGATGATTTTAATGAAATTTTGAAAAATGTGTAAATCATGAACCAATGGCAAATTATTTTCTCAATTAGTGTACTTGTTCAAAGTTAATAAGTTTCACATCCCCATCTCTTCCTTACGTGAGAAACTGATTTGAGATTTGCATGGGTGAGAATTGAGTGGTCACTTGGGTCAAGATAAAACTATAGCCAGCTTGGAGGAGCAATTTCATTGGTCTCAGTTGAAGCGTGATGTGCAGAGTATTGTGAGAAAATGTTACGTTTGCCAAATTTCAAAGGGACAAGTTCAAAACATAGGAGTTTACATGCCTTTGCTTGCTTGCAGATATTTGGCAGGACCTTGCTATGGATTTTGTGCTCGGGTTATCCCGAAGACAATGGGGTGTTGATTCTATTTTTGTTGTGGTTGACATATTTTCCAAGATGGTGCATTTTATAGCATGCAAGAAGACAACTGATGCATCCAACATAGCCAAACTGTTTTAAGGGAGGTTGTTCGTTTGCATGGAATTCCTAAATCCGTTACTTCTGATCGTGAGGTTGTTTAGAACTAGTTTCAATCGGAGTAACTATGAATTATGCACTTCCACAGGTGGAGTTCGCTTATAACAATGTATTCCATAGTGCAATGAGAAGATCACCATTTTCCACTGTTTATACAATTGTTTCTAACCATAAGGTGGACTTGGTGAAGTTGCCTAAAGCCCAAGTAATGAGTGTTGCTGCAGAACATATGGTTGCAGATGTCGTAGCTATCAAAGATGCAGTTAAACAAAAATTGGAGGAGACTAATGCCAAATACAAAGCTGCAGCAGACAAACACAGAAATGTGAAAGTATTTGATTAAGGAGATTTTGTGATGGTGTTATACATATGGAAAATTGCAGCCAAAGAAGTATATGGTCTATTAAAGGTGCTAAGGCCCATCAATGACAATGCATAAGTCATCGATTTGCCTGATTCCATGGGAATTTTCAACACTTTCAATGTTGCCAATTTATATGAGTTCCATGAGGATGACGCTTTCTATCCTGACAAAAATTCAGGGTCGAGTTCTTCTAAAGTGGAAGGGGCTAATGTAGAACATATGGCTGAAATAATTGAAGATGCAGTGGACCAACGAAAGACAAAAGGACGTAATCGAAATTTACATATTTGGCGTTTAAGCTCGGAATGATGCATGCCATAACTTTTCGAAAAGAAAACGACGCCATGAACACACTGCTATGTCGTGATGTATGGTGGATTTTAGGCGTTTGATGTCGTTTAGGTATCCAAAACAACACTTTAATGTTTTTTAGTAGGATTTTAGTTTTTGTTTTCCAATATAATTTGGATTTCAAAAGATTCCTAGGGCAATCCAAAGGTTGAGTTATATTTTTAAATTGCTTTTATGTATTGTTCAAGGATCAATTCAAGCAAGTTATTATTTAGAGAAACCTTTATGTTATATATTTTCTGGTGGATTCCAATTTGTATTTTTTTGTGCTTTATTAAGTGGTATTAGAGCAGGTTTCTCCTCTCTTGCTATCTTTGGCTCGTATCCTTGGGTGAACGTGGTGGAGATGACGTTCCTATTACTCGAGCAGATTTGGATGCCCAAAATGCTCGCATAGATGCACTAACTAACCAATTTGGGGAGATTTGTGATTTATTATAAAAAGTTGTTAGAGGCAACACCGGAGGTATTAATGGAGGATATAACATGGGCAATCATTGAGGAGACAATCACGGAGGAAACAGAAGAAAGCTTTATGTTTAGGAGAATGAGTCTGAATCTGAGGAGGAAGTCAAGGAACCGCCGCCAAACAATTATCTAAATCATCAAAATGACCATTGTTGCCACAATAATTTTGACGATTATCATATCAAAGATGACATGCCACAAAGAAACCTTTGTGTTTATCTTTTCTGGTGGATTCGAGATTGTTTTTGCTTGCATAAGAAATTATGCAAATACACCAGAAGATAAATGCTATTATATTAAATCCTTTTTAACTCGGCTAAATATTATGAAATCACTCAAATTATTTCTTCTTGGTGAAAACTGCAAAAAAAATTGTCAACATGTTCAACCACACGAGTGGCAACTATATGAGCAGCAATGTTGCTCACTGGCATGCTGTCTTGATCATGAGCTGTTGTTGAGATTTCATCAGTTATCAAGCTAGTGGCATTGCTATTTGATTTAGTCTAATTCTGCTCTCCTTTGACCTTGACCTCAACCTGCACAGGGAACGCATGTGAGCCAAGGACCACTGTTGTGGTCGATGACACTCTGATGTTAAAGTCAGTCAAGGCTGGAGGAAAGCTTAAAGTTGTAAATTGGGTTCTGTAGCGTACCTTTCTATGTCAAACTTGTGTCTTATTTATATTGTGAGAGTCCTAGTTCGGCTAGGCCTTCGGTGACATAATTTAGAAAAAGAGATCTTGTTGGAAATCATTTATTAGTTAGGAGTCGCCTATGTATGAGAGTTTTCCTACACATAGATCTGTGGGAGAAGTTTCCCTTTTGAAGTGTTGTCCATGCAAGGAAGTTTGCATGCACGACTTATACTTTGGAATATGTTTCCTAGTTGGATCTAATGTGTTGTTGACATGCCCATCTTAGGAGATCCCCCAGATACTTGCCTGATTATGTCTTACGAGTATTGGGCTTTACCATGTGACGTGTGGGCTTAATAGCGCGTTGCGACTTGGATCCAACCTTTTTTGAATCTGCCAATATGGGATTTTTGTTGTCTGGGCCTTGCCAGATTTGGTGGGTATCTGGGCTCGAATTGTCCTGCTGACAAGATCATCGTGACTTGCTTACGATGTAGAATAAAGGACGGTTTGGTGTATCATCAACTACTCCCCTCGAGTTGGTGGGCCAGTTCATCAAGTCATGTCGTGGAGGACCTGAGCGGTCATGATTGGTCGAGTCTGAATTGTTTCTTCAAGTGCGGCACCTTAGTAAATGGGTTGCGTCTGCTCAAGAAAAGGCGGGAATTATGTTCTTTATATAGTTCCCCTCTTCTGCAGAGTTTATTTACTCTTTGATCTTGGAAACTCTACTTTGTCGCTTCACTTTCCGTACTTTTGACTTTACCCAATTTTTGTGACCGAAAGTTTGTACGATCGTCAATTGCACCCCATAATTAGCTTGATTTGGAGAGGGAGTATCTGCAAATGGTGGGGGTTGAGGATGTAACGAAGCTTAGTACAGAGCAGGAGGAGGTTCTGAACAAAATGTTGCTGTAGGCGAGCATGGAAGCCTCATCTGATGTGGGATTGGCTCGTCCCTTCTCTTTGAAGGACTTTGTGTACCGTTTCGCTTTGGACCGTGACTTTCCTAGACCTGCTGAAGAATCTTTTAACCATCGACTTTATGGTGAAAGGTCGCCTCCGCGTTGCTCGTACTGTCCTCTGTCTCGCTCTCGTCTCAACATTGAGGCAGCGACAGGTTCGAGGAATAACTAGCTTCCTTTCCCCCCCTCAACTGATTTCGAGTCAGCTCGTGAAAGGGAGCCGATTGCTGTAAGGGTAAAACTTTGGATGACGACCCTGATTCTGTGAAAACAGTAAAGGGTGGTGCTGGAGTGATTCTGGTCCTGAATGACCTTCATCCGGATGCGCAAATCAGTCTGTTTGCTCTAGACGCGATAAAAGTGAGTAACCAGGAGGTTGGCATTTCTCATGCTTCCAAGAAGCATATTAGCAGGTGGAATAACTGGCATGCTCCCTTTGCCCATTGTAAAGATCTATGTACTTCACAACATTAACCTCACAAGTGCATAACCATAAATGAAAGAGTGTCATCAACATAATAAACATGAAAATGACATGCTATGGAATGGAGAAAGATGACACCAGTGAACATTTGTATACAAATATTAACAATGGCAATGTTCAGCAAGATGCTTACTGCAACCATGTTGTTCACACTTTCACAGGCGCTACTAGCACCAACTGAAGGCACAAACATATGATGGTAGTGCTCGTAAGCTTAGACAATTGGTCAGGGGCACTAGGCATTGAGGTAGTTAAATCGACAAGGAGTTTTGAGGCTATTGAGAGAATCGTCAAGGTGATTGAATAGAGTGAGAAAAATTGACATGCAAACCATTCCTTCATGCTACGAATTCCAGAGATAACGCTGCACAATATCAAAATAAAAATATTGATGCGATCGATTTTCGTTCCCTGCTCCGACCCTGTTCCTGCTAACCTGAACATGTAACGCACGTGAGCCACAAACCACCGAAGGGTGGCCGGTGGCACTCCGATGCTAAAGTTAGATAGGGATTTGAGGAAGGTGTAATGTTGTAACAAGAAATTTGTAGTGTACCTTAACTTACCAACCTCATGTCTTATTTATAGTGCAAGGAGTCCTCGTTTAACCAGACCATCGTAGGCGTAGATTAGAGAGGGGATCTTTGTGGAAATCCCTCTCTAATTAGGAGTCATGTTGTAGGAGGAAAGTTCCCTGTTAGCTCTGCACTCCTGGATACACGTAGGGATGGGAATGTGACGGATTTAAGCAAATCCATCCCCGCCCCGTCAGGAATAGCGGATCCCCAAATCCGCCCCGCCAATCAGTTTATAAATTTATTTAAGAACCACACCCGCCTTGTACGGATTAGCAGATATCCGCCCCGCCCAAATATCCGTTAAAAATCTTCTTTTCAACATCAATAGATCAGTAACACCAGTAAGAATCCATACAAAAATTACAACAAAAACTCAACATAATTACCAAATCAGTAACACGAGTAAGAAAACCATACAAAAAAAATTTGATCAAGAAGATCTCTAGATCTAAAGATCTCAAATCTAAACATCTCAGATCTCATATCCAAAGATCTCAGATCTAAGATCTAAGATCTAAGATCTAAGATCTAAGATCCAAAGATCTCTTTACCATGGAATAAATGTTGATATCTGATGAAGAAACAAAGGCGGAAGAAGGAACGACACGCGGCGGAGCAGAGGATGAAGTGTATTGGACTTGTTGGAGGTACACAGTGGGGCTAGATGGTGCACTGACCGGTCAATTCGAAAGGTTCTTTGTTGCAGTCTTCATATCTTTCTTTCTTGCAGCTAGCTTAATGGGAAGGCGGGGAAGGGAGGGGAGAGAGAGGCGGTCGGGATGGGTGTGGTTCTTTAGAACCAGAGAGATGGAGAGGAGACAAAGATGAAATTAGTAAAAGAGAAGGAGAAGAAAAAGATGATGGGTTGTCTCTTAGTCTGGAGGAAATAAATTAGTCCTAGGTCTTTAATATTTTAAGTACTAATTCTATTGAAGGGTATTTTAGTAATAAAATGGGATAAACGGATATCCGTGGGTGGATATGGCCAAATCCGTATATTTTTAGGCTATTTTTTAGTACCATATTTCTATATATATTTTTAGCTATTACTTGTTAATTATGGTACTAATTGCTACTTTCATGTTTGTGTAGGTTTCCAATTACAATATTTTAAAATAGAAGCAAATTGGCAATTTAGAAATACTAATTGCACAAGGAAATCACACAAACAGGGAAGCAAGGAAATCACACCAACAAGGAAACCACAGAAAGAAGAAAACAAGAATAAAAAGAGGACGATACCTGGCTTTGAGAGATCATCCATCCACAGCCTCCACAACAAGCCCTAACCCATCATCGCAGCAGTCCCTCAACTGTCTTCCTCTTTTCCTCCACAAAACCCACAGCGCAAACCCCCATCTTTGTCTCAGTTCATCATCCAGCACAACATCCTCGCCAACACCCATCATCAACCATCGATCGACCCTTCATCGTCCTCTCATCACCATCGCAGACTTCTCTTCATCATCATCCACGCTTGCAACCAGAGCCACCCACCTTCATCGTCCTCTCATCACAGTCACAGACCACCACCGTAGGCCTCTGTTCATCTCCTCTTCCATACAACCATAGTCCCTTCTTCCATCCTCTCGCCTCATCCCTCTCTCGCCTGATTATCTAATCTCCTCCAGCCACGCAAACACCGACCACTGTCGCCTTATCCCTCGCAACCTCCTCTCACCATAACAGTCGCACAAGGAGCTAAAGAGATCAGAAGCTGAAGAAGCATACCGGGAAGTGAGCAGGGAGAGAAATAATTCAGTTCGCTATTTGCAACCCAGTTTCTACTCAGTACCACCATGGATCAGGCTACAATGTTTTGTTTCATCTCTTAACTCTTTTACTTATTTTAGTTTGATCATTTATTATGGATTACTGTTTGAACATAATTAATATGTCTAGCTAAACTCTTCTTAGTTAGGGGTGGATTCGAAGCCCCGAACATGTGCTTTATAAATTAATTGAATTTAATCTTCCTTGCTATTAGTGATTGTGTTTTGCTTAACTGCTTTATAGAGAACTTTTCTTTGTATGTTTGTTAAAGTGGCCAACTTAGTAAGCATGCTAGGATCTGGGGCTAGAGTATAGGAGAATTTCACCTAATTGTTATGATTCTGTACTCACAAGTAGTAAATACCAAGGAACGTTGGTAAGGTTAAGTAGAAACCTAGGCAAGAACAAGATGCTGATCATACTTGTAATTGCCTAGTCAGTGTTCATACTTTCCACAAAACTTAATGATCTTAGATTGTTGTCTAACTTGCGATTCCTGTTTAGATAGCATGATAAGAATAGTTTGAAAGCGACGCTTAGTTTAATTTAACGAACTTGGAAAAATAATAAGATTAATGCAGTGCGGTCACAGTTAATCTTGAGCATTGTCTCTCACAAGTTAGCAAGTGATTATTGAAGATTGATTTATAAGCATATGTTTGGTGTGTGGAGATAAACCCTTAGCTAATTTCTCATCTTTGCCATCCCTTTAGTTTATTATCTTTACAGTAATTTTCATAGTTTAATTTAGAAAATCCAATCCCCTTTTATTTAATTAATTAGGTTGTTAGTTGTCGTTTAGTTATTATTAGTGTTAATTGACAAACCCTCTAATCCCCGGTCTAGAACGATTCCTACTTATTCTATACTACAATCACAAAGCAGAGTATTAAGTTGTGTGCTACTAAAATAGCGCATCAATTTTTGGCGCCGTTGTCGGGGACTTGAAAAGTTGTTGATTACTTAATTAGTTTTTATCTATTTATTTTTATTGATTTTTTTATTCTTTCTTTCTTTATCTCAGGTACCAGTTCATGCGCAATAGAAGATCTAGCGACAACTTAGTGGAGGTTGAGAAACAAAAGAGCCACAAATATCTAGCTCTGAATTTGAAGAGTTTGACATGGGAGATAATAGATCTATTAAAGAACTTTCGGCATCCACCTTGGACAATGCCACACCCTTGTGCATTCAGTATCCATTAGCCGCGCAGGGCAAGACTGAGTCATTCGAGCTGAAATCCAGCCTACTTCATCATATTCCGAGGTATCACGGTCTTTCTATGGAGGATCCAAATAAACATTTAAAGGAATTTGAAGTTGTATGCTCCAGTATGACGCCAATAAACGTGGATGAAAACATCCTAAAGTTGAGAGCGTTCCCCTTTTCTCTGGCTGATAGGGCTAAGGATTGGCTCTATGAACTACCTTCCGGAACAGTATATTCTTGGGAGAGCATGAAGAAGGTCTTTCTAGAGAAATTCTTCCCAACTTCCAAAATTATCTTGTGGAGGAAGAAAATCAGTGGCATACATCAAGGTCCAGGAGAATCATATCCGGCTTACTATGAGCGCTTCAAAACTCTCATAGCATCATGCCCGCAGCATCAGACGAAGGAGGAGCTCATGATTCAATACTTTTATGAGGGATTGCTTCCTCTTGAGCGACAAATGTTAGATGCAGCGGTAGGAGGAGCTTTGGTTGATAAAACTTCAGCAGCAGCAAAAACTTTGATTGCAAACCGAGCCTTAAATGCCCAGCAATATGAAGGAATTAGAGAGCATTCACACCTAGTCAATGAGGTAAGTACTAATTCTAGTTTGGAAGCTCAAATGGCTAATCTTACCTCACTTGTGATTCAGGCCCTAGGGAAGCTGAATATGCTAGGAGTTGCACAAGTTTGTGGCGTGTGTACAAAGCCAGGACATCCATCTGATCAATGTCCTCAACTGATTGAGAATGGCGGTTGGGAGAATGTCAATGCAATAGGTTTTAAGGGGCAAAATCACTATAGGAATAATCCTTATTCGAACACCTACAATGAAGGTTGGAGAAATCACCCAAGTTTTGGATGGAGAAATTCAGAACAACCTCAACAACAGACTTCGAATCGGCCACCCCCTGGTTTCGCCCAAAGGCAACCAAAACCACCTCAGCACAATTCAGGAATGCGCCTTAATTATGATGAGATTTTGAAATCATTGACTATTTTTCAGTAGAACCAATCAAAAGATATAGCAGATTTGAAACTACAAATGGGACAGATAGCTGAGTTTATTGGACAAATTCGCGAGCAAGGAAAACTTCCTAGTTCTACCATTCCAAATCCGAAAGGTGCGTTTGAAACCGTAAAAGCAATTACATTGAGGAGTGGTAGGCAAATTGAGAATGATCCAATAGTCTCTGAACAGAGTCGAAATAAGAAAACTGAGTTACAGAAGGATGATCCAGCCATCATTGAAACACCAGAGCTCCAAGGTAAGAAGGTGATCATTCCAAATTCAGTTTCTGCTAATCTTGTTCCACCTTTTGTGCCTTTTCCAGGTAGGTTTGCCGAATCTAGAAAAGATGAACAGGATAAGGAAATTTTGGAAACTTTTCAAAAATTCCAAGTCAATATTCCGCTTCTTGATGCTATTAAGCAAGTGCCTAAGTATGCAAAATTTTTGAAGGAGCTTTGCACAACAAAGAGACGACTTCATGATGGAGAGGTAGTTAAGGTAAGTGAGAATGTCTCCGCAGTTCTTCAAAGGAAATTGCCACCAAAGTGTAAGGATCCAGGTAGTTTCACTATCCCTTGTGTTATCGGTAATACTAAAATTGACAATGCAATGTTAGACTTAGGTGCCTCAATTAATGTTATGCCATATTCTGTTTATCGTTCTATGAATCTTGGGGAACTAAAACATGATGGTGTAATTATTCAATTGGCTGACCGCTCTAATGCATATCCGCGAGGTTTGTTGGAAGATGTGTTGGTGCAAGTTAATCATTTGATCTTCCCAGCAGATTTCTATGTGCTTGAAATGGAAGATTCAACATTGTCAACACCTTTGCCTCTTATTTTAGGGCGCCCCTTCATGAAAACTGCAAGAACAAATATTGATGTGCATGCAGAGAAATTGACAATGGAATTTGATGGTGATGTGATTGGCTTCAACATCTTTGAAGCCATGAGGTACCCTGTTGATAATCATTCTTGTTTTTCTATTGACGTGGTGGATATTTTGTCCCAGGAATTTCTTGACGTCATGAACGATGATGAACTTGAAATCACCATTACTACTGGCACCGGATATGAGAGAAATGGAGTCATTTGTGACAATATGAAGATCTCGGCCGATAACATGAGGGAGGAGATCATTGAGACTGTGGCAACCTTTGAGTCAATGCCACGAATTGTTAGTGAGTTACCTCCCCCAATTATTATTCCCTCATCTACTAATAAACTTTTACCTTCTGTGATTCAGGCACCTACACTTGAGCTTAAACCGTTACCGGATCATTTGAAGTACGCGTATTTGGGAGATGATGAGACATTGCCTCTCATCATATCATCATCACTCACAAATTTAGAGGAGGAAAAGCTTATTCGAGTTTTGAAGGAATACAAGACTGCAATTGGGTGGACATTGGCAGACATAAAGGGTATTAGCCCTACCACTTGTATGCACCGTATACTTCTTGAGGAAGGTGCAAAACCCACTAGAGAAGCTCAACGTCGCCTAAACCCCCTCTATGATGGAAGTTGTGAAGAAAGAAATCATTAAACTCCTTGATTGTGGCGTGATTTACCCTATTTCAGATAACAAATGGGTTTCACCAGTGCAAGTAGTGCCGAAGAAGTCTGGCATAACTGTGGTAAAGAACAAGGAAAATGAGTTGGTTCCCACGCGAATACAAACAGGGTGGCAGGTTTGTATTGACTATAGGAAGTTGAATGCAACTACCAGGAAAGATCATTTTCCTCTTCCCTTTATTGATCAATTGCTTGAAAGGTTGGCCGGTCGTGATTTTTATTGTTTTCTTGATGGTTATTCAGGATATAATCACATTTTCATCGCTCTAGAGGATCAAGAAAAGACAACCTTTACATGTCCATTCGACACTTTCGCATATAGAAGAATGCCATTCGGTTTGTGTAATGCCCCGGCTACCTTCCAGAGATGTATGGTAAGTATATTTTCAGACTTTATTGAAAAAATCATTGAGGTTTTTATGAATGATTTTAGTGTTTTCGGTGATTCTTTTGACCATTGTCTAGATAATCTTGCATTGATTATGAAGCGATGCATTGAGGTTAACCTTTTTATTAAATTGGGAAAAATGTCACTTTATGGTTAACCAAGGTATTGTTTCAGGTCATGTGATTTCAGCTAGGGGTATTGAGGTTGATAAAGCTAAAATAGATCTTGTACGTTACTTACCCTCTCCTACTTCGGTGAGAGAGGTTCGTTCTTTTCTTGGACATGCAGGATTCTATCGGTAATTTATCAAAGATTTTTCTAAGGTTTCTGGACCACTATATCGACTCCTACAAAAAGATGTGCTATTTGAGTTCAATAATGACTGTCAGACAGCGTTTGACAAGCTTAAGGAGTTGTTGACATCAGCACCTATCATTGCACCACCGGATTGGAGTCTTCCATTTGAACTTATGTGTGACGCATCAGATTATGCCTTATGAGCAGTTTTAGGCCAACGGAGGGACAAACGTCTTCACGTCATCTACTATGCCTCCCGAACCTTGAATGACGCTCAATTGAATTATTCCACAACTGAAAAAGAAATTTTAGCTGTTATATTTGCTTTAGAGAAATTTCGATCTTATTTAATTGGAACTAAAGTTATAATTTTCTCTGATCATGCAGCTTTAAAATACTTGCTTACGAAAAAAGAAGCAAAACCGAGACTTATACGGTGGATACTTCTTCTTCAAGAGTTTGATGTGGATATCAGGGATAAAAAAGGGAGTGAAAACGTGGTAGATGACCACATAAGTCGTTTGGTGCACAATGAGGAACCCCAGCCAATTCTTGAGACTTTTCCTGACGAGCAACTATTTTTGGTCGAGGTAAGTGAACCATGGTATGCTGATATTGTAAATTACCTTGTATCCAAACAGATTCCGAACACCTTAACTCGAGTTAGAAGGATAAGCTCAAGAAAGTGGCGAAACAGTTTGTATGAGATGATCCCTATCTGTGTAAGCATTGTACCGATCAACTGATTAGAAGGTGCGTACCCGATTATGAATTTAATTCAATATTGACATATTGTCATTCCTATGCTTGTGGGGGACACTTTGGAACTCAAATAACGGCTCGTAAGGTTTTAGAATGTGGATTTTATTGGCCCACTTTATTTAAGGATGTCAGATTATTTTGCATGACTTGTGACCGGTGTCAAAGAACAGGTAATTTAGGCCCTAGAGATCAAATGCCACAACATCCTATATATAATGTGGAAATCTTTGATGTATGGGGTATTGATTTCATGGGTCCATTACCTTCTTCTAATGGTTTCATATATATATTGCTTGCTGTGGATTATGTTTCAAAGTGGGTGGAAGCAAAAGCCACCCGTACTGACGATTCCAAAGTTGTTGCAACATTTATTCGTTCTAACATTTTTGTAAGATTTGGAATGCCGCGAGTGATTATAAATGATGGAGGTTCCCATTTTTGCAACCGTACAATTGAAGCTTTGCTTAAGAAATACAATGTCACACATAAGGTTTCAACACCTTATCATCCCCAAACAAGTGGACAAGCCGAAGTTTCAAATCGTGAAATCAAGGGAATACTTGAAAAAACAGTAAAGCCCACTTGCAAAGATTGGAGCATGCGACTTGATGATGCTTTATGGGCATATCGAACAACATATAAGACACCTATAGGGATGTCTCCTTTTTCGGATTGTATATGGGAAACCGTGTCATTTACCGGTTGAGCTAGAATATAAGGCGCATTGGGCTATTAAGACTTTCAATATGAACATTGATGATGCTGGCCTTCATAGGAAATTGCAGCTGAACGAGCTTGAAGAGATTCGGAATGACACATATGAGAGTGCCAGGATTTATAAGGAGAAAACTAAAGCTTTTCATGATCGCATGATCCGTGGAAAGACTTTTGTGGTGGGCCAGAAAGTCTTACTTTTTCAGTCATGCCTTAAACTTTTTCCCGGTAAGTTACGTTCTAGATGGGTTGGTCCTTTTATTGTTACTAATGTTTTTTCCCATGGTGCTATACAGGTGAAAAGTGTCACAACTGGAAATGAGTTCAAGGTGAATGGGCATCGACTTAAGCCCTATTATGAGTCATTTGTGGAACATGACGTGGAGGACGTATCACTCCATGTTCCCACTTATTCTGAGGATTAATTGGAGATACCGTCAGGTTGCACGACGTTAAGACAAACGCTTCTTGGGAGGCAACCCAATCAGATTTGCTTTCTTTATCCCTTTATTTTCTTTTTGTTTTTGTTTGTTAGTAATTTATTTTTCCGCGTTTAAATCTTTCATTACATGTGCTATAATCTATTAACATTGAGGAAAATGTTAGGTTTAAGTGTGGGGGGAATAAAAACAACGTTTTTATTTATAAAAAAAATTAAAATTAAAAATTAAAAAAACAAAAAAGTGTCAGTCCCTTAAAAAAACGTTGGTTTATATTTTCTTTGTTGGTATTAGTGTCATAAAAAAATTAAAAAAATAAAAGAATTTATATTTGTTTTGAGTCTTAGGATATTTTCCAACACAATGATGAGATTTGGTTTTTAATTGCATGACTTTAAGGTGATTTATAAACATGATTTAAGATCTAATATTATTCTTTGGTTAATGCTTATTTATGGTTATCATATGCAAATTCACATGTAATCAACTTAGTAATTGGTATTCATAGCATGCTTAGTTGAATTTAACTCATTATAACCCATATGTGAGTTTTGAGCCTATTGTTCCTTTGATTTTGAGAGTTTTTAGTTAGGTCATCTTTTATTCTTTTGTCAATAATAATTCGTTGCATTATCTCAATTTTGTTTGCTTTGGTTGCTACTTGGATTGCTTTCATAATTAAGAATTAAACTCTAGAACTTGTATTAATTTCATTCAAAGCATCATATTGAATTGCATGACATGCATGACATGATAAAGGCACCTAGTTTCCACCATTGCCAAATAAGCCCAATCCATAATATATTTCCTTTAGGTTAACCCCATTGAGCCTGTTATTAAGCCTTTTGTTTCGTTACATTCATTTTCTATCCCTAACCTAATAAAAGAGTGGAGCATAATTTGATTTGCAAAGACTTTATTGTGGTTCAAGGTATGTTGAAAAGCAAGTGTGGGGGAAGACCCTTGTGGTAAACAGTTCAAGAAGAAAGAGCCAAAAAAAAAAAAGTTACAAAAGGGATACAAGTCTTTATCTATATCCATTCAGTATTACAGTACCATACAGATAATTCAATTCTTTTCAGTAGATACAAAATAATTGCTGAAGCTCTTCATTATCAATGGGCCACCTCGTCATTTTCCCACTTATGTCTTGAACCATATGATTCTTTGCTAATGTCTCTAATCTTATTGCATGCTTTCACCATTTCTTCAAGCCTTTGAAAATTTCATATCCGTTCTTTCTCTTCCCTTGACCCCTAGCCCCATTACAACCTGAATTAAGACCTTTTGATTGAGTGTGTCTTGCAATGTCATGATGTGGAGATTCAAATGAGGTATGAGCATATGGTGTCACTAGTTCTTGCATTCAAGTAGTAGCATTCCTTCCAAGAGATCATATATCTGAAAAAAAAAATGAAAAAAAAAAGTCAGAAAATGTATTTTCTTTCTTGTTATATCATATGTGAGCTATTTGTTTCCCTTTTACATCAATCCTCTCCCATATAACTAGAATAGGAAGAGTGATTTTACCAAACACTGAGTGAAAAAGAAAAGAGTGCATCCAGTGAGATTTTTTAGTTAATTCTTCTTGACACGCGCTTGAGTTTCACAATCACTTAGATTGATTTAATTGTGAATTTTTATATCATTGCTAGGAACATGTATTAATTTTCGAATAATGTGGATTTAATCTCGTGTTTACAAATAATCTTAACATGTCATGATCTATTGAAAATCTCTGAGACAAATGTTGGAAAGTATAGATTGAGTATTTTATTTTGTTTCTTGGATTTGCTCGAGGACTAGCAAAAGATAAGTGTGGGGGAATTTGATAGGGGCATAATTAGGCTATTTTTAGTACCATATTTCTATATATATTTTTAACTATTACTTGTTAATTATGGTACTAATTGCTATTTTCATGTTTGTGTAGGTTTCCAATTACAATATTTTAAAATAGAAGCAAATTGGCAATTTGGAAATACTAATTGCACAAGGAAATCACACAAGCAAGGAAATCACACAAACAAGAAAGCAAGGAAATCACACCAACACGGAAACCACAGAAAGAAGAAAACAAGAATAAAAAGGGGACAATACTTGGCTTTGAGATATCATCCATCCACAGCCTCCACAACAAGCCCTAATCCATCATCGCAGCAGTCCCTCAACTGTCTTCCTCTTTTCCTTCACAAAACCCACAGCGCAAACCCCCATCTCATTCTCAGTTCATCATCCAGCACAACATCCTCGCCAACACCCATCATCAACCATCGATCGACCCTTCATCGTCCTCTCATCACCATCGCATACTTCTCTTCATCATCATCCACGCTTGCAACCAGAGCCACCCACCTTCATCGTCCTCTCATCACAGTCACAGACCACCACCGTAGGCCTCTGTTCATCTCCTCTTCCTTACAACCACAGTCCCTTCTTCCATCCTCTCGCCTCATCCCTATCTCGCCTGATTATCTAATCTCCTCCAGCCATGCAAACACCGACCACCGTCGCCTTATCCCTCGCAACCTCCTCTCACCAGAACAGTCGCACAAGGATCTGAAGAGATCAGGAGCTGAATAAGTAGACCGCGAAGTGAGCAGGGAGAGAAATAATTCAGTCCGCTATTTGCAACCCAACTTCTACTCAGTACCACCACGGATCAAGCTACAGTGTTTTGTTTCATCTCTTAACTCTTTTACTTATTTTAGTTTGATTATTGATAACTGTTTAAACATAATTAATATGTCTAGCTAAACTCCTCTTAGTTAGGGGTGGATTCGAAGCCCCGAACACGTGCTTTATAAATTAATTGAATTTAATCTTCCTTGCTATTAGTGATTGTGTTTTCTTAACTACTTTATAGAGAACTTTTCTTTGTATGTTTGTTAAGGTGGCCGACTTAGTAAGCATGCTAGGATCTGGGGCTAGAGTATAGGAGAGTTTCACCTAATTGTTATGATTCTGTACTCACAAGTAGTAAATACCAAGGAACGTTAGTAAGGTTAAGTAGAAACCTAGGCAAGAACAAGATGCTGAGCATACTTGTAATTGCCTAGTCAGTGTTAATATTTTCCACAAAACTTAATGATCTTAGATTGTTGTCTAACTTGCGATTCATGTTTAGATAGAATGATAAGAATAGTTTGAAAGCGACGCTTAGTTTAATTCAACGAACTTGGGAAAATAATAAGATTAATGCAGTGCGGTCACGGTTAATCTTGAGCATTGTCTCTCGCAAGTTAGCAAGTGATTATTGAAGATTGATTTATAAGCATATGTTTGGTGTGTGGAGATAAACCCTTAGCTAATTTCTCATCTTTGCCATCCCTTTAGTTTATTTTCTTCACAGTAATTTTCGTAGTTATTTTCATAGTTTGATTTAGAAAATCCAATCCCCTTTTATTTAATTAATTAGGTTGTTAGTTGTCATTTAGTTATTATTATTGTTAATTTACAAGCCCTCTAATCCCCGGTCTAGAACGATCCCTACTTATTCTATACTACAATCACAAAGTAGTGTATTAAGTTGTGTGCTACTAAAATAGCGCATCAGGCGGAGACTGACCTTTTTGTCTTGGAGAAAGATTACATGCGGTTGGCAGGAGTCATGGGCAGGTCGAACCTTAGTGACACCGAGGTCGAGGCTCTGAATGACCATCTGGTGCGGGTCGCAATGAAAACTTCTGCTGGTGTTGATTCACATGGGATCATTGTTGTTGGAGGTTCATGTGAAGATTCGCCCGAGGTGGTAGAATCTGATCACTTTACTGTTGATTCGCCTGAAGGCGGTCGCGGTACCGGCCATGTCTCTTGTAGTCCGCATTGCTCACCGTCTCGATCTAGGCCACAATTGAAAGTGTTGGAGGCTCCTTTGGATAATTCGCTCCCTTCTCTCCCTCCGGATCCCATTGAGCCGTTTCATAATAAAGGGTCGATTGTTCTTGACAAAGGAAAGGCCACACAGGAGAGTCTGAGGATGGTGGCGATTGTAAAGGGTAGTGCTGGCATAGTTCCTGATAAGGGGAAGCTTCATCTTGATGCACGGATAAGCATGTTCGCACCGGACTTGGTGAAGATGAGCTCACATGTCTAGCACCAAGAAATGGATGTTGAGTATGCATCGAGGAAGCATATAAGCAGGCGTCATAGCAGGCTGATGGACCGCACTCCAAAACCTGAGGAGGATACGCTGGAAGAGCGTGTGGACAAGAGTTTTAAGTATCTCATGTTGGGTATGTCTTATATGAGCCACGTGACCGTTGTTGGAACGGAAGTCGAGACAGCTCATGAGAGAGTATATACCTTGGAGCGTGTCCTCTATCATATGCAGCTGTTGTATTCTGATGCACTCTGTGAAATCGATCGGCTTAAGAAGCAGGTTGAGGAGAAGTAATTGGATCAGTAAACCTTGGCAGCCGAGGCTCAGGGGGCTCATCTGGAGGACCTTAAGTGTAATCTGAGGGAGGCGGTGTCCGAAATGGATGAACTCAGGCAGGAATTGAGCCGAGTCCGCCGAGAAGTCAAGGTTGCGCAGGATGTTGCGGCTAAGGCGAGTTCTGAGCTGCGATCATTTGCTGAAAAGAGTGCTTCGAAGGAAGCTGACTGGGCTGCTGAGAAGCAACAATTGGAATCCGATGTGAAGTTCTATGCCCGCAAGGAGAGAAAGGTTGAGAACCAGCTCGAATTGGGGTGGCATGAGCGTAGTTTTGTGAAGAGCAGTCTGGCCAAAGAGCAGTCTCAGGTCGACACACTGACTGAAAAATTGGAGCTACTGGAACGTGAACTTGTCAATGCGAAGGTGCGAGAGAAAGAGCTTCTTCAGTAGCAAGGCAAGTGTGAGTTTCGCTGGGTTGTACATGGCTAGCTTAAGCTGTTGGCACTGATAAAGGAATAAGCATCCGGAGTGGGATCTTGGTCAGTATAAGAAGATGTCATATGTTGATTTGTCTGTTGCCTTTGCATCGTCGGATGAGGAAGACAATGTGGGCCCTGATATGCAAACCGCGGCGCCTGTTGATGTTATCCCTACTCCATCTTCCTCTAGGCTTAGTTCTTCTGTTTCTGTACCTTCTCCTGGTAGGGAGTAACCTTGGTGTGATTGTACTTTTTTTTATTTGACCATTAATGAAAACAATTTTCTTCGTTTCATACTTGGTGTCTCTATTTGCATGTTTTTGTTTCGCATTGTTGTCTTATTTTGGCATAGGCTGGTTGAATCATAGGACGTTGTCCGGTCTGTCTGGGGTAGAGAGTTTGACCGCTTTGTATTGTGAATGACTCGGGGTCATTGCTGGGTAGTTATGTCCGATAGTAGGCATGTTGCGAACAGTTTAACTAGGGGTTGAGTCATTCGAGTTGTGTCCCGTCCCTTAGGTAAGTTGCTTGAAGTTTACCATGTTTGTTTGACTAGTCGGTTGTAGTTGTTGTCGTGGGCAAGCTTTGGTAGCCGAATGTACGCGTCAGAGCGCTTGTGCCGAGTCAGGTGCTGAAAGCTCGGATTGGCATCCTAATTAGCTTTTATCTAAGCATCGGTTGTACTTTATTGTATCAGCACGAATGGCCTTCGCGAATATTAGAATGTTAGTTCGTTTGAGCGTGAAGATGTTGATTCGGCTAGATTCATGTTTGGCGACCAGGCTAAAGAGCTATGGTCTCGTGGCAAGCCGTTGAGATCAGTGCGGGACTAACTAGGCACCCACCTTCCGAATCGTGTATGACCAAGCAAAGTGGGCTACGGATACAGGGAGTAAAAATTTGGTGACCAAGATGAAGAGCAGTGGTCCCGTGACAAGCTAGCCATCAGAATAAGTTCGAAACTGACTAGACTCCCACCTTTCGAATCGTTGACACCTTCCCCATGCGGTGGGGGCTACGTATTCGAGAGGGATTTGGTGACCAAGTTGAAGAGCAGTGGTATCGTGGCAAGCCATCGAAATTAGTTCGGGACTTACTAGGCTCTCACCATCCAAATTATCTACACTTGAGTGCACCAAGCTACAAATTTAGGAGGGTTCGGCGGCCACACTGAAAAGCAACAGTCCCGTGGCAAACCGTAGGAATCAGGTCGTGGCTGACTGGGTTCCCACCTTCTAGACTATCTACACCCTCGCAGTGTGGGCTGCAAATCCAGGTTTGGTGATTTGGCGGCCACACTGAAAAGCAGTGGTCCCATGGCAAACCGTCGGAATCAGGTCGTGGTTGACTGGGTTTTCACTTTCCATAGCTATACCCTCGCAATGGGGGCTACAAGTCCAGGTTTTGATCAGAATCTTTCGTTGCTAGTCATCACCAGCTAGGCTTACCTGATTAGGTTCGGCGATCATTGGCCACAAGGGAGGGGGCAATGATCCCTGGCGAGTCATCATTACCAGTCGTGATAGCGCTGATTAGATTCCCACTTCCTAAACCGTTGATGCCCACGCTGAGTGAACTAGGTGTCGGGTTGAACCTGAAGCTGTAGTCATCAGCTTCGGCTGACTAAGCTTGTCCGATTTGAAAAAAAGGTTCCGCCTTCTAAGGGGCGTGCGAACCTAGCGGTTCATGGTGAGGACGAAGTTACCTTAACTCAGCGAGTGGTAAAGTTCATATGTCAGGGTTGACTAGGATCTTCAAGTGCTCGTGCCAAGCATGCGACAGGGTGCTGTTTGAATAACAGGCTAAGCCCATGGGCCCGTAAAGGAACGGCTAGGGTTTCCTACTTGGTGTGTTGCGTGTACGGTGTAGATCACGCGATGACACGTGTATAGCGTAGGTTGCGTGACGGTTGAGTATCGACTACTCTCCCTCGATTGATGAAGTTGCCTGCAACGCCTATAATTGATTGACGTGGTCTGTGCAGTTTCCTTAGGAATCATCGTCTTCCATTTTCCCATACAACATTCAATGCTCGACAGTTAATGTTGGAGTGCCCGCTTGGTGAACCACTATGTCTATATAATGATGTTTTCCAATCGTTGTAGGCACCTTCTTTCGCAGAGCTTATATTCTATAATGTCTTCGCTTGAATATAGTGTTTTGGGTTTTCCAAAGGCTGAAGAAAACGCTTTGGGTTTTCCAAAGGCTGAAGGTGGATCTCCATCTCTGGAGTCTCCGAATGTTCTGACATTTGCAAAGGTCAGGCACAGTAATAGTTGTCGTTATGCATGATCACCTGCTTTGGTTAAGCACGTAGTTGATCCGCTGAGGTCTTGTAATTTATTCTCATATTGCAGAGAAGTAGTACGAATTTCCTACCAAGGGAGATGCCTTGGTGTTACACTGTACCACTTGTGTCTTCGTGTGCTCGGATCCCACTACTGACCGATGGCTGATCGAAGTGTTGGTTGATGTGTGATGTCTCCGGGTGTGGCGGTTCTCAGTCACACCTACCATTGCATATGGGAAAAGTGGTCTCTTTTGATGGCATTGTGAGACCGTAGCTGCTTGTGGCCATCCTCATTTTCCTTCTTCCAAGCCCTTTGAGGAAGTTGGATAGACGGTGGGATGTCTCTTGAGGAAATCAGCCGCTACTCGTGAGGTATACAACGCCATTGTATGATCACTTTCCTGGAGTGATTTGACGGAGCAACCTGACTGCTCAGTCTTTCAATCCCTTCTGCCAACTTCTTCTTTATCTTGGGAAGGTATCGAGTTCCCATGCTCTTAACTTTGTTGTCACTTGCAGATTGCTTGCATCGGAGGGTTTGCAAGTCTTCGGCGGACGCTGTCGATAGCAAAATTGTCTAAAAGAGTCTTTTACTTTAGTTCACACTGTATTCAGACATTTATAGTGCTCAGTCTTTGTATCCGCCTCATGGCGTTCGTAGTATCTAGTATCCGCTTCAAGGTGCTTGTTGTTACATCTTTCTAATAATCAATTGAGTTTGTTTTTGAAATTCTTATTTTATTTATTAAATGATTGTGAATCACATAAGTCTCTTAAGAACTCAAAACTCAATAGTGACTACGGAAAGGGAAACGAACAACTTAAATCAAACTAATTGTTGATGGAGATAAACTGATATTGGCTTCGAAGTGAATTCGGATAGCTTTCCTGGGTCGTTTAGCGGACTATTGAGGCGTTACATAGGTAACTGAAGAGTAAACCTTGTAAAGGGGCGGATCTCTGCGCCGATGGAATGTCGGGGGGATGTGTTCCCGTTTGCCATTGCCATTACGTCTCGCTGGGCGGGATAGTTGACTGCTCCTGCACCCCTCGAAAATGGTGTCTTTTTCGTCTTTTGGCCTTTTACTGGGTCAGGCTGCTCTGCATGATGTAGCTGAATCTGGGAGCATTTTATCCATTTTAGTGGCGGTGTAGTGGCAACCTCGTGCCACAGGCTGGTCTCCACGTATTGTCCTTTGAGAGTGGTTAGTAATATACTTAACACACTGATAGAGGGTGGAGATCACTGCTTCCATTTGGTGTAGACACGGTCTTCCCAGGATGAGGTTGTAGGATGATGGTGCATCTACCACCATGAAGTCCAGAAACAAGACATTCTTCAGCCACAGTTCTCCACCTACCGTGGCTAATCTTATCTTTCCGATGGGAAAACATTTTTACCCACTGAATTCGATCAGCAGGTGCTCTGTTGGCATTAGGTTTTCCTCCTTAAGGTCCATGCCACAAAAAGCATTGTAGAACAAAACGTTGAGTAAGCTTCCTGTGTCAATGAAAGCTCTCTTCAGTTCCCACTTTGCGATGGAAACGAAGATGACCAAGGCGTCGTTGTGTAGCGCTCGGACTCCATCGAGGTCCTTGTTTATGAAAGTCAAAGTGGGAACGAGGTTCTGAATTTTTGAATAGCAAACGCGTCTGTTTTCATTCGCGGGTTGTGTCCGCATATCCAGCAAAGTCTGTTTGCAGGACGCGTACGACTGGTTTTCATTCAGTCCGACTCCATGAAGGACATATATTATCCCAGGAGTCTCATTCTCTATCTCTTTGACTGACCCCCTTGTCATTGGTCTGTTCTGACTGCTTCTTAGACTTCAGGAAGTCTTTCAATTTGCCCTTGCGGATCCAGTACTCTACTTCATACCTCAGACTTTTACAGTCGTTGGCGTTGCGGCTGCCCTCCTTGTGGTACGCACAATACTTGTCGTTGTCCCGTTTGGCATGGTCTTCACGTGTCTTCGGGGGACACTTCAATTTCTCTAAACTTTTCATGGAGTTGAGTACATCCGACAGACTAGCATTTAGGCGTGTCATGGCTCTAGATCCAACGTAGTTGTCTGATTTATCTGGCTTGGGACGATCAGGATCCAGTCTGTTGTAAGTGTGCTTCCTCTTGTTCCGCTCCTCATCCCCGTGTCTCTTTCCCTTTTGTCCCTAGAAGCTAAGGGCTTTCTGCTGTCTTCGGTCTCCCTCTTGGTGGTCATTGACTCTCCAGGGTGATGTGTCTTTAGACGTTCTTGAGGAGTTCTGCCATGTCCAAAGGGGGCTCTAAGGTGAGGTCCTCGAAGTGTTTTCCCTCTTTGAGGCCCGCAGTGAATGCCATCATAGTTGTATCGTCGCTACACCCATCGATGAGGGTCAGCTCGTTGTTAAAGCGTGTGATATACTCTCGGAGCGTCTCGCCGGACCTCTGCCTTAGAGAGAGTGTGTAGTGCGGGCCTTTTCTGAAATGTTGGCTTCCGACAAAACATGTCAAGAATTCCTTTGCCAATGTTTTGAAGGAGTCGATTGACTTCGGTGGAAGGCTATGGAACCACATCAATGTAGGGCCTTTAAGATTGGTGGAAAAGGTTCTGCACATGACGAATTTAGATCCTTCCTTGAGCGCCATTACATGCTAGTAATGGCGTAGATGATCGAAAGGATCAATGGTCCCATCATAAGAATCGAGCTTCGGGGGAGTGAACTTTCTCGGAAGTGCTTCGCTCGTGATCTAATCCAAAAGGGTGGGACGGAAAGGCAATATAGTATGTCTGGGTCGTGCGTTCCTCCGCGGAGAGGGTTCCTGGGACCGAGCCTCTTTGTCCTTGCCGCGGGATCGACGTTAGCCGCGCAGCCTCCCTTAGTCCAATGGGAACTAGCAGGGTCCAGACTCTCCTGTGTTTGCTCCTTATCCTCCACTGGAGGTGGAGGTCTGTGCTGTTCCTGGTCTCCATTAGTAGATGGTGGATTATGTCGTGTGAACGCCTCCACCGCCTTGATGACCTGTTGTATTTGAGACGTCAGCACCTTGATTCTGGGGTCCGCCATTACTGCCATTAGTGCAGGGGCTTGAGTAGGCTGCTCGTGCATGGCAGGAACTGGTATAGGGAAAGTTGGAGTGTTGGATGTGTCCCCTGGTTTGTTGTTGCGTGACCTGGTGGTCACCATCTTTCTGGAATTTGGTAGGAGACGACGCTTAGTGTAAAGTTAAGAACTATGTCGTCCCCAGGGATGGTGCCAAACTGATGCAGTCAATTTTTGTTCCCTACTTCGACCCTGTTCTTGTTGACCTGCATAGGTAACACACGTGAGCCATAGACCAACGTGGGGTGACCGATGACACTCTGATGCTAAAGTCAGATAAGGATCCGTGGAAGGTGTAATGTTATAGCAGGGAATTTGTAGCATACCTTAGCTTACCAACCTCATGTCTTATTTAGTGCAAGGAGTCCTGGTTTAACCAGGCCATCGTAGGCGTAGATTAGGGAAGAGATATTCGTGGAAATCCCTATCTAATTAGGAGTCGTGCTGTAGGAGGGAAGTTCCTTGTTAGCTATGCGCTCCTAGATACGTGGGAGACAATTCCCAATCCAAGAACATTCTGTAGAAGGGAGTTTTCCTGTGTGGAAGATACTCTGGTGTTTGCTTCCTAGTTGGGAGCAAAAACCAGCTATAGTTGCCCGTCTGAAGCAGATCCTCGAGATACTTGCCTAAGGAGGGCTTACAAGTATTGAGGACAGTTGTGAGATGTGTGGGCCTGGCGTGCTGTGTGAGTCCGGGTTCGCCTGGCGGACTGAATTGAGCGGGCTTAGAACCGCTTGGGCCTCTTCAATGTTAGGCTGATGCTGGGGTCTGTATTTCCTCAAGGTTATCACGACGCATGTATGGCTCAGGGGTGTGACCGTTTTTATGTATCATCACATACCATGGTCGCTCCTGCAATGTAAAGGCCAATTACTGGCATTGAAGCTAAGTAATCATTTTGGTCAGATGTTACATTTGCACAAAACAACTGGTTTGCCATCTTTGTTGATCGTAGAATGTTGTTTATATGGAGTACTTGACAATCAAACTCTTCTATGTACATATATGATTGTAAGAGCATGTTTCGATTTTGTTTTATGCTTTTGGAATTTGAAATGCTTGGATGACAAGTTATTCTTCCAACGTGAGGAGACTACTCAAAAGAATATTTGAACGGTTAAACCAGTTCAGTTTTACTGACATAGAACTAAGTACGAACCTGTAGCAAAGATTTTAAAAATATTTGTTTTGGCATGTCGAAGAAGAAGAGTAGAAGTGGGAAAAAACGAATAATGAAGAGTTTGCACATAGTTTTTTATGCGTCCAAAAATCGTCCTGTGATTTTGACCTGCAAAACAGATGTTAGACTGCCAAGGATCACTTTTTTGGTGGCCGAAGGCAGTCCGATGCTTAAGTCAGCAACTTTGTTTGAAGAAGGAAGTAAATTTGGACAAAACTCAGTTAAAGTTGCATACCTGTGTCGAATGTTTCCTTTACCTTTTATAATGGTCGTGGTTAATTCTCTGTGTGACTTAAGTATGTGAGGCTCAGCCAATGGCATGACAGCTCAACGGTTAGAGCTTGGCGGATGGTACCACTAGGTCATGGGTTCAAACCCAGCTTGCGACATCTTTATGGGTTCTGTGATCCTATAAAAACTCCGCTTGCCTTTCAAAAAAAAAAAAAAAAAAAGGCTCAACGGAAGGGGATGTTTATCATAACAGTCTCCTCCTTAATGGAGATGCGTTCGTAGAGGCGTAACTCCTTCCACGACTCTTTTTGGTGCAACGTTCATTTTCTTTATAAGAGAACTCGTGTCGGACCTGGATTCGGGCTCTGATTCTTTTGGGTCTGGATTCAGGCTTCAATTATATTTCTCATTAGTGGACCTTGTGATCGACTTCGTTCTTCTTGGGTTTTATGAGCTGGCCAAATAGATTAGACGCCATATCCTCCTGATGGATGTTCTCTGCCACGTGTACGACGATTGTGATGATCGGTCTATTTTGATTTATCATTAATTTTAATTTTAAATGATGTGATACTTCTGTAATATCTTAGTGCTAAAATTCAAAACAAATAAGATGAAACTGAAACATCAAAGCTTAAAAACATGATTATGACATCTTAAGAATGTAAGAGACAAAGATCAGTTATCAGACTGGTTTACATTTGTATACAAATATTACAAATGTTAACAAATACAATTGAACAAGATTCTTAATGCAACCATGCTGGTAAGTAGGTCATGGTTTTTAAAGGTGCTATTAACTCCAAGTGTAGGCATAAGCACTAAGGCAGAGCCTGTAACCGTAGACACCTTGTATTCGGTGGAGGGATAGAGTGAAATGGGTTCATATAATGCACCAATAAAGGGAGAATCTCCATGGCAAATTCTTGATGCAGGGCTGAGCATGACTCTGTAGCATGAAGGAAACAGATGCTTGCAGCTCTAAAGATTGCTTTGCTGGGCACCAAAGCTACACCAGCAAAATGGCCCAAAATGAAGAAGTTGGATAAAGTGCTTAAAGACCTCAACCAAATCTGAAATCTTGTGGGATATTTTCTGCATTTTTCAGAATTCATATAAGTAAGATCAGAATGAATATATTGGAAATTCATGGTCACCAGTTCCTAGAAAGAGAGGATTGTAAGCTGGTTTTGTTCAGAGAGAGGGAGAGTGTAACGACCCGATCCGCACAGTAAGATATTGTCCGCTTTGGGCCCAATCGGCCCGCACGGCTTTAAAAGGCCTCTTACTATGGGGATCCAACCTCGCACATATATAGCACATCACCATCCCGCACCCAGGCGATGTGGGACTATGTCCCCCTTTGTAGCTCGTCCAACCTCTCTCGGTCCTATTGGGCCTGTTGGGCTCCAACCCTCACCCTCACCCTCAGGTCCGCCCACTCCAGGGTCTCACAGTCCACCCCCCTTAAGGCCCAACGTCCTCGTTGGCCACACAGGCACAACGTCCACGTTGCCCGAGGGCCCACCTCCACGTGGCACATTTTCGGCTGGGTCAGGCTCTGATACCATTCTGTAACGACCCGATCCACACAGTAAGATATTGTCCGCTTTGGGCCCAACCGGCCCGCACGGCTTTAAAAGGCATCTTACTATGGGGATCCAACCTCGCACATATATAGCACATCACTATCCCGCACCCAGGCGATGTGGGACTATGTCCCCTTTGTAGCTCGTCCAACCTCTCTCGGTCCTATTGGGCCTGTTGGGCTCTAACCCTCACTCTCACCCTCAGATCCGCCCACTCCAGGGTCTCACAGAGAGAGAGCTGGGGAGATGCATGTGGCTGATGCCGGTTCCTTACTATATTCATCAATTTGTCCCATGTGTATTCTTGACAGTCAGCAGATTATTTTTTTGCATTTTTGTACTTCTGTCTAACTAGTTGGGAATGAAAATCAAAGGTGTGTTCTTGTCAATCTACTACTATGATTTTCTGTTTACATGAGGCTCTATACGAAAACGACTATTTTCATGCAACATTCAAATAAAGAAGCACAACACTATGCAGTGCTAAGTGATTTTTCGCATGCCTTTATTGGACTATTATGTGAAAATATAGCTTCTCTATTAGATATGTATCTGTTGAGTGGATATGGATGCCCATTGTCAGTAATTAGCTCAATACTTAAATAGATCAGGATGATGGTTAGAAAGTAGAAGAGGGTGAATGTAATGTACAAGAAGAATGTGACAGTCTTTATCGAAGTCTGGTATTTGCTAGTTGAGGGATTGAATGCAACTCCGAAGGAGTTTGGTTACAAAATCAAAGTTCAGATACAACCAAGGAAGTCCCATATCCAAAAACATGTGGCGCGGAATCAACAGTTGTTTTTGGTATAAAATCCACGACGACTTGATTATTCCATTCATCGTCAACCTATTTATACCAATTACAGAATGGAGTAAAGATGACACCTCAAATATAAATGAAATTGAAGCAAAACAAGCAGCAGTCATGTTCACCATTTCAACTTCCATCATTGTTTTTCAGATGCTCCTACTAACTAGTAGCTACAATTGGGTTGCCCTGAAAGACAAAAACAACCATCAAGCAAACATTGTACAAATGGTGTAAATGTAATTATGGTAAAAATCTAGCTTATAAGGACCTGTTTATCCTCTTTTATCTTAGAAAAATATAAAAATAAAATAATAATATAAAATTAACAAAGAGTAATAATATTTCTAATTATGGAGATGCGGGGTATCAATCCCCATACCCTCTTGAATGCTAAGTGAGTTTCTACCATTTGAGCTGCATACTCCACATGAGTCATTTAAAAACAAAATAACAAATATGTATATATTATAATATAATAACTAAATATTACTAATTAGAAGGTCAACGAACTACAATATAAAAATTCCGCATCAATATCCAATATCAATGCATGCAAATGCGAGACAAATTTGCATGTTTTTCACATAGTAACACCACATGGTAATGATTTGTATTTACCTTTCACTTGCCCATGTTCACTGAAAATTGAAAGTTATCTTTTATTTAACGATTTAAGCAGAAAAACACTTTTGAACTCTGGTCCACTCAATCGCTTTCTTTTAGAAACCCCACTAACTTGGGTCCATTTATTAAACTCGCAAAAATGAATGGAGTTTTCAAAACTCCCACTATTTTCTATTACTCCCATCAAGCAATAGACCTAAGACCCCTTTGCTGCAAGTAAAAGGTAAGGAAGAACCAAAGTAGTTAACCGAGTCGTGGGTGGTTCCATCTATCTATTATTAACCAAAATGATTTATATATATATATATATATATACATATATTTGCTTTTAAATTTGGGTAATATATCAAGAACCTTATATGGTAATTGTTTCACTTTCTTTGTCTCTCGTGCACATCTTTACTTACCTTCACTTGTGTATATCACTAAAAAAAATTGCTAGTTATTCTTTGTATACACAATTTAATTTTGAAACTCTTTTGTCCACTTTGTGGCTCAAATCCTCCAAACTAGGGTGGTGTCAGTGGAGTCCTAATGGCGTTGAGGACCTGCAAGTGTGAGGTGTTGGATTGTTGCTAGCTTGATAGATGAACATAACATGAAGAGAGTATCCAAAAATTGTTTTTTTTTTAATTTTTTTTATCCAGCAAGAGATGTGCTCATGTATGAGCAAAAGATGAAAAACCTCCCTACCTGATGCTATATAATGGTCACCTTGAGTGATATTTGGACTGAAGTTGATAGCATGAGCTGAAGAGAAAATAGAGAGCGGATGGTCCTTTCACCTAAAAAAGAGCAAAACCACCAGCTGCAACAACGACATCACCACACGTCCATCATATGTATCTTCTTGAACTTGTCTAGAGAGCCAGGTCAGGCCCAATATCCTTCATCATCTTAGAGATGCTCATAATGCCCTAATCGAACACAATCACACGCATAGATAGCCCCCCCCCTAACGCTGTCCTAGCCCTATGGGTCTGGCTTTCTAGAATTTTTGCTATCTTCTTTTGTAGTCAAATCAACAAAACTCTTTCTCTATTAATGAGTTGGAGTTTTAACAAATCCATTAATTTCGATCGATCTAAGGGTTTTCTTTAACTTGGGGTGTCACTAATAAAAGAAGGGGTATGAATAAGATTACCCCATAACTAATCATAATCTTTTGAGTGATTCTACATGTCGAGGAAATGGGCGAGGGAGGGTGGAGCGCACGTGCTTTGTAAAAAAAAAAAAAAAGTTGCGGGAAATCGAAAATTTGGGGAGAAGAAGGAGGGAATGGGGAGAGTTCTCCCCATTTTCATTCTAAAGCTCAGACCTCCCTCTCCCTCTCCTTCTCCCCATTTTCATTCTCAAGCTCAGACCTCCCTCTCCCTCTCCCCATTTTCCATCTCGACACCCTTTCCCCCAACGAAGCTCTCCCTCTCCACCCTCGTCGGCCAGAGAAGAAGAAGGAGAAGAGAAGAAGCTCACCCTCGTCCCTTCCCTCTCGCAAAAGCTAAGGTAAGTCTCCCCTTCATTTCTAGATCTAGGGTTTACGATTTTTTTTCAGAAATACTGTAATTTTCAGAATGGAAAAAAGATGAGCATACCCAATTTTCAGATTTTGCTTCTCTTGGAAAAAAAGATGAGAAATACTGCTATTCTGAAAAGGTGTAATTTTCAGATTTTGCTTCTCTTGTTTCTGTTCCTTCAAGTGGTCTTGGATTAAGCCTCCATGGCTCAAGGTGAGCAAACCCCATTTCTTATTTTCTTCTCATTTATCTTGTTTACAAATTGGAAAAAAAATATCCCATTTGAAGGTCTAATGTGTGTAAGGTCATTGCAACTGCAGAGAAAGTAAGTTTTGGTGATGACAAGTTTATAAAGCACACTGTCCCCTTTTCTTCCTTCTTTGTTTTGTCAGGATTTTGCTCCTTAACTTCTGTACAATAAAGATTCCATTATCATATTAAAAAGGAAAGATGAACTTGATAGACATTTTTTTTTCGTAATTTTTTTGAACTTGATCATTTTCAGAAGAATCTCAATAATATGTGTTTGAAACCCTATTTTTATGCTTGTTTATGTTATCTGCTGACTACTTTTTTGATTTGGACTTCCTTTGTCTTTTGTATAGTTTGGATTAAGGTCTTAAAATCAATCTTATACTATTAAGTTAAACAACTAAAGAAGGATTACATTGGCATTATTTGATGTCTATTGTGTTGAATTATTGCAGTGGCCTTGATTCAAGACTGAGCATCTCACAAAACCCGCCTCAAATGCTCGAAATTAAGCCTTTCGCGGCCGTGAAGGAGGAACAAGATAAGCTCTCTTGTTGTGCTGAATGCACCTCCAATTTTGAAAAGGATGCAATGTTTCTCAAATTAGGCCAGCAAAAGCATTCCACCTTGGTTAACTCTTGTGTCAAAGACATGAACAAGGTTTCGACTGACTTGCCTTATTGGTTGCAACCACATAGAGCTGATAAGGTAACAAATTTTTTTTCTCCATTAGTTAGTGAAAAATTTGTTATAGCTTTTTTAGTGCTTAATACAAAAATAACATGTCTTTGACTACCTGTGAATGGTACTTTTTTAGACCCAATAGTTACAAGCTGATAATAACAATTTGTGAACTACTTTTTTTTACTGTCTTCTGCCCATTGCTAATTATCAACTGGTTTTGAAACATTTTTTGGAAATTACTATAAAAGACACATTTTCCAATTATTACTTTCTATATTTATAAAAAATAATAATAATAGACAAAGTTTTGTAGAAGAAGAATGAAGAGCTTGTAATTTGTAAACACTAGCCTGCTTGTCACCTTCCAAATATCTGGCTTAAATCTCTAATTACAACCAATTCAACACTCTGTTTTATCAGCAATATGTTAGGATCTGACTTTGTCTTGTGGAATTTTGTAGTTTAGAAGCAGTTCACTCAGATATTCAGACAGAAATCAGAGAAGGAGTTTGATGGAATGCTTGAAGAATCAACAAATATTGCTGAACCAGGAATTGTATTAATGTTGTTGAACTTGCAATTGCAAGGTTCAACACAGAGAGTATGATATACAATGTAGTACAAATTGAATGAATGATAAAAGGCTATTCGAGATGCCTTGATCTCCTAATGAGCTTTTGCTCCAATGTACAACTTGTTTACACAATGAATGAATATCTAATTCTATTGTTATTCTCTTATTTATAGTAGTACCTCACAGAGGTCTTGGCAAAGCAACTAACATCAGTTTCTAACAAACTAACAGAGCATTGAAGAGCCCTTCTATTAAGCCATCTGCAACAACTTGCATTAACAACACTTGTATTCCGCTGAGCATTCCTTTAAGTCAACTAATAGCAATTGCATTCTGCAACAACTATTAAGCCACTAACAACACTTGCATTTGCATTCTGCAACAACTATTAAGCCAAAACTGGGACTGCAAATGCAAAGAAATGCAAAACAGAGATAAATGCAAAGAAAATAACAGACTTGTTTCTTACAGAGTTCAATCCAAAACTGGGATTGCAAATACAAAGAAAATAACAGACTTGCAAAGAATACAACCACTGATATGAACTGACTTGTTTTTGCAAATGTACAAAATGTTTACAATCAATAACAGAGAAAATAACAGAGATTGCTCAAATGTACAAAATGTTTACAATCAAAACTGGGACTGCTTCTTACAACCATTTGCACAATGCAAATAACAGAGAAAATCTGTCTAACATAATACCTAACAAAGCAGCTGCAACCATTTAGAACAGACTGGATTCACAATGCAGAATACTTAACAGAAGTACCAAGTGCAAGAGTGATCTTTTCATCCGTTTTTTTTTGTGTTTTTAAGGCAACCCAAGCTCAACTCTTGTACATTGTTCTTTTGAGTTCCATTACCCAATCCAAATTCGACCAAACGAGGCTGTTGGCTTCCAAGTTGAATTGCTGAGTCAGAGGTATGGTTTGTCTTCAGTGTGGGGTCTGCAAAAGATATTGAACTTGAGTCTGGATATTTGTTGTTCTGATTGCATTGTGATCCAATAGGCCACCATGAGTTGTAGCTCTTGCTGCTTAAGCTCTGCTTGTTGAAAAACTGAGGACTCCATCGCATTTGGTTAGACCTTGAATGGTGCAAACTGTGGCACAATCTATTCCATTTTCTCCTAAGTTCAGCCAAATCATCCTGAAAAGTTTACTTACATTGTTAGATTTCTTCCTAGAAGTAGACAAATTTAATTCAAGCAAGCTTGAGGCTTCTATTAAGTGATTTCCTGACAAAAAAACTTATAAGTGAAGTGCTTAAGAGTAAGGTACTAGGTCATGCTTTGGTAAAATTAGTGGGGTTTTTTTTTTTGGAATATTATTATTATTTGTTTATAAATATAGAAAGTAATAATTGGAAAATGTGTCTTTTATAGTAATTTCCAAAAAAAGTTTCAAAACTAGTTGATAATTAGCAATGGGCAGAAGACAATAAAAAAAAGTAGTTCACAAATTGCTATTATCAGCTTGTAACTATTGGGTCTAAAAAAATACCATTCACAGGTAGTCAAAGACATGTTATTTTTGTATTAAGCACTAAAAAAGCTATAACAAATTTTTAACTAACTAATGGAGAAAAAAAAATTTGTTACCTTATCAGCTCTATGTGGTTGCAACCAATAAGGCAAGTCAGTCGAAATCTTGTTCATGTCTTTGACACAAGAGTTAACCAAGGTGGAATGCTTTTGCTAGCCTGATTTGAGAAACACTGCATCCTTTTCAAAATTGGAGGTGCATTCAGCACAACAAGAGAGCTAATCTCGTTCCTCCTTCACGGCCGCGAAAGGCTTAATTTCGAGCATTTGAGGCGGGTTTTGTGAGATGCTCAGTCTTGAATCAAGGCCACTGCAATAATTCAACACAATAGACATCAAATAATGCAAATGTAATCATTCTTTAGTTGTTTAACTTAATAGTATAAGATTGATTTTAAGACCTTAATCCAAACTATACAAAAGACAAAGGAAGTCCAAATCAAAAAAGTAGTCAGCAGATAACATAAACAAGCATAAAAATAGGGTTTCAAACACATATTATTGAGATTCTTCTGAAAATGATCAAGTTCAAAAAAATTAAGAAAAAAAATGTCTATCAAGTTCATCTTTCCTTTTTAATCTGATAATGGAATCTTTATTGTACAGAAGTTAAGGAGCAAAATCCTGACAAAACAAAGAAGGAAGAAAAGGGGACAGTGTGCTTTATAAACTTGTCCTCACCAAAACTTACTTTCTCTGCAGTTGCAATGACCTTACACACATGAGACCTCCAAATGGGATATTTTTTTTTCCAATTTGTAAACAAGATAAATGAGAAGAAAATAAGAAATGGGGTTTGCTCACCTTGAGCCATGGAGGCTTAATCCAAGACCACTTGAAGGAACATAAACAAGAGAAGCAAAATCTGAAAATTACACCTTTTCAGAAGAGCAGTATTTCTCATCTTTTTTTCCAAGAGAAGCAAAATCTGAAAATTGGGTTTGCTCATCTTTTTTCCATTCTGAAAATTACAGTATTTCTGAAGAAAAAAAAATCGTAAACCCTAGATCTAAAATAAGAGGAGCAAAATAAGAGGAGCAGTATTTCGTAATTCACCAATTACAAGAACAAACCCTAGATCTAAAATACGAAACCCTAGATCTAGAAATGAAGGGGAGACTTACCTTAGCTTTTGCGAGAGGGAAGGGACGAGGGTGAACTTCTTCTCTTCTCATTTTTCTTCTCTGACCGACGAGGGTGGAGAGGGAGAGCTTCGTTGGGGGAGAGGGTGTCGAGATGGAAAATGGGAAGAGGAAGAGGGAGGTCTGAGCTTGAGAATGAAAATGGAGAGAGCTCTCCCCATTCTCTCCTTCTTTTCCCCAAATTTTCGATTTCCCGCAACTTTTTTTTTTTTTTTACAAAGCACCGTGCGCGCCACCCTCCCTCATCCTTTTCCTCGACACGTAGAATCACTCTAATATTTTTCCTAATTTTGATGAGCAATTCTAGATGTCGAGGAAATGGGCGAGGGAGGGTGGGTAGCACGTGCCCAACCTTTGTTTCAAAAAAAAAAAAAAAAAAAAACAGAAGCGGGAAATCTGAATTTGGGGGAAACTAAAGGGGAGACTGTTCCCTCCCTCTCCCCAAATCCATCTTCACACAAAGAAGAGACCGAAGCTCTCTCGCAACAAAGAGAAGACCGAGAGAACAAAGAGAAGAGTGTTAGGAACCCAGCTCCAATAGGTTACCATGTTAGTAACAAGTCCTATTTTAGTAAGAAGTCATGTTTAGGTAAGTCAGTAGGCGAGAGTCCTAATTTAGTTGAACTAGGTAAGTCAGTAGGTGAGTCCTAATTTAGTTGAACTTCGATATTAAGATGAGTCTGGTTAGGAATCTAGGACGTAGAATTCTCTATAAAGTCTATCAATTGTAATCAGAAGTTTCATCAATCAAATAACTTTTCTAAACTTTGGTGGCTGATCTCCAATCAAAAGATCAATAGGTGGTTTGATCTCCAATCAAAAGATCGATTATCTTAGCTTCCGGTATCGGATCCTATCATCTGGTATCAGAGCATCCTTGATTCTGACCAAATTTTTTTCTTGTTATTTCGTTCTTCACCCTCATCAACACCCTCTCACAGTTCTTCATTCATTCATTCAAAAAAAAAAAAAAAAAAAAAAAAAAAAAACCTCGCAATTCAGAGCATCCAGTTTCTTCCACCCAAACCTATACCATGACTGTCAAAGAACTCGAAGAACATGTTGCTGCCATTAACGCCCAATTGGGAACAATGGCTTCACATATCCACACCCTCCTCCAAGATCGCCAAACTCAATCACAGACCATTGCCCAGATATTGCAAACTCTTCAATCTCTTCAATCCACTGGGTCCTCACAATCAGAACCTACTCACCGCAACAATCCGCTAGGCGGCAATTTACAAGGTCGACCCCTTCGCATTGACTTCCCTCGGTTTGATGGCGGTGATCCCGAAGGTTGGCTTTTCCAAGTCGAACAATTTTTTGAGCTTAACCAGGTTGCGGTAAATCAGAAAGTCACCTTGGCTGCGATCCACTTGAAAGGCGACGCCGTCGCTTGGTACCGATGGATTAGACAATCCATCGGCGATCTTTCTTGGGAACAATTTTCCAAGGCCATCTAGGGCTGAACAAAAAACCGATCAAACCAACTAAACCGACCGAACCGATCAAAACCGAACCGATTGGTTCGGTTTAAATTCGGTTCGGATTGGTTTTGGTTTTAAAAAATTCAAAACCGAAGTGGTCGGTTCAATTTTCGATTTCTATGTGATTTTAACCGACCAAACCGAACCGACCGAATATATATAATAAATTATATATATTTTATATATAAATAATATAATATGTTTAAAATAGTCGGTCGGTTCGGTTTTATTTCGGTTTTGGTTCAATTTTAGTCGGTTCGGTTCGGTTACGGTTTGCATAAATTAGAATCGGTTTGGTTTCGGATCGGTTTTGTTAATGGTCGGTTCGGTTTCGGTTTGAAAATTTTAAAACCGACCTAGGTCGGTTCGGTTCATGGTTTAGGTGAAAAACCGAACCGATGGTTCGGTTTTCATCCCTAAGGCCATCTGTTCCAGGTTCGGTTCCCGCAAACACATTGATCCATGCAGCTCTCTTTCGAAATTGACTCAAACAGGGACGGTTCGTGAGTATATTACGGCCTTTGAGAATCTCATCAACTTGGTTCCTGGATTGCTCGAACCTCATCAAGTCAGTATGTTCCTTTCAGGTTTATGTTTCAACTGCGAAAAAGGTAGTTGTTTCAACTGCGACGAAACCTTTAAACCAGGACATCACTGTCAGAAAACCGCAATTACTTTTCCTGGACGCCACCCTGGACGGGGATTCTCCGAACGACAACGTCGTTATTTTGGATGAGTTTGGTTAGGAAACTAGGTCGTTACTAGTTTTCAGGCTTGAGGACAAGCCGTGTTTCAAGGGGTCTGGGATGTTAGGAACCCAGCTCCAATAGGTTACCATGTTAGTAACAAGTCCTATTTTAGTAAGAAGTCATGTTTAGGTAAGTCAGTAGGCGAGAGTCCTAATTTAGTTGAACTAGGTAAGTCAGTAGGTGAGTCCTAATTTAGTTGAACTTCGATATTAAGATGAGTCTGGTTAGGAATCTAGGACGTAGAATTCTCTATAAAGTCTATCAATTGTAATCAGAAGTTTCATCAATCAAATAACTTTTCTAAACTTTGGTGGCTGATCTCCAATCAAAAGATCAATAGGTGGTTCGATCTCCAATCAAAAGATCGATTATCTTAGCTTCCGGTATCGGATCCTATCAAAGAGCGAGAAAGATGTTCAGACCGAGAGAACATAAGGTCCCTCTCTCGATTCTTCTCCCCCAAAATCTCATTTTTTGACCCCAAAACACCCTACTTTGAAGCATCTGAAACCCGTGGCATCTGAAGACGAAACCAGGAGTGAAGAAGGACTTGGAGTTCTACACCATCCACGAAACCAGCAAGACCGTGAAAGGTAACGTTTATTTTGAGCTTTTTTTGAGTTTCTTAATTTTGCATGTTGTTTGTTTGATGAAATGACAGAGTGAAAACTCATCACTCTTATAGATTATTAAAAAAAAATGAGTTTTTTTTGAATAATTTGTTAAGTATGCCACGTAAGGGTGGGTGAATGCATGTTAAAACATACATCATATATGCTAAGAATATGGATCTATGTAAGATGACTTGATTGTGTAGGACTTGGGAGTGTTTTTGTTTATTTTGATGTTGATTGTGTAGTATGGCATTACTGATTTGGTTCTGATCAATATCTGATTTAGTTGGTATCTCGAAAGGATGAAATCAAAATCAATCATGAATTTGGATGAAGATAATGTTTTTTTTTTTTTTAGTCTCAACTGTGGTTTTATAAAGTAAGCATTGTAATCGGATTACATACTGTTTTGGCTTTGGATTTATTGAAATTCTGGTTTCTACAAGGATTGCTTTCGTTTGAGGAGTTGATGTCCTTAGTTTTGAGCAATGGCTTTGTTCATCATCAGTAATAATGGGGATGAGGTTTTAAACTGATTGAAATCTATGACTACTTTCCAATCTACATGTAGAAACTATGTATGTGCTCAACATTAAAATAGAAGGGTTTTGTTTGTGTAGTCTTTTGCAAAAGCATATATCTTTGGTTGTAATCATGAGTGTTTTGGCTACTTAATTCAACTAACCGAATGACCTTTTTTTCTGTTTGAAGTTATGAGTAATAATTAAGAAAAAATGTAATGTACTTAATTAAGCATATGATTCGGCATGTCTTCTAATATACTAATATCAACAAGTATTTCATTTTTCATCTTGTAGATATGGGTGAGTTGGATCTACCAAAAACAACAAGTATTTCATTCCCAAATGGCAAGGATGATCTCATGAACTTTAATGTCACTATTCAGCCTGATGGGGGTTATTATCAGTAAGTGATCTTCTGCAAGCAGCTTAAATTTCGGTTATTATATGTTTTACTTTTTTATAAAAACTAAAAATGAAAAAATATTGAAGGAAGCTTCGAACTCTCAGTGGTCATGTGTTGAGAACGTGAATTCAATCCTATGGGTTTGCGGTACTAGGATTATTTCCGAAGTCTAGTAGTAATGAGGAGAATTGTGCAATGGGCCATATATTGCAAACATCTTTTTTTGTCTTTCTTTGCAATTTTCTATCTTGCTTTGTTTTTCCAAATGATCGAGCATAACAATATCCTCTTGTTTCTTTGGCACAGAGGTGGGAAATTCACTTTCAGTTTCCAAGTTTCCTCGATCTATCCTCATGATGCACCCAAAGTCAAGTGCAAGACAAAGGTTGGTAGATTCTTTTAAGATTGGCCGTGTTTCCTTGCTAGTTATGCTCTTGATTTCTAATACTCTACTATACAGGTTTACCATCCCAACATCGACTTGGAAGGGAACGTCTGCCTCAATATTCTGCAAGAGGATTGGAAGCCTGTGCTCAACATAAATACTGTTATCTATGGCTTGAACCAGCTGCAGTGTTGAGATATAACCCTAAGATGTTTGAAGTGAATGTGAGAAGGGCAATGAGTGGTGGATCCATAGGACTCATCGTTTCTGCCTTAAATTTAGTTACATTAGGATCTGGCTGATACAATATTTCCAATATTTAAACATCAAAATGCTGTAAATTGTTGGCGATTTTTAGCAGTATTCATGCTCTCAAGAGTTTTGAATTTTCATTAGCAAATGTGAATCTTAAATCCACAGGAAGGTGTACTTTTACCTATGTATTGGTGTAGTTTTTTAATACACCTTTTTCCAATGTTTGTTTTAATGGAAAATAACTAAGTTAAAGTGCATATTGGCATATGCATAGAAATAACTAAATAAACATGAATCAAACTCTGGCCAAATTTTGCGACAGGAAAGAGTTTGACAAGTAGAGTCCATGACCTTGCAAGGTTAAACTCAATGCAATGACACATCTGAACTCGATTCCATTTGATGTAGCAGTGCACCAGACCTTCTGTTCTGTGTTGTCGAATACAGTGATTTATAGAATACAACAAGATATGGAAAAGTGTTGGTGATGTTGTAACAAAGGAACAAAGCTATTCAGTAAAACTTGCAAGAGAAGAATGATGATGTTCAGTGTCTAAATTAAGGATCAACTTTATTCAGTTTACAAAATACAACAAACTTTTCTGTTCCAAAAGGAAAAGTCAGAATCATCTCTTCAAGCATTGCCAATAACTTGGCAGCTAAAAATGATCTATTACGGTGAATTTGGAAGACATGGCAAGAGACTCGCATCCCAATTATGGAATCATCTCTTTGTGGTGCCGAGTTGGTTAGATGAGTGAGCAAGTTCGCTTGGGCTCAGGCTGGTAGTTCTGAACTGGAATAAGAGTTGTAAGTACAACTCACGTCATCTCTTGCTCTTTAATACTAGCTATTCAGGCATTTTTTCGGTCTTTTCTGAAAGTCAGATACAATGGACTGTAAAACAAGCTACATAAACCAAATGGCACTGTCATCATCGAGAGAAGTCCCCGTGACAGTGCATATGCCTCCTGGGTGGATCCTGACGTATTTGCAGCTTTTGGGTTATAGCCGTAAATCTTCTCTGAAAGTATCCCAGCAAGGGGAGCTGCAAATGAAGAGAAAGATCCTTCGAAGGCTCGATCAAATGCATATATCATAGTCCGGTGTCTAGGGGGGGACAACCTCAGCAAATATTGGGTTATTTGCACAAGTGGCACACCAGCTAATAGTGAGGCCCATGAGGAAGAGGGTGGCGGCAAAGGTGAACCAACTGTCTACTGACTGAGGGATCATAGTAAGGAGGAACCATGAGAATGGTATGCCCATAAAAGCGCTGAATTGAGCACACATGATACGACCTGAGTGTGGGTAGATGCGTGACATCCGATCTGCTATAAATCCTCCAAAGAAAGATCCCATAGCACATCCAACGACAAAAAGGCTCAGAAGGCCTGCTGACTTGTTATTATCAAAGCCTGCAAAAAGTTAGGACAAAGAATATTACATCAGAAAGGAGTGGATTATGTTAAAAGAGCCACGCTTGTTCAAGAAATCCACTGTTATTTACTTCTGCATCTACACTCACCAATTAGTTCAAACCACATTGTGAAGAACACCATAACTGTCCATGGCAGTGAACCAACAATTCCTTGCAAGACAATAATTTGGAAAGTTTGCACTTTCATAACAGCTTTCATGGCCATCCAAGAATCTGTCCAAACTGACGATGATGATGAGGAGGAACGACCACTGCCTTTCTCTAAAAATCCTTCCCTGCAAAAAGAAACAAATGGGAAAAAAAGAAATTGTTATTCTCACAAAAATACAACAGTTATTCCTTGCAAAATGACAATGATGGTAACTCATCACCATTATCTATTTTAAACAAACATCTCTCAAATTTATCGGTGATGGTAAAGGGGTAATTCGTGGGAACTTGCTTGTTAGATTCACAAAGGTGCCAGCCTGACAAAGATAGCAACATTGCAAAGAACAGACATTAAAGTGGGTATTCCTCATAGTACATGCTGAATTCAATTTCTCATTTAGTTTGAAACAATCTTGAGGAGCTCTATATCAAATAACAATGTCTTGTCTATTAGGCCTTCGTTTTTCAGCACAAAAGCTAAATGTCTTTGACCCTGTCAAAAATAAATTCAGCAATGAGCATTATATATTTCCTCTGTGATTTTTCATTCATTCTATCTATTATAGATTGGGCAATGGGCGTGCTTTGAGGTGCATTAGATCCAGTCTGTAAGAATGAAAATGGTGAAGCGGAATTACCGAGAACGATGTTGGTCTAGGACCCAATTTATTGAAGTCATTTTCTGGATACCCCAGCTCTGGAGGCACTACGATCCTGCATTTTGTGAAATTGTTTGTGAGATGAATGTATTTGCAGGTCAAAGAACTAATAGAGAAGTAGTGCGAACACATATATATATCTGGATCAATCAAGATTCAACAAAAAGTGTAATGCAAATGATCCAATCAAGTCATCTTACATAGATCCATATTCTTAGCATATATGATGTATGTTTTAACATGCATTCACCCACCCTTACGTGGCATACTTAACAAATTATTCAAAAAAACTCATTTTTTTTGAATAATCTGTAAGAGTGATGAGTTTTCACTCTGTCATTTCATCAAACAAACAACATGCAAAATTAAGAAACTCAAAAAAAGCTCAAAATAAACGTTACCTTTCACGGTCTTGCTGGTTTCGTGGATGGTGTAGAACTCCAAGTCCTTCTTCACTCCTGGTTTCGTCTTCAGATGCCACGGGTTTCAGATACTTCAAAGTAGGGTGTTTTGGGGTCAAAAAATGAGATTTTGGGGGAGAAGAATCGAGAGAGGGACCTTATGTTCTCTCGGTCTGAACATCTCTCTCGCTCTTCTCTTTGTTCTCTCGGTCTTCTCTTTGTTGCGAGAGAGCTTCGGTCTCTTCTTTGTGTGAAGATGGATTTGGGGAGAGGGAGGGAACAGTCTCCCCTTTAGTTTCCCCCAAATTCAGATTTCCCGCTTCTGTTTTTTTTTTTTTTTTTTTTGAAACAAAGGTTAGGGACGTGCTACCCACCCTCCCTCGCCCATTTCCTCGACATCTAGAATTGCTCAATTTTGATATTTCTAATGTGGGAACACGCAACAATTATACCTCAGACTAAATGCTAAAGCTGATAGGGAACCCTTTCACTTTCTTTGTCTTTGGTGCACGTGCGTACTTACCTTCACTTACGTGTCCATCATTAAAATTGCCAGTTATCCTTTGTTTAGCTCGATTAAAAAAGAGGTCTGCTTTTGATTCTCGGGTCCACTCTGTCTCTTCTCCCGGCTGTTGCGCTGGCCATCCACCTTGTTTAGTTCACTCTAAGTTCTCTCTCTCTCGCTCTCGCTCTCTTAGGGCTTTCGCAATCAACTCTTCGAAGATCTTCTTGTGAGTTCCTTCTTTCTTTCTCTATAATTTCATCAAACACTTTACGTTGACGACATCTTAATGTCCTACTTGTTTAGTTTAGTTTGCTTAACGCAACAACAATAATGTTTGTTGGATTGGATCTCTGATAATAAATTTTTGTGTGTGTTTGAGAAGTTCGAGAGAGATGTCGAAGGAAGGGGCTTTGGATCTCGGATCTGGTGTTGGAGGAAATATTGAGAAGAAACAAGTGCTTTCAGCCGTTGATAGGTAATTTCTCTTTTCAAAACAATGCTCATTGTTTCCATCTTTGTTTGGTTTGTTCTTATGCTAACACAAAAACTTTGCGGCTAACACGAACTGTGATTAGTTTGCAAGAGAAGATCATTTTAGATGATATAAATCTAATCTTTGAAAACTATGAGAACAGTGATTCAAGTCATTTATAGGAAACCTGATTGGATGTTTATTCAGAAAGTTCATTTCAGCCAATTGAGTTGAAGATTTTGATTATTTGTTTTATATGTTTTCTTTTCCATTTGAATCCACATCGGTTGCAAAAAAAGTTGAAGTTTAGAATAGCATCACAAGGGCTTGTTGTCATATTATTTGCTAATGCTCATTTCTTATGCAATCTGATTGATTGATGTCAATGTACATGTTTTAGAGGCTTGCATTTTATTTGATTGATGTAATATGAGTTATTTTTATTTATTATTTAATTTTGTCAGCTCTTGTTAAGGCTCAACTAGGAGTACGAGTCAAATCAAAAATAGAGTTTCAGTTTGAGTAGGAGTTAGGGTTTCTATTGTGCTTAGGAAACTAGTTGCTTACTTTGCAAACTTAGGTCAATCATAAATTAAGGCCATTGGCCATGTAGTCGGTTAGTTTTTTGTTGAATTTTGATAATTATTTTAAGTTGTGAAACTTTGACAAATACAAGTTTCAATGTTTTGGTTTGTAAGCTTCCGCTGAATGAATCAATTTGGTATTAGAGGGTAAAATCTTGGAGAAAAATGTCGCGAAAAGTCACCGTTGATTGGGAGAAACCACTTGTATTTGATGTGTACGAAGGGTATACGATTATTTGCAAGTTGTTGCGTTGTGAGGCCGAAACACATTATAATTCTTTTTACAAATTTTGATGTTAAGGAAAATTTGATGATTGAAGAATTCGAAAGAATGGGGTGGTTGTCTATGATAACCATAATTTTTCCAATTCGTTGGATTGCGATTTACAATTTGGGAACCTTAACCCTACCCAAATCCAAAGAGGAGGAATAATAGAAGATATGGAAGACGAATTTGAGTTAAAGAAGCTTGCACACAAAAACATTGAAATTTTTCAATGATTATCGTTTAAACTGGAGACTCATCTTCAACTTTATATTTGGTGAAAATTTTGTGGCTTGCTTGTTGGTTCTATTAGCCACTACACAGGAAGAGTTCGAGGTTGACTCTTACTCATGCATTTTGAGAAGATATCATCCTCAAAGCTCGAGGACGAGCTTTCGAAGCGGGAGAGAATGATGTAATATGGGTTATTTTTATTTGTTATTTAATTGGGTCATGTCATGTTAAGTCCCACTAGGAGTACAAGTCCAATTAGAATTAGAGATTCAATTCGAGTAGGAGTTAGGGTTTCTATTTTGTTTAGGAAACTAGTTGCTTGCTTAGCAACCTTAGGCAATTATAAATTAAGCTATTGGCCAATGTAATAAGTTAGTTTTTTGTTTTATTTTGAGAATTAATTGAATTTTTGAATTTGTGAAACTTTGACCAGTACAAGTTTCGATGTTTTGGTTTGTAAGCTTCCACTGAATCTATCATTGTTGTTTCTACTAATATTATGATGGTGGTTGGTCATGTTCATGATTTATTCCGTTTGATTGTATCTTTGTATTAATTTTGATTCATCAATAATTGTAGGTACGAGAAGTATCATGTTAGTTTTGGAGGGGAAGAAGAAGATAGAAAGGCTAACTACACTGACATGGTGAGAATTTGTTTTTTCCTTTTGTTTTTATCATAGTCAACGCTGTTTATATATCTTAGCTTTGTACCCCCTCCTAATATTTCTGTGATCTGTTTCTTTTGTACTTGCTTGACCCATTTTTCATAATTTTTGCTTTAACTTGTTATTTACTCACATAAGGTGTCTTTCAAGCGTGGACAGTTTCGTAATCAAACTTTACACATCCATGGGAACACTCCATTAGAAGCTATTGCCTCACGCTGGCAATTCTTAATATGTTCATCAACACAAATGCACTTAAAATGGCGCCTTCAATGCAACAAGTCAACTAAAGAATAGGTTGAATTTGTTAACGGATTTGTAATTAGAGACATGAGACAACTCAAATTGGAGGTTGCTAGGAGATTCTCAGAACCATATCCACTTAACTAGGATTAGTATCCCAAATCTATGGGATCTGAGCCATTTTTGGAACATATGTGTATGTGCTCTCATAACCACCGCAAATGATTACAAGACAATCAACAATTGTTGGTATTTGCAAATTCTTTCCTTAGGCTATGCTTGGTTTCAAGAGAAATTTTTGAGGAAAACAGTAAGAAAGAGAAGTGATAAGGCTCTAGAAGGGGAAAGTGGAGGTTGAATGAACATCTTCGACTTTGGGTAGATGCTAAACTTTCCTCTGGCTGTGTTTCGGTTTGAGAGAAGATAACACTCTAAGGTAAATGATAAGAAGAGTGGGGAGAGAGAAAAAGAGCCTCTAGAACCTTTTTATCCCCCAATATCATGGTTTCTCTTGTAGTTGTGCAAATAATTTCTATTGAGGGAAACAAATATATTGCCACAAAACTAAAAAAAAAAAGCAGGGTTATCTTCAACCCCAAGTGCTCCATGTTGTCTTTCTCACTTCCGTCTCGATTTTTTTCATTATGTTCCCGAGAATTATTTTCTTTCAAGCCAAACACAGTAGATTGAAACTAAATTCATGTGATTTCATTTAAAAAATGTATTCATCTATTTTTAAAATATCCACAGATTATGGGTATTTACAACACAAAACGTCATTAACCAAACTTGAGACAACTTATCACCCGATAAACAGGGATGGCAGCTTGTAAGTTGTAACATGTCTCTTTATCCTGCATTAAAACACACAACACCGTTCGGATGAAGTGACCAATACATATATATATTTTCAATTAACTCCTAATTGTTGAACTTTTTTTCCTCAACATACTTGGTCGGCTCAAAATGGATTGGAAGTGGAAGGGTTTTAAAAAACAAGGTTTTAGCGTCAATGAGGCGATGCCATTTATGTTTTAAAAACAAGTTCAGGCCTTGTATTGTTTGTTCTGTATGCCACTAAAGTGTTATACATAAGAAAATAATCTGTTTATCCTATGAAAAAGATCTCTCCAGTATTTCTCTTTAAGTAATGTCCTGTCATCCTAAAATTTGATAGTCTGGTTTCAGGTTAACAAATATTATGATCTCGTGACCAGTTTCTATGAATTTGGCTGGGGTGAATCTTTCCATTTTGCCAACCGGTAATTACATCCATAAGAATCATGTGGAGTTTCATTTCTTGCAAAACTTTTTCCACTAAAAACAAAAAAGTTGCTTGAGTAATTAATCGTCTGTGACAAAATAAAATATGTATTTGCCATGTTCTTACATGTAGATGGAATGGAGAGTCTCTTCGTGAAAGCATCAAGCGACATGAGCACTTTCTTGCTTTACAACTTGGCTTGAAACGTGGACAGAAAGTATGTATTTTTTCAGCTGTTCTTGCAAAATACAGTGCTATATTTCAGTACTCTGAAATTCCTAAAGTTCCACTTCTGATTGTCATGACAGGTTTTGGATGTTGGATGTGGGATTGGTGGACCACTCAGAGAAATTGCTAGATTTAGGTAACCACTCTTCATGGCTCACAAGTTCCAAAGTTTTGTACTTGAGACTTTCTCCCTTCAATTTATCCTGAAATGCTAATGGGATTTTTCCTGTTACCATGGTCCTGACGAGAACATGCTGTCACCTTGCCTATGGAATTCTGATAAAATACTTGTTAAAATGGGCACTATTGTATGATCCGGGATGATTTTTTGTTTTTTCTGGGGTGAGGGGAGAGGATGTGACTATTGGATTTCAAATGTGAAATTATCATGGTTTTCAAGTGCTGAGATATTCAGTACCCAACATGACCCAGTTTCAAACATGATATCTTGTTCAAATTCGATGCTGCTGCCAAATAGAGCGATGTTCACCTTGCAGTGGAACTTATAGATTTGTCTAAGCCTGAACCAATCCTGTACTGTTTTTTTTTAATTTTCTGAGAAAATTGTCTGTTATTTTTATTTTGCAATGCCAGACTAAATACAACTAAAAGGGAAAATCTGGTTTCCCATATGATCCTATATAAGAGTCTAATACGGGGTTTATCATGTATTGGCAGCTCAACATGCATTACAGGGTTGAACAACAATGAGTACCAGATATCAAGAGGCACAGTATGTATATTATTCTCATAAAATGGCTGCCGGAGCTATAATTGCAGCCTACATCTCCCAATTTCAAATATCGAACTCCTTGGGTTTCATCATCTTCAAAATGTGTGTAGTTGTAGCTTTCTATTGTTGATTTTGTACATAACATGCTGGTGGCTTGACAGGCATTGAACCGCATCGCTGGAGTAGAGAAGACTTGTAATTTTACTAAGGTTGTTATTCATATTTTCGTTCTGCTCAACATGTTTCATTTGCAAATTCTTATTCCTGCTGGACCTTTACCAGCTTGCATAATGGAACCTTGTGTTTAACAAGTTCAATTAAACTTTATTATTTCAAGTTAGTTATGGATTCTATTAGGGATCACCAAGTAGCTTGACACCCCACCCCATTAACCCTCAGTTTCATCCCAAGACCAAATGGCCTCCCGTGGTTTCTTCGAAGTGTGCTACACTCTTCTACGAAATGAAGTTGTAGGTGGTCAAGGAGTTTCAAAATTCCTTGTCCATTGATTGGATAATCACCATAACCTTTAGCACATTGATCCCAAACAAAAGGAAAGAGCTAGTTAGCTAGTGATTAAAGACTTTAGGTCCATCAACTTTATTGGGGTATATGCATAAGATCATCTCCAAAGCCTTGGCTAGAAGCTTACATTGTGCTTAGCGAACATCGCTCAAAAGCAAGGAGCCTATGATGAAGGGTAAGTGCATTCTTGATGGTGTTATGATTGCTAACAAAGATTGAGAGCTTTGGAGAAAGTAGATGGGGTGGATAAGGAATTACACATGTGCAACTTAGTTTTCAATCTTGGTGGGATCTCCAAAAGTTCTAGGGATATTCAGCAACGAGATCCTTTTTTTTGTGTTTACTGGTGATTATGGTGGAACATTGAGCAAAACCATCCCCTCATCTCAGGCTAATCTATTGTAGCCTTTGTTTTATTGATCACAAATAAAAGTAAAAAAGATTATGTAAAGAACTAGAAAAAAGAACTTGAAGGTAACACTCATGAGGGCAAACTTATTGGGGTGCCAAATGGGCTCCTTATTACATCCCAAATCTCGAGGACGTGATGTGCTGGAAATGCACTTAGCCTGAGATGAGGTGATGGTTGCACTAGGATTTTTCTCGAAGCCAGCTAAGTGAAGATTCTTAACTGTGAACTTCACTCACACCAAGGCCTTTCTAGCAATTTAATAAGGGAGGATCTCATAAAAACTTTGTAGTTAAGCATGCTATGGCAGAACTTGTACCACGATGGATGACCTTGTGAGAAATTTCCATTCAAACTTTCACCTCGACTTACTAGAGTGGGGTTTTGCACTCCTAAGCTTTTATCTATTGAAGCCTTCCATTGGGGTTGAAAACTCAAATTTGGTGAACCCCTTGATTAAGGATTCTTGAGGCTACATGGTTAGCCATTTGGAAAAGGTTGATAGGCTCCAGGGGATTGTACTTGCTCATTTTCACAAGTGCTCCAATATGATGGGATATAAGAATCTCTTTTCTGATCTCCTCTGCTGAACGCTGTCTGGTTTGTGCTTTGTGTGCAGGCTGATTTCATGAAAATGCCTTTTGCTGACAACACCTTTGACGCTGTGTATGCAATAGAGGCTACCTGTCATGCACCTGATGCTGTATGTGTTTACCGTTTCTTACATATATTATCATTTACCTTTAATGTTCTCAAGGTGCAGGTTTTCCAAGCCAAATTTAGGTTGAAACTTCGTATTTAGTTGTGTTACTGGTGTAACAGCTTGGATGCTACAAAGAAATCTACAGGGTGTTAAAGCCTGGCCAGCATTTTGCTGCCTATGAATGGTGCATGACCGATTCCTTCGACCGCAATAATCAAGAACATCAGAGAATAAAGGTAAATATTTAGAAGCACAACAGCTCCCTAAAAGTTTGTCATCGATCTTTATTTCATGTTTGGTAAGTCTGGGGGCATACTTTTACATCTGCAGGCAGACATAGAACTTGGTGATGGCCTTCCAGATATAAGGTTGACAAAAGAATGTCTTGAAGCTCTGAAGCTTGCGGGGTTTGAGGTAAGTGTCAAATGTGATTCTTCATTTCACGATACTTTACCGAAGAATAATGAAAGAATATTTGTCCTTTGTAAAGGTCATATGGGAGAAGGATCTTGCTGAGGATTCACCTGTCCCTTGGTATTTACCTTTAGACAAAAATAACTTCTCACTCAGTAGCTTCCGTTTAACTGGACTAGGACGTTTCGTCACTAGAAACCTGGTAAGACTTCCATTTACACCACCAACAATTCCAGCCAGCCATGTTTGCTAGCCTTTTTTTACCTTTTTTTGGGTGTTTTTACACTTCTACCCCTTCTATAGATAGAGTTTGTGGTTGTGTTTTAAAGAGAAGGGGTAAAAAGTGTAAAAAAAAAAAAAAAAAAAAAAAAAGCTAGCAAACATGGCTGGCTAGACTTACTCTTACACCACAATCTTTAATTCTTCCATTATGAGAAAATTGGTTTACTAAAGGAATATTTGTGGTTACTTAGGTGAGGACTTTGGAATTTTTGGGTCTTGCTCCAGAAGGAAGCCAAAGAGTTCAATCTTTCCTTGAAAAAGCTGCAGAGGGGCTTGTTGATGGTGGAAAGTAAGAGTTCTGTGCATTTCATGTTCCTTCCCTCTCAGCAGTCACATTTTCAACTAGAATAACTCATAACTAAATATATATATATATATATATATATATATATTTTATTTATTTATTTATTTATTTTTAAATATATTTTACATGGCCATGTCTCTCTCTGGTTCTTACTTGTGTGCATAATCTAATTCTACAGGAAAGAAATTTTCACGCCAATGTACTTTTTCTTGGTTCGGAAGCCTCTTGCAAGCAGTACAACTGAAACTTTGTAAGCTTTGAGCTACTTTTGTGCCATATGTTCTCTTGAGAAATGCTTGGCATGCTAACCCTGCAAAGTTATCGATGGTGTTATTTAACATTGAACTTGATTTATTAATGGACTAGTAATTTATGTTTTTGAATGTAACTTTGATATGTTTGTATGAGATACACGGACTCACTATTTAAATACTATGTTGGATTCTTCATTTTGTAATACCATGAGCCATAGATGGTACCAATACTGAACAGTAATTTATGTCAAGTCACAATAGAATCTCTGTCTTTGATTGAAGCATGTTTGGTCTCCCTGGTTTCATGCTCGAGGAAAGAAATCTTGTGAATTACTAGGAGATAAAAGATTATGAAAATAGATAGGATACAAAAATATTTTGACTCGATATCAATATTGACTTGATAAAGAAAATTTTATCCCCCACTACAATCACATGTCCACCTTGCATCACTACCCATTTCTAACACCAGCTAACATTATCATTATTTTGGAAGTGATATGATGCTTGCAAATCTTCACCAATCAATGATACCAAGTCTCACCCTTTGCCTACCCCCACCAGCACCTTTTTCTTGTACCCTTCCGTGTTATGATTTGATATCATCTGGCCAGTGTTCTAAAAATCGCTAGGCGCTGGGGGGCGGCGAGCAGGTGCCTAGCGCCCAGGGCCCTAGGCGGTCTTAGGTTTTGTATTATAACTTTAATAATTTACAAAAGTTAAGCATAATACCTTATCAATTACATCCAATTTAATGCCAATATATATATACAAAATTTAAAAACATGAAAAATTAACAATCGTGAACAAAATTTATTAAAACTCAAATGACTGAAGTTGGTCATGATGGGTACTTTATATAAATTTGAATTTATGTACTCTTTTATTTTTCTTCAAATTGCATGAATAACCTCAGTTATGTTTGATAAAATCTACATTAGTAAAATTAGTACCAACAGATCCTTTAAGAATTCCATTAAGTAATCATCATTTGCTACATTTAGACATATATTGAATAAAAAATAATTAAATAGTTTATTTCTAAAAAATAGGAAAGAAAAATAAAATAAGAACACAATCAGCCTTATTAAAAAATAAAAAAAAATAAAAAAAATAAAAATCGCCTAGACCGCCTAGACCCCCGCCTAGAGTCCGCCTAGGCCCCGCCTAGGCCGCCTAGACCCCGCCCAACCGTTAATCTGGGCGGTTTTCCACCTTCTAGCGCCTAGGCGCCGCCTAGGCCGATTTTTAGAACACTGCATCTGGCAATTCACCTTCCCAAGTCCACCCAGTCTTAAGGTTGTGAACTTAACATATCCAAAGTAAGAGCTTCCTTGCTGAATCAAGTAGTAGTTGTTGCTCAACATCTTCATTTGGAGCCAATCCCTAAATGTAAAGCTTTCCAAAAGCAGATTAGTTCCATAATCTTGTTTCGAAAATACTAAGAAATTAGGTTTTTGCAACTGGATGACAAGGCGTGATCTTGAAAGAATGGTGAAATCTCCAAAGTGTTTGCGCATCTCGAGGTTGGAAAAAACTCCTCGAATGATGCCACATCATCCTGGTTGCAAAATATGGTTCCCTAGTTTTCATGGCTAAGGGCTCCTTCATGGATCCAGCATTAACAATTAACATGATGCTCCAGTTGTTCTACTTCACCCTGTAACATGCCAACCTGTTTTTCTGCTCCCTCAATAGTCTGACTAGTGTAGATTATACTCCTGAACCAATGAAAGTAGCACAAAGTCCTAACTAATGTAGTTTCCACAGCTAACATAGTTTCCAGAAGAGATTAGAGTAACATAGGCAAGGATAATGCAGTTTTTCCAAACTGTAATACCATAATTTTAGGTTTGTAACTAAAATGTTCCATACAGTAATGCTGAGCATTCAATGCCCATCCTTCCCTTGGCCCTCTATCTCGGGTTATAAATAAAGGAATCATCTATGATTCTGCTGAAACACTGCATATGATACAACTAAAAAAATACATAGAGGTTTAACCATCAATCGCAATGTCACCAACACAAAATTTAAACCTTGAAAACAGTTGGCAGACTTCCATTAAATAAAACCTGAAAGGGTTTTCTTTTACATCCTCTAAATGTGGTAATCAACATTACACACGAAATGGAAGAGAGTATAATGTTATATTTGGTACACTAACTCAGCTTTATTCTAAAACTAAGGGGGTTCCGAGCAGACTGGAAGTCAAATCGAACGGCTGAGAATTCCCCTCCTGCCAGAAAAAAATATGGCCTCCATATCCAAACACTGATTACCAAAGCCTAGTTTTAGAACTAAAGCCCATCTTTTCTTGTAACTCCTATGCTTCAAGTTCCAACAATAGGCTCAATTTCACAGTAGCTCACTAATGAACAGTAGGATCCTATTCCAACGTTTCTGTAGGCCAGAGGCGCTTCCACACTACAATCTCCTCCGTGTTTTAAAGTTTCCTGATTCCTCCATAAAATCCATCAAACTCGTTGCCTCCCAATGGTCCTTCCTATTAACGACGGTTCGCCTCCATCGAGAACCAAGGGCATACTGGTTGAAGCCCAATGCCACAGTATCTGTCATATCAAATTTAGAGTAAAGAAGCACAATTAAGAAAGCAAAACAAATAGGCTTTAATCTAAGAACATAAATTGCTTTATACAATACTATAGACAACTCACAAACAATGAAAACAGAGATCAAATCCCCACCAGAGAAAAAAGATAAAGCAAAGAAATGAAGATAATAGTGATTGACAGAAGCAAGTAATAAATAAAAACTAGAGTTTGAAAAGCAAAAGCTCGAATAAAAGCTCTCCTTCAAAATAAATACTATAATCAACTAATTTTAGAGTTTCAAAAGCCTGAAACTCTGTTTTACCAAAAGTGGGTTTTAGTCAGACCGTGCCAAAAAGTGAAATCTATCATTATGCCCTTACTTGGAGAGGCTAGTTAATTTTTCACCCAAGGAGAAGAAACTCTGGAATCTTTCGCTAGACTAACAAAAACTCTTCCAATACAATACAAGAAACGAAGAAGAGATTTTTCAAGCAATCAAAGGCCATCTTATTCTATTGGATGGTTGATATTGTTCATTGAATTTGAGAGAATCTTTCAATTTTGTTGTAGAAGGCAGCTAGCTTCGATTTTTCGTAGGTTTTTCACTGAAATACTATATTGGGAGCATCTATTATTCATGTTCCCACTGAAATTAACAGTAGATTAAACACAAAAAAGAGATGAATATTGAAGACCATCCTTGCCAAAGGGAATAGATTTTTTACTTTCTCCATTCTTTTTTTCCAAGTAAAGAATTTGCTAATCATAAATGATAAGATCCCCTAACAGGTGTCTCTTTGTTCCTTTCTCACCTATATAACTAGTTAAGTTTTTCTTGTTAGTTTCCTTACCACTATTATGACAATGGCAATAGTTCTTATTCCCGTCACATGATTCCAAATGACCTATGGTCCCATACCACCAACCTGCAACAACAATAACAAACATCAATAAATAAAAATCCAAATCCAAAGGCCGGTGCTTTGCATAATAGATGTAAAAATATGAGAAATGATAATAAATCCAAGTTCCTCTTGTCACATCGTTGAAACCATCAAGTAAAATTTGTGACAAACTTCCAGGTTCTCGTGCATTGTTGTTGGTAGAATACTACACCTTGAGTTGTTTCTCCTAAGGGAAACTGTGGGATGTCACCACCTTAAACAGTTTGTGGTTAATTGAAGGGATTAAGCAAAATCAGAAGAGAATAATGATTGATTTCGACACTGAAACTTCACTGAAGACTACATCAACATAAGTATTTTTACCTTGCTTTTCAAAAACAATAAAATTTATTTGTTAGGGCATCAAGAACATACCGTAAGGGAATTCTTTACTCCTTCTCCACTGAATTTCAATATGATCGCCAGGATGTAGATCATTTAAACAGTCAGACACATGAAGATTATGTGGAGGAGTTTCAACAGGTGGTGCTCTTAACCTATCCCATTGTACACCTTCTTCAACGACTATTGTTCGGCGCCCATGTGGCGGGTACCTGGAGGAGAAAATGACACAACGGTCAAGCTATTTTCTTGATTACTAATAAACACCAAAAGCAACCCTGCATTACATAAATTGATAAGCATTATAGCCACACTACTCTTATATAGTCTAGGGTGGATGAGAACCAATAATAAATCAGATCGCTTGACCACAAACAATAGCCATGAACATGTTTGAAGAAGGCTATCTTGCTGCTTACCTTGCATGAAAAGTGTCTGTGTGCCTGTCGTAGCAAAGCTCAGCATCATAGCATGATAGCAGGAAACCAGCATGCCCGTTCTGAGAGGAAGCGCAAAAATCAACCTTTATTTTTTGATCATATAACTTAGGAAGATTATAAGATAAACCAAAAGACAAAAATACAAACATACTGGCAAATCCAACACTTGAAACAGAACGGTGAGGCATTTGTGTTTTTTTTTATCACAAATACAGAATTAACAATACACAAAGCACAAAGACACCCATTTAATGAAACAAGGATAGATTTCATAACTGAATAACCAGGAGAAAAGATGCTAATTTTCCAATAAACATCAAATCATCAACTAGAAACCAATAAATCAAAGTTAATACCTCACGATTGTAGACCTGTGCGGGGAACTAAAATTTTCCACTTTCAAGGGATAGATACCAACACCAAGACATGACAGTGTTGGCAGGCATAAAACTTTCAAGCTTATTAGAATTGTTTAGGTTCGCTGGGATCCAGCATATGAGAGACAGAGATCTAATCAAGCCTTTCTTCATGTTTCCATCCAAATTAAAATCCTTCCTAGAGGCAAATTGCCATTGCCATTCCTGATAAGCTGCTTGGCCAATCACTCTACCCCATTTATTCTTCATGTGCTTCTCCCACAGGTAATCACTCCTACACTTCTCTCAAGGAGCTACAAACACCAGTCATGTTTTTTTTTTGAAAGGCAAGCAGGGTTTTTATAGGATCCCAGAACCCACTAAAGATGCCGCAAGCTGGGTTTGAACCCATGACCTAGTGGTATCATTTGCCAAGCTCTAACCATTGAGCTGTCATGCCATTGGCAACACCAGTCATGTTACACAAACCGGAAGGCGAGAGCAACCCTAAGATTTTATCCAACGCCAATTCCGGCAAATCCAATACCGTCATCACATCGGATTCCTCCACATTCTCTACTTTGGAACTAACACTCCTCTTCTTGATCGACATCGCCCGAGAAACATGAGAAAGAGTGAAATTGAGCTTCCTTTTCATTAACCAAGACACCAACAAAAACAACAATTCTTTGGAGAAGAACCAAAGTGACAACAATCTCATCTCACTTGCATATGGCAGAAGATGCTTAACAGAAATAGACTTGGAAAAGAGGATGAAGGAGAAGAAAGATACCAGGAAGAGAAGCATCAAATTGAAGGAACTGGATAAAGCAACAGCTACAGTTAAAAGCAAAAGCATTCCCCTCTAGATACTCCAACAAAAAGTAAAAGGGAATATCTATTCTAAGGACAACTCAAACCACAAGATTTGATTGGTAGTAGTTGAATCAATCCAACTTTAATCGCAAGGGGGAGCAAGGAATATCCTTCTTTTCAATATAATGGCATCTAGACACAGTGAACCAGTTCAATGATGATCAGAAACACACAAACAAAGACAGCTCAGGTAGAGAGAGAGATAACCCAAAAAAGGAGAAATGGGTATTGGCTATTTAGATGAAGTGAGATAAGATTTGAAACCTGTTCTTCTAGTTAGGATCTAGATCCACACCCTTTGTCCACAAATCTCTTTAAATTCTACAAAATGGGATGACGATAGGGGTAGTAGTTGGGAATGAAGGTGTTTACGTACAACCAACAACTAACACAAGACAAGACAAGACAGCACAACACAAACTTAAACTTTACAATAATAATAATAATAATCAAAGAGGAATTTGGGGGGGGGGGGGGGGGGGGGTGGGTGAGATATTAGATTTGGTGAATACTTGAGGGTGAACTTAAGAGAAATTAGGGCTGAACAAAAAATCGATCGAACCGATTTGTTCGGTTTAAATTCTGTTCGGATCGGTTTCAGTTTTAAAAAATTCAAACCGAACCGACCGAATATATATAATAAATAATATATATTTTATATATAAATAATATAATATGTTTAAAATAGTTGGTCGGTTCGGTTTTATTTCGGTTTTGGTTCGATTTTAGTCGGTTACGGTTTGCATAAATTAGAATCGGTTCGGTTTCGGATCGATTTTGTTAATGGTCGGTTCGGTTTCGGTTTGAAAATTTTAAAATCGACTTAAGTCGGTTCGGTTCACGGTTTAGGTGAAAAATCGAACCGTCAATTCGGTTTTCAGCCCTAAGAGAAATAGAGAAGTGAGGTCCTTCCTATTCACTCAGTTCATCCAAATCTACAATATCCAACGACCAAATCCCACACCCACACCCACACCCACACCCAGATCCCCACTCCCTTGTTGTCTCCCTGCTGAGTTATGTATCCTTGTCAGCTGAAAAGGTTTGGTTTTTCACCACTACCACAAATAGAGAGAGAGAGAATGGAAAGAGGAAGAAGAAAAGAAAATGTTTTGATAGAGAGAATCTTGTTATCTTTATCTTTTAGGGAATAGAGGGACGGCTGGGCGGTCTCGGTGTGTGTGTGAGGAGAGAAAGTGAGAATCTGAGTCTGACCTCAAAACCCACCTTCACCTCCTCCACCACCAGAAAACTTTCCAAACTAGCACGCACCTAATTAAACTATAAAGCAAACCTCCCCTATTTCCTTTGGGGTTATCTCTCTTATCTTCTGGAATTGCCTAAGCAACCACACAGACAGACAGACCCCAACAGAAGTGCAGGAAAATTGGCTGACCACAAAATGGCCACAAACAACTCAGGTGAGGTGAGGTGAGGTCAATCAGTGACTCGAGAGAAGTCGTTCGTTATTGGTTGTTGAGAGAGAGGAAGAGGAGAAGAGAAGAAAGCAGACGTTACTAGGAGGGAAGTTATTAGCATCACCCTCCTCCATCATCCCATCCCCTTGATAGAGCCACCCTCTGTTTGTAGCGACGGATCTATGCTTTGGTTAAGGGGGTTGACCCCCTTTTAAAATTTGAGGTTGCCCCCATCTTTCACAAAGACAACTTTCACTACGACATCTCCTCCTTCTCCCTTTCCTTCCCCACATTGTCCTCTCCCTCTCCGTTCTCCACCTCCTCTGCGATTTCAGTTCGCCAGTCTGTCACCGTCTAACCCCCTCTCTTCCTCTCTCCGTGTCTCTGATTTTAATTTCCACATGACAACCAATCACCTTATCTCTGATGGAGGGAGAAACGAAAGGAGCTCAAATCTATGAAGCTCCATGTAATTCTAGGGTTTCTATTCAACTTCATTGGCCATCTTGGCGAAGTGTGTGATCTTGCAGTTACACCCTCTCTCTCTTGTTGTCTTCAATATTTCAGTGTTTGAAGTATGGGTTCGACTTTTCTAGGTGTGTTTCAACTGATATTTGGTTTAATTGGAAGTCTCTACTTCACAAACCCTTTAAAACCAAGAATGAGTTGATGAAAAAAATAATGAAATTTTGTTGCTTTACTGTTGGATTTATTCTAAGTTTAGAGCTTCTGATAATTTGGAACAATGGGGTTGTGAGTTGTTTATTTAAGATTGAAACTTTAGTTCTCTTTGATACAAATTAGGAGCAACCACATTGCAATAGTGTTTATTTTGTGTGCGCATTGAAGTTATTTTGATTAACTTTCTCTTGGAAGTGTAGGTGTGGGGGATTATGTACAATGGATTGACATCAACAGCAACTTAATGAAGGAATTAAACTTTGTGTATTTGATTTGAAAAGGGGACAACATGAAAGGGAGGAGCTTGAGAAGATATTGTTTTTCTACCCTACTGATTGCTTAGAAGACCTTGCAAAAACAGAACCCTTATAAGAAGAGAATGAAGTCATGCAAGAGCTATGTTGGAGTTGATGCAAATACTACAAAATGATTATTTTCTCTTTAAAAGACCATATCAATCAAGGCTTGAGATCATATTTTAGAACAATTTCAAGTAAATTTTTCTCATTTGAATATTTGCTATGGTTGTTTAAGTGTTGATGACACAAAGTAGTAATTTTGTACTAATTTTCACTACTTTGTGTACTAATTTTCATTTCATTGTTATAGTTGTGATTTTCAAATTTAGTATTTGTTTTATGTTAAACAGTAATAATTTGGAGAGTGGATTAATCACAAAAACAACGTTTGGACTTCTAGATCGGCTACTCTCTCAAGTTCTTGGTATTCTAAGGTTCATTCTCTTTCATGTGTTATTTGCTGATTTACATTATAAAATTTTCTGTTTTAATCATGTTGATCTATTTATTTTAAGAATTAAATTATTTATGACTCATTTTTTTTGCCCCCCTTTGTTTGCAATTCTGGCTCCGCCCTTGTCTATCTGTCTGTCTGTTTGTATGTATGTACGTTAGTTGACCAAGTTAATGGTACCCCTTTAAAACATTTCCTCTTTCTGATTCCTATTCTCAAATACAGTTCTCCAAATAAATTGCAAGAAAGTTGAGACTTTTGAATCTGAGATATTGGCATTCATCTAGTTGATCGGTAGAGGGGAAAGAAGCCACAAATGTTTGATTATTGGGAAAACAAAGAAAAATGAGTTACATCTTTCTTTTTTCTATGACAGAAGACACAACAATCCTCAATGGAAACATGCACTCTTGCTAGATTTGACATAGTGGGAAGTAAATCTTGTGACACTTTCCAGAGGGTGAGTATAACACTAGCGGGCACTTTGATACGCCACAATTCCTTTGTCATCTTTCCGAGGATGAGGGGATTTGTCAAGGAAGTATGGGAAAAGGTCACTTCTAGATTTTGGTTGACAAAAGCCTTCGTGACACTTTTAACCGAAAAAATTTCGATTTTGTCGTAGGTCCAGATTAGCTTATCTGGGTCTTGGGTAGGCCTGATAGTGATATTGAGAATATCCCAAACCACTGGCTCTGGGAAAAGTGATCTGAGAAGATTTGAGTTCCATCTCGGGTGTTGTGTTGCCAAGGAATTTATTGGGAAATTCCAAAGTTCCGAGATATGATGGATTTGCTGGTCTTGGTTATGTTGATTGCCTTGGATAAGACAATCTTTCAACAAAAAATCCGGTTTGACCCAGCAGTCATCCCAGACATTAATGACATTGCCGAACCAAATTTGCCATATAAGATGATGTTTCATATTCTTTAAAGCCATGATATTTCCTTTCCAAGCAAACGAGGCAGTTCTCGGTGTTTTGTCAAGATGAAGGATGCTACAATTTCTGTAGTATATTGCTTTGAGTTGCGTGTTGAAAGGATGTGTTGGTCGAGAAATGTCTTGCCAAATATTTTTGGCCAAGAGAGCCAGGTTTCTATTGCGGGAAGAAGGGATGTTGAGACCTCCCAAGTGTCTAGGGCAACTGATTTTGTTCCAAGTACAAAGGTGTCTGGCTTTGCTGTGCTCCGTCCCATTCCACCAAAAATCTCGTGCCAGGGAATTGATTTTTTCGGTGATGGAGCATGGAAGAAGAAAACTTTGCATGGTAGACATCGGTATGGAATGTATGACAACTTTTATCAGAACCGTTCTACCAGTTTGAGAAAGGATTTTTTATTTCCAAGAAGAAAGTTTGGTAGTACTTTTGTTAATCAAGAATTGAAAGTCCGAGGCTTTCTTTTTGGAAAAAATAGAGGGGTCCCAAGATATTTATCCTTTGGGTTATATAATTTAGACCCTAGAATCCTGTTGATCATTTTGGTATGGCGAGGGGGTGGACATTGGCATTGTAAAAACTGATGATTTATCGAAGTTGACAGCTTGTCCAGATGCTGAGCAATAATTATTTAAGAGATCCTTAACCTTATGTGCTTCAGCTAAAGTAGCTCGACATAACAACATTAGGTCGTCAGCATAAAGTAGATGACTAATGGAGGGATAATGTCTCCTTATGCGAATGCCCTTAATGTTTTCATTTGACTCAGCCTGGTTAAGGAGGCGGGAAAGGGCTTCAACTACTATGATGAAGAGATAAGGAGATAAATGATCTCCTTGTCTAAGTCATCTCGAGAGTTTAATGGTGGGAAGAGGTGATCCATTGAGTATAATTTCGAGGGAGGAGGTGGATATGCATTGTTCGATCATTTTGATCCATCATTCTGCGAAACCTAGTTGGTGCAAGATTTGGGTCAGAAAAGACCATTCGACTCTATCATAAGCCTTGGCCATATCAATTTTGATTGCCATCCAACTTTGTTTCTTTTTTTTTGACAATGCTTCATTTGAAAAATGTTTCATGGGCTAGATTTACATTGTCTGAAATGGATTTACCTTTAAGAAAAGCTCATTGATTGGGAGATATGATGCCATCCAGTAAAAGTTTCAGACGGTTTGCAAGGATTTTGGAAATAATTTTGTAAATGACATTACATAATCTGATAGGTCTGAATTTGTCAGGAGTGGTTGGATTTGTTGTCTTGGGTATTAACTCCAGGAAAGTTTCATTGAGTCTAGGGTCCATTGTGTGAATAGTGAAGAAATTGATAACCACTTCCATGACACCATGTTTGACAATATTCCAGTATTGTTGAAAGAAAAAGGCATGGAATCCGTTTGGTCCCGAAACTTTGTGACTTCCCATACCAAAGACTGTCTGTCGAATGTCTTCTTCATTTGGGATGGCAAGAAGAGTTTCATTATCTGACTATGAGATTGATGGTTTAAAAAGAGAAAGGATGTCCTGATTTGTATCATGAGAAAAAGATCTGAAAATTGTTTCAAAGTACCCAGATAGAATCTGGCCAACTGAAGTTGGGGTGTTATGCCAATTGTTGGAGTCATCCTTGAGTCGAAGGATAAGATTTCTCTTACGTTGAAGTAAGGAACAAAGGTGGAAAAACTTGGTGTTTTTGTTTCCTTATTTCAGCCAAGATTCTCTAGATTTGTTTCGCCAGAACAATTCTTGTCGAAGGTATAATTCAGAAAGACGATCCTCTAAAAAGGAGATTGCCTTAGCATTATCCACATGGGGGGGGGGGGGGGGGGACATTTTGAAGTTTGTCCAAATCAATCAAAGTCTCCTGAATGTTCTAGTAAATGTTACAGAACACTTGTTTATTCCATCGTTTCAACTTGTAACTAAGTTTCTTGGTTTTGAGATGAAAATTATAGGATGAAGATTGATGATAGCGGGGTTGCCATGTGGATTGAATAATAGGGCGACACGTTGGATCTCTAGACCACATGTGGAAAAATCGAAAAGGTTTTAAGCCGCTATGAACATTAAAAGCAAGGTTGAAGGAAATAGCTTTGTGATCCGAAGATGTTGTGTGAATTGTACGAGCTATAGCTGAGGGAAAGATATCCATCCAGCCAGTAGGAATAAAAATGCTGTTAAGTTTCGCTTTTATTCCATTGTGATCATTTCGTTTGTTGTTCAAAGTGAATTGGGATCCATTTAGGGGAAAGTCTATGAGATTAAAGGTGTCAATGAAGTGTTTCAAGTGTTGCACATTGGGTGATGTAACTCTACGCCCACCCAATTTGTCATGGAGTTTAGAAATGACATTAAGACTCCTACGACAATTGTTAGGTTGTGGTTAAGGGCATAGATTTGTGTTAAGGTTTGCCAGAAGCTAGCCTTAACACTACACCAAAAACACCCATCAGCAACGGTTTGGAACCGTGGGGGTAACCAATTGTCACGGCTTAGAGCCGTGGGCAGTAGAGGCGTCGCCAAATCACCATTAACGGCTAAAAACCGTGGCAAAACATATTAGCAACGGTTTTATGCTCGAGGACGGTTGATGATTTATCCATGGTTCTAAGCCGTTGCAATAATTTTAGCAATGGTTTTAAGCCGTGGCAGGTACTGGCCATGGTTTTAAACTGTGGCAAGTTATGGCCACGGTTCTAAGCCGTTGCAATAATTTTAGCAACGGTTTTAAGCCGTGGCAGGTACTGGCCACGGTTTTAAACCGTGGCAAGTTATGGCTATGGTTCTAAGCCGTTGCAATAATTTTAGCAACGGTTTTAAGCCGTGGAAGGTACTGGCCACGGTTTTAAACCGTGGCAAGTTATGGCCACGGTTCTAAGCCGTTGCAATAATTTTAGCAACGGTTTTAAGCCGTGGCAAGTACTGGCCATGGTTTTAAGCCGTGACAAGTTATGGCCACAGTTTAAAGCCGTGGCAAGCATGAATTACCACGGTTTTAAGCCGTGGCCAGTAAAAAAAATTCAAAAAAAAAAGAAATCTGGTTTGTTGCGAGGGTTTGAAACCGTTGCAAAATAATATAATACAAAAAAAAAATTAAATTAAATTAAATTAACCCCAATTCTTATAAACACAGATTCTTATAAAACATCATGCTGAAGTAAACAAACAAACAAAATATAATACCCATTACTTCATTTCAATCAAACAGTAAATTTATTCATCCAGAACTTACAGAAACCGTATTAAAAAATACCCAATCCCTTACAAACACGGATTATTCATGAACAAAATCCATAAGTAAACAAACAAACAAAATCCACAAGAGCATAAGTTTCTCCTATACATGTTGGGTGATGGCAGGCTATATCTGATTGTCCTGGCAGTCTGCCCTTTTATTTAAGCCCATAGGGAAAGAACTCTCATATCTGAGAAACCAAACAAGAACTCTGGCATCTCCCTGCCGATTGCATTTATGTTTACAAAATAGCCTGATCTGAATTAAGTTCTTCAGGTTTTCTGGTATTTCTCCAGTCAGACCATTTGTGGACATTATCCCAAGTGTTTGAGCTGACTGCAATTGCCCATGTCTGACGGGATCATATCTGACAAACTATTCATGCATGCTGAGATCAAGTTTCTTATTGGTGTTGAGTTCGTCAAGTTTCAGCTCAGTTGGATAGACTTAGGTACAGTAGTTCTGTTAAAGAGTGAAACTGGGGTGAAAAGTCATTCAAAAATAACGATAATACTATATGCAGGGAGCATAACAAGGGTTGAAAACGAGCAAGAAATTGAATGACTTGTAGCTAATGAGTACCATGGATTGATTTCAGACATCATACACAAAGGAAACAAAATGCCATAAAAACAGGATATCATTAGTCTTACTAACCAGCCAATGTGCCAGACATGTTACGACTTCTTGAAGAAATGGGGCATAAGGAGATGAATTTAGAGCTAACTTTTAATGAAGATGATTTTCGCACCATGGTGATTGTCTCAACAATAAAATGCTTCTTTCTGATAGAATGTAATTTTAACACCCCTGACCGTGTCATTTGATATCCACTGTTAAATTGAATAAATTTTGCAAGACTTGGAGTCTTCAGAATAATCTTATTTATTATGAAGCTGTGATGGTCAAAACCATCCTCAGAACAAGTCAATCTCATATTCTCTTCCATACAGGCTATGTGATCTAGCTAGTGACCCACAAATAACCCAATAGCTTTCAATGCCACGTAGATTACTTGTCTATTATGTCTTTGAAACTACCCCAAGATGATTTAAGTTCCAATGTCTTTCCTATTTTTAGAAAAATGGGCATCCAAGGTTGCTATTCGATCTTAAAGAGCACACAAGACAGTCCAACAATAAAATCACCAGCAATGACGTCTGTGATGTATGCATGACAGGCAAGGAGAGAGTAAGTTCATGTCCTTAGGGAATGTGATGCAAAACTTTTATGCTGAGAAGAGAGTTAAAACATTTTTGGAAGAGTGCGGGGTATAAGAAAACCATCAAATACCTTGGTTGGCATCTGAACTTGCATGGCTTGCATTTGATTCAGAGACTGATGCATCAGCCGAACCACCACGCTGAACTTGGACACCATTTTGAAAGTTTTGTAGGATACTCTGAGTAGGGGCAGTATTCTCTGTTGTAAGTACGATTCCAGAAGTACCTGCATATGCAAGATCAGGCTGCACGTATGCCTCCATGGCTGCAAGCTCATCCATCCAAAGCCCATCGCCGCGTTTTTTATTGCACAGTTCCTTCAAGTTTATGCATGCTTCCCTACATGAGATAGGGTAGTAAATGTTTAAATGACTTTCTAGCTAATATTCTGTGATTCTGTTTAGAAAACTGGAGCAGCAAATATTTCTAGAAATTATTACTTGAAATGGAACCAAAATAAAAAAAAGGAAAAAAATAAAATAAAAAATTGGAGAAAGAATTTCTTCTTGTGAAAATTGCAATGAATTATTAGAAAACAGGAAAAGGGGGTGAGGTGAAGATGGCGAACAAAAAAATGTCATTTGTCACCAAAACATACAAGTACATCTAGGTTGAAGAATATAAAAACAAATCCGTTTTGAAATATAAGTTGAATCACTTCAACCATCAAATTTCTACTATTGCAGGTGAACTCACGAAAGCCGAATCACCTTCCAAAGCCACAATTTCTTACAATAGGTTTGAAACCCCAGTCAAAGTATGAGTACTCAAACTTCAGTGAAAATTTTCAAACTTTGTGTTTTATTTCTCTTAGGTGGAAGGTTAGCACTCATCCATACCTTAAACGGGAAGCTCCAAACGCATCTGCAAACGCTAAGAGATGATTTATAGAGTCCATGTCGAATCCAGCAACAAAAGCACGGGCATAAGCCATTGCTTGCTCTTTGCGTAGCACCGCTTTTCGAGTCTCCAGAACTCTTTGAAGCTGATGTCTGAATATACCCATAAATTCATAATCAAGACAAGAACAAAAGATGCTATCATTAATAAAATAAATCAAAGGGAAATACTGAATTACAGGCATAGACAACTTACTTGGAGTTTTCTTCTTGTACAAGCTCGTTCACACCATTAGATTCACTTTTTGGCTATTTCCAAATTCATCACACAAACCCAAATTATAGTAAGGATTTCACAGTGAATATCAACAGATATCACCACATAAAAGTAATTTTAATTGGTATAATACCTTATAGGGGACAATTGACTTTTTGTTATCTGCATCTGTGACAATGTTAACAAAGTAAACACATGTTAAACAAGCAGCACCATCATAATTAAGACATACATCATAACCAATCTTGTGATTACAAAGACTATATCCAAACAAAGTGATTCACTTGAAACATATAATAATTTAGTCAAATAGTTCTCTTCAACACAAAGGCCATGAGCAAGATTTAGTCGAACGTCAAACATAAATATCTGGAAAGAAGATATTATTTGATTAAAAGGAATAAATGACCTGGGTCCTGGGCAAAGCTGGTTCGCCAACGATGGCCTGAAGTTCAGGTGAAACACCACATACTTTGTTAAGACCGCCTGGTCATCCTCTTATTTTTGTTCCAGTTGGGCACTGCAAAAAAGTGTCACGTATCAGGTCAAGGATCATGTCACACAATATTCCGAGAATGCTGGGTTGCACCAAGAGAGTTTTAGGCGTATGGATATAGGAGTTTATGCAATAAGTAGATTAAACTATGATTATAAGTGTCTAATGTGTATTTATCGTGTCTAATGTGTATCAGCAATAAGTAGATTAAACTATGATTATAAGAAAAATTCATTATGAATATCAAATATAAGTAGACAGGACAGGGGACAGCACGCAGAATAAGCCAATGATAAAGATTAGGTGAAACATTGAATAAAAGTATCTTTTAAATAAGCCAAATGAGAAATTGAGGGGATGCTCATCCTATTTCTTCATTTGTCTCATACCATTAATCAAGAGTAGACACCTTAAGGCATGTCTTAAGGTCGTATTTAAACCATGATAAACTGAAAATCACAACTCTATCCCATTTCATTATGGAGGTATTTCATAATGAGTCAACAAACTAACCCGCGGGTATTGTAACTTTAACCTCCTTGACACCTTGAACCACTCCAGAACCTCTGCATGCTTTACAATTATCCTGCATATAGGTAAATTGCTAAGACACATAATCACAAAATCACAAAATCAAATGGCTCAGATATTACTACTTCTGTAGCAGACCTTAATAATATGACCGAAGCCTTTACAGGTGTTGCATGTCGATGTGAATGGAAGAATAGACTACTCAGGGTGCCACACTATTTTAGGCTCCTTACGAAGAATATAATGCACCTTGAGTATGGCTATTCTCTCTGTCTAGTAGGATTTTAATGTTGACATAGGGAGGGGGTAGCTGAAACAAAACAGGGTGAAAGAAAAAAGTGATTTACTCAGGGTCTAGATACCCAACTGTCCCTCGCACTATGCTTGATACATGTGTGGCTCCATCTACTGCAAGTTTTGAAAGACCAAAATCAGAGACCTTTGCTCTCATGTGGTTGTCAAGAAGGATATTGTTGCTTTTCAAATCCCGATGGATAATAGTTGGAACACAGCCTATATGAAGGTATTCAATTCCTGAAACCAGTTTACAATCATGAGACTTAAGTCCAAAAAGAAATAATTCCACGAATAAGTAGACTCACCATAAAGATGTTCCCTGATTCTCTCATTTCATTTATTTCAGTAAGTAAGCATCAAGGCTGTGTGGACACACATAACCAATTACAGGGAAAACAAAGTGTAGATTAGCACAAATGGTAAAGTGTGAGTAGCGAGCTCCATAAAAAAGATTAGCACAAGTTAGAGGTTGCTTATTTATACAAAGTGTAGATTTTGAAATATAAACAGTAAGGTGGCATGTATATGAACCTGAGAATGTATTCCACGAAGTTTTGCAATAGTTTCACCACACAATGTGGGTGTGGGTTGTATTGAATATAATAGTTTTTGTAATGCAATTGTTTAGATGTAAATAACGAGAATACAAATTCAAAGAATGCGCATACAAAATAAAACAGGAAGCATTTCAGTCTTGAGACAAGTATCAAAAGGGCTATGCTTAGGTGCTCTAAATTTGACAATATCTTTCTCAACACAACACAACACAACACAACACAACATGGCCGACTTGGCATGCAGATGTATAAGAACGTTTGCATGATAATAAGAAGATACTCACATGGAGAACAATATCATTGATAAGCATCCCTCCTGCAGAAATGGTGCTAACAAACTCTTTTTGCAGCTTTTTGTTGTTGGTGAAAAGATACGCTGCGAGAGGCTTTGATTTCAATTGTATTAGGTCAAAGCTGTCTTCCACCATGTCAACCTATTCACAAACCGAAGATAAAGTGAATATAAATCCTTCAAGTTTAGAATATAAAAGCGGAAAGACATTTCTAAACAAAAAAGATTAAAATGTTCTCTGAGGTATTTAGATGGGTGGAGGATCTCTTACAGTGACAATAGCTTGTCCTCGTCCAATAGCTTTGTCAAGCGCGCAAAGTGATTGGAGTTCACAACACGGGACAAGTCTTTTGATTTCAGTGGATCTTTCCCAAAGAACTCCTCCAATATATCTTTTAAAGCATCTATCTGGTATAGAAATGGGTTTAAGCAATAATCCAACTCTTCCATTACCTGCATTTTAGGCAACCAATCAGATTCTAAAACACCTTATGTCAATGTGTGATGATCTAGGCTAATTGAGCTATACTCAAGAATGAGAAAAGGAAAAGGTGGGGAAGGAGACCACGTATTTGTCAAACTCTGTTTGTAGAACTCCAAATAACAGGGACACTATTGGTGTTGGGCACAAGTTTGAGCATCTGACACATCACTAAGAAACTTGAAGAAGCCAACAGATAAGTATATATGCAATTTTTTATTAGGTACATTATTCTAGTTAAAAGACCTAAGCTGCTATACCCTGCACCAACATAATCTATACAAGTGTAACTGTGATCATAAATATATGGCTTAACTCATGTTGTTACTTGGCAGGATAGACTTTTCCTAGTGATTTGTTGACCTTGTAGACTACATATACAAAGTTTGGAAATATGAGGAAAAAAATGAAATATGTCCTAGATTTCCTTTGACAACTAAAGTTCAATAACAGACATGAATTTTCAACTCCAACAAGATTCATCTCATCAATACCTCAACAGCAGAATAATTCTTTTATGTATAAATATGCCAAGAAATTGAGGAAAGAAAACATAGAGAGTATTAAGAACCAAGTCAGAAAAGTTTCCAGATGACTTGCAAGTTTCTCAGCAGAGGCATTTAAAGACTAAAAAAATGCAGGATTGTATGTACTATGGAGCAGGTAAATGTCAAAAAACTGAACACTCATTTAATTTTTGAAAAATTTACTAGGCATTTTTCAAAACAATATCACCCTTATGAGCAAGTCTCCAAACACTGAGAGATTATAAGACTTGAGTACATAGCATGCTCAATAGTAAAGTTTCCATTGCTTAATCAAAGCATCAGGATATCATCTGGTCAAGGATTTCGGCAAGACAACCAATCACTCAGATTAATAAATCAGGCAAACTTCACTAAAAGGTTCAATTGAAGACACATGGCAGCTACTTGAATAGTCCAAAACTAAACTCATGTTCAATTGACATTTAAACTTTTCTCCTCCAAAAGTTAACTTTGTCCTTCTAATAGAAATCCAGGAATGCATATAAAAAACACTAGCAAGCATAAAAACTAACAATAACAACCAAGGGTAAGGGAGCTACTTTTCCAGGTTGAGAGAAAAACAAAAGTAAACAATACTAGCAAAACTAATGGTAACGACGAAGGGAGAGGGTGGTGTTCGAGAAGGTTTGTTCTTGTGATGCAAGTGCCCCTTGCCGCGCAGTCCCCTGTACTTATTTCCAGCAGATGTGAGCCCCCTAAGTTCCCTGTGTTTGTGGACAGGATTGCAGATCTAGTTTATTCTAGGATCATTCCTAATTGTGTTATAGGCAGCATCAGCCAGGATTATCTCATAATACTTGTAGGTCGAGTCCTGTGAAAGGCATAACATGCTTCATAACTTGCCAAGGAATTAAAAAACAAAAAAAAAAAAGGAAAAAAAATCATTTAGAAATTATCTGAAAAACCTCGTTGATCCAGTAAGAATTAAGAACCTTGAGGCCACCCAATTTGTGTGCGTATCTTCCCCTCCAGTTCCTGCAAGATATCAAGTAATATCATCAAAGAGAAAGTGACAACCATTGAATAGATAAATGTAAAGAAAAATGAAAAATTGCCAACTAGAGGTCAGACAGAAATGTAAAAATTGCCACAGCAGTTATCATAATATATTTCCTAATGTTCGCAGGTTTAAGAATTAATTTTCTCATGTATACTTCATTAAAGATTAGCATCATTTAGTTTACAACTTCATCCATATCAACTCAAGCAAGTCCCTTCCTATAACTCTTTTCACCCTACAAACTGCAGGAATTATTCTGGCTCATTTCCATGCAAAGTACAGTACTTGCCTAAGTAATCATTTGTAGCTCATACCATTTTTATCATGAAAATTCATCAATCACCAAACCCAGATAAATTGATATATTTTGGTTTGCAATAGTTAATTTATTTTACTATCATATCCTACTATGACATAGTTGTAGTTTAATTTCCTCAGACGTTGTGGCCAACGTGTGTTTTAAATCTCAAATCTCCAATACGACAAACTTAAACCAAAAGTTAGAACAAAAGAGCTTACCAAATGCCAGCACAAGAAGTCATCATCATCACATAATTCAACCTAAAAATCAAGAATACCATAAACAATATATGAAGAGTCATTTAAATTAGGAAAAGAGATGTCTTATTCGTCATACTATGCCATAGTCTAATATACTGTGTGCAGAACACAGTGGATGACTGAAAGATTATTCAGAACCACTATTCATATAATGCTGACACTGGTACCAAAAATAAGGCTCAGTCATGAATATATATAGTAAAAAAAAATCATCTAACCAAGATATATTTAACTGAAAGAAAATGAATCCAAACGTTCCTGAACCAGACAACAGAACTCTTCATTATATATAACGTAGAAGAATGCATGCTACTTACAGTGTTTATGTCGGGATTAGCAGTATTGATCTGTTTTCTACAGGCAAGAATTTGTTCTGTTTAAATTATATTTCTCCTGCAATGAAAATGAAATAACAGAAGTCTGCTTATTTTATTGTTTGGTTTGGGCAATTAATGATATGAGAATATTGTCAAGTTTTTAAAGTAGTCTAGTTTAGTACCAATAGCTCTCGCCAAGTTTAAGCTACCACTGACTCGCCCAGCGTGGATGAATCCACCAGCTTTAAGGATTCTTTCCTTCTCGACTTCAAGCTCAGGCTTGTGATATCTTGACAAATTGTATGCCGGCAAAACCACAATGCTTTGAGCAATGGACTATATATCGTATCGTATTTGCTAACATATATTGTGTCCGAGAATTATCTAAGCATCAATACAGACTCATACAACCATTCATCTTTTCATCGTTTGATAATTCAGTCTTCATTTTGACCATACTATCCTATCCATCACACCAAATATAATTTAAAAAATTTGACTGCTTGGAGGTTACTTAATCAGTTAAACGACATCATGCCCGCCAATTGAACGGTCCATAATGATCCACAGGCAGACATGTATGTGTAACAAGTATGAACATGCACTTAAAATGTTTCTGTTACAGTATTTGCTAATTTAATATAAAACAAAAAGAAATAAAAACAAACAAATAAATACAACTTTACCTGACCCTTCCTTGATATTACGCAGCGAGAATCACCAACATTTGCAACTACAAGTTGGTTATTTTGAATGACTGCAACACAGGTCGTGCTTCCAGAAGTTGGTCTAAAGAAAATCAGAATGGGGACCCTGATTACAATGGTTGAGAAATAAGATATGATCTAAATTGTAAAAAGAAACTTCACATATCAAAGATAAACCACTATACTGAAAATACACTAAAAATGTTTTGATGACAGCAATTCCTGGATGAAGATGGTGCATGATATGATCTAAATTGTCTATTTTATCACCCATTCCAGCCAACTCTCTCCAGCCTCTTTGTATGCGCACCATCTCATCCATTCAGCCATGGTTTATTCTACAGGGACTCTGACCAGGGCAGACCCAAGAATTCATGTTAGGGAGGGTTGCTTTACTATTAGGTAGACAGCTACAAGTTTCTTCATATATTTTTTTTTATTTTTTTCCCTGGACAAACGGCCCACCCAAAGGTCTTAATTCTAACCTGTGAACATTTACCAGTAGCAAAAACAGATCCATAACTATCCAGAATTAAGTGACATTACATCAAACATCTTATCTTCAACCATGAGCAAAAATGAAAGACTCCAAATTGTCACCAGTTGAGAAATTACCTCACCATTAACTCTAAAGGAGCTTGAATCGGGTGGAACCTCCATTCATGAATTCAAGTTTCTTTCATTCAGGCAGATCTTGCATTTAGTTGCCTTATCCTCCTATTGACAATTTAAAAAAAAAAAAAAACTTAGTTAACTTGTCAGTTTTGTTTAATTCAGTACGCTTGAATAAGTACCAAAACTAAAAAAAAATTCAACCCAATCAAAAGATCAATTTGTAGAGGCATATAATCAAACACTTTAGGAAACACAAATACTCACTTAGTCCCATCCAGTACAACGGTAGCTTGTGATGTCAACATGTTCAACGTGAGCAATCTTGAACCAGTCGTCTCCCTTGTCCTTCTCGCATGTTCAACGTGAGCAATCTTGAACCAGTCTTCTCCCTTGTCCTTCTCGCATCTTCTCCCTTGTACCATAAGTTGTTTGAGTGAAAGTTATCAATAGAAACATAGAAATAATATTTACATGAGGAAATAACAGTAACAAAAATACCTTCATTCCAGAAAAGGGCAAGACATCCAGATAGACCAATAGCCGGGACTGTAGCTCCGTGTTTGAAACCTAGTCACCGTCGTATGCGATCCATTTTGGGGCAAACCGCTTTTGTTTTTGAAAGGAATATTATATCTGCTTTGGACTTTTGGGAGAAGGCCTTCAAATTTCGGAATGCGTCGGGTGACCTTCTGAAGCTGTCCACGCCCCTTGGCCTGATTGAATTGAATTCATTGTGTCTCTGGGAGCCTATGGGTATCTCATAGCATTGCTAATTTGCTCCATATTTGGTGCCTCCGTGATAAAAGATTCAAGCAATCCATTAAGTAAAAGAGATTGTGGTCCGAAGATTCGTTCAAAGATGGAGTGATTTGAGTTCAGATGGGGATGAAAATGAAGACTTCGATTACCCGAAAACTGTTGCAAACTTCCTATATATACTCCATTATTTCCTGAAAACATTCCATTGAGACCACCTTGATACTGGAAAGCCATAGAGGAGAGAGCCTGGGAAGTGATCATCGTAGATGCAACTTCCTGAATGTTGCTAGCCACCAGTGGGGTAACATAATTTAAAATTTGTTCACATGGAGTCGCAAAAGTTGAAGCTGTGTTGATAGAAATAAATTGAACCACTGGATTTGGCGCCGCCATATTGTGTGGACCAGTATGGGAGCTTTCAGGGACATTAACATTCTTGTGAAGAGATGGACCCAATATGATTTGGGAAGGTGATGATATAGGCTCACCATGTGTTGCAGGGCATGAGCTATATTCATTAAGAGCCTGTGATGGCACTGAGTACTTTCTGCCATTTGTTGGGGAGTTGCCACGCGGCGAATGAAGAGAAACCATTACAATGCACATCTTAGTCTTATTGAGTACATATTCTTTGATTTTACTCCAAGCAAAGTAAATCCTTTAGGAATTTTCAAATAAATGTTTATATCTAAATCCTCATATAAATAAAGTCATACCATAACAAGGGAATATGTTTCATCATACTCATTACCATATTTCTGCAGGAAACCATGTGCCACGAGTCTTACAATGTCATTTTCTCATTCAATTATCTTGTAAAGACTCATTTAAAACCAACGGGATCTACCAAATTTGGTGTTTGTACTCCAAATACACCACGTTTCTCAAGGAACCCAATTTTGCTTTGATAATATCTTTTTATTTTGGGCAATCATTTCTTTGTCGACATTCATAGATGGTTTAACATATCATTTGTATCATCGCCCTTTGATATTTCGGTAGCTGCCATATAAGTAAACACGTCATCTTTGCAAACATAATCTCTTCAAGACTCTTCAAGAGCGTTATGTAAAACTATATTTGAAGCTTTACGTATAACTTCTATAGGAAATTTAAGTATTGCTTCTTTTAGAGCATATATACACAACTTCCTCTGCATCTTTATTAGGGTATGAATTTTTATTCATTCTCCCTTTTCGAGGAATTGGATATTTGAACCTATAAGTATGCGACACTTCATTTGGATGAAGGAATGAATTCGTCCATATCGTTGGTAGAGTTTGTAAGACCACGACTAATCCTGAAAGGGAATGAAGGAAAAAAAAATAGCATGTCAGGACATATTGCAGATTCACTGGCTACTATATTCGAAGTTTGTCCTTCAGGGACACAAATTTGAGCAAACACATTCATAGGTAACACATGTGACTTTGTTACCTTAGATGCATCATGAAATGTTCTAGAATTCAGATGAGACAACGTTAAAGTATTTCATAATATTTCTTACCCATTATTTATTATTGTGTTGTTATATCCATGATATTTCATATCATTATTTATTATAGTGATATTCTATAAGAACTTGCCTATTTCCCCATAATAATGGGAAAATTGTTTCATCAAACTGATAATCTGTAAATCTGGCAGTAAAAAGGTCACCAATTTTTGCTCCAGATAAAATCCCAATCTAAGATAAATTAACAAATGTGTGAAGGATGCTTTTTAATGCATTTTTGGGGAGGTATAATAACTTGTAATATACTCCCAAATTTTTGTAGATGGGAAACATTAGGTACTCAACCTGTCACAAGTTGTGCAAGTGAGAATCGAACCCACTAACTAGTGTCACAAGTTGGGTCTAAGATGAAGCAATTTCGCAATGTGTAAGATTGTATGTTTGCTAAACACTAGTATGCAATCAAGCACGTGCTTCCATCGACCTCCCTTTTTCTTCCTTTTTTTTATTTTTTTATTTATAATTTACAAGTCTACAATGGAAGGCATACATGGAGAAAGGTTACACACAAATGTTAGTATGAGGGAGAATATATAAGGAAAGGTAAAAAAATACTTTCAAGGGTTAGTATGGGGGCACATAAATAAGGTAAGGTAAAAAACATACAATCATCAATATGAGGAAGCATAAATAAAGAAAGGTAAAAAACATAGTTTCGATCATGCTCATAAACCTAAACCTACAGACAAAAAAACTGTGGAGATATCTTTGACTGATGTTGCAATGTACGTAAATTGCACAAAATAGGTAAGAGCAAGAGTGCTTGAATGGACACAAGGTAAGACCTATAGACAAAACAAGAGTGCTTGGGCTATTTTTCATGTTGAGCATTCAATTTCTTAATAAGCAAGAAAACTCTGCGGGAATCCAAAGTACCCCACGAGAGATCAAAGTAGTAGTAAGAAAAAAGTTGTACCAATAGAGCATACCTACAAACCACAACTTGGGCATCAGGGCATGAACACCGCAGTGTCACCAAGTCATTTTTCCAAAGGCCAAGAGAGAGACTGTTTGTTTGATTTCTGAGGTAATTTAACTTTATTGGTGATAAACTTTGTGTTATACAATTTATTTGTGTAAACTGTGAGGACAATTTTCAATCTACTTTATGGCTGGAGGTACCAAAGTTGTATATTATTTGGAACTTTACCCATTTTTTGATGTTTTTGGAGATTTGGATTGATATAAACAAATTTGTAATGTGTGTTTAACTCATCGAATACTTGAGAAGTAAACTCAACTTCACTTAATAATTTGTGTTAGTAATCTTGCGAAAGCAAGAATGCAAGTTTAAAAAGAAACATATGTAGTAATATGTGTTGCATTATCGAAATGGCCCACCAGCGGGGGAATTGGACCGCAAATGTAACCTTGGATTCTTCGTAAGTAAAACAGTGACTCAGATGTAATTTTGAGAAGATGTGGTTTAGTGATTAGTTTACTTATGAACAAGGAGTCATAAATGGCCACTAGAAAAAGAATGTGTGCGCTAAGAGGTGACTAATCGAATTCTCTATTATTTTATTCAACATTGTGGGTCCAGGGTGACCTAAACAATCTTGCCAAATAATGAGTCTATGAATCTGGGAATTTGTGATTTGTTTTAAGCTTTTGGCTTGTAACAACATATGATTCAACAACTCTGACGTCGTACCATATAATCTTAATTAGATGATATGAAATTTATTTCTAATGTAAACTTCTGACTTCAAACATTAGATGTGATGCATAAATATTCTTTATTACCATTTTATTAGTTTCAAAATGCTATCAATTCATGCATATATCATTAAAGCTTGGGAAGTTTTTTCTGGAATTGCTGGAATATAACATATTTCGGATAAATAAATGAGTACCCTTGGGTAACATAAGATGAGCTCTTCCAAAGCCTTCAATATTTTGCACATGTCCAGTTATGGTAGAAACCCTTCATACATTTCTTAAAATCTAGCGTGTAGAATATATTATGAGTTTTTCAATTTAATTTGGGTAGTGGCGCATATATCATTATCCAACATTTGCAGTTTATCATTTATACCTTTAAATAATAAAAATTTATGCAATATTGAATAAATAAATATTGTTCAAAACATGATGCACTTGATATGTTTCACAAGTAGTAGTAAAATCGTTAAAAACAATGAATTTTAAAATAGCAAGTATTTCATTGTGGCATCATATTTGACATGTAACATTGGGTTTAAATGAATTTTGAACGAGAGTATTTCATGTGACATCATATATGACATGTAGCATTGGGTTTAATGAATTTTGAACAAGATTTTTGTTTCTGATGTTAAGTGTTACAGACCACTTCTAGTGTTATGACATGAACACGTCATTACGATAAACACTTCTACTGGGTGATTGGTTACCTCTTGATGTGTTCAGATCTGTCCTCCCCTCGATGATCTCGAACCTACAAAAAATGAACCGTGGTTAAGCCAGGGACCACCGTTGTCGTGGTCGAAGGCATTCTGATGCTTAAGTAAGATATCGATGCAAGGAAAAGTAAAAACTATAAGTAAACTATAATGTGTATGTGTACCTTTCTTCCTCATTTCACCATCTCTTATAGTGAGTGTTCCCTCCCCAACTGTCCCTGCAATCGAGGGGGTAATGGAGGGAGAAGATCTCGCATAGATTTTACCAGTGCATGACTGAGTTTCTTTGGCACTTGCTTTGTTTAGGATCCAATGCTTGATTGGGCTAAGAGATGATTTCGTTTGAGTGGATCTCGGGCTTGTAACAACTCTGAAATTTGTTGTTTGGGCCTTATTGTACCGAGCTAAGCATTATGATCCGTGCCTCTTGGGCTGGCATGTCTTGGGCCTGGGCACCTGATTTATGGGCTGAACAATAGTTTGTGCGTGGGTCCGCTTGGGATTGTGCATAAGCCTTTTAGGTGCTAGGGTTATCTCATGCCACGTGTATGGCTATGATCGTATGACTAATTGATTTCTCATCAATCACTCCCCCCAGTTAATGGGGCTACATGCATTCCATTAATTCAGTGAATGTGGACTGGTGCAGTTGTACTTGGAATTGTCGCCCCTTCATTCCCCGCGTAGCATATAATGCCGACGCAACTGTTGGGTGACTTCCTTCTATGAACATCGTGCTTATATATAGGCTAGTTCTCATAGGATCAGGCATTACCAGGGGTATTGTGGAGCATGTTCTCAAATGTTCCAGAGAATGTGTTTTGGTTTCTCCAGAGGACGAAGGGGAGTCCCCATTGGTGGAGTCTCTGAATGTTCTGACATTTGCACCTTTGAGTCTTATCTAGACCTGCTATTAGAGGAAACCACCCGGTTTGAATGAGTTTTCAGTGGATCCGTTGGACTTTCGAATTTCTTTTTATGCCGTGAAGAAGTAGTACAGACTTCCCCTTAGGGGCCAAGTTTTTCTTCCATCTTCTGGTGCTCCCATGCCATCTTCCACCATCCAGTTTGGGAGATAACACCCGCAACCAACTTTGGGTGGTTGTTCCCACTGCTCCTCCCTGGCTTCACTCGTTATTAGCACCACCCTCCTCCATCATCTCATTGATAGATTAGATACTCTCGAGGCCACCCTTTATTTGTTTATATGCTACGCCCATAAACAATGTTATTTAGATCCAGCTTGGTTCATCAACCAATCGCAAGGATGGGATGGGGCCACTGATTAAACAGGTGTTGTTTGATTTTGGGCAAAGACCATTCCAAGCTCATTGCTACATTTCTTTGAAATTAATTTACAATATTTTACTATTAATTCATATTAATTTTTATTACGTGTGACTTGACAAACCCAACAAGGCATCCTCAAAATTACCAATCTACAATAGGTATTCCAAGAAGCCAAAGAATTTGGCGCACGAGGCTAACAATTAGTTATGCGCTGTATGGATAGTTGACTAAGTTAATGGTACCCCTTTAAAACATTTTCCTCGCTTCCTCTTTTTTTTCCACTCATATCTCTTTGTTGGGCGGTTAATGCTAATCATATATCACTCAAGCCCTTGCCAAGACGGCTGCACTCTTAAACAAATATTCACAAACACGATTATACTACATTCTTACAGGGACAAATTGGATTATTTGGATAAACTTTCATTGCATAAATATTCACTAAGACGGTTGGTTCTAATACATTGTTCCGAATTGTTTTAAACCGTACAATGCATGTCTTAGTCTTATTGCGTAAATATTCTTTGACTTTACTCCAAGCAAAGTAAACCCTTTAGGGATTTTCATATAGATGTTTATATCCAAATCCTCATATAAATAAAGTCATATCCATAACAAGGGAATATGTTTCGTCATACTCATTACCATATTTATATTAGAAACCTTGTGCCATGAGCCTGACAATGTCATTTTCTCATTCAATTTACTTCTAAAGATTCATTTAAGACCATTGGGATTTACCAATTTTGGTGTTTGTACTAAGTTCAAATACATCACATTTCTCAAGGGAATGCAATTCTTCTTTGATAATATGTTTTCATTTTGGACAATCATTTCTTTTTCGACATTCATAGATGGTTCATCGTTCAATAACATTTGTGTCATTGCCCGTTGATATTTTGGTAGCTACCATATAAGTAAACACGTCATTGATGACAATATCAGTTCGATTCCACATTTCAACTGAATATATTGTGATATCATTATCATGTACCTAGACTTTTTCTAGGGGATTGTGTCATTGCCCGTTGATATTTTGGTAGCTACCATATAAGTAAACACGTCATTGATGACAATATCGGTTCAATTCCACATTTCAACTGAATATATTGAGATATCATTATCATGTACCTAGGTTTTTTCTAGGGGATTTCTTAGTCATTTCAGGGACATGAACATCTAATTTTGGGTTATGGAGAAAGTGAATTTTTGTAGACATAATATCTTCAAGAGCATTATGTAAAACTGTATTTGAAGCTTTACGTACAACTTCTTCTAGAGCTTGTACAAGTTTTGCTTCTTCTGGAGAAAATATACACAACTTCCTCTGCATCTTTATTAGGGTATGAATTTTTATTCATTATCCATTTTCAAGGAATTGAATCTTTGTAACCTATAAGTCTGCCACGCTTCATTTGGATGAAGGAATGAATTCGTCCATACCATTGGTAGAGTTTGTGAGACCACGACTGATCCTGAAAGGGAATGAATGGAAAAACAAACATGTCAAGGCATACTGCAGATTCACTGGCTGCCATATTTGAAGTTTGTCCTTCAGGGACACAAATTTGAGTAAACACATTCATGGTATTTAAACCTAAAAAAATGTTTCTATCATTGTTTTGATCATGCTCATAAACCTAAAACATTGTTTCGATCATGCTCATAAACCTAGACCTGTGGAGATATCTTCGACCAATGATGCAATGTATGTAAAGTGCATAGGTAGGTAAGAGCAAGAGTGCTTGAATGGACACAAGGTAAGATCTATAGACAAAGCAAAAGTGTTTGGGCTATTTTCATGTTGTGTATTCAATTTTTTAATAAGCAAGAAAACTCTATGAGAATCGAAAGTACTCCACGAGAGATCAAAGTAGTAGTAAGAAAAAAGTTGTATGAATAAAGCATACCTACAACCCATAACTTGGGCATTAGAGCATGCACACTGCAGTGCCACCAAGTCATTTTTCAAAAGGCCAATAGAGAAACCATTTGTTTGATTTTTGAGGTAATTTAACTTTATTGGTGATAAAGTTTGTGTTATACAATTTATTGGTGTAAACTGTGACGACCATTCTCGATCTATTTCATAGCAGAAGATACCAAAGTTGTATATATTTGGAACTTTGCCCATTGTTTGATGTTTTGGAGATTTGGATTGAAATACATAGATTTATCATGTGTGTTTAACTCATCGAACACTTGAGAAGTAAACTCGGCTGCATTATCAATTGTTTGATTGGGCTAAGAGCTGATTTCGTGCGAGTGGATTTCGTGTTTGGGCCTTATTGTCCTAAGCCAAGCCCTAAGATCCATGCCTCTTGGGCTAGCGTGTCTTGGGCCTGGGCACCTGACTTACGGATTGAACAATAGTTTGTGCGTGGGTCCGCTTGGGACTGCGCCGATGCATTTTACATGCTAGGGTTAGCCCATGCCACTTGTATGACTGATTGATGTCTCATTACTTCTTATGGGGTATTTATTTATGGGTTATTTGCTATTTGACCCCCATTATTTTATATGTATATCACTTTGACACCCAAAGTTCAGTCTAATATCATTATAACCCCAAAATGAATGTGATGATACATAAAAATGACCACACTCCTGAGTCGAACACGTGTCATGATGATCTCGAGGAACTATGGGCTCAAGCATCGGCCCAACACGAATCCAGCCCAAGCGGATCTAAGCCCGCTCAACTTCAGTTCACCAAATGGACCTGGGCTCTCACAACATGCTAGGCCCACACGTCTCACTACCATCCTCAATACCCATAAGCCATCTTTAGGCAAGTATCTCGAGGATCAGCTTCGGACGGGCAACTACAATTGCTCTCTGCTTCCAACTAGGAAGCAAACACCAAAGTATCTTCCACACAGGGAAACTCCCTTCCACAGATTGCTCTTGGATTGTGAACTATCTCATGTGTATCTAGGAGTGCAGAGCTAACAGAGAACTTCCCTCTTACAGCGCGACTCTTAATTAGAGAGAGATCTCCACGAAGATTTCCTCTCTAAATTACGCCTACGATGGCCTAGTTGAATCAGAACTCCTTGCACTATAAATAAGACATGAGGTTGGTAAGCTAAGGGATGCTACAAATTCCCTGTTACAACATTACACCTTCCTCAGATCTCTGTCTGACTTTAGCATCGGAGTGTCATCGGCCACCCCATGGTGGTCTGTGGCTCACGTGCGTTACTTGTGTAGGTAAGTAGGAATATGGTCAAAGCGGGGAGCGAAAATCGACTGCATCAGTTTGGCGCAGTCCGTGGGGAACGACATAGTTCTTAACTTTACACTCAGCGTCGTCTCCTACCAAATCCCAGAGAGTTTGTGACCACTAGGTTACGCAACAACAAAAAATCAGAGGACACATCCAGCACTCAGGCCATCCTTGCGGTTCCTGTCGAGCGCGAGCAACACAGTCGCACCCCCGTGCAAATGGTAGCACTATTGAATCTCGAGCTGGATGTACGATCTATTCCCACACACCTGGACCAGTTGATGATTCAGTCGTTCATATCGATGAAGCAAAGTTTCGAAGAGACGTATTAACCCGATTCAACAATGAGTTAAACACCGTCTGCTCATGCGACGACGAAATGACCATCTTAACCTTCATTAACGATTTGCGAAAATGAGAGTTTGACAAGCTTCTGACACTGAATTTTCCAGCAAACATAGCAGATTCGAAAAATAAAGCACAATGATTCGTCATCCAGAGAGAAGAGTGGGAGAAGACCAAAACCGATGAGCTTTCGATCAACAAGATACATGCGTTTTACGGAGCACATTCAGAGTTCGAACTGTCCAACAAGTTCAGAAAAAAGGCTCTCCGAGGCTTGAGGATTCAAGTTGTACGTGATGGACAACTGACACCACATGGTCAGAAGCAGGGCTCATCCGCACCGCTGGCATTCACACAGAAGAACCTCCAAGGCGTACAAATCTCGTATGATGATGCCTAGGTGGTGACAGTTTCCCTTGCGAGATGGGAGGTAAGAAGATCCCTGGTCGATACTGGGAGCTAGATGAACGTCTTGTTCCTCTGTACATTCCACAACATGCAGCTGGTTGAAACGACCTTAATCCCTGATAGTCGTCCAGTGATCAACTTCAGTGGTGAGAAATAGTTCCCCGTAAGAAATATACAACTAACGATAACAGCGGGAAAACAACCGACTCATAAAACCTTGTTCCAAGAGTTCATATTGATCGACACGCCTTCAGCGTACAATGTGGTTCTCGGCAAACCCTGGTTATATCAAATGGGGGCGGCGGTCTCCACCCTGCACCAGTGTGTGAAGTATCCTACGAACCAAGCGATCAATACATTGAAAAGAGACCAATCAGTGCCCAGAGAATGCCAATAATGATGACTTTTCCATTCGGCGATCCTCAACTGTCAGTCAACCCAAAGGCCTAGGCTATCCTTCGCCCAACTCGAGGCCTAAGAGAGGAACAACCAACACTGGGTGATGAGGCACCGGTAATCCCTCGAGGTAGGCCCAATGTCAGACAACTAGAGAAAGAAACCATAACGGTCTACCTAGACAACCCTCGGAACAGTAAGGCCATCCAGATCGGCTCCCGCTTAAACAATGAAGTTGCGAAGCAACTTACGGAGCTACTGCAGCATAACCAGGACATATTCACTTGGACTATCCATGATATGGTGGGGATTGACCCTTCAATAATCACCCATCGCCTTGAAGTAGATCCCTCGAAGAAAACAGCCAGGCGAAAAAAAGGGTCGTGGCACCCGAAAGAAACGGTATCATAAATGACGAGGTACAACGTTTACTCGACGTGGACATAATCAAGGAAGCACGATACCCCGACTGGCTGGCAAACACCGTTCTTGTAAAAAAGAAAAATGGAAAGTGGAGGAGTGTGCGTAGACTACACTGATCTAAACAAAGCCTGCCCCAATGACAACTTCCCACTCCCCCAAATCGATCAGATCGTAAACGCCACATCAGGACACAACCTCCTCAGCTTTATGGACGCATATTCTGGCTACAATCAAATATTAATGCACCCCCAGATCAAGAGAAAACCTCTTTCGTGACGGAAAAGGGAATACACTGCTATAGGGTGATGCCATTCGGCTTAAAGAATGCTGGGGCTACCTATCAATGATTGGTTAACCAAATGTTCAAGCAACAGATCGGTAGAAATATGGAAGTATACATCGATGACATGCTGGTAAAAAGTTTTCGCAGCCTCGAGACCTTGCCGAAGCATTTGACCAACTCAAGAAATATCGGATGAAGCTCAACCCACAAAAGTGCATGTGCGGAGTCAATTCTAGGAATTTCCTAGGCTATATAGTTAACAGAAGAGGAATCGAGGCCGATCCGAAATAGATTCAGGCTCTTCTCGATATGAAGTGCCCATCTAATATCAGAGAAGTTCAGAGCCTGACAGGGAGGGTAGCAGCACTAAGCAAATTTATATCAAAGTCGTCTGACAAATGCCTCCCCTTTTTCAAAATACTAAGAGGGAACAAAGGATTTTCGTGGAGCAAGGAATGGTAAGAAGCCTTTCAGAACTTTAAAACATACATGGGGAGTCCAGATCTACTCTTGAAGCCCGCGATAGGTGTAACACAATACTTGTACTTGTCTGTTTCCAAACACGCTGTCAGTTCAACCCTCGTACATGATGACCATGGAACCCAGAGGCCAGTATACTACACCAGCAAAATCTTTGTAGAAGTAGAAGCACACTATCCGGACCTGGAAAAGTTAGCTCTGGCATTAGTCGTATCTCCAGGAAACTGAGGCCCTATTTACATAAACCCACTCCATAACGGTCCTAACCAAACACCAACTCCGCTCAATATTACATAAACCCGAGCTTCTGGTAGGATGGTGAAACGGTCAGTAGAACTTGGGCAATTTGACATAAACTACGCTCCAAAAACCGCCATCAAAGCCTAGACGCTCGTGGATTTTATTGCAAAATTCACCGGCAGAGAAGAATCGAAAATAGGCTATCAACTCACAGAATCCGGTGTCCAAGCTTGGACCCTACGCTACGATGAATCTTCAACTGATAAGGTGAGTAGAGCAGGGATCACTCTCCGCCCCTAGTGGCTTCACCCTCGAAAATGTCGTCAGATATGGTTTCCCCGCTTTAAACAATGAGGCCGAATATGAAGCCCTTCTGCCAGGCTTAAAGCTAGCTTTGGGGATCGGCATAGATCACCTAATAACATACAACGACTTAAGACTAGTAGTCAACCGGGTCAAAAAAGATTTCAATAGCAAAGATCCGCACACGATAGCCTGCCGCAACAAGGTACTCGGCGTGATGAGAAAGTTCAAGAACTGTCAGCTCACACAGTGTCACCGAGATGACAACCAGAAGGCTGACGAGCTAGCAAAAGTAGCCCCGGCCTCCAGCGGCCTCATCAAATATTAGGATAAATCAAGCCTCAACGAAGAAGAACATGAGAATATCTGTGTCGCGGAGACACAACCCAATTGGATGACTCCGATACTAGAATATATAGCATAAGGAGCCTTACCAACAGATAAGGTCGAAGCGCGAAAACTTAAAAACAGAGCGCGTGGTATACTCTCCTAAACGACAAATTATACAAGAAATCGGTAACAAGGCCACTGCTTCGATGTCTATCGCCCCCAGAGGCTAGAAAAGTCTTGGAAGCTATCCACAACGACATATGAGGGAATGACCCAGGCGGGAGAACCCTGGCCCACAAGGCTTTGACTTTAGGGTACCATTGGCCGACCAAGTGCGACAAATGTCAGAGGTTCACACCATACACCCACATGTCGGCTCAGTCACTAACTCCAATGACTAGTCCATGGCCGTTTGCGAAATGGGGAATGGACATCGTTGGACCTCTTCCGACATCTGTTGGTAAAAATTTCCATCTTTTCGCCGTCGACTACTTTACCAAGTGGGTCAAGGTCAACCCCTATCCAAAATAGGGCAGGCCCAGATAAAAAATTCTTATGGGCCGCCATTGTTTGAAGATTTGGCATCCCCAGAGTACTGTTCAGCGACAACAGAACCCAGTTCGAAGGTAGCAAGGTCAAAGAACTGTGGAAAAGAGTGGGCGTGAGACAACACTTCTCCTCGCCAGGACACCCCCAGGCCAACGGCAAGGCAAAAGTTACCAACCGGACTATCCTAGAATCCATCAAAAGAAAACTCGATGCAGCCAAAGGAAAACGGGTTCCAGAGCTACCAAGAATACTCCGGGCATATCAAACAACCAAAAAAATCCCTACCGAATGACACCCTTCGCCCTATCATACGGGTCAGAAGCTATGGTTTCGGTAGAGCTTGAGGTGCCAACCTTCCGGACAGAAGAATTCAGACCGGATGAGAATGATAAAGCCTTACGCGTGGGACTAGACTTCCTCGACAAAAACAGGATCTGACCTCCACCAAGATAGCCGCCTACCAACAACGAATGGCGCAATACTACAACAAGAAGGTCAAGCCACGCAAATTCAAGGTGAGAGACTGGATACTGCGGAATACTCAGCAAAACACCAAAGAAGCCGGGGCAAGAAAGCTAAATCTGAATTGGGAAGGACCTTACAGAGTTGCTAAGGTTAACAGGCTGGGAACATACTGGTTGAAAGACGTCGACGCCGACGGGTTAAAACGACCATGGAATGTAGAGCATCTCAAAAAGTATTATCAATAAAATATTTAGCTTTTACCAAAACTTCCACTGCTGTCTGTTACAACCCTCGCTAATCCCGGTTACGGCCAAACTTAGACATTTACCCAAAGCCTAATCCGCTCCACACGAGTCACGACGACTGAGGAAGTGGGAGTCTAGTCAGCGCTTGTCCGCTGATGAGGATGACTCGCCAAAGGATCATTGCTCTCAATGATCGCCGAATTAGCCAGGTAAGCTTAGTCAGTTCACGACTAATGACGATGGCTTCTGGTGCCCAAAGCCTAATCCGCTCCGCACAGGTCACGATGACTGAGGAAGTGGGAGTCTAGTCAGTGCTTATCCACTGGTGATGATGACTCGCCAAGGGATCATTGCTCTTGATACAGACAATGGTAGCCGAATTAACCAGGTAAGCTTAGTCAATTCGCGGCTGATGACGTCGATTTCTGGTGTCCAAAGCTTAATACCCTCTGCGCAGGTCATGATGGCTGAGAAAGTGGAAGTCTAGACAGCGCTTGTCCACTGGTGATGACGACTTGCCAAGGGGTCATTGCTCTTGATACAGACAATGGTTGCCGAATTAGCCAGGTAAGCTTAGTTAGTTCGCAGCTGATGACGTCGATTTTTGGTGTCCAAAGCCTAATTCGCTCCGCACGGGTCACGACGGCTGAGGAAGTGGGAGTCTAGTCAGCGCTTGTTCGCTGATGGAGACAACTCGCCAAGGGATCATTGCTTTCAATGATCGCTAAATTATCCAGGCAAGCTTGGTCAATTTGCGACTGATGACGACGATTTCTGGTGCCCAAAGCCTAATCCGCTCAGCGCGGGTCACGACGACTGAGGAAGTGGGAGTCTAGTTAGCGCTTGTCCAGTGATGGCGACGACTCGCCAAGGGATCATTGCTTTCAATAATCGCCGAGATAACCATGCAAGCTTAGTCAGTTCGTGACTGACGATGATGACTTCTGGTGCCCAAATCCTAATCCGCTTCGTGCGTTCCAAAGTATATACTCTCTCGTGAACCACCTCTACTTCCGTCCCAGCAACAAACGCGTGGCTCATATGAGACATACCAAGCATAAGATACTTCAAACCCTTGTCCAAACGCTATTCCAGCGTATCCTCCTCGGATTTTGGAGCGTGGTCCATCAACCAGCTGTGACGCCTGCTTATATGCTTCCTCAAAACATACTCAATATCCACATCTTGGTGCTAGACATGTGAGTTCATCTACACCAAGTCTGGTGCGAACAAACTTATCTGTGCATCAGGATAAAGCTTACCCCGATCAAGAATTATTCCAACGCACACCCAATTAATGTAGCGTGCGGCTCAAGCAACGATTCAGACTCAATCATCATGAGCGTCGCATCCCTTCAAGAGATGACTTTGTGAACCGATGTGATGACCCACTAACTCGGGGGGAGTAGCTAAGATACATAGAAATGGTCACACTCCTGAGTCGAACACGTGTCATGATGATCTCGAGGAAATACGGGCTCAAGCATCGGCCCAACACGGATCCAGCCCAAGCTGATCTAAGCCCGCTCAACTTGAGTCTGCCAAGCGGACTCGAACTTCCAAAGCATGCAGGCCCACATGTCACACAACCATCCTCAATACCCATAAGCCCTTTTTAGGCAAGTATCTTGAGGATCAGCTTCAGACGGGCAACTACAACTGCTCTCTGCTTCCAACTAGGAAGCAAACACCAGAGTATCTTCCACATAGGGAAACTCCCTTCCACGGATTGCTCTTGGATTGGGAACTATCTCCCACGTATCTAGGAGTGCAGAGCTAATAGGGAACTTCCCTCCTACAACACGTACGACTCTTTATTAGAGAGAGATCTCCACGAAGATCTCCTCCCTAAACTACGCTTACGATGACTTGGTTGAACCAGGATTCCTTGACTATAAATAAGACATAAGGTTGGTAAGCTAAGGGACACTACAAATTCTCTGTTACATCATTACACCTTCCTCAGATCCCTGTCTGACTTTAGCATCGGAGTGCCATGGGCATCCCCACGAAGGTTTGTGGCTCACGTGCGTTACTTGAGCAGGTCAGCAGGAACATGGTCAAAGCAAAGAGCGAAAATAGACTGCATCAGAATGGATACCATCCAGTCATGGATGTGGAATGGTAAGACCAAAGTTGAGACTAAAGTGACCTCACTTAAAAATCACGCGATTTTCACGTGCAATGGCAAAGCTTTCCACTGACGGAAGTTGTTAACTTTCCTTGGCGAGGACATGTTCAAATTTAGTTGTTTGAGTCTTTTTCTATAAATACATTGTTTTTATGCTTCTACAGTTTCAACACATCTCTTAAAAGGTAAAACCAAATTTGGTAGATTCTGCGAACAACAAGCATAAAGTGTTGCACCGTTCTGAAACAAACCTTCCCCAGATGATTCCAAGGTATGTACTTCAATTTCATACTTGTTTGTTACATAACTTTTAATGGGTGCCAAAGACAATATCTGAATAAACAGCGGGGGTTAAATTGATGTTTATGCTATAAACAATGGGGATAGAAACTGTATGTGATATCCATGACCTACAAAACTTGTTCATACTCTAGGTTTGCCTAAGTGTAACAGACAATAATAATGTTATGGTTTTGAATGTCAGTTCGTCATATAACCACATTATCCAATGCATGGCATAATGATATCATTTATCATAACATGACAAATAACTAGGGGTGGACACGAGATAGAATGGGATGGAATGGACCTCATCTCTATTCCATCCCGTTCGTTTGGAATCGGGACGGATAAACCTCATCCCAACCTCGTCCTATCCCAAACGTGTTTGGGACGGGGCAGGATGCGATCATCAGGCAATAATTTTTTTTGCTACTACGTGTATACTGAACAAGATTCTCACACCCTGCATTTGTATTCAGTAAGTTACATGGTAATTTCTTTCCTTATTCCCCACACAATGGATCCAAATGAATCCAGCCTGTAAAGTTTTAGTTTCTATTTTGATTTCTGTCTTTCATTAGCCACCTTTGCTTTCTCCTTTCTATTTTTTTTTTTCATTTGCTTTTCCTTCTCTTCAAAAAAATGACAACAACTATGATAAAAACCCTGAGATTCATATTTCAATCTCATATTGGTTGAAATCTTAATGCCTCATTTGAGCAGTGTTCTAAGAAGTTTCGTGACCTTCACTTTTGGGGAAGGAGATAGGGAAGTTACCTTTGTCTTAATGGAACAACATCTTGCTTGAATTTTGGATTTACTAAACACACACTCAACTCTACTGAAGTTTTCATGGTAATGGTGAGAGAAGATAATAGAATAGAATAGAGAGTTGGGGTTTTAGGGGTGTTTGGGTGAAGTAGGGATATAATAGTCCCCAAACCCTCTTAACAAAATCAAAGAAACCCCTCAAACTAACTAGCACTAACAATAGATGATGATGGTGATGATCAAACCTATTGGAGGAGAAATTAGTTTAGGAAAGAGAGAAAGAAATGAATCAGTAGTTGCATTGTGGTAAAGGAAGAGGAGGTCCGTTCCTTACGAGAGAGAGGACTTCACTGGAGTGTTTAAGCTTCTTCAAAAGGAGATCTCATTTGGAAGACAAGACGAAAGCGATGGAAGGAGAAATCGTTGTAAAATGCATAACATAAAAGAACATAGAAGAGAGGAATAAACTGAACAATTGAAGATGAGCGTTCTAATCTAAGTTTATCTCCACACTCCACAGTCACCGAGTTTTAACTTCTAAGTTAAGTTCTAGCCTAAGTTTGGGACGAGACGGGATGAACGGGATTGAAAATCTTTATCCCGATCCTATCCCACTCTAGATCAGGACAGTACGGGATCGAGATGGGTTTGATCAATCCCAAAAATACCTAAAAAAATCGGGAGGAGATCAAGATCGCAAGATGGGATTCCCACCCCTACAAATAACATCAAAAAAAAACAAAAAAAAAACACCATCTTTATCCCAACACCATCAAAGTGTTTGTACCACCAAAGTAACATCACTTGTCATCCTAATACTAAATTTCTTGTCACCCTAACACTAAAATGCATCTACCACACCAAAATGCCAACATAAGTCCAAAATCCCTTTTGTGTATTTTATCAAGTCTTTAGCTTTCATTGCCTTTAAAAGCACACAACAAAACAAAGTTAGAACATGCATTTGTGCTTTCTAAGGTCGGTTGTTAACCTAATTGAATAATACACCATCTTCTAGTTGATGTTGTACCACTGCCCTTGTTATTGGCCTTGTGCATCACCTTGTGATTGAGTGAGGCATCTGCTTGGAGTGTATTGGCTATCTTGGGAAGGCATAGGTGCAAAAGGGCCTTCACATTGGCTACCTTGTGTGACATTTCTTCTACCGTTCTTTTTTACCACCCCCCCCCCCCCCCCCCCCCCCCAAAAAAAAAAAAAAAAAACCACCTACAGTAATCTTGTTTGTTTTAGCAATTGGCCTGAATGGGGTGATGTTAGTCAAGTCTGTTACTTGACTATCAACACTTTGTCTATATTGCATGCTAGGACCTTCAACCAAATTGTTTGTCTTCCCTGCTGCACGTGGCCCTTTGGATGTTGTTTTATTTTGTCCTTGAAGCTTACATTTGCTATAAATTTTTGTTTGTTATTTGCATGGCAATGGTTCATCAGGATCTCTCATTCTCTTCAATCTTGGTCTCCCAGAATGCCTAACAAGTGGTGGTGGATTGACATTGTGTTGGAGCTGTGAATGCACCAAGTTGATAAACATTACTAATAGATAATGTGAGCATGAGTTGTTTATAGAGTTAAGAATGCATAATAGGTTAAAGAATGCATAAATATAAATAATTTATGTCTTACATCACCCTAATAGTCTGGATTTTCATTAGCTGTATATAATCCTCATTAGCTGCAATTAATATATGAACACTTGAAGAATGGATCAACAAAATTGCAAAAACCATGCAATTTATATTGTTTAAGGTCATTTGCAATAAAGTATTGATGCATAACATGTGGCTGAAATAATTGAAGACATAATGGACCGATAAAAGACAAAAGGATGCAACCTAAATTTACAGATTTGGCGTCCAAGCTTGGAATAAGGCATGCAATACCTTTTTGGAAAGGGAAACGACATTACAAGTACTAAGTCACTGCTACGCCGTGTTGTATGGTGGATTTTTTGAGATCGTTTAGGTTTCCAAAACAACACTTTAATGTTTTGGAATAGAATTTTAGTTTCTATTTTCCAAATAATATTTTTGTTTTGTTTCTAATAGGATTATAGTTTATTTCTCAATAGACCTTGGATTTTCAAAGGCAACTAGGACAATAAAAGGTTGAGTTAGGTCTTTAAATTGCTCTCATGTATTGCTTAAAGAATTATTCAATCAATTGTTATTCAAAGAACATTTATGTTTATATATTTTCTGGTGGATTTAAGATTGTTCTATCTTGTGTTGTGTCAAGTGGCACCAGAGCGGGTTTCTCCCCTCATTCTATATTTGATTCATATCCATGGGTGATCGTGGTGAAGATATCTTCCCTATTACTCGAGCAGATTTGGATGCCCCGAATGCTCGCATAGTTGCACTGACTAACAAATTCCGGGAGATTTGTGAGTTATTATGACAAGTTGTCGGAGGAAATACCGGAAGTAACAATGGAGGAGATAATAGAGGCAATAATTGAATAAGCGATTGTGGGGAAAACAAAAGAAAACTTCCTATTCAGGAGAGCGAATCTGAATCAAAGGAGGAAGTCGAGGAACCACTGCCAGACAATTATCCGAATCATCAAAATAATCGTTACCGCCACAATAAATTTGATGACTATCAGATCAAAGCTGACATGCCAAACTTTTCATAGAATTTGAAAGTTGAAGATTTTCTTGACTGGGTTGTGGAAATAGAGAGATTTTTCGAGATCATGAAGGTTCTGGAAGCTAAGATGGTTGTTTTCTGATTAAAAGCTTCTGCAGTTGTTTGATGGGATCAACTACAAAATACCCATCAAAGACAAGGAAAGAATCAAGTTCAAACATGGAGGAAGATGAAACAGCTTCCGATGGATCATTTTTTACCTGTTGATTATGAGCAGGTTCTATACCGTATGTACATTAGTTGTGTACAAGGTATGAAAACAGTAACAAAATATATAGACGAGTTCATGTGATTTGTAGAACGTAACCACCTGACAGAGATAGAAAATCATAAGGTTGCAAGGTATGTGAACGGACTACAACCTTACATTCAATAAAAAATTGGGTTGGACTCTATATGAGGCCATTAACATGGCGTTGAGGGAAGAACTAATGGAAAAAAAGAGGCGTTAGACTTCCTTTTGAAGGAATACGACAAAATATTCAGATGGCCATGTTGTTTCACCTGCAGATGAAGGGAAAATTGTACGACATAGCCCTTGGAGGATCAAAACCTGCAGATTTTTCTTTTCAAGGATCTAGGAAAGTGAGCAGTAATACTATCAATAGTAGACAGAACAAAAATAAAATTTAAAGGGAGAATCCATATGCCATTACAACATACATTTGTTATAGGTGCAACAAACCTTAACACCATTTTAACATCTGTCCTGAGAGAAAACAAGCCAATTTACTGAAGGTTGACAATGAAAATCATGTCGAAGGGGATTTCGATGATGACTATGCAGGGGTTGAATTCGTAGTCGAGGACGACATGGAAATGCTTGATTTGGTCTTACAGCGAGTGTTGTTGGCACCAAATAAAAAATGTTGTTGGCACCAAAAGAAAAAGGGCAACGACATAGCATTTTTTGATCACTCCGTTCAATCAAGAATAAACTATACGATGTGATTGTAGACAAGGGGAGCTGTAAGAATTTTGTGTCAAAGAAATTGGTGGAGTACTTACAGCTGCCTACAGAGCCACATAGTGCACCATATTCACTTGGATGGGTGAAGAAATGACCATTCGTTTGTGTTGCTGAGATGTGTCACGTGCCATTATCCATTGGTAAGCATTACAAAGATGATGTATTATGTAATGTGATCAATATGGATGCTTGCCATATTGTATTTGGTCATCCTTGGCAATATGATGTGGATACTACATTGGAGGGTCGTGACAATATTATTATTTTTAGTTGGAAAAACAATAAAATTGATATGGCTACTATATCAGAATATGAAAGTTTGCCTAAAAGAAATTCTAGTGTTCTGACTTTGACTGACAGTGAGCGCGAGATTACTGAGTCAATCAAAGAATCTAATGTTTTCTATCTCGAAGTAGTAAAATGATTGTTGGCAGCAAACAAAAAAGAAAAAAAAAGTTCCTATTGAAGTGCAACAATTGTTGGGCGAATTTGAGGAAATTATTTCAGAAGAGTCTTCTCTAGGGTTTTCACTTATGAGAGATATACAACACCACATAGATTTGGTCCCCGGTGTTAGACTACTGAATCTGCCTCATTACCGTATGAACTCGAAGAAGAATGAAACTCTGCAAGAGTAAACTGAGGAGTTGTTGAAGAAAGGATTTATAAGGGAGAGTATGAGTCCATGTCCAGTACCTGTCCTCCTAGTTCCAAAGAAGGATAATACTTGGCGAATGTGTGTAGATAGCCGGGCAATCAAAAAAATCATTATAAAATACATGTTTTTATGCCTCGTTTTGAAGACATGTTAGATGTGCTTGAGGGTTAGAAGGTGTTCACAAAGCTAGACCGGTGAAATGGATATCACAAGATTCGAATCAAGCCCGGAGATGAATGAAAAACAACTTTCAAGAGCATGGATGGATTGTACGAGTGGTTGGTGATGCCATTCAGATTGTTCAATGTAGCTAACACCTTTATGAGAGTTATGAATCAGGTAATTCATCCGTTTCTCAATTCCATTGTAGTATTTTAGTTTGAACTGATCTACATCAAAACCAAAACGGAACACCTAGTTCATTTGAGGAAAGTCTTAGGTGTATTAAAAGAAAATAAGTAGTTTTTTAATATGAAGAAGTGTACTTTTTGCACACATAGGCTGTTGTTTTTGGGTTTTGTTATTGGTGAGGATGAAATACATTTGAATGATGCAAAGGTGAAAGCAATCCGTGAATGGCCATCTCTAAAGTCAGTTTATGAAATGAGAAGGTTCTACGGGTTAGCAACTTTTTACAGGTGATTCGTGAGGCATTTCAGTACTATTGCAACACCTACGACAGAGTGTTTGAAGAAAGGCAAGTTCAAATGGGGGATGAGCAAGAAAAAAGCTTTGCCCTTATCAAAAAAAAATTTGCACTCCTCCGGTTCTAGCTCTCCCTAATTTTGAGAAAGTTTTGAGGTTGATTATGATGCAGTGGCATGGGAATAGGAGCCGTGCTCAATCAATAGAAGAAACCAGTAGACCCTTGTTTTCTGAAATTTTCTGAAATATTAAACGAAGCCTGACAAAAATTGAGTACTTACGACCAAGAGCTGTATGCGGTTATTAGAGCTTTGAAGCAATGAGAACACCACTTTCTTCAGAGGGAGTTTGTTTTGTATAGAGATCATCATTCTCTGAAGTTCATCAACAGCCAGAAAAATATTGATTTGATGCATGCAAGGTGAGTGAATTTTCTGCAGAAATTTTCTTTGTCATTAAGCACTAATTTGGTCATGCACTAATATTCTTTGTCATTAAGCACTAATATTGTTTTGAATCGGGTTGCTCATGCACTTAGTAAGAAGGCTTTTTTGTTGATTACCCTTGCCTAAGAAGTTGTGGGATTTGAATGCTTGAAGGAATTATATGAACCCGATGATGATTTTAAATAAATTTCGGCAAAATGCGTTAATCATGAACCAGTGGCAAATTATCTTCTCATTGAAGGGTACTTGTTGATTATCTTCTCAGTGAAGGGTACTTGTTCAAAGGCAATAAGTTGTGTATTCCTATCTTTATCTTACGCGAGAAACTGATTCGAGATTTTCATGGAGGATGATTGAGTGGTCACTTGGGTCGAGATAAAATTGTAGCCAGCTTGGAGGAGCGATTTTATTTGCCTTGGCTGAAATATGATGTGGGGAATATTGTGAGAAAATGTTATACTTGCTAGGTTTCCAATGGACAAGTTCAAAACACAGGACTTTACATGTTTTTGCCTAATCCTGAAGATATTTGGCAAGAACTTGCTTTGGATTTTATGCCCGGATTACCCGAACACAAAGGGGTGTTGCTTTTATTTTTGTTGTAGTTGGCAGGTTTTCTAAAATGATGCATTATATAGCATGCAAGAAGACAACTAATGCATCCCAAGTAGCCAAACTGTTTTTAAAAGAGATTGTTCGTTTGCATGAAGTTCCTAAATCTATTACTTATGATCTTGATACAAAGTTTTTGAGCCATTTTTGGATTACTTTGTGGAAGTTTTTTGGCGCTATTTTGAATTGGAGTAAGCACTGCTCACCGCAGATAGACGGTCAAACTGAAGTTACAAATCATACTTTGGAAAATATGGTTTGCAATGTTTGTAGTGAAAAACCAAACAGTGAGATAATGGGATTATGCACTTTCATTGGTGGAGTTTGCTTACAACAATGCAGTCCACAATGCAACGGAAACATTACCATTTTTCATTGTTTATACAGTCGTTTCTAACCATGCAGTGGACTTGGTGAAGCTGCCTAGAGCCCAGGTAATAAGTGTTGCTACAACATATGGCTGAACATGGTACAGTTAAACAAATTGGAGAAGACTAATGCCAAATATAAAGCTGCAGCAGACAAACACATAAGAGTGAAGGTGTTTGAAGAAGGAGATTTTGTGATAGTGTTTTTGATAAAGGAAAGGTTTTCAATGGGCACATATGGAAAGTTGCAGTTAAAGAAGTATGGTCCTTACAAGGTACAAAGGCGAATCAATGACAATGCATATATTATCGACTTGCCTGATTCCATGGGAATTTCCAACACTTTCAATGTTGTTGATTTGTACGAGTTCTATGAGGATGAGGGTATTTATCCTGACAATAACTCAGGGTCGAGTTTTTAAGAAGTGGAAGGGACTAATGTAGAATATATGGCTGAAATAATTGAAGACACGATAGACCGATGAAAGACAAAAGGACGCAACCAAAATTTATAGATTTGGCGTCCGAGCTCGGAATAAGGCATGCAATATCTTTTCGGAAAGGGAAACGACGTTATGAGTGCTAACTCACTGTTATGCCGTGATGTATGGTGGATTTTAAGTGTTTCAGATCGTTTAGGTTTCAACAACAACACTTTACTGTTTTGGAACAAAATTTTAGTTTCTATTTTCAAATAGTATTTTATTTTCCAAATAGTATTTTAATTTTGTTTCTAAAAGGATATAGTTTATTTCCCAATAGACCTTGGATTTCCAAAGGCTACTAGGACAATCCAAGGTTGAGTCAGGTCTTTAAATCACTCTCATGTATTGTTCAAAAAATTATTCAATCAATTATTATTCAAAAAACCTTTGTGTTTTTATCTTTTCTTGTGGATTCCAGATTGTTCTATCTTATGATGCGTCAAGTATATATTATAAAACCATGCAATTTCTATAATTTTCAGTACATTAATAAAAAAAATATAGGGTGATACTGGTACTAGTTGAAGTTGCATTGAAAAATGACTGATAATGTATGCACACAAGGAATCCTTGTAATCTGTCATTTTCTACAATAACAAGTCAAATTCTGCAAGCCAACTGTCCAAGAACCTCCATAGGAATTAATAGTAGAATATAACCCAAAGCTTGGTTCCCTCAATGGTGTAGTCATTGTAAGTTTTCTTCATTTCCTTAAGGGGGGTGTATTGTATATGGATTCTTATAGAATTGATAAATAATTTGAAAAGTCCATGGACTCTTTAAATTGTCCACAGACTCTTTAAATTGTCCACGGACTTCTGTTGATTTCTTAAATCCATAGACTTTTGCTACAGATTTTCTAGAGATTTATGAAAATCCACGGACTTTGTATGAACGACTTTTACAGATTTCTAATTATTTGCAAGATAAAAAAGAAGTTGATAAATAGTGATGAAACAAAAAAACGTCCGCATATAATTAACAAAAGTGAGAGATACATGTGCTAAATGGTTTAACAACAAGGTAATTTGTGGTTCACTCCAGGTGGCTCGAGCACAAGCGACTTGAGTAATTGAAGGGCTTCATCGGAGATTTCATTAGATTGTATTCTCTTTCTCTCATAGAGAAGGTCCTAACTTTCATGTCATTAATTGTTTTGAGAGATGATGTTATCTCTGTTTCTGCTGCACTTTTATGCATTAATTCAATGCCCTTTCTTCTGAAACAATGATTATTTGTACACATAACAAGGATTTTATATTTCTAAGGAATGTGTATAAGTTTTTTAATGTCATTTTCTCAAGCTTTATTCGACAACTCTGTAATCTTACCAAAATGTGTTCAAAATAAATTCAGGATCCACAGAAATTACAGATTTTTGCAAGGTTGAGATATCAAATTTCATAGATCAAAATGAAAATTTTGAATTGCACTGAAGGTGATAAAAATAGATCCACTTTCACTCATCCATAAGTCAAAATTGTGCATATCAGCGACCAAATCAAAACAAACAAAAAACATAAAGTCTCAAACAACCCAGAAAAAAAAAAATTTAGTTCGAAGAACCAATCCATGTATTTGCTTCATGAAAGTTGAAACTCTACTCTATTTCCAACCCCTAATGTAAACCCAATTTCGCAAAAAATAAATGGAAAAGCTTATGAATAGCTCCACACAGATCTTGCATTTCTCCAATTAGAATGAGTAAGATGGGAGTGAAAGAAATGGAAATAATGTTGGAAGAGTAAGAGTAACCTCCTGCATCGTCTTTGATTCCACCGGGTGAGCCTCCAAGAGAGGGACTTCGACGAGCTCCTCCACCGGATGCTTGAGTTGAAGTGGACTTGGACTTGATGTTTGAAGACTTCACATTCGAATTTACTGAAAGTGGTCTCTCTAACTTCACCGATCCCTTCGATCTACCACCATTTCTCAAACCACTTGAACCCATGATTCCTTCCTTCCTTGCTTGCTTATTCTTTCAAACTCTTCACACCATTAAAAGATCCAAAAACCAGAGCAAGCCAACGAGAGGTTTCGATTTAAAGGTGAAATTATTTTTATGAGAGAGAGAGAGAGCAGTTTTTTAAAAGAAATACGAAGAAAGAAAGGGAAAAAGGGGTCCACTGATGAGTCTGCTTTACGAAGACCGGAGGGAGAGAACACTACTTATGCAAAGATAGAAAAAGAATCGAGAAAACAAGAGGATGGGAACCAACCTCTTCGCGGCTGGCATAAGAAATAACTTTGAGAGACTTTTTTTCACGTTGAAATCTTTGATATGGAGGCTGGCAAATTATTGAACTTTGTTATTTATACCTAACACTACAAAGTCCATGAGAATCCATGATTTTCCAAATCCATAAATATGAATGATATTTTGAATACCCTAAAACTTTTGTGGACTTTTTGAAATCCATATTGAATACCTCTAGACTTTGTGGATTTCAGAAAGACTTTTTAAAATCCTGATTGAATACCCCTAGACTTTTGTGGACTTTTTAAAATCCAAATTGAATACACTTGGATTTTCAGAATCCATGGAATTTATTAAATTGCCCACAAAATCCAGATACAATACACCCCCCTCCGCCCAGTAACTAATCTAGGCGTCTCTCTACTGCCTAGCGCCTAGGCGGCTGCCCAGGCCGCCTTTTAGAACACTGGTTCCTATCATGATAATCCAATTTATATTCGTGGTGCATTTCAACTAAGATTTACCAACTAGATTCAACCCTACTTGCCTACAAAGCTTTGGCATTAACTTGTAACCGTCAACAAAACCATTATAAATCGTCTCATTGTTGGAGTTTGTATAGAAAATAACAAATATTGAAGAAAGGATGTATCTAAATTAAGAAATGATGTATCTTTTGCACTTCAAGCCTTGTTTTGAATTAAGAAAGGATGTGTCTAATCAACCCACCCTTTTGTTCTTTATATATTGAAGAGAAAAATGAGTTCTTCAACACATTAATTTTTTCTGAAGTTATTCATTTTTTTTTCACTTCTGAGAGAGATCGCATTCGGTAAATTCGCCAGAGCCAACACCCTTGTGCTACGGTGTTGGTATTAGATAGTTGAATCCTGGTAGTCAGACGCCTAAAGAACTACAACACTGAGTAGGGGCGAATTTTGTCTATAGGACATAGCGTATCCGCTAGCCTCTATCTACAAATCGAAACGTACCAACTCCGCCAATTCAAGATAGTGATTTCGCAAGCCTCTATCTGCAATACAAGTTAGTAGATTTATTTATTTTATTTGATTTCGTTGTAATCAATTTATAATTTTTTGTTATATTATTTATTTCATATAAATTTATACATTGTTTTGATTGTTCTCCAACAATTTATAGACAGAAAGTTATGGAACAATCAGTGAAGATTTGTAAGCTTGTAAAGTCTCTTTATGGACTTAAACAAGCACCTACACAATGACATGAAAAGTTTGATCATACAATGATATCACATGGATTTCAGATCAATGAATGTGATAAATGTGTTTACATCAAACAATTTGACAATGGTTATATTGTTATTGTATGCTTGTATGTTGATGACATGCTCATCATGGGACCAAACTTGGATATCATAAACTCAACTAAGAAATTATTGAACTCGAGTTTTGATATGAAAGATATGGGTAAAGCTGATGTAATTTTGGGAATAAGAATTCTAAGAAATAATGATGGCTACATACTTACCCAATCACATTATGTGGAAACAATTTTGCGTAAATTTGGTCATTTTGATAACAATCCGGCTAAAACACCTTATGATCCAAGTTTCAATCTCAAGAAGAATAAGGGAGAAAGTGTCTCTCAATTGGAATACTCGCGTATCATTGGGACACTACAATACATTACAAATTGTACTAGACCGTATATTGCTTACTCAGTAAATAGATTGGCTAGATATACTATCAAACCATCAAAGGACCATTGGGTAGCTTTGGTAAGAGTATTGTGATACTTGAAGTTCACAATCAACTATGGATTACATTATACAAAATATCCTCCAGTTTTGGAAGGATATACAGATGCTAATTGGATATCCGGTAAAACGGCAAAATCCACAAGTGGATATGTATTTACACTTGGTAGGGCAACAGTGTCGTAGAAATCACAAAAACAAACGTGTATAGCACGTTCCACAATGCAATCCTAATTTATAGCCTTAGATCAGACTGCTGAAAAAGTAGATTGACTGAAGAAAAAAATTAGAAGATATTTTGTTATGGCCTCAACCTGTGACTACTATATGTATTCAATGTGACTGCATGGCAGCCATTGCGCTAGCAAAAAATAACATTTACAATGGCAAGTTCAAGCACATAAGACGGCGGCATAACACTATAAAACAATTGCTCGATCAAAACTGGGATCATTTCAATTGACTATGTGAAGTCAAAGGAGAATATTGCGGATCAACTTAGAAAGGGTATACCAAAAGAGCAAATGTTAAAATTATCGAGGGAAATGGGCTTAAAGCCAATCCAATGAGGAGTATACCTAGCGGAAACCTAACTTAGCCAAATGGAGTTCCAAGGCCTAGGTTCAAAAAGGCAAACTAGTTAGGTGAAACTCAAATAATAGAGTGTACACACTTACTCATTCCTATGATAAGAAATGTATACTACCTATGATGGTCAGGGTGAATATTTATTTATTCTTAATGACACTAATCTCTTGAGAGATAAGATGAATACAACAGGGTATTAATAATATAAGTGTCACCTATATGGGAGTGAATGTTCGATGGCATTTATGAGAATGATATGGCTGAGTTATCTAAAGCTCTCATGAATCCGGGATTTGTTCAAAACCAAAATGAACACAACCATATGAATTGAAAAATGTGAAAATATGATATGTGAGATTCTCATTGTCTTGATTTACTAAACATGGTGAACAATTCAATGTCTCCTATACACACTGTGTCACCGGTAAATCCGATAAGTATTCACTAAGGAAGGTTCAAGTCCAAAAGACACCTCTCCCAATACATATCGTGTCTAAGTTTCTCTCCAGAAGACAACTCTGTATATTTACTATACAAATGTGGGGTATTGTTGGAGTTTGTATAGCAAATAACAAATATTGAATAAAGGATGTGTCTGATCAACACACCCTTTTGTTCTCTATATATTGAAGACAAAAACGAGTTTTTCAACACATTAATTTTTTCTGAAGTTATTCATTCTTCTTCACTTCTGAGAGAGATCGCATTCGGTAAATTTGCTAGAGCCAACACCCTTGTGCTACGGTGTTGGTATTAGATAGTTGAATCCTGGTAGTCAGACGCCTAAAGAACTACAACACTGAATAGGGGCAAGTTCTATCTATGGCGTATCCGCTAGCCTCTATCTACAAATCAAGACGTACCAACTCCGCCAATTCAAGATAGTGATTTTGCAAGCCTCTATATGCAATACAAGTTAGTAGATTTATTTATTTTGTTTGATTTCGTTGTAATCAATTTATAATGCAAATAGTATTTGTATTGTTATATTATATATTTCAAATAAATTTATACATTAATTTGATTGTTCTCCAACACTCATGACACTTTGCCTATCTCTATATGCTTTAGTGTATGACACCTTTACCTTCTCCTTGGACCACATTTTCTACTTTATGTCATAAGGCTTGAACCCATTATGAATTCTAATTTCCTCTTCCATTTTTTTTAGCAATCCAACTAGAGTTTTCCATTATCTTTTGTCCTTTTTCATCTTCCCTACAAGTATGCTCCAGATACCATGACCTCATTAAAGCAAGGGGCTCATTAAGTTTCCTCCTCACGTACACTCTCCACTTGCAATTAGGATCCAAACCTATGGTCAATCAGCAAGTTGTCATTCCTTTTTTGTTGATATTCAAATTTCTTGTGGATAGCATAGTCTCTCATGTATTTCCTGCAACGTCTCATGGTTTCCCACTCCATTTCACATTGGGTCCTAAACAAAGCCAAGTGCTAAAGATATTCAGTCATGCACATGTAAGATCTTATGCGAGATTCCTCCCTCCATTACGCCCTCGATCGCAGGGACAATTGGGGAGGGAACACTCATTATAAGAAATAGTAAAAGGAGGAAAAAATGTACGCAACACACTGCAATTTACATACAGTCTTCACTCTTCCTGGCATCAATACCTGACTTAAGCATCATAGTACTTTCGGCCACCACAACGGTGGTCCTTGGCTTAAACACTGCTCATTTTTGCAAGTTCGATATCATCGGATCAGCGAAGACAAATCTAAACACATCAGTTTGGTGCCATCCGTTGGGAAGATGATGATAAGTTTTCCCTGAAACGAACACACAAAGTTCTTTCTAGCTAAGGAAAACATCGATAAAAAATGATCACCAACACCAGATCTCGAGCACTCAACAATTTCGAACCAGATAACCTTCCATCCAGAGAAGTCCCCCCATAGGGACGAATTGATCCAATCGAGGGGGCAGAGTAGTCGCACGACCCAGCCGCTGAGACAAGATCCTGCTTCATATGGATCATTTAGTGCGGGTAGTGGAGAGACTCACTTAGAAAAGTGAAAACCTCCCAAGGGAGGATCAAAGAGCTGGCTAGCAGGAAAGCTTGAGGGAACATCAAAGAGTTGTTCGGTAGGAAAGCTTGAGGGACGACGGTGACCATGGGAACCACGCCTCGAAAACACACCATACCACGGTCAGGAACCTGCTTTGACTAGGGGAAACCAATCTGAACATCTTGTACGACATCATCGTCCCTCTATTATTGGAGGAGATCATTAGCGCCCCACTTCAAAAGAAGTTCTCCCCGCCAAAGATCGAGTTTTTTGACGGAACCTCAGACCCATCAGACCATTTGCGCCTTTACCACCACATAATGGCGCTCAAAGAAAGTTCAGAGGCCATCATGTGCAAAACTTTTCCTACCAGCTTGAAGAAGGATGCGTTGACCTGGTTCCAAAATCTCCAGCCAAGATTTATCGATTCGTTCCTGGTCTTGGTAAAAGCATTTATTACAAGATTCGTTGGAAGCCAACGAATCAGAGAAGGGCCTCACTACCTGTTGAGTCTCAAGTAGAAGCAGAGCTAGACCCTCAAAGAGTATGTCACTCACTTCAATGACGTGCTAACCCTGATCGACGATTGCAGCAATGACACGTTGGTCACCGCCTTCAGTTTTGGCCTCCGAGGATGTCAGTTCTATAACTTCATCACCTTGGAACCCCCGAGGGTTATGGTGAACTTGCTTAAAAGTGCGCAAAAATACATCACTCTGGAGAAGATGCTGGCCACCAAGAAAGGAGGTGGAAATGAGGCCAAACAAACCCCTAGGGCTAGGGAAAGGGGGAGGAAAAAAGGCGCGAAGATGATGAAGAGCGACAACAAGATCGGGTCTGACAAGGCTAAATTCAATAAGGCCACCAACTACATCGGCACAAGGTTTACTGAGTTCACTCCTCTCAACTCCAGCTTGGCCAAAATCCTCTCCACCATGAAAGACTGGGAGAACACCAAGTGGCACTGCAAGATCAAAAGCGATCCTTCAAGGCGTGATGAGAAATGTTATGCCTACCACAAGGATCACGGTCACATCACCGAGGACTGCTAAAGTCTCAAGAACGAGATAGAGTACTGGGTTTGAAGGAGAAAACTCGGAGAATTCATAAATTATGATGAGAAACAGCCCCAAGAGAATAAAACAAGCGGCCCTAGAAGTCGAAGAAAAAGTTTCAGAGGTCATCTACATCCTGCATAGCGTGCACAACGGACCAAAAAAAATCTAACTGGTCGAGGAAGCAGGCAATTCCAGAGCTGCGGATAGGTCCCCATAGCAGAGACCGCCTAGTCCAACATACCCAGGTGGAACACCCAACCCCAGACCTAATGTTCTTTGAGCAGGACATGCAAGGGTTCTACTCCCCACACAACGATGCTCTGATTATCACGATTTCCATATCAAAATGGGGCGTCAAAAGGTCACTGGTGGACACGGGGAGCTTAGCCAATATCCTGTCATGGAACCATTTCACATGATGCGGCTGAGAGAAGAGGAGATGAAACCGGACAACCACGTTGTGTTTGGTTTTAGCGACGCCTAAAGTTACTCAATCGGGAGTATCAGCCTACATGTAGAAGCAGGGGAACCAGTGAAGCTCATTATGATGGAATTCATCGTGGTGGACGCCTTCTCCGCATACAATATAATCTTGAGAAGACCTTGGCTCCACCAGATAGGGGCAGTGGTCTCCACACAACACCAGTGCTTCAAGTACCTTGTCAACGGAGAAACATGAACTATCACGATCAGTTTTCAGTCAGAAAATGCCCGTACGTGGCAAATAAGCTATTGGGTAAGCAACCACGATCGACTCAAGTCCCCCTGAAGAAAGATGGACCAACAAGCCAATGGCTTATTCGTAAGGAGCAACAAGGGTAGCATGCAACAATTTTGAAGCTGATCAATAAAGGTAATCCCTTTAAAAATGACTTTGTTCCATTCTCAACTCCTTCTATAATGGAAGAACCGATCCTTATACAGGGGCCAAAATGGCGCACAAGCGGCCGAGCCTTGCCCCACTGAAGGCAATGATGGCTTGCTGCATAAGTAACCTCGTCTACCTAAGGAGCCAAGGTATGATACGACAGATCAAGCCCAGTCCCCATACAACTCTCCGCCCAAGAAAGCTTGATCTTATCACGGGAACCAAAATGGCGCACAAGCGGCCAAGCCTAGTCCTATTCAGGATGTCGACATGAGCCAAGGAAACTCAATTGCAAATTGAACCTAGCCCCGGACAGTTCACTGCAAGCGGACCGAACTCAGTCCACAGACAGTCCACTGCAAGCGGGTGAGTCCAGTCCACGAACAACTCATTGTTCCTAAGATAGCCTAGTCCAACCATAGAACCTCAATGGCACACATGCAGGCCGAACCCAATCCACGAACAATCCATCACAAGCTGGTGAACCGATTCCTAGGACATTTATTCGCAAACGGGCAAGTCCAGTTCCCTGATGAGTCACCACTCTTAAGATAACCTGGCCCGACTACGGGGATCAAAATGGCGCACAAACGGCCAAGCCTAGACCCACTGAAGGTGACAACGGCTCGCCGCACAAGTGACCTAGTCTGCCAATGAGCTAAGGTACGACGCAACGAATCAAGCCCAGTCCATGGACATCTCACCACTCAAATGAAGTACAGGAACCTAGCCCGTTCGGGAAAAAATGGTTTCTCAGTGGCTCAACTCCTGTTCGGACTGAGGTATATTATAAAATCCAGTCTAGATAGGCACGAAAGACTTCCTCATGGCTCAGGTCCTCTCAAGGACTGAACCTGAGGAGTACAGGAGCCTAGCCCATTCGGGCAAAGATGGTTCCTTAATGGATCAACTCATGTTCAAGATTGAGGTATATTATAAAATCCAACCTAGACAGGTGCGAAAGACTTCCTCCCATCTCAGGTCTTCTCAAGGATTGAACCTCAGGAGTATAAGAGCCTAGCCCATTCGGGCAAAGATGGCTCCTTATTGGCTCAACTGTTGTTCAAGATTGAGGTATATCATAAAATCCAGGCAAGACATGCATAGAAGACTTCCTCTTATCTCAGGTCCTCTCAATGGCTGAACCTAAGGAGTACAGGAGCCTAGCCCGTTCGAGCAAAGACAGTTCCTCAACGGCTCAACTCCTGTTAAGAATTGAGGTATATTATAAAATCATGCCTAAACAGGCGCGAAAGACTTCCTCCCAGCTTAGTTCCTTTCAAGGACTGAACCTGAAGAGTACAGGAGCCTCGCCCATTTGGGCAAAGATGGCTCCTCGGTAGCTCAATTCCTGCTCAGGATTGAGGTACATTATAAAGTGTAGCCCGGATAGATGAAAATGGACTTCTCCTCAGCTCAAACCCTCTCAAGGATTCAACAAGATATGCATAGGAACCAAGTCTGTTTAGGCAAAGAAGGTCCTTCAGCAACTCAACTCCTGTTCAGGAATGGGGTCTAAACAGAAGGCCTAGCCCAGACGGGCGAAAATTACTTCTTTTAAGCTCAAGACCTCTGAAGGGTTGAACAAGATAAATGCAAAGAGTTTGGCCCGTTCGGGGAAAGACGACTCCTTAACAAAGATCAGAAGTAAAACGTATTATGGAAGCCCAGACCAGAAAGGCAGGGACAACCCCACTTCAATTCGAAGTGCTTCTCAAGAACTACAAGACTGTAGGTATATGGTATGGAACTTCAGTCTAACAAAAAATGGTTTACCAGGCAACATAATCTCTATAATGGTCAGAGATTAGCAAGGAAATACAGTCTTAAGCACGAGGACACCTCCTACGTGGGATCAACTAATAAAGGAAACTGTAATTACATCATTAAAGCAGCATGACCCAAACAAACAAATGTGACTATCCTACGACTTAACTCTCACAGAAGATTAAGTTATTACTATTGACAGAATATTCTCAAACAAGCAAAGAAAGGGCTTCAATCCAGACTAAAGCCCTACTCTAGGTGGGGTTAGATACATTGACCTACTCAGCCTAATCTAAGCACGAATTGGAAATGTCAAGTATGAAAACTACAGGCACAAACATAAAGGAAAAACAAAGGGGAAATTTTCTCATTAATAATTTTTTTCCTTTCATTATAAAAAACGCTCATTCGGCGGGAATAGAGTCAGAAGCAACTTCATGGGCAGTATAGTCTGAAGTAGGCTCTGGGACATCAGGATGTGCAGCCGCTTCCGTGACGTATGAACTAGCTTTAGGGCCAACTTGCGGTCCTGATGAAGAATCATCTGTCTCTTCAAATCGAGCATAAGCAAGAGGCTTGTAAGCGGAAAGGTCTCAATCCCTATGGTCTTTCTGGATATAATCTATCAGATCTAGCCTCCCATCATCAACATCAAGGGTAGCCTCGTGGAACTCCTCTCTAGAGTTCCATTGTGCCTTAGAGCTACTCATCTTTAAAACTGCATTGGCCAGGCTCTCCTAAGAGGTCGTCAACTTGCGAGCCACCTCGTCATGATGAGTACGCTCGAAATCACGCTCATGGGCGAACTTAGAAATCTACGTTTAAAGGGTCTCTTAAAGCTCCCTTAGGTGAACCGCCTCAGTCCGCTTGTTCACTAACGCAATCTGAGAGTTAGTAGGAGACTGTTCTCAACATTCAACAGGTGCTTAGTAAACGCAACATGCTCATCTATCGCCCTGTCCCATTGTTTCCGAACATCTTATATTTCAGACCACATCTCAGGTTGTTTAACTTTGGCTACATCCACACTCCCTTGCATCCCTTTCAGCTAGGATTCTAAAGACGATTGAATAGACAGAGCACTAGTCATGTCCTTTTGGGCTTCAGACAGTTGGGCCTCCAGATCAACCCAAGTGGCCAACTGCTCGGTCAGCGAATCTACCTCCCTACGGGCATCGGCAAACTGTGCTTCCTGATTGACGAACTTCGTCTCCAAGGGAAAAAGCCTATCCTGTATAGACTCTACTTCAGTACCCACCATACCAAGATGGGACATGTGAGCCATCTCTTGATAAAAACAACACATGAGTATAAACAATAAAACATGGTGAAAAACCTAAGTGGATAGACAACTGAGCTGTCAACTTACTAGCATCAGAATCTGCTACTTGCGAATGAGATGGTATGGGAACTAACCCCAACATCAGTGCAAAGAGCCCCAAGACTAGGAGCCAATCCCTTCTATCCCTCACACCTCTTAAGGAAGATGACTCATCAACCTATTTCTCTTTAGGAACAACAGTGGAAGGAGGCTTAGACATAACTCCAGTTCCTGGATTCATGGAAGCAAGCAATGTTCTTAGGAACAAATTGTCCCTCCACATTAGATTTGCTAGGAGCAGCGACCTCTAACGACGATCGCTCCATTTCCATCTCAACACAAGCTGGGGCCCCCGGTGACTCTTCGTCAACAGTCAGGCACATTCTTCTTCTGAGACCCTAGTTTCGACACTTTGGGGCCCAAAAAATGGGTAAACACGCTCCAAGTCACCTGCCTCACCAGAAAATAATCCTCTCTGCCTAATATTATGTGGATTGATAACTTCCAAAATAAGCATCGACGACAGAGCAAGAAAGCCATCTTTCATCTTTTCATCTTCAGAAGAGAGGACAGTAGAATCAGGCACCCTTAGTTAGAGATAATAAATGAGTTAGACTCTAACAGATATTAAATAGAAAAACAAAAAGAACTTACGGAGGTCCCCAAAGCGGTGGATAGTCTACAAACCATCAAATGAGAAGTACCCAAATTTCACAGAGGCAAAAAATTACTACATTTGCCAACCTCTGGATCCTTGAATTGGCCGGTCAGACAAAGTGGCTTCCACACCCAACAAACACCATGGTTGTTCATCCTAATGGAAGCTAGAGAATGGAGCAATCTTATCGACATTTGGATTCCGACGTCCTTCTCCTTAATCAGAATAGAAGCCAGTATGCTCCACCTGCTCGACATTATCTGAGCCGGGGCAATGCCAAAAGAATACAAGTAGTACCAGATGACGCTAGGAACAGGGAAGCGCATGCCAACATCAAACATGGCCTTGTACAAGCAGATGCGCCCCTCCATTGAAACAGAGTGACAATCCCTTTCCGTAAGGAACGACAGTCCCAGATTAATGGGAATTTCGCATTGCTTAAGGGTAGTCAGGTCCTCCTCGGCCAACAATGAATTTCTGAAGAAGTCTAAGCTGCCTTGATGACTGGCTGAATAAGACCTCAAGCTCAATCAAGCCGAAAAATAGAAGCTAATATAGGTTTGGCACGAAGGGGATACGTTTACCTGACCGCTGCATAAAGATTTAATGTGGCACGACAACCGAAAATGCACCAAATATATGTCATCATGGCATACCACAAACCTCCACACGATGTTAGTTAGTGGCCTAGCGCGTAGACCCACTAACTAGGGGGAATAGCTAGTCACTCAATCATAGGCATACAGGTGGCATTGGCTAACCGTAGCACGTAAAAGTCTTCAGCGCAGTCCCACACGGACCCATGCGTAAACTATTGTTCAACCCATAAGTTAGATGACATGCCCAAGATGATCCAGCCTAAGAGACACTGATCTTAGGGCTTGGCCTAGGACAATAAGGCCCGAACAATGAATCTCGGAGCTGTTACTAGCATGAGATCCACTTGCACAAAATCATTTCTTAGCCCAATCAAGCATTGGGTCCTAAACAGAGCCAAGTGCCGAGAGACTCAGTCATGCACTGGTAACATCTTATGCAAGATCTCCTCCCTCCATCACACCCTTGATCACAGGGACAGTTGGGGAGTGAACACTCGCTATAATAAACGGTAAAATGAGGAAGAAATTTACGCATACACACTGTAATTTACATACAGTCTTCGCTCTTCCTTACCATTGATATCTGACTTAACCATTGGAGTGCCTTCGGCCACCACAACAGTGGTCCCTAGCTTAACCGCTTCTCATTTTTGTAGGTTCGATATCATTGGGATTAACGAGGACAAATATGAACACATCAATATCCATTAATTTTGATTTGCTCCTCATTAGAATTGACATTTCTTACAAAAGAACTAGGATAGTTAAACTCTTGAGTACCATCAACGTGTACCTCTTATTCACCAGATTCCTCATCACCACTTTTAATTTGTTGTTCATCAGAAACTGAGTCATTATGATCCACCTCCATGTCAACATCCTCAACTATATCCCCATCACATTCATCTTCATAAGAGGTAATAACCTCACCAATACCCTTCTTTTGCACATAAGTTAACTCACCTTGGGACCTCAAACCAAACCTTGTTGAACATCATTAGTGGACTTGGTGGGTGTGCTTTTTGAGATTAACTTAGTATTGCAAACGACTGGAAGAAGTGCTTCCCTCTAAGTTTTCTTACCCTTAGGACTTGTTACAATTGGAACCCCATCCACATACAAGTGAAACTGTTTTGTTGACATCATTGACACATCAACACATCAACATTGTCCCACATCTCCAATAGTTGGGCATCATTAATGATGATACATAAAAATGGTCACACCCCTGAGCCGTACGCGTGTCGTGATAATCTCGAGGAAATACAAACCCCAGCATCAGCCCAATACTGAATAGGCCCAAGCGGTTCTAAGCCCGCTCAGCTCAGTCCGCCAGGTGGACCCAGACTCTCATAGCACGCTAGACCCACACGTCTCACAGCTGTCCTTAATACCCGTGAGCCCTCCATAGGCAAGTATCTCGAGAATCTGCTTCGGTCGGGCAACTTCAGCTGCTCTTTACTATGAAGCAAACACCAGAGTATCTTCCATATAGGGAAACTCCCTTCTACAGAATGATCTTGGATTGGGAACTATCTCCTCCGTATCTAGGAGCACAGAGCTAATAGGGAACTTCCCTTCTACAACATGACTCCTAATTAGAGAGGGGTCTCCACGAAGATCTTCTCCCTAATCTACGCCTACGATGGCCTGGTTAAACCAGGACTCCTTGCATTATAAATAAGACATGAGGTTGGTAAGCTAAGGTACACTACAAATTCCATGTTACAGCATTACACCTTCCTCATAGCTCTGTCTGACTTTAGCATCAGAGTTCTATCAGCCACCACAACAGTGGTCCGTGGCTCACATTTGCTACTTGTGCAAGTCAACAGGTCAGTAGAAACTAAATCGAAGCAGCGAGCGAAAAATGACTGCATCAGTTTGGCGTTGTCAGCGGAGACAACATAGCTCGTAAATTTACACTAAGCGTCGTCTCCTTTCATAACACAGAAAGATGGTGACCACCAGGTCATGCAACAACGAGGAACCAGAAGATGTGTCCAACACTCAGGTCATCCCTATGCTACCTCTTTCGGTGGTTCCTGTTGTGCACGAGCATCCAACTCACGGCCCCGCACAGACAATAGCATCGTTGAACCCCGAATCGGATGAACGATTTCTTTTCGTGCACCACGCTCTGTCGACAATGAGGGCACTCACATCAGTGAAGCAAGGCTTGACAAGACACTAGAAACATATCTAACACGCTTTAACAATGAGTTAACCACCGTCCGCATGTGCAACAACTGTTTTGCCCTTCATTAATGATTGCGAAGGGGAAAGTCTTACAACTTTCTGACGCTTGACCCTCCGGTGAACATGATAGACCTGAACAAGAAAACATGAAACTTCATCGCCATGAGAGCAGAACAAATAAGAGCCGAACCCGAGGAGCCATTGGGCAACATAATACATGTGTTTTATGAAGCACATTCAGAGTCCGAACTATTCAACAGGTCCAGAAAAAGGGCATTAAGAGGTATGAGGATCCAAGCGATACATGGTGAACAATCGACACAACATGGTGAAAGATGAGGTCCATTTGTGCCGCTGGTATTTACGGAGAAGGATCTCCAAGGCATACAATTCTCGCATGTGGTTACAATTTCCATAGTAGGTTGGGAGGTAAGAAGGTCTTTGGTTGATATCGGGAGCTCAATGAACGTCCTTTTCCTCTGTACGCTCTGAAACATGCAGCTAGATGAAGCAACATTGAGTCCTGACGATCGTCCAGTGATCGACTTCAGTGGAGAAAAATGGTTCCCCGTGGGAAGGATACAGCTGACAATAACCGCGGGAGAATAGCCAACTCATAAAACTCTGTTTCAAGAGTTCATAGTAATTGACACGCCTTCGGCGTACAATGCAGTTCTGGGAAGATCCTGGATACACCAGATGGGAGTAACGATTTCCACCCTGCACCAGTGCGTCAAGTACCCAACAAATCAAACGGTCGATACATTAAGAGGGGATTAGTCGGTGGCCAGAGAATGCCAATACATGACAACTTTGACACTCAACCATCCTTAGCAAGTCGTCAATCCAACGGCCAAAAGTAACCTCTGTTCAACCCGAAGCATCGAGGAAGAACGACCGACACCAAGTGACGAGACACCAGTAAGCCCTTGAGGTCGACCCAATGCCGTACAACCAGAGAAAGAGACCGTTATGACCTACCTCGACAGCCCTCAGAATAGCAAAGCCATTCAGATATGTTCCCGCCTGAGCAAGGTAGTGGCAAAGCAACTTACGAAGCTACTACAACGCAACCAGGACATCTTCGCTTGGACCATGTGCGATATGGCATCACTCATCGCCTCGAAGTTGACCTATCAAAGAAAGTTGTCTGACAAAAGAAAAGGCTCATGAAGCTCGAAAGGAACGCAATCATAAACTAGGAAGTACAACGTTTACTCGACGAAGACATGATCAAGGAATCGAGGCCGATCCTAAATAGATTCAGGCTTTTCTCGACATGAAATCCTCGACCAATATCAGAAACGTTCAGAGCCTGGCTGGGAGGGTAGCAGCACTCAATAGATTTCTATCAAAGTCATCCGACAAATGCCTCCCATTCTTCAAGATACTAAGATAGAGCAAATGGTTTTCATGGAACGACGAATGCGAACAAGCCTTTCAAAACCTGAAATCATACATTGGAGTCCAGAACTACTCTCAAAGCCCGCAATAGGTGAAACACATACTTGTACCTATCTGTTTCAAAATATGCTGTCAATTCGACCCTCGTATGAAATGACCAAGGAACCTAGAGGCCAGTGTGCTACACAAGCAAAACCTTCATGGAGGCGGAAGCACACTACCCGGACCTGGAAAAGTTGGCTTTGGCGCTGGTCGTATCCTCTAGAAAACTGAAGCCCTATTTTCAGGCCCACTCTATAACGGTCCTAACCAAACATCCACTTCGCTCGGTATTACATAAACCCGAGCTATCTGGTAGGATGGTGAAGTGGTCGGTAGAATTCGGACAGTTCGACATAAACTAGGCGCCAAGAACCACCTTCAAAGCCCAGGCACTCACAAATTTCATCGCTGGATTTACTGGGAGAGAAGAATGGAAGATAGACTACCAACTCTCGAAATCAGATCTCCAAACATGGACCCTGTGCTGCGACGGATCCTTGACCGATAATGCAAGCAGAGCAGAATCACACTCGCTTCCCCAACGGCTTCACCATCAAAAAGGCAGTCAGGTTCGGCTTCCTTGCTTCTAATGATGAGGAAAAGGAGATTTCAATAGCAAATATCCCCCGCATGATAGCCTACCGCGACAAGGTACTTGGCATAATGGGCAGATTCAAAAGCTGTCAGCTTACACAGTGCCCACGATATGACAACCTAAGAGCTGACGAGCTAGCAAAATGAGCCTCGACCTCCAAGGAAGTCTTCAGCGACCTCATTGAATATCAAGAGAAATCAAGCCTTGACGAGAAAGAACACAAAGATATTTGCACATCGGAAGCACAACCATATTAGATGACTTCGATACTAGAATATATAGCGACCAAAGCCCTACCAACCGAGAAGGTCGAAGCATGAAAACTTAAAAATAGGGTCGGAAAGTGCACTTTCCTGATCGACATGTTATACAGGAAGTCAGTAACAAAGCCCTTGCTTTGATGCATATCGCTTTTAGAGGCAAGCCGAGTCTTGGGCGCCATCCATAGTGGTATATGCAGAAATCACCCAGGCGGGAGAACCCTCGTTCATAAGGCCATGACTCTAGCGTATTATTAGCTGACCATGCAGTGAGACGCCAAAGACACCGTCTGCAAGTGTGACAAATGGCAGAGGTTCGCGCCACACACCCATATGCCAACACATCCATTAACCCCAATGACTAGTCCATGGTCGTTCGCACAATGGGGAATGGACATCGTCGGGCCGCTTTCGACGTCGGCTATGACCAGACTCGAATATCAGCCCAAAGCTTAATGCACTTCGCGCGGATCACAACGACAGAGGAAGTGGGAGTCAGTTCAGTCATTTCGTGACTGATGGCGACGACTTCTGGTGCCCAAAGCCTAATTCGCTTCGCAGGGATCACGGTGGCGGAGAAAATAGGAATCTAGTCAGCGCTGGTCTGCTAATGACGATGACTCGCCAAGGGATCATTTCTCTCAATACAGATAATGATCGCTGAACTTGCCAAGTAAGCTCAGTCAGTTCGCGACTGATGACGACGGCTTCTGGTGCCCAAAGCCTAATCCGCTTCATGCGGATCACGGCGGCGGAGGAAGTGGGAGTCTAGTCAGTGTTGGTCCGTTGATGACGATGACTCGCCAAGGGATCATTGCTCTAAATACAGACAATGATCGCCGAACTTTCTAGGTAAGCTCAGTCAGTTCGTGACTGATGACAACGACTTTTGGTGCCCAAAGCCTAATCCGCTTCGTGTGGATCACGGTGGCGGAGGAAGTGGGAGTCTAGTCAGCGTTGGTCCGCTGATGACGATGACTCGCCAAGGGATCATTGCTCTCAATACAAACAATGATTGCCAAACTTGCCAGGTAAGTTCGGTCAGTTCGCGACTGATGATGACGACTTCAGCTGGTACGCAAAGCCTAATCCGCTTCGTGTGGATCATGATGGTGGAGGAAGTGGGAGAGTCTAGTCATCGCTGGTCCGCTGATGAGGACGACTAGCCAAGGGATCATTGCTCTCAATACAGACAATGATTGCCAAACTTGGCAGGTAAGCTCAGTTAGTTCGCGACTGATGACAACAGCTTTTGGTGCCCAAAGCCTAATCTGCTTCGCGCGGATCATAATGGCGAAGGAAGTGAAAGTCTAGCCAGCGCTGGTCCACTGATGACGACGATTCTCCAAGGGATCATTGCTCTCAATACAGACAATGATCACCGAACTTGCCAGGTAAGCTTTGCCAGTTCGCGACCGAAGACGATGCCTCTGGTGCCAAAAGCCTAATCCGCTTTGCACGGATCACGACGGCGGAAGAAATGGAAATCTAGTCAGTGCTGGTCTGCTAATGACGACAACTCGCCAAGGGATCATTGTTACAGACAATGATCGCCAAACTTTCCATGTAAGCTCAGTCAATTCGCGACTGATGACGATGACTTCTAGTGCCCAAAGCCTAATCCGCTTCGCAAAAGGAATAAATAGCAGAAAGCAGTAGTAGTCTGCCAACACATAATGAGTTGCTACTGGAAAAGCCCGGTCAACCCCTGACCAACAGCGGTCTCTGTTGGTTAAACACTAATCTGCAACAGAACAACATAAAGCAGCAATGTATTTTGAATTTCAAGTACAAGCATTCCACCTGACGATCAAAAAATTCTATGAAGCGACCAAGGTAAACATGACAATTTGAGACAAAAACAGGACTTTTATTCAAAAACATGTCTATATATTCTGTCCAAGAGAGGATGTTACAATTATTCTAAGGAGATGCATCCTCTTCATCAGTAAGCCTCGCGAAGCCCTCCCCTCGATTGATCTGTCTGAAAGCAACTCTCTTGTAGCGAGCAAAATCAAGGTTAGTACCGGGATACTCTTCCCTAATTAGCTCCAGGAGCTTCAGTCTGCCACGAACGACCTCGGATGAGATGAACGACCTTCTGCCTGACACGTCAAAGTCAACCGCTCCCAACAAAACCTCTTAATGCGAGCACTCCTCGGCTAGCAACTGCTCCGCCTCCAGAGTGCGACGAAGCCCTTCATCAACTGCGGCTTTTAGCAGCTACCTTTCGACAACCTATTCTGCATCCGTTCTCTCCCTTTCGACCTCCATGCCCCTGCGGTCGGCAACGGTAACAGAAGCCAGTAACCTACCTTCCAAGGAGTCTGCCCAGTAAAAAGCGTCTTAATATGACGTCCGCAGATCCACGAAGGCCTTCTCTAAAACAAGTACCCTTCCATGGGCTTCGGGATGCAACAAAACAGGCCCATGCAACTCTGGGGCATGAGTAGACCTTCCAAGGCCGCCATGACGCAAAATCTCGATGTGTGTGCCAACTTCCTCCCCCGCTAGGTCAGCAGGGGGAGTCGGAGCACCACACGAAAGGCTGCGATCCCCAAGGATGCCACCCGTGCAGACCGTGACCTACTAAGGGGAAAGGCCGCCCTGACAGAAGATTTCCTTTTCCTCGGAACTACCACGGGAGGGACGTTTGCCTCCAATTCAGCGATTTCGAAAGGACTGGGCAAGGTCAGATCTCTTTTCCTCAAGCGGCGAGCAACCACCCCTCAGCCGGTGAACCTGACACGGGTTGAGCACCATAAGAATACTGCAGTAAGCCGCAGCGTGAAACATTGCCTGGCCTTACGACCTCCTCAAAAGAAGTCAAAGGAAGCTTGAGAAACTCCTCTTCTATCCGCTTCTCGTCCTCGCTGAAAGATGGAATAGTGAACCTCGCTGAAATGCAAAAAACAATGTCAGAACCAGTATCACAAAAGGGAATACAGAAACGTGCATATCACGACAGTCGAAAGACTCACAAAGATCAAACTGGAAGTATCGAGACACTCTACGACTCTCGAGATTGAAATAACCAGAATCCGCTGAAGCAAAGAACCATTGCTTCCCCCAAGATTCGGCGCTGCCTGACACCAATTGCAGACAAGGAGGACAGTTCAACACACAGATACCCCCTGGAATCTAGTCGAGCCTTGGAAAGGTGATGGATCACCAACGAAAATAAACGAAGACCAGTGTCATGAACCCTCTAGAGGATTGAAGGCAGTATCTTGAACCCACTCGGTGCCATTTGAGCAGGAGGCATTCAAAAATGAGTAAAGAAACGCCAGACGTCATCTGGCGCTGGAAGCCGGAGCCCGAACTCGAACATGCCTCGGTGCAAGCCTATGAACCCTTGAGGAGGCACAGTTGGACCCAAAAATCCAAACGCGGGAATGATTTGCAAATCTTATGGGAGGTGGTACAAACTATGAAGCCTGATCAACTCATTTTTGTCGACCAAACTGTCTTCAAAGAAGTTGACACAAACAAGCGATAACGGGTTCTTACGAGAAGATTCAACAGTGTCAGCCATTGGAAGATGGAACAAATAATATGGTTCGAAAAGACAACGTGAATAACAATGAAAGAACCCTCCTAAAGACGGTGAATATTTATAGGGAAGGCAAACTACACTTTCCCTCCTTGAGCAGTCGCATACCCATTAATGTCATACGCCGCTCGAGATGAGCGCCTCGAGTCCAATGATCGCGACAGTATAATAGTCTTTTCAAAAAGTCAGTGGACTGACTTAACGCCCCACTAACTCGGGGGGAGTAACTGATGATACATAAAAATGGTCACACCCTTGAGCCGTACACGCGTCGTGATTATCTCGAGGAAATACAGGCCCCAACATCAGCCCAAACTGAACAAGCCCAAGCGGTTCTAAGCTCGCTCAGTTCAGTTTGCCAGGTGGACCCAAATTCTCACAACACGCTAGGCCCACACATCTCACAGCTTTCCTCAATACAAGTGAGCCCAAGCAAGTATCTCGAGGTTCTGCTTCAGACGGGAAACTACAGCTGTTCTTTGCTCCCAACTACGAAGCAAACACCAGAGTATCTTCCACACAGGGAAATTCCCTTCTACGGAATGATTTTGGATTGGGAACTATCTCCCGCGTATCTAGGAGCGCAGAGCTAATAGGGAACTTCCCTCCTATAGCACGACTCCTAATTAGAGAGGGATTTCCAAAAAGATCTTCTTCCTAATCTATGCCTACGATGGCCTGGTTAAACCAAGTCTCCTTGCACTATAAATAAGACATGAGGTTGGTAAGCTAAGGTATACTACAAATTCCCTATTACAGCATTACACCTTCTTTAGAGCCTTGTCTGATTTTAGCATCAGAGTGCCATCGGCCACTACAACGGTGGTCTGTGTCTCACGTGTGCTACTTGTGCTGGTCAACAGGTCAGCAGGAACCAGATCAGAGCAGGGAACGAAAAATGACTGCATCAATTAGTTATATAGCTCTAAGATTGCCTCTTGTAGCCATGTCACAGTGATAGTACCCTTTCGTAAACCACAATGCTTTTCAATGACCGGACAAACATGTAAATATAGAAGTAGATGGAGGCAAAATTGGCAGATCGCAAGTGTGACACATTTAATGACACCACAGTTCAATTGCAGTTATAGTAGTGGGTGAACAAACAATAAATATGCATTAAACAATACAAGGAAATGGTGGGCATATCATAATTAAAGTTTAATTAAACCATAATGAAGGTCTACATGCAATCCATGCAAATTGGGGATAGATATTACCTTAATTAGTGTATAATTAAAAACCTAACTAGAGTTTGATTTGATCCAATTAGGGTTTACATGCAAATTGGGATTTATTTCAAAATTAGGGTATCTAAAATGGCCCCAACTTTTTGACACCACAAATTTTCTTATTTGATACCACCACCCCCGCCTTTCTGTGTAACACCACCACTTGCTATTTGGCACCACCAATATAAACCCAAAAATTCAAAAAACAATTATCCTCCTTTCACCCTCTTCTTTTCCTATCATCTCAGCAGAACAACAACGATGTCACCGCTCGCACCAGCCACACGGCCTCGTCCCCAGCTTCTTATCTCCTCCCATTTAATTCTTCTATCCTCCTCTTATTCTCCTCTTTTTTTATCTCAGGAACAACAACTATGAAGTCACAGCAACCACCCCTTCAGCCGTCAGCCATACTGCCCTTCCTCTCTTATATTTTTTCTCGTTCATTTTCACACGTATCTCTGCAATGATAGAACCCATCCTCGCTAACGTTTGTACGAGGGCGAATGAGAAAAAATGAGGGGGAGAAACGTTGCGGCTGGAGAGGCTTAGTGGTGCGGCTGGTGGCTAAAGTGATGAGGGTGGTTGTTGTTGCTTCGTACCTATTGATTTTCCTGAGAATATAGGAAAAGAATAGGAAGAGATGAAAAGAAGTTGAAGATAAGAGAAAAGGAAAGGAAAATAAAAGTGGTGAAGAAGAGCAAAGGAGGAAAATAATAGGGGAGGAAAATAAGAAGATGGGAAAGGAATAGGGGAAGAGAGAAAGATATTGGGGTAGCTAGCAGCGACAGGGCGAGATGGTGTGACTGGCGGGTGGTGCTGCTCCATCATCTCTATTGATGTTATGTGAAAAGAGGAAAAGAAAAGGCAAGGGGTGGTGATGTTCTTTAGCAATTCAAAAAATTGTTATTTTCTATGTGCCTCATATAATAAATAGCTAATTGGGATGTGCCCTCATCTTTAATCTGTATTGCAATTTCCCCCCAAGACTAGCAGTCAATGTCCACTGGCTTTCTATTTTCAAAATAGGTGACCACAATTTCCCTGATAAATAAAAAACTGAGATTAAATGTTTCGTATATTGAACATCTCATCTTGAATAAAATTGTACGGCTCATTTGAAATCGTAATCGTATCTCAAGGGAAATCCAACAGTTGTTAAAAAAAATTATCTCAAACATTTCATTTCTAAGAAAATCGTAGATCCTAGCTCAAATTAGAAACACATCTCCAGGAAAATTGTAGGCCCAAATTAAATCATAATCGTATCTCAAGAAAATTTTTACAGCTGTTAAAAAATTCCCCCTTCTTCCTCCTCATCCTTTTTCCTCCTCTATTTCGCAGCCCCACTGTCACCCTCCCCCTTCCTCCTTCCTCATCCCACTTCTTCCTCCTTTGTTTCACAACCCCATCTCCGCCTTCCTCGTCCTCCCTCCTTCATCTTTCCTATTTTTCCTTCCTCCTCCCACCTATTTCCTCCTCATTCTTCTATTTTGCGGCCTTGTTACCAAATAGGTCATTTGGATCAGTAAAGAATGAAACCCCCAGTTGCCTAGCAATTTCAGAGTAATCCAACCTCAAGTAGGCCAATGCCCTTGATTCGCCATTGGTTTCATAAAAAACGGGTCAAAATTTCCAAACCCCAAAATCCCCATTTTTCAGTTTTTCCTTCTTCTCAAACTGGTTGTTGAATTTTGCCTCGTTATCGTAAAATTGGGTAGCATCCAGAGCTTTGATCTGAACACATTGCCTTCAAAGGGATGATAAAGTTGGGGTTTTTGGTGTCAAAGTGAAATGTGTTAATAGAGGAAACTGAGATAATCGAAGACCCATTAGAGAAGGGGTTGCAGAGACTAAACAAAGCTTGGGTTTTGCAGGTTTGATTGATGAAAAACTCAACATTTTGAAGAGAATTTGAAAAAACAAACGAAAGGGGTTGAAGAAGAGCTTCAAAGCTTCAATGGGCTTCTTTGATGAGTGATGAAACCCCTTAAAGGTCCGACCTTTATAGGGGAGAAATCCAAAGGATGAAGAATGAGAAAGGCATGAATTTGTTATGTGATGGTTGTCGTTTGAAAGAATCCAATCTTATGAGTGTAGTGAAGGTTTGAAGGAGACGAATGAAGAAGAAAGAGAAGGAAGAATAGGGAGGAAAGAAGAGGGAGGAGGAGAAAAGGGGAGGGATGTGGCAAGGCTGCGAAACGGAGAATAAAAATGGTTTTTTCAAGCAAATATTAGATTTTTCTCGAGATACGATTACAATTTTATTTGGGCCTAACAATTTTCTTCGAAATGTGTTTATGATTTCAACTGGATCCTACAATTTTTTTCGAGATACAAATTTTTTAACAACTGTTGGATTTTCCTTGAGATACAATTACTATCACAATTGGGCTCTACGATTTTCTTCGAGATAAGATGTTTGAGATACGAAACATTTAATCTCAGCTCTTCATTTATTAAAGGCATTTTAGCCATCTATTTTAAAAATAGACGGGCATTGCACGTTGACTGCTAGTCTTGGAGGGAAGTACAATACAGATTAAAGATGGGGGCACATCCCAATTAGCTATGTGTTATAGGGGGCACATAGCAAATAACCCTTCAAAAAGGGTGATGGTGAGCAAAGGAGATTTGGTGGTGCATGTCAAAAAGTTGGGGCCTTCTCAAATTAGAGAAATGTCCGAATTAGGGTCTTGCAAAGAAATTGGTGCTAAAGAAGTGAATAAACAATGTATTGTAGAATAAGGAAGATGGTGGATGTTCACCTATGGCCATGAGGTTGCATAAGGTTATCCTATGTGATTACTAGGTGTCATGCATTCCTTGACTTAGTTTTGCCTATAAATAGGCTTTAACTTTCTTTGTAATATATATATATATATATATATATATATATATATATATATATATATATATATATATATATATATATATATATATATATATATATATATATATATATATATATAATAGAGATGTTATAAAAGGAAGAAATGTAGCAGTAGAATGATCAGTACTTGGATGAATTATAAGAGAAATTATATCATGTTGTCATCACGATAATTCTTCGACAAATTAAGTGCGACGATTTCTCTTCGATCTATATCATATATTTGGTCTTTTTCTCTGATCCGAGTAAATTGACTATAAGTATTCTCTAAATTAAGATTAATTTTATGAAGTTTGATTATGATCAATTTATGATTACTATTTTGTTAGAAAAGTATGAATATTTCTATAGAATTGCGGTACAGTGTAACTTGAATTATTTTATGTTTTTTCCAAAAGTTATTTCAAAACATATTTATCCTCATTTTCATTTAGGCATATCAATTGATATTGATGATTTGCAGTAAGTTGTTTTCGGTAGATGATACCTGAATTTCTATACGTTTTAGATTGTGGGGCATCATCATTTTGATATTAGAGTTTGGGGTGTTATACTTTAGTAATTTGATCCTATTACCTAAGATATTGCGTTAGATCTTTTACCTACTACCTTTTCAGTTATCATAGGTCCATGGGATGATTTCTCAGCTCATAGGGAGAAAATCAATCGACAATCGCTTGAACTTTTGAAGAAGCTATCCATCGAGTATTTAGGACAAGTATTTAGGGGACCGTAGACACATGAAAGTATTGTTCGTCATCATATAGTCTCCCAGCTAGGTATTGTCCACAAGGCTTTGAAGCAAATGAGTGATCAATTTCAATTTAATGTCATACCCCAACGCATCTATAATTTAAATGATAACTTGATAAGGTTAGACTCAGAGTCTTCGAGAGTGAATACACACGTGCCATTAAGGTTAGATGCAACTGCACCCCTAATTGTAAATATACCTCCACCTCAACCTTATTGCTTAGAATTTGATCCAACCACAACTACAAAGCTATTTCTTAATGGATCTTGTGAAGTTGATGGTCCACCATTGCATACATGCATTGATTAAGAATATGATGGATACAAATAGATAAGTACTAATTCTATAACTAATTTATTTTTAAATAATCCGGTTGTACTGAGGTTGATAGAACATGTATGGACTAGTAGAATAAGTTCTCTTTTTGTAAGGTACGGAGTTTGATGCACATAAATAGTATGATATATATTATAATGTAATATTTATGAAAAAATTTTGTGTATAATAAAATACATCACCTAGAATTATTATTCATCAATGGCAAGAAAAGTTTTATGTTTTGTTATCCTATAATAGTACATATTAGTTATTAAAATGATTTCCTTCATCCTTTTTAGTATTCATTAGACACTTATTGTAATATCTAATAATATGTGAAATCCGAACCAAATGTTTCATTATACTTATTTTGAGTGACTAATTCATGTATATCTATACATGTTTTTCTTATAGATGTCAATGTTGGATGATGATACATGTTTGATTGATAGTGCTACTACAGACACAATATTAAAAAGTCATAAATTTTTCTCATCACTAGACATGAAAACATAAAAGGTGTCTATGAAAGCTATCCCTGTGCAAATTATCGAATGCTCTGGTAGAGCCCACTTGGTGTTACCCAATGGAACCCATTTATTTATTTAGAAAGCATTATATTCAAGAAGTTCTAGAAGAAACTTATTTAGTTTCAAAGATATATGCTTGAATGGATACCATCTTGAATTAGTTTCAAAGATATACGCTTGAATGGATACCATCTTGAGACAACTAATGAAGGAAACAAAAAATATTTATGTATCCTATCTAATGTTGGAAGTCAGAAGCTCACACTAGAAAAATCCTCCCTTGTCTCCTTGGGAATCTATTGCACAATCATTGGAACCATTGAATCACAAGCTATTTTAATCCAAAAGCTTAAAACTCATCACAAATATGTTGACCCACATACTTTCCTTCTTTGGCATAATCATTTGGGTCATCCTAGATCCACCATGTTGAAGAAAATTGTAGAGAACTCTAATAGTCATCGCAATACGTACTCAACTCCACCTCCCTAATGGATTTTTATGCATTCCTTATTCCCAAGGTAAATTTATTACTAAACCACATCATCTTAAGATTGTTATTGAGTCAGCGTCTTTCTTCCAAAGAATACAAGGTGACATTTGTAGACCAATTCACCCTACTAGTGGACAATTTAGATATTACATGGTTTTAATAGATGCTTCTACTAGATGGTCTCAAGTGTGCCTTTTTTCCACTTGCAATCTTGCTTTTGCTAGATTCCTGATGCAAATTATTAAAATTAAGCCCAATTCCAAGACTATTACATCCAATCTATTCGTCTTGATAATGCAGGAAAATTTACATCACAAGTGTTTAATGATTTTTGTTCATCCATAAGTACCGCAGTCGAACATTCAGTTCCACATGAACATCCAAAGAATGGTTTTGTAGAATCTAATATTAAACATCTTCAAATCATTGATAGACCTTCACTAATGCAGTCTCAACTACCCACTAGTGCTTGGGCTATGCAATCTAACATGCCGCAAAATTGCTTCGCCTTAGACCCACTTCGTACCATCAATATTCACCTTTACAACTTGTGACAAGGTCTCAACCAAATATTTCACATTTACGCACATTTGGTTGTGTCGTATATGTACCTATCCCACCCCCAACATGAATGGCTCATCAACATCGCTTGGGCATTTATGTTGGTTTTTGTTCCCCTTCCATTATCCGTTACCTCGCACATTTAACTGGTGATTTTTTATCGCTAGATTTGCAGACTGTCAGTTTGATGAGACTATCCCCCACTGTTAGGGGGAGATAAACACATTCTTATTGAAAAAGAACGGTGTAAATTATCATGGAATACTCCCACTTTGTTTCATCTGGACCCTAAAACATCCCAATGTGATGATGAAATAAGGAGAATATTACACCTTCAGAAAATTGAAAATCAATTACCTGATGCATTTAATGATGCAGCTAAAGTAACAAAGTCACATGTGCCAGCTATGAATGCACCTGCTCGAATTTGTGTTCTTGAAGGACAAACTGCAAATAAGGAAACTAATGAATCTGTTGCATGCCAGAAGCGTGGCAAACCTATAGCCCCAGAAGTGGTTGACTACATCCCCAAATTGATTCAAAAAGCCTCCGATGAGGCTCGGGTATCTGATAATATGAGATTTCAATATACTACGGAGAAATGTGGAATATAAATGTAATGGTCATCGATGACATATTTATATATATGGTAGCTACCTAACTATCAAAGGGCCATGATATTTTTTATTGATATCAAACCACATAGAATCTAAAAATGTCGACAAAGAAATGATTAGCCAAATGGAAAGATGATATCCAAGTAGAATTAGATTTACTTGAAAAATGTGGTGTATTTGAAACTATCGTACAAACACCTAAATATGTAAACCCTGTTGGTTTCAAATGTGTGTTTGTAAGAAAAAGAAATGAGAAAAATGAAAATGTCAGATATAAGGCAAGACTTGTAGCACAGGGTTCCTACATAAACCCGACATTGATTTTGATGAAACACATTCCCTAGTTATGGATATGACTACGTTCTGATATATGATAAGTCTTATAGTTTCTGAAACACTGATATGAGACTTATGGATGTAGTAACTACTTATTTATATGGAGAATTAGACATAAAAATTTACATGAAAATCCCTGAAGGATTTACTTTGCCTAAGACAAAATCCAGAAATAATCACTCAGTAAAACTAAGACGAGCCTTATACGGCTTGAAATAATTCTGAAGGATGTGGTATAACCGTCTTAGTGAATATCTGTGTAAAGAAGGTTATACTAATTGATGTAGTCGATTTCTGCTCTTCTTCCTCGCTGCTTACTTAGACCTGCACAAGTAGCACACATGAGCCAAGGACCACCGTGTGGCGGCTGATGGCACTTTGATGCTTAAGTAAGATAAGGCTTAGGAGATGATTAAAACTATATATTGGGTTTCCGTAAAGTACCTTAACTTCATCGACCTTATCTCCCTTTTATAGTGTGAGAGTCCTTGTACGGTTAGGCCTTTGGTGGCGTAGTTTGGGGAAAGAGATCTTGGAGGAGATCCTTTTCTAGTTGGGAGTTGTCCATGTGGGATAGTTTCCCTACACGACTCGTACTCCTAAATCTGTGAGAGAGGTTTTATTTTTTGAGTGTTTTCCATGCAAGAAATTTTTTTTGCCCGACTTATACTCTAGTATTTGTTTTCTAGTCAAAACCAATGTATTATTGGCCTACTTGTCTTAGGTCGATCCCCTAGATACTTGCCTTATCAGGGCTTACTCTTTCTTTATCAGGGCTTACGAGTATTGGGCTTGACCACATGACATATGGGCTTAGTGGCACATTGCCTTTGGAATTTGTCAATAATGGGCTTAATGTTGTCTCGACCTCGCTGGATTGAGCATGCAATCGAGCCTGTTTTGTTCTGTTGTCAAGATTATCATGACACGTGTATGGTGCTAATCAGATGACGATTTGATGTATCATCAACTATTCCTCCCGAGTTGGTGTGTCGTCAAATCAGTCCACTAGGTCATTTCATAAAGCAACTGTGCAGTCATGATGGTTGAATCTGAGTTGTTTCCTCGAGTTACGAATTTCATTAATTGGGCGTGCGTCAGCTCGAAAGAAGGATAGGTGGGAATTATGTTTTCTATATATATTTCCTACCTGTGGAGTAGCCTCTTTACTCTTTCGATCTCGGAGATCCTATTTTTCCGTACTGCCTTCTGTGCCTTTGACTTCGCTTAACCTTCGTATTTGAAAGCTTATACTATCTTTCATGGCGGGCCAAAATAAGCTTTTTGAATAATTGTTCGCTAAGGGCCGCGGGTTTTTTTAGGAGAGGTTGCTCTCTGAATCAGATCTCTCCGAATCGGATCTGGAAGTCCTCCGTAACACATACGGGATTCCTGATGATCTAGTGATCTGAACTCTGGGCGGCTATCTGACACCATTGTCTCCTCTTGAGGAGTTTATCTATCTTCATTGAGGTATGCTTCAATTGAGTGCCCACTTTCCTATTATCAAGGAGATTTGGGAGTTCCTAGCATACCTCGGCATTACACCCGCTCATCTAGTGCCGAACAGGTATAGGACTATGATTGGCATTTTGATTAGGGCTAGGAACACTGGTGTCTGAGTATCTTCGAGGGCGATGCAATTTCTTACTTCTTCTCGGATAAACGAGCACGTTGTGTGTGTGCTGACGTTGCCGGACTGGTTCGGCAACCTGCCTGATGATTTTAAATCCTGACAGAAGTTACGTTTCATGGTTTTTGTGGACTCGGCGTACTTTGAGCTTGTTGGTCATCCAGTCGAGCGTGAATTCAGACTACTGAGTAAGTTTGACTCTTTTCCGATCTTGTTTGTGCTAACTGAATATTAAATTGATCTGTGTGGTTTTCGTAGGGAAATTTTCAACTTCACCACTTTCTGCTGAGGAAAAAGCAACTTTGGATGTGTTTCACAACATGCCTCGTCTTCCAATAGAGGATGTCATTGAGTCTTCTAATGTCGAGCACAACGGAGTGTGGGCTCATTGGCATGTGGCTCCTACTCTTTTTCGGTTAAAGAAGCTAAAGCCCGAAGGTGTGTCTGCTTCAAGGAAGAGGAAACCTCCCAAGATTAAGGTTCCAAGCCCTTCAAGGATGGCAGAAATAGATGAGGCACTTCCTTCTCCTGTGAATCTGAAGAGGTCTCATGCTTTGCCTAAACCTGTTCGTGGGCGCTTGGCCTCGTCCGAGGGATTGATGTTGTGGAGCAAGTGTCGAATTAGACTGTTGTTTCCAAGGGGCGTGATGTTCAGGCCAAGGCCCCTATTTTCCTTCCTAACTTAGAGAAGGAGTATCTACAAATGGTGGGCGTGGAGGTTGTTACCAAATTAAGTACCAAGCAGATAGAGTTTCTTAACAGAATGTTGTTGCAAGCGAGAGTGGAAGCTTCGTCTGGTTATCCCTTTTCAATAAAGGACTTTGAGCTTTGCCTTTCTATTGATCATGAACTTGTTGAAGAGTCGTTCGATCTTTGACGTCATGGTGAAGGATCCCCTCCTTGTCACCCGTATTATATTCCATCTCGTTCCCATCCTCATAATGAATTGAAGAAGGGTCTAAGGAATAACTCATTTCCCTATTTCCCGTCAATTGATTCTGAATCGACGCATGAAAGAGAGCCGGTTGTTGCGGGCAAAGAGAAAGTTGTTGATAAGGGCCCTAATGCAGTGAAGATGACAAAGGGCAATACTAGGGTGATTTCAATTCCAAAGGATCTCCATCCAGATGCTTGATAATCACATAATTATAACATTATTACCTCTTAGTATATTTTTGTTAATCCTTATTTTTATCTTATTTTAGATTAATTATTAAATTTTGTGTTTTTGTAGAATGTGGAGCTGTAATGAAGAAATCAGAAAAAAATGCAATGAACAAATCTCAGTCGGTGACTTCAAAGGAAGTGGAAGTGAAAATAACCTAAGCCCATAACCTAAACTCAAAACCAAGCCCATAAACTCAAACCCAAATAATATTCTCCCATTTATCCCATATTCAGATTTGATTTTACCTTGATTCACTCCATGAATCATCCATTTATCTCATCTCTATTCATTTTGTTCATTAACTATAAATACAATAGAAAATGAATGTGAAAGGGGAAGAGGAGAAGGAGAAGGGAATCAAGCCTCAATAGCCAAAAACAAATCCTCCTTCCTTCACAAAGTGATTTTCATCACACCCATCTCATCACCATCAGTCTTCACCTCACCACAGTCCGACCACCATCTCATGTTTCTCCTTCTTCCACGAGCAACCTACACCACCCAACCTATCTCACAGTCCTCTTCTCCACCTGTTACAGCCACCTCCATCCATCTCTATCTCTCTGTGTCTAACTCTGTCACTGTCTCTCCACACCTCTCTCTCTCTCAGTTTTTCTCTCTTCTGGTGTCGGACGCAAGCCACAGCCACCGGAGGCCCACAGCTCAGCTGCAACAGAAACACCTCCATGCTTCCCGCCACTCTCTGAGTTCTCTCTCCTCAATCGGAACTTCTCTCGATCTCTCTTTGTATACCGGCCGCCACCCAACGCCGGTCAGCTCCGAACGCACACCCGCACGCCCAAGCAGGCCCTCCATCAGCGCCCTTGCGCAGCCGGTCTCTTCCCTCCATTTTCAGTTGTTAACTGATTTCAAAATGAAATAGATGAGTATGTGGATATTGGCACCCACACCTTGAGGCTGTACCACCACTGTTTAAAGAATATGAGCGCTACTGGCACCCAGTAGCGCATAAGAACACCCCGGCTGGGCTGGTGATGACGTTATTGACATCCTGGAAATCTGATGTACCACCCCACTGGACCTGGCGATGTTTGCAACCTGCTGATCTGCTAAATACCACCGCACCGAGGCGACGACAAACCAAAAGGGTTGTATAATTTATTTTAATTTATTTTACTGACTTAAATGCTTAATTGTTAATTACAATTTTATATCAGAAATTTGATAAATTGCTTTCACCTTTCATGTTCGATTAAAACTTGATATGTTTGGTAGTTAGATTCACATTTTATCAATATTCAAAGCATGTGCTAAAAATTATTAAGCTTAGACGTTGATTAAGTGTGCCTTAAAAAGACACTTAATGCTTGGTAAGAGTTTATTTGCTTGAGATAAATTGTTAATGTTTGACAGAAACTTGATATGATTGGAATTGGATTTTAATGATCACATCTTTGGTGCAAGCACGGGATCCTCATCCCTAAAGCTTCTCGTTTATAATTTCAGTATTTTAGATTTAAATATATTTGCTAACTCATCGGTGAGTCCAAACCCCACAAAATCCATCCCATCTATTTTTTCCTTTTATTTTATTTTTCTTATTTTTAATTTATTTTTTAGTTTAGTTTTAAACACTGTAACCCCATTTTTCTGTAAATTAGTTTAGATAAATTCTAAAATTCAATTGCATCCACTTTCCTCGTGGGATTGACCCGTACTTGCCGTTGTCTACCAGTTAGACACCGTGCACTTGCGGTTATTACAAGTGGGTCAAATTAGCTTGTTTATTTAGGCTGGTTAAACCGCAACAATGCTTGATCAATATGTTTGCTCCAGACAGAGTAAGGATGAACAACCAAGCTTGGCATTAGGAGGTTGACATTTCTTACGTTTCGAGGAAGCATATTGGCAGGTGGAATGACTGGCTGGTGAACTGTGCTCCGGTGCCAATGGGAGAAACGCTGGGAAAGCGTATGGATAAAGGGCAGAAACATTTCGTGCTGGGGATGTCATACCAGAATCAAGTGGTTGTAGCTAGAACTGAAGTTGAGGTTGCTCGTGAAAGAGTGTATACTATGGAGCGAGTCTTTGCAAACTTGTAGAAGTCATACTCTGACGCTCTCTACGGGATTGAGTCGTTCATGAAGCAACTTAAAACCTACTCGGATACTGGAGCGGAGTCCTGATGCATTCATTAGGTTGAAGGCTCGAAAGGTTCAAATGGAAACGCTTGAGTCCGACTTGGCAGGGGAAATGTTTTCGAGGGATCGATTTGAGAATGAATTGAACCTCGCCCGTCGTAACTTACAACTTGCTCGCGACACTGTGGCTGGAGTGCAAGCTGAACTGCAGACTCTACATGCTAAGAGGATAAAAAGGAGTCCGAGTGGACTATCTGATGTCAACAGTTGGAGGCTGACATTGATTTTAAAGCCAAGAGTGCACAGTCCGCTGAAGAGCATATCCTTATAATGAGCTAAGTGTTGTTAATGATAAGTTGGGTTTTGAGCGGTCCAAAACTGACATACTGCTGGGCAAACTGGAGTTGTTGGAGCAGGAACTCGCTAAATCAAGAGAGCAAGAGGAGAAACTTTTCTTAAGGCCCAAAGCATGTTTGAGTTCAACAGAGTCGTGCATGGAAGGCTGGAGCTGCTGCATCTGATGAAAAAGGAACATCCCGACTGGGATCTCTCTTATTATAAAGAGATTGTATATGCAGAATTTGGAGTGGCATCCGATTCGTCTGAAGAAGAATGTGACATTGATGTGATTGATCGAAAGGCAGCATGTAAAGATGTGTCTCATGCTTCTTCCCCGGCTAAGTCTGGTTCTGTTGTATCTGACTATCCTCCTAATGAGGGATGAGCCTTGTATTTTCTTTTTGGCTTGGAAATGAATAGTACTTGTACACGTTTGTTTTTCCTTTGTTTTTTCTACTAGCTTTTACCCGTTTTGTCTTATTTCGACATTAATTGTCAGACGAGAAGCTTTGCTAGGCTAGGAAGCTTTATGATTGATCAGCCGAGGAGAATTCCGACGTCTTTTGCTGCAATAGTTCATGCAATTCTGGTCAGAATCCTTTCAAAGGTCGGATAATTCAAGGGCACTTTTTCCCTTAAAATATGGGAGTTTTGAAATTCTTGTTATAAAAGTAGATTGACACACCCACTTCATCTATCCTTCGAGCTATGTTTTCTTCAAACTCACTAATTTTCGAGAATTTGTTTATTCCTTAACCCCTCCCACCCCAAATGTCGCCGACATCGTTTGAATCCTAGACTCGTGATTCCATCCGCCACAAGTCTACCGCTTAACTGGTACCCCATTGGCAATTTTCGATATTCGACTTCTACATACCCAAGAGTTTCTACCTTCATCTGATGTTAGAGTTTCTAGGGTTGAAATGGCGCTCGAGTTCCCACCAAAATAAGCGACAAAGTATATATCTAATTCACTCGCATGCATTTCACGTGAGGATGCAACATAACGACATTAACTACTTCTGACACACGAGGGTTTTGTCATTACACATGAAAATCACGTGATTTTTTTAAGTGAGGGTATTTTGGTTCGAATTTCATCTTGACCAGTCCTGATTCATGACTTGAAGGTTTTAGTCCATTTTGGGGGTTAAATTGATATTAGACTCAACATTGGGTGTCAAAGTGATATACATATAAACTAATGGGGACTACAAATAACCCTTCATTTATTTATTTCACATCCATAGCTTTAATTTTTTTTATGACAGTTAAATTTTGGCCTTGTTTTTACAAAAGTATAGCTTATTCTCTCCGTTGACATGAGAGACTTAAGATTCAAAATTTTCAAGATTTTTCATCCGTGATACAACACATATAAATGATATACATGAGTTATACATAACATCTTTAAGACATGCATTACAAAAATATATAAAATGATAAACATTGTTATCCACAATCTCGCGTAATATATTCTTTAGAAGGATCATGTTAGAAGACACTATAAGATTAGAGGTAGCGAGTATAAATGCATTGCTTTTGGGTGCCTAATTCAAATCTACACAAAAACAATCTTCACTACCACTTGATGTAGTCGTTTTCCACTCCCTATTTTGACCTAGTCATGCTGACCTACACAAGTAACGCACGTGAGCCACGGACCACCATTGTGGTGGCCGATGACACTCCGATGCTAAAGTCAGATAGGGGTCTGAGGAAGGTGTAATGTTGTAAATAGGGAATTTGTAAAGTACCTTAGCTTACCAACCTCATGTCTTATTTATAGTGCAGGAGTCCTAGTTCTACCAGGCCATCGAAGGTGTAGTTTAGGAAGGAGATTTTCGTCGATATCCTTCTCTAATTAGGAGTCGTGTTGTAGGAAGGAACTTCCCTGTTAGCCCTGTGCTCCTAGATACTCCGGAGATAGTTCCTAATCCGAGAGCAATCTGTAGAAGGAGGTTTCCCTGTGTGGAATGTATTATGGTATTTGCTTCCTAGTTGAAAGTGGAGAGCAGTTGTAATTGCCTGTCCGAAGCTGATCCTCGAGATATTTTCCTTAATAGGGCTTACGGGTATTGAGGATAGTTGTGAGATGTGTGGGCTTAGCAATCTGTAAGAGTTCGGGTCCATTTGTTGGACTTCATTGAGCGAGCTTAGAACCGCTTGGGTCGGGTCACTGTTGGGCTGACACTGGAGCATGTAATTCCTCGAGATCATCATGACATGTGTATGGCTGAGGGATGTGTTCATTTTGGTGTATCATCAGCTACTCCCCCTGAGTTAGCGAGCCGTCAGATCGGCCCGCTAAGTCGTATTTTGAAAAGATATGACGCTCATGATGATCGAGTCTGAATCATTGCTTGGGCCGCATGCTGCATTTATTGAACGTGCATCAGTTCAGTGGAAAAGAGGCGGGAACCTAATCCTTACTTAGGTCATCTGTTGTGCGGAGCCTGACCCTTTTATTTTCTTTGCTTTTGAAGATATTGCTATGTTCATCTTCTGATTATTAAGATTGTTTGTCTTCTTAATGGCTCAATAAAACCTTCTTGATGACGCAACCTTGGCCAGGGGCCTTGAGTTTTTGAAGACGGGTTGCTTTCTGAATCCGACCTTGCTGAGATCCGTACGAAGTTTGGGATCCCTGAGGACCTACCGTTGTCTGTTTTGAGGGGTGACCAGAAGCCAATGTCACCACCGGTAGGGTTCATCTGCTTGCACCGAGGATGCTTCAAACCGGAGTACGCTTTTTCGTTCTGGATGTGATTTGGGAATTCTTGGGATTTCTCCGCCCCAGTTGGGGTCTAATGGATACATGATCATCCTTCTCATTCTAATTAGGGCGAAGGAAGCTGGCGTCTGCATGACTCCACGAGTGATCCAATTGCTGACTTCTCATCGATTGAAGAGTAACGTTGTCTGTAAGTTGATGTCGCCGGCTTGCTTTGCGAATCTGCCAGATGACTTCAAGTTTTGGTAGAAGTGTTGTTTTAGCCTCCGCAGATTCAAAGTACTTCCAGTTCAGGGGTCGTCCGCTCGAGTGGGAGAGCAGACCACTTCGTAAGTAAAACTTTTTCTTCTAGTTTCGTTGCGCTTGATTGCATGCTAATCGATGCTCGCGTTTCTTCGCAGGATGGTTTCCCTTTACTCCCCTTACCCTAGATGAGCAAAACACTATGGAGATGTTTCTTGGCTTGTCAATGAGGAACGTGGTGGATGTTATATGCGTTCCCAACTTCATTCGCAGTGGGCTGTGGGACATCTGGCACGTGGCCCCTACTCTTTATCGAACATCGCGAGTTAAACTTGAAGATGGGGCCCCTTCCAGGAAGAGGAAGGCCATTGGGGCCAAAGCTCTTGTTTTGTCCGACGCGGAGGAGTCGTTTGAGACGCTTGCCTCCTTCGTGAGTTCAAAGAGGTCTCTCATCCGAACTGGGTTGTCTTCAACAAGACCCACTCCAGTGAGTGAAGAATGCGAGTCTGATCGGCCCGTCAGGGCGGAGGCCAGTGTATCTGGCTAGGAGAAGGACTAACTGCAATTTGCAAGGGTCAACAACATGTCGAATCTCAGTGATGCGCAGGTGGAAGCTTTGAGTGAGCAGTTGATTAGGGTTACAATGGCGGCCTCTGTCGATGCCGATTCGCTCGGGACTGTTCTGATTGAAGGTTCCTATGAAGATCCGCCTGAGGATCTGGAGGCTGATCGTCTCGTTGGTGTGCTGTCTGATAGTGACAGTGGTGGCACAAGCTAAGTTTCTTGTAGTTCGCATTGTTCACCATCCTGTTCCAAGCCACAGCTCAAGGTGTTGGAGGGTCCTTTGGATAACTCGTTTCCTCTCCTTCCTCTGGATCATGTTAAGTCGTCATGCACTAAAGGGTCGGTTGTTCGTGACAAGAGAAAATTTGTGAAGGAAAGCCTGGGAACAATGGCGAGCGCGTAGGGTGGCGTCGGTGTAATTCCTGATCCGAGGAGCTTCATCCAAATGCACAAATAAGCCTGTTTGCACCGGACTTAATAAATATGAGCACTTAGGTCTGGCATCGGGAGGTTGACGTGGAGTATGCTACGAGGAAGCATATAAGTAGGCGTCATAGCTAGCTGATGGATTGTGCTCCAAAACCCGAGGATGATATGCTAGAAGGAAGTATGGATAAGGGTTTAAAATACCCTATGTTGGTCATGTCTCAATTGAGCTAGGTGGTCGTTGTTGGAACGAAAGTCGAGGCAGCTCGTGCAAGGGTGTACACCATGGAGCGTGTCTTCTCGCACATGCAAGCGTTGTATTCTGACGCACTTTATGAAATTGAGTGGCTGAGGAAACAGGCTGAAGATAAGAGGTCAGAGCAGTTAGCCATCGTTGCTGAGACTCAAAGGGTTCGTCTAGAAGTGCCTTGAGCGTGATCAAGCGAAGGAGGTGTCTGCAAGGGACAGATTCAAGCAGGAGTTGGATCGAACCCACCGAGACATGGAGGTCGCACAGGAAGCAGCGGCTGAGGCACGTTCTGTACTACGGTCTCTCACTGAAGAGAATGCCCTGAAGGAGGTTGACTGGGTTGCTCAGAAGCAGCAATTAGAGTCTGATGTGGAGTTCAATGCTCAGGAGGCAAGGAAGGTCGAGGACCAGCTCGAATTAGAGATGCACGAGCTAAAGAACAGTTTGGCTATAGGGCAGTCTCAAGTTGATACGTTGACTGACAAGTTGGAGTTGTTAGAGCGTGAACTTGCTGACGCGAAGGCGTGAGAATAAGAGCTTCTGCAATAACAAGGCAAGTGTGAGTTCTGCTGAGTCGTACACGACAGGTTGGAGCTGCTAGCGCTAATGAAGGAGGAGCATCCAGAATGGGATCCTTGCCGATATAAGAAGATGTCATATGTAGAATTGTTCGTTTCCTTTGTGTCAATGGACGAAGAGGGCGGTTCAGACTCTGATGCTCAAGCCGTGGCGCGTATGGACACGACCCCTACTCCTTTCTTCGTTAAGCTTAGCTCTTCTGTTTATGTACATTCTTCTGATAAGCAGTAAACTTTGTATACTTGTACCCATTTTGCTTCGTCTGTTAATGAAAACAGTTTTATATTGATTGTGTTTTGTGCTTTTTTTGTATTCGTTGTCCCTATTGTGTGTTTTCCATTTTGCCTTGTCGTTTTACTTTAGCATAGGCTGGTTGGATCAATAAGAGGTCGTGTGGTATGTCTGCAGTCCGTTTGTTGGACTGCATTGGGCGGGCTTACAACCGCTTGGGCCGGATCAGTGTTGGAATGACGCTAGGGCCTATAATTCCTTGAGATCATCATGACACGTCTATGGCTCAGGGATGTTACCGTTTTGGTGTATCAGCACCACTTATGCAATTACATCTTGTGATTGCTTCGTCATTGTTATATGACAAATTGTGGTTAATAATAATAAGTATAAATTAGACTATCCTTAGTAGGACCGACCAACACTGTTAAGATAATGGACTAAGAATTTTGGTTTTGTTTGGTCTAACTTTTCTCTTCATTAGTGTTATCCAATCTCCAAGAACTTTGTCCAGGTGTATAACATAACATGTTTGAATGATACATGTGGAACATTCAATGTAATAGAATTCGCAAAAATAATTAATTTGCATCATAAATATTGTATTATTCATGAATTAATGATGAATAATTAAATTTTCATTAACATATAATGCGGTTGCACCCAAATAAGCTATCATCAAAACCCATATATTTTCTTACTCGTGATAGTAAATACATATTCCAATGCACAACTTTGTATAGTATATTAAATTTATAGCATAAAGAGAATATTGCTCATGGGAACTATTAACGAAATATATAATCATCGTAATGACGTATGAACAGGGTATAATTTTAAATTAAATCCGAGTAAGAAAACTTTCACCCAATGCGCACATAGATCCAAGAGAAAACCATAATAAATAAGAACTCGACCAATTCGAGCTTTGTGTTTATAACATATAATGAATAAAGGAAAATATTACATAAATATGATATACCAACTAAAGAGATTACATCTTGTTTATTATCATTCATCTCATGTTAATACATCTACATACAAAGGAAATTTGTAGAGTGTATACAGGCATTTACAAAACCATGAGGTAGACATCCACTCACCCATGCAAAGGGTGGTGGTGCCACCTTAACTTGTTACAAGCCAAATATGCCAAAATGATACGCTAAAACGATTCAGAGCTAAATGCAGAAAACAATAACAAATGAAAAGGAAAGCAAGGTAATCAGAGTTTTATCCAATCCTTCCACTATATTATTAGAACAAGGTTTCCAACCTTTCAAGAATAAACTCTCTTGAGGTTCCAAACTTTGCTATTTTATTAAGATTTCAATACTCTCTAGAACAAACTGTCGAAACTCCAACCTTTCAAGAAAAACTTTCTTGAAGCTCCAACATTTGTTATCTTATTCCCCAACCATTATAAAATCTCCAACTATATGACAAATGGAAATTTCATAATTTGAATGACCGTAAGTGACTTATAGCTCCACTATTTGTGAGACACGTAATTTTTAAAATAGTAGAAATATTAGTTAAATATAAATATTGAGATCCTATCGCACTTGTATAGTTAACTTATTTTACAATCCTGAAGAAAACAAAATCATGTCATACATATATGCACCAAATTAATTTAATAAAATATTTTTGTAGAAATTATTATTAACTTCTTATGAACATTTAACTGATGTTTATGTGTCATGTCTTCTATGTATTATACTAGTTTATATCCATGTCATTAGCACGACTATCCATTCTTTTCCTAGCTTTTACCCGTGCCAAGATAGAGTTTTGAATATGCATGCCTTATACCTATTACTTGTGATACTAATAAATTATTCAATTTTGTATTGTTCATGAAATAGGAAAAGACTATTTTAGAAAGAAAAAAAAATTAAGTGAAAGACATCAAACCCTTGTTTTTTGGAACTGTATAGATTATAAAAGTTATTTTAGAGACAAAAAAAAACATATGATTTTTATTTATCGAAATTATAAAATAAGTGATGCACTCTCAAGTGTTCCATACATTAAATGGACTTGAAATTAAATCAGATACAAAGACGTATGAGTTGAAATTTTTTCCAAATAGTAAAATAAGTATCAACGTTTACATCTAACTTAATAAAAAAAAATTATACCCGAAACTAGTGTATCAACCGTGTCATTGGCATGACCACATACTTTCCATGTAGTGTGTACCCGTGCCTACCAAGGTACCTTGTCATGCCTTCAGCATGCCACCCTGGTTCTTGGGTCGTGGCTTCAGCACTCTCCATCATGTTTGTTCTATTTGAAATGATTGGGTGCCTTCCATACTGAAGTTGCCCACTTTTAGTTAGCTCCTTTGTGTCATGCCTTGTCATGTTCGATTCGGAATTGCATATAATTGTATAAGAATTTGCTACAAAATCATCTGTTGTATTCTCTTAAGAGGTGGTTAACAAAGGAAAACAAATTGGATACTTCCCTAATGCGATTGCTTATCTCCAAACGATCCCAAATTCATAAATCTCTGCACAAAATACTATGCTTCCCTAATGCAATTGCTTTCCTCCCAACAATTCCAAATTCATAAATCATATGCTACTTTCTTTGCAAAACATTCAATTAAACCTAAAATTAATATTATTCAAGCCCATATGCTTTGCCTAAAGCAAAGGTACATATATTAGATATGTAGTAGACATCAAATGAATCTTTAATCAAACACAAAATAAGACTATTCAAAATTACATAATCATGGAGTCAAAGTTTGATAAACCCACCAATTCTATAACCCCAATTAGCTGATAAGCTGCCTCAATTAAAGATAATTGAGAAGGAGAAAATTCTCAATTTCAATTTCAAACATTTGCAAATGTTCATCTGAGTGATAAATACCCATCTGTTCTATCTCTTTATATATCTCGAGCTTGGAAGTTGTTACGAGAATAATTAATGTTATGTATATAATTAATGTCATAAGAATTTAGGTAAATTGGTCAAAGAGTCTTCGGATAGTTATTAGGTTTGTTGGCACCTTGTTTTAGAGTTTTACCATTTGTGTCATGTAACTAGGTATTGGGTGTTGGAGTGGTAGTTATTTAGGAGTGTTTATTATATACCAATTATGTTTAAAGAGAAAAAAAAATGAATAAAATGGGGGAGAGGATATTTTATGGGCACAAATGTGTTTTTGGGAAGTTTGAGTTTCCTCGAATAAACTCATTGGAGGTTGTGGTTCGCTCGATAGAACCAATTTATCATTAACTTTTACTATTATTCAACCTTGTTATGACAAGATCGTAACAATTGGTATCAGAGTCGTTCGATCTTTTGCTCCTTTATTGTCATTTTCATATTGTTGTATTCGATCTGTTGTGGTGTTCTTGATTAGGTAAAAAAAAATGTTCAAGAAAGAAGAGTAGGAAGATGTTGATCAAAATTTGAAAGAGTGTCAAGCTATGATTATTAATCTTCAAGCAGCATGTTGTGCACGTAATGGATATCATGCATCTTTGAAAGAGTTTTGGAAACAAGGTGGGTGTTACTTAAATGATTTCTTTGATACATTTAAAGAAAAAAGTGAAGTAATTCCCACTAAGTTTCGAAGCACCATCTCATTTGACATTAGAGATTTTTTTTCCTATTTTTGTAGAAGAGTCTCAAGTTGATCTTGAACAAGTGTCAACCATCGTTGCATCAAGTAATGTTTTATACAACAAACCAATTTGGGAAGGCATTGATAAACATCAACAAAAAAGCTATCGAGTTTCTCCAACTATGCAAAATATTATTACATATTGAATTTCTTTAGCAATTACATCAGAAGAGTTCGTGGAAGGATTGGCATAGGTTTTTTCAAGGAAGTGGATCATGGAAATAGAAGATATATTCACAATGCATTTTGTACACATCCAACCTTGAGGACGAGATTGTTTTTAAGGGGGTGGGAATGTTACGAGCATAATTCAGTTACCCTTATATGTAAAAAAAAAAAAAAAAAAAAAAAAAAGACCTTAAATCTAAAGTGCCCCAAACTCAGCCATTTTCAATAAACACATTATGCATCAAAAAATTTAGTTTTGCTTTGTATGTAAAACTTGCCCCTAAATCCGAAGTTTTCCAAAATTCAGTTTCTTTTAGTAAATAATATATACTTTGAATAAAATGTATAATTTTCATTTTATAAAAAGAGCCCAATTTTAGTCTTCGCACAAGCTTCAAAACTCTAAAGACCGACACGGCAAATGCAACTACTTGTGGGATGCAAAGTAATGCACTCATAATACTGTCAAAAGACTTTAATAAGATAATATTTACGAACTAAATTGATACCCAATACCCTTAAAGGGCTGCTAACTATAAAAACTCTGATACTAACAAATATTTTTTATTAAAGACTTTAATATTAATAATTGTGGTAAATTTTCGATGAACCCCACGTGCCAAGTGTGAGAATATGACACGTTTTCAAATATAGTGTGACCCACATGCCACATGGCCAACATCGTCAAGGTGATTATTCGGTTTTGCAGATATAGTTACCCATCTTTTCTAATTTCTAATTTCTAATTTGTTTTGAATTTCATCGCATCTCTTTCACTGGATGAGGTATATTATGATTATTCTTTTAGGTTTTTAGACATACAACTTGTTTCTAATTTCCAATTAGCGATACCCCCTCAACGATGGCTAATTAGACATGCCCTTCTTAAGATCATATACTATGACCGAAATGTCCATGAGGTGTGGGGGTACTTCTACTCCAAAATTTCACCACTTATAAATAAGTACACATCTCAATGCACGATAAAGGCCCCTCAAAATTTTGATACGGAGTACATATCTCGATGAAGAATTAGTGGTGCAGATTAAAAAAAAAATCCCCAGCCATCTTCCCCCACATTCTCCCCATCTTGCCCTCCCTGTTAATCACCACAACCATACCCCTTGGCCCTGCGACTCACAACAACCCACCACCAAACTGCCAGGCACCCTTCCCCCTGTAACTTACCACTGCCAAACCTCTCTTCCACCAACATTCGCTACCACAAGCTCTTGTTTCAGCCACCAAACATCCATCTCCCAGCTCTGTTTCGCAGTAACAAACACCCAATTCATCCCTTGTTCTACCAATCACACCACCACAATCCCATGTTTCAGTCACTAAAACAGCCACCTCGAAGCCTTGTTTCGCAACCCACAATCTTCCAACCTCACATTTGACACGGAACCAAGTGATTCGGGACAGTAAGCTCTGGTTCGATCTTCGACGAATCTGCATAGAAGCAAGGGATTTTGATTTCAATCTGGGTTTGAATTTCTCCACCAGTTAATCTGATAAACCCTTAAAGGAACAAAGTTCAAGCCCCACCCCCTCATTGACTTCGTCAATCTCATCACAACCAGCGAGACTCACATCGTCGAACCCGTGTAGACTCACCAACCCCTGCCGAGTCAACCAGTCCAATCTGCAGGGGTGTCGAACCCAACTTCCATGGTGAGGGATATATCTGGGAAGAGCTGGAATTCAACTGCATCCATGAAATCGAGTGTGGTTAGAGTCTAGGTATTAGATTGCCGAGAAAAATCCCAACTTGTTCAGTGATTTGCTTAGTTTAGCTCTGGAGCAGGGGAGGGGTGGTGGTGGAAATGTTAAATTGAAGAACATTTGGTGTTGCAAGGGGGTGATTCTAAATGTCGAGGAAATGGGCGAGGGAGGCTCCCTCGCACGTGCCCAAGCTTTGTTTAAAAAAAAAAAAAAAAAAAAAAAAGCGGGAAAAAAAAAGTTTCAAAACTTAAAAACACCGCCCTTTTCATTCACTTTCTTCCCAAAACCTCACTTAAATCAAATCACCCTTTATTCTCAACCATCTCTCTCCGCCGATCTCTCTGTTCTGAGGTTCAGAAACCCAAAACCAGGGCGAAGAAGGAGCAACAACAGCAGCGGCAGCAGAAGGTGTTCTTGGTGAACGATGTGGAGGAACAAGACGCAGTTTTGGATGATCCCCAGATGTGTACGACTTATACTTCTGATACATATGAGTATCTTCACTCTATGGAGGAAAGCTGGACACTTGGGTTTCTCTGATTTGTACGGTGTAGTGTTTTTGTTCTTGTTCGATTTCGAGAAATGGGTTTGTGTTGAAGCCTTTGTAATCCTAATGACTGATATATGCTTGCTTGGTGGTTTACAGATACATACTTTGAAATTGGAGTTCCTCGGTTGTTACCTGGCAGAGCTAAGTCTGTTGGACTATTCTTGTCTGAGGTTTTTGCCATCTATGATTGCATCTTCAGTTATGTTTCTTACAAATTTTACACTCCAGCCAGACATGAACCCTTGGGTAAGAATTTGGTTTTTTACAAACTGAGTTGTTTATGTTTATACTTTATAGGAACGTGTAACTTATCGTGTGTAATCTGTTCAGAGATTGAGCTTGCAACAACAATCCAGTTACAAACCATCTGATTTGAAGGAATGCGTCTATGTGATACATGAATTGCAATTGAGTAGAAGAGGAGATTCTTTGGTAGCTATAAGAGACAAGTACAAGCAACACAAGGTGTGTCTTTGTTAGCTTACGTTGATAGATTTCTTTTGATATATATGTATACACTTCAATGAAAATGTAATTCGTTGTCTGACTCACTTCTTGTTGAAATCAGTTCAAGTGTGTGTCTTGGTTGACTCCTCAAATTGAGATCCCCAGCATTTACTTTGAAGATGCCCAAAGATGAGATTTCCTTGTGGTTCATGGTTGTCTATAATTAAAGACATCTGGAGTTCAGAAAGGTGACATGCAAGTGTAGACAGTTTTGAAGATTGTTCTCTAACTTTAGATTTTTGTTTGGGCATCTCTTACTGCTCAAAGAAAGTGTTATTCAAGCTCAAGCCTGGGACTCCAAGTTTTGGTAATTATGAAAGGCAATGAATCAAGCTTATGTGGTGGGCATGTATAGCTTTCTCTTTGATTGTTTTGGCTTAAAAACTTGGAGAATGAGTTGATTATGGTGTTAGATGCTTCTGTGGGTTGTATACTGTTAAATTCAAAAATTATTGCATCTCCATGGTTCTTTGTCTCAAAACGTCTCATTAACTCCGATATGTAACAGATGTTCACCTCATTGTTTCAGATCTACATGTATCACTTACATATTTTGATAAACCCCCAGTTTACCAAACTTATCAGGTATAAGCAGGGTACAATTGCTTAAGGTCCTGTTACAATTGCTTAAGTGCTCTGTTATTCTGTTACAATGCTTAAGGTTCTGTTACAATTGCTCAAGTGCTCTGTTAATGTTCCATCTGTGTTGGTTAGACTTCAAGATAGTGAATTGCCATAATCAAGTCAGCAGCAAGAGCAAATGATATCATCAAGTAGTAGGTAGACGGTTAGGCAAGGGGTGTCATAATCAACAAGTGGTCCATGAGCAAGTGGTTAAGATGACAAGTTGGAGACAGCCTGTGAATAGCCAAGTTGAATTCTGTAAATAAGGGGTGGTTACAATTGTAAGACTGGTATATAGAAGAGATGTAAACAAATTTAGGATCATTCATTCTCTGTAATATTTTTGTACAAGAGCCAGTGCTCTGGGGAGAGAATAGGCCTCTCGAACAGCCTACATTCACATTCAATAAAGTCAGCTTCTTGATTCCATACCTTGTGTGGCCTGTTTACTGCAATTGTCTTGCTTAATTGCTGGTATTTCTCTTGTTTCCAGTTTTGCATTGAGCAATCTGCAGGTTACATCATATTTGTACATCAAGACTCCTATACAATTCATACCTCGCTCCACTCCATTAAATTTCATACACAAACTTGTATCTGTAACAATTAAGCCTTTTGCTTGTTATAGGAACTTAAGTATGTCAGTCTCCATCTTCACTACCTCTTGCTTGGTGTATGTATTGTCTGTTATGTAGACAAAATCTTCCACATGTGGAGGACTTATCTCTTCATACTTCCTACATCATCAATCAAAATCATTAACAAATGATCAATCAGATAGATTTACTACTCAATTAACCACCCACTAACATCTTAAACATAAATGTTTACTATGTAACAATTCGTAACATATTTAACAAGGACTTTGAGGGTTTGGACTCTTACGAAGCAATGAGCATGCAAGAAACGCCAAGAAGCTGGAGACGTTGCTGATTGAGGGTGTGAGAGGAAAGGAATCTGTCAAGGTGGGATACAGTGAGGTAAAGGTTTCGAGGATTTCAAGGACTTTGTAGGCTTGGTTTCACTTTTGCTTTTGTGGTGAAACATGCCATGTTCGATTCCAATTGATGAACTTACTTGAGATATATCGGTTTCTTCATTGTGAACAAAACAGATAAGCCAGCCATCATCCTCTTGTTGACACCCATTTTAAGTGGAGACTACAAGAGTAACTGAGTAAGACCTGATGACACCCTACGTGGCTAGACCATTTATCGCTTAAACTTGACCTTCAGCAACAGAGAGAAAGCTACATGGACATTAAAAATCAGTGAATAACTTCTCGCAACATAACTCAATAAAACTCCATCCTCCAATGCTACAAATGATATCCTAGAAGCAACTTATTTTGCTTTTCTGGAGAGAACAAAGAGAAAGGAACTACGAGGATATTAGCTCACTGACACCATTCAAGATTCTCACCAATCCCCTCTACCAATACCAGATACATCCCTATCAGGTAGGCGACTAGTAAGTAGTTTCTGCATGTTTCTATAAACTTTGCTCTTCATTCATGAACCTCACGACAAGCTATCTGAGATGGCTTCAGTCATCTTCATTAGGCTTCTTCACACTGGGGCAATACATATTATATGATTTCAGCCCTGCATTTGACCATGACCACTTCCAGGTTTTCCTGCTCACCCATGCTTCAGAAACAGAGGAGGAGACCAGAACAGAGAGATTTTCTACCTTGAGATAGACAGAGGTTTTCAATTTGAGATAGACTTGGTGCAAGCTTTAATAACAGAGGTACAAGATAGACAGGTTTTCATTTTGAGATAGAACAGAGAGACTTGAGATTTTCTCAGATAATAGATTGGGTGAAAGCTCTTTTTTTAAAAGTTTCGAAAGTTTTAGTTTTCCCGCTTTTTTTTTTTTTTTTTTTGAAACAAAGCTCAGGCACGTGCGAGGGAGCCTCCCTCGCCCATTTCCTCGACATTTAGAATCACCCGTTGCAAGGTGATTGGAGGTGGTGGTTGTTGGAATGAATGACGAAGCCAGGACTTTTTGTTGAAAGGGGAATTCTAAATGTCGATGAAATGAGCGAGGGGAGTGAGGTGGCGGGGTGGGAGCCGTTCACCCTGTTCGGGATGCACACAAAAAAAATGACGGCACACATCCCGAGCGGGGTGGACGGTCCCCACCCTGCCACCTCCCTCCCCTCGCTCGTTTCCTCGCCCGTTTCCTCGCTGTGTAGAATCACTCTTGTTGTTGAAAAGGTCAAGTGATGGGTTGTAATTAAGTAATGATAATATAATAATTAATTATTTTAATAAAAAAATTAAATTACATAAATAATTGTACGAAACACCAATTGCTAAACAAAACTTCACCTAATCTATGGAAAATAAAATGAATCCCAACAAGCTATTTTGTAAGAGCATAAAAAATAAATATATTTGAGGCCAAATCAAATCGGTGTATAAGGTTAAACGATAAAAATTAATTTCAAATGTAAAATTAGATGTGGACAAAAAAAAATTTGGTTATTTTTTATTTGCCATCTATCATAAATAGTTAATTAGATGTTACACCATCATTAATTACTATTGCAGTCTCTCTTGGACTAGCAGTCGTCGTGCATTGACTGTAAAAAAAAAAAACTCACGTTCATTATAAAAATACCCTTCAAACAATAATCCATAGATGAACCTCGAGATATAAAAGTGTATCTTAAGTAAAATTTGATGCAAAATTTTCATGTATCTCTAGAAAAATCCTATGAATAAAATACAAAACTAGATCTCAAGATACAAATTCATCTTGAGAAAATAAATTTTTAAAAAAAAAACTTCTTCTTCCTCAAAGCATGCAAAAGAGGTTAGGGTTGCTGATGGTTGATGACAATGGTGGAAAAAAGAACTAAACCAAGCAAAGAAGAAGGGAGAGGAAGAATGTAGGAGGCAGAGCGGTTGTCGGTGCCGCAGTAGATAGAAAGAGGGAACGGAAGAGAGAAAATGGGTGGAGCAAAATCGTCAGTGTTGCAGAGAAGAAAAAGAGAAAGGGTGAGGCGGGACGGAATCGTCGACATCGCAAGGTGGGGGGTATTAAAAATTAACTAAAAATATTTCAAATTTTAGTGGGGGCAAGTGCCCCCACTCTCCTCCACTTAGCTCCGTCCCTGGTTGGAATGGCTTTAGGTGGTGGTAGATTTGGTGCAGGAACGGTAGATGAAAAAGATAAAGAGGAAGAGAGATTTTTGGTGTTAGAGAGTAAACAAAGTGGGAGATTGCAATCAGGTTTTGGCAGTGGTGGGGTGGTTGTCGGTGAAGAAGTGGTGCTTGCAAGGAAGATGATGATTTTTGTTTAATAATCACAACCATTACTTTTACCTTGAGACGTGTAAATATATATCGGGCTAATAAGATGTGTTTCATTTATTTTAGCCATTTATTGTGTCTTGATATGAGTTATTATCTCTAAGGATATAGACAAATTTTTTTAACATAAGTATGCACCTCACGTGATGGGCATTTTGGCCATAAAATATATGACCCTAACAGTTAAAGAGCGAAAAGGTCAGCCCGGGGGACATATCTAATTAGTCATCTTTGGGGTATCACTAATTGGAAATTAGGAACAAAGGCTATGTCTAAAAGCCCCTTCTTTTCCTAATGGGTCTTTATTTTCGTCATACTTTTCTGAAATTGTATCCCATTTATAGAGAGTGATTAAGATAGTTGAATACCATTAGTACACTACTAATGACATGTATACCATTAGTGCACAAATATATCATTAAGATATATATGGAGCATATTGGATTAGTACATCTTTGGAGCACATATTTTTATTATGCACTTGCTTAAATTCGTATAAATATTTAGTTTGACGGTTCTAAGTTACTTTCGTTAATTTTATTTATCACCTGATATCATCATATCACATAGCTCGGCTTTGTTTTATTCGTTTCTCTTATTAAACTATTGGATTTTGAACATATGTTAAGTTTGATTAAAATTTAACAAAAATTTAATTATAAAATTTCATGACTTAATTTGAAAATGTTGTAAGAATTGTTTCGCTATTTGTATTTTATTTTTTCCAATAAATTCTAATTAGTTATTTCATTTGTGTTTAGTAGTTGATTGAAATTATTCTTTCGCTGATTAAGAGCCATGAAAATTTTAAATTATCCTTTGTTAATTTGATCTAATGCAAGGGAGCACTGGTGTTTTGCCTGGTATCTCGCCTGGCTGGTGCCAGGCACGTGCCACTTCAAAGACATCAAAAGGGCCAAAAAAAAAAAATCGAAAACACCATTCACAAACCCGCGAAAACAGGGATTAGGGCTCCAAACTCCGCCTCCTCCACCCCTGCTACCTCCGTCGAAAGCAAATTAGGGCTCCAAACCCGCGAAAGCAGATTAGGGCTCCAAACTCGTCCTCCACTCCTCCGGTATTTTTCTCCCTTTCTTTCTCTCCATCATCACTTCTCTGTCTCCTCCACCGCTGCCACTTCTCTTTCTACTGTTTTAATTGTGTGATTGGATTAGATGCATGAAGCTTGCTTTCGAGTTAATGATGAAAAAGCTGCATTGTGGTTATCTAATTGTTGTTTCTCAAATGACTGTAGTGTTCTTAGATTAGAGTTTTGTTGATTTTTTTTATCTGGTTGCTTTCATTTCAGGGAGGATGTTATCCACACTTTCAATTTTAGTCATAGTGGGTTATAGGCCCATTGGATGTGGCCCCCGCTCTCTTCAGAGTGTCAAAGGTTCTGTCTGAAGGTGGAGCTCCTTCCAACAAGAGAAATGCCTCAAAAGTTAAGGTTTATGGTCCATCAAACATAAAGGAGCTTTCTGAGACACTTGCTTCCTTCATAGGCTCGAAGAGGTCTCGCATTGGGGCTGAGCCTGCTTCCAAACGGTTCGCTCCATTGAAGGAGGAGTGTGATTCTGACCGTCCGCCGAGGCGGAAGTTGTAGCATCCGAGGGGCGCAACCCTCAGGTTAAGGCCCCTATTTCTATTTCAGATTTGGAGAAGGACCACCGACGACTAGCATGGGTTGATGTCGCATTGAAGCTGAGTACCGAGCATGCAGAAGTTTTGAATAAGAAATTGATGTTGGCTGTTGTGGCGGCTTCTACTGATACTGACCAATCCAGGCTTGTTTTACTAGAAGGTCTGGATAAAGATTTGCCTGTGGACCCCGAGTTCTCTCGTTCTGTTGGTGGATCATCTGACAATGGTCATTGAGGCATGGACCCTGTTTACAGTCACATTGCGTTCCATCCTGCTCTAGGCCGTATATCGAGATAACGAAGGGTCCGATAGACAATTTGCTTCCTCCTTTCCCTTTGAATTCTACCAAGCCGGCTCACAACAAATGGTCAGTTGTTGGTGACAAGATGAAGGTGGTGGATGAGGGCCCAGGTGTGGTGAAGACTACAAATGGCAGTGCCGGTGTAATTCCACAACTGAGAGAACTTCATCCAGACACGTAGATGAGATTGTTTACTCCGGATGTAGTAAGAATGAGCAACTAAACTTGACACTAGGAGGTTGACATTGATTATGCTTCGAGGAAGTATATCAGGACGTTATAGCTGGTTGGTGAACCACGCTTTAAAGCTAGAGGATACGATGGGAGAGCGTATGGATAAAGGGCTAAAACATCTTATGCTAGCGATGTCGTATCTGAGCAAGTGGCTGTCACTAGGACGGAAGTTGAGGTGGCCCGTGAGAAGGTGTACACCATGGATCGCATCTTCTCTAATGTGCAGAAGTCGTATTCTAATGCATTTTTTGAGATTGAACTGTTGAAAAAGCAGTTTGAATAGAGGAGGCTAGAATAATCAACCGCTGATGCTGAGGCCCAAAGGGTTCACTTGGACTCCCTTGAGTCCGATTTAGCAGAGGCGGTGTCTGCAAGGCACGAATCCAGAAAAGAGCTAAGCCTGGTCCGCCATGGCTTAGAAGTTGCGCAAGAAAATGCGGCTAAAGTGAGCTCTGAGTTGCGGTATTTTACTGAGGAGAATACCAGGAAAGAATCTGAGCGGGTTGTCATTGAATTCAACGTTCAGGAAGCAAGAAAAGTTGGGGAGCATTCCTCCTGTTGCAGAATGAACTTAACGCAATTAAAGGCAACTTGAATACTGAGCAGTTCCAGACTGGCGCACTGACAGGCGAGCTAGAGTTGCTGGAACATGAGCTTGCTGAAGCAAATGAGCGTGATGAAGAGCTTCTCAAGGCGCAGGGCACATTTAAATTTCGTAGGATCGTGCATGGGAGGTTGGAAATGCTGGCGTTGATGAAAGAAGAGCATCCGGACTGAGACCTTTCTTACTAAAGGAAAGTGTCCTTTGCGAATTTCGAAGAGATCTCTAAGTTGTCAGAGGAAGAGGGTGATATGGATCATGGCACTCAAGCTGAGGTGCGCATGGACGCAACTCCTGCTTCTTCTTCTGTTAAACTCAGTTCCCCTATATTTGTACCTTCTCCTGATGAGGAGTAAATTTTGTACATCTGTACCTTCTGTTTAGACTGTTAATGAAAATAAATTTCTTTCGAGTAAACCTCGTACTCGTGTTTTATCCGATCGCTCTATTGCATGTTTTCCATTTCACCCGGTCGTTTTATTTTGACGCAGGTTTTGTTGGGTTAGCGGGGAGCCGCGTGGTCTATTCGTTGTTGAGTGCTCGAATGTTTATGCTGCGAGTAATTTTGAAATGTTCTTCGATGAGGTCTCAGAGTTTCCATCGCGTAGTTATGCACAGTATTGAGCATTTTGTATGAGGTGGATGGTTTGGCAATGGGTTATTTTATCCAAACTGCAGCTCATCCTTAAGGTAGGTCATTAGAGGCTCAAGTTATATATTGGATCGTCGGTTGCGGTCGTTGGCATGAGTGAACTGTTATAGTCGAGCACATGCAATTTCGTCTGTAGTTAAGCAAGAACGCTTAGCCCGAGTTAGGTTTCATAAATTTGGGCAGGTCTCCCGTGTAGCACTTGTCCGCGATTGGCGGATTAGTTTTCGGGTCGGCTCAAGCGGTCGTTGCCGATAATGTGATGTCAGCCCATGCAGGCGTGAAGACGCTGACTGAGTTGTAATCAAATTTGGTGACCACTGTTCTGCGGAAGAGCAGTGGTCCGTGGCAAGCCGTCGACATCAGTCGAAACTGACTAGGGTCCCACCTTCCAAACCATCTACACCCATGCGGAGCGAGCTACGAACTTGGGACGAGCAAATTCGGCGACCATGGTTTGTAGAAGAGCAGTGGTCCCGTGGCAAGCCATCGACATCAGTCAGAATTGACTAGGCTCCCACCTTCCAAACCATCTACACCCGCACGGAACGAGCTCCGGACTTGGGATGAGCAAATTCGGCGACCATGCTCTGTAAATGAGCAGTGGTCCCGTGGAAAGCTATCAACATCAGTCGGAACTGACTAGGCTTCCACCTTCCAAACCATCTACACCCACGCGGAGCGACCTACGGACTTGGGATGTGCAAATTTGGCGACCATGGTTTGTAGAAAAGCAGTGGTCCTGTGGCAAGCCATCAACATCAGTCAAAACTAACTAGGCTCTCACCTTCCAAACAATCTACATCCGCGCGAAGTGATTTACAGACTTGGGAGTTGATCAGAAGCTATCGTTATCAATCGTCATTGACTAAGCTTACCTGATCGAGTTCGGGGGTCATTGTCCGTGGGGGTGGCAATGATCCCTGGAAAGTCATCATCATCAGGCGTGAGAGCACTGACTAGACTCCCACTTCCTAAGCCATTGACATTCGCGCACAACGAACTACGCATCGAGGTGAACCAGATGTCATCGTCATCAGTCAAAATTGACTAAGCTTACCTGGCTAGGTTGGGGCTCCGCCTATTACAGGCGTGCGAGCCTACTTTCAAAATCGGATTGCATTGTCCAGACTAGTTCCCACTAATTCCAATGAAAGTTACTTAAAAAGAGCAAGTACCTTAAATCAGATGGTGATATGTAGGTGTGTTCCATGTGTCAAGAGTGATATAAGGCCTATACTGCTTGCGTCAGTGCATGTGGTAGAGTGCCACCTAGATAGTGGGTCGAGTTGGTAGCTCATATAAGAAAAAACTAGGTTTTGTCGCAGGATCTTGGTGCCATGTGTACGGTATAGATTGCGAGATGGTAGAGTATTGGTTACTCCCCCCGATTGATGGGGTTGTGTGCAGCGTCATTAATTGATTGAATGTGGACATGTGCGGTTGTCATGAAAATCGTCGCCTCTTCGTTTTTCCATACGGTATTCAATGCAGATATTTAATGCTGACTCGCCCATTGGGTGATCCATTATAATATAATGACGTGTCTTCACCGTTGTAGATATTATTTTCTACAAAGTGCACTCTTTAGATGTTTTTACTCAAAGAACATGTTTTGGGTTTTCCAAAGGCTAATTGAATGTTTATGTTCTTCGAGTCTCTGAATGTTTTGACTTTTGCAGCGATGAGTCTTGAGAAGACTTGTTATTATGTGTGGTCACCCTCTCTAGATGAGCACCTGATTGGTTCATTGAGACCTTGTAATTTCTTATCGTATTGCGAGGAAGAAATACGAACTTCCTCTTAAGGAACGAGTATGTCTTTTATATGCTAGTGCTCCGTCGGTGTTTCGAACGACATAATTTTTTAGATAACACCAGCAGCCAACTTTGGAGCGGTTGCTTTCCCCCCCTCCCCAACTAGCCTTGACACGTCGCGTTGTGTTGGAACTCGGAGTTGCAAGGAAGAGTGCAGTTGGACATGGCCTGTCAGAGTGGGCCATTGACCTAGACGCCCCTCTCATCCCTCAACGGGAGGGTGCATGGGATGAGCAAATTCAACGATCATGGTCTGTAAAAGAGCAATGGTCCCATGGCAAGCCATCGATATCAGTCGAAACTGACTAGGCTCCCACTTTTCAAACCATCTACACCCGCACAGAGTGAGCTACGGACTTGGGATGAGCAAATTCGGAAACCATAGTCTATAAATGAGCAGTGGTCCCATGGAAAGCTGTCAACATTAGTCGAAGCTGACTAGGCTCCCACCTTCTAAACCATATATACCCACGCGAAGCGAGCTACGAACTTGGGATGTGCAAATTTGGCGACCATGGTCTGTAGAAAAACAGTGGTCCTGTGGCAATCCATCAACATAAGTTAGAAATAACTAGGCTCCCACCTTCCAAACCATCTACATTCGTGCGCAGCGGTTTACAGACTTGGGAGTTGACCAGAAGCTATCGTTATTAGTCGTCACTGACTAAGCTTACCTAATCGAGTTCGGGGATCATTGTCCGTGGGGGTGGCAATGATCCCTGGCGAGTCATCGTCATTAGGCGTGAGAGCACTTACTAGACTCCCACTTCCTAAGCCATTGACATTCGCGCGCAACGAACTACGCATCGAGGTGAACCAGATGTCATCGTCATTATTCGAAATTGACTAAGCTTACCTGGCTAGGTTGGGGCTCGGCCTACTACAGGGGTGCCAGCATACTTTCAAAATTGGATTTAATTGTCCAGACTAGTTTCCACTAATTCCAATGAAAGTTACTTAAAAAGAGCAAGAACCTTAAATCAACTTGTGATATGTAGGTGTGCTCCGTGTGTCAAGAGTGATATAGGGTCTCTACTGCTTGCGTCAGTGCATGTGGTAGAGTGTCGCATGGATAGTGGGCCGAGTTGGTAGCTGCATCCCTGGGCCCATATAAAAAAAACTAGGTCATGTCGCAGGATCTTGGTGCCATGTGTACGGCGTAGATTGCGAGATGGTAGAGTATTGGTTACTCCCTCTGATTAATGGGGTTGTGTGCAGTGTCATTAATTGACTGAATGTGGACATGTGCGGTTGTCATGAGAATCGTCGCCTCTTTGTTTCCCATACGGTATTCAATGCCGAAATTTAATGTTGACGCGCCTGTTTGGTGATCCATTACATCTATATAATGACGCGTCTTCACCGTTGTAGGCATTATTTTCTACAGAGTGCACTCTTCATATGATTTTACTCAAAGAACATGCTTTGGGTTTTCCAAAGGCTAATGGAACGTTTTTGTTATTTTAGTCTCTAAATGTTTTGACATTTGCAGTGATGAGTCTTGAGAAGACTTGCTATTATGTATGGTCGCCCATTCTAGATGAGCACTCGATTGGCTCATTGACACCTTGTAATTTCTTCTCGTATTGCAAAGAAGAAATACAAACTTCTTCTCAAGGGACGAGTCTGTCTTTTATATGCTAGTGCCCCGTCAGCGTTTCGAACGGCATAATTTATGAGATAACACCAGAACCCAACTTTGGAGCGGTTGCTTTCCTCCCTCCCCAGCTAGCCTTGACACGTCGCGTTGTGTTGGAACTCGGAATTGCAGAGCAGAGTGCACTTGGACATGGCCTGTCAGAGTGGGCCATTGACTCCTAGACGCCTCTCTCATCCCTCAACAGGAGGGTGCACTCGATCCGGTTCAACTTGATTCTTGTCCCAAGTTCGGCTAATTGGGCGGATTAAGCGTGTGAGTTGAATGTAGCTTCGGCTGGCATGTCGCGAGGCCTCGGGTTGCTGCTTTTGTACCACCTCAGGTCATCCTTGCAAGGTGGTCTAACGGAGTATTGAATTGAGTGTGTTGTTTCTCCTTCTTTTTGCACATTTTCTCTTGCTCGTAAATCATCTTCTCTATAGAAATCGCAGAGCGGAATTCCTAGTGGGTACCATAGTCTACCTTGGGTACCTTTCCTGTCACTTCTAAGTCCTCTTCTGAAGTCGTATTCTTTAAGTGAATTTTTACTGTTTATTGCATCGAATTTGGATACTTGTAGTTTGTAATCTTTTGTACCCGCATCTAGGCAAACGTTGTAACATGTTTCCAGTAATCAATAGTGTGTTTGAGTAATTCTCTTTTATTTCTCAAATGAGTCCAATCACATAAGTTCTTAAGAATTTACTCTACAACAAATAGGAGTTTAGAGGACTTAAATTTACGACTTGCTTAATGTGCACATCCTCGTAATTTATTTTGATGACATGCATAAAACACACATCACAAGCCAAGTCTTTATATAATAATTTTGAAAAAATTATGATATGCTTTAAAGCATGTCTTCCGAACGAGTCATGAAAAGTTCCAATATATTGCCTTTTTTTTTTGCCAAGATTAACTTAAAACGCCAACCGCTCGCGAAACCCCAAAAAAATCTCACCCCTCGCGCATAACTCAGTTCATGGAGCCTTCCATCGCCTCCACGTCCCCCAACCTAAGCCCTAATTGACCATTATTCATAGCAAAGAGAAGAGAGAATATAGAAAAGGAAAGGTAGGAAGAGAGGAATTGCTGCAAGTAGTTCTGTTGCTAGGTGTTGTTCTGCAATCAGATTTGTTGTAGTTGCAAGGAGTTGCTTACTGTTGTTGTTTGAGTCTGATGATTTCTCGCTTCCTCCTACGCCCAAACTGAACCAATACCAAATTAGGTGTTGTTAGATCGAATTGAAAGAAAAAATAAATAAATAAATAAATTTGTAGAGAGAGGCTAACAAACCTTTCCTTTCTAGCGAAGAGGGTTGATTAGTAGGTGAGTGAAACTTTTCCCGAGTCATGAACAACCCAATTCAGAGAAACCCCATACCTATGAGGGCGTTTGTTTTTTTAAGTGCTTAGAAGCTAACTTCTAACTAGAGTTAGAAGTTCTGAATGAACTGTTTGTTTTACTCCTGAATGAGCTGCTGATTAGAAGCTGTAAAATTAAAAGGTGTTTGTTTTTTAGGTGCTGAATGGAATTGTTTGACATATTGTGCTTAAAATCATATCGAATACGACTGTGACGTTATTATTGAATCTGAGCAATACGTTTGTAGCGTTTTAATTAATTATTTGATGAAATCATTAATCCAAACATGGGTTATTTGATTTGATATCTTATGATAGACATAAAGCAAAAAAACTATATGCTAAAAACTTGAAAATATACATGAGATGGAGAGTTGGAGAGATGAAAAACTTGAAAATACATAAAAGGAAAATAAAGATGAAGGAGAGAAAGGAGAATCACAATGTTTGGTGAAGAGAATGAAGGTGTGCCGCCAAAATTTAGCCCTACTTACTTTTAAGAAGATGGGGACAACAATTGTCATTACTAAATTATGTTAAGGTTATTATTGGAATAATTTTTCACTAAGCACTCGGTGATAAGTGATCAACACCTCCTTATTGCTTACTCCAATAAGAAGCAGAACTTCTGATCAGAAATAAAAACAAACACTCCAAATAAGGTGGTCGACTGATTTCATTCGGTAGCAAAAACAAACACCCTCTGTATATTCTCCTGCTTCTGAATGAAGTCTCTCTACGCTTACATAAATCCCTCCGCTATCTCAACCTCTAGGTATGTACTCCATTAAATCCGGGGTTCAGTTAGTTGCAAGTTTTTGGTTTTCATGTCTTATAGTTTGTAATCAATCTCAAGCAAGCGTTTTTGGTGGATTAGTTTCAGGAAAAGAGAGGGAGATTGTCAAGATGATTGCTTTTCCTTCCTGGAGCTATTACATTTGGTCTTGGAACTTGGCAAATCTTCAGAAGTCAAGACAGGGTGTGTTCTTTCCTTTATCTTCTCCAACTTTCAAAGATCTTTTCTTTTGGCTTCCCCATTTCTTGGAAAGCTTAGTTTCATATTATGATTGTATATATCAAAAACCAATCTTTTATTGTCTGACCATAGATAGGGGCAAAAGAGGTGTGTAGTGCACTATTGTACACTTATGCCTAGAGGTAGAATTCTTGAGATTCAATAGGAATGGTTGGTTGTTTGACGAAATTCTGGAATAGGAGTTTGTCAGTTGCAAGGGATTAAGAGTGGAAGTTATTACTACTATCAAATATTTAGCATTAGACAAGATTTTATTTAGTGAGACAAGATAAGTCATCGGCAAAACACAGAATGTCAAGATACTATTTATCCAATGCTATAGAAATTTAAGCACTTCAACTACAATGTATTATTGGGTTTGAAATTAGTGGGATACATTGATCCATTAGCTAAAAGATTTCATATCACTATGGTAATTCTAAGTTCCTCACCTTTCTCTATCGCAAAGAGTTCTTGGGCATATTACTTCGCTTAGCCTATGTTATCTCATACCTTCTTTAGCAGTATGATGCTTGGTCTTTGTGTACCTAGGATCTTGTATTTCTTCCTTTCTGTTTGGAGCTATCAGTAATGTGAGATTTTCTGACGCATAAGAATTTTGTGCTAATACTCTCTAGTACACTCATCCATTGCTTGTTCGTTTCAAGTAGGAACTTAAGCCAGTGCCTTCTTGTTTGACTTCTTTCTTACTTTTGTCAAATTGAACTTGGATGGAGACTTCAAGTTTTTATTTAATCACTAACTTCATTACTCTATCCCTTCATTAGGTTTACATTGTTGTCAAACTGTAAATCCTCTACTTGATATATCATTCCATACGCGTCAAAACTATTTCACTCTTTCCATCAATCAACCAACAGATCCTTGAGCCTGTCTTCCATTTATGAAGATTCAAAAATTAACTAATCCAGAACATTTAATAGCTAGAACAGTTTAAATTTGATATCTAGCTAGAGCCTAAACCATGGATCTAGAGAAATTTTACTCTCAGAAAATCAAACAAACATCCAAATTTATGAATTTCTCCAGTTAAATAAGAGATATTAGATTCATTGAATTTAGATATTTAATTAGATAAACTAGGCTTAATGTGATGTTCAATTACTTTTTTATTATGTGATTATTGGTATTGTACATGATAAGTATATCTTTGTAATTAAAGATGCATTCTTACTTTTCATTGTTTCATTTAATTTGTTGGATCCTTGTATTTGGTTTATCATAGGTATTAATTAATTGATGTAGGAAGTTCATAGTTGGGTTATAGATTTAAAAATCCTATTCATCACATTTCAGCTTGAATGATTTTATATCATAAAAAATCTATGTAATTTTGGGCAAAAGTTTATAAAACAAAGCAAAACAAGGGGAGGTCGATGGTGCTAACTCATAGAAATCTCATCGTATTTCAACCTGGCACTTTCAGACATTATCAGCATCTGACTTGTGTGACCCAGAAATATTTGTTCTGATAGCAGCCAGGTTGAAGGAATTCAATGTTCTTCATATGTCTGGTCCAACAAATGTACTCTGGGACAGATTAATTTACTGGTTCACCAAAGTTCAACATTCTCTTCGCATGAATGTCAGGAACCTAGATTCTTATTTTCCATTTTGTGTTTCAGAAACTGGCTTATTGCAGCCAAGCGTCTATCTTCTCCCAAAGAGGCTAAGGAGTTTCTTCAAGATTCCCTAGAGCAGAAATTGATATACTGGAAGAGGAGTTGTAAGCGGAACACCCATGTGTCTGCTTCTGTCGTAACGATCTGCAGTATGGGAATATGATGATTGACGAAGAGACCAGATTAGTGACTATAGTGATAAGTTTTCTATATTAAAAGTATTAAATTGTATTGTTTATGTATGTATGTATGTATGTATGTATGTATGTATGTATCCTAAACTATATTGGTTATCAAAATTCAGAATATCTTACCTCATCCTTCTAAGTCAATCTTCATTTCGCCACTAGATCTTTGTTGTGCTTTCAGTGAAAACCTGTTAAATACTGATAAGCCGTCCTAGGAAGTACCGGATGGATCTTAGGTCATTAAGTTTATCTTATCCTTGAGCTCTCTGATTGCCTAGATTTATATTGACGAGAGAGCAATATTAACGTACTACTTGTATTCATGATCTTTGTTCCTCTTTTTAACAAGACTTTGAATATGTGAGCTATAATCATGTGGTATTGCAAATCACTTCTGTGAAATGGCAGTTGATTATCATACTGAAACAACTCATGTTTTAATGTTTTAGACTATGATAAATACCCAGGTCACTTAATGTTTGATCTCTTTATATTTAATTTTTTTTTTTTTGTATTTAGTAATAACGAGTTGTTGCTTGTGCATACTAAAAAGAGATGGATCCCTATGCTTAACTAGACTTGTCTGGCTCCCTGTATAACAGATATTGAATAACGTCGAAGATTGTTCGCGCGTATCTGACTTCTTCAGGTTAGTTGATTGATAATAGGATACTGGATACAGACTATTTACCTTTCTCATTCATCTAAAAAATCTTTTTTGTTTCTTAAGTATTAAATATTGTAGACTTACTATGCCAGTATTTCGAAAAACATTTTTGAGACCTCTTTCAAATTGAACACCTTTGTCATCCGAACAGACATGGAACTTAATGATTTTGATGTCGAGGAGGTAATCCAAGATGTTGAGAAGTATGCACCCACAAGCCATCTACTTTGGGGTCTATAGGGAATAATCTCGGTAAATCTCATAATTTCCTTCACAATTTTCATGCACAAACAAAAACAACTAACTACGGGGTAATTGAGTCAGGATGAAAAGACCAAACAGAACCAGAAGAACTCTCTAGGTTTTATGACATTATAATCCATAATATACTTTGATGTTTACAGGAAAAGGTAAATCAAATTGACTTCAATTACATGGAGTATGCAAAGCAGAGGTTTCAGCATTACTGATTGAAGAAGCCAAATGTCTGTGCCGGTATCAGAAGCTCTTATGGATGTTTACAGTTATGGAATATGAGAATGTAAATAATCTGTGAATTACCAAAAGTTTCTGTAAAATATGTGTATAGCCATAATGGGAAGTCACAAAACTTGAAGTTTGCTCAATTGTTGTAGAATGATGATGAATGACGATAAGATCATTCCAACTTTTGTGAGATGAATAAATATACTTGCAACTAAAATGGATAAGTGTTTTTGTTACATTCTTCATGGACCCAAATGACAAGCTCGTTTTTTATGTTGAATGAGTTTTTTTTTACTGCAAACCTACTTGGTAAATTCATTATTCTAGCATTATTTAGTACAACTTTGCCCATACTAACCCACTGGTCACATGTTATTTAGATTTTATTTTATTTTTAATTTTTGTATATATATATAATTTTAGTAAACCATTTAACTACATGGCGTCGTAGTTCGCAATATGACATTGTGCATTACACGCCCTCAGTGATTAGTTAAGTCGTGACCAGCACGTCATTATTCATCAATTACGTCTTTTCCAATGACATTCAAAGCATGTCGTTACTTAACCTTTTTAATGACTTGCCATTGGCGTCATTTAAGACACGATATGCAATAAGTCGTCGTACATTAAAATCTATAAGGATATAATTCGACGACACAAAATGCACATCGTAGAATGTACCACAACTATTACAATCCTTGATTCCTTGACGTGCAGATGGACGTCGTCATAAGCATTAGAGGACGTGCAATGCACGACATCATATCCTATATATGTTGTAGTGTAAACCTCTAAACTGACTACTGAAAGAAAGCTAAACAATTTGATAGATTGACTCTTGGCGGAGAGAGGTTGATCCGGCGCTGAAGTAAATTTGCATGGTCCTTGCTCGGATCATAACTACCTTCGGCGAATTGTTGAGTTTCGCCAATGTCGTTGAGGTTACTAAAGAGTAAACCTTGCATGGGAGGGTCCTCCCACACCGTCTAACGGTTGTGGGATTGTGCTCCCGTTTGCGATGACTTTTCCGCTTGGCCAGACGTCCCGTGGGGCTAGAAGGTGGAATGCACCTGTAATGCTGGATTGTCCTCCATCGCTAAGTTGAGCCACTGCTGCTGGATCTTTGTCCCCATCTGGGAGGAGTGACTCCTCCCTAGTTTATGTGTCTGGCTTCTGATCAACTTGTTTCGCGGGCTCAAGCTGTATCTGAGAACAATTTATCTGCTTTAGCATAGCATAGTGGCAACTTCGTGTCGTTGGGTGGTCTCCACGAATAGTTCCCTCTGAGTGGTTGGTGATATATTTGATGCATTGATGAAGGGTGGAGACCATAGCTTCCATCTGGTGAAGTCGGGGCCTCCCCAAGATGAGGTTATAGGTAGGCAGTGCGTCTACCACCATGAAGTCCTGGAACATGACCTTTTGCAGTTGTGGCTCTCCTGCCACCACTGCTAGCTTTATCTTCCCGATGGGGAAGCATTTTTCTCCGCTAAACCAATCAGTGGATAGTCGAAAGGTGTTAAGTTCTCTTCCTTGAATTCCATGCTCCAGAATGCGTTGTAGAATAGGACATTAAGGGAGATTTTCGTGTCTACCAGGGCCCTATTTACTTCCTACCTTGCAATAGAGACCGAAATAACAAGAGTGTCATTGTGTGGTGCGCAGACGCCTTCAAGCTCCTTATCTATGAAAGTCAAGATCGGGATTGGGCTCTGTGCTCGCGAGTAATACACGTGTCAGTCCTCGCTGGTGGGTTGTGTCCGCATCTCAAGGAGTGTCTGCTTTCAAGACTTATTTGATTGCTCCCCTTCTGATCTGACTCCGTAAAGGACATATATAATACCTGGAGCCTCCTTTTCGATTTCTTTCACCGCATCTCCTTTGTCTCTGATCTGGTTTTGCCTTTTTTTTTAGCTCAAGAACTCTTTCAACTTACCCTTTCGAATCCAATACTCGATCTCAATCCTGAGACTCTTACAGTCGTTGGTGTCGTGGCCACCCTCCTTAGCCTAGTAGTAAAAGTCATAATGGAGGTATTATCGCTGCAGCCATCAATGACATTCAGCTTGTCATTTAAGTGTGTGACGTATACCCTTAGCATCTCACTTGGCTTCTGCCTCAGGTAGAGTATATAGTGTGGGCCCTTCTTGAACCACTGTGTCACGACCCGATCCACAGAGTACTATATTGTCCGCTTTGGGCCCAAGGCCCGCACGTCTTTAAAACGCGTAGTACTTTGTAGATCCAACCTCGTACATATATAGCACATCCCCTTCCCTCACCTAGGCGATGTGAGACTATAATCTCACTTTGGTAGCTCGCCCAACCCCTCTTGGGATCCACATGCCTATTGGGCTTCGCCATCACGAGCCTCTCCCGCACCCTCCCCCTCAGGTCCGCCCACACAAGGGTATCACAGTCCACCCCTCTAAGGGGGCCCAGCGTCCTCGTTGGCACACTTTCAGCTAGGTCCGGCTCTGATACCATTCTGTCACGACCCGATCCACAGAGTACTATATTGTCCGCTTTGGGCCTAAAGGTCGCGCAGCTTTAAAATGCATAGTACTTTGTAGATCCAACCTCATACATATATAGCACATCATCTTCCCTCACCTAGGCGATGTGGGACTGTAATCTCCCCTTGGTAGCTCGCCCAACCCCTCTTGAGATCCACAGGCCTATTGGGCTTCACCATCACGGGCCTCTCCCGCACCCTCCCCCTCAGGTCCGCCCACACAAGGGTATCACACACTGGCTGCCAACAAAGCGTGTAAGGAATGTTTTAGTCAGTGTCTTGAATAAGTAGATTGACTTAGGCAGGAAGCTATTTAACCAGGTCAGCGCTGACTTCTTCAGGTTGGTAGGGAACGTCCTGCACAACACTGATTCAGAACCTTCTTTGAACGCCATCACGTGCTGATAATGGCACAAGTGATCGAACAGGTCACTAGTCCCGTTGTAGAACTCAAGCTTCAAGGGTTGAACTTCTTTTGGCAGAGGGGGTTTTGCTTGGCAGGTCTGTCAGCCCTGAAAGTTGGATCTTCGTTGGCCGCGCCGCCACCTCTAGTCCAGTGAGAACTAGCAGGGGCTTGACTCTCATGCGCCTGCTCTCTGAACTCGTCTGGAGACTGAGGTTTATGATGTTTCTGATCTCCATCAGCGGGTGGAGAGTTCTGCTGAGTGAGGATCTCCACTGCTTTTGCTATCTGTTGTATCTGGGATAAAAGCAAATCCATCCTAGGGTTTGTTGCCGCCGCTAGCACAGGGGGGTGTGTTTGCTCCCCCTGTGTCACCAGTACCGCTAGAAGCGGTGGTACAACGCTAGTCTGAGCATTCGATGTGTCCCCTTGGTCTCCATTGTTACGGGATTTGGTGGTCACCATTTTCCTGAATTCTGAAGAGAGATGATGTCAATGCTTTACTAGGAACTCTGTCATCCCCATGGATGGCGCCAAACTAATGCAGTCAATTTCTGCTCCCTGCTTGACCTTGACCTCCTGACCTGCACAAGGAACGCATGTGAACCACTGACCACTGTTGTGGTGGCTGATGGCACTCTGATGCTAAAGTCACACAGGGCTCTGATGAAGGCTTAAAGTTGTAAACAGGAAATTTGTAGCATACCTTTATTCACCAACCTTCTGTCTTATTTATAGTGTTGGAGTCCTGATTCGGCCAGACCATCGGTGGCGTAGTTTAGGGAAAGAGATATTTCTAGAGATCCTTGTCTAATTAGGAGTCGTCTTGTGGAGGGAAGTTTTCATGTTAGACATGTGCTCCTAGATACGCGGGAGATAGTTCCCCACTGGAGTGTTATCCATATGCGAAAGTTTCCACGTACGACGTATATTCTGGTATTTATGTCCTAATTGGAGACTAAGTACTATTGCATTGCCTGTCTGAAACCGATCCCCAATATACTTGCCTCAATAGATCTTACGGGTATTGAGGATGGTTGTGAGGTGTGGGCTTAGCGGGCTATGGTAATTTGGGTTCGACTAGCAAACTGCACTTCGCGGGCTTGATGCTGATTGGGCCGAATTAGTGTTAAACTGATGTTTGAGCCTGTTATCCCTTGAAATCATCATGACACGTGTACGGTGTAGATGAAAGAACGTTTCGGTGCATCATATATATATATATATATATATATATAAATCATTTTTTTCTCCACCCCTAGTAGTTGTAATGGGTAAAAATTGAGAAGGAACTCAGGATGCATTATTAGGACAATCTCTTCTTTCTCCTCTCTCCTCTCTTATGTTTTTTTTTCTTCTTATAGCTTGGATCCCGCCGCAAAATCAGCTCGGTTTCCTATTCTAGTGAGATCCTATGTGCCTCCCATGCGCTTGCTACACGTCTTCCACAGTACCACGGGGGTAGAGCTGGCAGAAAAATCCGTTTTGACGAATTTTCGTTACGGATTTGATCATATCAAGGCGAATATGCGTTTATGTACAAACATGTATATATATATATAGGAAAAAAAAAAAACTTTAGGTCCATTTTGTAAACGGAGTGGGACGAGGATCCGTCATTCGTGGAAGGGCAGAGTCGCATTTTGTAAAAAAAATTGAATGGTTAAATGGGCCGAATTGGAGATCTGCCCTCTCTGGCAGCACGGGGGAGATGGATTTGGCAAAATTAACCCCATTGCCATCCCTACATGGGTGCCTTCATCCCATCTAGATCCTTGATATGGTTGAAAGACTCCCCTTAAGTGATATAAGTTTGCACAAATTTGAGAAAAGACATTACGATGAAAGCCAACCTACACAGCCACGAATATTTGTAATAATATTTTTAGAACTTTCTTCTTTTAAACCAAACACATAGGCTGGAAAAAAAAAAAAAAAAAAAAAAAAAAAAAAAAAAAAAAAAAAAACTCATGTTAGCCCCAACACCCCAAATGCCACCGACATGGTTCAAACATTGAACTTGTGATTCCATTAGCCACAAGTATACCACTGAACTGGTACCCTATGAGCAGATTCAGGCCATTTTAACAATAATAAATGTAAAAACACCTCTAAATGATGCATGGAAACAACCGGTAGAATCTGCCATGTGATGCCATTAAATTCATACACCAAAAATGTGATTTTTGCAACTTTTGACACTTGAGCTAAAAACTAAACTCACAGACAACCAAAATAAAACACTAAAAAGGTATTGCAAAATAATACTAATAAAAAATAATAATAAAATAATAATAATTAAAAAAAGCAGCTATTGTTAGGTCTGAAAATGGCTCAATCACAATATGGTTTTGCAGTACTGACTTTTCAAGACAGCTCTTTTCTTTTGGAAAACTACAATACACCAAATCAGGCAGAGATGGTGTGTCATACACACTGTAATCTAATCTTCTTGATTGCTCTTCGCTACATGGCTCTCATTTGAGATTCATTGGTTGTTCAACAAAATTTTGGACAGCAGTGCTAATGGTCATCCTTCACATGTCCTTGTCGATTATGTCTCTCATCATCTCGATTGGGATAAGTCCTTCCGTTCGGATAGCGTGTTTACTTGGATCAGGACTGATGAAGTACACTGTAGGTAATCCTCTCACCTGTTAAACAAACTTCGTTGGTTATCTTCTTTCATGATGTATTAGACTAAGTTCAAATTTTAAATTACACAAGAAAGTGAAGATTTTCGCAAAGAATGGAAAAGGAGCAGTACCAGCATATCACGGGCGAATTCATATTCATCATCTGTGTCAACCTTCACAATCATCACATTGCTTTCATACTCCACGGCGAGCTGTGCCATGAAATTGACAAGAGATCTCATCAGTTAAGTGTTTAGGAACCTCTTAAGCAGATGATGTAAAATACTGTAGCAAAACAACTCAAAGAACATGACAGAAAATGTTGATACTACTGCAGAGGATTAATGAGTTGACAAGAGGAAGTTCATACAAAGCAATGTAACTTGCATGAGATAAATTTGACTATGTAGAGAGGGTGGTTGTATTGGTAACAGAATACAAGAAGGAAAACTGCAATACAAAAGAAAGGCTTTGTCTCTGATGGTTAAGAGTTTCAACAAAGAACACTTTGATCTCACTACCCAGTTGTTCAACTTTTTTCAATTTAGCCTAAAAAACCCGTCTATTCCCCAAATTGCGCATATAGTTGTGATGTGTCAAAATTTGTTCTCCTCGAGATCTGACCTACAAAACAAGGTTAGATTGCCAAAGACCACCTGTTTGGTGTCGAACTGTAAAATAGAATGAACTTAGACAGAGTATAGTTGTATTATTTTTGCATACCTCTTTCATTAATCTCTCTTTTACCTATAATAAGTAATTAACTTTGTGTGTGACGTAAGCATGCAGGGCGAGGGCAAGATGAAGGGGGACGTTTCTCACAATGGTCTCCTCCTTCATTGAGATGTGTCCTTGGGGAAGTGATTCCCGCCATGACTTATCTCCTTCATAACGATTTCTCATAATTGAGATGTGTCCTTAGGGGAGTGATTCCCGCCATTACTTATATCCTTTGTAACAACCATCTTTTAATTGAGATGCGTCCTTGAAGAAGTGATTCCCGCCATGACTTAATTTTTTCGTAACAACCATTTTATGATGGTTTGCACCACGTGTATGGCCACGTCGAGTGACAATTTAATGTATCATCAGTTACTTCCCCCTAGTTAGTGGGCTCGCTTGCGTGGCCACTAACTTGTCAATTGTAGGAGCCCAAGCAGCGCATGATGGTTTTCTTTAGTTAGACTGTGAAGTTAGTGTGACAAGTCATTAGGGTCGGACTGCGTGAGTTCTGACAAGATGAAGTCATCGGAGTCGGACTGTATGAGTTCGAACAAGATGAAGATTTTTGTGACAAGTCATCATAGTCAATTGCATGAGTCTGTTACCAGAAGAAGTCATCCCACAAATCATCGTAATTAGCTGCATGAGTCTATGAGTCATCTGACAAATCATCGTAGTCAGTTGCATGAGTCCGGATAAGATGAAGTCATCATGATCAAATTGCGTGAGTTTGAACCAGATGAAGTCAGTCCGACTAGTCTTCTGTCGGACCTGCAGACTTAATTCGTGTCGAATTTGTCTCCTGTTGGACCTGTCTCTGGTCGGACTTGCAGACCAGTCTCTAGTCAGACTAGTCTTCAGTTGAACTTGTCTCCAGTCGAACTAGTTTCTATCGGATCTGCGAACCAATCACCAGTCGGACCTGTGGACCAGGCCTGCGGACTAGTCTCCAGTTGGACTATTGTGTTACTTGCGGACCAGTTTCCAGTCAGTCCAGTCTCCAGTCGGACTTGCGGCTTGCACCAGTATCCGACCATCGATATAAATCAGAATCAAACAAATATGTTTATTGCTCATCACTGTGTTCGAACTTGACTAATCCATCAACTTCCTGAGCTACAACCTTGTGAGGCAACCGTAACCTATCGTATCATACCGTACCGAATCTCCTCACAAATTTATACATACTTTCCTCTGTTTGATACTCCGGTATCATGTGGCAGTACATGATCTGCTCCGGTGCACCAAGTTCACTCAACTGATCTGTCATGAGCTTCGTCATAGCTACATCATGGGGAGCCAACACCATAATAACACAGCCTTCGGATACTAATCTGCCCATTTCGATAGTTGGCTCTCCCCTTCGAAGTGGTGGCCCACTGTTGGTCCAGGTGCAGGAGCTGGAGCTAGTCACGATTTAGGAGCCATGGCGTCGTACATGGTAGAACTAATGGTGCACTGGCAAGAGTGGGAGGCTTCTTGAGATGGTGCGCTCTTGCATCTATTTTCGGTGCTCCCTGAGGCAACACGATCGAGATAGTACGGATTGGCAACAAGTCTTCTTGGACGAATCGAGGTACTAATAGGCATTCGATGTCGTGAATCACTCCGTTAGGGCGGATAATGGTGTCAGGTGGATGCCAGTGGTGAGATCGACTTTCTTGCTAGAATTCCTGCTAGAGCGCAGGTGAAGGTGCTCACTCCTGAATGTGGTGCCGAGCTGACTCACTGTGTTTTTTCGACCAGTCAATTGATCCGATCCTCTTCAGAATGACGTGGAACATCAATAAGGTCTGTAGAGATTTCAGATTGCCAAGTTTGAGTAGAAATCGCTTGAACTCTCCTGCTCCAAGGCTTCATTTTTGGGTGCGAAGATGGTGATGTCTTACTTGCCTAATGCCTACAACGTCTTCTAGAGTCTATAGAAGGAGAGCTTTCTCAATGAGTTTCGTTAAATGCATATCCTTCATTCTTATCAACCGATGAGTAGTTGTAATCCACTACAGAGAATATCGTATTTAAGGAGCTAGCAGACACATTTCTTTGAGCAAGAGTAGAATTGCATAGGGAATCATCCTCATAGTTCCCAGCCATAGTTCCTACCCTTTGTGATTACGTCAACTTCTTCATATACCTCCTATTAAATATATAAGAATAGTGAACTTATGAAAATGATCACAATAGTGAACTTATGAAAATGATCACAGTAAGACTTACATTATAGATTATATGAACTTATGAAAATGACCACGATAAGACTTACATTATAGAATATTTGGATTTGAATTGATTTGTGTGGCACTTGAAGAAGATAGCTTTGATGTCATATTTTCAAACATCATGAGTGGCACATAAGTGTTCCACCTGAGTAGTGGAAACTCTTTGAGCCTGCAGTGGTGCTCTACTATTCTACGCTTCTTGCATTCCCAACTCTAAGTTAGGGACGTTTTTTATCGGCGATGATCTACACATCGTCAGCACGAGAATTAGCTTGAGTCTCCATTTTTACTTGGAGGAAATTGTCGTTGTTTAAAGGAAATTGTTGCTCCCCACGGACGGCGCCAAACTGATGCGTCCAAATCTGTTCCCCTCGATATCTGACCTGCAAAACAATGTTAGACTGCCAAAGACCACATGTTTGGTGGTTGAAGGCACTCCAATGCTTAAGTTAGTTAACTGTATAAGAGAATGAACTTGGACAAAGTATAGTTGTATTATTTTTGCATACCTCTTTCGTGAATCTCTCATTTACCTTATATAATGTGCTAATTAACTCTGGAGTTAAAGACTTAAGCATGCAGGTCGCAATGAAGGGGGACGTTTCTCACGACAGTTTCCTTCTTCATTGAGATGTATCCTTGGAGGAGTGATCCCGCTATGGCTTATATCCTTTGTAACGACCCTCTCTTAATTGAGATGCGTCCTTGGGGGAGTGATTACTGCCATGACTTATCTTCTTCGTAACAACCATCTCTAGTTATGATGGTTTAAGCCGCGTATATGGCCACAATCGGGTAACAATTTGATGTATCATCAAGTTGCAACCAGCAATTTATCCCATAGCTGATTGCCTCTAGAAGCAAACACCCTTGTCTTCATGAATTAACCCAACTAATGAAACAATCACCAGTTGGAGTCAATCATTCACTATGAGCATCCATAGCTGCTGTACCAATACGCATGAGGATTCGTCATGTGCTTCATAGAAACTTATCTACTTATGATTACCAAACCCTCTCTTGCACAAGTTGTCTACTGTTAAGATACGACAATGCCCAAGCATCCTCACGAGGAAGACTTACTCTGTTAGGACTTGCTTCATCCTAAAATATGGACCCTCAAAGTTGGCCCGTACTGCAAATCACCCACCGGATTTGAGCCAAGAACAGGATTGGTAATGTCAACATATTGTGATTCATTTCATTGATTTTGAACCCTGAAATTAGGTTTAGGTTGTTAGTTAGCACGGCTATGGGACGGTACAAGTGGTGAAACCGCATAGGGTCCCAAATTCATTATTTTTTTTTCTTTTTATTAAGAATGTTTGATATTTAATTTGATATATGTATGCATTCATGTTACACCAAAACTTTCTATTGCTCTAACAGTTAAACCGCTTTTTGACAAAGGTCGTGGGTTCAAGTTTTGTTTCCTAACCTAATGTGATAATTTTTTTTTGAGTAACTTGAAAAAGACATGTAATAGATTTTCATATGACAGATATGTATAATATCAAGACATAAAAAATTATTTGGCTTCCCTTGTAAAAGGAGTCCGATATTTTAGTCTTCGCACAAGGCCTTTAAATCTCATAGACAGCCCTGGTCGTTAGCCCTTAAACCTGGCTAGTTCCTCGTTTGCCATGACCAGACTACTTTTATAGTCTGCCAGCCTACGACCAGCCTCGGCTCTGCTTGCATGCTCAAAATCCAGCTTCCAAATGAATTGGAACATTTGCACCTAAGATGCCTCACGGAGACGCCTCCGATCAGCCTCAACGCGTTCGCCTTCCAGAGCACTCAGAGCATCACAGCAGCCTTCAGAGCGGACTATAGCCAGTCAGCCATCATGGTCTGCTCAGCCACCAACCTATCACAACTCTCCTGAACCTCTTTCAGCTTCGTCCTCAGATCGGATTAGGCAGTGCCTCGCCCAGATTCTCCTGGACTCCTTTCAAATGAGCCTCCAAGTCTGACTGAGCAACTAACGCCTTGCTCAGATTCTCCTAGGTCTCACCCAGTTGAGTTCCCAGATTGCGTTGGGCAGCCAACTGCTTTTCCAGAGAATCTACTTTGAAGTGAGCGTCTGAGATCTTTACTGATGTTCAGCAAACACTCTCTAAAGCATCAACCTTGTCTTGCTCAGTATATACTTCATTTCCCACCATCCCAGCATAGCTCAAGTGGGCCATCCCCCGATAAACATGCATGAAGCTATGAACAATAAGTATGGCAGGAAACAGAACAGAAGTCAGACTAAAAGACAATTATTTACCAGCATCAGGTGTTTTTGTCCTTTGTCAAAGTGAACCCCCACAGTTCTCTTCGCCAGAGGTGCTTGGTTGACAAACCAAGAAAACCAATTCTTCATATGCCTAATAAAACCAGTTCTATTATCCACATCATGATGCCATATATGCTTGCCAAGCCAAGGTGGATAGCGCCCGGAGCAAGTAAGTCAACCCGGGTATCAGCATTGACCTTGAGATCAAGAATCAGTTCCGCTCCTCCCCTTGCGATGTCTAAAGAGGGGGACAACTCAACGACCCCTTTCCTTTGTCAGCGGCAGAAGGCAGAGCAGACAGACGGGCAAGCCTTGAGAGTCCGGATGAAAAGGTGGAGACTCGAGCAATCACTCAGTCCGTGGACCAACCCTAAACACCGGGGATGACAAGCTCGGCTCCTCCCGCAGACCTCCAGTTCCACAGACGGAACATGAGCAGCATCCTACAAGACAGACTGCTCTACTCCTTGTTGAAGCTTCCAATATAGCCTGGAGAAGTTGTCTGCAGCAATATCAGCATGCTCCATACTCGTTTTACTGGGCTCCTTAATCCCAGCAAGGCAATAAAACTCATCCATGATGGTCAGCTAAGTAGGAGGAAGGGCAAGTAGTTGCTCAACAAACTCTTTCAAAACTTGCTGAGGAGGCCTGTCAAACTCAGTCGTCACCTCCTCGCTCGTGTGACTAGGAACCACAATCAAGAAATGTTCCACAAGATCCCTCTCTTGGGCGAAAAACAAAACAGGATGAGCAGTCTGGACAGCTCAGATCTTGATCTTTTTTTTTTTTACTTATATGAAGAAAACAATCCCTTCAAAGCCTTTCTCTTTGACGGGCTGGGCATTTTTGCCACTTCCCTCTTCTGTGGTTCAGATGCTTGGATGTTGGTCCCAAAAGAAGAGCCAACTGCAGCAGTCAGAGACCGCCCCACACTATCAGTCTCACTGGAAAACAAGTCATTCTGCTTGATGTTCTCCAGATTGAGAAGATTGAGAACGTTCAGAATAGCCATCGATGGCAGAGCGAGGGAGTCAGCCTTTATCTTCTCTTCAGAAGAGAGGACAACAGGGTGCCCCCTGATTGTGAACAATCAACAAGTCAGACAACAATAGACATCATATTAAAGCAAAAGCGAAAGGAATATAGGGAACTTACTGAGATCCCTGAATCTGCGAATGATCAACTGGCTATCAAAAGTGAAGTACCTTGACTTCACAGAAGCAAAGAAGCAGTACTTCTGCCAATTCTTGAAGTCATCTAGAAGACCATCCAGACAAAAGGGCTTCCTCAGCCAACAGACCCCATGCTGATTCATTCTGATGGAAGTAATGCAACAACCTAGTCGACAGATGGAGCCCAGCCTCCTTTGCTTGATCACAGTGGCAATCAAGATCCTCCAACCATTCGGCATCATCTGGGACGGGGCAATACCTTCGTACGATAGAAAACACCAAATGGTGTCAGGGATGGGAAAGCGCAGACCAGCTTTGAACATGGCCTTGTACAGACATACCTCTCCCTCGGACAAGTTTGAGACTCACCTTTTGCAAGGAGTGACAACCTAGATCACCAGGAATCTGAAACAGTCTGCGAAGATGGACCAGATCCTCTTTCGTCATCAACGACTTCCTAAAGAAGTCAAGGCAAGCCGCATGTCACTCACAGGCAAAATGAATTCGTCCAGACATGATTGGAGAAACTGAAGGTTTACACTTGATCTGACTGGAAAATTTGAAAACAAATAACAATAAAAGCTCTGGGAAGAAAAAAGATCAAACTCCTCCAAAGCAGGCTTTTATAGGCTTGGCGTGTGGGAGACGTAATCATCCAACCGTTGCATAAGCATTAATTACAGCGCAAAAGCCGAAAAGGCGCCAAAATATGCCATCATGGCATCGCACTGGCCCCACGTATAGCAAGTTAGTGGCCCTGTAAGCAGCCCTACTAACTAGGAGGGAGTAACGGATGAGACATCAAAACAAACACCCAACCGCAGCCAGACACGTGGCACAGGTTAGCCCTAATGCGAAAAGGCTCAAGCCTGGTCCAAGCTAATCATTATTGAGCCCGTAAGTCAGGCGCCTAAACCCAGATTATGTAAGCCCAATGTGGTTGGGCTAGGACAATAAGGCCCGAATACAAACCTCTGGACTATAGCAGGCCCAAGGTATAATTGCACACCTCTTGGTCCAACCAAGCATTGAGTCCCAAAAAGGAGCCAAATGCCAAAGTAGACTCAGTCATAGATGGGTAAGATTCTAAGCGAGATCTCCTCCCTCCATCACGCCTCAGTGGTAGAGTCAATAAAGGAGTGAAGCAGTTACTGTATAAGGTGAACAAAACGGATGGGAAAGGTACACACATCTCTAGTTCACCGTTGTTCATCTTTGCATGTCAAAAATCAACAAGAACGGATTTGGACTGATTATGCTCTTGAGGTTTGAATTAAAAGGAGGGAGATAGACTTGGTTGAACAACAGAGTTTCTCCTAGTCTTGCTAGATTGGACTGTTTCTGTTGATTGGATTGATCTAATGGGAGCTCCTCATGAATCTCTTCTTGAAAGAGCGGGATAAGCCCACTACTGTATTTTACTCGCGAATTGTCAGACCCAAACCTAAGCCTTTTAGACTTGAACTCATGTGGTTAGAAGACATAGATTTTTGCAAAATGGATATAATTCATGGAAGCTGCTCAGTGTAGAGGGAATCCTGGTTTTGTGTTGTGGCAGAAGCTAAAGTAGCTTAAACCTTACTTCAAGGAGTAGAATAGAGAGCAATTTGACAAATTATACACACTCATAGAGAAGCAACAAGCTAAGCTGGCTGATTTAGCTCTTGAAGAAACCAGAGACCTGTCCTCTGATGAATGAGAACAAAGGGTCGTGGCTAAAAGAGAGCTCACCTCTCTTTTCAAAAGAGATTAATTATATCACTTGGAAAAGAAAGCCAGGTGCGCAATGGGTACTAAAGGGGATTCCTGCTCTAAACTTTACCATAAGTTGGCCAACCATTGAAGAATCATCATTCCATTTATTCCTGGAGAATAGGAAGCCAAACTGAGTCGGACAAGAATGTCATCACTGCCCATATTGTTCAGCATTTTGAAGAGATGAATAAGGAACAGGAACAATGGAGACCTAAACTTCATGGAATTGTTTTCAACACTCTTGAATTGAGTTGTGACTCTTGAATTGAATGCAACTGATGATTTGAACAGGGTAATTACAGAAGATGAAGTGAAAGCTGCCATTAATGCTCTTGCTAAGGATGTCTCAGCTGGGATTGATGGCCTCCCAGTTGATTTTTTCTGGAAATGCTGGGAAGCTATTAGAACAGACTTCATGTAAGTGGTAGAAGATTCCAGCCAAATTCTTAAATTGACTGGAGACTCAACTCCACTCTTATTGCCATCAGCCCAAAAATCGAAGGAGCAATGGCTATCTCTGATTTCAGGTCCATTAGTCTCATCTCCTCCATGCAAAGATTATTTCTAAAGTCCTTGCAATGAGAGTTAAGCCACATATGCACAAGTTGGTTTCCCATTTCCAATCTGCAGCTATAGAGGGCATACAACTTATTGATGGTCCTATGATTGCAAATAAACTAATTGATGCCAGCACAAAAGCTAGGCAACCTGGTATTGTCTGCAAACTTGATTTCTCCAAAGCTTCTTTTTTTTTTGAAAAGCAAGCAGGGTTTTTATAGGATCTCATAAAGATGTCGCAAGCTGGGTTTGAACCCATGACCTAGTGGTACCATCCGCCAAGCTCTAACCGTTGAGTTGTCATGTCATTGCTCCAAAGCTTTTGATACAATAAGTTCAGCATTTATTAATTACATTTTGCCCAAGAAGCACGGAATTTTCGGAAAACTTGTTGTATTCATTCCGACACTCGCTCGATACACATCGGGCTCATGGTCAACATGTCAGACACATGGTCAATGTGGTCAATGTGTCAGACACAACTCTAATACACCCAGAACTTGATCAGGACATAGTCAAAACTTGACAACCGACTTTGTTTTATTTTTTTATTTTAAGATGTGTGCAAATAATCACCTAATTTAATGGTTATTGGTTTATCTGAGTGAATGACTCTTTTATTTAGATTCAAGATAAATAGGGCAAAAAGTCATTAAAGTATAGAGATAGTCAATGCGTGTTCTTAATCTTTGCTTTTTCTTCTTCTCTCATTTGCTTCTTTTCTGCTCTACTTCTCTTTTCTATATTTTTTCTCTACTTTGTTTTTTCTTACAACAGAATGTCATCTTCTTCTCAGCCTTTGCACCTCTTCTTCTTATCTATGTTTTTTCTTCTTCATGTTTTTTCTATTTGCCATAAAGATGAAGACACTCTAAGAAGGCACTTTATTAGAATATTGTTTATGTTTATATTACTTTTATTAAAAAGAAATAATATGACGTGTCCCTGAGTCCTAGTTTTTGGGAAATTATCAAGTCGGCGTGTTCTGTCTGTGTCCGACACGACGCACATTTCCCTGTCCATGCATTTGCTAAGAATGGGATTTGGGATGAAATGGAGAAAGTGGATTGATAGTCTTCTCAAACCCCAATTCTAGCTGGCTTGGGAAAGGGGCGAGGTTGCTGCCTGGGTGGGGCAAATGTACACTTTTGCCCCCCCCCCCCCCCTCTTTAACCACTTTTTGGAAAAAGGTGTTTAAAGAGGGGGGGCAAAAGTGTATTTTCGCCCCCCCAGGCAGTGAAAACCAGGCTAGGACCCAGGCCATTAAGAATTGCTCCTTCTCAAAACAGCCAAATTTTCATCAAGATTAATGGTTGTGCTCAAGGCTTCTTAAAGCATCAAGAGAAATCAGACAGGGAGATATCTCCCCTCTCATTTTCTCCTTGGTTGGTGAGGCTCTCACTCAAATAATCTTCAAAGCTGAACATTTCAATTTAATTGGTACCTTTGTTCCCATTTTACAACATTTCAATTTAATTGGTACTTTTGTTCCCATTTTACAACTGGAGCAAGTCAATGACATCAAATCGGTTTTGCTTTGCATTTTACAATTGGAGCGAGTCAATGCCATCAAATCGGTCCTGCTTTGCATTTTACAATTGGAGCAAGTCAGTGCCATCAAATTGGTTCTGCTTTGGTTTGAGGTTGTATCTGGCCTAGGTATTAACTTCAACAAGACAACCCTATACCCAGTATGTCATGTGCCCAACTTTGAGCACTTAGTAGCTGTCCTGAATTGTCAAAAGGGGACACTGCCTTGCAAATATCTAGGTCTTGCTTTAGAACTAAATACAAGAGATAGACATCTGGGAGCCAAGAAGTAGATTGGCAGTTTGGAAGAGGAAGTATACTTTGAAAGCAGGTAGAGTAACACTCATCAAAAGCACTCTTGTTGCAATTTCAGTCTTCATGATGTCAACCTGCCCCATTCCTTCTTCACGGGCACAAGAGATTGAGCAGATGTGCAGGAATTTTCTTTGGGGAACTATGGGAATCATAAATCCTATCATTTTGTAAACTGGGAGACAATTTGCAGATCCAAAGGGTAAGGCGGCCTAGGGATCAGAAGACTCGAGCCCTGCTCTCCAAATGGATTTGGAGATCTGGGCAGGAAGAGGGGTCACCATGGAGAACCGTCATCCAAGGAAAGTATGGGTTGGAAGGCAAGGGATGGTATACCAGAGTTCCTATAACCCCCCATGGGTTTGCTTGGTGGAGAAATATCATGCAGCTAAAACTTTTTTTTGAGAAACAAATCTCTTTCATTCTTGGGAGAGCAGACAAGATAGAGTTTTGGAATGATGTCTGGGCTGGTCCTCTTCCTCCTAAAGATCGGTGCAACTCCTGTTACAGACTTTCCTACAGTACATCTGCTACCATAGTTGATCTATTTGTTGATACTGAAAGTAACTCTCCAACTTGGAACTTGGATTTAAGAAGAGTCATCAGGGAGGCAGAACTTCCAGATCTGATGAGTCTTCTTAATATGCTTCAACTTCATACCACAAGTAAGGATAGTTGGAGGTGGAATGGTAAACAGGGAGTATCCTCAGTTGATAGTTGCCACTCTAAGCTCCTGGCTGCCAGTTCTACTCAGGCCTCAGGAGCTCCTTTCCCCTCTATCTTTGGTCATAACATTTTCTGGCTCAAACAACTACTTCCTAAAGTCAATTTCTTCTCTTGGGCTGTTAGCCACAGCAAGCTTCTCACTCTAGATAATTTGAGCAGGAGAGGAATGCTCATTATAAATAGATGCAGTTTTTGTGAACATCAAGAAGAATATGTGGATCGCTTATTCTTTTCATGCTCCTTTTCTGCTAATGAGTGGCAAATCATTTGCAGGGAAGTCTCAAGCGCTGTCCCTCCAGCTTTCAGCTCTGTGGATATGGCATCCAAAAGGAACAGACCGGGTAGCACTTGTAACGGCACTTGGCTATGGAAGAGTCATATTGGCAGGAATGCGGGTGATTTGGAAAGAGAGAAATTCCAGAATTTTTAAGAGTAATAGAAAGACTGTAGAGGATATTTGTAATGATATCAAAGCTATTGTATGGCTATGGGGATTTATTTGGGGCATAACAACTAATAGACATCCATGTTTGTATTTTTTATTGGGGTAGTTTATTTCATTTGTAATCGTCTCCTTTCTGCATCTCTTCTTGCCAGTAACCTGCTCAGTCACTTAGGCGATCTAATATATTCTGCCTTTGTTTGATTGATCAAGAAAAAAATTGTCCAAGAATGCCAACGAAGCCAAAAACATGGCTCATTAATAAAAGCACTGGCACAACAGCCACACTACATTGTCACGCCATGGCCACCTTTATACATTGAGGAAGGACCTCCTACTCCTAGAACCAATAAAGCATCAACACTTTCTCCAAATGTGTAGAATCTGCACCTTTGTGCCATGCCACACAAACAGCAGTGACTGCCTTCATCGAGGAAAGCATCATATACCGCTTCAGCATGCCACGTCAAATGCTCTCCAACAATAGCACACGCTGCACACCCTTCATCAAGCAAATTGTCAAAGCACTACTAAAAGAATACTGATTCACCAATTGACATCTACACCACCACAATGCACACCATCACTATTGTGGAACCCCAGCAAAAAACTTGTGGCTCTGCTTCAAGATAACCAAAATTGAAGATGTTGAGCAACAACCAAGATAAACAAAAACATTCAAAGCATAAAACGACAGCCCAAGAAAATATCACTTTCACAGCTCAAACCGTTAGAGCCATTTGCAAATTTATAATCACTCTCTCTTTCCCCCATTGTCTGCACCCCTGATCAGCATCACCTTCATTATCCTGAAGCCAACCTTTTGAACTTCTCAATTTTCTTCAAGGAAAAACCTTACACAGAGAAGCCAAGATTGCCTGTCCACCTAAAGCATTCTTGCTGTCAGCCACCTGCTTGATCGTTGCACTAATGTCACTTCTTGGGATTCATAGCCAACCCCATCACTCCAAGAAATAGGCTAAACCAGCGTTCAAGTGAAAATTGCCACTGAAGATGATGACTTACAACCTATAGCATTACTAAATCCCTATATACACGCTCATAGTGCACTGAACCCATAAAAAACAAATACATAACTGAATCAAATCAAGACTCGGTCATGAGGATAGACGATATACTCAGCCAGAAAAGAAACAAATAGAGTATACACTACACCAGTGAGGTCAAACTTGTTCCAGTGGTGAGTATCAAATAATTAAGTGAACAATGAGAAGAGATAAAAGAGACAGTCAGCAAAAACACTTCAAATGAATAAAACATAGCATATCAACGTAACTCTAATGGTGTCTTCATCACAGATGACAGTAACTGTGTATCTTAAATTTGGCCGGATTCCAAACACACAAATACAAAAGAGGAAGCAGAACATAAAACACCCTATACTATAGGATCGTTATTAATGAACTTTAGAAACCTTGCGGATGGGTTGGCAAAGTTTTTAAGTAAGCAACCAACTGTTTACTACTCTCCTCCCAAACTATGGACCAGCAACCTAGTGAGATAAACACTGAATAAGCACAAGTACCCAAATTAAACCATCCGTATATGAATAGCAACAAAGGATCAACAAAACATTAGCAAGTCGTATACATGTTGTCTTCATCTCATAGTATCGGCAACTAACAGTAACAACAGTACAGACCTCCTATCGTGAAACTCATATGTTGTCTCGTATGCTTCAATTTGACCTCTTGAAACTGTCCATCAACCTAAAGCTCGAAATTTACCAAAAGCATGAATTTGTTTTTCCTCAAACCTATACAAAAACATAACTATGTAGATGGCTAGCCAAGATATGATCAAAACTCAAAATACTTCACAAAATTCAATCCCAGATGGTAAGCATATGAGCATTTTGTTGAATAAACTGCAGTTTGATACAAATTTCCACAAAACAATTGCAAAAACAAACACTTCCCTCTACGCCAGTATGACCTCTTAACTTTATCAAAAGAGTAAACAAAACTCTAATGCTTTGAATGTTTACCGGCCTATATATCTACTAACAACATGGAAGAAGTTTTTCCAACCCTTGTCTCTCTCAACTAGGGAACTCTCACCATAGAGAGAAGCATTGTGGGCAACATTATGCTAGCTCGTGAAATTTCTACCAGAAGAAGAAATGAACCAAGGACATAGACATCGCGCACAATTATGACCCTGTGGAATATAAAATGTATCTACTTTGGTACTCCCCTTAGTACCCTAACCTCTTGAACAGAAGCCCATATAGGTTCCCCCAATGTAAGGGAAGTTTGAAGTTAAGAAATTCAATCTCCCCACTCCTGTTTGTTTTGTTTCATGGAGCCCCTTCGTCAAGTTATGACATGGAGACTCAAGATACCAACTCAACAAGGGACTACTAGCCACTGTAACCAAGTGATAAAAATTGCCTTTTCTAACATTTTAACTCACAATATTCTCTCCCCTCTAATGTGCAAAACAAACAATGCATGATATCGATTCAATGTATATCAACAAATTATGCAAGGAAGCCTGACATAGTCGAATGTGCCAACATCCAATACTAATCAAACAAAACAAATAAAATGGTGGGAATCATAAATAGGGGTTGGGAATTTATACCATTTCAAGCACTTGAGCCATCAAAATACAAGGGCCACACCATGTAGCATAGAAATTTAAAACAATGGGTACGGTCCGCTCTCCTTTGACTAGCTCTTGCACTTCCTTGGCTGAAATCTTCTTCTGTTGAGACACCAAATGAAAGTGAGACTTAGAGACAATTTGTTAAAAGGTAATGTTACTCAAATAGAGATTAAAAAAAAATTACCACTAGATAATCTTCTCTTATGTACTTTCCATGGGGGGGTTTGCATAGCCACCTTCTTCTACCTGTGGTTGTTGTTGATGGCTGAAAAGGGTGTCTGTCAGTGGTGGAGGAGAGCGAGCTGGAACTCAGACTGTGGGTGCCCAAAGAGGATAACTGTGTGCGAAAGAGAGAAGGGGGTTGGGCATTAAATGCAGAGGTGGCGGTGGTGGTGGTGGAAAAGGGCGATAAAAATGCAAATTGAACAGAGGCAGTCATCCTCGAAGACCAGTAGAGAGGAGCAGTAGCAGCAGCAGCAGCAGCAGCAGAGCTTCTTCTTCCTCCCTAGATTGTGAAAGTGAAAATGAAAATGCTGTTGGACATTTGAATGTTGGAGTAAAGAGATAAGAAAATACATTTTGATGAGCTCGGTTTATGAGTTTTACTTTGTACTTATTAGTTATTAGTCTTAGACAAGTAAGTAAATTACTGTTTTGCCCCCAAAGGACAAGAGGAATATAAAAACACTTGCTTAAGATTAGGCCCGATGGAGGACTAATCCAAACACGAATCGTTTGGCTTAATGTGTCAAAAACTCTATTCTAAAAATTGACCTAGGTGGCTAGGAAACGCCCACGCAGGCTTCGCGGGTCTTAGAATTGTTTTATTGTATATTTTCAGTTCAAAAAATAATTAAGACTCAATTTTTAAAATTAAAATACATTTTGCATGTTATCTTGGCATTGAATTGGAAGTAGTTTTGTATATTATTATGTTTAACTTTTATAAATTATCAATTATAATACAAAATAAAATGCCTAGGTCTCGACTAGGCCTCTGGGCACTAGTTCTCTGCTCGTCGCCCGCCTACCGCCCAACGATTTTTAGAACCTTGGTCAAAAACCTTCAACCCTAACTTGATCAATCAGTTAATAGTAGGGGTGGGCATCCCATCTCGCAATCTCGATATCGTCCCGATTTTTTTCGGGTTCTTTCAGGATTGATCAAACCTATCACAATCTCATCTCATCCCGATCTAGAGTGGTATTTGATCGGGATGAAGATTTTTCCCATACCATCTCGTCACGTCCCGAACTTATTTATTCAGTATTTATTATTATTAATTTTAATCAAACTACTCTTCTAAAGGAAAGTTTAGGATCTGTTGAAATGAAATCAAAACATCTATTGTTTGAAAACTTACTTGCTTGATTTGGTACTCTTTGTTTAGATAGAAATTTTAGTTTGAATATTTTAAGTCAAATAGAACCCATGAAAATTTATGCTTTTTCAAATTTTAGATTAGTTATACGACAATTATTCTTGTAGCACATAGAAGATGCTTAGCATAAAGAACTATAAGTTCATTGGACCATAAATTTTATATGACATTTATTATTGGTATGATGAAAGTTACATGTACATAAATTAGACATTATTTGTATGTGAGCAATGTGATATGAAATTTTATGTTATTCTTCATTGGAGGACTATTTAGTCCATACTCATCTTGTCCCGTTCCGAACCCGTTTGGAATGGAACAATGTCGGGATGGGAGGAACCCGTTTGGAATGGAACAATGTCGGGATGAGATCATCATGTCCCGATCCCGAATGGGATGGGATAGGGATGAGGTCCATCCCGTCCCGTGCCCACCCCTAGTTAACAAGTTGCCTTGTCCTGACCTATTTTGATCCCTTTATTGGTTGGGAGCTTGACATGACGCGACATGTCTTGACTTTCTCATTTTTATACTTAATGAACTTAGTAGAGTAATTTAAAAATAGCAATATCAACATATCTGAAATAAAATGGCTAACTACACAAGGCATGTTTTAGTTCTCCAAAATAAACTTTAAGCTTAATTATAATGCAAAAACTTGGCGTTTCGAAATGGGCTAGAGAGTGAAATCGAAAATTGACCCGTTAAAATAAATGGGTTAGTATGTCAACCCGTAACTTCAAAACCTCAACCCCAACCCGACCGGTGGCGGAACGACTTCGTGTAGGGTCGATGAGTAAGGGCTAAATTGTCACCCCCTACTTAAGATGGTTGTTAAGAGGTGAAAAAATATTTAACGAAAACTAAAGGTTTAAAAGGGGACCACAATTAGTTTGTCAAAACAAACACCAAATTAGGGGGATCGCCTCTAATTCATATATGTACCTTCGGTTAGGAAGGTAAACAAAGACCACCTTTACTCACACAAACCTCGAGTGGAGAATCTCTCCGACAAAGGTTCAGACAGCTCAGAGCCAATTCTTATCAAATCCCTGCCTAAAGCTTTATGAAATCTTGCTTCAAAAAGTTTAGATTCGCGCTCTGACACTTTTGTGCATAAATATTTAGGTTTTCTAATAGTTTTCATGTTTTAATTTAGTAAATGCTTATAGCAACAACTACTCCAAGTGTATTGTCTTTTTACTATTTTATTTTTGGCATAAACGAATAAATAAATAATATAATAAAATTATTACGAATAACAACATAGTTCAATGGGTTGTAAGAGAGGAAGCCTTTATTTCTAATTTCTAATTGATTGGGGTTCCTTGTATAACCATCCATCTATATTATAAAAGGAATCCCCAGACTTTGGATTTTGAGCTGTGTTTCACACTAACCAACTTAACTTAAAATGTGCTCCTTCGTCTCAATCATTAGATATTTGATTTACGGTTGAGATTAAAAAGCGAAAAAATCATGACTTTCGACATTTCTTTTTAATCCAAATCAATATGTTCCATAAATACACCCAGTATCAAGGGGTGTGTCCCTCTCTAAGTAATGCTCAATTAGACAATGTTTTTTGCAAATCCAATTGATTTTTTATGAGCGCAAATTCGTCCTCCTTGACATTGACCTGCAAAAAAAGCAACGGTGAACCCAGGAAAGGCACTTTGATGGTAAAGTCAGGCTCTGAACAAGAACCTGGAATTCGGCTAATAAAATTAGGGTTGCAAATATTAGTCTTTCCTTTTATTCACCTTACATAAATGAACGAATTTATCTCTTTCCTTGACTCTACCCCCGATTACGCAATTAAGGGAATAAATCTTATTCAGATCCTCCATTTGTCAAGTTTTGTCCTTGTAGGGTTCTTTCCCTTCCATGACTTGATATTCTTAGGTATTTGTTTCCCTTTAGGAATGAATGTCCTTCTCCTAGTAGCACTAGGAATGGTCTAAACAGGCCTTGGGCTTACTCTAGCCCAAGGGTATGTGTTATGGCCAATCTGTCCTAGGCCAAGCTCCCAGATTCCTGCCACACTGGGTTTGTGTAATTTGGGCTTGATCTTCTGACTTATAGGCGAAATTGGGACTCGAGTCCAGTTCGTCAATGCCATTTTCCATTAGGGTTGGTTCTTGCCACGTGTTCGATGTCTCGTCAATTACTCCCCCTAGTTAGTGGGTCCGCTTGTAGGGCCATTAATTCACCATATGTGGGGGTCTATGCTATGCCATGATAGTTTTTTCGGTGTCTCTTGGGGCTCTGCGCAACATTTAATGTTGGTGCAATTGTTGGGTGGTTGTTTCTTCAAAGCCTATATAAGTCTAGTTTTGTGGAATTTGGTCTTTTTACATCCCAAAAACTTCCAGAGCTCTTCGTTTTATTTTGTCTTCAAGCTTTCAACTCAAATCCAAAACAACTCTCATCTTTTTTTAATCATGTCTGGTAAGAGATTTCTTTTCGTCGATCAAATGTCCTCCTGCCTTGATTTCTTCAGGGAGTTGTTGATGACAGAGGCGGACCTAGCTGAACTCCGTCAAAAGTACCAGATCCTTGTTGATCTGGAACACATCATTTTGGGGCCAGATGACTTTCCTACTTAGCAGAGGAAGGGTTTTGTCTGCCTTTACAAGGCCATGTTCAAGGCTGGCCTTTGCTTCCCTCTTCCTAACACCATCTAGCATTTGTTGACGTACCATGGCATCCTCCAGCCCAATTGAGGCCAAATGGGTGGAGGGCCCTGATTGCAATTATGATCAGGGCGAATGAGTCTGGACTCCATTTGTACACGAAGGTGTTCCACTCGTTGACCTCCATCAGGACAAATTCCAATGGGATTTGAGCTTTGAGGAAGCATTCATGCTTGGATGAACTCCTAGACAACTTAAAAAACTGGCAGAAGTATCGCTTCCTTGTTTCTGTGGATTCTGGGTACTTCTCTTTTGAGGGCCAGACCGTCCTCTGCACATTTAGGAATTTGAGTCAGTGTTAATTATGTTTCTTCCTATTTTTACTTTTAATATACCTTTAGCTGCTGACTAGCTTGTTGTTTGGTTGTAATCAAGGGACTTGCCTCCTCCTACTTTCAGTACTAGAAATGAGCAAGCGAGGACTCAGTTCCTCGAGTTGCTAGCGATTCGTTCTGGATGTCCTCAAGTAGGAGAACATCAAGCGGAGTTACATGTACTTTGCCAAGGCTAGTGGTTCTGAGTGGACTCTAACTGCTTCAGGAGGCTAGTCTTCAGGGGCTAGGATCGAGCTTCAGAACCAATGAAGAAGAAGGTTCAGATAGTGAAAATGCCCAACCCTTCAAAAGGAAGGCTCTAGATGGGTTGGTCTTTCTAATCTATTTGTCCGGGAAGGCCAAGACTGGTGTCACTCCGGCTACTCCATTTGCTTCGTTGATCTCCCTGGATAAGACGCGCTTGTAGTTTTATGGGATTGATGATCCTAATGGGACAAGTGAAGGAGAGACTGCAATTGAGTTAGACAAGCTTCTCTGGCTGACATTGAGGACTTCTACCGACCTTGCTCCTCGTGCTCTAGTGACCTCCCTAGAAAATGAGATTTCTCAACTCACCAGCATTGATGACCCCAACAAAATTAGCGAGGAGGATGATGAGATTGCGTCAAATAGGATCTTCCAGCTTATTTATCAATCGCCCTTGAGGGTTGGTCCTCTAAAACCGAACCGATTATAATTTATGCAAACCGTAACCAAACCGACTAAAATCGAACCAAAATCGAAATAAAACCGAACCGACCGACTATTTTAAACATATTATATTATTTATATATAAAATATATATTATTTATTATATATTCGGTCGGTTCGATTTGGTCGGTTAAAATCATAGAGAAACCGAAAACCGAACCGTCCACTTCGATTTTGAATTTTTTTAAACCGAAACTGATCTGAACCAAATTTAAATCGAACCAATCGGCTCGGTTTTGATTGGTTCGGTCAGTTTAATCGATTTGATCGATTTTTTGTTCAGCCCTATGCACAGTGAACGAATGTCAGCCAAAGACCACCGTATGGCGGCCGATGGCACTCTGATGCTTAAGTTAGATAAGGTTTAGGGGAGGCTTTAAGCTGTAAATTGGGTTTCTATAGCGTACCTTTGTTCATCGACCTTACCTCCCTTTTATAGTTTGAGAGTCCCTGTTCGGCTCGGCCTTTGGAGGCATAGTTTAGAAAATGAGATCTTGTTGGAGATCCTTTCCTTATTGAGAGTTTTCCATGTAGAGAAGTTTTGAAGTTTCCCTACACGAATTGTGATCCTAGATCTGCGGGAGATAATTACCTTTATGAGTGTTGTCCATGCAAGGAAGTTTCCTTGCCTGACTTATACTCCAGTATTTATTTCCTAGTCGAAACCAAACTATTGTTGGCATGTCTATCTTGGATCGATCCCCCAAATATTTTCTTTATCAGAGCTTACGAGTATTGGGCTTGACCGTGTGACATGTGGGCTTAGTGGTGCATTGCAATTTGGGTCTGACCTTCTGGATCCTTCCATTCGTGGGCTTAGCGATGTCTAGGCCTTGCTGGATTGATCGTGCAATCAGGCTTGCTTTGTTCTATCGAAGAGATTATCATGACACGTGTACGATGCTGATCAGATGACAGTTTGATGTATCATTAGCTTCAAAAAGTGGACATCCAACAACAACCACAATAAGCTCAAGACAAAAACACTCAGAACGGGATGGGCAGGATTGAAAATCTTCATCTCAAAGCCCGAAGGTGTATCTTCCTCAAAGAAGAGGAAGTTCCCGAATATTAAGATCTCAAACCCTTCAAGGAGTGTGGAACTAAGTGAGGCACTTCCTTATCATGTTCGTCTGAAAAGGCCTCGTGTTGTGTCTAGTCCCGTTCGTGGCGTTTCAGCTTCGCCTGAAAGGCGTGAAGATGTCAAACATGTTCTTGACTCATCCTTTGGGGTGGAGACTGTTGTGTTCGAGAGGTATGATGCTCGGGCAAAGGCTCCCATTTCCCTTCCTGACTTGGAGAGGGGGTATCTACAAATGGTTGGGGTTGAAGATGTAAGCTGAGTACAAAGCAGGCAAAGGTTCTAAACAAAGTGTTGCTACAGGCGGGCATGGAAGCTTCGTCTGGTGTGGGACTGGGTCGTCCCTTTTTGTTGAAAGACTTTGTTTGCGGCCCAACAAGGCATGTTGAAGAGTCGCTTGACCGTCGTCCTTATGGCGAAAGGTCCCCTCCGCGTCTCCCGTATTGTCCTCCGTCACACTCCCATCCTCATATTGAGGTGACGACGGGTCTGAGGAATAACTCACTTCCTTATTCCCCATCCACTGATTCTGAGGTGGCTCGTGAAAGAAAGTCGATCGTTGCAAGTAAGGGAAGGTTGTAGATTAGGGCCTTGATGTAGTGAGGACGGTGAAGGGTGGTTCTGGAGTGATTCCGGTCCTGAAGGACCTTCATCCAAATGAGCGAATCAGTCTATTTGCTCGGGATGTCGTAAAGACATGAGCAACCAAGTTTGACATTAAGAGGTTGACATTTCTTATGCTTCCAAGAAGCATATTACCAGGTGGAATAACTGGCTGACGAACTGCACTTCGGAGCTAGAAGGAGAGACGATGGGAGAGCATATGGATAAAGGGTAAAAGCATCTTAATCAGGCTTTATAAGCTCTCACTAAACTTCGTCACTTTAATCCATCTTAATCCTCAATCGAGTTAGGCTGCAGAGAAGAGCAACAAGTCATTTTAATCAGGTTTCATAAGCTCTAACTAGACTTAATCACTTTAAGCCATTTTAATCTTTAATTGGCCAGGCTACTGAGAATGGTGACAAGTCATCTTGATCAAGCTTTATAAGCTCTGACTAGACTTAGTCACTTTAAGCCATCTTAATCTTTAATCGGACTAGGCTTGGACACTACGGGTCATCTTAATCCTTAATCGGACTAGGCTGCATAGAGGGGCGACAAGTCATCTTAATCAGGCTTCATAAGCTCTAACTAGACTTAGTCGCTTTTAGCCATCTTAATCCTCAATCGGACTAGGCTTGGGCATTGTGGGCCATCTTAATCTTTAATCGGACTAGGTTGCATAAAAAGGCGACAAGTCATCTTAATCATGATTCATGAGCTCTGACTAGACTTAGTCACTTTAAGCCATATTGATCCTCAACTGGACTAGGCTTAGACACTGCGAGTTATCTTAATCCTTAATCGGACTAGGCTGCAAGGAAGTCATCTTGATCAGAACTCTTACGTTCTGACTAGACTTGGATACTACGGGCCATCTTAATCCTTAATCAAACTAAGCTGCAAAGAAGTGATATTGATCAGAACTCTCACGTTTTGACTAGACTTGGATACTATGGACCATCTTACTCCTTAATTGGACTAGGCTACAAAGAAGGATGACAATTCATATTGATCAGACTTCACGTGCTCAAACTAGATTTAGTTGTCTTAAGCCATCTTAATCCTTAGTCGGACTAGGCTTCCCTTTTTTTTAAAGTCACTTTTGCATGTTCTCGTAGAATTGGACATGAAGAGGAATTTTCAAATAAAATACCTATGTTTTATTGATAATACTTCTTAAAGTGCTCCACATTTCATGGTCTATTAAGACATTTTTTACTCATGCTTTCCAACCAGTGGGTTCCTGGCCTGTTTATCTTTATCACCTTATAGGGCCCTTTCCAGTTTGGATTCATCTTGCCCGCTTCTAATTCTTTGTGTTCAAATGAATTTTTCTGAGTACCCAATCTTCAACTATGAACTCATGAGGCTTGACTTTCTTATCATAGTACTGAGTCATTTTCTGCTGGTAGATCTTATTTTGATCGAAGTTGTGTTTCTTCTTTCTTCGAGAATGTCTAGTCCAAATATCAAAGCTTCTTCATTATCTTCTAACCTGAACTCCCTCATTTTGAATGTTGGCATACCAATTTTTTCAAGGATCATTAGCTCAAACCCATAGGTGAGGGAAAACGATGTTTAACTGTCGAGGTCCTCTATGTGGCCCGGTAAGGCTAAAGGATACCTGGCAACTCCGATACCCAGAGTCTATTAGATGCTTCGAGTTTTTTTCTTGATTGCATCTAATATGGTCTGGTTGGTGACTTTCGTTTGTCCATTGGTCTAGGGATGTCCTAACACTGAGTAGCGATGACTAATGTTCAAATTGGCACAAAGTTTCTCCATCTTTTTGCCTTAGAACTGTGTCCCATTATCATTGACTAACGTTCTCAGAATATCAAACCCGCAGATGATGGACTTCCAAAAGAATATTTATTTGATTTTCTACTATTTTGGACAACAGCTCAACTTCCACCCATTTGGTGAAGTAGTCCACAGCTACAATGAGGAATTTCATCTTATTGGAGAGGGAGTGGGTCAGTGATGTTTGTTCCCCACTGTGCAAAGGACCATGGGCCGGTCATTGGGACCAGGTTCTGGGACCAGGTTCTAAGCAGGCATATGCATGTACAGGGCATACCTCTAACATTTCTCACATTTTCGGACCAGGTCCTTAGCTTTTTGCTGCATCTTAAGCCAATAATACCCTAGGGTAAGGCTTTATGAGCCAACGTTCTTCCTCTTGGATACTTCCCACAGATTCCTTCATGAATCTCTTTGAGGATATAGTTTGCTTCACCGGAGTCAGGCGTCTGAGTAGTGGACCATTTGTTGATCTCTTTGAGGATATAGTTTGCTTCATGGATTCCACAAATTCCTTCATGGATCTATTTGAGGATATAGTTTGCTTCACCGGAGTCGGGCATCTGAGTAGTGGACCATTTGTTGATCTCCTGTATAGCTTTCATAAAAGAGTATACATTATACCTCCTTGTTTTTCAGTTTACGAGCTTCCAATTTTTCTGCTGGGTGGACTTCATCTTTAATATACCTGACTATGGGACTCATCCAACCAGCTTCTTCACTTGTGGCACAGGCCTCGTGGAGTTCCTTCTATAAGTTTGTCGAATTTGTCGAGGTTGTCATTTGCAGATGAGGCCATGTTGGTCAAAGCATCAGCCATCTGTTTGTATATCCTAGAACATCGTCGGAGTAGGACCTTTTTGAATCCCTTCATTATGCTAATTGTTTTTCTAAATAAGCCAACATCCAGGAGTCCTTAGAGTTGAATTCACCATTTACCTGGTTGACTACCAGTTGAGAATTACTGTTGATTATGCCCAAACAGTACACGCGGTCAATTGCAGTAAAGATTGGGGTGTCGATCCCACGAGGAAAAACGATCTACAAAACAAGGTCAAGGAAGAAGAACTATGCGAAACTAAATTTAGAAATTCTAGAAGTTTTAAAATATGAAATTGAGTTTAGTTTAATGAAAATCAAATTTAGAAAAGTCACAAGGTTCCAAGAATCCCTCCTAGATTTCACACGCCAACTAGTATTGATTCGCTATGATGACTCGATTACGTGTTTCACATCCCAAACAACATAATCGGAAAAATAGTCTTTAATGCATCAATATATTCTAATGTAAATGGATTTTAGATTTCACTTTTTCTAGAAAGCACAAAGGTTGGTCATATGTGATATCATAAATTTACGATATATACGGAGACAATAACGTAATAAAAGACGATCACATATAACTAACCTACCGAAATCAATTGATCCTTAAGAATTCCACACATAGGAAAAGTGTGACTAAGCTTATATGGAGAAGAAAAAGATAACCACCGGAATAATAATCTACGAAGAAGTTGATGAAATCTTTTTCACTAAGATAACATAAATTCCTATATTAAATAAAAGTGAGAATCATAAACACCATTATTAATCGTGAAAGCATAAAACGAATCAAATACCAATTAAGTGCGTTACATCTAGGAGTTCACTTCTTCGCCTTGCGTGGAGTTTAGTGACACATGGTGAAGGTGATGACAGCAACAACGGTGTGGAGCTTCATCGACATGGCAGCACGTGGTGGATTAGCGATGCACTCCCTGCTCCTGTGTTTCTGCTGCTGCTGGACAATGTCGCTGCTGCGTCGTCACTGTTGCTGCTCTGGACAGGGAGCCCAATAGAATTTGGAAGCCCAATTTGCAAACAAAGGAGTCCCACCCCTTGAAAGGTGGGTTTGGCTATGTTCATCCATATTACTTTTTTGCTCCACCAAAATTCAAAACTAATTTTCTTTATTTTTTTCTTTGGTTCTCTTAATCTTTGGCTTGAGTGTCTCCCGCTCCACTTCGTCAATTTGTTTATAAATTTCCAAATTCGCCACGCTAACACACTTTTGTCATTCAAAGTCCAAATCCTACAAAAATACAAAAATAAAATAATCAAACTAAAATACACTATTTGAAACACTAACAAATATATATTAGGAGGTATATTATGTTATAATTATGTGAACATCAAATACCCCCAAACCTACATTTTGCTAGTCCTCGAGCAAAACAAAATTAAGAATAAAATCCAACTCACTTTCGTAGAAATCACGGTTGCACTTACCTTAACGTGCAACAAGGCTTTAAACCTCTAGATTAGCTCTAGAGGACGAGTTATAGTCTCGTAAGGGTTTCCAGAAATGTTACCCCCAAACATTACTGACTCAATAAAACAAAATCTATTTCCTAAAAATATAATGCAAAAACATGAGCATTCTCCTTTATTTTCCTTAGAGTAATTTTCTAATTGCTTAAAATTCAAGAAAAACAACAAACTAAAAATGTCACAATAGTATATCAATAAAATACAATAATTTAATAGTATCTAAAGGTTAAATAAATTTCATAATCATTCTCAACTCGAAGTGTGTGTGTGAGGAGCCTTATCAACATAACTCTTCATCTCATAGTAAAGATGTGACGAGATAACCTTTAGAAAGTATGCTTCGACTACAATTCTCTCATGTCACTCAGAAATAAAACACTCGGAGATTGGACACTCAATTTATATGTGAGGAAAAGAATATAAACTATGGAAAATGCAAGCGTCTCACATATAATTATCATGAAAAACAGAATTTTTCAAAGAGTGAAATGAATATGATCTCATGGACAGGAATATTGATTACTTTTGAGAATGTTTAATCAAACACCATAGTTCTTGCTATAGATAAGGAACTGACGCTCTCTATTGGTGAGCCAATCATAAAAATAATTGACTAAATGTTCAACATTCCATGGTTGTGGTAATAGTTCTCCTTTTGAACCTTCCAACTAGTATGTTCCTAATATGTTGATTTTTACCACTTTGTATGACCCTTCCCAATTTGGATTCAGTTTACCCACGCTTGGTTCTTTTGTATTGAGCTGGATTTTTCTGAGCACCCAGTCATCGATATTGAACATACGGGGCTTTACTATCTTATTGTAGTAGTTTGCCATCCGTTGATGGTAGGTTGTCGCTTTGATCGAGGCTCTTTCATGTTTCTCGTCCAGAAGATCTAATCCAAGTTGTAACACTTCATTGTAGTCCTCTGTTCGGAACTCTTCGGTTCTGAATGTTGGCATGTCGATTTCAACTGGTACCATAGCTTCAGATCCATATGAAAGTTCAAACGGTGTTTCTCCGATCAGAGTTCTCTTTGTCATTCTGTAGGCCCAAAGGATGCCAGGCCGTTCGGACACCCACAATCCTTTTGATGTTTCGAGCTTATTTTTACTGTTTCTAGGATTGTTCTGTTAGTCACTTTTGCTTGTCTGTTCGCTTGTGGGTGGGCAGGTGTTGAGAAGTGTTGTTTGATACTTATGTTTTCGCACAACATCTTAACTTTCTTGCCTTCGAATTGTTTCCCATTATCAGTGAATTACTCTTGGGATCCCAAATCTGCAAATTATGTCTTTCAAGAGGAAGTTTTCAATTTGAGCTTCTCCGATATTTGCCAACGGCTCTTCTTCTACCCATTTTGTCAAGTAATCCACCGCTACAAGGAGGAATTTCTTTCTGTCGGACACTGAAAGTGGTCCCACAATTTTCATTCCCTATTGTGTGAATGGCCATGGACTACTCATTAAAATTAGATTTTGGCCTGGCATGTAAGTATATGTTGCAAATCTTTGACATTTGTCACAAGTACGAACGAGTTCATGTGCATCCATTTGCATTGTTGGCCAGTAGTAACCCAGTGTTAAGGATTTGTGGGCTAATGTTCTACCCCCTGAATGCTTCTCGTGTATACCGTAATGAATTTCTCATTGAACATAAATGGCATCGTCGAGTGAGAGGCACCGTAGCGGTCCAGTTGCAGATCTTCTATAGAGTTTTGTCATTAATCAATGTGTACCATGATGCTCAATTTCATAGTTTATAGGCATCCATCTTATCCATTGGAAGTATTTCGCTCATTATGTATGCCAGAATTGGAGTCATCCAGTTGTTGTCCAAACCCATTGCATATGTTTCTTGCACTTGATTTTCCAGTATGGAACTTTCCTGTATTGTGACGAGCGGATTATCCGTTTATGTAGCTCGTGATGCCTCATTGGCCAACTTGTTATCTCTATCGTTTTCTGTTATTACGCATCATTGAACGGTTGTAGCTTGGAAGCTTTCCATCAACTCAGTAGTTTATTAGTGTTAGGCTTTCATCCGAGCAGCTTTGACTTGGAATTCACAATTCAATTGATTGGTCACCAGTTTGGACTCGGTGAAAATGTTGATTTCTCTCACTCATAAGTGTTTGGCCAACTGCATTCCGGCTATCACTGCTTCGTACTCGACTTCGTTGTTTGAGACTTTGAAACTAAAATTTGTTGCCTTTTCCAACATTACGCCTTCCGAATTACACTGGATTATTCTTGTTCCACTTCCCATATCGTTGGATGCTCTGTCACAGCGCAGGATCCATTCATGAACAGTTCATTCGGTTTGTTCTTCCTCTTGATTGTTGTTTGGTCGATGTTCATTGATGCCCGTGAATTCAACAATGAAGTCTGCTAATGAATGAAATTTTATTAGAGTTTTACGAGTATAACTGATGTCGAACTTCCCAAGCTCTATTGCCTAGTTCACCATCCTTCCTGATAGTTCTGGTTTGTGCAACACTGACCGAAGTGGTTGTTCGGTCATGACGATGATGGGTGAGCTTGGAAATATGGTCGTACCTTTTTTGAAGATACGATCAGGGCGAGTAACAGTATCCTCCTTAATGGAGATGCGTTCGTGGAGGCGTAACTCCCGCCGAGACTCTTTTTTGGTGCAACGTTTATCTTCTTTATGAAAGAAATCGTGTCAGGTCTGGATTTGGGCTCTGATTTGTTCGGTCCTGGATTCGAGCCTTGTTTATGTCTTCTCAATGGCGGGCCTTATCTGGGCCTCTGCAATCAACTCTATTCTTCTTGGGCTTGATTAGTTGGCCCGATAGATTGGGCACTATATTCTCGTGATGGGTCTCTATGCCACGTGTACATCTGTGACGATCGGTCTATTTTGATGTATCATCAACAACTCCCCATTAGTTAGTGGGAATGTTCATGTATCCACTAATTGTGTGGTAGTTTTGTTTTCGATTTCAACATTACGACACATTCAATGCTTCTGCTATCTGTTACTGTTGTTGTCTCTTCGATGTTCCATCCGCCTGTTTGTCTTGGTGCAATTTCTGGGATTCCGTGCGGCTGTCATGTCTTGCACTTTCTCCCAAGAGCGATCTTTTTGCTGCTCATCCCTATAAAAGGAAAAGTTTGAGTGCGTCTAACTTCCTTTTGCACCTCATTTTCTAGTTTTTGATTCCTTGAGTTCGTTTTGTAATCATGCTAACTACAGGGTTTCAAACGACGGTGTTCTTGATGCCTGTGGAGCTTTCTTTTTGCCTAAGCGAGCAATGTACGCAACTTTAGACAACATTCGTCATGATTATTCGTTGTCGACTGATATAGAAATCATTCTTCTCGGAGAGCGACAGTCCTTATCGTCCAAAACATGGTTACATTGCTTTGTACCCTGGTATGTTCCACTCAAGTCTCGGGCTTCTGGCTCCTACAATGGTTGGAAAGTAATGATTTTGACCTTAGCAAGGGTTGCCTCGGCTCGTATCCCTATGAATGTCAGGGTTCTACACTATTTGGTGGGGTTTATCGTAAACCCCAATCACACATGTTCCCAGCATTCTCCTTCTTGTTTCAAGGACCTGCGAGAGGAGTATGGGGGTTGGTCAAGGTCTTGGTTCTACGCATCCCTTTCTTCCAATCCCTTTAGGCTTCACGGAAATCAGATTATGCGATCGTTTCGGGAGCCTAAGAAAGTCTAGTTGTCATTGTCTTTGGAAGAGCAGGAGTTCTGCAATCGTTTTTGCGATCTTCCCCGAGTCTCGATGGAAGATTTTTTTACTACGGATTCCATTATCCATAGTGGCTTATATCCGTCAGGTGAGGCGGGTCACGCTTCGAAAGTGACTGTTGCACGTGTTGGTGATGCAGACGACTGCCACCAAGAGGGTTCTGCTGGTGAGCGCGTAGATCGAACTGCTTTAGCCACTACCCGAGGTTCTGGGGTGCTGGTTCGATTGTGAGGAAACAGAAAGTTTCTAGGCCTCAGCCCTTCCAAGATGTTGGCTATTAGTTTTGGTCGTGTACCGAAGAGGAAGAAACTTGCTTCCTCAGTTTTTTATGCTGCGAGGGCTCCCCTTCGCCTTGCTTCTCTCTGGAACAAAGGTCGTGGTTCGAAAGATGATTCCTCTGTTTCGGAGGACGATGTGGTAAACCAAGTTCTCAAAAGGAGTAAGAAAGAATTCCCCCGCCTTTTAGACGACCATGAGAAAGATCTTGTTGCCTCTTATAGTTTGCTCACTTCTACCGGCTTGTCTATCGATGATTCATGCATCATTGAGAATAAAATGCTTCAGTTTGGTCTTTGGCAGTTGAAGAATCTGAAGGGTACCAAGACCTTGAATGACTTCGAGTATGATCTGTTAGTGGAGGATTGAGTTGTTGCCCGAGCTCAAGATTTCGAGCTTATTGTTTCTTCTGTCGTGGTTGGGACCTCGGGATCACCTGCTAATCCTATTGTCTTATGCGTTTCATCTTGCTCCTACTGTCTCAGGGAGACCTTCTGGTCTTCCGAGGCTGATGTGCAGGACAATGCTCGCAATCTCATTGGCAGCTATCATGGGTGTTTGGCTAATAAGGCTCTTATGCATGTACGACAGCCACATCGCCATATTGACGAAAGCCTCCAACATCTTATGGAAGAGATGACACAACTTACTTATGCGGCCGTGTTGGGGTCGGATAGTAAGGCGTCTCGTGACCAGGTGGTGCACATCAAGCGAAAACTAGCAGGACACATTCTGGTCCTTTCTTATGTTCTCCGTCGATTGGATTTGTTGAAGACGCAATGCATAAAGCATGAGAGGGCTGCGGATTTTGGGCAGGTGTCGTTGAGGAAACTTGAGGCTATTCGTGATACGTTTGCTTCTGACCTCGAGACGCCCAAAGTGGAATTGGGCAAGTTACGATCCCGTCTAGATGTTGCTGAAAAAGAGTTGTCCAACTGAAAAGTTGAACGTGATGAGGTTGTTCGTTCTGCCGAGGAATGTTATGCTAAGCTCAAGGCTTTTATTATTCGAATCGCTTAGCTGAATTCTGAGTTTGTCGAGACCAAATCAGCGGTCTCTACTAAACTTGAGGGAGTTGACAAAGAGTTAGCGTCAACCCAAGCTGAGTTGTTAACCGTTACTAAGAAGCTAAAGATGGCGGGGGCCGCAGATTGGAAAATGGTGGTCGAGGGTTGCCACGATTTCCTGGAAACGCAGGGTTTGGACATGACCCAATACCGTTGTTTTGCTAAGCAAGAATTTGATGATGTCGAGGAAGTTGTTCCGGATTCACTAGGTGATCCAGATATCGAGGAGCCTTCTGATCCTATGTTGTCTGGAGATAATGCCCAAGATGTTGATTTATTTTCTTAGTTGTTGTTTGCTTCTTCGTTTTTGTAATATCCTTTTGTAAAAGATGAAAGGAAATATTTTTATTTCGCATTTTTGTGTCCTATATGTCTAGCTTGTTAGCTTTTATTCACAACATTTCTGGAAGATTTCTGACTTGTTCGTCCAGATTTTTACGAATGGCTTCGATGTTCGACGTTATAGTCATATAGAAGCTCTAGTTTACAGAATCATGTTTTACATTCATATTACGATATCACACATTACAGTCGACGTAAAACTTCGGTTCTTATGTCCTGGTAATTTATTACTTCGTGGTTGATCAGGAAAGAAGTTATTGTTTTATGTTCGACTCGTGCGTCCAGTACTCGTATTTGTTTTTGCTCGATACTCTAGCCATGTTGAGTATTTTCCCGAGTTGTTTTTTTAATCCAACTTTTTTGTCCCGATTAAATTCTTGTTGTTTAGAAATTAAAAGCAAAAGATTTTATTGATAATATCTTTTCAAGTGTTCTACATTCCATGGTCGATGTGGCATATCGCCATCTTTGTTTTCTAACCAGTATGTTCTTGGTCTGTTGATTTTTGTTACTTAGTATGGTCCTTCCCAGTTCGGGTTCAGCTTGCCCGCGCTAGGCTCTTTTGTGTTGAGTTGGATTTTTCGTAGCACCCAGTCTCCGACATTAAAAGTTTGGATTCGTACCTTCTTGTTGTAATATCCTGCCATACGTTGTTGGTAGGATGATGTTTTAATGGAAGCTACTTTTTTGCTTTTCTTCATGGATATCCAGCCCGACTCTTAATGCCTCAACGTTGTCCTCAGTGCGAAATTCTTCGGTTCGAAATGTTGGCATTACGATCTCCACGAGTATCATTGCTTCTGACTTGTATGTGAGGGCGTGTTTATCCTGTCAGAGTACGTTTTGTTGTTCTGTACACCCAAAAGACACCAGGTAACTCGGATGTCCGTAGCCCTTTTGCTGCCTTGAGTCTTCTTTTGATCGCTTCCAAGATTGACATGTTGGTGACCTCAGCTTGTCTGTTTGCTTGTGGATGAGCTGGCGCAGAGAAATGTTGTTGGATATTCATATTTTCACATAACTCCTTAACCTTCTTACTTTCAAATTGCTTCCCATTGTCCGTGACGATTACCCTTGGGATTCCGAATCTGCATATGATGTATTTCCAAAGAAATTTCTAGACTTGGGCTTCTCCTATCTTTGTGAGGGGTTCTACTTTTACCCATTTGGTGAAGTAGTATACTGCAACGAGGAGAAACTTCTTATCGGACGTCGGGAGTGGTCTTATGATGTCTATTCCCCATTGTGTGAATGACCAGGGGCTGCTCATTGAGATCAGATTTTGTCTTGACATGTGAGTGTATGGGGCGAATCTTTGACATTTGTCGCATTTGCGGACTAGCTTTTGAGCATCCGCTTGCATCATTGGCCAATAATAACCTAATGTGAGAGCTTTATGGGCCAATGTTCTCCCCCGGATGATTTTCGCATGTGTCCTGGTGTATTTCCCACATAACGTATTCAGCATCTCCCGATGCAAGGCACCTCAGTAATGGGCTTGTGGCAGATCTTTTGTATAGTCTGTCATTGATCATTGTGTATATTGCTGCCCGATTTCGTAGCTTTCTGGCTCCCATCTTATATGTTGGGAGTTCTACGTTTGATATATACGCTAGGATTGGAGTTGTCCAGTTGGTTTCTTGGTTTACGGTGCATGCTTCTTCCAATTGGTTTTCAAGTATGAAGCTTCCTTGTGTCATGATGAGTGGGTTGTCATTATCCTTTATTGTCGAAGCTTCATTTGCTAGTTTGACAACTCTTTTGTTCTCTGCCCGTGCGCACCGTTGGATGGTAGCATTCCAAAAGTCTTCTACTAGCTCTGTGGTTTTCTAGTTGTAGGCTTTCATTCGGGTATCTTTGACTTGAAATTCAACGTTTAGTTGATTGACCACTAGCTTGGAATTAGTAAAGACGCTAATGTATTTTATTCCCAAGTGTTTTGCCAACTGTAGCCTTGTTATCACAACTTCGTATTAGACCTCATTATTGGAGGCTCTAAATTTGAATTTTATTGCATTATATAATGTGATGACTTTTGAGTTGTACAAGACTAGTCCAACTCCAATTTCTGCCTCGTTAGACGCTCTATCACAGTGGAGGATTCATCCGTCGAAGATTGGTTTGGGTTGTTCTTTTATGCTTTCCTTTTTCTCCTATTGGTTGTTGCTTCCTGTGAACTCGGCGATGAAATCCGCTGATGCATGAGCTTTGATAGCGATTCTAGAGGCATAGCTGATGTCGAATTGTCCAAGTTCTATTCCTCACTTTACCATTCTTCCCGACAGGCCTGGTTTGTGTAACACCGACCGAAGCGGTTGCTCGGTCATAACCGTGATTGGGTGTGCTTGGAAGTATGGTCGCAATTTTCTTTATGACACGATTAGATCGAGCGTCAGTTTCTCTAGGGCAGGGTAGTTGATTTCTGCATCTGGGAGTGTTTTGCTGATGTAGTACACTGGTTTTTGCATGCACTTTTCTTATCGTATCAATGTCAAACTCACCGCATGATTGGACACTGATAGATACAGATATAGTGCTTCTTCCGTGTTCGGTTTTGTTAATGGCTTTGTGCTTACCATGTATGTCTTAAGGCTTTGAAAGGCTTCCTCGCATTCATCATTCCACTCGAATGTCTTGTTCCCCTTCAAGATTTTGAAGAAAAGCAGATACTTGTCTGATGATCTGGAGATAAATCTATTCAGAGCTGCTATCCTCCTATTAAAACTTTGAACTCCTTTTAAGTTTGTCGGCGACTGCATGTTGGAAGCACTTGTATCTGCTTTGAATCGGCTTCAATTCCTCGTTGGTTGACCATGTACCCGAGGAACTTCCCTGACCCCACTCCAAAAGTGCATTTTTTTCGAGTTCAGCTTCATCTTGTAGTTTCACAGCTAGGAGAAAGCATGTTCAAGATCCGCGATGTGGTTTGTTTTGCGTGAGCTTTTAACAAGCATATCGTCGATGTAAACTTCCAACGTCTTGCTCACCTGATCTTTAAATATCTTGTTCACTAGCCATTGATACGTTGTTTCCGCGTTCTTTAATCCGAATGACATTACTCAATAACAATATGTACCATTTTCCGTTATGAAAGAAGTTTTTTCTTGGTCATGAGGGTACATTTGTATCTGATTATACCCGGAGTACGCATCCATGAAACTCAACATTTCATGCCCGGCACTTGTACCCACTATCTAATCTACTCATGGAACAAAAATTTGTCTTTGGGGCCGGCTTTATTCAGATAGGTGTAGTCTACGCACACCCTCTATTTTTATTTCTTCTTTTTTACCAGTATCGTGTTTGCCAACCAATCCGGGTAGTGAGCTTCTCTTATCATTCCTGAGCTGACTAGTCGGTGCACTTTTTCATTTATTGCCTGATTACACTCAGGGGCCACCGGTATTCTTTTTTGTCGAACCGGTTTTTTATCTAGATTCACTTACAATTTGTGAGAGATGATGGATGGGTCTATCCCCATCATATTCTTCATTGCCCATGCAAAAACATCTTGGTTATCTTTCAACAGCTGGATATGTTCCTTAGCGAGTTCAGGGTGAATCTTTGTGCCGATACGGACTGCTTTTTCCACTTTGTTGCCTAAGTAAACCTCAATCGTTTCTTCTTCCAGTTGTCCAGTGTAAGGTCTATCTTGCGGGCTGGTTGGAGCCATTTTATCGTCCGAAGAGTTCGAACTTTTTTCATCAAGTTGTTGTGAAGGCTCTTCCAGTCGTTGTAGTAATTGCTATTTATGGGGAGTATTTATTGCTGCAAAATGACACTCCCGGGCAGCTGGTTGATCTTCTTTAATTCTTTTGATACCATTGTCGGTATGGTAATTCAAGCATTGATGCATAGTGGAGAAGACTGAGCCCATCTTGTGTATCCACGGTCTCTCGAATAACATGTTGTACGCAGCAGGAGCATCGATGATGAGAAAGTCTGTCAACAATACTCGTTGCTTCCATGGCTCTCCCGCTTCGACTGGCAATTGAATCATTCCCAGCGAGTGACATTGTTCCCTACTAAAACCTACCATAGATTGATCGCTAGGTGAATCGCATCCTTCAGAAAGCTGTCAGGTATAAGAGGTTGGCCGAGCTACCGGTGTCGACCAATACTCTTTTGATTTCCCACTTAGCTATCATGACCGAGATCACTAAAGCATCATTGTGCGAGAAATTAACCCCATCAACATCTTCATTTGAGAAGGTTAGAGTCATTTGCACTGTTTTTGCACGTTGTGCGAATGGTTCTTGAAATCTGATTTTTGTACGTAAGTCTTTGACTACGCTGTGCAAGACATGGATTGTTTCATTTATTCGCTCCCTTGAGATGATTGTTTCGTTCTTGAGTTCGACGAATTCTCTGAGTCGTCCTTCTCTGATATGACGTTCAATCTCGTCCTTCAAACTGTGACAATCTTCGGTATCGTGGCCGTAATCATTGTGGAAGAGGTAGTGTTTGTTCTTGTTCTGCTTTTTCGGATCTCCTCTCATTTTCGATGGCCATTTGACATATTCCCTTCCTGCCATAGCTTCAAGAATCTTGCCCCAACTCGCTATCAAAGTCGAGAACGATTTCTCATATTTGGGCTTTTTCAGTTGTAGATTTTCAAACTTCCCTTGATTACATTTGGAACTATTGTTAGTCTGGTGTCTCTTAAGCTGGGTGATTTCTTCTCGAAACTTGCTGCCCTTCAGGTCTTGGATGATTCTGTCTACCATTTCGATTACGTGGTTCATCTGAGCCATAAGCATCTCTACTCAGGGGTCCTAGAGGATTCCTCAAGATGTCAGAGACGTCTGAACCATTACTTGTTGGAGCTCTTATCCAGCAGTTACGGTTGTTTTGACGGTTGTCGCTAGATCAATATTAGGCAGCATGTCGTATCGTTCATTGCCAGATTGAGGATTTGTGGAATATTCCATTGATATTTTATCAGGTTGTGTGAGCTTTGTTACTATGAATCTTATTTTTGAAAGGAAACTTGTCGTTCCCCACGAACGGTGCCAAATTGATGCATCCAAAAATTGTAATCCTGTGAGTTTGACCTGCAAAACAATTGTTAGACTGTCACCTTTTTGGTGGATGAAGGCACTCCAATGCTTAAGTCAGTAACTCTGTTGGAAGAATGAGGAAAATCTGGACAAAACTCAGTTGAAGTTGCATACTTGTGTCGAATGTTCCCTTTACCTTTTATAATGGTCACGGTTAACTCTCCGCGTGACTTAAGCATGTGAGGCGCAACGGAAGAAGATGTTTCTTATAATAGTCTCCTCTTTAATGGAGATGCGTTTGTGGAGGCGTAACTCCCTCCATGACTCTTTTTTGGTGCAACGTTCCTCTTTTTTATGAGAGAACTCGTGTCGGGCCTAAATTTGGGCTCTGATTCGTTCAGGCTTGGATTCAGACCACGTCTATGTCTTTTCGATGGTGGACCTTATCTGAGCTTTTGTAATCGACTATATTCTTTTTGGGCTTTTATGAGCTGGCCCAATAGATTGGGCGCCATATTCTCATGATGGGTCTCGATGCCACGTGTATGGCCGTGATGAACGATCTATTTTGATGTATTATCAGTATCTGTTTCAGATCAGCTTCGATTCCTCTCTGATTGACCATGTACCCAAGGAACTTCCTGATTCAACTCCGAATGTACATTTGTTTGGATTTAGCTTCATTTTGTATCTTCAAAGCTGAGAAAAGTCTTGTTCGAGGTCTTTGATGTGATTTTATTTGTGCAAGCTATTGACTAGCATATCATCAATGTACACCTCCATGGTCTTGCCTGTTTGGTCTTTGAACATCACTCGGTAGCAGTATGTACCTCTTTCTGTTATGAAAGATGTATTTTCCTGGTCAGGTGGATGCATTTGTATCTGGTTGTAGCCAGAGCATGCATCCATGAAGCTTATGAGCCCGTGTCCGGAAATGGCGTCCACTATTTGATCTATTCGTGGGAGTGGGAAATTGTCTTTTGGGCAGACCTTGTTCTAATCCGTGTAGTTTACACATACTTTCCACTTATCATTTTTTTCTTGACCAAGACTGTGTTAGCTAGCCAATCCGGGTAATGAGATTCCTTGATCATCCATGCAGTCATCAGACGATGCACTTCCTCCTTTATTGTTTGGTTGCAGTCTGGGGCAACTGGCCTTCTTTTTTGTCAAACTGACTTTCTGTCCGGATTGACTTGCAATCTGTGTGTAATGACTGATGGATCAATACCCACCATGTCTTTCATCATCCAGGCTAAAACATCAAGATTGTCTTTCAACAGTTGGATCAGCTTCTTAGCTAGTTCTAGGTGAATTTTTGTGCCAATTCGAATTGTTTTTTCTCCTTCTTCACCGTTCAGGTGGACTGGAGTTATTTCTTCTTCTAGTTGTCCAATATTTGGTTGACTTCTTGGACTGATTGGAGCTGCATTGTAATTTGGGAGGTCGGCGTCCATTTGACCAAGTCGTTGCAGTTGCTCCTCTGGTCGTGGCAGTGATTGCTATCTACGCGGAGCTTTCATTGCTGCGTAGTGGCATTCACGTGCAGCTGGCTGATCTCCTTTGATTACCCCGATATCGTCGTTAGTGTGATTTTATAAACATTGATGCATGGCGGATGACACTGATCTTGTGTATCCAAGGTCGTCCAAAAAGCATGTTGTATGCGGATGGGGCGTCGACAACAAGGAAAATCGTTAACATGACTCATTGTCTATCTGGTTCTCCAGTTTCAACTGGTAATCAGATCATTTCAAGTGGGTGTAAGCATTTCCTTAGTGAATTGCATCTTTCGAAACGTTATCAGGTACAGTAGGTTGGTCGAGCAACCAGTGTCGACCAGTACTCTTTTGATTACCCATCTGGTTATCAATATTGAAATCACCAGGGCGTCATTATGAAGGAAATGAACTCCCTCGCATCCTCTTCAGAGAAGGCTAGAGTTCGTTGGGTTGTTCTGATGCGTTGTACGAAAGGCTATGGATATCGAATCATTGTCTGTAAATCCCAGATTGATCACTTCCGTGATCGGTTGGATAGTTCTTTCTTTCCAGCTGCGTCATATAAGACGTATATCAACTCTCTTGTTTACTCATTTGACCCTGTGGTAGTGTCCGCCTTTTCTTTCCCTTTAGACTATTTATCTTTCAGCCCAATGAACTCTCCGAGTCATTGTATTTGGACATGGTGCTTGATTTCGTCCTTCAAGTTGTAGAAGTCTTTGGTGTCATGTCCGCGATTCTTGTGGAAAGAGCAATACTTTCTCTTATCTCGTCCATTTGGATCTCCTCTCATCTTAGTGGCCATTTAACGTCTTCCCATTTTTCCATGGCTTTCAGGAAATTTGCTCGACTTGTTTTCAAAGCCGTGAACGGTTTGTATGTCGTGTTGACTGCATTTGTTGATCGTTCATGTCTAGGTCTTCCGAATTGTAGCTTTTCTGGTTCTTGTCTGTTGAACTCGGACCTGCCATTGGTCCGATGCATTTTCGACTGTCTATTCTCCTTTCAAGGCATGTCGTTTCTTGTTCAATCTTATATCCTCTCTCGATTTGCTGGGTCTTATATTCGCTTCTCTTCTTAGCAGCCAACATCTCCACGAGGGTGATGTATTTTTGGACAATCTTCAATAAAGTCGCCATGCTCTTTGGAAGGTCCAAGTTCAGAGAGTTGTAGAACGTCATCTTTTCAATTCGAAAGTGATGGTGGTTATGGCTATGTCATCACTGCATCTGTCAATCATAGTTAACTCGTTAGTAAAACAAGTAACGTATTCCCTGATGGTTTCCCCAGGCTTTTGCTTGATGTGTAGCAAGTACTGTGGACCCTTTCTGATCCGTTGGTTGCCAATGAACCTCATAATGAAGGCAAAAGCTAGCACTTGGAAGGAGTCTATTGATTTGGGCAGTAGACTGCTAAACCAGCTCATCGTTGTGGTCGTGAGGCTAGTCGGAAAGGTTCGGCACATAATAGACTTTGTGCTTTCTTTTAGGGCCATTATGTAATGGAAATGTCGTAGGTGGTCTGTCGGATCGATAGTGCCATCGTATGTTTCAAACTTTGGAGGAATGATTTTTTTTGCAGAGGGGTTCTCATGAGTGCGTCGGAGAATGGCAGTCTGGCCAACTCGTAAAACACATTAGGGTCTATAACTCCAATTCGGAATGGGACTGGTGGATGAATTCCATTGCTCTGGGAACCATCTCCATGTGGTTCACTGCCTTCAAGGTTTGGTCGTCGAAGTTCGGCAGGAACTTCATTGTTTTCTCAAACATGGTTGGCGGAGTTCTGTTGTGGTGGCGTTTGGATGTGGTCGGCAGATTGAGTACGCTCTTTGTCCACAACTTTAATCAAATAATTCATTTGGACCAAGAGCTAGTCCACGCGAGGATCTGTTACTGTGTCGCTAGATGTTTGAGACGATTGGGCCACCATTCCATGTTGTAAAACTGCGTTACCTGGCATAGTAGACTCTGTTGTTGCTGGATTTAGGGCATGCCTTATTGGTAACTCAGCTTCACCAGTGAAAGGATTGCCTTGATTGTTGTTGGGTTGAGGGTTGTGGAATGTTCCATTTGCTCTAACTTTTTTATAGCTGATTAAATATAAGGAAATTTCTAACTTCAAACTCTCTTTCAGAAAAGAGACTGTCATTTCCCACATACGGTGCCAAGCTGATGCATCCAAATCTGGTTTCCTAGAGATCTAACCTACAAAACAAGGTTAGATTGCCAAAAACCACATTTTTTGTGGTCGAAGGCACTCCAATGCTCAAGTCAGTGAATATGTAGGAGAGAGCTTAATCTGGACAAAGTTCAGTTAAAATTTCATACCTTTGTCGAATATTTTATTTACCTTATATAATGTATGTTATTAATTCTTTGCGGGACTTAAGCATGTGGGGCGTGACGAAGGGGGTGTTATTTGTGACAGTCTTCTCCTTCATTGAGATACGTCTTTGGGGGAATGATTCCCACCATGACTTGTCTCCTCATAACGTCTCTCCTCTTTAAGGGAGAGACTCGTTGGTCCTGGATCCGAACCTTTGATTATGATCTATTATGAAGGGCTTTTTTGGCTTTAGTTGTTGGACCTGCGCTTTACGAGTCGGGTCTTGACTGAAATACTAGATCCTAGTGATGGACGATTTTTGCCTTGCGCATGGTCGTGATAAGAGCCTTATTTGGTATATCATCAATGGTCATTCTTTTTCACATTTCATTACATGTATTTGTTGTTTGTGAGAGATTTTATTTTGGTCGATATTCGACACGTTAGTTAGTCTAGCCTTCCAAGGCTAATAAGATGAGCCCTTCTAGGGAGCGAGGTCGGCCCACCACCATCCATCATCCTTGTGTGTAAAATTGTTAGGTGGATTGTTGCACTTCAAAAGTAATATTGTTTTAGGGGTTATTACAAAAATATCAATTTGGTATATTGAACCTACACTTTTGAGCCAAGGGCTCTAGCTTATGGACTGTCTACGAGGCATAACATGCATTGAGGAAGAATTTTTTTAAGTGTTAGGTGCTCCAGCCTACGCTTTCATGGTCTAGATCTTAGTAGCTCTAGTCTAAGGAGCACTTCCAATGCGTTTTATGCATGAAGGAGAAAAGGATGTTGGAGCCATGTGCAGCACTCCAACCCGTACTTTCAAGGTTTTCATTACACCCGAACCTACATTCTTAGGTGTTCGACACCAACTTCTACAATTCCAAGGTCGAACGCTCCACTCTCCAGCACATACAGTAACCTGGACTAAGAATTTTTAAGTGTTAAGGCGCTTAAGCGGACACTTCCTGCTCCGGATTAAGTACTACCCTCCCATTGTCATCTGATAAAAAATTATATATAGAGCTCGGCAAATACTATAAGTTTGGATCAAATCCGAACTACTATGTAGAAATTCAAAATGACAACTGACAAGTTGATACCTCTACTGGACAATTCTTTTTTGACAAACTATAGAACCAAACACGACTCCACAATTGAATCACAGATCATATATCCAAGTATTCCAATCAATGCAATCTCAAAATAGTTACAAAGTAGCAATGTACAAATCACTTGATACCACATGAAGTGAGAATAATTTATAGGATTGAAATTAGCGGGAGAGAATGCTGCACCCTCTATCAAGTATGTTAAACAAGGCAGTGGCTTTAGTTTGGGCTTTCTCACTACCATTCTCCTTCACATCAACAATTCCATCCAACAACACAACCAAACCCTTATCTCTAACATCCTCCTTAACCTTATTATGATCCCCTGAACTTTGTATCAAATTAAGCAAAGCCGACACGGCATTCTCTCTAACCCTGACTGTCGACCCAGTCGATCTATCCAGCAAATCCACCAAAACCCAGATCCCGGAAACCTTCCGAAACGCGTCTGCACTCTCATGACACCCAGCGACCTGAGCAATTACAGCCGTCGAATCCTCCACGACCCCCACCCGTCCGTCCTTGACGACTAGCGCAAAAAGCGCGGGAACGACACCGAGGTCTAACATGGTGGAGCGGTTTAGCGGGTAGAGAGAGACCCCGAAGAGAGCTTTGAGGGCGTCTTTGACGGACCTGGGGTGGGAAGTAGGGTTTCGGATGATGTCTATTAGGGCAAAGAGGATGTCGCGCTTGGAGCCGATGATGGGGCGGAAGTTGTCGACTGTGAGAAGGCTGTAGAGGGTGGCGGAGGCCGTCTGGAGAGAGGAGGGTGTGGCGGAGGGGAGGCGGAGAAGGTAGGAGACGGAGTCGAGGAGGCCGCGCGTGGACATGAGGAGGTGGCGGTTGGTGTCTGTAAGAGAGAGGTTGAAGATGGTGGCCACGGCGTTTTCTTGTGCGATTGTGGAGGAAGAGTAGAGGGATTCTGTGAGGATGGGAAGAACGCCTGATTCGGCGATTAAAGAGCGACTGTTTGGATCCTTCTTCGAGAGGAGACGGAGTTGGCAGATTGCTTCTATCTGTGTTTCTTCCGAGATTGAGCTTAGTCTCTGTACTAAGGACCGTACTTCTCGACTCTTGGCTTCCATCGTAATCAACTACAATTTAATACAGGCCACAGCGAGAGACAGAGATATACAAATAGAGAGAGAGAGAGAATGAAGAATGAAAAATTGTTGTTGAGTACAAATAAGAGATTTAGGTGTGGATTGACCGACTGGATGGCGGGCTTGATGGTTGACAATTCGTACGTACAACACAGAACAAATCCTCTAGTGTTTCAACGCGCTTCGCTTTTTGGATTTATCTGATTGCGAGTCTTTCCAGGTGTCGAGGGAAGGAGCGACACCCATTCTCCTCGAGACAAGCGTCAGCGCTCATCTCGAGGGGATGAGTGCAACCCTTCTCTCACTCCCTGTCCTCAACGAGAAATTCTAGGCGTCGAGGAAACCAGCGAGGAAATGAGCGAGGGGAGGGAGGTGGGGACCGTTCACCACATAGAAGACTCATCTGATTCGGTATGGATGGATTGGGTGGGTCCTACGGTGGTATAAAATTTTCTAACACAGTTGCTGTGGTGTCTTTGTCAAAGCTCTTCTAGACGTGATCTAGTGTTAGTAGTGATGTACACATCATCATTCATTTTTATTTGTTCCCTTTCTGACAAGTGATAACCCCATGGCAGTGGTAATGTTGTTTGGAATTTTGGTTTTTGGGTGGGTTGCCGTGTTCTCTATATATTTACGAATGGCTAAATCTCCAATTCTCCATGCTATATTTACACAGCCTCCTGTTAATAAAGTCTATGACCACTCATAATCCTTTGATTGGTTTTTAATATCTTTGGCTACAAGAGGTGTATCCAATTCTCCGATTTATTTATTCATTTTAATTTTTATTTTTTAAGTTTCTTTAACTAGGAGTCTTCAATAAGATTATAATATTTGGTGTTCATAATGAAGGGACAAGAATTTGATGGAGAGACAATGAGGAGACAAATAGCGATCCTACTTGGTTTATGACTTGTCTAGGCACCTCCTACAAGTTTGCACAAAAATGAAGTTGAGTGCATGTTCAAAGGGGGAGATTTGATGAGATGCTTACATTAGCATTCACCTTGGAAAAACTTTCGAAAATAAGAATCATCGAAAAGCTAAAATAAGGCTCATTATACTTGAGTCGGATGCCCAGGTCTATTTTTATAATAGCAAAAGAGTACTTAGAGAATATCGTTTCATACGGATTTGTATTTTCTTATTATTTCTTGATGCCTCTTTGATTGTCCATTTAGGGTGGGGTGGCACAACAAATGTCATCCCACAACATTTTTATTACTTAATTCTTATTTACATCCTTTCACTTTTTTATTCACCCATACCATTGGAGTATAGGAAATGTGTTTCTTACATACAAACTTCTTGTGAGATTCTTAGCAATTGGATGTAGGGCTAGTTTTTCAAAGTAGATAAAAAATAGAGGAAGAAAAATGAAGTTTGTAGTAAGGATAAAGAAAAAAAAATGCAATCCTTAAAAAAGCAATTATAATGTAAATATGAATGAGAGGGAATAAGAGAAAAAGAAAAGGTTATTGAGGAATAACTTGTGTTATAATTAATGACCGAAGCATGGAGTTGGAGTGGGAACATCGAAACGCATTTCAAAAGTGTCTTAATATTCAAAACACCTCATATATGACATATTTTATGAGAGAAAAAGATTTTAATGTACTACTGATAATAATGAAGTGAATCATACACACAAGTTTAGATCAATATGGAGGATATGATAAGGAATCAGATTTAGCCATCTTTTCCGGGCTGCTAGGCGAGCGTTAGGCTAGAGGATATTTAAGGAAATTAAGTCATACATGCGACATGATTTATTCTAATGTATAAATGACTACTTGATGCTAAACAAATGATAATATCTTTGCAAAATATTATTGTATCTTTTATTTGTTTTCTCATTGGTTACATCACTTACTAGTTACCAATTTGTTCACCTGTTTATTTATTTTGTTTGAGCCTTAGACTTTATTTTTCTTTTTTTAATATTGATTTAGACTTGTACAAAAGTCTAATTATGACTTTTGACAAAAACTGAATACATCCGGACAAAGTCATGAATTGCATTTGGCAAAAAAATTGTAGTTTTAGTAGTCATGGTACACAATTTTGTGCGCGCATACAACATGAAATCGATGAAATACTAGTTTAGAATGGGATAGTGTAGGGGTAGGCACGAGATGGGATAGACCTCATCCCGATCCCATCCCTTTCATTCCGGGTCGGGACAGGGCGGAACGAGATCAACAAGTTCAGTGGTTGGTACACATGAGGAACATTGCCCCAAATAAAACAAATAATTAAGCTTATACTGCTATAAATAAATTATATTGTTTGATGATTTAGTAGCTAGAATAATCTTCATTTCATCTTTGTTGATCACAATTCACAAGAACTAATGTTGATGTTGACTATTGTGGGAGTTTGGAAGGAAATGAGTGTGTGCAATAAATTACTAATGGTATGAAAATGAGGGACAAGAGGCATATGGGTACAAAGCCTTCTTTATATCATGACAACAAAGGCTGCAATATTTACTTAATAGCTTTGTCGCAATCACACTCAACTCAAGACCAAAACACTCACTTAAAAATACTAATGATTATATGCAAGGAAACACTATAATATACAAAACATGTTTACTAACCACCAAACTTGAAGATCGTCCCAACTTGGGTGTTATTTCATCAATAAAATTATTAATAATAAATATTAAAAAATCAATTCGGGATGGGCGAGATTGAAAATCTCCATCCCACTCTAGATTTGGACGAGATCGGAATGAGATTGATCAATCTAAATACAACCCGAAAAAATCGGAGCGAGATGGAACGACATCGTGATCGCAAGATGAGATGCCCACCCCTAGGATAGTGGGGTTAGGAGAGGGATCCCCGATCATAAAGGTTATAATATATGTTATAGTTCATGTTTTTTCTTTTTTGGTATTTCTTTTTTTATGGATGCAAATACAAGAAGTTATGGATGCACATAGCATCCTCGAGATTTTTTGAGAATCGACAGGTCCAACATCATGCAAGATGCTATATGTCACAACTATCTTCTTGCCTAGCCAAGTGAGGTTAGCAAGTGTAAATAACGTAGAGTATTCCACATTGTTCTAGAGAGTTCTCTAGAACCTTCCATAAAATTCCATAGGATTCTAGTCCTTAGATATTTCTAAGGAAGTGTGTAGAAGTTCATTGTAGACCGTTAGATCAAATTGATCACCACCGTCCATTGAGGAGGTGGATTTGTATAAATATGCTAAGGCCTCATTTGTTGTAGTCACCTCAGAGAATTCAAGCAATACAAGTTTTAGTTCTCTTAAGCTCTCTTGTGTGTTCTCAGCTTGCTTCGCTTTCCATAGTCTAAAAAAAGTCTTTCGTGAGCAAGACTGACTAGCTTTCTTTGATAAGTTGGGGCAAAGTTTGCTAGTGTCGCACGGGAAGTACTTGTGAAAAGAAAGTCCGTGACAATTGGTTTCAGAGCAAGGTTTGGCAAGGTTGGTGAAATCATTCTACACAAGAGAATGTCGTCAGAGGTCAACAACCCATCAATTGGCAACAACGACAAAGGTGGGAAAGTACGCAAGGACAAGTCGAAGGACATGATCGCTGCAATGGATGAAAGGTTGGCTAAGTTGTGTGCCACCATGTCCGACTCAAGGGAGAACGTCGAAGACATGGACCAATGCATCGAGGGGAAAGCGTCCAATAGGGAGGACCAAGAGCTCCGGGAAGATATGCGAGGAGCCTTAAACGCAGTAGTGGACATGGTGTCCAAAAAGATCGAGTCCCTTGAAGCCAAAATTGTTGCCAAAGATGCGGAGATGCATGCTTACAGGGAAAGAGTTGAGAAGCTAGAAACTCAACTCAATGTGTGTATGGTTGCAGTAGCCAACGGTGGGACTACACCAAGGACAATCACCCACAGAGTCGAAGCTCCCAAGCCTAAGGCCTATGGTAGGGCAAGGAGTGCAAGGGAGATTGACAACTTCTTGTGGAACATGGAACGCTGCTGTGATGCAATTGGCATAATAAATGAAACATCAAAGGTACGTAGTGTCTCCTTATATTTAAATGATGTTGCTACAGTTTGGTGGCGCAGAAGGTCCGACGTCAAGAAGGGATTGTGCACCATCGACACTTGGGAATAATTCATGAAGGAACTCAAGAGACAATTCTAGCTGGAGGATGCCGAAAACGAAGCTAGGGCCAAACTTCACCGCCTTCAACACAAGGAAGGCCACATAAGGGAGTATGTGAAGGAGTTCTCGGAATTGCTCTTGGAGATTCCTGACATGGGAGAAATGATGCTTTGTTTAGCTTCCTTGATGGCCTAACAGGTTGGGCCAAGTTGGAGTTGAAGAGGCGAGGTGTGCAAGACCATGCAACAGCTATGGCTGCAGCCGAGTCTTAATTGAGTTCAAGAAAAATGACTCATCCAAGGGGCAAGGGGAAAAGCCTAGTAATGATGGAAAAGGTGGGAGAGACAAAGAAAAGTCCTCCAAGGAGCACAAGAACTCCAAAGACAAGGGGAAGGAGAAAAAAGATAGATCACCCAAGAAGATATCTTGCTTCTTATGTAGTGGACCCCATCGGGCATTCGAATGTCCCAACCGGGGGAAACTTGTCGCGCTTGTCATGGAGGAAAAAGCAAAAGAAGAAAGGAGGATCGCCTCAATGAATCTCCTAAGTGTCATTCAAGCTAAGGTTGAGGAACAACCACGTGGAAGGATGTACGTAGAGACCGAGATCGAAAACAAGACTTTGAAAGCAATGGTGGATACCGGAGCCGACACAGTCTACATGCCAAAGACCTTGCTGAAAAAATTGGCCTATCATATACTAAGGAGAAAAGATATATCAAGGGAGTTAATGCTAAAAGTGTAACGACCCGGTCCACATGACACCATATTGTCCGCTTTGGGCTACCAACCGGCCCGCACGGCTTTAAAACGTGTGTTGTCATGTAGAGCGAGTCGTTACAGTTGGTATTAGAGCCTGACCCAGCCGGAAGTATGTCACGTGTTGGTGGGCCCAAAGCGGACAATATCTTACTGTGCGGATCGGGTCGTTACAAAAAGTCTCCCAATTGAAGGAGTAGCTTGTGGCACCGATATTCGGCTTGGACAATGGCGAGGTAAAGTCGACATAACTATTGCTCCAATTGATGATCACAAGTTCTATTTAGGTATAGATTTCTTGGACATGGTGAAGGCTTTCCTGGTCCCATATGCCAACACCATGTGCATCATGGAGAAGGGACAACCTTGTGTTATGTCTGTGGTACAGGAAATAAGTAAGGAGAGAATGGTGTCCGCTCTCCAACTTTCTAAAAGAGTAAAGAGGAATGAGTCTACTTAGTTGGCTACCCTTAAGGAAGACGAAGGTCCCATGGATGGAGGGGTGAATGCACCTAAGGTCGTCCAAGATGTTCTCAAGGAGTACAAGGATGTTATGCCTGTCGAGTTGCCTAAGAAGCTTCCACCAAGGAGAGAGGTGGATCATGCTATTGAGTTAGAAGTTGGAGCAAAGCCACCCGCATTTACTCCTTATCGTATGGCATCTCCTGAGCTCGAGGAGTTAAGAAGACAATTGAAGGATTACTTGATGTTGGTTATATCCAACCTTCAAAAGCTTCATATGGTGCGCCGGTCTTATTTAAAAACAAACATGATGGATCCCTACGGTTTTGTATTGACTATCAAGCACTCAACAAGGTCACTATCAAGAACAAGTACCCTTATTGCGGATCTCTTTGATCAACTTGGTGATGCAAGGTACTTTACCAAGCTTGACTTGCGCTCAAGATATTATCAAGTACGCATAGCCGAAGGAGATGAACCAAAGACGACATGTGTTACAAGGTATGAGTCTTACGAATTCTTAGTCATGCCATTTGGTTTAACTAATGCGCCGACCACATTTTGCACTCTAATGAATAAGGTACTAGCTCCTTACCTTGAATAAGGTACTAGCTCCTTACCTTGATCGGTTCGTAGTTGTGTACCTTGATGACATTGTGATCTATAGTAAGACATTGGAGGAACATGTGGATCACTTGAGGCAAGTGTTCCAAACTTTGAAGGAGAACGAGCTCTATGTCAAAAGGGAGAAGTGCTCATTTGCCCAAAAGGAGGTGACATTCTTGGGTCATATCATTGGCAAGGGCAAGCTTCGTATGGACAAGTCCAAGGTACAAGCCATCCAAGAATGGGAACCACCGACCAAAGTCACTGAGTGAAGATCTTTCCTTGGCTTGGTGAACTATTATAGAAGGTTCATCAAAGGCTACTCTTCCATAGCCGCTCCATTGACGAACTTGCTCAAGAATGGACGAAGTTGGGATTGGAGTTCAAAATGCCAACAAGCTTTTGAAAGATTGAAGAAGGCAATTGCGGAGGAACCGGTGTTGGCACTTCCCAACCATTCTATGTCTTTTGAGGTACATACGGATGCTTTCGATTTCGCTGTTGGTGGAGTGTTGATGCAAGAAGGACATCATTTTGCCTTTGTAAATAGGAAGCTCAATGATACAGAGAGGCGGTACACAGTTGATGCAGATTTAACTAACCTAAATAAATAGGTTAATTTAACCTAGTCTTAATAACTGCAAGTGCACAGTGTCTAACTGGTAGACAAGGGCAAATACAGGTCGATCCCACAAGGACTGTGGTTGCAATTAAATTTCAGAGTTGACTTAAACTAATTTAAATTGGGGTTACAACAGTCAAAATATCTAAACTAAAAATTAAATTAAAAAGCAAAATAAAAAGTTTTTAAGAATATGAGAAGGGAAACTAAGGCATTGAATCCACCAATTCAGTTTTTCAAGTTATTTTAATCAAACTTATTATTTTCTAAAGCGAGAAGCTTTAGGGATGAGAATCCTTTGCTTGCATCGATGATGTGATCGTTAAGAACAATTCAGTTTTAAAATCCAATGTAACAATTAACTTCAGCATAAATTATAGACTCCTAGCATTGAGTGTCTTATTACGGCACACTAAATCACAAGTCTAATTTATTAAGTTTCAACTCCTAACATTGAGTGTCTTATTACGGCACACTCAATCACAAGTCTAACTTAACCAATTAAAAATAATGTTTTAAATATTAGTAAAGAAAACTCTAACTACCGACTAGTCTAGATCAAATCCGATATAATCGGTGAAAGTAATTTACTAATACTAAAAAATTAAATGTATTTTGCAGTTGAGAACATAATAAAATAAAAAGTCAAACTAGAACAAACTCTTGAAACCCAATTGGTTTCATCTTAGGCTTGGCGAAGGATTTAGCTGATCATGGTAGCGGTGGTCACAGCGTCAATGGAATCCATCTCAGCATAAGCGTGCATCCCGAGAAAATGCTGCAATTGCATTGTGGTGGCTCTTACAGATTCTCGGGGCGCCAATAGCCAAAAATGATTTGAAAATCAGTTGATTCCCGCCAAAATAGCGTGGCTCTGGTCTTCGTCTCCAGCGCGACACATTCTGCTCCGCCGCTGCTGTTTCGTCTTCGCTCCTCCTTCTCCAGTGAAACTCCCCTGCAAGAGAGAGAGAAATGGTGAGAGAGACACGAGAGAACGAAACAACGAGAAGGAAAGGAGCAGTGGCTGTGAAACAAGGAGGCGCTCCTCTGTTCTGTGCGCGCGGTGGTGGTGGTGGTGCTCGGGTGATGGTGGTGGCTGTGAGAGAGAGAGAGAGACGTCGAGATGAAGACGGATGGTGGTGATGGCGAAGCTCGGTGGCGAGGTGATGTTTTTAACGTGAAACAGGGTTGTCACGCCCCTGTTTCACGGTGATTAGTGGCGGTGGTTGTGGCTCTGGTGGCGAGGTTGCTGGACGGTGGATGGCGGCGGTGAGGATGATGGAACAGAGAGAGGGATGGTAGATGGTGGCGGCTGTGGGTGTGCGAAACTGGGTGAGGAGGAGGCGGCTGATGGTGTAGGACGAGGAGGAGGTGGTGATGGCGGGGTTATCGCGTTGCCGGCTCTCCTATCGAGAGAGGATTGCCGGCAGGGTGGATTGGCGTGGTGGCTGGAAGAGCCCGCAGAGAGGGGAAGAAAATAGAGAAGAAGAGAGATGAGCTTTCTCCAAACTTGGGAGAGCTAAATAGGGTTCTCCTATTTTCTTGGGCTTGGGTTCTCCAAAAGGCGTTGGACTTGGGTTTTTAGGTTCGCATTTTGGTTTGGGCTTAGGTTAAATTAGGTGGACCTAGGTTTATTAGAGATAGGTTTAGTTATGTGACCTTCTACTTAGTACCACCACTATAATCGACCAATTGTCATTCCTTAAATTGTCGCCTTAATACGATTTCATCGTTCACGCTCAAATTCCTACAAAGACATGAAAACGAAATAATTATTATAAAATATATTAATCGAAACACTAACATATATAAATTAAGGGATATATTATGTAATAACTATGTGAATATCAAATACCCCCAAACCTATATTTTGCTAGTCCTCGAGCAAAACAATAAAAATAAAATTATAACTCACTTTCGCAGGAATCGTCGGTTGCACTTACCTTAAACGTGCAACAAGGCTTTAAACCCCTAGATTACCTCTAGTGGACGAGTTATAGTCTCGTGAGGGTTTCCAGAAATGTTACCCACAAACATTATGACTCAATAAATTTCCAAAACATGGTAACTCGATCTATTATCCTCAGAGTAAGAATCTAATTGCCAAAATTTTGAAAACAACTAACAGTCTCACAATAATATATCAAAGAGTCTCACAACAATTTAATAATACCCAAAGGTTAAATAAATTCCATCAATTATTCCCAACTCGAAGTGTGTGTGTGCATGGCCTTATCAACATAACTTTATTTTTCTCTGCAAAGATACTACAAATCTCTCTTGTCACTCAGAAATGAATCACTCAGAGATTGGTTAGTTATCACTCAGTTTATATGTGAGAAAGAGAATAAATTATGGAAAAACAAACATCTCACATATAATAATCATGAAAAAACGGACTTTTCAAATAATGAAATGAATATGATCTCATAGACAGGAATATCAATTGCTTTGAGAATGTTGAATCACACGTCATAGTTCTTGTTTATTTAATCTCCACGTCTATGAACCAAACTTTTACTTAAGATCAATTAGGTATTTATTAGGTTGTAATGAGGCTAAGATTTTGGCTAACAAGAATGGAAAATTATACGAGAAAATTCTCTGAGAATGGATACACCCTTTAATAAGCACGTGGGGCTCTGAAGAATAAACCAATGTTGTACATCATTAATTTTTCTTCCTTCGAAATTCTTCTTCATATATATATATATATATATATTTTTTTTTTTTCTTGTATACATGCTTTCCCCTTCTGCACAATAAAACATTTCAGTCCCGATGATTCATGGAATATTTAATTTCAACTCTTTTTATTTGCCCATTTCAAAAATACATCAACCATACACATTCTCAGAGACATTGGGTAAGGATAAAAATAATATGGGATCTTACTCCCTAACTGGAGTAGGTACTGGAAATGGGGTTAGCAAAGAAAAAGTCTATTTAACGGCTCAAAGGGCTGCAAATGGATATTTATCATTAGGCAGGCTAAAAGGCCAAAAAACGGTTCAAAGAAAAAAAATGCATATATCACTTCTTAAGCACTAGTCGATATTATGACATCTTAACTAAATAAAACAAGAAGTTCTAGTGTAATAATTCAATTTTAACATCATTCTCAAAGCAATCAATAAAAGAAACAAGAATAATGAGATCATCAACGAGAAAATGCGGACTCAAGAAAAATCAGAGTTTATTTAATAACCCTCACGAAAAATAGAATGTCTCAAAACTCACAAGGGTTAAGTCTCCACTATTATTCTAAGGTTTTCTAGCATATATTTCATTCATCAACTTCAAGTTATGCTAACATGGCTCATAGTGCAAAAAGTAATCGAGTTGAAAAAAAATCTCATGAAATAGACCTGACTTAAGGATTATATCAAACCATATTTTTTCCTATTGATATATAAAAGTGACAAGTGAAAGCATGTATTCCTCAAATTTAAAGTCATACTTGAAAGCACATCATCTTCATTGGAAAGAAACTTAGATTTTGAATGCATTTTCAAATCGAAAATTTTCACACAGTCATAATTAACTATGTATTCAATGGAGATTGAGTAGAATACAATAGTCAATTGTGAAATACATTTCATTTCAAAACTTTCGAAGAATGCAAAAAAAAACTCTTAAACCTCACCCCCAAACATTGTCCTCAATGTCTAAAATGATGATCATGACAAATGCAGGAAAAAGAAAAGATGAGGGTTAAAGTGATATTACCATGGGAAAGTTTTTACCAATTTCGATGAAATCTTCCACCAATGAACGCTCAGAGACAATAAGAACTGCGGACTCATCATGATAAATTGATAAAAACAATACATGACACAAATGAAAAAAAAAAAAAAAAAGAATAAAAAAATTTTAAAAAAAATTACATGTATCAGTTGTAGGTCAAAATTGTTACCGAGCTAACGAGTATGAATGAAATGCAACTAGAAAGAACTCGAATATCAATCCAGACTAACCATAATGACACAGCTGAAGCTAGGCTGCCTCCTAGGAGCGTTTGGTTTAACGTCGTCAGCCCGACATATATTCTCCCTCATGAATGATATATCATGAAGTCACGAGGAAGAACATAGGGAACATTCACCTCCAAACCTAGTCTATGATATAAACGAGTCAAAAGGGTTAAGGAATCGTATACCAACAACCTGAAAAGTTGAGGATCAGTCAACTCAAAAATAGCAACCACATGCGACACAAGATATACTAGCACATCCCAAAAGTGGCAAGGACACCATCTAAAATCATATAGAAATTGTAAAGAAGCTCGCATTCCTTAGAAGTCAGTAGGGATCTTAAACATGAATGGGTCGCAAGTAGTGATACGCAACAAAGGATCCTCCCTTACTCCTAAAATGAAACATCCTAAGTCTGGTTCCAAATCAGAAGATTGGATAATTTTCACACCAGGATGGTGAAAATTGAAATCCTCACTCAGGAACATGGGATCCACATAATGAGCCCTGGTCAATGGAAATGTGATGCAGGTAGATGTAACTATAGATATATCAGGTGGTACAGGCTCATCATAACAAAATGAACTACACCAAGATGATGAGTTAGACAACGCAACAACACCCCCAAACCTAGAATTAGCACTACCTATGGCATGTAGTCTCTTCAAGGAATACTGAGAATCAGACTTCATGTAGAAGTCACTAGGAGGACATATGTCAAATGGGTCATCATGAACAAGCGGAAAAGGGAATGGGTCAGAAAGTCCAATAGTATCAGCAGAAATGTTCAATTTTGACTCACTGAGTGGAAAAAGTTCCACTTTAGGCTTCCATGTGTAACCTGGATCCATAATAGGGGCTGAATCAAGCAAAATATTCACTTCCCTAATGGAATCATCAATATCGAAGTCTAAACCGAAGTGAGTCAAGCATGCTGCTAAGGGATCATCTGATACAGACTGCAATAAGGAGTTCTCCATCGAACTCTCAATCATGTCAACTTCACAAACATCCTCGGGCTCGGGAGGTTGTTGACTAACATTAAAAACGTTGAGTTCGATGGTCATGTTGCCAAATGACAATTTCATAATTCCATTCCTGCAGTTAATAATGGCATTGGATGTGGCAAAAAATGGTCGACCCAAAATGACTGGAATGTGACTAGAGGGATTGTGAACAGGTTGTGTATCAAGAACTATAAAGTCCACAGGGTAATACATTTTTCAACCTTGATAATCACATCCTCTATAACACCACGGGGGACTCTGACAGACCGATCTGCCAATTGCAGTGTTACTCTAGTCGGTGCTAACCCACCGAGACCTAGTTGCTCATAAACAAAATATGGCAATAAATTAACACTCGCCCCTAAATCCAATAATGCCTTATCTATCACATGATTACCGATAATACAAGAAATAGTCGGGCAACCAGGATCCCTATACTTAGGCGGGGTTCTGTGTTGAATAATTGAGCTCACTTGCTCGGTGAGGAAGGCTCTCTTTTGCACATGGAGCTTCCACTTTTATGTGCAAAGATCCTTCAAAAACTTGGCATGGTTAGGAACTTGCTTGATGGCATCGAGTAATGGGATATTTATGTGAACTTGTTTAAAAATTTCCATTACATCGTTTACACTTGTTCCTTTCTTTGCAGGAGCTAACCGTAATGGAAACGGTGCCCTAGGCAAATAAGATGCCTGAGTGGGGTCAGAGTCAAGAGGCACATCTTTAGAAGATGAGGCTTTATCAGCCTCCTTTTCAGATGGAGATGCAACCTACTTTGATTTAGACGTGGATGCACCGACACTCAAATCGAGCACTTGTACTCGATTGTCAACCTATTTTCCACTCCTAAGGGTAGTAATAGATTTGAAATCTTCATTGTAGGACTCAGATGTACTACCAATTGCGAATTGACCCTTTGGGTTTGGAACAGGTTGACTAGGAAATCTCCCTGGCTCTCTCTTAGAAGAAGACTGAGTAATCTTACTCACAGCTATCTCAAGTCTTTGAGTCGTGGCTTTCAACTCAGATATGTCCTTAGAATTCTGCTCAATTATACTTTCTGAGTGCTGCAACAACCAGTTAATCGTTTCCTCTAAACTTGATGTGTTGGATGGAGGAACTTGGTTATGATGGGGCCTAACAAGGCTAGGGGCTTGAGGAGCCTGGGAGACAACAACAGGTCCCCCTTGGTGTGGGCCATGGGCCCAGGAGAGACTTGGATGTTTGGTGAACCCTGAATTGTAATAGTTAGGTTGCAGATTATTACCAGGTCGCTGCATCGCATTAAAAGAGTTGACTTGTTCAGCATAATATGCAGGATAATCGTTTTGCAAGTCACAATTAGCTATTGAATGACCAGGACTCGAACATGCAGCACAGACTTCAGATGAAGCGTTTGCGAGGGGTACAGGTTGACTCAAATTCAAAAGTGCATCTATCTTTTGAGTCATGGTCATAACAACCGTCTCTAACTTTGAGGCAGAAGGGGATTGAACAGATGTATCTCTAACTTCATATATACCACCCTTACGCCTATCAGACTCGTTTCTCGAATAATCCCATTGCTGAGAATTTTTGGAAAGCGTCTCAAAGAATTCCCAAATTTCACTGACACTCATTTTCATTAATGACCCACCACTAGTGGCATCAATCATACGACGGTTTTGAGGGGTTAAACCGTCTTGGAAGTATTGAACTAGCCGCCACTTCTTGAATCCGTGATGGGGATACCTGACAATGGGCTCATTGAACCTTTCCCAACATTCATAGAAATGTTCACCCTTTTTTTTTATTGAAAATTAGATAAATCTCGTCGGACGTCATTCGTTTTATGAATGGGGAAGTATTTTGTCAAGAATTTTCTTGACAACGCATCCCATGATGTGATGGATCCCGTCTCTAATGAGTTTAACCACGATTTCGCCTTATCTTTCAAAGAAAAGGGAAATAGCCTAAGACGGACCGAATCATCAGAAAAGTTTTGGTACTTCAGGGTAGCGCAGATGTCAAGAAATTCTTTGACATGAAGATAAGGGTCCTCTTTCTCAAAACCATAAAAAGTGGGCAATAGATGAATAATAGATGGTTTGAGTTCGAAACTGTTTGCATTTGTCTCAGGTAAGACAATGCAAGATGGAGCACTACTAGGAAGAGGGGCGAAGTAATCCTTAAAGGCCTTTCCCTCAGCCATCTCAGTGGACAAGGATGATGAACCTAAATAGGTAATGGGGACTTCAAAGAACTCTTCGACTTCTTGTCGGACAAGTCTACTCTTAGAATCACGCACCCAGGTGTGCATACACTAATGGATAACGAAGGTTCAAAGTCAATACTCCTAAATAGACGACAATTTTTTATATTTTTTTATATTTTATTTATTTATGCCAGTCTAACCTCTATATGAAGATGACCTAACTATAAAAAAAAAAAAAAAATTGGGAAAACCTAATCAAGACCTATATGATGCGCAAGCAAGATGAATGGCAAACGACCCTAGATAAGTACCTAGCAAAACAATCATTCAGATTGCCTTCGGGTACTGCGCAGCTGATAGTTATAGCCCCACGAAAAATCAAGGTTTCTACAAAGCAAATTAATCTCGTGAGAAACTAATTTACTAGGTAGAGGCTGTAATGTCTGGTAATCCCTACAAGCACTCCTTTTTATTACCTAATGTTTGTTACTAATCAAGGGCTGAAATCCATTTTAATTAGCCTATCCGCGGGAGAGAGCACAGAGTTTCCCAGCATAAAAAATATCCTAAAATCTAATTGCTCCTACCTCATTTTCTATCTTCAGCTTAAAGTGTAATGCCAGTTTCAGAACTATTCCAAGATTGGATATGTTCCTTCACTTGACTACTTTATCTTGCTACAAATTTTAATAGTAAGGGCTTAGGTCCCTAACCCTAAAATAGATGGTGGTTAACCTATCCGCGGGAGAGAGCACAAAATTTTACAGCATCAGAAATATCCTCAATCTATTCAAATTTGCATGCAATTCTAGCTAAAAACAAAACAAGCAAAACACACAGTAATCCACTCAGAAACCGCGTGCAGATGCGGTGGGAAGAAGTTACCTCCGGCGTGAACCTCTCTTGGGTTACTTGCGACGCCGGGTAGAAGTTGAGTTGACGTCGATCAGAAGCATCGTCCACCTGACGGCTCGCCGACTTCTGAGAGTGTCCACGCGATAGCAACCTGTAAACAATTCAAACCCTGTGCTTTTTGTTTTGTTTTCTTTTTGTTTTTTTGTTTTTTTATGCAACCTGTAATATATGCTTCCTACCTGTTAATACTTGTAAAAAAAAAAAAAAAAAAAAAAAAAAACAAGTATCAAAACTTCTAAGACTTAAAAGAAATAACTACAAAAAATAAAAGCAAGCCTATCCTAAAAGCAAAAGCAAAAGCAAAAGCAAAAGCAATCTATATCTGACCTAAATTTTTATTTATTTATTATTATTATTATTATTTTTTAACCTAAACTACAAATTAGTGAAAATAAACTCTTAAATTCAATTACACCGCTACTGTCCCCGGCAATGGCATCAAAAACTTGATGCAGATTTAACTAACCTAAATAAATAGGTTAATTTAATCTAGTCTTAATAACTGCAAGTGCACAGTGTCTAACTGGTAGACAAGGGCAAGTACAAGTCGATCCCACAAGGACTGTGGTTGCAATTAAATTTCAGAGTTGACTTAAACTAATTTAAATTGGGGTTACAACAATCAAAATATCTAAACTAAAAATTAAATTAAAAAGAAAAATAAAAAGTTTTCAAGAATATGAGAAGGGAAACTAAGGCATTGAATCCACCAATTCAGTTTTTCAAGTTATTTTAATCAAACTTATTATTTTCTAAAGCGAGAAGTTTTAGGGATGAGAATCCCTTGCTTGCATCGATGATGTGATCGTTAAGAACAATTCAGTTTTAAAATCCAATGTTACAATTAACTTCAACATAAATTATAGACTCCTAGCATTGAGTGTCTTATTATGGCACACCCAATCACAAGTCTAATTTATTAAGTTTCAACTCCTAACATTGAGTGTCTTATTATGGCACACTCAATCACAAGTCTAACTTAACCAATTAAAAATAATGCTTAAAATATTAGTAAAGAAAACTCTAACTATCGACTAGTTTAGATCAAATCCGATACAATCGGTGAAAGTAATTTACTAATACTTAGAAATTAAATGTATTTTGCAGTTGAGAACATAATAAAATAAAAAGTCAAACTAGAACAAACTCTTGAAACCCAATTGGTTTCATCTTAGGCTTGGCGAAGGGTTTAGCTGATCATGGTAGCGATGGTCACAGCGTCAATGGAATCCATCTCAGCATAAGCGCGCATCCCGAGAAAATGCTGCAATTGCACTGTGGTGGCTCTTACAGTTTCTCGGGGCGCCAATAGCCAAAACTGATTTGAAAATCAGTTGATTCCCGCCAAAATCACGCGGCTCTGGTCTTTGTCTCCAGCGCGACGCGTTCTGCTCCGCCGCTGCTGTTTCGTCTTCGCTCCTCCTTATTCTCTAGTGAAACTCCCCTGCAAGGGAGAGAGAGACACGAGAGAACGAAAACAACGAGAAGGAGAGGAGCGGTGGTTGTGAAACAGAGTGGCGCTCCTCTGTTCTGTGCGCGCGGTGGTGGTGGTGGTGCTCGGGTGATGGTGGTGGCTGTGAGAGAGAGAGAGACGTCAAGATGAAGACGGATGGTGGTGATGGCGAAGCTCGGTGGCGAGGTGGTGTTTTTAACGTGAAATAGGGTTGTCACGCCCCTGTTTCACGGTGATTAGTGGCGGTGGTTGTGGCTCTGGTGGCGAGGTTGCTGGACGGTGGATGGCGGCGGTGAGGATGATGGAACAGATAGAGGGATGGTAGATGGTGGCGGTTGTGGGTGTGCGAAACAGGGTGAGGAGGAGGCGGCTGATGGTGGAGGACGAAGAGGAGGTGTTGATGGCGGGGTTATCGCGCTGCCGACTCTCCTATCGAGAGAGGATTGCCGGCAGGGTGGATTGGCGTTGTGGCTGGAAGAGCCCCCAGAGAGGGGAAGAAAAGATAGAAGAAGAGATAGGAGCTTTCTCCAAATTGGGGAGAGCTAAATAGGGTTATCCTATTTTCTTGGGCTTGGGTTCTCCAAAAGGCGTTGGGCTTGGGTTTTTAGGTTGGCATTTTGGGTTTGGGCTTAGGTTAAATTAGGTGGACCTAGGTTTATTAGGGTTAGGTTTAGTTATGTGACCTTCTACTTTGTACCACCGCTAGAATCGACCAATTGTCAATACTTAAATTGTCGCCTTAATACGATTTCATCGTTCACGCTCAAATTCCTACAAAGACATGAAAACAAAATAATTATTATAAAATATAATAATCGAAACACTAACATATATAAATTAAGGGATATATTATGTAATAATTACGTGAATATCAACAGTGCAAGAGAAAGAAATGACTGCGGTTGTGCATTGCTTGCGAACATGGCGTCATTACTTGCTTGGGAGCAAATTTGTGGTCAAGACCGACAATGTTGCCACTAGCTACTTCCAGACACAGAAGAAGCTCACACCAAAACAAGCTAGATGGCAAAATTTCTTGGCAGAGTTCGATTACACTTTGGAGTACAAGCCTGGCAAGGCTAATCTTGTTGCGGATGCTTTGAGTAGAAAAGGAGAACTTGCTGACATAAGTCAACCTCAAAGCAACTTGAAGGGACTCATAAAGGAATGATTGGCACATGATTCCATGGCTCAAACCATCATATCTCTTGTCAAATATGGGAAGATAAGACGGTTTTGGGTGGAGAACGACTTGATATACTCTAAGGGAAGGTGAATCTATGTTCCACCTCATGACAACCTAAGGAAGGAAGTCTTGAGATAATGCCATGATAGCAAGTGGGCGGGACATTCAGGTATACATCGGACTCTTTCTCTTGTGGAAGATTCCTATTATTGGCCACATATGAGGGATGATATCGAAGTATATGTAAATACGTGTTTTGTATGCCAACAAGACAAAGTGGAACAACATTCACCTGCCGGCTTACTTGAACCTCTCCCCATCCTAGAGAGACATTGGGAGAGTGTTTCCTTGGATTTTATAGTTGGGTTGCCCGCATCGGAAGGTTGCAATTGGATACTTGTGGTCGTGGACAGATTTTCGAAGTATGCCACCTTCATTCCCACACCCAAGGAGTGCCCAGCCGAGCAAGCCGCACATTTATTCCTCAAACATGCGGTGAAGTATTGGGGTGTGTCCAAATCTATCATCAGTGATCGGGATACTCGGTTCACGAAGAAATTTTGGATTGAGTTATTCAAGTTGTTGCGTACCGACCTTAACTTCTCTACTAGCTTTCATCCTCAAACGGATGGTCAGATGGAAATGATGAATGCCTTGCTGGAGTTATATCTTAGGCACTATGTGAGTGCCAACCAACAAGATTAGGCTAAGTTGCTGGATGTTGCCCAATTCTCTTTCAACTTGCAGAGGAGTGAAGCGACGGGTCGTAGCCCATTTGAGATTGTCATGGGACAACAACCTATGACCCCGAGTTCTATTGCCACTGGCTACACTAGAGTGAGTCCATCAGCCTATAAGTTTGCCAAAGGATTGAATGATCAAGCTGATGAGGCTCGAACTTACTTGGAAAATGCATCCAAGAGGATGAAGAAGTGGGCCGACAAGAAGAGACGACCTCGAGAGTTCCAGGTTGGAGACCTTGTGCTTGTCAAGATGCATGCTCATGCCAGACTTTCAGGATTGCATCGTGGCCTTATCAGGAGATATGAGGGTCCTTTCCCCATAGTCAAGAAAGTGGAAAAACAAGCATACAAGGTCGAGTTGCCGCCAAGGATCAAGTTTCATTCAGTCTTCCATGTGAGCCTATTGAAACCGTATAAGGAAGATCAGGATGATCCAAGCAAAGGAGTTTCAATGGGCATGATGATCCAATATGACAATGAAGTAGAGACTATCTTGTCAGATTGTGTGGTGTGTCATTCCAACCAACCTCCCACACATGAGCTACTCGTCAAGTGGAAGGAATTGCCAGAAAGTAAAGCTAGCTGAGAGCCAATCCAACATTTGTGGCAATTCAAGGAGCAAATCCAAGCGTACGAGGATTTGAAGGCAACGAGGACGTTGCCTGATTAGGTGGGGGAGAATGTTACAACTATCTTCTTGCCTAGCCAAGTGAGGTTAGCAAGTGTAAATAATGTAGAGTATTCCATATTGTTCTAGAGAGTTCTCTAGAACCTTCCATAAAATTTCATAGAGTTCCATAGGATTCCAGTCCTTAGATATTTTTAAGGAAGTGTGTAGAAGTTCTTTGTAGACCGTTAGATCAAATTGATCATCACCGTCCATTGAGGAGGTGGAGTTGTATAAATAGGCTAATGCCTCATTTGTTGTAGTCACCTTAGAGAATTCAAGCAATACAAGTTTTAGTTCTCTTAAGCTCTCTTGTGTGTTCTCAGCTTGCTTCGCTTTCCATAGTCTAAAAAAAGTCTTTCGTGAGCAAGACTGACTAGCTTTCTTTGATAAGTCGGGGCAAAGTTTGCTAGTGTCGCACGGGAAGTACTTGTGAAAAGAAAGTCCGTGACAATTGGTTTCAGAGCAAGGTTTGGCAAGGTTGGTGAAATCATTTTACACAAGAGAATGTCGTCAGAGGTCAACAACCCATCAATTGGCAACAACGACAAAGGTGGGAAAGTACGCAAGGACAAGTCGAAGGACATGATCGCTGCAATGGATGAAAGGTTGGCTAAGTTGTGTGCCACCATGTCCGACTCAAGGGAGAAAGTCGAAGACATAGACCAATGCATCGAGGGGAAAACGTCCAATAGGGAGGACCAAGAGCTCCGGGAAGATATGCGAGGAGCCTTAAACGCAGTAGTGGACATGGTGTCCAAAAAGATCGAGTCCCTTAAAGCCAAAATTGTTGCCAAAGATGCGGAGATGCATGCTTACAGGAAAAGAGTTGAGAAGCTAGAAACTCAACTCAATGAGTTTGATTAAACGGCAGCCTTGACTAAACAGTCTTACCTGCAGATAGTAAAGACGGAAAGGGTTCCTGCGGAAGTTCTATGCCGAATTAGGCATTACTACCTGGTCACTGAAATACACCAACAAAAAGAGTAAAAAAAGAGAGTGAACGGTTTGATACTTGTACCTCCCTCTTCCTCGCTCTTTCTCCAGTTCTCTCGAATCTACCATTTGTTTCTATTTCTTCTTCTTGTCTTCTCTCCCCTCCCCACATCTTCATCAATTCAAAACCTTCCCTCCTCCGATTTTATTCTCACTTTAAAATTCCTCTTCAACTTGTCATTTCTGCTTCGAGGCCCAGTTTCGTTTGATTTACTGTCTATATGCCCTAGTTTCACTGCCAAAATTGAAGTACAATGTCCGCTTCTTTGGCCCCGTTCGAACGCCCAGCAACTGGACTTCCCAACACCACGGTACATTCATGCTTCTCTCTAATCTTTCGATTATACATGCTCAAATTTTCGAGTGAGCTATTTAGATTGTTAATTTACAGATTTGCCTTTTAATGCGGAGTTCAAGTGTAGGTTACAAAATTAAATAGTTATTAAGGTTGGTTGTTACTAACAAAGGATGTTATTTTTATATTTCGAATCAAGGTGAAAGAACATAACTTCTCACACACCCTCTAAGATATGAATTTTTCATGGAGATGGGAAGTCAGAGTATGCTTACAAGTGGTGGTACCAAAACCCTTACCATTTAGCAAGTAACCAATGGTGTGGTATCGTACAGGTACATGAGGGGTTTTCATCGTTTATAGAAACTTTGCCCCAGTGTAAGGTGTATGGTTAACGAATCGAGGTTTACAACTCATAGGTATTTCAACAATTGATAAAAGACTTTTAGAATATGTAGCACTTGCATTCAATCTACCCACGCCTAAGTCCAATATTGATTCACCTGTACAAGAAGGAAAGTCATATAATATGTACAAGAAGGAAAGTCAGAATAATATAATATGTACAAGAAGGAAAGTCAAATAAGAAAGTTAGAATATGAAAGTCAAAAGAGTCAAAGAAGTAAATTCAGAATAGGAAAATCATAATAAGAAAGTCAAAATAGGAAAGTCAAAATAAGACTCTATTTTGTATAATAAGTTTTAATTCAGAATATGAAAATCAGAATAAGAAAGTCAAAATAAGACTCTATTTTTTATAACAAGTTTTAAGTTTCCTATTTACAATAGATTAGGTAGAAATTAGCTTATATAAGCTTGTCTTCAGTCAAAAGAATCAACAACAATAATACAATTTCCCAAATATTTTCTTTCTTTACCTGGTATCAAAGCAACTTTCTTTGGTGACCTAAGATTCCGAAGACTCAAGCTCTTTCCCACCTCGGACGACTACGCACTTAGACCGTAGACCCAACATATTCTAACAAAGACAATTGATTTGTATTAAACAAGTGAGAATTAGTCAAGTCACAAGTGATTCAAATTTGCTATTTGGTATTGTCTCCATTCTTGAAAGCTTCAAGTATTGTCAATTGATCCAAATGATTTTTATTAAATCATACACTCAATACCAAGGTAGTCAAGGCGTAGAAGCGAAGGCGAAGCGTGGATTCTGCTTTCTGTTTTAAGCAAAAAACGAGAAGCAAAACGAGCATTTTAAGAACGTAAAGTGGCCATAATAGAAGAGTAATGATAAAATTATAAAATGTAAATCAATTTTTTATATCTAAACTTTTAGCTAGAAAATTAAAGTTAAATGTTATACTAATAATAATTAGGCATGTCATTCCCTATTTAATTTACACTATGTTAATAATTAAAGTTTCACCTATAGTCATTAATCAATATTATTAGGCATGTCATTCCCTATTTAATTTACACTATGTTTATAAATAAAGTTTCACCTATAATCATTAATCAATTCAATCACATAATTAAATTAAGATTAAATGTTAATAAATAAATAATTTATTAGACGATATCTAACTATCTAAGTACCTAAAAGTTTAATAGAAATTTCTTCTTTTAGTCTACTTGGTGCCAAAAATAATTGGATATTTGTACTTTGAAAAAAATATTAAAAAAAGAGAGTGAAATCTTTGTTTGTACTTTGGATTTGAGAAATGGAATAATCTCTGTTATAAATATGTAATTCTAAGAGTAAACTTCATTAATAAAGTCTCTAATGTAAAAAATAAAAATAAAAAGTCATTTTTTTCCCTAAGTGGTCTCTTTGACTGTTACACGCTTTTGGTTTTACTTTTTTGCTTTGGCAAAAGTGAAGTGAGTTGTCATTGCTTTACTTCGCTTCTCGCCAAGGACGGATCTAGGATGTTTTCCCAGTAGATCCAAACTAAATATGGGTTTTAACTTTGATATAATTTGTTGCGACAACTATTCATTAAGTGATTCTCTATTATTAAAAAAAAAAAAAAAACAAAAAACAAAAAACAAAAAACAAAAAACAAAAAATAAAAAACAAAAAACAAAAAACAACAAAAAACAAAAAACAAAAAACAAACTAAAAATTTTGTAATAAAAGCAAATCCCTAATTTCTCTAAACTCATCTTGTTCTCAGCCTCTCCAACCCCAATCAAGTAACCTCCATTAATAACTCCACCAAGAAACCACAATATTAAATAATGGTTGTGTTTAGTTAGATGTTATGTAATACTTTGTTTGTCTGTTTACTATGTGTTTTGAGTTGGTATTAAAGGATCTCATTTTGGTTGATATGCAATCAAACATAATGGTTGATTGCCTAAAGAATTTTGTTAGTGAATAGAAAAGTTGGATGTTTAAAAACCAATTTGGTTTGAACAACCAAATATTATGATTTACAGAGTTTGTTTGGTGAAGATTTGGGGAAGGAAGATGATATTATGATTTACAGAGTTTGTTTGGTGAAGACTTGGGGCAGAAGATGATAAGAGTGGGAGGAAAAAATGGCATTGTTTTAGGAAGAGAGTGGATGATTAATGTTTATTACAAGAAAAAGGGGTACTTTGGGGGTTTTCCAAACTTCCAAATAAATAGTTCAAATTATTTAAAATGGGTTTTTTTTCGTAAAATATAAGGCTTTTTTTATGAATTCGCTTTAATAATAGAATGAGTGAAAAAAATGGGGGTTTTCTAGTTTATCAAATCATTGTGTTTGTGTTGGGGAGAAGACCATAAAATGTGGGATACAAAAATTTCATACAATAAGGCAAAATTTTGCTTTGGATAAAGGAAATTGGATAGAGGAAAGAGAAAAATAGTTAGACATGGGGGAGAGGGTTGTTTGGGTTTGTATGGGTTTTTTAGTTAATCTAGAAAAAAGTTGGGTTTTTTTAGGATGGAATTTTTTTAGCAAAACTTGGGTTTTTTTCATGGATTCCTTTATTAAATAGGCTGCCTAGTAATTTGATTCTCACCTTGAAAGCTTCAAGTCCGCCAAGTCTAGTTCGCATAAGGGGAACAAAAAATGAAGTTTTTTTTTAATTATCTTAGTAGATAAAGAGGAGTCGAGACTAATTATGATTTAACGTTAAGGTTTAATTAATTAATTTAATTTAATTTAGTTATTGGGTTGGACCTAAGTATGCCCATTAGAATAAGTGGAGATTAGGGATCCAATAACATTTAGAGTTAGGTTGGTTGCAGGTTAGGTTTGGTATAAATAGGGCCTATGGGCTTTGCTTGTAATTGGTTGAATCATGAATATGAATTGATTTATTTGATTGTCTTTATTTTAGTTTAATTGTAGATTTAGGTTAATTAGAATAGTTGTAGATTACACTAAATTAATAGAATAAATATTTACTTTTTTCAAAATTCTTGAGGTATTAGTTGGCTTTAACAGAATTTTAGGGCTAATTAGGAAAGTAGATGAATTTTCCCTCAATGTTATAAACAAAGAAATGAGCATAAATCGTGGGTTAATAGGGAAAGATCTTGAGTAGTTTTTTTTAATAAATAATTTAAGAGCATTCTAGTTTTAGAGTTCGAATACAAGTCAAATTTTATAAGAATATGGATGAGAAACCATACAAGTTCATTACAAAAATTTTTGATGGGCCAACTTAATGCAATTTCAGATATTTTTGGCTAATAGAAAATTTCCAAATTATGTGTGTGTTTCTTGGGGAGGAGAAGTGTTTGCCGCCTTTCTCCCCCTAATCCGCCTCCGCTTCTCGCTTTGACTACACACTGCGCAATACTAATTGCTCAATACTAATTGAGTGAGGCTTACGACCACTAGATCCGCATCTGCTTCTCGCTTTGACTACACTGCTTAATACTAATTGAGTGAATATTACGTCTTATTTCGCTAAGGCTTATACACTTCATTTAGTAAGGCTTATTCCTCACTTACGCCTCATGAAAGGGCCATGCCTTAGTTTCTGCATAAGATTTTTTTTTAACCTCAAACCTCGGGGGTATTACAATCATTTAGTTACATAGCACAACACTTTGTTCCATTTATGTGTTATTCGGTGAATTATTTCTAATGCTTAAGTTGATTTTTTTGCAGGTTTTCAAGAGTGGTCCGCTTTACATATCATCAAAAGGTTAGTTATTCGCCCCCTTCTCCTTTTTTTGTATACCCATATATAGTAATACAAACTTTGTTTCCCTGATAAAAAAAAAGTTAGGTGATTTAAGTATGTGTGGTTTCTCAAATTTGTTGTTGTGCTTGAAATTTACTTATCTGGGTATACATATTTAAAAGAAATAAAAGAAACTAACGACCGTATTAAATGGTTGAACACAATAAAGATGAGATGAAACATTAGACAATATAATAACATATAAGATTTGTTGTAAAAGAGGCCAAACATGACATCTAAGATAATGATGAGATGCATCATATACACTGCCAAGCTCAATAACGTTGATTCAATCAAAGTGGCCCTGTCAGCCTTCCAGAGGATTTTGCATGTTAATTGCGAAATTTTTCTCAAGAAATGTATACGTTAAAATGTTACTATGTCCCAAGAATGTATACGTTTGCGATTGGCATTAAAATGTGCTCCTAATTATTTCAGTGCACCCGATTTATTTTGCAACCAAGTAAATCTGCAAATAACTTGATATTTGGATCTCTCTGCACACTAACCATGTGACATTTGTGAAAATTGACCCTTTGGCCTGAAACCGCGTCAAAACGTAAGATGGTCATCACTGTCCTGTTTGTCTTCCGCATATATGAAGACGATGTGTCATCTGCATGTTGAAGCACATCGATATAAAGCCTACATGGGAAACTTTAAAACCTTGGATGATGTCATGATCTTGATGCTTGACCAACATTCTAGATAAAGCTTATCCTACGATAGAGAACAAAATAGGGGACAAAGGACCACCCTGCCTTAATCCCCTACTACCGCTGAAAAAAATGACAGAGTGCCATTGGTGTTTACTGAAAGCTTTGCCGTCTGGAGAAGAATGATCAGCCTAATAGGTATTTTTTCACCCGAGGACGAAGCAGAGACAACCGATCACCTACTTTTTGATTGCACATATACAAAAAAGATCACAAATGCCTTCTTGGCAGAATTTAATTGCAATAAACAGGCAGAAGGCTACCTAACTAACTCAATTTATTCCTGGAACACCAACAATCTAGCGGTGGTTGGCTCTGGGGTTTGAGAGAGATTACCTAGTGCAGTCATTTGGAGATCGTAAAAGAAAGGAATGAAATAATTTTTCGAAGGCAAACAGAGACCTGCTGACCATTTAATTCCGGATATTAAATCTCTGTTATGGATTTGGGCAGATTCAGCTGACATGATGAGGGTAGCGTATTTATATCATTTCATGTTAAAGTGGGGATCTGTTGTAATTTTGTAACAGTTTCACGCTTGTAGTATTTGGTCTGAACCCCACTCTATGTTTGAAAAATCTTTTAACTCGTATTGCAACCTTGCAAAACAATCACCTCATGAATGTTAATTAGTTTTAATTCCAAGGTTTACTTTTTTTTTTTTTTTTGTTAATTCCAAGGTTCACCTCATGAATGTTAATAAGTTTTTTTTTTTTTTTGTTTCTGACTTTATTTACCCAGCTGTGAGCCTGTGATATTCTCATTTCATTTAGTTTCATCGTCTTGGGCCACGTTTGAGTTTTGATATAATTTTTGCATGTTTTGTTTCTCTTTAGTATCTTGTCTTTGTTTTCCTTTGTTGTTTATGCCATATTTGATGCATCAATTGAGATCAAGTATGAAAAATCTTGACAACCAAGTGTTTTAAAGCTTTCCTAAAGTTTATTTAGATATTAGTTATGTATGCCTTTTCCTAATTGGGAAAATCATGAATCACATTTGTTCTCCCACCCACTTATATTCAATATTCAAAGCAACATCTTCAATTCTATGTAGTTAAAACGGATAACGGACCCATAACGGTCCAAGAACGTTATAGGTTATAATGAGATATATCGAGATATAATGGTATATAACGAAATAGTTTTTTTAAATATATTTTTAATACTCCCACAAAGTATTAATGTATTATAGAGTAAAAAAAGTAAATCATGTTCATAACATTAAATTCAAAAACAAAAAAACATTAATAAAAACACCTTCCCTTCATATGAGAGTGAGTTCGCAACAGAGAGTGCGATCGACTCTTCGTCTTCTTCCCTTTTTCTACTCTCGTTCTCTGTCAAACGACGAGATCTGGTTATCTGTCGATTGGTGACAGCTAGCTCAAGTCCTTTCCTATGAGTCTAGGGTTCTCGTTCGATTGAAAATGAAATGAGTGATTTTTTTTTGATGTATTAGAACAAAACTTTAAAACGGGGTTATTGAAAAAAAAACGGTATCTCAATAACGGTCATATGACGCCGTTATATCGGAGCTGCGATACCATAACGTGATAATGTCATAACGTAATGGCTCACCCCCGTTAAGAGTTATATCGGTGTTTTAACTGCACAACTTCAATTAGGCTTCTCCTGGCCTGAGGGCTGAGGGTAAAGGGGATTTCTTTTTTATTCATTTTGCATGCTAATTGGATATCTATTGTGCAACAGCCATAGAGTAGGTGGCTATTTCTTGCAATCTCTCCTTTTGTTTAAGAAAATTGAACCTATACATAAGAAAATGCTAAAATCATATTCATAACAAAAATGACAATGGTCACCATGGATAAACCTTTCAGGAATTGGCTGGAAGTCTTGGAAAAAGCGTTGGTTCATTCTCTCAAGAACATTTTTAGTTTTCTTCAAAAGTGATCCAGTGAGTATCAATATTATCCCATGCTTCTAAATTTGTATTACACTATTACTTGCACTCTGTTTCTATTTAATTTTGATATACATTCTTTCTCGTAGTTATATATAGTTTTGAGTATGATGGGTGCAATTACTTGAACAAATACTTGGAAGACTTAATAGTTTCTAACATTGTTATCCCAGAGTGCATGGGTCCTGTTCAATAGATAAGAAATATCCAGACTGATAATGTTACAGGCCAAACTCCAAGGCTAGGAACTACATCAATAGAAGAGAACATTGTAACTAGGTTGAAGCTTTGTCATGGTTAGCACATATATGCTTTATCTTATAAAATAATAATAATAATAATAATAATAATAATAATAATAATAATAATAATAATAATAATAATAATTATTATTATTATTATTATTATTATTATTATTAATATATTACTATTATTATTATTATAAACAAACTATATATATATATATATATATATATAACATAAATAAACTAGCACAGGTATGCACCAAAGTTCTCACTCACTTGCCTCTGGGTAGAAGTTAGTTGGGTAGCTTAAATTTCTCCGAGATGCTTTTCCATCCTCCTTCACTGACTTTACAAATTCCAAGGTACATGTAATTAGTAAATGAAGCTTTTCTACATTCTTTAAAATTAATAATCTTTTACCTTGTGTCAAAAGAAAGGGAAGAAAAATAAAAAGAAAAAGAAGAGAATGAAAGTAAAAGAAAAATAAAACTTTTCCTGCTTCTGATTTGAATCATCTCAAGTTTTGTACCAATCCCGCACTAGAATATGGAATATGCTGTAGTTGCTCCATTGCAAGCGGGTTGAATTCTTCACCAGCAATTGTTTATCATCCTCCCCATTCATTCCAAGTTTATCAATAGTCGAGGATCTTAAAGTTGATTTTCTTAAATGTTAATTACTTTGAATGTTCCACTCCCTCAACTTCTTGATTATCTGATTGCTATAAGAGTAGAATGCCATAGTTCTTTTTCCCCCACGAGCTTCCACTGAGTTGAATTGACATTAATATTTTGAAGTGATGATGATTTGGGATTCAAAACTTATTGACTTGGTAGGCGCATCTCAATGAATTCTTCTCCTAGTAGAAAGCTGAGAACAAAAATAGGATAACGATATGATTATTTTGGAATTCATAAATGAACTTACCACTTTAGTCATCACATTGACATAATTAGAGAAGCTTGATCAAAGAAGAAGAATAAGAAAACTGTAGCAACAATAAAGTAGCTGGAAATGCAAAGTGCCTTTCAGCGATCATACACCAATATAACTGGATCAAGAACAGTTTTTTTTTTTTTTTAAGCTTATCCTTTCTTGGCCTTCATTTATGATCACTTTCTGCAATACAGTATAGGGAGGAAATAGATCAAAATATATGATCAACTAAGGTTTCTGATAGAAGAAAAGAGGAAGACTGACAAGGAATTGGGATCTCTTCGTGATTCATAGGTTTTGCGAACTACCTACATTATTTGTTAGAACCTTTGGAAGGAGCGAAACCAGAGAATTTTTGAAGGAGTGGCGTTGGATGAGGATACCTAGGATGGAATGTCTTGTTCTTGTTTGGCATTGGGCATCTGCTAGAAAGGAATTACTTGGGGTGTCCTTTGAGCTTTCGGGGTCAAAGGACGTGTTATGCTTTTTGCACTAAGGTGTAATTAGTGGGATTTTGTATCTTCCAATGTTAACTCTCTTTATTCAATGAAATGCCCGCCCCCCCCCAAAAAAAAAAAAAAAAAAAAAAGAAAGAAAAAAGGCTGTACGAGTTTGCGTGCATAACACTGCATCCATTAACGACCATTAAAATGGTAAGTGCCTTAGCATGTGTTCCATAACCATTTTGTGGTTATATTTTCTTAAAGTTTTATTACATTGTAACAGTCCATCCTCAAGATCAGGTCCTTATAATGACTGTAAAAGGCTAGATCATTTAGCTGAAATGCACATGATAATCTGTGTGTTAGTTGACATAGCCATATACGCAATGCAATTGCACAAATCAATTGTATTAGCATATGCACATACAAGGTGGTGTACCTCTGTGGTTATTTTTACAGAAGGACACTACAACACTATTTTAGTTAATCTAAACCCAAGCAAATGATTTGTTTTTGGATTATCCAAATAAGCTAATGGCAAAGCATTCATATAAGTGTCAAGGATTTTGCCAGACAAAAACGTCATATCAGACTTTCTATGGGATCATTCTGAGCTGTACCGAGTAGCAAAGCAGCAGATAGCAGATTCACTTTTCTTTCCTTTTATTATTGATTTATTTGTGATCCAAATTAACTCCTAATTAAATTACTGATTTGGTATTTGTAACATCCAGAAATGTTAGATGATAATATAATGCTCTACATTCAGAAGAAAATAACTCTGCAGCTCCTGTAGACAAAGTAGAGTTGCATTTGATCTTATGGTCATGACTCTTGAGAAGTCAAAATATTGAAACTTCAAAAATGTTCCAAGGCTGATATTTTTATCAATTTTAATAGAAATGATAAGCTATAAGATCATGATTAAAACGTGTTGGGATGATAAGCCTCTTGGATGCGATATAAGGCCTAAATATGAAGGCCAGCTAGGGATGGCAGTGGGGCGAATTTTCACTGATATCCGCTCCGCCCGCTCCGTTTGGGACGGTTTTGGATGTGCCTAAACAGATATCGAGGCGGATACGGATATCCAAACAACATCCGTCAAATATTTGGGGCGGATATGAATTTGGCCATATCCGCCCCACGAATATCGATTTATGTATTATTTTACTAAAATACCCCTGTATTGTATTCACTTGTTACTAAAATACCCCATCCTTCACTTACCTAATTCTCTCTCCATTGTCACAGAGAGAGTCTCATTCTCGCCTCTCCTTCACAGATCTGGTAAAGAAAATGAAAAGGTGAAGAAGTAATTACTCAAACTTCCTTTCTCATTCATTGAGAAAATTCATGATGATGCCCAATCTCTTTCTCTCATCCAAACATTCAATTAGGTTTCCTTCAACTCATCCATCCATTCAACTAATTGAAGATGAAAATTGTGGCTTCGAAGCATTCAATCGATGGGTTGTGTTCTTCTGTATCATCTGATTCGATCTCGAACAAGGGCAAGTAATCGAATAGTTATCCACCCGGTGGTATCTCTCAAGATGAAGAGCTTCAAATTGCCTCCACTTTGTTCCAGATCAGTTTCTCAACACCAAAACAATTACTCCAGTATCCATGATTGCATCTTCTTCTTTTGCTTCCCACGCCAAGGTGGAAAAGGAACGACTCCAGTATCCATGATTCCTTCTTGTTCTTCTCTGCAGATGGAGATCTGTAAGCTTCTTGAAGTTTTCGTGAATTTCTCATAATTATTGATGAATATTTGGGGTTTTTTTGTCGAATCAGTTTGACCCTGAGAACATAGATATAGGCTACAAGGATCTGCAACCAAAAAAAAAACCCAGCTTAGTTGTTCTGTTGGATCTGAAGAACTGTTTGACTTGTGTATCTGAAGAACTAACCGCCCTGAAAAGAGATTTGAAGAAAAGAGATCGCTTTTTGGTGTTGTGTATTTGGATCTGTTTGAAGAAAAGTGATTGTTTTTTGCTTCTTGTGTTGCTTTTTGGTGTTGTGTATCTGAAAAGAGATTACATACTCTGATCTAACATATTGCTTTTTGTTGTTGTGTATCTGGATCTGAAGAACTGTTTGTTCTTCTTTCCTTATTCTCTTCTTCTGGGTTTTTCTTCTAGGTTAGAGAAACAAAATTATTTATTTTCTTTTGGAAAATAAATGGTTAATCGGGGCGGATATCCGCCAATCCGTCCGGACCGGGGATGTTTTTTTGAAAAATATATAAATGGATATTCGGGGTGGATTTGGGGATCCACGAACCCCGACGGGGCGGAGATGGATTTGCCCAAATCTGCCCGGTTGCCGTCCCTAAGGCCAACCACAGAATATTAGCAGTGGCGGAGCTACAACATGCTAGCCTGAGTTGTAGCCCGGGATAGAATTTGGCAAAAAAAATAAATTCTTATTACATAGTTTTTGTCTAAATGTTATTCAGGCAATAGCTCTTTGTCATAGGATAATTCAGTTTTCCAAAATATTGGAGACATCTTGTGTCATTGACTCTCTTCATCCACATAAATGACTCACTATGTGGGTATTTGTATGTGCTGTAAATATTTTAGAGGTAAAAAGAAATCACACAGCTCATTATTATTCTAGCTCATAGTGTCACAAACACACACCGATCCAAATTTCTAGTTTGTTCTTTTTTAAAAAATATAATCGCATATTACTTAACAATAAATGTAAGCTTTAGATGTTTCATTCATAATATTGATATTTTAGGAATGTTTTTAATAGTGTTATTCCACCAAATTTAGCAAATGATCTTCAAAACTTACGTGATTTGTGCTCACAACGAATCGACAAATGTTTTTACCTCACATATTGTAGATGCATTTTTTGCTACCTTTCTACATTAGTAAAATTAAAACTATTAAGATAAAATGAATGGTGTATACATGCTAATCTTATAAATTCTTTTTTACATTTTCCTTTAATAATATTACTTGAGTCCTACCTTGATAACCAATTTTTACTCGCACTTTTTACATTCTGATGTGGCTAATGACGGTTTCGTCATTTCGCAGGTTTACATTGTATTGGTTTTTCAAAAGTCTCATGCACATTTTAAAAATCCATCAAGTATAAAGCAATGAGAGGCTGCCATGTCACTAGCATGGAAGCACAGACTCTTCGAAAACTTGTGGACACGTATCCAATAATGACACTCGCTCGACACGCCTCCGACATGCGTCGGACACTTGGTCAACGTGTCGGCAGGTGTCAGACACATCGTCAATGTGGTCAACGTGTCGGACACGCCTCTGATACATTCGGAACTTGGTCAGGATTCAGGATACAGTCAAGACTCGAAAACCAACTTTGTTTTATTTTTCACTTTTAGATGTTTGCAAATAACCACCTAATTTAATAGTTGTTGATTCATCTAAAGTGAATGACTCTTTCAATTGTGATTTCAAACAAATAGGGCAAGAAGTCACTAAAGTATAGAGGTAGCCTATGCTTTTTCTTAATATTTGTTTCTTCTTATTTTTCTCTAATTTGTTTCTTCTCTCCTCTACCTTTAATTTAATATATTTTTTTTCTAATTTATTTTTTTCTTGCAACAGAGTGTCTTGAAGAAGATACTCTATGTAGACACTTTATTAGATTATTATTTATGTTTATATGACTTACTAAAAAAATAGTATGACGTGTCCCTGAGTCTTAGTTTTTGGGAAATTGTCGAGTTGGCGTGTCATGTTCGTGTCTGATACGACGCGCGTGTCCGTGTCCATGCATCCTTGGTCACTAGCCATGTCAAAATGTAAAAGTAAAAATTGGATGTTAAAGCAGAGTTTTTCTAGTTCATTTAGGTACAATATGTGAGTAATAAGCAAAAGCCATGGGCACTAGAGTTTACTACTAAAAAAATGTCAAATATAAATAATTATAAGTGTCAGTCCAGGGTATGTAAAGTTCCTGGCTCCACCCCTGGATATGAGGACTTGTGACACACTATAAGCCCTAAATGTCATGGTGAGCCTGAGAATATCAAGACTCATTTTTTAACCATTGCCCCCTTAGTACCTAACAACATTTGCTGAATTTACTCTGCTCGGGTCTTTGTTAACAGAAATTTTCTTCTGTCTATGTACCAGGGTTTTTCTTTTTGTAATGGAATTATTCGTTCTAGTGAACACAAGTTTTTTTTGGTGAGAACACGCTTCCACAGAAAGCTGTAGGAGCACATTCATTAGATGTTTCAGTTATATTCTTTTGAGTATTGTTAGAACTAAGAAATGGATTGCTTTTGGTCATTTAGAGCCTGCTTCCCCAGAGGGACGGTGAAGTAAATCTGACGTTGGGTGGGATTGACTTGAACAATTCAGGAAGGTATGAAAGGTAATTGGGCTTATAAAGTTTGAGTCTCATCCATTTGACTGATAACATGGACTGTTTATTTTGCAGTGTTGTTGTTAGAGAAGACAAAAAGTTATTGACAGTTTTGTTTCCAGATGGTCGTGATGGGCGAGCCTTCACGCTTAAGGTGCGATTGGCATTTTTGTGCTGATCTTGATTGTTTTTTTCTGGAATGGAAGTTAATCTTTTTTCCACATCTTGCTAATTTTTTAGTTATTTTCGATGCTTATGCAAAATAACAAATTCTTTTTAATGCTAGGCTGAGTCATCAGAGGATTTGTATGAATGGAAGACAGCACTGGAACAAGTTCTGGCGCAAGCACCAAGTGCTACCCTTGTATTGGGTAACAATGGGATGTTTCGGAATGACACAAACAATATGATTGAAAACTCTTTCCATCAGTGTTAGTAATATTCCTCTCCAGTATTATATCAGTGGATGAACATATGATGCTACTTTACCAGATATAGTCTAATGATATGCATGTTGCATCTTAGCGTTGTACCCAAAAGGATAGTTTATTTATTTATTATTTTTTGTGTGTGTGTGTTTGTACTCGATAGGATAGTTTTCAACCTTTTTTAATGCAAAATTTGGTTTTATGGTGTGTATGTTATAGGGAGGGATAAGTATTTAGTGAAGTCATTAGTTGTCGGACGGCCAATTTTGCTTGCACTAGAAGATATTGATGGAAGCCCATCCTTCCTTGAGAAAGCTCTTTGTTTTCTAGAGAAATTTGGTAAGTTTTCATCCTGACTTCAGATGTGCTAATTGGTCACTAGCATTCTAGATGAAGTGATTGTACATTGTTTTTTGATGTAAAGGTCCTTGAGGACTAACTCGTTAATGGTTCAAAGCTAAGCTTCTGCATTGTGGCTTTAGATAATAGTTAGCGTATGTTTATTTAATTTAACTTGTCAAAAACATACATCCTTGAGGTTGCATTGTTAGTAAAATTCAAATTTGTACCCTGGATTTGGAATGTTACAAGGAATAGCATGATTAGCATCAGATACTTCTGTTTACGTATGATTAGTAGCAGAACTTCAACACTGTTTATTTTACAGGTGGTCATTGAAAGTTTGAATATACTCCACATTGATGTTGATTTTATTGAGTGGTATCAAGAAATTGTAAGGCTACAATTTGGGCAGGTTCGATGACTTGGGAACCCAAGCCCTTCCCGAGAGTGGAGATTACTTTGTAAGCCACAGTCCCAACTTTAGACATAATATACCAAGCCCAAGAGTTTCTAGTCTAAAGCGGAAGTGTAAACACAACCACAATCACAATTAAATCTCAGTTAGGTTTCATGGCAGAAAACCTAATCCCCTATTTTTTGTTTCCGTCTCCAAATAGAGAGCATAACTGAAAATATTAACCATCAACACATTTAGAAATGCCCCTTATAAGATAGGAGAACAATAAATAAATAAATAAAAACTAGAGGGGTCAGCCAAACTCTTGGACGTGTGCTACGCTTCCCATCTGTTCACTCCCGTGCCACAAAAGTTACCAGAAAAATCCAGGTAAAAACTGTAGAAGCAGTTAGACAACCAACTACAAGGGGATAGCTGCAAGAATTGATACTTCAGGGGCTATTTTATGATAGAAAACCATAGAGTAAAATTTCTCTCAAACCTTGAGGCGTTTTTGTGCAAGTAGATGTGCACAGCCCTATAAAACCACCACATACTGATGGGAACGACACTTACAGAAGGGAAGTGTTATCACAAAACTTGGAAAGTTTCGACTACTGACTAGGTCTTCTATGATTACAAAATGCTTCTAAAACCACATAGAAACTTGCCAATCACAATTTCATTAGCCTAGCACACATCTACTTAAACATCATGAACAAGAGCTTTTTATGCTTTCTTTATGTCAAACCAAGAAATGTTTTCCTGATAGAAAACTTTCGCTACACAAGGAGGAAAAATATCCACTTAAATAGACAACTCTTCTCCAACCCTAGAAATCATTCAATTAATTAATGATTTTCAAACCAAAACAACCATCTAATACAACTGAGCGTAGTGGCTTATTTTAAAGCATAGTAGCGTGTAGGGAAAGAATTGAGAAAAACCTTACACGCTAATAATGAATTTACTAAAATAACTCTGTAATAGCATCTTCAGACATGCAATTCTACCAGTTGCATTGACGAGGATTAAAGAAGAGAGAATATTGATCAAGAGTAAGTGAGGAGAGGCACATGCATTGCTTTTTATGTTGTTCTGTATTTGTCATATTGATAACCAGTCTACTTACATTGTCATACTTGGTGGCCACATGCCACTTAAGTTACACCACTAACAATAATAAGAAGTCAAGAGTTAGTAGTGTTTCTTGTATCATCTTTCAAGTAAGTACTACTATTTTGGCTCCAAAGATGTGACACTTATATTAGATAAGTGGGTACTATGATTCAGTACATATTTTTAGATTAATCAGGCAACTATATTAGAAGCCCTTGAAAATAAGGTTTGTTTTAACGCAAGCATGAGTATGCGAATGAGAATGCATAAGATAAATAAAAGCTTGTTGGATTTTTGAACTTTCTTATGACACAGCTGGATCCTTTTATTTGTTGGTCTATGAATTTTGGCTAGAAATATTTCTCAACATGAATGATGATACTATAATGGTTATATATGTTGTCTTTTAACAGGAACAAAAGTAGAAGGAATTTTGCGACAATCTGCAGATGTCGATGAGGTTGACCATCGAGTTCAAGAATATGATCAAGGTTTTTCTATTGCAAATGCATCTTTTGTTACCTCCATGTTGATATTTGGCCATTTCCTCCTCTATTTTTACCTTATCTGGAAGGTTTCTTTACTATCTATATGAATTTTCCATGTGAATCCATTAAAAGTTCTTACATATCTAAATAGGAAAGACTGAATTCAATTTTGATGAAGATCCACACGTTGTTTGTGACTGCATCAAGGTAATTCCCTCTTCAATAACCCGACCTATTTATCATTTGGTCAATGCTTCCCTCATACTTACCTTTTTTGCATTTCTGGTTGAAGCGTGTTCTTCGGGAGTTACCCTCATCTCCGGTTCCAGCATCATGTTGCACTGCATTGCTAGAAGCATATAGTAAGTTCATAAAGTTTGATTGTAATGATTATTCCATGTGCATGCTATCATTGCTATTTTCAGTTGAAGGAGATGAGTCTTTTTAAAAGATTTTTTTCTTTTGTAATCGTGCGATTTTTTCAAGATGCACATTTATTATAGGCTTAGTTGGCCGCTAATTTAGTCGTGAGATAGTTCACATGCCTAAAGGATATTTTAATCATCAAGGCACGGGAATATATTGGCCCACGCTTGTGCCACCAATATTGTCCTAGTTAACCACCCTGTCAGAGATGTGAGGCTGAAATTGGACCCTACGAGGATCGAATCTCAGACCTCTAGTACCATTCGTAGAGCTCTTGCCGTTGGGCTGACCGCCTCGGTGCCATACGAGAAAAGTCTACAATTAATAATCATTACTTGGACGACTGCGTAATGTAAGGAACACCAACTGACGCAATCATGCCCCTTTTTGGGCCAGGAGCCTTTTCAGCATATCACGCACCCATCACCACTCCTCGTGCTAGGCTCCTTTCCAGTGGGGTGTCACAAGGAGGCTCTTCAATGGATAGGGGATTGCTAGTCTAGGGGCAATCATTAAATTAACCATCGTCGTCATCATCATCATCATCATCATCCATTTGATGTATATGGTTATGATAGTCATATAAGAATATGCGGTTGATCATATTGACATATTTGTTTTTCTGTTTATGTAGGTTATGTAGTTTATGCTGATGCAAAAATTAATCCGATACTTTTGTGTGTTGCTCTTGTTAAGGAGTTGAACTGAAAGAGGCCCGTGTTAATGCTTTGCGTTTAGCAATACTCGAGACATTTCCGGAACCAAATCAAAGAGTATTTCAGAGGTAGTTTGGTTGATTTGTTGGTGTAAACTATTCCAAACCTAACTGTCTTTTATGTTGGACTTTATTCAACTTCAACGTCTGCTTGAATTTCTATTATATAATTGATGTAAGCACAAATTGGCTACAATCGGGAGTTTTTCAAATTAGGATCAACCAAAAGATGTACTGAATCAATGAATCAGATTAAGCTTGCTTGGGCGAGAGTAGCATCCTAGGATACGCGACTCCTAGGAAGTTCTTATGTTGCACCCCTCATCTTTGCCATTCAAAAACAAAAAAAAAGTAAACATGATCACTGTTCATACAACTTTTTTTTTTAATTATGACTCAGATTGTGTCTATGAAATATCTGGATATCACAATTCTATCCTCAACAATTCAGTTTCTTGCAAAAGCTAAAGAAGGATTCATAGGACAACACAAATTATCAAAAGGAAATGGATCAATTCAAATGGTAAAATGTCAAATACAAATGGTAAAATTTGAGTCTCTGATTTAGATATTATGATTTTAATTTTGTAAGTTATCAGTATTTTCAGTTGAATATTAGTATTATCAAGAAAAAAAGAGTTGGATATTAGGAAATTTCACTCAGACTTTCTCTACTGAAGTCACTTTAATGCCAAAGGTACAGGTTCTCTTGAGATTCAATTGCTAACACAGAGATGTTAAATTTCTAATTAACATATACTTGTGATTTTTTTCGCATGGCCAAAATATCATATAAATGGTGGCATCTCTTTATTGTAACAATTAGTTTCTGAACTCTATCAACCTGCTGTCATTATGTAAATCCAACTGCATGTAAAGTGCATCATTGACCTTTTGAGTTTTTGTCTTGATCTGAGATTCTGGAAAGATTTTTACTGACACTCCTACCAATTTCCTGCTAACCTGCAATGTATCACTCAAACTTCATTACTATCCAGGATTTTGAAAATGATGCATACAATTGCTGCTCATGCTTCGGAGAACCGGATGACTCCATCTGCTGTTGCTGCATGCATGGCACCTTTGTTACTTCGTCCACTTTTAGCTGGCGAATGCAACTTGGAGGAAGATTGTGATGAGCGTGGAGATAGTTCTGCCCAGCTTCTTGCTGTAGCAAATGCTGCTAATAATGCTCAAGCCGTTGTTACAACTGTATTGGAAGAGTACAAAAATATATTTACTGTAAGATTCTTAGACCAGTAGATTTCTTTCTTAATATATATTTCATCCTCTAAGCATCAGTAGCTGGTTTTATTTAATTAAGGATAGTATGACCAGTGGCAAACCCAGGATTTTACTCAAGGAGGGGCGAAATGGTAAGTGATTGTTGGTCGTTAATAGGAGTTATCGAGGGCGAAGCTAGGGGTGGGCATCCCATCCCGATCCCGTCCCGATTTTTTTGGGATTATTGGGATTGATCAATCTCATCCTGATCCCGTCCCGATCTAGAGTGAGACGGGATCGGGATGGAGATTTTCAATCCCGCCCATCCCGAATTGAATTTTTAAATATTTATTATTAATAATTTTAATATTATTCATGAAAATAATAACACATGGATTCTATTCTAGTATAAATTGTTTTCTATTGTTGTCTTATTCATGAAAATAATAACATATGTATTCTATTCTACATAAAACACAAGTGTATCAAATAATGTTCATTCACATAAAGCTCAATTTACTAAATCTTTCTTATAAAAATTCATATGTTAAAAATGCATAGCAAAATATATTCTTATATACAATCATATGTATATATCCTTTCATATAAGTACTAGTAAAGCTAATACAATTATTTATATTTGAAAACAAAGAATAATATCAATGTGAAATAAACAAAATGTTTTATTTCCTGCTGATTGATAGGGGCATAATTATGCTATTTTTAGTACCATATTTCTATATGTATTATTAGCTATTATTTGTTAATTATGGTACTAATTGCTATTTTCATGTTTGTGTAGGTTTCCAATTACAATACTTTAAAATAGAAGCAAATTGTCAAATTAGGAATACTAATTGCACAAGGACTTCACACAAGCAAGGAAACCACACCAACAAGGAAACCACAGAAAGAAGAAAACAAGGATAAAAAGGGGACATACCTGGCTTGGAGGAAGGAACCAACCATCGAGCAATAGCATTGATCCACCACCTCCATCGTCTCCCTTTTCCTCCCTGATCACCCTCGCACAAACCCTAGCCGCCGTCACCCACCATCCACATCCAGCGTCGCAGCAAGCCATCATCATCCAGAAACCTCCTTCACCAACACAATCTTCCATCTCACACAGACACCTCCGTCCTACCCTTCTTTTGCCGGCCATCTTCCTCACACCAGCTAACCGACACAGACCCAAAACCCATCACAGAAAACCAACTCAAAATCCCTCTCTCTATCGCCCTCAATTTCTTCTTTTTCAACTGTCCATCTCCTCATCTATTTGTTCATCTCGCAATCCACCCATCGCCTCATCGCCGTCACCATCAGAACCCGACACCGTCATCCCCTCACTCGCATCTTCTTCTGGAGAAAGGAGCTGAAGCAGAACGAAAGGAAGAAGTGAAGCAGAGATCGAAGGGAGCTGAGGAACAGACCGAACAAGCAATTCGCGTGAGGAAGGAAGGAAGATATATCGCGCTATTTGCACCCCAGTTCTACTCAGTACCACCACGGATCAGTGTTTTGTTTTCATCTCTAAACATCTCAACTCTTTTACTTATTTTAGTTTGATTATTGATTATGGATTACTGTTTGAACATAATTAATATGTCTAGCTAAACTCCTCTTAGTTAGGGGTGGATTCGAAGCCCCGAACATGTGCTTTATAAATTAATTGAATTTAATCTTCCTTGCTATTAATGATTGTGTTTTGCTTAACTGCTTTATAGAGAACTTTTCCTTTTATGTTTGTTAAGGTGGCCAACTTAGTAAGCATGCTAGGATTTGGGGCTAGAGTATAGGAGAATTTCACCTAATTGTTATGATTCTGTACTCACAAGTAGTAAATACCAAGGAACGTTGGTAAGGTTAAGTCAAAACCTAGGCAAGAACAAGATGCTGATCATACTTGTGATTGCCTAGTCAGTGTTCATATTTTTCACAAAACTTAATGATCTTAGATTGCTATTTAACTTGCGATTCCTGTTTAGATAGCATGATAAGAATAGTTTGAAAGCGACGCTTAGTTTAATTCAACGAACTTGGGAAAATAATAAGATTAATGCAGTGCGATCACGGTTAGTCTTGAGCATTGTCTCTCACGAGTTAGCAAGTGATTATTGAAGATTAATTTATAAGCATATGTTTGGTGTGTGGAGATAAAACCCTTAGCTAATTTCTCATCTTTGATATCTCTTTAGTTTATTATCTTTACATTAATTTTCGTAGTTATTTTCATAATTTAATTTAGAAAATCCAATCCCCTTTTATTTAATTAATTAGGTTGTTAGTTGTCTTTTTAATTATTATTAGTGTAATTAACACGCCCTCTAATTCCCGGTCTAGAACGATCCCTACTTATTCTATACTACAAATCACAAAGCAGGGTATTAAGTTGTGTGCTACTAAAATAGCGCATCACTGATTCCGTCCCGTCCTGGTCTCAGTTGGGATGCGACAAGATTGTGATGAGGTATATCTCGTCCCGTCTCGATCCCGAACGAACGGGATGGGATAGGGATGAGGTCCATCCCGTCTCGTGCCCACCCCTAGGCGAAGCTAGAAAATTTTGTAATCCGGATCAAGGATTGTGATTTCGCGAAATTTCGTGAAATATTTCTTTTTTCGTGTTTTTGAAATTTAAAGTGTTGAAAAAGAAAAATACGTTATTTTGATGAGTTATTTCAAAATATTTCGTGTTTTCTTTGTAAATTTTGATGTTTTCGTGTAAAACCCAAAAAATTTGAAACAAATAACATTTTTTCGATTGAAATATTTCGTCAATTGTTTTAGATATTTTTTTTATATTTTCGTGTAAATTATGAAGCAAAATATATTTATAGGGATACTTAAGTATTTAGGCTTCATTGTATGTATTTAATGTATTTATTAGGCAATTTACTTGTCCATATATTTATATATGTTTGACATACACACAAAATATTTACTTTTTTCTATATATAACGAAATATTTTTTAAAATCAGGAGACCGAAATTACTTCGAAAAACGAAATCACAATCCTTCCTCCAGATTGATAATTTGACAACAAATTTCTACTAATATCTACAATAAACACTAAAATCAAAAATATAATTCTAATGAACTTAGTACTGAGCATATATTTGTACAACTATAAAAGACATTTTATATATCAAACTGAATCGGGTATAATATTTTAAGCCAAATTGTGATCAATTAGTCGACAATTTAACAAACGCAAACAAGTCTAATAATTAGAATACATGATTAAAATTGCAAAATAATTAAGGTAAAAAGTTTAATCTAGAAAAATTTGAAATGTGCGAATATAATAAGATCCTAATTACAAGTTTATCGAAAAATAAATAGAGTGGGGGGTTTACGAGCCAATCCAACCCCCAAATTTTATATGAGTTGAATAATGATATATATTTTCATTGAGTTCTACAGTTTGTAAAGAAGTCTTAAAGACCAATCACTGTACCAAAGAGTTGATATGTCTCTTTATTGAATACCGTGTCTTTATATTAAAAAATTTCAAAAATGGTACGTATATACAAAAAAAATTTATTTTATTTTATTTTTTAAAAATTTTTTATTTTTGAAAATTGAAAGAAGAGCCCTCTGGCCCCTTTGTAGGTCCGCCCCTGAGTATAACCTATGTTGGCTGAGGCGTGAAGCACTTCCAGATTTCCTCATGCCTTACTTGTGCCTGAAACCCCTTATCGTTCATCATCCCCATGCTTTAGCCCATGTGTCTAAATTTCTATAAATTTATCTACATCATTATGTATATACATGTGGTAGGGTATACGTATCCATTTATAAGAATCCAAAAAAAGCCTTATGTCTACTCTTGAATTGCTAATACTCATCTATCATGTTGCATTCTTCCATTTCAGGATGATATTCTACATAGATTCTCGTTTTCAGCTAATTCAAGGACAGGAAAAACTGGGAACGAGGACTCCAGTGATGATGATAATCTTGATACAAATGATATTGGATATCGTGATGCAGAAAACGAAGTTGATGAAGACCTAGATCGTGACCCTGAACGTGTACTCAGTGGAAACTGAGTGAAAGCAGTGGTTATGCTGGCAGTGACCTTTATGACTACAAGGTTTTTCTTTTGCACTGAGTTTCTACCATATATCTGGTATTTATTCAAAGCTCTTGTTATTTTGGTGCCTCATAAAGTGATTTCAACGCTGTTTAGAAGGAAGTCAATTCTCATTGTTAATTTTTTTTTTCTTTTTTTATTGAATGCTGTTTCCCTCCGTGCTTAACCTTGCTATCTGTCTCTCTCTTTCATATCTTCTCTGGCTATCATTAATGGTCGATTCAATAGTTGTCTGCAGCATGCTCTTGTTTATAGTACTTTGTGTTGTGATCTTCTGTACCCAGTAAGCAAGAGCTCAGTTCCAGCTCCAATCTTGTTCAGTTGTCTATGATATTTCGTTTTTTGCTGTTTTTAGACCTGACAATATATCTTTGGAACCTTAATTTAAAATGGAAGCTAACTATCCATTCAAGACCTGGTTTTCCTTAATGCTTGATAGAAAGAACAGAGTTTCAGAGTGTTTTGAAGGAGAGGGGAAAAGACAGAGGGTTCTTAGTTGCTTGGTTTGGCAGTAATTAGGAAGTCACATTTAATATCATGCGAAAAGAACAGACTAGACATGGTTCAAGGAATTGTTTTCTCAGGTTTTAGTTCCTAGCAACCACCTATTGAAAAGTTGATCAGAGGTGTTGAGTAATTGGAAAAGAACATCATTGACATCCAGGATGCTATTTTATCTTTCTCCGACAAAGATTATGAATTCCATAAGCTTCTTGCATCAATCATCCATGGAGATTGCCCCAAGTTAAAGCATAGATGGGGCATGTCTGATCTCAAGCAGTTCATTCCACCCTGGGAATCGGTGGATGTGCTTAGGGAGGCGGTGGACCAGTTGTTCAGTTGTTTCAGTGGCCTAATCTTTTGAAATAAACACTTCATTGCATTTAGACTACAGATATTCATCCTAGTAGATTTTGAAATCCATATTTTTGGTGGAGTTCAACACTTTTAAGTTCATACCTTCTACATTGTGAGAAAGAGAAGTGAGTTAACTATTATGGCATGTAGAAGCTTGGGCATGAGCAAGAGTTTCAATTTTAAGATGCTTTTAAATGATTACAAAAGTGATATTTTTCATGAGTGTGAAATACTATTTGGAAATCATTTCCTGGTTCATAGAAACCAGTTCGATATTTATCATTCAGAAGTTTTTGTATATCAGATGTGCAATTTTTTTAATTCTCACACACACTCTCTCTCTCTTTTGGCCTTGGCAGGTCTTTCAGGGTGATGATTCAGATGCTGAATTCTCGGGAGAAAATGAGAACTCAGCAATAAAGCAGAATCTTATAGAGTTCCATAAGTTATCTATTGATTCCAATGTCAGATCTAATGAGCAAAACATGTTTGTGAAAGGAAGAGAAACCTCAATACCTGTGATGACTGCACCTAGTGTTTTAGCTGAGACTGTGTCTCGTCAATCAACAGGGGAGAGTCTCTCGTCAGTGGATACGGGAAATCCATTACCTGATCTTGGACCTGAGTTGTGTGCAGAAAACCCTTCAAGTAAATTAAGTGGTTCCAACGTTAAAGTCAAGCGCTCAACCTCTTGTAGAAGAAATACTGTAAGTTAGTCATGTGATTTTTTTCTGCTTCGTGGTGAACATCCTGTGTTCTGGCATATCATGATTTGTTAATCAATGCTGTCTACTGTTACTTGTTAAAACATCTAAAGACTCTATATCACGCTTGCCATAAAAATTATGGATTGAAACACAATATTCAAGACAGTGTTCATGAGTTAATCCCAATCTACATCTGTTGGTCAAATCAATAGTCATGAAAAAACCCTATAAAGGGTCACTTAGGATTCTATTGCATTTGTTTTCAGTCATAGATCATGTAAATTACATGTCTGGTTTATCCATTTTCCCATATATCACTTTCTTATTCATATATTCAATACAAAACCCTATATTCTGTAATAACTATGGTTACCGTCGATGGAAACATTGTCTGATAAATCTTTTACAGGCCCAAAAGGACTTATCAATGGAATCACTTGGTTCTTCTAGTGAAGAGGAGTAAGTCCTCTGCTGATAGAAAATCACTTGACTTCTTGTAACAAAATTAGCATTGTGTACCTTTTGCTAGTAAAAATGTGATGACATTCAATATTCTTCTTATCATCATAGGATTGAGCACGGGTGGCTGTTGGAATTGGTAGTTAACATGTGCAAGAAACATTTTTTTTTATTATTTTTAAAGTTTATATACTTTGGTACCTACTTATGCTTAGTTTGAGATTAAGAGACTTTTCAAAAAAAATAAAAATGGAAAAGTATATTTATAAAAAATAAATTTTTATTATGTGGACTTTCTTTCTTTTTCCTTATTACTAATTCAGAGTTTGTACATAGGTTTGCTATTCAAAGGCTCGAGATAGCAAAAGATGACTTACGAAATAGGATTGCCAAAGAAGTAAGATATTTTTGTCGAAATTTGTGCTGAATCATAGTTGTTGATTTTCTTATCTAGATTGTTTTATAAATTATAATCTATCTTCTTTATCAGGCAAAAGGAAATGCAATCTTGCAAGCAAGTTTGGAGAGAAGAAAGCAAGCTTTACTTGAGCGCCGCATGGGACTTGAGCAAGATGTATATGATTCTTTACCCCTGATATATGAAAATAATCGCTGTTTTTTGCTGGTTTTGCCAACATTTGCATTATGACTCAACACATGTAAATGTGCCTATGCGGAACTTTCAGAACACTTTTTGTTCATGTATTTTGTACAAGTAGTACTATCCAAAGGTTTATAAATTTGAACTTAAATGACTGATTCTCAGTATAGAAAATATAAATTAACCATTATGCAAAATGTATTGAATTTTGAAAAATTTTTCACTAAAACATTATTGAAATAATGAAACATTTAAACTCCTTTTTAATGGTTTGGCAGTCGTAAACTAGATGTGAAAACATATTCCAAAACCAAAATTAAGATTAGGATCTCTGGGGATGGTGGAAATGTGGATCTTTAACATTCTAGCTATACTTCACACAATGTATTAACAGGCTAATTGTAGAAAAAAAAGAAAGAATCATGCATTTAGTCATAAGTATGAAAATATACTAGATTTTGTTCACGATAGTGATACAGTGTGTTGTAAGCCACGAGTAGACCAAACTGATTATTTTCTGGGAAAAAGAAAGGCTATTTATGTGCTAATGTGACTACAATAAAATAAGATGGTAATGCCTAAAACTGAAGAAAACCAAAGTCTCTTGTTTTACAATCACACAGATGTCTTTTCCATACTACATGGGAATGTATTTAATTTATGTCTTGTGGAATGCATTTATACTTGTTACTTTGTTTTAAACCATTCTGTAGGTCCATAGTTTCCAGCTTTGCCATCAGTTTCTCTACATTTTACCAAGCTTTTTCCTTGAAAAGTTTCCTAGTTTTTTAATGCTCTATATGTCCTTAAAAGCAACTGTACATTCCTCGAATATGATCCTTTCTGAGACGTGTTTGTGTAATTTGTTTGAAATTTTTTATTAGGTCTCAAGGCTACAAGAGCAGTTGCAAGCTGAGAGGGATCTTAGAGCTGCATTAGAAGTTGGTTTAAGTATGTCTTCAGGACAGTTTCCTAGCTCTTGTGGTATGGATTCAAAGGTCTGTAATATCCGAATTCAGCTTATTGTCATTGAGTAAGCTTTCTACAAATACTCACCTCCATTTAAATGATGCAGACAAGGGCAGAGCTTGAGAAGATTGCCCTTGCTGAAGCAGATGTAGCCAGGTTGAAGCAGAAGGTTGCTGAGCTCCATCTTCAACTTAACCAGCAACGACAACATCATTATGGCTCGCTTTCTGAATCATGTGACCGCTACCAGTATGCCCATAATCTTCACTCACAACAGTAAGATCTCATCACATGTGTATTCATTCATAAACATGTATATTCATAACAAACATGTATTATTCACAAACATTTAACTTGTTATAGTTATTTTTTTTACTGTAAAGTTTCTCTCAGCTGTACTGTTCTTAATCCTACAACCCTGATTTTCCACAAATATATTTATTAAAAATCAACCAAAAACGGACTAAAGCAGTCAAATTTAGTCTCCCAGAGAGACCCGCACCACCTAGCCAGAGAGACACTTTGTATGGCAATTGTAAAGACTTCGAATTCAACACTAAACATTTCTACACTGAGGCTGTGTTCGAAAATTTTCCCAGGAAATCTGAAAACATGAGAGAAGAGACGGGTGACAAAGAGGGAGATTTTTCCACTTGAAGTTGAAGATGGCCGCATATTTTGAGAAAATCTTCTTTGCCACCCCCTTAAAAACATTTTCCACAATCTTTTGAATAACTATGTGGACAAAATTTAAATGCACGTTCTCTCTTCTCTATACCATTTTCTCTTTTCCCCTTCCCACTTTTGGCCAATTTTATCGGGAAAATTTTTCTTTTGAAACAAACACTCACTAAAGGGTCTATTACCGTAAAGGGAAAGTTTAACTTAGAAACAAGCAACCAAGTTATCACTTAACCTATACCTTATAAAATCTATCCTAACAACTAAAACTTATAAAATTTATCCTAATAACCAACAATTCCAAACAAAATATAATACTGGTAATAAATAATAAATAACTAATCCCAAGGAGCAACAAACAGGTGGGACATAAGCAATATAGTGGAATTCCTTGTTAACCTTAATTTACTGTCATGAATTATCAGTTGTGTACGTGAAAGGATGGATTTGGAAGTGTATATAGTGAAATATGGGATAAATTACACACATTAACAATTTTTATGGTTCTCATGTGTATGACTCGTGTCTACAGGAAGTTTCTTCGTCAAGATTTTGATGCAACCCTTGCTTATTGTTATCATGAAAGGAAGCAAAGAAGTAAGGTATATATTTTTCAAATACTTTCTTTGCAAATATTACATATTCTTTGATTTCTACTTTGCATATAATGGCATCTTATTCTCTTTTGGGACACTTTAGGCCTTGTCTTTTGTACCTGTTTTGGTCCTTAAATTGTTCATGTTAGGGTCTGGGCCACTTGACTGCTTTGGCGTCATTAGACTGTTAAATAAAATAGTTTTTAAAAGAAATATTAATTTTATTCCATCAGAACAAAAATTGATTTAGTTACGTTTGGTTGAAGGGGCACATGCATCTAAAAACTAATCTATTTATCCCAATCTATATTACAATTCAGAGTAGTGTTTTACTATTCATTACTGACTGGGACAAAGTCAAATTGAAAGGATTAGAGATAAAAGATGGGTAGAATTGAAAGTTGGAAAATGTATTGAATTTGAGGGTTGAGATTCATTTTCTATGATGGCATATTTGTAATATGTAGAATGACAAAAATAATAATTTTTTTTTTGAAAAAGTTGGTAGAATGTACATGTGGCGGAGAGCGAAAATATTGTATTTTCTTTTTTAGCAAAATGAAAATTATCATAACTATCTACATTGTTATCAGATTTTAGTAAACTTAGTATCGTTAAAATGCATTTTTGAAGATATTTCCAACAAAATCAATGAGCAATACAAGCGCTTTTAAAAATATGTATCTTATAATTAAAAAACGTATAATGTATATCACATTGATAATATTTTGCAAAGCAATGAGATGGGCCGATCATAAAAAAAAAAATGAGTTTGGCATCTTAATGCACATTTAAACAAAAACTCTAAACTTCATGTTTTGACGAATTCAAAATTAGGGAGAATTCATTTTCGGCGTTTAAATTTTTCCCCCAACTGATTCAAATTTGACCGAGTCTAACCCTAAAATTTATAATATATAGACTTACACTTCAATATTGATTGAGAGCGAAAATGGGGATAGTGACAGATGTGTTTAGTACAAAATATTTAGCAAAAATAAAATTATGTAGAGTGCCAACGGCACGGGGCATACTCTAGTTTATATACAAAACAGATAATTTATATATGAAAATGAAAATTTTGAGAGAAACATACAATAAATTAAACCCCCTTTGTTCTTTTTGTGAGTTTTTAGCCAATTATTAGGAGCATATGGGTTATGTTGTTGATTAGCCTTCAGGTATGAAATGTAGTTGCTTAGATGGACCAGAGCAAAAACGAGTATTCATGCAAGGTGAAAACGATGTGGATGCTAGGTGGCAACGATAATGTGGCCTTCAAGATGATTTGGTAAGCCCTATGGGGACACTGATATAGCCTGTAGCCTTTAATCCTTTAATCCTGGATTAAACAAATAAAAAGGTCAACGACCCAATATATAAAGGGAACGGGTGCTTGTGGCTTTTACCTTTGGCTTTTACAAGGTCCCACAAGCACCCGTTCCCTTTGGCTTTTACCTCGTCCCTCAATCCTACCACTACCAACTCTACTACCCTTACTAGCAGCCACCACCATGTATCAATGCCACACATCACAAAACATCCACCACCAAAACCGTTTGCTTTCTCTCTTTCTTCGATTCAATGTGCGATTGACCACCTCCTATCTCTCTACTACAACCAGCAACACCACCCCCAGTGTCCAGCAATAGAAATCAATGGCGTTGCATCCCTTATGGATGGCATTGGACCTTTTCCCTGGTCGCCTAGGGTAGTAAAAGCTTTCTGCAACTTGTTCACCAAAGTTATCCAATCAGGTCAGAGAATTGATCAAGTTTTGATTGAATTTCTGGTTTATAGAAGAACACAATCTGGTTTTGTTACAAATCTTATGAGATCTTAACAAAAGGTTAGATGGATAGATACAAGAGAAAGGGGAGAAAAATTGGGAGTATGATGAAACCCCCAAACCTTGCATTGGGAGTAGGAAGGGGTCAATGACCCTTTTTTATTTATTTAATCCATGCCCGATGGCTACATCATTGTCCCTATAGTGTAACCAAACCATGCCCAGAGGCTAATTAGAGGTTGTTGTCACATAGCATAAGACAGATTTATTTTTGCTATGGTCCACCTTAGTATCTACATTTAAGGCTAATAAACGACTGAGCAAATGTGCTCCTAATAATTGGATAAAATAAACTCACTAAATTCCTAATAATATAGGGCAATGTGGTCTGTGTTCAAGCGACCTAGATCCTATCTGAGGACCAAACACTCTACTGGTACAAATGATAAGACCTAAAGTCCAAATATCCCTTTTATCCTTTCAACTTCTTTCAATAGGCATGTCTTCACTCTTACCAATAAAAGGTTATGTTCCACCCCGTGGCGGACCTAGGATTTTAGTCAAGGGAGGGGCGAAATGACATAATTATTAGTTGATTGTAGTAGTTATCAAGGGCGGAACCAAAATTTTTTTTTCCACCCAAGCTAGTAACTAATACAAAAAAAAATACGACTATCAAAAGTACATTGCATATACCAAATTGAATCAGTGTTGTCTATTTTAAGCCAAAATAAGGTCACAATATCGATAACCTTACTAAGAATAAATGAGCATAATAACTAGAATATATAACTAAAATCACAAAATAATTAGGATAAGTATCTAGTTGAAGTTTAAAATATCTGAAATTTGTTATGTTCCTAATACAATTTCATAGAAAAATGGCTTATATGAGCCTCAAATTTTTATGAGTTGGCTAATGGTATATATTTCATTGAATTATATAGTTGTATTTTAGAGATTAATTTCATATAATTTTTTTGGAGATTTTATACCACCTGTGAACAAACAATTCATTTTTTTAATGTTTGCAATTAGATATAAAATTGCATTGAAAACAAAAAAAGGAAAGGTCACAACGACAGAAATAGTAATTGTCAATAGCCATAAAAAATCATACGCTCCAAGAGGACAAAAAATAAGTTTTTATTGAACTAAACAATTTTTTTAATGCTTGCAATTACTAATAAATTTACATTGAAAAAAAAAATTAGGGAGTAACAATGATTGAGAATAGTAATTATTAATAGACGTAAAAATTTATAGTTATTGTCAATAGCCATAAAGAAATCTTACACTCCAAGAGTATCGAACTCAGATCATTAAAACTTCTAACCACTACACCAACAGAGACATGTAGAAATAGTTGAATGAACAATTATCATTTTGTATTATGCATTATATAATTGATTGTTTTTGTAAGGCTAAGTATTTATTAAAAATATTATGAAAATTGACGTGGGGCAGCTCCCCCCCACATGCTCCTTAGTAGGTCCGCACCTGGTTCCACCAATCTCTTCTCTTAGGCCTACATGTTGTCATAATAGTGTTCTTTATAAAAGTTGTTATTTGATACTAGCATTTAGCAGAGTTGGGTCTTCTGTGCCAAGAAATCTTCCAAATCCCATGGCCATGTGTTCATGCCTGATAAATATATTGCCCTCTCTTGTTGTGTGTAGATCAAAATTTTAAGGCTTTGTTTTTTTTTGCTGTACAGTCGACTATGTCATTTCAAATCTATGTGATTCATATATGTACCGTCTTTTGCAGCCCTTTTTTGAAATTGATGACTTCTCAATTCCTATTTTCTGGGTCTGTGCATTCCATTACTTTGTATCAGACACTCACCATATTCATGCTCTTCGTGCTACCCGGGTTAAACGGCTTTTCAGCCAGACAGCAGTCTCAGTTTCTGAAATTCTCTGTTTTAATACATATTTATCCTCATGTTTAAAATGTAATTACAGGAGGGCTCCTCCATAGCAGATTGGAGGAACATAAAGGGTCAAGTTTTACCATCTTCCAGTAGTGGCAGGCAACTCTCACGTAAGCAATTTTCAAATGCAACAAGCTTTAGCGATTCAACGAGTACTGAGGCATCTAAAAGCATTTCCGTAGATGATCTATGTGATGTTGAATCTGCCACTGTGCCCTCCACATCAATGACAACAGAAGTATATCCTCTTGATGCTTTTTTTTTCTCCTCTTTGCTCCTAATGTTGTTGTACCTCTGTGAATGGATATTAATTTAATGCATGTTGCAAACGGATCCATTCATTTGTACCTTACAGGTGTATCAGAGGCAGCCATCCACCACTTCTGCTTTAGTAGAATTGACAACACGTCTGGACTTTTTCAAGGAACGAGGTTCTCAGCTCATAGAGCAGCTCCACAACCTTGATTTGGACTATGGAATGACATCTTCACAAGGAATGACACCATCATTTCCATGGAACTGATAGGATGGATGATACTCCACTAGTTGAGGAAGATAGTGCACCGTATCTTCATTTGTATATCATTCATGTTGTTTTATATTATTCATGTTGTTTTATATCATTTATTGTGCAATCCCATGTTAATTTATAATGCTTTTTTTTTTTCTTTTTTTTTATTGGCCACCGAATGTTTGATTGAAACATTGTTTGGTAAGTGATGTATCCATCATGTAAGACTTGATGTAGGCATAGGAAGTATTCTTGTATTTGTAAATCTTTGAGAATACCATCAGTATGTACAACATTTACCCTTGGTGTGATGCAGTCTTGTACTTAAAACTGTTGGCTATTGGCTATTGGCTATTGGCTATTGGCCATTTGTAACAGTAAGAATTGTTTGGGTCAGACTGTCGAAGTGTCAATCTGTTTCATCATTTTATTTGCCGGCTTTGTCTACTCACTTCTAAAACTAATTCCATCTTGTAGACTCGTTAATATATTTTCATATTATTAATTTTGGCAATGAATGTATTCATGACAGCGGGTTCTCCATGCAATTAGATGGTTTTCTCATTGTTTAGGATTTAGGATACATTTCCATGTTTTCCTGGTCATAAAATGATATTAGCAGATGGATGAATGGATCAGTTAACCTATAGGTTTTAGTTTGCTGCTGTACATGTGCAGTCATTTACAGAAATTTAAATATTGCTTCATTCTTGGTAAGGTTGATCGTTTAACTGTCCATTAGAACTCAGTCTTGGTCCCTTCAAATTTGATCTTAAAATTAACAAGAAAATGGATAACATATGACAAACTTATGAGCAGCTCCGAATGATAGTACCACATCATCAAGAATACTATGTTCAGGAGCACAGAATCTAGCTTAGTTTTCAAACTTTCTGCAAATCAATTTTCCAAATGACGACATGGTGGTTGTAGCAGCATCCTAACAAAGACTGATGTTTCTTAAATGAGCAATGCTTTCGCAGGGTGAGGAGTCTCCTTTCATATTCCAAAATGGCAGTATTGTCAGGGGCTAAGTGACGACGAAATCCGATTCAACGGAAACTGCAGATTGAGCTTGAATTCATTAAGCTAGGACTTGAACTCTAAAATGTATAATGTTAGTTTGACAGTGCAGAGTTTCATTTCAAGAAAGAACACTGTCCTTGACAAAGTCTTAGTACTCTCTAGGCCTTTGAGGAGATCAAATTCAAAGCCTGTTGCAGGTCGAAACCAGGTGGAAGCTGAATACTACCTCTTTAGTGAAGACATTTATGGATGAACAATACAATGTGATACATGGGTATTGCCTGGATTGACGTATGCACAAGATTTAGGTCTTGTCTAGTACCAACTACCAACCTGGTTGGAAAGTAGCCACGTACAAAAGAACCCATCCTCAAACATTTGAGAAAGTAGCTCAATCTCAAAACTGAGACATCCTAGATTGCACATGCACATCATAAATAACAAGAGAATGAATAGATTGTTATGGACATTGAAGGAAATCTGTATACATTTTATATATGGGTCTAGGGAGTACAGAATATTAACGTTCTCTATGTATTCTTCTTATAATCAAAGACTATCTATACTAGACTATACAGAAGACGTTCAGACTACTCAAGCCACTTTCAAGCTGTGACAACTAGCTTTCATACAAAGTGCTTGGATGCTATTCCCCTGGTTCATAATTGGTTAGCTCTACAAACTTCTCTGCTCGAGTCATTTTTCCAATTTTTACTGCCCAACCATTGAGTAAATGGTTGCCCTTGTTGTAGCCTCACAAGATGCCTCCTATAGGGTATAAGTATGTTCCTAAGACCTGCAAACCCCAGTGACATCAAAATCAGGTAAACTTAAATAAAACAAAGACCCTGCCAGATGCTCATAATTAGAAAAACAGTAAGACAGTATTTTAATTAAGTTAATTCTAGGCTACTTTTTTTTTTGTAAACTGTATACATGCTGATCTCCAATAGTAGACTCAGAATTGCAAATCGCATCCAATGTAGGTGGTGTAAGAATTTAGTCATGCAAACCTTCACAATGAAGTAAGTTATGAATTTTGATATAAGGGACTCGATGTCGGGAGGGGACCTAGAGAATCAGTCTGTGATCCAGAATAACCCTTTAATATGATCTTACACTGGGAAGAGAGAGGTGTCTTCGATATATGCAGTAAGGCAAGTTCACCTTGGCAAATATGAAATTTTATCTCAAAATGCGGTAAAGATGTAATGCCAGACCCAAAATACACATATTGGCACCTGTGGTTCATCTTTGTTCCCTTTTTTGTTTATCACGAATTCTTCCCGTTAACACCCACTTATGGTGTCCAGATTAGACATCACCATGTTTGACTTACACCAAAAGGGACATATTGATTAGATCAACATAGATCAGATAGATTAGAAATAACTTAGATTGAATTTTAAATGTGTACTTCTCAACATCTAAATGTTTTCAACCATTTATATTTGATTTTGGTTCCTTTGCATATATTTTTGCCCTCTTCTTATCGTAGAACTCATCCTAGCATTCTGGTTTACAGCAGGTCAAGAGTAAGAAAAAGCAAACTGAAAACCAGGTGCTCCAAAAGAAAACGACAAATTTGCTTGGTCAAGGATGTGTCAATGTCGTGAAACCAAGGAAATTTCTACTCATTGAACAAATTTCTACTCATTGAACACTGACAGGTATGAGTATGTTCCGCTGCTGGAAAAGGGTCAGCCAATTCTTAGAAAACACCACGAATAATCCACTAAAGAAGTTTGAGATTCTAATTCTAACTTCTAAGGGACACAAACGTACTTGATAGGACCTCTGGGGTGAACCAATTCTTTTGCTATTGTACTTATCCTCTTTCTTTGCATTGGATTATTTTGCCTTATCACAATATATTTATTTTGGTACTGTTGCACGATACATGATAAGAAGATCAACACTTAAGAGTGCCATCGCAAACAAATTACTTAGCTACTTATTTTTCTCTTTTTTCTCGATGTGGGAGGGGACCTAGAGAATCAGTTGGTGATCCAGAATAACCCTTTAATATGATCTTACACTGGGAAGAGAGAGGTATCTTCGATATATGCAGTATGGCAAGTTCACCTTGGCAAATCTGAAATTTTATCTCAAAATGCGGTAAAGATGTAATGCTAGACCCAAAGCACACATATTGGCACCTGTGGTTCATCTTTGTTCCCTTTTTTGTTTATCACGAATTCTTCCCGTTAACACCCACTTATGGTGTCCAGATTAGACATCACCATGTTTGACTTACACCAAAAGGGACATATTGATTAGATCAAAATAGATCAGATAGATTAGAAGTAACTTAGATTGAATTTTACCCGTGTACTTCTCAACATGTAAATGTTTTTAACAATTTATATTTGATTTTGGTTCCTTTGCATATATATTTTCCCCTCTTCTTATCGTAGAACTCATCCTAGCATTCTGGTTTACAGCAGGTCAAGAGTAAGAAAAAGCAAACTGAAAACCAGGTGCTCAAAAAGAAAACGACAAATTTGATTGGTCAAGGATGTGTCAATGTCGTGAAACCAAGGAAATTTCTACTCATTGAACACTGACAGGTATGAGTATGTTCCGCTGCTGGAAAGGGTCAGCCAATTCTTAGAAAACACCACGAATAATCCACTAAAGAAGTTTGAGCTCCTAATTCTAACTTCTAAGGGACACAAACGTACTCGATGGGACCTCTGGGGTGAACCAATTCTTTTGCTATTGTACTTATCCCCCTTCTTTGCATTGGATTATTTTGCCTTATCACAATATATTTATTTTGGTACTGTTGCACGATACATGATAAGAAGATCAACACTTAAGAGTGCCATCGCAAACAAATTACTTAGCAACTTATTTTTCTCTTTTTTCTTTTACATGTACTCTTAATAAAATCTCAAATCATTTGGACTTTACTATGCTATGGTGATACTCTCAGTTAAATGATAATGGTCATACTAGTAAATAATCAACATAAAAACAGGATAACAAAGTATACCTGCAATGTACATAGTGCTATACACACGAGTCAAGTGAACATCTCCTTTTGCAATGCTTCGAGGCCGCTCCAAGCACTCAAGAAAAGCAAGATCAGCCTTCAAGAGCTTAGCTTGATCATGAGTGTCATAACCCATATCATGACAATAGCAACAAAAGTCCAACCAATCAACAGGCCTCATATCCCAAAGAAGAGACCCATTGTCCTTCCCACTAGACCAATTCGGTCCGCAATAATGCCCATACCTTGGGAACAACTGAGAAAGGAATGCCCTTGGACCTTTATGCCAAGGCACCTTAGCAACATAAGGTCTAAACAATGGAACATAACAACCCCCACTTGGCTCAATGGTTACAAGAGAACCCCTTTGATCCTGTTGAATCCTTGTTCGATTGAAGGTGGGGTGAAAGTGGAATCTGTTGAGAACCCATGGTACACAAGTCAAGAGAGACCAACCCCAGAGTTTGAAATCTGAGAAAACCCCATAGGCCTTGGAGGTTTCAGTGATTGCAGCTATGGAAGGGTTGGGGTTGGGAGAACGTTTGGAAGCACTGTTTGAAACGAAGCCAAAGTTAGGGAGATTGTTGAGGAACCCAAAGTTCATTTTGAATGAACCATGTAAGGTGAGAGAGATGAGAGAATTAGGTGTAATGAATTGTGAATTTGATGGAAATTGGTGAAGATCTTAAAGGAATTTGATTGAATGAAAATAAACCCACCCTTGTTAGGGAAGATGAAGGTATCTTCTGAGTGTAAAAGGAGGATCTAATCTGCAATGGAAACCGTGGAAAACAGAGGAGAGGAAGAGCGAAGAAGAGTTTCTTAAAAATAAGAAATTAATAAAAGAGAGAGAACGCAGAAGAGAACATTCTTGAAGGGAAGAATCGCTCAAATAATATTCTATAAGAAAAAAAATAATCTCTTGGCTGGTGTGCACGCTCTCTCTTAGATACGATAAGTGAGACTAATTTTTGTTTTTTCTTTAAAATGTTTAACCATTGGTTCTTGAGATTCTTTTTGGCTCGTACACCCACATAAAATTTTGCTTTTTTTTCTTTGTTGATCCACAAGAAACTCTCCAATCTCCACCCTCCCACACATAATTTTAATAATAGAAATTAGAAAGTGAGTTTTCTCGCATCGCTTCTTCATAAATAAAAGGACGGGCTAACAGTGAAAATGGTGAATAGAAAAAAGGATTGCCAGATCTATCTTTATTGTGATTTGAAGAATATAATAACATGTTTGTTGTTTACATGCGAGTGTTATTCTCACATGTAAATCATTTTACCTTTAAACTTAATATCAAAATTATTCTCACATGCAAGATTTTTTCTCAAGTAATAAAGGTTTGACATTTCATAGTTGCAAGGTTTGATATTTCATAGTTGCCCCTCCCCACGGGAGGAGGTTTATTTAAAAAATATATATATATATATATTCTCGCATGAAATCAAAAAAAAAATTCCTTAAAAATAAAGTGTAATGTGTAGTAAAAATCTAAAGTAAATATACTGTCAATCCTCTATTTACTATTGAATCACTTCTCACGCATCTCCTCTTATACACTCTTCTCTGTAACATTTTATTCTCATTCATTTTCATTTGCAAAGATTACATATTCTCATACAAATAAATACCTATTTATAGGTGATGCATCCAAAAATCGTTTTCCTGTGAGTTTGACCTCAAAACCATTGTTAGACTGTCAAAGACCATCTTTTTGGTGGCCGAAGGCACTCCAATGCTTAAGTCAGTAACTCTATTGGAAGAAGAAAATAAATCTGGACAAAAGTCAGTTAAAGTTGCATACCTTTGTCGAAAGTTCCCTTTATCTTTTATAATGGTCGCAATTAACTCTCTGCGTGACTTAAGTATGTGAGTTGCAATGGAAAGAAATGTTTTTGTAACAGCCTCCTCCTTAATGGAGATGCGTTCGTGGAGGCGTAGGTCCCTCCACGGCTCTTTCTTGGTGCAATGTTATTATTTTTAATGAGAGAATGTGTGACGGGCTTGGATTTGGGCTTTGATTCATCTGGGTCTGGACTCGGATCCCGCATACGCTTCCTTAGAGGTGGGTCTATTTTGGGCTTTATAATTGTCCTCAATCCTTTTGGGTTTCATGAGTTGGCTCAATGGATCGGGCGTTGTATTATCGTGATGGGGCTTTATGCCACGTGTACGATCGTGATAATTGGTCCATTTTGATGTATCATCAGCTACTCCCCCCCTTTAGTTAGTGAGTATGGTAACATGTCTACTAACTGTGTGACAGTTCATATGTCGTTGTGCCTTTACGCTGACCTTGATAACTTTTAGCTACTTGATCATCACGGTTACGTCGTTGTCTATTCGTTTTCACGAATATTTTTAATGCGCCATCATGAAATTTGAAGTGGAAGCGGGAAAACCTTAGCTACCTTTCTTCCCCCTGCATTATGATTATCGTACACACACACACACACACATATAATGCCATGCCAATATTTTTAAGTCTGCAAAATTATACCTTGCTAGTAAATGCATAAAAAAAGACTTTATCAGGTTATGCACTTGGTGTCAAATGTAACAATGCATCAATGATACTCACATATGGTACTTTAAAACCGAGTATCCTTTAATCGGTTGATACAAGTCTTTCGTGAGATCTAAAGATCGAACAACCATAGACGTATTAAGTAGATAAAAGTTGTCAATGTTAAAAATGTTACAAATCTGATCCATTAGGACCAATATTCTACTAGTACTTTACTCGATCTGCAGAATGAGACAAAGTTGTTCTTCCAAAATCTTTTATTTCAAATTATATCGTTAGATGATTAACCATATTTTCAAGGTTCAATACTAGTCATATTACTGATATAAACTGCTAATATGACGGAACCATGTAACGATTTTGTAATAAATATACATGGTAAAATTTGCATAACCTTCCTTACACAGATATTCTCTAAGACAATTATACCACATTCTTCCGGAATAGTTCAAATCGTATGAAACATGTCTTATTGTATTAAGTAATTATTTCATAGCTTTGCTTCATGCAAAGTAAATCCTACAAGGATTTATAAATATCTGTATCTAAATTTGCATATAAATAAGTAGTTACGACATTCATAAGCTGCATATCAAGTTTTTAGAAATTATAAGACTTAATGGAAATGCAGTCATATTCATAATCGAGAATTATATCCCATCAAGTGTCGAGTTTTTGCAGGAAAACTGGTGCCACGAGTCTTGTCTTATATCTAATAGTCTAATTTTCTCATTTTGTTTTCTAACAAATATTCATTTGAAATCGATAGGGTTTATACACTTAAGTACTTGCATAATAGGTCCAAAGACCACATGTCTCAAGGGCACCCAATTCCATTTGGACAACAACTTTTCATTTGGCCAATTATTTCATTTGTTGATATTTATAGATGTTTTGTGGTTTAATATCATTATTTATACATTGCCCTTTGATTTTTTGGTAGCTACCATATATGTGCACATGTCATTGATGACCATTTCATTTGATTTCACATTTCTCCTTTATATATTGAGATCTCATTATTATGAGGTATCTGAGCCTCTTCGGGGGCTTTTAAATCACTTCAGGGATATGAATAACTACTTCTAGAGTAACGTAGAAATTTGATTTTTCAAATATGACCTCTTCTGGAGCGTCATTTAATACCACTTTCGAAGCTTCATGACCTCTTCTGGAGCATCATGTAATGCTACTGTTGGAGCTTCATGTACAGCTTCTTCTGGAACCCGTATAACTTCTGCAAGAGTTTCAAAAATTGTTTCTTCAAAAGTATTTGCTTCTTTGGGAGTATAAAGGCATGGATTTTTTTTAACTAATTTTTTTTTGGGAGTTGAATCTTTGGAATCTATAGGTCTGCCACGTTTCTTGTATGCAACAGATTCACTGGCTGCCTTACTTGAACTTTGTCCTTCATGGATACAAATTCAAGCACGTGTATTCACATTTGACACAAATGATTTTGTTACTTGGTTACATTATAAAATGTACCACGTATCAGTTTCATAATTGTTTGAAGAAGTAATATTATCCTTATCATTGAGATGTTTTAGTGTCTGAGACTAAATGAAAGTATTCCACACTGTTTTCTCCATAACTATCCCTAAAGGTGGGAATAAAGTCTCTCAAAACTAACAGTTTGCATAATGGGTATGAGGTGAAGCAATGTCGCAATATGCAACACTGTAGTTTTCCAAAACACTATTGGGTAGTCTAGACTACAGAAGTAGATGTCTTCCAACAAGGTGAAAACTCATAACCAAAAGGTTACTGATGATACATCAAACTGTCCTCTGATCAACACTGTACATGTGTCATGATAATCTTGTCAGCAAAAAAAATAGGCCTAATTCCATGCTCAATCCAGCGAGGCCCAAAAAACACTAAGCCCATCATTGGCAGGATCCAGACAGTCGGATCCAAGTTGCAAAGAGCCATTAAGACCACACGTCACGCGGTCTGGCCAATACTCGTAAGACCTCTAAGGTAAGTATCAGAGAGATCTACCTAAGACTGGCAGGCCAACAACACATTGGATTCGACTAGGAAACAAATACTAGAGTATAAATCGGGCAAGGAATCTTTCTTGCATGGACAACAATCAGAACGGGAAACCTCTATCGCAGATATAGGAGCACAAGTCGTGTACGAAAACTATCCCACATTGATAATTCCTACATTATAAAAGGGATATAAGGTCAATGAACTTGAGGTACGCTACGAAATCCCAGTTTATAGTTTTAAGCCTCTCCTAAGCCTTATCTAACTTAAGCATCAGAGTGTCATCGGCCGCCACACGGTGGTCCTTGGCTCACATTTGCTACCTGTGCAGGTCTAGGTAAGTGTAAGGAAGGATATCAGGAATCGACTACATCAATTTGGCGCCATCCGTGGGGAACAACAGAGTTCCTCAAAAAAAGTAGTACCACCTTTTCCAGATAATCAACGAGATGGTAACAACAATGTCTCGCAACAATGTAGATGTTGATGAGCCTTCAAACGCTTAAACCGACAGAGTACATCACGGGAGGAACATCCTCAGACCCTGTGCTGGTTGCGGCCGCAACAAACCTAATTGTGGACTTACTTTCAACACAGATGCAACAAATTGCAGAAACGCTGGAGGCTCTCAAATAGCGAAATCCTCCACCGCTGAGGGAGACCGTGAGCAACGAAGAGTCTGATCCCCAGAAAGTTCCATAGAGCACGTTCAAGAGAGTTGTGCTGCCCCAACAACTTTTCAATGATAAAATGTGGAGGCGCGGCCAATAGAGACCCAACGTATAGAGCCGACAGGTGTCTCGCACAACTCCATCCGCAACGGGGCCACAAACCCAGGCGTGTTGTTTAATCTCATGGTTCCTCCGTTCATGGACTATATCATGGATGTACCACTGCCCAAGAAATACACACCACCAAAGTTGAAGTTTTACGACGGGACAAGAGACCCATCCGACCACTAGAGCCACTTCCAGCACGTTATGGCTCTCAAGGAAGGGTTCGATGCAATAATGTGTCGATCATTCCTTGCAAGCCTGAAGATGTCAGCACTGACCTGGTTCCACAGTCTTCCTCCGAAATTCATCGATTAATTCCATTATCTACTGACCCTAAAGCAAAAACAGAACGCGGCGTTGAGGGAGTACGTCACATTTTAACGATGATGACGACTGTAGTGATGACACCGCCACCACGACTTTCACTTCAAGTTTGAGAAGAGGCAAGCTTTATGATTTCCTTACCTTGGACCTCCAACCAATATGACACACTTGCCCAAAGATGCCCAGAGATACATCACTCTGTACGAAATGCTAGCCGCTAAGAGAGACGGAGTCAGAGAATAAATCCTCTGTTCCAAAAGACATGAAAGGGGGGAAAAAGAATAAGGATGATGACGATGACGATAACAAAAGGAAGCACACATACAAAAAGATCGACTCGGGTCACACCAGGCAGGATAAGGCCTCGAATTACGTAGGGTCCATGTATGTCACCCCTCTCAACTCCAATATGTCTGACATGCTAGATTCCATCAAGGATTGGGAGGAGTTGAAGTGGCCGCCTAAGAAGCAAGGAGACCCCGCTCGGCGCGACAACAACAAATACCGTGCCTACCACAAGGAAGGTGAACATGACCTCAGAGGAAAAATCAAGTACTGGATCAGGAAAGGCAAACTCAAGAAGTTCCTGAGTTCTGACAAAAAAGTAGGGCTGAGTAAAGGAAAATGTAGATGTTGTCAGGGAGATTGAAAAGGAAGTTCCTGACATCATTTACGTCCTCCACGGGGTCAGTCCCGAAGGGGAGCAATCAAACAGGACCCACAAGAGGACACTAACAAATATGCGGACACCATCTCATTATGAGAACCAACAAGTTCAACACACACGAGTTCACAGCCCGATCCCATTACTGACGTTTTCGGAGATGGATCTCCAAGGGATACATTCTCCTCATAATGATGCCCTAGTCATCTCGATCCTTATTGCTAAATGGGAGGTAAAGAAAGCCTTGGTGGACACTGAAAGCTTGATAAATGTCATGTTCCTCAGTGCGTTACGCAACATGCAGCTACAAGAAAAAGACTTAACACCCGCCACCCACCCTATGGTCGGGTTCAGCGGTGAGAAGTGTTTCCCCATCGGGAAGATCAACCTAATGGTGGTGGCAGGAGAGCCACAGTTACGGAAGTACCTTGTCTAAAAGTTCATGGTAGTTGACGCCTCGTCCACCTACAACATTATTCTCGGAAAGTCGTGGCTTCATCATATGGAAAGAGTGGTATCCACCCTGCAATGCATAAAATATACAACTAACCATGCCCAAGGAACTATCCGAGGAGATCAACCAGCAAAAAGAGACTGCCATTGTGCAGCCCTAAAGCAACTGAATTGTTGTTAGTTTCAGTTCGGGTTCACAGAACCAACATGCTAGGCATTAGGCCTAGACAAAATAGGATAATCACTCCATTCATCAAAAGAGCTAAGTAACGATACTTTAGCAAACGGGCACCAACTCCAAGAGTAGTTAATCAATAAGGAACTGCCCACTAGCACGAAGTCCACTATTCAATAACTTAATTGGCTTTAAAAAAAACTTCACTAAAGGGACCATGCAATCCGAGCCAGGATCATTTGCGCCTCCTTCATGGCCGGATTAGCTCAGTCTCCGCTCGGAGTTAAATTATTTGTAGCTTTGATTTCGTTTCTTGTTTTCTGTCTTTCATTTCAGTTTAGAAGAGTTGTTCATACAAGATGCATTCCAGAAATAAAACAGATTTTATTGATTGCAAATGAGAGTTATTACAAAGTTTGCCAACTAGTACATCAGTTCATACACTACAAGTGTCTAGGTATAATGCAAACATCTATCCGCTAAAACAAGGGTAGAGACTCCGAAGAGAAGGTGGTGAAAGTAAAGCGTCTGCAACAGAAGGCGAAGGAACGCACTCATTTCATTGCTCCGTCAAAACACCTTGCAGGGATGATTCAAAGGTGGCAATATGAACCTCAAAACGAAATGCAGACGACGTCTTCAACCCGCCCGACTACCCTACGGAAATGGACGGAAACTGGAGCAGAATGAGGCAGAAGGATGATGACCCTCAAGACGGAAGTGTCTAAAATGCGGCTGAGCTAATGTCACTGGAAGGAAGGTCACATCATCAGAACTTTGCTATGCCAACTTGCCTTTCGGTTGTGGCACCACATGTTAAATCCAAAGTGAACGAACGTCACAAACTAGCTGCTAGTATTATTACCCAACAACAGTGGCGAATGAGAACTCGGGAGCCGCGAAACAGTGAAGACAAACCTATCCCCTAAGGAACAATTTGTACTTCTTCTATGAAATATAAGAAGATATTACACGATCTCATGAGATCAATCGGATGCCCACCCAGTTCAGGCGGCACCGCATAACAACAAGTCTTATCAGGACTCGTCGGCACAAACGTCAAAACATTCGAAGACTTCAGTGAGGGAGATCTTCCTTTAGCCTTTGGAAAACCCAAAGCAAACTATCTGGTAAGATGCATTTGATTAACATGCTATATAATTCTCATTGCAGTCCTTGAACGCAGAATACCCAGCCTATATATAGGCGAAATGGTTCACGAAAAGGCGTCAACAAGCAGTTACTTCAACATTAAGTGTCGTATGGGAAATCGAAAAAACAACGGTTCCAATTGCAATTGCACAAGTCCACATCTTTTGAATTAATGACCCTGCAAGCAGCCCCATTAACTGGGGGGAGTAATCGATACTGAACCATCTCGAAGAATGCGTCGTATTCCTGGCACGTTGATCCACAAAGATTTTTTCTAATTGGGCCCCCAACTAATGAGCCCAAGCTTATCCCTGCCATGTCCGGCCCATCACTTGCAAAAGAACAAACAACAAAGGCTCTAAGCGCCCACAGAATAAGGAGCGCGGCTATAGAGTATTGTCATTAAATCCAATGCGTCAACTCCACTATCATTCTGCTGTTGTTCATTAGAGCCGGTCAATATATTATTAGTTTGATCAATCGATCAGGCACTGGAATCAGACCACCAGGCGAGCTAAGTAAGTCAGGACACCCAAGTCAAACTTACACGGCCAGAGTCTTATATGCGAGCTAAGTAAGTCAGGACACCCAAGTCAAACTTACACGCCTAGAGTCTTATATGCGAGCTAAGTAATTCAAGACACCCAAGTCAGACTTACACGCCCAGGATCTTATTCTAACCAAAGCTTAGTCAGCTCCGACTGATTACAATAGCTTTTGGCCCACTCTAACACCTAGCTCGCCAAAAGCGGACGACGATGGATTAGAAAGTGGGAGCTTAGTCAGTGTTCATAATACCTGACCGCGATGGCTGGCCAGGGACCATTGTCCAACTATAGATAATGGTCACCGAACCTAAGCAAAGCTTAGTCAATTTCGACCTATGACGATAACTTCAAGTGCGCTTTAACGCCCAGTCTGTTAACTTAAACGGGTGTCAACGGTTTAGAGAGTGGCAACTTAGTGAGCGTTCTAATGCTTGATTGAGAGCGCTTGCCAAGGATCATTGTCTAAACATGGGAAATAGAGACTGAACCCAACCAAAGCTTAATCGGTGACGATCGACGACGATGGCTTATGGTATGCTCGAAGCCTAGTTTGCAAATAACGGATTCTAGCGGCCAAGAAAGTGAGAGTCTAGTCAATGCTCTCGATGCCTGATTAAGATGGCTTGCCAGGGGTCACTACTCCTATGCAAACAATAATCCCCGAACCCCAACCAAAGATAGTCAATGGCCACTGATGACAATGGTTTTGGTCTGCTCAAAGCCTAGTTCCCTGCATGCGGATTACGACGGCCTAGAAAGTGGAAGCTTAGTCAGTGCTCATGTAGCCTGGTGAAGATGGCTTTCCAGAGATCATTGGCCAACTACAGACAATGATCGTTGAACCCTCACTAAAGTTTAGTCAGAACGACTGACGATGATAACTTTTGACTCGTTCCAATTCCTAGTCCTCTACGAGTGGATCAAGATCGGTTGGAAAGTGGGAATTTAGTCAGTGCCCTCGATGCCTGATCAAGATGGCTTTCCAGGGACCACCATGGTCACCAAAACCAGACCTCAGTTTAGTTAGTTATAACTGACGATAACAATCCCCGGTCCAATTAAGCCTATTCTACGAATAGCAAATAAAGACAAGTCAAAAGTCCTGTCAGAGTTTTGAAAACTCGACCCAGACGACTCGCAAGGACTATTGTCCGATCATCTACAAGGGTGCAAGCGCTGGGACCACAGTCTGACTAATACGCTTACAACAACAACTGCTAGTTCAACAGACAGCCAAGCTACCAGACAGAGGGTGTATTACACTCCTCGATCTCTAAAAAAAAGTCTGACCAAAACACACAAATTATTGCAGTACAAGAAGTCAAAGCTCTCAACAGCGGACCAACCATAAAGCTTCCTAACCTGGCAGAGCTTCTCGTCTGGCAATTAATGTCGAAATAAAGACAAAGCAGGAAAAAGCTAGCAGAAAAAGCAAAGAAAGACAAACAAGAATGAAATACTATTCATTTGCAAACTGGAATACAAGATTCACCTCTCATCAAGAGGAGAGTCTGATACAAATAAACTAGACTTGGCAGGGGAAGAAGTAGGAGACACATATGTAGGTGTTTCCTCTTGACCCCCCTTGTCAGGCCCGCCTTCTTCTTCAAACGAATCGGAGGTCTCTTCAAACTCTGCATATGCAATCTCATTATAATAGGAGAGATCTCAGTCGGTAGCTCCTTTTTCATCAGATGCAACAGCTCCAGCCTTCCATGCACAATTCTGTTGAATGTAAACGTGCCTCGGGCCTTGAGAAGCTTTTCCTCGTGCCCTCTTAACTCAGCGAGCTTCTGCTTCAGTCGCTCTAGCTCGTCGGCATCATCTCAGTCTTAGACTGCTCAGCGCGCAGCTTATCATTGGCGATATTCAGCTCACTCTGCACCAGAAGGATATGCTCTTCAGCGGTCCGCACGCCCTTGGCGTTGAACTCAACATCAATCTCCAACTGCTAACATCGGACAATCCATTTGGGCTCCTTTTTGATCCCCTCAGCACGTAGAGTCTGCAGTTCGGTCTGCACTATAGCCACAGTATCACGGGAAAGTTTCAAATCATGACGGACAAGGTTCAATTCATTCTCGAACCGATGCCTCGCAGACACTGCCCCGCCAAGTCAAACTCAAGCTTATCCAAGCAAACCTTCTGAGCCTCCGACTTAATGGACCTGGACTCCGCTCCAGTATCTAAGAAAGCTTCAAGTTGTTTCCTCAATGACTCAATCTCGTAGAGAAAAGCGTTAGAATATGACTTCTGCAAGTTTGCAAACACTCGTTCTATGGTATACACTCTCTCACGAGCGACCTCGACTTCAATTCTAGCTGCAGCCACTTTATTCAGATATGACATCACCAACACAAGATGTTTCTGCCATTTATCTAAACGCCCTCCTAGCGTTTCTCCCACTGGCTCTAGGGCGCAGATCGCCAGCTAGTCATTCCACCTACTGATATGCTTCCTCACAGCGTAAGAGATGTCAATCTCTTGATGCCAAGCTTGGTTGCTCATTCTTATTACATCTGGAGCAAACAGACTGATACTAGCATCCGGATGAAGATCATTTGAAACCAGAATCACTCCAGCACTGGCCTTAGACGTCTTCTCTGCATCAGAGCCCTCATCAACAACTTTCCCTTTGCTTGCAACAATCGGCACTTTTTCACGCTGCGATCGAGAATCAGTTGACGCAGAAGAAGGAAGCAAGTTATTCCTTGGACCCGTTGTCAACTCAATATGAGGACGGGAACGAAACAAAGTGCAGTCGGGGGAGGAGAACGGGACCATTCACCATGGCATCGACGGATGACTCTTCAACAGATTCGTGATCCAGAGGCGAAGCTCAAAGTCCTTTATTGAAAAGGACAACTATTCGTAGCTTCCATGCCCACCTGCAGCAACATCTTATTAAAAAATGTTGCCTGCTTGGTGCTCAGTTTGGTTATATCCTCTACGCCCACCATTTGTAGATACTCCCTCTCCAAGTCAGAAAGGGTGACAGAGGCCATGACTTGAGTATCACGCCTTTAAGAAACAACAGTCTCATCAAGCTCTTGCCCGATAGCATCACGTCCTTCGGATGAGGCCAGACACCTGAGGACAAACCTATACAAAGCATGAGACTTCTTCAGATGCACAGGAGAAGAAAGTGCCTCATCTATTTTTCCACTCCTCGAAGGGCTCAGAACCCTGATCTTGGGAAGTTTCTTCTTCCTTGAAGCAGACTCACCTTCTGGCTTTGGCTTATTTACCTGAAAAAGAGTGGGAGCCACTTGCCAATGAGCCCACAGTCTGCTGCGCTCAATATTAGAAGGCTTAACGACATCTTCGACCTCCAGACGAGGCATGTTGTGGAATGCATCCAAAGTTGTTTTATCAACAGAAAGAGGCGAAGTTGAGAATCTCCCTACAAAAACCACAAGTCAACCTAATATGTAGTTAACGCAAGCAAGATCGGAGAAGGAGTCAACTTACTCATTGGTCTAAATTCACGCTCGACCAGACGACCAACAAGCTCAAAGTAAGTCGAGTCCGCAGGAGCCATGAAACAAAACTTCTGTCATGATTTAAAATCATCATGCGATTTGCCAAAGCAGTTCAACGTCAACACACACTCAGCGTGCTCGCTTATCCGAGGAGAAGTGAGCAATTGCATCGCCCTTGAAGACACTCGGACCCCAACGTCCTTAGCCCTAATTAGAATGACAATCAAAGTCCTATACCCACTCGTCACAAGTTGAGAGTGTGCAATGTCGAGGTACGCCAGGAACTTCCAAATTTCCTTGATAACAGGAAAGCAGACACCCGATTGAAACATACCTCGGTGAAGACAAATAAACCCCTCAGGAGGGTACAATGGCGTCAGATCGACGCCCCAGATCATCAGGAATCACGTATGTCTTACGGAGGACTTCCAAATCAGATTCAGAGAGCAACCTCTCTTCGAAGAACTTATGGCCCTTAGCAAACAGTTCATTAGGAAGCTTATTCCGGCCCGCCATGAAAAAAAGTACAAGCTTTCGAATATGAAGGTTAAGCAAAGTCCAAAGCACAAAAGACAATACGGCAAAGCAGAGTCTCTGAGATCAAAAGAGTAAATGAGTTATACTCCACAGGCAGGAGATCCATATAAAAAACTGAACTCCCGCCTTTCTTGCTTTCAAGCTAGCGCACGCTCAATTAATGCAATTCGCCGCTCGAATAAACAACTCAGACTCAATCATCATGACTGTACAGTTGCATCATGGAATGATCTATTGAACTAATAAAATGTCCCACTAACTCGGGGGAGTAGCTGTTGATACATCAAACCGTCTTCTAATCAGCACTGTACACATGTCATGATAATCTCGTCAACAGAACAAAATAAGCTCAATCCAGCGAGGCCCAAACAACACTAAGCCCATCATTGGCCGGATCCAGACAGTCGGATCCGAGTTGCAATGAGTCATTAAGCACACACGTCACGCGGTCATGCCCAATACTCGTAAGACCTCTAAGGCAAGTATTTGAGAGATCTACCCAAGACTGACAGGCCAACAACACATTGGATTCGACTAGGAAACAAATACTAGAGTATAAGTTGGGCAAGGAAACTTCCTTGCATGGACAATCTCAGAAAATGAAGCCTCTCCCACATATCTAGAAGCACAAGTCGTGTAGGGAAACTATCCCACATGGACAACTCCCAAAGAGGAAAGGATCTCCAGCAAGATCTCTTTCCCTAAACTACGCCACCAAAAACCTAGTCGAACAAGGACTCCTACACTATAAAAGGCAAATAAGGTCGATGAACTTGAGATACGCTACAAAATCCCATTTTACAATTTTAAGCCTCTCCTAAGCCTTATCTAACTTAAGCATCAGAGTGCCATCGGCTGCCACACGGTGGTCCTTGGCTCACGTTTGCTACTTGTACAGGTCTAGGTAAGCAGCAAGGAAGGAGAGCAAGAGTCGACTACATCAGTTTTCATGCAAAAGCTTCTGACATAAAAATATATATATTTGATATGACAACTTCGAGAGTTGTATAATCCCAATAAGGTTGATGATACATCAAAATAAGCTGATCATCACGGCCTTAAATGTGGCAAAGAACGTCCATCGCAAAGAGACAACATTCCATCTATTAGGGCCATCTCGTAAAACCCAAGAAGAATAAAACCAACCACAGAGGCCCAGACAAAACCCACTATAAAAAGGTACAATCAAAGCCCAAACAAATCAAAGTCTGAATCTGGGCCCAACATGAGTTATCTCATAAAGAAGAGAAACGTTGCACCAAAAAGAGTCGTGGAGGGAGTTACACCTCCACGGACATATCTCTATCAAGGAGGAAACTATTACGAGAAACATCTCCTTCCATTGCGCTTCACATGCTTAAGTCACACCGAGAATTAACCGCGACCGTTATAAAAGGTAAAGGGAACATTTGACACAGGTATGCAACTTTAACTGAGTTTTGGCTAGATTTACTTATTTCTTCAAACATAATTGTTGACTTAAGCATCAGAGTACCTTCTGCCACTAGAAAGGCGGTCTTTGGCAGTCTAACATCTGTTTTGCAGGTCAAACTCATAGGAGGAAGATTTTTGGATGCATCAGTTTGGCACCGTCCGTGGGGAACGACGAGTTTAATTTCTAAAAATTAGATCCACATTGACGATGTTCACCAGAATATGATGGACAACCAACAAGTTGTTATAACAAATGACACACCCTATAGATCCCCAACGCGGTGACGATAACAACAACTCTCCTCTTGGCGACGATGTATCACAAGCTGCTCATGAACAACAATCAGCCCAAATCATCGGGCCATCGACACCCGAGAATCAAGACCCACAGCATGCAATAGCCCAACCGAACTCAAGGGAGCGACAAAGTCCCAGTAGAACCCCATTAGGGAAACTTTGAAAATAATGAATCCCTCCAAAACAAGACTCAACAGTGTGACGGAACGCTTGTTGAGATTCCATTCAGAATCGGAGTCACTGATCCCAATGTGTTATACGAATTAGCCAATCTGTCATTCTCCAACGCCCTCATGAAGACTAGCATGCCGAAAAAGTTCACTCCGCCAAAGTTTGAAGTATATGTTGATACTACCGACCCAATTGATCACCTGAGACACTTCCACCACATGATGGCCCTGAAGGAAACCACGGAGTCGATCTTATGCAGAACATTCCCGACCAGCCTCACCTCCACAGCGATGAATTGGTTCAACAACCTACCACTTAGGTCAATAGACTATTTCCCGGCGTTAGCCACCGCTTTATCACCAGATTTATCAAAAGCTAGCAGATGAGGAAAGGACCACACTACCTCCTTCATATCAAGCAAAAGCCCGATGAGACAATACGGGAATACGTCACTCGTTTCACCAATGAACTGACGATGATTGATTGATGTAGCGATGACACAGCCACTGCAACCTTTATCGTTGGACTGAAGAGATGCCTTTTCTTTGATGCCCTTAACTTGGAGCCTACAAAGGCATGGTAATCTTATTGAAAATGGCACAAAAACACATTTCTCTCGAGGAGATGAAAACGACCATAAGGAAAAATAACCAAGAAAAAGAAAGTGATTCGAGGAAACGGGAGAGAAATGAATAAATGAGGCGGGATGATGGACAACGGGAGGATAACATCCATTTGAAGAGACATCAAAATGGCGGAAGAACTGATTCAAACCAACAAGAATCCGAGAAGCTATAATCAGCACGACCCCGACACGAGCAAGTAACAAGCATGATGAAGAAGACATATAAACCATATACAACCTTGAAAACAAGTTGAGCCGATATACTGAAGCACATAGCAAAATGGGATAACATCAACTAACCACTTAGGATGAGAGGAGACCCGGAAGGAAGAGACAAAAACAAATATTGTTCCTTCCATAAGGATCATGGGCACGATACCAAAGACTGCTACAATCTAAAAGACGAAATCGAGCATTGGGTACAGAAAGAACGACTCGACGAGTTCATCGAAATCCCAGATAAACAATTCAAATGGAAGGAAAAAAACAGATACCACTACGGGACCGAAAGAACAACCATGAGAACCAATATACGCCCTACACTGCATGACCGGAAGAAGCAAAACAATCAACTTAACAGAAGAAGCAACCAGGAAAACCTCCCACTCGAGCTGATTTATATCAGAACAAGAGTACTAACGAATCCAGACAAGCCATTTTACAAATGCGTAGAACGTGGGGAAGTTTGCACCAATCAACTAACGCCATTCAAAGACCCTACCGACGGATGCAAGCTTGACCCGAATCACCAACGACAAGATTGACAACAACGGACTCTACCGAACCTCGGTGGCTGACACCAAACACGGAGCCAACATAAGCATGATTTGAAAATTTGGTGCTGATGTGAGCATGATTGGACAATTTGGTGCTGATGTGAGCATGATTGGACAGTTTGGTGTTGACGTAAGCATGATCAGACAGTTTTGTGTTGGCGTAAGCATGATCAGACAGTTTGGCACTGATGTGAACATGATCAGACAAATCAACACTACTCAGCTACCGAATCAATAAGCACCCCGAGTCTGTTAGCCATGACAACATATACGGCGAACGAGGATCGACAACAAGCAGAGAAAGACAAAACAACAAAAACATCAATCTTTAATACGAGGATCGACCTCAAGCAAAGAAAAAAAAAAGCAACAAAAACATCAATCTTTAATACAATAATCGACATCAAGCAAAGGAAGGCAAAACAAACCGTTCTTCAAACCAGCATAAATGCTTCAACAGTTAGGGCTGGTGAAAGCATTCGAAAGGGAATATCAATAAGATTACAAATTAAGAAGCCCCATTTTATGTGTGGGCGACAAAGTAAACACGTAAAAAATTAGCCATATAAACCAATCAAAATACCTAGCAATAAGAAATTAGGACAAAAGTAGGATATGTATAAACTTCTATTTTGATCAACCACGAATTAAAAATTGGACAAACGAGTTAGCTTAACACCAAAAACTTCGAGTCGACTGAGATGTCGAACCAACGAAGTAAAAGTTGGACAAACAAGTCAACTTGACACAAAAACTTCGAGTCGACTGAGACGTCGAGCCAACAAAGTAAAAGTTGGACAAACGAGTCAACTTAACACAACAAACTTCGAATTGACTAAGACATCGAACCAATGAAGTAAGAGTTAGACAAACAAGTCAACTTAACACAAAAGCTTGAGTCGATTGAGACGTCTATCCAATGAAGTAAAAATTGGAGAAACAAGTCAACTTACACAAAAACTTCGACTCGACTAAGACGTCGAACCAACGAAGTAAAAGTTGGACAAACGAGTCAACTTAACATAGCAAACTTCAATGTAAAAGTTGAATAAACGAGTCAACTTAACACAGTAAACTTGAAATCGACCGAGACATCGAGCCAATGAAGTAAAAGTTGGACAAACAAGTCAACTTAACACAAAAACTTTGAGTCGACTGAGACGTCGAACAAACGAAGTAAAAGTTGGACAAATGAGTCAACTTAACACAACAAACTTCGAATCGACTGAGACGTTGAGCGCACGAAATAAAAGTTGGACAAACGAGTCAACTTAACACAGCAAACTTCAAATCGACTGAGACGTCAAGCCAACAAGGTAAAAGTATGAAAAACGAGTCAACTTAACACAGTGAGCTTCGAATTGACTAAGACGACGAGCCAATAAAGTAAAAACTGGACAAGCAAGTCAACTCAACATAGTAAATTTCTAATCGACTGAGACGTAGAGCCAATTAAGTAAAAGTTGGACAAACAAGTCAACTTAACACAAAAACTTTGAGTCTACTGAGACGTCGAGCCAACAAAGTAAAAGTTGGACAAACGAGTCAACTTAACACAACAAACTTCGAATCGACTGAGACGTCGAGCCAACGAAGTAAAAGTTGGAAACAAATGAGTCAACTTAACACAGTAAACTTTGAATTGACTGAGATGTCGAACCAAAGAAGTAAAAACTGGACAAACAAGTCAACTCAACATAATAAACTTTGAGTCGACAGAGACGTCGAGTTAACGAAATAAAAGTCGAACAAACGAGTCAACTTAACACGGTAAACTTCGAATCAACTAAGACGTCGAGCCAATGAAGTAAAACTGGGACAAAAAAGTCAACTCAACACAGTAAACTTCGAGTCGACAATGACGTCGAATTAACGAAGTAAAAGTTGAACGAACAAGTCAGTCTGATACAAAACTTCAAATCAAATGACACATCAAATCAACGAAGTTGAAATTAAAGGAACGAATCGACATGATTCAAGGAATTACGGATCGATCGAATCAACAAGGCAAATGTCAAGATTGAAAGTCAACTTTTTTGGGCGTGAAAGTAGCCATAAAGGAATACGAATTAAATTCTAAGACAACTACAACCGGACTAAAAAAACAAGCAACACACAACAAGTCGACAAGATAAAGTACAGAAACACGCAAAAAATAAACAAAGTTCTTTTCATTATCAATAATACATTGTTACAACCAGAGAAGAAGATGAAGGAGTAGGAGAAGAAATGGAGGCAACTATAGGAACATCAGCTATATAAACGAGAGAAGGCGAATGTCTCTTTTCAGAAGGAAGAAAAAACAATGACTCTTCAACCACTGGGGCAACTTCACCATCATCGTATTCGAAAGCTTGATCAACCAAGTGGTGGTACCCAGATAAATCGCGTCAAGCCCCTCGATATAGTCAAGAAGCTCAACCCGTCCGTCAACAACTCACTTCCAATCTTTGGCTTCAACAATAAGGATCCATGTCCTTGGCAGTAGCGAGTTCATTTTTGGCTGCGACAAGCCATCCCTCAGCGGTGGTAAGCATAACGTAAGTATCTGCCTTGACCTCGTCGAGCGCAGTCGACAACTGTTCCACCCGCCTCTCATCGATATCTCGAATAACAAATTTTTCAATCTCAGGACAAGAAGCTTCATCACAAGCTGCCTTCTCAGTAGATAACTTCTATTCCATATCACGTAGACGAGCATGAACCCCATCCAACCTGGTTTTCAAAGACTCAAGCTCAATAGTAGATTTATCCCGCATATTTTTCGCCTCACTCAACGAAGTTTGAGCAGCCCTAGTAGTTTCTCCAATTTTGTGCATTGCGTTCTCAACACGTCGAATTGGGAAAGAACCCGAGAAAACACCAGTAACATTTCCGCCAACCTCCTATCCAAATAAGCCATTTGATCATGACCAGTTTGATAGATCGAGCCCATCACCCCTGCATAGGCGAGATGATTCACCCTGTCCATTATCTGCTCAAGACCATGATCAAGGTGATCACATGGACCAAGTACGGCCATCAAAGGCCTTTCCACTAAACGCTTGTGCCACTCATTTATCAACCTACACGTACCAACTTGCAATCAAGTCGAGTGAACCAACAAAACTTGCCCTCCCACTTGATACAAATATCTTTTGGGCTAGGCTCAGTCCAACCAACCCGTGGATGAAAAACACGAGTGTAGCACCCCGTAATTTTTGTACTTACTAAATTTTTATATTTTTGTGTGATTGTCTTCATTAAGTTATGGGCATACGTATGAGCTATTTGTTTGTCCATGTGATGTGTAGTTTGTTTATTTAAGAATTAATTTCCTACTTACCTTCCTCTACCGAATATCGGGACGAGATTCTTTTGAGTTGTATATATTGTAATACCCGCCTAATTAAATAAATATAAAAATTTCTTTTGTAAACCCTAATGTTGATGGGTTGCTACTAAATTGTATTTGGGCTTGGTTTTGGGCTTTCATAAACTAAGGATTAGGGTTTTATTTTGTGAAGATTAAGGGCGGACTGCCTTTAGAATTTTAGTGGGGGCGAATAGCCACCCACCATATATAAAAAAACCTTTTTTTTCCCTTAAGCTTTTCTTTTCTCTTTTTCGTTTCCTTCTTCTTAATGGCGGCTGACATTGGCGAGGTGATGAAGATGGGAAGAAAATGGAGGCCGGTGGAGAAAGAGAGCTCGAGGGGGGAAGTAATGGCGTGAAGAGCGACAATGGATTGGCAAGAGATAGGGTTTTCTCTGCGTGGTGGTGATATTGTGTGTGCGAGGGCTGTGGTAGGTTGCGAGGAGAGAACGGGCACAGAGGGGCTGTTGGAAGCTACGATCGGTAGCTTGGGGGTTGTGGAAGGGGTGATCGACGTTGGTTGTAGGGGTTCAGATTGTCAATCGACCTGTTGGCTTGATTGGGGCTGTCGATTTAGATGTTGGGGTGTTGATGATTGACAGTGGAAGAAGAGTGGCGGTCGGCCTGTTGTTCGGGTGATTGAGAAGAAGAAGAAGCATCGTGTGGACGTGGATTGGATGCGCAAATCATTGGTGATTTCATCAAGTGAGTTTTCTTTCCCAAATTTCTTTGATTCTATTGTGTTTGGGTTTTGTTTAGATTCAGATTTGATTATCGAAATCTAAGTAATTTTGCAATCAACTGTCTATTATTCGTGAGGTCGCGTTGTATTGATTTGGTTCAATTACATTGCAAGAAAGAAAGGGAAGAATTGATTGATTATGTCTTCTCTATAATGGATAAGAGTCTGGTTATGTATTTGTGTTGTTAAAACACTAGTGGCAAGCGTGTTCGGTAATACTGATGTGGGTTCTTCATATACGTAAGAACACCATTTCAGTAGAAGTCATTCATTGAAAATTGAAAGAATCTTGTGGGTCTTCCAATATGCAGCATGATTATGATTATTTGTTCTTGAATAATTCAAAAAAAAAAAAAGTTTGGCTACTGTAACTTGAGCTGCAAAACTTATCCTTTGGTGATTTAGACCTTAGATTTTGCTTTTCAATCATGGTGTTGGTAGTGAAGCAAACAGTTGGTGCATCACTAATGAAAGCTAATGTGATATTTGTTTACCATGTCCATTATCATGTTTTCTCTTCTCACATGATTATATGTATGTATATTGTTTTTGAATTTACAATATTTTTATGAGTGATTTGGGTGACTTCGACACTTTAGGTGATGCGACAAAGTTCATATTTCTAAAGATTGCAATTTACTAGGGCTTTCATTGGAGTCATTCGGTTTGATTTAATCCGATTTATGGGTCAGTGATTATTCATGTAGTGACTTTTCTCAAATTTTAAATTTTAAATGTTTCGACTACAGGTTTGATCTAAATGTTTCACCTTTGCTTTTGGTTAAGTGTGGTTTGCCCCAAATTGAAAGATAAACATGGGTTTTGATTGAAAGTTGAAAATAATTGGTGGGGTTTGCCCCAATTTGGATGATAAACAATGGGTTTTGATTAAGTTGAAAAGAATTGGTGGATTTCAGCCAAAAATGAAAATTTTCTTAATTGAATTGATTTATTTTCGATAGGCTGGTTGCATAAATCGTTTATGAATTGAATTTCTTGTTTCTGCTCAGTGGGATTGCCAATTCGCTTGATGATTAGTATTATTGTAATGTACATAACTTTATTGCCTATTGTTTATTAATAAAGTTTAATCGTATAATGACAATATGTATACGATTATTTTAAATGCATTCTAAGTGTGAGCTTCATTTGACGTGTGATACAAGTGACTTGTGCGTGATGTTGTGAAGTGTATAATTTGAGACTTAGTAATCATGAACTGTTATTTGTTTCCCCAGTAGAATGGGTGACCATTGTGGTTGATTTGTTATGGTTGACAAAGCGTCACCGAAAAAAAAGAGTTTTGTAGATTTATTTATTTATTTATTTAATTTGCTCTTTTCCACAACTCCGAAAAAAAAATGGAAAAAAAAAGAGAATTATTTTTGTATACAGACTTGCTTGTATACGTGATATTATTATGGGCATGCAGACTTGCTTGCATATCGGTGCACCGTTCCATGTGAGTTCGGTTGTACGTGTAGATTTAGGAAGAATACTTGCCAGTGATCGAACTTCGGGTGAGATGACATGACACTCGAGGTGGCACCCCACATGGGTCATGTACGCTCCGAGTGGCTTCGATGGCAAGGGAGGCACACTTGGGTGAGGTGTGTTCGGCACATGGAGGATAGTGCGATTGTGGAAAAGAAGCGAGATTTCTTTTTTGTGTATGTGCATGATTACCTTAAAGGAAGAAACTAAATGCTCATTCAACCATCGAATGAGAACTACATGTCTTCCTAAAGGTAGAAAAATGTGTTTTGTTAATATTTCAATAATAGTCTAATATGATTATAAATTGTATTGTTGTTGCATTTATGAGGATTGATAACTCATAAATTTTATTTATTAGTAATAAATAATGCATATTTATTTATTAGGATGATGACACCTTTGCCTCATTGAGGAATTACTTGATGGTGTGGTTGTTTATTGTTTTGTTTATTTTGATGTTGTCATGTGCGGATTTATTGATTTTGGGATGATGATTTCTCACACCAGCTTTATTGCTGACCCAAGTGAGCTTTTGCTTCTTGGGTACATTCCTTTTGGAATGTAGCCGATTAGACTTTCAGGTTTAGAGATTTTGAGCTGCATTACTGGAGTTTCGCTAGTGAGCTAGCCACGCCAGTCCTTTCCGGGTTAGAGTTTTATTTGTTTCAGTAATTTAATAATGTTTAGTTGTTGCTGCTATTTGTTTCTGTTGTTATTAAATTTTCACGTCCCGATTTTTGGGGGAAACGGATAATCCTACGTGGAATTTGGGATTTTCGTTTTCTTCGAAAATCGGGGCGTGACAACGAGGATCCAAAAGCATTGAGGAACCACCCCCAACAACCTAAAGGGCGGAAGGAATAACAGTGACAACAAAAAAATCGCTTTTAGCCTTCCGTCAAGAAGCAGTCGTAGCAGGAGCTGGACTAGCAATAACGGCGATAACAGAAGAATCCAGGTGAATAGGAGAAGGAACTAAGAACCCGACCGCATCGTTGAAGTCAATAGAAGGAAAAGGAGGAAAGTGAACCTCAAAACTCTGACCACCAGCAACAACAACATTAAATACAAGGTAATGACGAAATTGAAAGATAAACTGTCACGAAGTTAGTGGACACATCAGTATACCTACTAACTAAGGGGGGAATAGCTGATGATACATCAAAATAGACTGATCATCATGGCCATACACGTGGCAGAGAACGTCAATCGCAAGGAGACAATGTCTCATCTATTGGGCCAACTCGTAAAACCCAAGAAGAATAAAGCCAACCACATAGGCCCAGACAATGCCCACTATAAGAAGATACAATCAAAGGCTGAATCTAGGCCTGAACAAATCAAAGCCCGAATTCGGGCCCAACACAAGTTCTCTCATAAAGAAGAGGAACATTGCACCAAAAAGAGTCATGGAGGGAATTACGCCTCCATGGACGCATCTCCATCAAAGAGGAGACTGTTACGAGAAACATCTCATTTCGTTGCACCTCACATGCTTAAGTCACGTAGAAAAATTAACCACGTCCATTATAAAAGGTAAAGGGAACATTCGACAAATGTATGCAACTTTAACTGAGTTTTGTCCAGATTTACTTTATTTTTCAAACAGAGTTGCTGACTTAAGCACCAGAGCGCTTTCAGCCACCATAAAGGTGGTCCTTGGTAGTGTAATATCTGTTTTGCAGATCAAACTCACAGAAGGACGATTTTTGGACGTATCAAAGGTAATAAAAATTATCTCTAATGCAAGCGTCGGGCTGCCAACGTTAGATGTAGTGCATATACCCTGAATGTAAGCGCCAAGCTTAATGCATACATCTTGAATGTAAGCTTTAGGCTTCCCACATTAGATGTGATGCAAATATGGTGAAATAAAGCAAGTTTATTCAGGAACTGCAATAATAAATGGTGGGCACTTTTGAAGCATTCAAGAAATTTCCTAGGTCCAACTATAGTAGACACCTTGAGTGTCTTAAAGGCTAGTGTTGAGAAATTAAGCGGACTTGTCAGTAGTGGCACTATCAATTAAACATATATGATTGTCAATCATTTGATGTTTATAGACTATATTGTTAAAGAAAATGTATGTAGTAACAAATCAAATTAACCAAAATATGATATATTGCATATGTTGCTTAAGTAGTAACAATGGAGTTCATAAAGATAGTTTTGTCTTAGAGAGTTTTTTTGTTGTTGTAGTTCTTGGCTTTAGATTTTTGCTTGGTAGAGAAGTGCATGTACTACTTTCCAACATTTTGATTGAAGTAATATCTATTTTTGTTTCTCTTTCTCCTTTAACTTTTAGTTTATTCTCACTATTCATGGAGAGTTAATCTCCCCTCCCAAAGGGAAGAGATTGAGCCCCTTGAAAATATAATGATAGTTAGATTGTGTTTCCTTTATGAAGTAAAGTAGAACAATGAATTCTAAGAAGTACTTCGAAAGAAGGCTTCATTTGTTAAATGGATAATGATTTTGATTCGAAAGAATAAATTATTTTCATGTCTTTTAGGATTTTTTCGATGAAAAATATAATTAAAATCCAATGATGTTTTAGAAATAAAACAATGGATTTGGTTAAAGTTTGAAGAAAATGAAAAGACTTTACTTTTTTAAGCCCACAACTCAAGTCATGTTGGTTGAAAAACCAAGTGATTTGAGTATTTTGGGAGAAATTGAAATTACATTCTACAATCATTATGTTGGAAGGGGGTGATTCTCATACCCTTGATATTTCTCTATATTCATTTTTGTTACAAGTTATTATTTTATTTTGAAATCATATCATCTCTCAACATCTCACCATAATTATTTTGCTCTTCTCTTTATTCTTTAAATTGAAAGTCAAATATTGTCTTCTAATTCAAGTGAAGTAGTCGATAAACCCTACTTCCGCTATGCATTATTGAAGTATATTGTAGGTTGAAGGAAAAAATAAACAAAAAGATTAATATTTCTTTGATTGATGTCGAAAATTATGCAGCGACATTAATGTCGATTTTTGGCATCAATCAAATGGCATCGTTGCACATCACTAGGTGAAGAAAGGCATTCGAGATACAACTTTGGAGACAATAGAAAAGATTTTTATTTTCTTTAATTATTTTCTCATCTTCATGCATTTTTTGGGTAATTTTCAGCATATAACAGAAACAACACAGCAACAAATGGCTCAAATAGTGTCTATTTAACGTGATAATTTTACAGAAAATTCGGTGACACTCCCCTGAATTTTTATAATTTTTTTAGGTCAGTTGCCTGTTGAACAAATTTGTTTAGAAAAATGGGTGATAAAGCTGCGAAATTGCCTAAGACTTGCTTGAAGACTTTTTATTTTTTATTTTTTTATTTGTAGTTTCTAGTGAGGACGAGAGTTTATTCTTTAATATGTCTCGAATGGTCGAGTGAAACTTGTAATAGTTAGGCATTACTTTAGTATTAGGTTGATTGCTAGTTTTAGGTTAAAATTAATTCACTTTCAAAAAAAAAAAACAAACAAAAAAATAATTCTAACTTCTTGACCAAGACCATTCAACATTTTTACATATATAATTGCTTGAAAAAAATTTCAAGGACATGTGTACTAAAAAGAGAAAAACGGAAGTACCTGAAACTGCAAGCGATGCTACATTGCTTATTCAACAAACTGGAGTAGTTAAGTATAGGGATCCAAGAACCCTCTACTGTACCGTGTTTTATTGGGAAAGACTTTGAAGGTCGTGCCTTGATTGACTCAGGAGCGAGTGTGGATCTCTTACTTTATCATATATATATTTAGAACTTGGGCTGAAGGAGATGCAACCAACAAAGGTAGTTATTAAGCTAGCAGATGAGTCAAAACGATACCCCAGATAAATAGTTTTGGATGTAATTGTCCAAGTTGCAGATTTCTATTATCCAGTTGATTTCATCATCCTAGACAGTAGCTCGAGCCCAAATAATAAAATTCCTGTCATCTTAGGGCGACCCTTCTTAGCAACTGCAGATGCCAACATCAACTGTAAAATCAATAGCGTGTCTATTTCCTTTGGGAACCTTAAAGCTGAATTGAATATTTTTAAAACCTTGCAAAGGAGAGATGATCTCGATATGATTGAGGAAGAAGAAGAAGAAGAAGTGTGTATGATTCAATCTTTTGAGTCTATTGCTCAGTCGTCGCCAGATGACGTATTGTTCCGTTGTCTCTCACACTTTGGTATGAACCTAGATATGGACGAGGCTATTGAATAAGTCAACAGTATGTTGGATAATGTGCCCATAATGCATATACCTGAATCAAAGCCATTATCACTTTATCAATATGAGGAATAGTTGTATTCCTCATCTTCCTTCATAGAATAATCACAAGAGAGTGACTCATCCAGAAGCACTCAGAAATCACTAGAACTTAAGCCTTTACCAAATGAATTGAGATATGCATTTCTTGGTCCTAAGGAGAGTTATCCAATGATTATTGTCTCAGATCTCACTTAGGAACATAGTGACAAGTTGTTGGAAGTTCTTAAAGCTATCAAGTCAGCCATTGCTTGAAATATTCATGACATTAATGGTGTTGACCCTATTGTCTGTGAGCATCATATTTATTCAGAAAATGAAACCAAAACCTCCAAAGAGCCCCAGCGACGTCTAAATCCCATTTTGAAAGACGTCGTAAAAGAAGAAGTGTTGAAACTCGTGCATGCAAACATCATCTATGCTATCTCTGATAGCCAATAGGTTAGCTCAGTCCATGTGGTTCCTAAAAAGTCAAGAATTACCTTTGTCGAAAATGAGAACAATGAACTTGTGCCATAAATAGTGAAAAAGGGTTGGAGAGTATGCATTGATTATCGTAAGCTGAACTCTAATTCTCGAAATGATCACTTTCCCCTTCCCTTTATTGATTAGATGCTTAAGAGGCTAGTAGGCCATCCTTACTATTGTTTCTTGGATGGATATTCTGGGTACAATCAAATCCCTATTGCACAGGAAGATCAAGAGAAAACCACATTCACTTGTTCTTTTGGTACCTATGCTTATCGTCGCATGCCTTTTGGGCTCTGCAATGCACCCACAACATTGCAAAGATGCATTTGAGTGATATGGTGGAAAAATTTCTTGAGATCTTTATGGATGATTTTTCAGTATTCGGCTCATCTTTTGACCAATGCCTACATCACCTCTCACTTGTCTTAGAGCAATGCGAAAAAAAATGTATTGTTCTAAATTGGGGAAAATGTCACTTCATGGTGAAGAAGGGCATTGTTCTTGGGCACGTTGTCTCTCCGAAAGGCATTGAAGTGGACAAAGCTAAGATTGATATCATTTAATCTCTTCCGATTCAAAAATTTGTTAAAGATGTGCGATATTTCTTAGGGCATGCTGGATTTTATTGTCGTTTCATTACAGATTTCTCGAAGATTGCACACCCTTTGAGCAGTCTCTTAGCCAAGGATGTTCCCTTTCTTTTTTACGACAAGCGCATATTGCGTTTCTGCATCTTAAATCTGAACTAGTCTCAGCTCCTATCATCCGAGCTCCTGATTGGGCGCTACCTTTTGAGATTATGTGTGATGCCTCTGACTACGCTGTAAGTGAAGTTTTGGGTCAAAAAGTTAACAAACTTCTTCATGTCATCTACTATGCTAGCAAAACTCTAAATGAGACTCAACTCAATTACTCGACCACGGAGAAAGAGATGTTAGCCATTGTTTATGCATTAGATAAATTTTGTTCCTATCTCATTGGAGTTGAAGTCATTGTGTACACTGATCATGCAACCCTTAGATACCTTCTCAACAAGAAGGACACCAAACCTCATCTGATCCAATGGGTCCTTTTCCTTCAAGAATTTGATCTTGAAATACGAGATAAGTCAGGTACAGAAAATGCGGTCGCCGACCACTTGTCTAGGCTAACATTACAATCATCTACTAGTATCTTTCCCATTCAAGAGGACTTCCCAGATGAACAACTTCTCTTGGTAGAGAAAGAGCTTCCTTGGTATGCCGACATTGTCAATTTTTTAGCAACTGGGGAGCTCCCTTCACACTGGTCTAAGCAAGATCGTGACAAGTTTTTGTCTATGGTCAAGTATTATTCTTGAGATGAGTCATATTTGTACAAATACTGCCCTGACCAACTTATCAGAAGATGTATTCCAGAAGTTGAACAGTTGAGCATTTTCTCCTTTTGCCATGATCAAGCCTGTGGTGGGCATTTCAGCTCTAAGAAAACCGTGGAGAAGGTTCTCCAATCAAGTTTTTATTCGGCTACCCTTTTTCGAGATGCCCACGTGTAATGTAAAGCCTGTCACCGATGTCAATAACTTGGGAGAATAACTCATCGACACACGATGCCTCTGAATCCTATTCTAGTGGTTTAAGTTTTATATGTTTGGGGCATCGATTTTATGGGACCGTTTCCATCCTCCCATGGGCATCAATACATCCTTCTTGCAGTGGAGTATGTTTCTAAATGGATAGAGGCCATTGCCACTAAGACCAATGATCACAAAATTGTTGTTTCATTCATAAGGAAGTTTATCTTTAGTAGATTTGCCACTCCCAAAGGTATCATTAGTGATGGGGGTAAGCATTTCTGTAACCGTGTCTTTGAGCATGTAGTTTAAAAGTATGGGGTTACTCACAAAGTTTCCTTTTTCTACCATCCTCGAACAAGCGATCAAGTTGAAGTCTCAAATCGTCAAATTAAGAACATCCTCGAAAAGACTATCAATCCAAATCGGAAAGATTGATCTTTATGCATTTTAGATGCCTTATGGGCATACCGAACTGCATTCAAAACCCCTTTAGGGATGTCTCCCTATAGACTGGTCTTTGGTAAACCTTGTCACCTCCATGTCGAACTCCAACATAAAGCTTATTGGGCTACAAAGAGTCTAAACTTTGACCTCGATATGGCTGGTCAACAAAGGAAGCTTCAGCTTGATGAGCCAGAAGAATTGAGGTATGATGTTTATGACTTATCCAATAACTACAAAAATAAAATGAAATGGATACATGACAAAAGCATCATGAGAAAAGAGTTTCATCTTGGTCAGCGAGTCCTACTCTACAACTCTCATCTTTACCTCTTTCCAGGTAAGTTAAAAACTCGTTGGTCTGGTACATTCATTGCTCATGATGTTAAAGACCTACAAATGTTAATCTCTTTCAAGTAAATGGACAACGACTGAAGCCATATCATGAACTTCCCACAAGGTCAGTGGAAACCATTCAGTTGATTGATCCTAACTATGAGGATTAGTCGCGTCCACCAATTCCTACTCCACTAAGCCTGTTTGACTTTAAACTTAGCGCTACTGGGAGGTAGCCCAGTCCGTTTATGCATTCATTCATTCATAAATAAATAAAAATAAAAACTAATAATACTGCCAATGCTTATTTGGGGTGATGTATTTTTAATAATGCATCACCCCCACCAACTCACTCTTTTTTATTGCAAGGACAGTACAGATGTTCAACAAATCACCTGAGGTAATAAGTTCTAATTTTTATTTCTCACTTTTCATTTCATTTGTTTAATACTGGGAACAATGTTCTATTTGTTTAGGGGTGGGGAGATTTATCAAAATTCATACCTCTTTTGAATATCTTTTTCTAAAAAAAAAAAAGTAATAATAAAAGGTGTGGTATTCTAGCTATGATGAGATTGAATTACTTGATTCATTACATTTAGGCAAAGAGATGTTGAGAGTTTATTACTAGAGTAAACATTATATTTGAGCATTCAGGAACAAATAAATTTTTGCATAATGACCACAGATGTAGTTTGAAATACATAAGTAACTTTCTGAGAATCTAGAGGAATAATAGTGGAGACTTTAACCTTGTGAGCTATCAGACCTTTCATTTTATTCAAAGAGTTTTTACACAACTCTGAGTCATATGATGACTTAAAATTTTATTGGACTAAAGTCATATGGAGACTTTAACTTGTTGTGAAGTCTCATTATTCTTCTTTTTGGTTGATCACTGAGGATGATATTTTTTTCGAGTTAAGAAAAACATAGGTCTTGTAGTCTATTTTAGACTTATAACCATTACCAAACCTTAGAAGGTAAATTAGGCATCTCTTGTCCATCTGAACATTCTCAAAACTATCTTGCTAAACATTCCATCTAATACCAATGTGAGCCTTTGTTTCTTGGGTTATTAGATATATATAAAAAAAAAAAAAAAAAACTCCACTTTCCCATTTATGTTTCTGAAAAATGTTAGGAAGTTTTATGAAAAAAAATGGGAGTGCAAAGTGAAAATTTAAAGTCCAAGGCATTTCAGAGGAAAAAAGTTGTGAAAAAAAGGCTCTGAAGAAGGGAAACAAATAAAAAAAGTGGTTGTAAAGAAAGGAAAATAAAATGAAGTGATTGATGAGTTCCCTATTAAGCTATTTGAGGACCCTACATTTTCAGAAACATCTCTTTACTTACCATCTACCCCACTCTTCCACATAAAAATAAATAAATAAATAAAATCAAGCCAGATTCATTTTTATTTTAGATAAGTCTTAATTAACCCTTTGGTAAGGTATGGTAAGAAGTGGAGAATAGATGAGAATGCGCTATGGTAGGTAACTCGACATTCTTGCAAGTAATCAACATTCCTTCCATGAGACTATTATTCTCTTTCATGTCCGTTTATTCTTATGAGCATGTGAGAAGTTTGAATTTTCGCTTTACTATTTTCCTCATATACAAAAGAGAAAATATTTTAACCAAACTTAGAGTGATCATTTCAGAGAGATTAATTGGTGAATTTTGAAGTCAAAACGGCTATCCCAAGAGTGGATTAGGATGTATATTACTTTGACACGAAAAGTTGCATTTGTTGGTTATTCACACACACACACACACCTTGTTCCAAAGTTGCTCACTTGTAATGTGCATTTTAGTAACTAGTTACATATGTCTCTTGTCTTCTATGTGGTTGAATAACAAGAATAATCCCTGAGAAAAATAGGGCACACATCAATTTTGTTTCAAATAAAAAAAATGTTTGTGGGTGTCATCCTGGATAACCCTCAGGATGCTAAAACTCATCTTTAATGTCATGTTAGAGGTTAAAGGTGTTGTTGCATATTGTAAATGTAATCGAGTCATACCAGCGAAAGTGACATTGATTTCTTTGATAAGTTTAGGACGAATAAAAATATTTGGTTTTGTGTTCTTATCTTTATTTCGTTGTTCTCTTCTAGAGGACTAGCAAAAGGTTGTTTGGGGGTGGTGTGATAAGCACCAAAAATATCGAGTTTTACACCCCTAAATATGCAATTGTTAAGTCCAATTATCCATTAAAAATATTTCATTGCGTATATTTTGTGGATTTTGTAGGAATTCAAGCAAAAATCTCAAAATCATGCATAAAGTGGCACTGAGGCTAAATTCAACAACTAGAAGACCCAATGGGAGTTCAAATGAATTCATAAGGACTAAAGAATTTTAATCCCAAGACCCATGAAGCCAAGCCCACAAAGCATCAACAACTACGAATCTCGAGGAAATCAACATAAAGATTTGGACGTCCACATGGCCAACTTTATCATAAAAAAAATCTTTACAAGACATGTTTCCTTATTCAACTCCAACATATTTCCTTGTTTCACTCAACCATGTTTCCTTGTTTCACTCAACTATGTTTCTTTATTTCACTCAAACCATTTTACCTTTAAAAACCCCATACATGGAGTTCATAAAGATAGTTTGTCTTAGAGAGTTTTTTTGTTGTTGTAGTTCTTAGCTTTAGATTTTTACTTGGTAGAGAAGTGCATGTACTACTTTCCAACATTTTGATTGAAGTAAGTTCTATTTTTGTTTCTCTTTCTCTTTTACTGTTAGTTTATTCTCACTATTCATGGGGAGCTAATCTCCCCTCTCAAGGGGAAGAAATTGAGGCCCATGAAAATATATCGATAGTTAGATTGTGTTTCATTTATGAAGTAAAGTAGAACAATGAATTGTAAGAAGCACTTCAAAAGAAGGCTTCATTTGTTAAGTGAATAATGATTTTGATTCGAAAGAATAAATTTTCATGTCTTTTTGGATTTTTCCAATGAAAAACATAATCAAAATCCAATGATGTTTTAGAAATAAAACAATGAATTTGGTTAAAGTTTGAGGAAAATGAAAAGACTTTTACTTTTTAATCCCACAACTCAAGTCATGTAGGTTGAAAAACCATGTGATTTGAGTATTTTGGGAGAAATTGAAATTACATTCTACAATCATTATGTTGGAATGGGGTGATTCTCGTACCCTTGAGATTTCTCTATATTCATTTTTGTTATAAGTTATTATTTTGTTTTGGAGTCATATCTGAGACATCTCACTTACTTAGTTTTTCTCTTTATTCTTTAAATTAAAAGTCAATTATTGTCTTCTAATTCAAGTGAAGTAGTCAATAACCCATACTTCTACTATGCACTATTGAAGTATATTGTAAGTTGAAGGAAAAAATAAATAAAAAGATAAATATTTCTTTGATTGATATCGAAAATCATGCAAGAACATTAATGTCGGCTTTTTACATAAATCAATATACATGAATGAGATGATCAAAATATTTTGTTTTGAAACTAATAAAACTTCATATTTGAATCACACATATTATTAACTTATTTAATGTATGGTGATGCTAAAAATCATAATATTTGAAGATGTCTACTTCCGAGAAAGCAACAAAGTCTATAACTATTGAAGAAACAAAATCTATTAAGCAAACATATGTTAATCATGGGTTCACGCCAAAAAATATATAGTATGTATGAATACGAGATACAAAACTCGTTGAATACCCAATCAAATATGTTTAGTTGCAAAATAGTTGATCACAATAAAAAAAATCTACAACACACCAATATGAGTGCTAGTATGAGATGTGAAGATTACATCAATATCAAATTAATATATGTGAGTTCAAACAATATAATTTAATTCATAACATTTAGCCCTAAACTAAAGCTTTTATAACTTCAGGTTCTATGTCCACACATTGAAACTTTGTCTAAATCCAAACATTATGATAAGCAAATATCAAATTCAATTTAAGTTTAAAGAGTAACTAAATGATTATATGTCCAAGTCTAAGCCCATTCGAGGCCCATTATTAACTAATCATAATTCAAGCCCCGTGATTCAATTATAAGTTCATAAATATAATATCAAAATATACAAATAGGGCTAAAACTTAACTCATCCATTAGGCCGGTTTTATCTCATGACCAAACGCAACCCAAATTTGAAATGAGTTGAGCTTTAAACATTATATTAAAATTGGGTTGGGCTTTCGAGCTCAGGTTTGGTCCACCCATGTAAGCCCAAAAGTGTATCTCCAAGAAGAACCTCGTGGGTCATAGATTCTGAACCAACAAGGTAACACATATCAATAAATAAAAAAATCGAATACCATTTTATGAAAACCAAATTGGTTAAATCAATCAGTCATTTATCCAAAAACTCATCGTATTATACTAAGATGGGTACATAAAAAATACAAAAGAAAACTATCATAGCATGAAAAACATTCAATTAAGTAGTATAGGGTCTCACATTGATACTAGCTACAAAAACATATAAGAGTTGATAGACAATACTCTAATACATAAATCATTTAGTAAGGGTATGATTGTGTTTATATACTCAAACATGTGACAAGTGTATGACACCTAGATCATGTTAGTAGGCATAGAACCATAAAAACACACCTTCATTTGTTTACTAAAATATTTGAACCTCTAACTCAAGGGGGGTGTGTGTGATGAGGGGTCTAGGATTTAATTAAAGTTTGAATTAAAAGCAGGAAACGTGGCCATGGAAACAATTAATTTTTTATTTTTTGTGAGGCAATATCTACTAAATGTAATATATATCATGAAAACATTCACATTAAAATTCAGAAAAATATAAGTTATTGTTTGACTTATTTACCTCTCAAAAGAGTTTGGAAGAACGAAGGCAAAGAAAATTATCCGAGCAGAGTTTTGTGATAACATGTTGAAAACCCTAAAGCAAATATATTGCCAATCTGCTATTTACTATTGAATCATTTCTCATTCATCCCCTCTTATACAATCCTCTCTGTAACATCTTATTCTCATTCATTTTTAGTTGCAAGGATTACATATTCTCGTACAAAGAGATACCTATTTTAGGCAAAAGAGAAAGCCCATCTAATGACAACTGAGATTGTCTAGGTAGCAGGCTTTAAAACCATTTTTTGGTCAGGCTTGAGTTTTTTTTACACTTTTAATCATTTTCTTTAAAACACAACTACAAACATTATCTATAGAAGGGATAGAAGTGTAAAAATCTCAAAACCTGACCAAAAAGTGACTATAAAACTTGGCTGCCTAGAATTAGGGAATGACAACTAGCCTCCACATGATGCCACCTCAACATGAAATGGACATCCACGCTGTTCCAATACATAATTCACGCCTTATCCCATATTACAGGTAATTTTTCCAAATAGATTGAGGCTCTTAGCTAGCTTTCCAAGCGAAGGTGTGGAAAGTGTGGCGGTGTGCAATGATTCTCGAGGGGGCGCACATAGCAGCTCCATAAACATGAGTCAAACAAACAGTACCCCTACCAAAGTCTTACAGGGGGGTATTCAATCATGGATTTTAATAGAGTCTGAAAGACTTTAAATCTCATGGATTTTAAAATATTTCAAAGGAGTTTACAAAATCCACTGAACTTTGATGTATTTTAAGTGACTGGATTTTGTGGAATTTACAGAATCCACTGGATTTTAATGGATTTTTATTATTGGATTTTGGCAGCATTGATGTTTGTACTCTACTCTTCCTTTTGAACAAAAAATGTTGAATCTTCTCTAAAACAAAGCAATCCAAATCATGTACATTTCATAATGGCTTCTTTCCAGTGGTAATCTACATGATATCCATGATACTTTCCTTGTTAAAAATGTTATCCAAAATGATTTGGCTAATTCAGAAACATTTCATCATTATACACCACAAGACCTAAATAAGAAGAAAATCAAATATTGTAACACTGTAATGGATCGCAAAATAAACATTTCCAAGTCATATATTCAACAAAAAGAAGAAACTTGAATCAATATATGAGTCAATTAATGGCCCGAACTTGACAATCTGGGAATGAATCTGCTGACCTTTTCTTACATCAAGCAGTGTAGAACAAGCTTTGAGTACAAAAGGGAAGGTAAACTTATCAGGTAAGGTGCCTGAATGAATCATTTTAGAATACCAAGTTAAGGCATTATGGGGTTGTTTGGTTTGTGAGTATCCTCTGATGATCAAATTCCACATGAAGTTTGTTGGGTTGCTCATTTGGTTGAGGATGGAACAAGAGTAACTTGTGTCACCACAATCATGGATCGAACAAAAGGCAACAAGCTTGTCCATCATGAAAGTGTTGCGATCCAGTGCCAGTTTGATCATTTGGGCATGGATTTGTTGGAGTTGAAACATGCTGGTGATGTTGTCCAGCATTGTGAAGATTTTGGAACAACAACCCCTTGTGTCATCAACTCCACTGCCTCCTTCACCTTCCCCTCTTTGCACAAACTCACCAAGTCGACATTTTGATGTGGTGGGGGTGGATGAACAGCTACAGCAGTGTTTGGGGGTTTGAGAATTCCACTGATTAGGATTTGGGGTTGGATTTCCCCTCTGTGGGTACCCTTGATTTGGATTTCCTCGCTGTGGGTACCCCTGGTTTTGCAAACCCCATTGTTGATTAGGGTTAGGGTTTCGTCCATACCCTTGATTTTGGCTTCGATTTTGGTGCTCCCATTGATTGGGGTTATGGTTGTTGACACGCTGAGGAGGAAAAGACCCATCTTGATTCAAAGCTCTGGGTTCTTTGTTGTAAGGTGGTGGTGGTCTTTGTTGTTGATACTCATTGTTAGTGACAGCGTAAGTGGTGAGAACATCATCATCTCTGTATCATCGTCTGAATCAAGAGCTGGTCGTGAGGTGTTGAACCCAACAGCTTGATTGATGTCTCAGATCCGTGGCCGAAAACGGAGATCTCTTTGAGGTAGAACATCATCATCTCTGTATCATCGTCTTGCTATTCAATGGAAGAAATCCAAAAACCCTAGTTCTTGTTTGTTTGTTTGTTTGTGTTCAAGAGCGTGAAAAAATCCAAAGGGAGAAAGGGAGGAGATAAATTGAAATCCGAGGGTAAGAGGCCGGATTTGGAAAGGACTTTGATATTTATATCTTTCACAAATAAATCCTTCAAAGTCCTTCAAAGTCCATCAAGTCAACAAATCCATTAAAATCCCCTATTGTTTGAATACCCCTAGATTTCATTGTATTGTTTAAAATTCATGATTGAATACCCCATGATTTTAATGGATTATAAAACAATCATTTAAAATCTATATTTGAATACCCCTAGATTTCATTGTATTGTTTTAAATCCTTAATTGAATACCCCTATATTTTAATGGACTTTAAAATCTTTCAGAATCTATTAAAATACATGATTGAATACCCCCCCTTAAAAACAGTAGAAAAAAAATTGGACCAGTTCGTAGCAAGAAGAAGAAGACATGACCAACAATCCCTCTCAACTCCTTCCATCAGGTAAACTCTCCCATTCGCTCAGTTTTTTTTTTCCTCGTTCTCCATCTCTCTATATTGTGCTTGTTTTACGAACAAGAAATTAAAGAAGCTAAAAATTGTAGTGGGGTTTGGTTTGGTTTGCAGAGTTGATCGATCGGTGCATAGGTTCGAAGATATGGGTGATAATGAAGGGTGACAAGGAGCTCGTCGGTACTCTAAAGGGCTTTGATGTCTATGTTAACATGGTTCTCGAAGACGTCACTGAATAGTAACACTCCCCATCTCTCTGCCCTATTTTTTTTTTTTTTTTTTTACTTATATTAGGGTTTTTCAAATTAATTAAGGTTAGTGGGAACCAAATAGTATTAACTTCTAGAATTTTGAAAACCATAATCAAGAATGGAAAAGCTCTTTTTAACTGCGAGTTGTTCAACTTAGATTTTGGTTCCCAAAGTACAATGTGATGAACACGGGGCAGTTGTCAAATGATCTCTTGACTCCCTTAACTTGTTTAATTTCGAGGTCACTAACTCCTATTGAATTAAAGTACGCAAAAGTGTTCAAGGGATTAGACGGAGGAGGCGAACTAGTGATTCCTATTTTATCGAAAGGCACAATACCTCGTTTTATCTCTCTTCGGGGAGGTCTCAAGTGATGAATTGAAGAATTAATCTGCCAAAACTGACATTTATTAGCATGGGGATGGTAGTATGAGTTATGAATCTAAACTGTGAAATTCAGTCCCTTCCATGCTGGTATCTTTACCTTCCTTTAGGTGCCAAGTGCATTAGTAGGAGCTACTTGAATTCTATTATTGCCAAGGCTATGGGTAAGCAAGGATTGTGATTTCGTTTTTCGAGTTAATTTCGGTTCATGATTTTAAGAAAATATTTCGGTGTGTAAAGAAAAAATGTAAAAATTTCGAGGATAGACATACTTGAATTCTATTATTGTGGGTAGACATACTTGTGGGTAGGTGGTTGAAGACATACTTGAATTCTATTATTGGCCCCGACCAAGGGGCTTTTGTAACTTTTGTTAAGGATAGACGGATCCTAGATGGAGGAATGGTGGCTAATGAGTTGGTAGATTCGAGGTTGAGAAGCGAAGACCCATGGTTGTTGTGTAAGATTGATTTTGAGATAGATCATGTGAATTGGGATTTTCTTTTGTGGTGTATGAGTAAGATGAGATTTTGGGAAAGGTGGATGAGGTGGGTCAAGAGATGCATGGCAACTATTCACAATCCCCTATTTGAAAAAAATAAAATAATAACAATCGGATTGTATGTGAGAGAATTTATGGAATAAAGATATTTATTTAGATTTATTCACATTTAATTTACCATTATTGATACACACATCATTATTATAATTAATATAGAACGGTAGCGAGAATCGAACCCGCGTCGTTAGCTTGGAAGGCTAGGGATTATAGTCTATGTCAATTCATCATTGTTGATGTCTCTAATTCAAAACCGAACATGAAACTTTTATTTCATTCGGCTTCTTTATGGAAATTGATATGGAAAGATGGGTGGATTCCCAAAATTAAGCAAAAACAAGTGTATGTCTGTGTGGACAGTTAAAACTTTAAAGAAGATGAATATTTTACTTTGCGAAAATGACATTGAAGATACAACAATGAGTTGCAAAGTCTTTGAAGGAAAGTTCTTAAAGCCAAATAAAATGGAGGTGGAAATGGATGATACAACAATGAGTTGCAAAGTCTTTGGAGAAAAGTTCTTAAAGCCAAATAAAATGGAGGTGGAAATGGATGACTTCCTAGTCATCCTTCGGGGCCCTATGGTACAAGTTTATGGAAATTTAAATATAATGTGGGGCCTCGTTTCCTTTAATGGTATAACATGTCCTTGGGTGGGAGACAAAATTATATTTTGACGTGTCGGATAATGGCTTTCAATGATGCTTGTTTGAAGCTATTATGTGTTTTTAGTTGATGTGAGAAAGGTACAAATTGGAAGCTTGATTTGATGACATCAGCTAATGATGACATGGTTGAGGAAATGGTCTAAGAGTGGGTCCTTTTCAGTTTCTTCTACTATTTCTCGATGGATGAAAGGTCCCCTAAGAGCTAGGGACAACTTATGGGAAATGTGTCCCAACTTATTATTTGTTTTCCTTGTACCCCAACTACTATCACATTGCCGCTTGGGATGTCTCGGCCAGGGTATGGAAGTAGAGTTAGGCATGGATGGGATGGAGACTTGCGACCATCTTCATCCTCATTGTGATTTGAAAGTGCCATTTGGTTTCACTTTATCCGAGTTTGTGGGGTCAATTGGGTGTTGTCACTATACATTTTGAGTGGGTAACAGTTTTGGACAGTTATATGATTGGAAGTTTCCAAGTCCACTCTAAAGGTAGAAGCAGAGAGGTATGAAGTTTTTTTTTTTTCCCTCCACATGCGATTATAATGGACTTTTGGCAAGAAAAGAGCAAAAGGGTGTTTGAGCTATCTTCCTCAAATAGGGACCACATTCTGATTGATGTTAAGGATTTCTTGTGGTACATGCGCATGCAGTTTTTTCCATTGTTCTCTCAGCATGCACATTCAAGATTTCCTTAATTTGGGAACATTTTTTTAGGGTCATTGTAATTTGAGCCTTGGGTGCTTTTGGTCTTGTATAATATATTTATTTTCTTCAATAAATTCTCTATTTCAAAGAGAAAAAAAAAATTACCTCATCTCTCCCAACGGTTCAAAGTTGTGGATAAAGCAAGTTGTTTCTTTGTGTGAACTCATGCAAGATAGGACCTTTACTTTAGAAAGGTTTATTGAAAGCGAATTTCAGCTTGATGATAAGTGTATCTTGTGTCAATGAAAAATAATCAATTTAATCATGTACTGCTGACCCGTCCCGTTCCAAATAATATTTAGGCCCATTTTCTGATGGAGTTTTGAATTAATAAGCAGAATTTGACATGTAAAAATGAATGACTTAAAGATTGGAATGCAGAGATCCTAAGTTTTGAGTGTAGCATGAATATGGTATAAGAAATATGGCCCAATTGGACCGACGGGGAGAATGTTGGAAATGTGTGGTCCAATTGGACCATATGGACCAATGGGTTTTGCATCATGGATTTGGGTATTGTGTCATATCGAACCACACATTTCCAACATCCTCCCACTTGGTCCAATTGGGTCATATTTCTTATATACGACACAAATTTCCTTATAAGGTTGTGGATTCTCTTAACAATAAAATAAATAAATGAAACCGAAAAAACTTTTAAGAGAGAACATGAACATACAAATCACTTAATCATGCAGTTTAAGTCTATCCATGCTATTGGGCTGATATAGCAAAGATCACCGATAACCTCTCTTTAGAGAATTATATGTTTTGGTGCGGTTCATTCATTTTGAAGTAGCTATGTTGTTGAATTATTTTCCTTGTTGGTTATCAACGTTGTTTTTTAGAAGATCAAAATTTATTCACTGAATAGAGGGATTATATACAAAGGCAGTGCACAGACGGATCAGGCCAAGTAAACCATATTAACTGCACTGAATAGAGGGGATTATAATACAAAGGCAGTGTTAGTTGGAGTTTCTTGGACTATATCCTCGTGAGAATGGAGTTCTGTTTTAGATGATGTGGCTTATTTTTCTATTAGCATCAGTTGAAAGACTCAGAACTAGAGGAATTTGAGAGTGCGACGCTTCACATTGATTTTCACCGTTATTGGTGAGGCTCTGGTGGGGATAAGTATAAAAACTCAAGAGTTTGGTACGGTTGATGGATGCAAATGTCCAAGTTGTTAATGCAGCGAAAAATCATCGATTAATCGCAATTCGGGGTTTGACTGAACCGAACTGGGAGAAATCGGTTGACGCGTTGATTTATCGCTATGTTGGAAAGTTAAGTTGTTTGTAGTGATATAAGTGATGCAACCTGCAAAATTAAATTCATTTGATTAATTACTAAAGTAATATATGACTATGATTAATTAGTAAAGTTATATAATTACAAATTTACACCATTTTGATTAATTATTTATTTTTGTAATCTATGACTATGATTAAATTTAAAAAATATATGCTTTAAAAAAATTGACCGATTAAATTCGATTGATTCCGCTTAATTGTAATTCGGTTTTGGACCGTGCTGCAACCGCTTTCCAATTTAATTACATAAATATACAAAATGCAGTTATCCAGTCCATTACTTAAATGTGTAGATGATATATAGTCATCTTCCTTAATGCTGAAGAGGTTCCTCAATGCTAATGAGAGTCGGATCATGGTCCTCAAAGATATTCTCCTGTGGTTTGAAGTAATTTTGTGAGTTTGACTTTCATAATCAAAACTTATATGAAGAAGGTAGCAATGGATCTGAGCCTGTGGATATTATTGATTGTAACGTAGGTCAGCTCCTTGCAACCAATCTCGGCCTCCCTTAGGAGCCAAATATAAAATGCAAGCTATTTGCGAGGTGGGAGAGGGTATGTATGCCTAAGCATGTTGGAGGGTTGTGGGCGCTAGTAGGTCCGTGACACAACTTCAAAACGTGAATGAAGAGAAGTGTGATTGGGGAGGGAGGATTGTACTCTAGGTACCATATAGGCTTTACAAAGTGAGACTTTGGATAAATCTTTCCAATTGAGGGAGGCATTTTGGAGGGAAGTTTCTTTTGATCTAAGTACAGGGAGGGGGTTCATTGAGAACCTCTTTTTCAAAGACTAGTGCTGGCTGATTCCGGGAGGGAATTATTAGTTGTTGGTTTGGGGGAGATGGACTAGGGTGGAACCTTCATCTTCGGTGACATTGAAGCGGAGGAGGTGGCTAACTCATCCATTTTTATATCTTTGAAGGCATTAAGGGATGAGGTTGATGGATGCATTTGGAAGTGGGATAAGGATAGGAATTTCTTGCTTTCCTCATTTATGAAATCCTTGGAACTCTTTTTTACCTCAACCTTACCTTTCCCAATTTTCCTTTTGGGTGGTTTAGATGAAGAACCCGCTGTAATGTATTTTCTCTCAACATATAATATTATTTATAGCTTGGTTTGTGATATACTTCCTCCAAGGGTGGGTTAATTAAAAGGAGGATGCATGTTGAGAAATGGCGTGTGCTTTGTCAAGGTGGGTTAAGGCGCCATCTCTTTATGCATATTGCGCTTTGGCTCAAAGGGTGAGACCATTTTCTTCAACTATATAGTTTCCTAACCAAGAAAACGGCTGTGTGTTAGCGCAATGGGTGGTCTCTTGGGCCATGCCATTTCATGCTTGGGAGTTATTTTCATGGTGTGAGTACAAGGCCTTCACCTAATTATGGGCCCTTGCTACTTGTGCTATTCTTTTGGGTCTATTGAAAAGGGAGGAAATGATGGGTAGCAGACTTGTATGGACACAATAGATTGTATTTGAAATTGGGCATCATCATTTAGCCAAAGTTCAAGGGGCTGGGTTTTGAAGATCTTTGTGTGGATTGGGGCACCTTGTATAATTGTTATTTTGTGCTTTAATAATTTTTTACCATAAACATGGAAGTACTGTAACTGCAAAAATCCAAATATAATGTTGGTAGGGCATGTTTCTCTTACTTTCTCCATTTTGCATATAATCATTTCTGAACATAGATAACAGGTAGCAGGGGTGGAGTCTATAGTTGTTCATGTTTGTTATTATTATTGTTGTTGTGTGTCTTCTTTTTTCTTTGGTGGGGTAGGGGGGGTCAGATGAGGTCACAGGTGCTATGGATGAAAAGGGATGAGGAATTCAGTATCTCCTGTATATGTTACCCAAGTTAATGTGCCCCATGACCAGAAATATGAACTGAAAAGTGATTTGGATCGAGAAATCTTCTAGAACTAATTTTTTTTAATGTGGATAGCCATTAGCAGTCTTGATTATTGATAACCAGGAAAAAAGAAGTTGACCATTCCAAACAGGTGCTCTCTCTGTGGTGGAAGAAGAAAACATCGAGCACACCCTCTTATCCTGCACTTTCACTTAACAAATCTGGGAAGTCTTCCTTGCTGAAATTTGGTGTTAATTGACCTTTTGAATGCTATTTCAAGTTTCAACAGACTTCCACATGCCTTGGCATAAACTATGTGGAAGGAGCGAAACAACTGTAACAATGTCGTGCCACAACGATATCATCCTTTAAGTTTAAGCTAAGGTGTGGTGGTGGGTAAGATGCAAGGATCATTAGGGATGCCTCTTTTGATAATTTCAAGAATGGGTGGAATCAATTAGTAGAGTAGTATCTGTCACTTTGTATTCCTTTTGGCTGAGCAGGAAGTCCTCGACCACTCTTTGATTTTTCTCAATATTAACGAAATCCCTTATTTTCTGAACTGTTTTAAAAAAAATTAAAAGCAAAATGAATAGAACATAACTGTCAAGTGAACAAGGGTAAGAAAAAGGGACAAAGGTAAAAAAGCAAAAGAAGAAACACATATAGTATATGGTTGGGAGCTGACCATAGACTACTTTTCTTCTCTTACCCTTCCTTTTCTCTTGTTTTCAATTTTTTTTCCCTTCCATTGGGTGGGTTTAAACGATCTAGAGCACACAAGCGAAACTGAGACAGGCACGAGGGCTGTCATTATTTTAAGTTCGTGATGTTCGCCAAAGCGCAACCATACTGAGTCACTATTGGTTTGATGAACTGCTTCTACACCATGCTTCTGCCATTAATACTTTCCAAAGTGCTTGTTCTTTATGCCCGCATCTCCAAAGATACTTTGTGAGCAACTTGGTTTAATTTTCATGGTCTCCTTATACCCAAATCCCCTTTTTTAGGTTTGCATACCACATTTGAATCTGACGAGGTTATATTCTTTGAGGCTGATGATGTTCCCCATAGAAACTTTCAAAATAATTCTTTCCATGTTATTTACTTGACATGGATAGAGTGCTTTTGATCAAAGTAACTCACCAGCTTTGTACCTTGTTTTCCATGCTACTAGACAGCCTCTTGTATGCTCCATCTTATCCATGCCGAATGACCTCTAAAATACCACATTTTCAAGTGAAATACTAATTTTGGGTGTTTGATTAGCCAAATAAGTTGGAAGAAGTTTTCCAGATCAACTAAATCTGTTTTCAGGTTATGCTGTTGGCATATCCTTGTTTAGAAGCAAAAGTTTGACAATTACCTCATCTATGAATATTGTACTTATAGTTACTGGATCTCTAATTGAATAACAATTTGCTCTTTATTGGTCTTTGTGATATCAGAGATTGTGTACTTCTTACACAGGAATACTTGATACATTCATGCATTACATGTTACATTTTATAATGGCTTCATATAAGTTGAGGTTTATTAGTTATTTATAATCCGCTTGTATTCATATTGGTGGTCTGTGTTTCTTATATACCTTTTCTTATTTGCAGTGAAATTACTGCTGAAGGGAGACGTATAACAAAGCTTGATCAAATTTTGCTTAATGGGAATAACATTGCCATTGTGAGTAAAACATTATTTGCTTATGCTTCTGATCTTCAAAACTTCATTTTCATTGACACACCCAATTCTCAAAGTAGCTGGGGTTTAAGATGTTTGGCTGATATTAGTATGTCTAGGTGATATTGGACGCCTTCTAATCATTTTGGAAGGATTCCAGGTGTTTTATTTTTTTTTCAATTTTGACTGCTTTCAAAAAAATAATGAGATCAATCTTGACAATGCAGCTTGTTCCCGGTGGTTCTCCTGATCCAGAATGAAGCTATGTGTGGTTTGGTGGACCCATTTCTTTTGGACATTTCATTTTGGAGGTATCAAGATGGATTGGATTCTTAGTGTTGATGAAAATCTCAGGCTATTCACCAACTCATCAACAGTGAAGGCTCACCTTGTGGTTGATTTGCCTGAATTGCACTGTGCTGGATAGTTTGATGCTTGCATGCATTAGTTTAATGACATTGTCAGTTCACTATGAGAATACTCAGTGCTGTATGATTACTGCACATCCTATTAACTTAAGATTTAGAGCATAATATTCTCGCTTGGGTTTTTTTTTTGGCATAGAAAGTACATAAATACAAATCAGCTTGGTAAAAAAACATTGTTACTTGCTACATAATCAAAAACATTTTTACTACTGTCAGGTTGCAGTAATAATGGGAAACTGTTTCTCCATTGCGAGCTTTTCTAAAAGATCAAGAATGCGGTCAACAAGAAAGTAGGAACCTTGGATTTAAAAGTGAAAGACACGCTAATGAGGTCATTTTTTTCAAAAATTTGAACCAGAACATAGACTTTTCTATTCAAGAATCAAAGAAAATTGCTTGGAGAATACCACAGCCAGGAAGTTACATGATGAACACAGACAGCTTAATTGTAGATAATCAAGCAATGAATCAATTGTAGACAAAATCAAGCAAGATTTGCAGGATTAATCCAAGACCATCATGGTGTAGTCATATCAGCAGTAGCGGCAAAATCAGAGAACGGAGACGTCACTATTGTAAATCTTAAGCATAAATCATAGTGGCAAACTATCGCAACAAAATCAACAGGTTTACAACAAAATTTGAAGTTGCTAGCATATAATCTCATTTATAAAGAGATCAGGCAGCAACTCATATATTATTAAAATGAGTTCAAGGCTTGTGTCTCTGTATTCAATCTAATGGGATATAGGCTACTTAAAGGATATAGGCTACTACTTGGGGTTAGGGTTGAAGGATTCATAAGGAAGCTATGTTGGTGGTGGTGCCGGTGGCAAGCTAGTAAGGAGCCATTCTTGTAAGGCTCCCACTTTTTGACACCACTACTGACGAAGCACACCACCACCCCCTCCTTTTTTTAATATGTTGAAGCACATTCCCAATATAAACCCTCTTTCATCTCTTCTCCACCTTTTCTTCTCTCTTCACAGCAATTGACGGAGCAGCACCACCCTGCATGTCCTGCCACTGCCAACTATGCTACCTTCCTCTCTTCATCTTCTCCTTTGTTCTTCTTCTTCTTTTCTCTTCTATTTTCTTTTCTTCTTCTCCAATGTCGGCGACACCCCTCGTCCCACTTCCTTTTTTCTGCCCTCTAGCATATTATTGCGAATGGGGGTTCCCCACTCATAGGAACCTATGTGCGTGGGGGTTCTCTACTCGCAGAAGCCTGCACGAGGGCCAAATTTCTCTGCCCTCGCACAGGTTCCTGCAAATAGAGAATCCCTACTCGCAGAAATATTGCTCGAGGGCAGAGGAAAAAAAGAAGAAAAGAACAAGAACAAGAAAAAAAAAATAAAAAAAAATAAAGGTGTCACCAGCCAGTGGGTAGGCAAGGCGAGACAATGCAGTGGTGATGTTATTATCTTAGAGATAAGAGAGGGAGAAAAGAGGTGGTGGTATGTGTGTGTATGTGTTTTTTTTATGGTGGCGGTGTCAAAAAGTGGGAGCCTTATGTAATGTTTTATTGCTCCAAATGAGGGTGTCAAATTTGCTAAGCTTCTCAAAAGGATATGACAAATGGCCTAGAAGAACATATGGATGGTGTCCAAGTTATAACAGGACAAATCCAAATCATCAAGAATGATCAATTAGAGGTAAAATCAAACAATAGGCGACAGTAAAAATTCTCAATCAATTTCATCTTAGATGTTAACTCGGGTTTCATAACAATTGTCCAAAAGGTGATATTTCATGTTGTGATTCCATGATGGGTTTTAACATACAGTTTCCATGGTTAAGTTGATAACAACAATAAATACATCACAAAGATATAGACAAACCCTTGATAAGTATGTCTGAAATTTAATCAAATAACTTAATTGCGAGTCTAGGGCTATTTACTTATAAAGCTTTAATTACTAATCATTTTCTATTATTCTACTAGAAAACAACTAAACCCCCATAGAGGTAAAACAACTAAATACTAGATATCTTCCTTGCCAAAAATATCTACTCAAACTAGATTGTCGAGCTAGATTCTATCACAACAAAACCCTCAAATGCATGATCTCCAATTGGAATAATCATCTACAATTGAAAAAAAAGAGGCAAAGTAGGCGTGGGCCTTAATGAGGCCCATTCAGAAAGTCACCCATACCCAATCCACAACCTCCATTTAACATTGTCCTTGCCATAAAGCGTGTGGATTCAACAATCGAAACAATGAATGCCCAAGCGTCAAAACACGGTTAGAGATAAATCGATTCAACAAGTACACATTTTCGAATATGTTTTAATTTATCAGAATACTTTATTATATTATTATTGAGAGAAGAGAAGAAGTGAAGATAAAGAGAGAAAGAGAAGGGAAAACTAGTATCATGAGAAGAGAAAGAAAGAAAGAGAAACTGGTCTTACTTATTCAGAGAGAGAAAAGAGAAAGTAGTAATATTCTCTCTTGGTTTTTTTTTTTTTTTTGCATAAAAAGTATATAAATACTAGTCATCTTGGTAAAAAAAACATTGTTACTTGCTACATGATCAAAAATATTTTTACTATTGTTAGGGGCAGTAGTAATGGGAAATTGTTTTTCCATTGCGAGCTTTTCCAAAAGATTAGGAATGCGGTCAACAAGAAATTAGGAGCCTTGGATTTAAAAATCCAAGACACTAACGAAGTCATTTTTTCCCCAAAATTGGAACCTGAACATAGACTTCTTTATTCAAGAATCAAAGAAAATTACTTGCAAAATACCACAGCCAAGAAGTTACATGATAAACACAGACATGCTAATTGTGATAATCAAGCAATGGATCAATTATAAACAATCAAGGGAGATTTGCAGGATTAATCCAAGACCATCATGGCATAGTCATATCAGCAGTAACAAAATAAAAAAAAAACAATGACATCACTATTGTGAAAAATGAAGGAATTGACTGGGGGTCTCAAGCTACCTAAGAAAAATGCTTAGGACACTTTGAATAGGGTTTGACTTTGTCATGCCCTGATTTTCTGAGAAAATTTGAATATTTATTAAAACCAACAAGAAAAATAACAAATTCAAACACAACAAATTTATTGTTTATTATAAATATGAAATAAAAAAAATCACTTAACCATGAAACTTTTCGACAATGACTGACCATAAAAAAACCTATAATATTGCCGCCTGAAAGACTCTCTAACTTAAGAAAGGTTGTTTGGCTCTGTTCCAATATGAATGTACCCAAGAAGCATAAATTTACTTGGGTGAGCGATGTAACTGGTATGAGTATCTTCATCTCTAACAATTAAAATAAGTTACATAAACTACATACACAAGAAAACAACAATTCAAAGACATGTGATTCCTCAACGAGGCAAACGTGTCTCTCTTATAAGTTCTATCATATTTAAAGTAAATATATATTTTACCTATGCTTACGCTATGAGATTGATCATGGCAAGTCTAACTTGCAGAAGCATTAGTAGACTTACCATTCTGCACAAAATAGTTAGAAAAATATGAAATAAATTTCTAAATTTATCAGTATTTATTATAAAAATATTTTTAGTCGGTATTTCAATACTGGTATGAGCAATGCACTTTCATAAAAATACAAATCATAGTCATAATACACCATTCTTGATATCAACAAATTCAAATTTCACCTTAGACATGTAGTTCTCATTCAATGATTGCATAAACATTTAATTTCTCCGCTTAAGGAAATCATGCATTTATACTAACACAGTAATTAATACAAGTTTCACATTAGAGTAAAATTTGTGTTCGTTACCAGCACATAAAAATCTTTGCTTCTTTTCCATAATCACACTCTCCTCGTGTGCTTAGCATACTTCACCCAAATGTGTCTCTATTTCTTTCGAAGCCGCTCGGAGCGTGCATGCCCCAATTGTGGTGCCACATCGAGGGTCATGTCATCTCACCCGAAATCTCCATGATAAATATATCATCATACGTACATCCAAACTCACATGGAACGATGTACCCAGTATGCAAACAAGTTTGCAAACTACAATCATATACCAAGTATACAAGTAAGTCTTTATACTAAAATCATATTTTCACACTTTTTTTTAAGTTGTGGGAGTGAGCATAAAAATCAACTAAATTTCAAAATTCTAATATGGTGTCACATTGTCAGTAATGAATAAATCCACCACAATATTCACTCATTCTTTTGGGAAACTAGCATTTTTCATTAATATGTAACAAAGCAAGAATCAAACTCATTCAATATAAGGACTCATATTTTCATAAACATGTAACAAAGCGAGAATCAAACCCATTCAATATAAGGATTCATACTTCTTTACAAGGGATTTTGCATAACAATCAAATTCAAGTCATAGTATAATTGTGCAAAAACTAATTAACATAACAATACAAATACCCAAATTCATATCATCAAATGAAGAATTCTCACAAATTTTATTTTCAGTGTAACTATTAACAACCTTATCATCGAAGGTGAACACATAAAAAATAAATCTAGATTGCTACTGTTATCACAATTCATCATTTACGCCCCTAATTTCATAATAATATATTCAATACTATATTCATATTATTTTTTTCACATAATATATAATCTACCAAAATATCCACCGAATAAATATTTCTATGGTTTAATACCAAACATATTATTCATCCACATGTATACAAATTAAATTCTAAATTTCAACTTCGTTTTCGAGTTACAACTCTACCACAATCTGATTCCCCTCAAATGGTTTATAACCAATGATAGTAAGTTTTTCAATTTATTTTTCCCAATCAAGAAACACCACAAATGCTAAAACTCAATACATACCTCAATCATCAACAACATTAAACAATAAAGTCACAAATAATCCACACAAAATCCAAATCTAAAAATAATTAATTAATCAAAACCCCTCACAGAAACATCACTTTGTAGTTTAGAAACAACATTTTCTTAGATTCAATATTAACCACCAAATATAGATTACTTGACAACTCGGCTTGTCAAAATATGTAGTCAAATTGTTCTCTATATTAACCACCAAATACAGATCACTTCACAACTCAACTTGCTAAACAATTTATTCAAATCCATAAAAAAAATCCAAAGTTGTATAACAAAAATTTAACTAACCTATCTTTATATTTTCACTCAAAATTCATAAAATAATAATAATAATAATAATAATAATAATAATAATAATAATAATAATAATAATAATTAATTCTCGATTTCAGATCATGCAAGTTAAACAAAATCATCCAAGAAACAACCTTTCTAAGCTTATTCCATAAACTCTTGACACAGATTCTTCAGACTCTTCTTCAAAAAATCCAAATTTTCCAGCTAACAAAATAAAAACACAAAAATCTCAAAAGTCTACTTAACCGCCATGAACAATCATCAAAATATGAACATTCTAGATTTATTTACGTATTAAAATTTAACCCAAATCCGAATATTAATCTACAAAAAAAATATATAAAAGAGAATGAAAAAAAAACTCACTTCAACTATCATCTAACAACTTTATACAAATACAGTTTACTAATTATAGTCAAACAAAATATCATTATAAGAGTGAGAAAACTCACTAAGTTCTTGTACAATTTTATGTCATATACAATACAAAACAAAGATGGGGGGTAATATAAATTTCTAATTGCATTCACGTATAACTCAAATAACACCGCGAAACAAACTTTGCAAATATCTTAGGGTTTCTACAATGTAACCAATGGAGGTTTTCCCTGTCTCAAGGAAAATCTAATCATTTGATGGACTCCAAACTATTATATTTCTCATACATGTGTTGTGAACATACTTATTTAATTTGAAATGATTTTGACTAGTGGATGTCTCTATCCACTAGAAAACCTAAGACTGTGCCGAGTTGTCTTGTATTACGAGATTGAACAAAAACTTGGTTTTGGTTTTCTCTTTAACCCAACAAATTCCCACGAAGAATACAATAAAACCCTTCATCTAAACATAAATTTCAGACTTATATATGTATTAAAATCTAACCCTAAACCATAAATTAGGCTAAACAAAATTATAAAATAGAATGAAGAACTCACCAGATCTTTTTCTTCCATCTATTTTTTCTTTTTCTTTTTCTTCTTATTCCATTTTCCTTTTCTTTTCACTTGTTGCAATGTAGGATCAAAGAATGAGAGAAAAAAAGAAATTTTATATTCTTCTTGTGTGAATCAGTGGTACCGCAAATTATTAAACTCAACCAACGATAAAGGTTTTAAACCCATTATAACTAAGGTTTTATTGCCAAAGGGGTTATGGTCGAGTGGTTAAGGCCTTGTGGGATTAGTCCCCACGTCCTTGCTTCGAGACCCTCCGGCGGCATCGTTTCTTTCGGGGTGATGTTGACCTATAGGTGGCACCTCGAGGATAGGTTACGGGATCCTATACAAACCCGGCTCAACTTTCAAAAAAAAAAAAAAAAAAAAAAAAAAAAAAACTAAGGTTTTATTATATTCACCCCCCACAAATAATTAATTAACGCGGGATATTCTTTAACTTTATTGACACTAAATCTCATTTATTATGTATTTACACATTAATGCATTATTAATACTAATGATACATCAAATTGTCACCCGATCGAGGCCATACACGGGGCACAAACCATCATAACTACATATGATTGTTACGACGAAGATAAGTAATGGCGATAATCTCTCCCCCAAAGACGCATCTCAATTATGAGAGGATTGTTGCAAAAGCTATAAGTCATGGCGATAATCACACCCCAACAACACATCTCAATTATGAGATGACTGTTACGAAGGTGATAAGTCATGGCGGGGATCACTCCCCAGGGACACATCTCAATGAAGGAGAAGGTCGTTATGATAATCCATTTTCATTGGGCCATTCGAGCTTAAGTCATGCAAATATTTGAATGCACTCATTATATAAGGTAAAAGAAAATATATGAGAAAAGACATTCCATCAATGGTATGCAAACACAATACAACTATACCGTGTCTAAGTTCATTATCTCCTACAATTAACTAACTTAAGCAACGGAGTGCCTTCGGCCACCAAACATGTGGTTTTTGGCAATCTAACATTGTTTTGCAGGTCAGATATTGAGGATAACAGATTTGGACGCATCAGTTTGGCACCGTTCGTGGGGAACGACAGTTTCCTAAAAACCCCAGAACAGAGTTGGTAGTTTGCTTAGCGCAAATCAGTAATGAAAAATACAGTGCAAATAGAACCTCCTGCAAACTCTCAGCGAAGCAACTCCAAGTGCAATCAAAGCTTTAGGTTCTCTCTTCAAACTAACTCAAGTCTTTCTATCGGATAATTTTTCAATGGAGGCTGCTCATAATAATAATTCGTAAGAATCAGTAAATTCTTGTAATCGTCCACTGCGTTAATTCATGCTGAGATGTAATGATCAGTAAGTGTACTCCTTCATTGGAGGATATAGAACTTACCCAACAAATGAATGCTCTGGGCCTACCCGTTTCCTTTAACACAAGCAAGAAGGGCGTTGTGGTGAAAAAGGTCAAAAGAAAAAGGAACATGGCAAAAAAATAGCTTGGTCATGGAAATTATGAAGATGGAACTACTGGAGTCTCTAAATTAGAAAATGGAGAGAGGAAGTCATCGAACCTCTCCTGACTTCTAAAAATGAAGGCTTGCTCGACATGACTACTAGAAGCTGCAATGCAGCTGGTCAAAAAGAAGCTTGTGAAGAAACATGTGGTATTGTAGAAAATTGTGTACTTGTCAGTACTTTGTCAAATGGTATTGAGGAAGTAGCTGCTAATCTAATTAATGAAGATTATGATTGTTCACCGGATACTTCTATGCCAAGAGATTCAGTGGATACTAAATTGGTTGAATCTAGAATCTCAACGGGTCCAGAGACAAGAAAGCTTTGTGTTGACAACACTTCGAAACAGACATGCATTCATGACTTAGTTGCATTTTTTGTTGTGACAGACCATATTTTGATAGATGAATTTGTAAATTATTAACAGTGCGAAGATTTTGGAGACTGGTCGGTCTCCAGTTCCACAAGTCCGACTGGAGACTAGTTTGTTGGTCAACTGGAGACTGGACCGCAGGTCTAACAGAAGACTAGTGTCCGAATGGAGACTAGTCCATAGGTCCGCAGGTTTGACAAAAGACTAGTCTGCAGGCCCGACTGGAGACTAGATCGACATGAGACTGGACCACAGGTCCGATTGAAGACCAGTTCGACTGGAGACAGGACCGCAGGTCTGACAAAAGACTAGTCCGACTGGATATTGGTTCGGAGACATGTCTAACTAGAGACATGTTTGACAGGAGACAAACTCGACATGAATCAGGTCCGACAAGAGACAAATCCGACTGGAATTAGGTTCGGTAGGAGATAAATCCGACAGGAATCAGGTCCATAAGTCCAACAGAAAGCTAGTCATACTTAAGGCTAGTCACACTGATTTCATTTGGTCCAAACTCACACAGTTCGATCACGATGACTTCATTTGGTCGGACTCATGTAGCTGACTACGATGATTTGTCAGAAATGATATGTCAGATGACTTCATCTGGTGCGGACTCACGCAACTGACTACGATGATTTGTCACACATGTTGCATTTAGTTTGAACTCACGAAGTCCAGTTATGATGACTTGTCAAACAAATCTTCATCATTCGAACTCACGAAGTTCGACTATGGTAACTTGTCACAAAAATCTTCATCTCGTCCAAACTCATGCAATCCGACTCCGACGATTTCATCCTGTTCGAACTCACGTAGTCTGACCCTGATGACATGTTACATTGATTTTATAATCTGACTAGAGAAAGCCATCATGCCACTGCACATGCTCCCACAATTGGCAAGTTAGTGGCCACGCAAACGAGCCCACTAGCTAGGGAGAATAGCTGATGATACATCAAATTGTCACCCTATCGTGGCCATACACGTGGCGCAAACCATCATAACTATAGATGGTTGTTACAAATAAGATAAGTCATGGCGGGAATCACTCCCCCAAGGATGCATCTCAATTATGAGAGAATTGTTACAAATGATATAAGTCATGGGAGGAATCACTCCCCCAAGGACACATCTCAATTATGAAAGGACCGTTACGAGGGAGATAAGTCATGGTGGGAATCACTCCCCAAGGACACGTCTAAATGAAGGAGGAGACTGTTATGATAAATGCCCCCTTCATTGCGCCATTCGAGCTTAAGTCATGCACATGGTTGAATGCACTCATTATATAAGGTAAAGAAAATGGTATGAGAAGGGACATTCCATCAGTGGTAAACAATTATTCCCAAAATTTGAAAAGTAAGAGTATTAAGTTAATTTTGAAAAATAAAATTTAGTAAACAAAATAAGAATTTTAAAATTCAGTTTGAGAAATTATTCAGGTCTTATATTTATAGAGAAACTTCACAACATACAAAGCAACACACCAAACATGCACAGAAACGGGGCTACTACATGAGTATTTATGTACTATTTAAACAAAAACACAAAAATATTGAATTATAATTTTATACACCAAAATATTTACTAAGGCCATCGAAAAAGTGTGAGTGTTATAGACTAGTCCTAAATCTTAAGCATAAACCATAGTTGCAAACTATCTAAACAAAATCAAGAAGTTAATAACAAAATTTAAAGTCGCTAATACATAATCTCATTTATAAAAAGATCAAACAACAACTCATATATTATTAAAATGAGGCTTTGTCGTACTTAAAGGATATATGCTGCTACTTGGGGTTAGAGTTGAAGGATTCATGTGGAAGCTATGTTGGTGGTGGGGGAGCTAGTGGCAAGTTAGTAAAGAGTCATTGTTGTAAGGCTTCCACTTTTTGACACCATCACTTTTGTTGAAGCACACCACGACCTACTTTTTATTAATGTGTTGAAGCACAACACCAATATAAACCCTTTTTCACCCATCGTTCGTCTTATTCTCCACTTTCTTTTATCTCTTCACACTAATTGACGAAGTAGCACCACCCTGCCATTGCCGGTCACACCACCTTCCTCTCGTACTCTTATCCTTTGTTCTTCTTATTTTTTCCTATTATCTTCTCTTTGTCTCCACCGCCAGCGGCACCAACCGCTCCCTCCATGGGCGGACCTACTAAGGGGCGAGGGGGGGCAGCTGCCCCCCCTCAATTTTTAAAATATTTTTAGTATATATATTTTAGTCTTAAAAAATCGATTATATAATGTAGAATACAATATGTTAATTGTTTATGAAAGTATTCAAACATGTCTTTGTTGGTGTAGTGGTTAGAGGTTTATCATTTTTAGTAAAAGACCTGAGTTCGATACTCTTCGAGTGCATTTTTTATTTTATTTTCAATGCAATTTTTAGGGGTGGGCAAAAACCGATTTAAATTTAGTTAACCGACCGAACCGATTTTCAAATATTACCGAATCGAAATATGAGTAGAAAGAAAATAATTTAAACCGAACCGAACCGAACCGAACCGATTATAAACGGTTCGAAATCGGTTTACGGTTTTGAACCAACCGATTTATAACCGAACCGACCGATTAATTAGATATATATATATAAATAACTAAATAATAGGTGTGTGTCAATACCTGATTAGGGCAACAAATGCACTGCAATACACCTTGTTGCACTGAATCGCCCTCCTTTTATCAAAGTTTTCAATTTTGGGCTAAAAATTGGGTCTGTAAAAAATTAGGCCTGTAAAAAAATTGGGCATGTTTTAATGAAAGTCTTTCAAGTGCTTGAGCCCGAAATTTCGGCTTAACCGAACCGAACCGATCCGAAATTCGGTTCAACCGAATTCATCGATTTACAAATACAAAATTCGGTTTCGGTTTGGATTTTGGGCAAACCGAATGAAATCGGTTTAGGGCTCAAAACCGAACCGAACCGACATTGCCCACCCCTAGCAATTTTATTAGTAATTGCAAACATTAAAAAATGTTTAGTTTAATAAAAATTTATTAATATTAAATAAATGAATTTTTTTTCACAAGTAATATTAAACCCCTAACAAAAAAATATTTAAAATTAATATCTAAAATAATAACGATAGAATTCAATGAAAATATATACCATTAGCCAACTCGTATAAAATTTGAGCCTCATATAAACTATTTTTTCTTTGAAATTGTATTATGATCATATTAGATTCGCAAATTTCAAATTTTTTTTAGCTTCACCTAGAACTTATCCTAATTATTTTGTGATTCTCAATTCTAGACAACCAGGCTTTATAGCCACTTTTTGGTCAGGTTTTAAGTTTTTTACATTTCTATCCCTTTTATAGATAACGTTTGTGATTGTATTTTAAAGAGAATGGGTAAAGGTGTAAAAATGCTCTAGCCTGGCAAAAAAATGGCTTTAAAGTCTGGCTGCCTAGACAAACTTTTTTGTGATATTAGTTATATATTCTAGTTATTATGCTTGTTTGCTCTTTGCTAAGGTTATCAATAATGACCTTATTTTGGCTTAAAATTGTATTTTTTATAGTTGAAATTTTTTTTATTAGTTACTAGCTTCGGTAAAAAAAAAAATTGGCTTTACCATTGATAACTAATAACTATTTTCCATTTCGCCCCCCCTCGACTAAAATCCTGGGTCCGCCCCTGGCTCCCTCATTCTTATTTATTTTTTCTTCTTTATGCCCTCGAGCAGATTCCCTGCGTGAGGGCAGAGAAAAAAATAAAATGAAAAGAAGAAGAAGAGTTGAGAAAAAGAAGATGAACACATAGAACATGAAGAAAGGAGAAAAAAATAGAGAAGAAGAAGAATACGGGAAAAGATAATGAGAAAAGAGGTGTCACCGGCCGGCGGGCATGCAAGGCAAGGCACTGTGGTGGCGGCGGGGTGAGGTGGTGCGGTGGTGATGTTGTTTCCTTAAAGAGAAGATAAGGAGATAAAAGATGTGGTGGTGTTTATATATATATATATATATAGTGATGATGTCCTTCAATAGGTGGTGTTGTGCTTCAGAAAGTAGGAGGTAGTAGTGTCCTTTAGCATAATTGGTAGTGCCAAAAAGTGAGAGCCTCATTGCAATGCTTTATTGCTCCAAATGAGGCGTTAGATTTGCTAAGTTTCTCAAAGGGATATGACAAATGGCCAAAAATAACATATGGACGGTGTCCGAGTTATAACATGGCAAATCCAAATCATCAAGAATGATCAATTAGATGTAGAATCAAACAATAGGCAACGGTAAAAATTCTCAGTCAATTTCATATTTAATGTTAACTCGGGTCTCATACTAATGGTCCAAAAGGTGAAGTTTCATGTTATGACTCCATGATGGGTTTTAATATACAATTTCCAAGGTTAAGTTGATTAGGGTGTCAACACGTTCTCTGTGAGCGGATATTCAATAATAAGTTAAAATTATTAACCCTGAAAGAACTAAAAAGGCCCAAACACAAACTTCTTATTGCCCAAATAGAGCTAAAAAGGGCCCAAAACATATCGGGTCAAAATAGACCCAACTTCCACTGTTACCATTATGTAATATCGGGGGGATAAGAGGGGGATTATGTAATATGGGTGACAATATTCTAGGAAATGAAAGTAGGGTTGACTACAACTTCCACTGTTCACACACGGTTCATCCAAGTGAATCGTCATAGTAGTCCAAATAACAACAATAAACACATCACAAAGATACAGACAAATCCTTGATAATTATGTCTGAAATTCAATCTCAGAACTTAATTGCGAGTCTAGGGCTATTTACTTGTAAAGCTTTAATTAGTGATCATTTTCCGTTTTTCATTGAATAACTAATAACTCTTTTATTTTGTGTTGTAATAGAATATATTTGCCGCGTGGCTACTTGTTACCATTATTCTACTACGAAAACAACTAAAACCCCATATAGGTAAAACAAATAGAAATCTTCCTTGCCCAACATATCTACTCAAACTAGATTCTATCAAAACAAAAGCCTCCAATGCAAGATCTCCAATTTGAATAATCATCTAAAACTGAAAAAAGAAAAAAGAAAAAAAAAAAAAACCAAAATTATGTTGGGCCTCAATGAGGTCCATTTCAAAAGTTACCCATACTGCGTCAAAACACGGTTATCAATAAATGGATTCAGCATGTACACATTTTTGAATATCTTTTAATTTATGGGAATACTTTATTATATTATTATTAAGAGAAGTGAAGAAGTGAAGGTAGAAGAAAACTGGCATGAGAAGAAAAAGAAAGAGAAACTGGTCTCACTTGTTTGGAGAGAGAAAATAGAGAGAGGCGGAAGAAACGGGTTCGGAGATAGAGAGAAAAAAAAAAAAAAAAAAAACAAAGAAAACACAAATACACACACAAACACCAAAACCACAACTCTCTCTGCTCTTTTCTGTACTGGTTACTAAAACCTCTCTTCACTTCATTTCAATATGGATCTGCTCTTCCACCAATTCCTAATTCCAAACCCTACTTACCTGATCTGATTGAGTTTCTAAAGTTGCTGCAGCTTCATTTGTCAATTAATTAGGTTTGCTGATTTGAATTTGAAGTCTCTCGCGAGTGTAGAAAAAGAAATGAAGATTCCGTGTTGCTCGGTATGTCAGAACAGGTATACTGAAGAAGACAGGGTTCCGCTGCTACTTCAGTGCGGCCATGGCTTCTGCAAAGAGTGTCTGTCAAGACTGTTCTCGTCTTCATCGGATACTACTCTATCTTGTCCTCGCTGTCGCCACATCTCAGTTGTAGGCAACTCTGTCACGGCTTTGAGGAAGAATTTTGCGGTTCTTTCTTTGATTCATTCTTCTAATTCTTCCGGTGCTGCGGCGGCTGGTGCTTTCGATTGCGATATTACGGATGATGAGGTTGAGGATGAGGGGGAGCTTGATGAGGAAGAGGATGATGAGTTTGGTGGCGGTGGGAGGAGGCAGACTCGGGGCCGCCATTCTAATGCATCTAGTTCTTGTTGTACTAGTGGTGGCGGTGGCTCCGTGATTGATTTGGGTTCGCATCATGACCTTAGGCTTCTTCGACGGTTGGGGGAGAGTAGGAGAACTGGGGTGGAGATGTGGTCAGCTGTGCTGGCTGGCAGCGGTGGTGGTGGTTCGGGTGTGAATTCGGTTAGGGGTAGGTGTCGCCACCGGGTGGCAGTCAAGAAATTGATGCTTGGAGATGATACTGATTTGGTTCGGGTGCAGAGCCAGCTTGAGAATCTCAGGAGGGCGTCTATGTGGTGTAGAAATGTTTGTACTTTCCATGGGGCAACTAGGATGGATGGCCGGCTTTGCATTATTATGGATAGATACAATGGTTCAATTCAATCTGAAATGCAGCATAATGAAGGGCGTCTCACTTTGGAGCAAATTCTAAGGTATTTGGCATCTCTCACACCATAAAATGTTCAACCTTTTCTTAACCTTGCTCTTCAATTGGTGAAATGATTGTCATTGAATGTGAAATGATCTGATTTGGTTTCTATTAAAAATTTTCATCAACTTACAATTGTATCAATTGGGAATCATATGGATCTGTTGTAAATTTCAATAGTCTAGTACTAAAAATTCTCCATTTTAGTTGCCCCTGATAACGTGAGAAGCTCAGTATACACTAAATCCATGAAGAAGATTCAGAGAAGAAGAAAGAGAAAGGATTTCTAGTAAGGTTTGAGAGAGCATGTCTAGGATCAACCTAGTAACTATCTTATAAAAGCCAGTAATTTGAAAGTTGAGAGACCAAAATTAGAAGCTACTGCCAATGCCAATCCCACAGGTATAAAGGGATAAAGGATGCTCCATGCTTATACATGTGTAGACCAATTGAGAGGTGGTACTGGACTCTGTTGTCTTGGTTCTATACTGATAAACTTGCAATGTAGGTGGTTGTGATGGAAAGGTCTCTTCACCATTGTGACTAGGTGAACAAATGATTGATCTTGCACTAAATTTATCATTGACGAATAACAAGAGTAATTGACAAATGATTGATAAAAAATCGGACTATATCACCCATACGGCCATACCCTTTATCTTAAACCTAAATAGGGGTTGGTTCCTTGAATTGTTATCTTTAATTCGTTAGTGGTTTAGGGTTTTGTTTGTTATAAGATTAAGTGAGGACCAAGGAAGCACAGACTCTTCGAAAATTTGCCGTATTCGTGTCCGACATGTATTCGACACACGACACTCGCTCGACACGTGTCAAACACTTGGTCAACATGTCGGCGGATGTCAGACACATGGTCAATGTGGTCAACGTGTCGGACATGTCTCTGATACTCTTGAAACTTGATCAGGACACAGTCAAGACTCGTAAATCAATTTTTATTTATTTTTTATTTTAATTTTTTTACTTTCAGATGTTTGCAAATAACCATATAATATTATGGTTGTTGATCCATCTAAAGTGAATGACTATTTCAATTGCGATTTAAGACAAATAGGCCAAAAAGTCACTAAAACATAGAGGTAGGCTATGCTTCTTATTTTTCTCTTCTTCTCTACTATATTTTTTCTCTACTATACTTTTTCTCTACTTTAATTTTTTCTTGCAACAATGTCACTTTCTTCAAGACACTCTAGAAAAATATTTTATTATATTATTATTTATATTTATATGGCTTATTAAAAAAATAGTATGATGTGTCAATGAGTCTCCGAATCCTATTTTTTTGAAAATTGTCGAGTCGGCGTGTCGTGTTCGTGTCCGATACGACGCATGTATCCGTATCCGTGCATCCTTGGTGAGGACAAATAAGATTGATCGCAATCACTTGGGATGTGGTTTTTGCGACCTTGATTCGAAGGAGAACTCAGTTCGTCTTCTATTGCATTATTGTGTTTTGGCATTTCTTTTGGTTGTTTGGTGTTAGTTGGCTAGTGTCTGAAGATGTTGATGAAAAGTTGGATGATCAGGATCCATTTTTAAGGGGGATTTGGAGGTGACTTCTTCATGCTGTGTCTTAGGAATGAAAGAAATAATGAGAATTTTGTGATAAGATGTCGGACATGGGATCGATGATTACGCAAGTCCTCATCACTCTTTGGGTTAGGTGTCCCATCTTTCATCTTTCAAAAAGATTTTGTTAATTGGGGTGTGTCAGTGTTGGGATTATTGTAAACATTTTGTTAATAGGGGTGTGTTAGTGTTAGGATTATTGTAATACCACGATTATTATTCAATAAAATTAGTACCCTGGCACGAACAAAACATCATGAACCAAAGCACATTTATGCAAGTTTCTCTATTGCATGAGAAAATTCAAAATTTTGCCATGGGATTCCCATTGAGCTTTATCACACTTTCAAAATTTCCATCTATTCGAATTTGGGCTGCGAAATCCCATGAAGCTCAATCTATTTTCCTGATTTTGGTTGGGAAATCTCATGTTCTCATGGTCGACTCAACCTACAAGGGTAAAAGAGAGAGTAAAAGAGAGATGGGTTGGATCCCAAAGTTGGAGGAATTGGAATGTGAGGGAAGGTAAAAGAGATCATGTAACATATGTTAGTAATGGAGAATTGGAGATGAATAGGGAGATAGGCGATATAGGAGAGGGGGAAGTGGAGAAATGGCAGTGGTCAGTGTTTTAAAAACCGTTTAGTGCGTCGAGTTGAATCACGAGTTGACTTGAAGTGGCTGAAATACGCTTCGGTGTGTACCCATCGGTGAGTACGCATCAGAGGTGTTCAATAGAGCGTACGAGTCAATGGCGGACAAGTCAACTCGGTATGAGGCATACGAGTCAAAGGGTACCATAAAAATGACCAAAACCAACCCCAGAACCTAATCTAATTCGATCTGTTTCAGATATTTCGTGCGACCATAGAGAATAAACATAGAAGAAGAAAAGAAAAGAAAAGAAGAAGAAAAAGGATAAGGATGACACTGGATGAAACCCCACTGTTTCAGATTTGTTATTGTGGACAGAAAAAGAAAAAGGGTATTCCCGACTTTGTTAGATGACCAGTTTGTTCTTGCTTGGTGCTGGTGTTGGCTGCTGTTGTCGATATCAGGATCAAAGAAGATTGAACTTACTGTTTTTGCTTGCTTATTGTGTCGACTGTCGACAAAAATAGGGTCGACAAAAATAGGGTGTTGTGTTGACAAAAAGAGGTATGTATTCAAACCGAAGTAATGTGAATAAATTACAATTGGTGATTTAAATTCCCAAAATTGTATTACATTCAAACAACACACATTTATAAAATAAAATAAAATAGGGGAACAAAGTTATTTCTATCAACTCCATACATTTTAAATGATTTCTTAATCATGTTGATGTATTTTATAGGTAAGTTACATTACACTTCTGGTGAGGTTAGTTCATAGGCTCAGTTTTGTTTTTTCAATTCCACGTAGGTTCAGTTTGGGTTCAGTTCATTTTTCCAGTTCATTTTTACAGTTACAGATAGGTCGTTCAATACTTTACATGACCATAAAAACAATATAAGCCACAAAGCTAGTAGTCTTCCTGACATAGAGACTGATAGACAAGGTGGCTCCACTGGATGTAGCTTATGATCATGTTAAGTAGCTGATGGAGAATAGTCTAATCAACACTAGACCGTCAACCCATGTGCATGTCTGTTGCATGTCGGAAACTAACCCCATGTGCATGTCTCTTGCTCACAAGGTAATTCTACTGCCTTAACCATTTTTATTTTTATGATTGAATTTAATGTTTTCTCTTGCATTGATAATTGTTTGTAATTTTTTAAAATATTTTTATCACTTTATTTATTTATTTAGGAAAAAGCAATGCGTACGCCTCGTTATGCATCAGTGCACCGCTTCGCCTTGAAAAAAACTTGATTTTCTCGAGGCTGAAATTTTTTTTTTAATACATTGGTAGTGGTGGTGGAGTACATGGGAGGATGGTGGGTTTCTTAAATTTAGTTACAATTATCAGATTTAATGAGGCTGCGTGTTTATTCATACTTGTGAAATATGGACCAATTCATTGGTCTTCATGATGCACATCAGATTGTTATATCCCGAGGCACATGATAGGCAATTGGCAGTCACATGAGGTGCATTGCCCATTTAAATAAGGGCAACTTGGCAATTTTGTAGAAAAGCTGAATGTCAATTGGTTTGCCCAAGGAAAACAATGAAATTAAGGGGAAAGCCAGTTATGAAAGAAAAAAGGGGGATGCTAAATGTTGCAAACATATTAGGGGGCAAAGTGTAAAACATCCTTAATATTGATAACTGCCAAACATATTTGCAATATATGATTTTAAAAGGGTTAAGCCTATAAAACAATGTCATCCCAATTTACATTCTAAAAAGGACTCCGTTAAGCATTAGAAAGTGATAACCCCAAATCCATGTTGTCACCAAAATATTTAACGCAGATCCCCTCCATCCATATCTTTATTACTGAAAATTTTATTATTCCGATCCTTACACAACAACAAATAGCCGAAAAAACTACCAAATAGCGGAAAAAACTACCTTTCAAATTTCTAACATCTCAAGGGCATTGGCATCTTCCTGACCCACTAGCCTAGGGACCACCTTAAAACCCAAGAATCACTCTACAGTGTCTCCAATTTATAAATGTCAAAAGGAAACTTTAAATTTTGAACTTCATAGTGTTGAGAGATCCAAAACCCATGATTTCGATGAACTTTTGGTACAACCTTACTTCCTTGTAGGATTAATTATTATATATATGAAGTATATTCTTATGATATAAACATTTTGAGGATGGGGAGCAGAGTGAGAGAGAGCATAAGAGGGAGAGAACTTAGGATTGAAGGGAAGTCCTTTGTAGTGGATTTTTTGGATTGTTGAAATGGGTCAAAGTGAAGGAGTTCGACAAGAGTACTTTGTGAGGGTATTAGAAAATCCATTGATTCGAGGGTTGTTGTAAATGGTAAGAAAGATGCTGAACAGGTGCAGAGTACGAAGGTAACCAGTATGAATGTGATGCAGACAGTCCCACTAGTTAGTAAACCCAACTCTTATGTTTATGTTTTCAAAAGGGGAACTTGTAAGTTTGAGTCAATGAGAGGAGGGGGGTTCAACTTCTTACAAGAAGTTTGCGGAGCAGATGCAGTGAAGCATGAAGGTAGGACATGAAGAGAGTGGGTAAGAATTGATATTTATGACATTTAGTTCAAATGGGAGAAGGTGGGTTTGCTCATGAAGTGCAATGAGTATTTGTAGATGGGAGAGAAAACAAGGGAGAAAGAGTTCAAATCGTGACATACAGTCTATGTCGATAGTTGAGGTGGAGAAAGAGGTGGCAAAGGGACAAACACATGGTGAACATTTGTTGGTTAAAGGAAGCATGATGGTAGTCAGACAAGAGGTAGAAGGGTCAAATAATGGTCAAAGGACATATTTGCAAAGTGATCACAACATAATTAATGGTAGTAATTTGAATGGTTTCAAATTGGTACAAGCTAGTGTGATCACAAATCAAATTGTTAGTTGTGAAAGGGAGGAGAATTTTATGGAAATAAAACTGGCTAGGAATAATATCAATACAAATCCATGCGAGAATCAAGGGACAAAATGCTGAGGAAGGTACATGTGTGTTCAACCGAGAAGGGGCCTCGGCTCTAATGCTGTGGAAAAGTCAGTCTGTTCAAAGGAGTGTGGTAATGGAGTTGGCTCTGACTTGGTGGGTAAGTAATAGAGTGGTCAGAAAATAAACCAACCTTTATGGGCCTATTTTGGGGAAGAATAATCTAACACGCCCTTTTGAACCTAAATTCAAAAGTTATTATAGGAAAGCCCTGAAACAATTGAACCGACTAAAAATTGGAATACCATGTCGGGGAACTTCGTCTTCACCTTCTCGACAATGTGGTATCAAGTGACACAACAAAAAGGCAGTGATAAAACCTCATTTGGTAAGTCTATTTCTCATGTGTCGCAGTCGTTAAAGGTTGTATTAAAGGCAACTGATTCTGGCAGGGAGATGGAGGTCGAGGTTGGGGAAGGAGTTGCAGTAACTGATAGAGTGATAGTGTGGAACAAATCCATGGTCGGAAAAAATTAGAATACATGAAGAGGAAGAAAATAGGAGCTCTAGCTGATGTTCTTGGATTGGATTTTAGGGGAAGTAAGAACTGTGTAATTGTTGTGGTAGCTAGTCTAGAAGAACAGGGTGTGAACATGGATAGTAATCAAAACATTATAATGGATATTAAAACCAGTATGTTGGGGCTGGTGGCTAATATGGAAGATCTTGATTTCGAGTTCTCTTATGAGGAGGGGGAGGCATAAAGGGTGGAAAGGCGGTAGAACATAGATTTGAGGGAAACAATGATGAAGTAGGAGGCATGTGAGTGCTTGTGGTTGTCGTGAAGCATATTGAGTTGTATTTGATGAGTTTTAGAGTACTCTTTTGGAATGTGAGAGGTTTGAGAAACAAAGATAGGACATTGTTGAAGGCTATGTTGCATAAGTGGAAACCATCATTAGTGTTTTTATATGAGGCCAAACTACAATAATTGGAGTCTGGTATGATACGAAGCTTATGGTTAAAGAGGGATGTGGGTTGGAAACTTCTTCCATCGATTGGAGGATTGGGAGGCTTATGGCTTTATGGGATAACAAAGTGATTGATGTAGAGGACTTGGATGATACTTTTTTCGTTATCTTTGTTAATGTAGAAATAAAATTGATGACTTCAAACGGGGGGCGACAACAGTTTATGGGCCGAAAGGTTGCAGGTTGAGACCTTAATTCTGGCAAGAGCTGAGCAATGTGGGTGGTTTGTGGCGGTTTTTGAGGCTGATTGGTGGTGATTTTAGTGTTGTTAGATTTATTGAAGAAGTGAACAATAAAGGGGTCATCAGTAGAAATATGCGCGGTTTATCAGAGTTTGTGGATGAGTATAATCTAATGGACTTATTGTTGCATTGTGTCGTTGTCTTTGTTAATGTAGAAATAAAATTGATGATTTCAAATGGGCGGCAACAACAGTTTATGGGCCGAAAGATAGCAGTTGAGACCTCAATTCTGGCAATAGCTGAGCGATGTGGGTGGTTTGTGGTGGTTCCCGTAGCTAATTGGTGGTGATTTTAATGTTGGTTTTATCAAACAAGTGAACAATAGAGGGGTCATCAGTAGAAGTATGTGCAATTTTCAAAGTTTGTGGATGAGTATAGTCTAATTTGTTGCGAGGTGCTGATTTTACTTGGACTAATAATCAGGAGTCCCTGGTGTTTCACAAGCTTGATAGGTTTTTGATTGATGGTGAGTGGGAGAATCATTGGGGTATTGTATCAGTTGATGCCCTTCCTAGGGTGGGATCTTAGCACATGCATATTCTCTTGGAGGCATATACTAGTCATCGTAGGGTGGTTTGAAGATAGTTGGTGCCTTTAATCGAACAATAGTGGTCAAAATGCAATAATATTGATGGTTCAGCTAGTTATAGATTCTGGTACAAACTAAAATATATTAAGACTAGGATGAGGGACTGGTTCAAACAAAGAAAGCTATGATTCGAGGGCTGAGTGGGTAAAATAAAGGAGGAAATAGCTGCATTGGGTAGGAAGGAGGAAACTTTATCTGTGGAGGAGATTCAAAAAGATCATAAAAAAGAGTTAGAGTCTGGGAAAAAGAGGTAAAATGAAGAAGAAAATCTAGAATTAAATGACTACTAGAAGGTGACGGTAACACTAAGTTCTACCATGCTTTTGCATCACTTAGGAAAATGAATGACCTATCAGAATGTTGATAGATGGGTTCATTGTAAATGACCAATCAGTGATTCATAATCATATTGTATCATTATTTGAGAAATTGTTTCAAGACCCAGGGCATTGGAGACTGAATTTGGAAGAGTTGGAATTTAATGTTATATCCGGTAAGGACAGGGAGTGACTTGATGCGGATTTTAGTTTGGAGGAGATTAATGAAGTTGTTTAGTGTTGTGGGAGTGATAAGGCACTAGGCCAGATGATTCTTTGTTGGGACTTTTTAAAAAGTGTTGGGATTGTCTAGAAGGAGATGTCATGGCGGTGGTGGGTCCAGTGTAGTTAAGGCGTTGAGGCGGCGGAGAGGCGGATGAGCTTGAAAACGCCTTAGAAGCGAGGCGGTAGGCGAGGCGGACGCCTCACTTCACTGAGGCGGTCTTTAACATTTTTTATTATAATAAATTGAAACATATTTAGATAAGTAATATTCATCATCATTTTGATAACTTGAATATGCCAATATGTACAAAATGTCATACAACTATTTAGAATTGAAATGGAAACATAATAAAGTTGCATAGCATAGCAAAAAGATGCACTACATAAGTGTACTTAACTTGCCTATCCACTAAATCACTAAAAAAGAAACAAACAAGAAAAACATCAAAGCATAATGTAAACTAGTTCATCAACTTCTCATTGGTTTAACTTTGGAAATTTGAAACAGTGTTTGGAAAATTAATGGTTGAATTTGAAACAGTGTTTGGAAAATTGCAATTTGGTGAGACATCGCCCAGCAGGTCTCATTGGTTTAACTTTGGAAATTTGCACCAAATTTCGATCCATATGCTAAAATATTACGATCCATACATTGAAACATTACTTATTATTGTTTATTGTGAAGAAAAAAACGCAGCAGAACAAATCATATAAAAAAAAGGAGCAGAACAGATCATATAAAAAAAAACCAGAACAGATCATTAAAAAAAGGAGTAGAACAGGATATAAAAAAGGAGTAGAACGAATCATATAAAAAAAGGCAGTAAAACAGATCATATAAAAAAAAAAAAAAGCAGAAGCTGCAGAACAGATCATATAAAAAAAATAAGGAAGGAGAGGGAAGAAGAAGAGAAAGGAGAAAGAAGAAGAGAGGAAACATCCTGATATGAAAGAGGCAACACCTAATTTGAAATGAGGAACTTGATTAGAAGGAGAAGAACACACAACAATAGCCCCCAATGAGTCGTTCTCTTGTCTAAAACTCTAAATACCCCCCTCTTAAGCTTAAAAGACAAGTGGGCTGCAATAGGCTTTTGGTTTTTAAGTTGTAAATGGGCTGAGGCGGTCTGAGGAGGTGAGGCGTGAGGCGGTCCGAGGCAGACGCCTCACTTCACCGCTCCGCCTTGCATCATTTTGAGACGTCTCTTTGCCAAAACGCCTCGAGGCGCGCCTAGGCGTCTGCCTTAACAACACTGGGTGGGTCAGTTTGGATTGGAGATTAAACATGTCTTTTAAGGAGATAGCTCTATTTATGATTTTAGACCTATTAGTTTAGTTGGTGGAAGCCATGGCTAGGAGATTAAAGACATGCATGACTTCTATTATTGGACTAAACCAAGGGGCTTTTGTTAAAGACATACAAATCCTTGATGGAGTGATGGTGGCTAATGAGTTGGTGGATTCAAGGTTAAGAAGTGACGTAATAGGATTGTTGTGTAAAATTGATCTTGAAAAGGCATACGATCATGTGAATTGGGACTTTGGTATGGTACATGGATAAGATGAGATTTGGGGAGAGGTTGATGAGGTGGGTGAAGACATGTATGTCGATTGTGCATTTCTCAGTGTTAGCTGGTGGGTTGTTAGTTGGTGGGTTGTTAGTTGGTTTCTTAAAACCTTGGGGGGTTCGCCAAGGAGATCCTACTTCCCCATTTTTGTTTACTATTGTGGTGCATGCTCTTCGTAGATTGGTACCCAAGGCTATGGAGACATGGTTGATTTCTGGATTTCGAGTTTCCCAGTTTGAACCTATGGTAGCGCATCTTCAATTTGCAGATGATACTCTATTTTTATTGTGGATGATATGTCTCAGATGGAGAATTTGAAGGACATTTTACAGATTTTACAAGCTTGTCTGGTTTAAAGATTAATTTTGTCAAAAGTTTGGTGTATGACACTGACAGCAAAATGGGGGCCGATGTGTTCGGGTGTCAAGTTGGGGAATTACTGGCCATCTATTTGGGTCTTCCTTTGGGGCTAAAAATAGGAGTAAGCATATGTGGGATCTAGTGATTGATTTGATTGGGAAGAGGTTGGCTATTTGGAAGGTTAAATTGTTGTCTAAAGGGGGTCGAATGGTACTCAACAAGAGTGCACTAGCGAATATGTCATTATTTCACGTGCCAGTGTCGGTTGCTATATGCATTGAGAAGGTGATTAGGAATTTTGTTTGGTTTGGTTGAGAGGAAAATAGAGGATTTCATGCAATTAATTGGGAGTTGGTATGCATGCCTAAGGAGATATGCGGTTTGGGTATTAGGCCTTTTCTATTGATGAATAAGGCAATTTTCTTTAAACGGTTCGGGAGGTTTAGTACGGAAGCAAATTTTTTGTAGAAGGACGTGATTGGGGATATTTGGTGGGAGTTATGTTGGGTTAGGATGATGATAGATGGGTGTGGAAGGAGGACAGGCAGATGGGCTCTATTAGTTCATTTTTTCTCAAAATTGGTTATGGAGAACTTGCTAGTTGGTGCATTTCAAAACTTTCCAACCAAATTGGTATGAAAAAGATATTTATCTTCGAGGGTGTTTTTTTTTTATGTGGACAACTGTATGGAACAAACTACCATCTAATGTTGAGCTAGTTCACAAGGGTATGGAGATTGAAGCGATGTGTAACTTTTGTTGCGTTGAACAGGAGAGTTCAGTTCATGTTCTTATGCATTGCGGGTGGGTTTACAAGGTATGAATGCATTTTCGTGAGATGTTTGGTGCTAGTTGGGTGATGCCCAGAGCCATGAAAATGTTATTAAAAAGCTAGATGACAGGGAGCCATCTATGAATGGGAAATTTGGAGATTACTTCCTTATGCAGTATCGTGAACAATATGGAAGGAACGAGATAGCATGATTTTTTGTGACATGACATTGGAGTGTGACTCAGTTATTATGGAGGTTTTCATCACTCTTTAGGGATGATTGTCCCATTTGCCATATTTCAAGGGAACATTTTTTGAGACTTTGATTGTGAATTGGATTGATTTAGTCTCGTGGCCTTATTATCTTTTAGGTTACAGTTTTGTAAAACCACGCGGATTGCTTAATAAATTTAACTTAAAAAAATAAAAATAGAATGTCTCCAAATCACACTTACCACGAGGAATGAAGAATTATGTTCTATTGATCCGAAGCACACAAGAAGTAATGGTAGTGATATTCATACCTATATGCAGCAAAATCTCTTCAGAAGGTATCCTATCTCATACCAGGGTCCACATAAATGAAAAAAACTATTGCTTAACCACCCCTCCAAATGAACTTCACTGAAAAATAAAAAAAGTGATTAATGGGTAGAGAGCTACTAGGCAAAACCAAGAAGTGTGAGGAAGCTAATGGGTAGAGTGCTACTAGGCAAAACCAAGAAGTGTGAAGCCAGTTTTGTTATTGTCCTTCTACACCCAAGTATCTTCCTCTCCTTCCAATCCTTCCAATTCTAACTGAACACCCTTAACTGAATCAACTCGCAATGATTATCAACATAAGCTTTTTTATATTTGTATATATATGTCATTTTAGTTGATTTTTGGGCAAAAGAACAAAGGGAATGATAAATGAAAAGTATATCTACAAGTTAGAAGCTTGCAAGGCCCACTAATTTAATTATTATGTTTGACCAACTGCAAATACAAACTTGCAATGATTCCCTTATTAAAAAAATTCCCCAATCCAATATGCAAACCCAAAGTAGAAGTTTAACTGCTTTCGCTACTTGATCTGAATTTATGGTCTTAGATTGAAAAATCCTTAAGTTTCTTTCCTCCCAGTTCAACAGGCACCGTCACTTGAGTAGGATATTGAAATATCCTGAAATTTCTTTCCTTCCGGTTCAGTCACAGGCACCATCACTTGATTACGATTTCAAACCCAATTGCGTCGACTTTTTATTAAGCACAACACTATGAGTGAGCAAGCCAGTTGAAACCAAAGCACCTCCAAGTGATTCACAACCAACCCTCCAATCTGCTATCGAGAATGGGCACCAGAAAAACATAAATTGACACATAATTTTTTGATGAATGAGATTATCAAGTGTTAATGTGCGTCCATGAGCACATGTCCAAATTGGGAAATTCACCTTGGGGAGAGATTGTTTAATTCAGAACAAATGGGAGAGAAATGGAATTACTGCCTGAAGCTCTAGAAGGGGAGGATGCAATATTGTTGAATAACAATGTTTAATCATGAACAAAGCTGACTCATCATTCCACTCCCAGCTATTCTGCAGTTGAACCGAAGATGCAGTTGAACTAAATATATTAAGTGAAAAACATGAATACCATTTGCGACCTCCCTTTTGTTCAATCTCCTGCATTACCCCAACCAAAATCCCAAGCACTGTCAAAATCTCCCCTGATATAAAAGGTAAAAGTTGCAACTGGGCTTCTCTTCACATACATCCTAAACAGATTGGGAAATTCGTCCATTAGGACCTTGCAGATCACCTATTTATGTGATCAATCATGTTATGACACACTAAGGTCTAATTAATGGAGGAAAATTTTGTAGTGTTACCAAAACCCCATAAGAAATATAAAAAGTTTCATTCCAGCTAGTTTGTAACAGAGATTAGTGTCTTGGAATATGACATAAAAAAAATGGTAGAGTGAGTGCTTTTGTTAAGGGTCACTGTCCTTGCTTTGAAATTTTCCGCTTCCATATGGCTAGACGCATTTAAACTGTTTCTGTCACGTGTTTGTTTCTGTGACTTGCTCCTAAATGCTCCTGCCTATGAATGTATTAAACCAATGGCATCCCTTCACTGGAAAATATCGAATATACAATTGAGGACAAGTTGTCCGTTAATCCAAGGAACATCACCCACATGCATTATTACTGATTTATGGAAAATAACTTGAAATCCTGACGCTGTTTCGAACCACTTGCATCTTCCCCTGAGCAAACAACCACTTTTCAAATAGTCAAAAATATAATTTGAAAATGAATACTGAATCTTCCGGAGAAGTAAATTTGTATGACTTAAGCAATCTCCCTGGAAGAGATGCACCTCCCCACCCATGCCACACCCATCCATTGTGATGTACTCAATATCAATATCTATACCCCTATTGGCCGACATATCCTAGTTATTGAGTATGCAGTGGATTCCATACCAACTTCCTTAGGAGAATGATATTCCATGCTAGTTTCGTGGGAAGCTCTCATAGCACCCACATGTGCCCCCTCTATCGTGCAAATCCTTGGGACCATCTCCATTTCCACTGTCCTTTGTTCAGAAGGTGCCAGTGGATGTAGAGTTTCCATCAGTTTCTCTATCTCCACGGTTTCCTCCTATTTAAGAACTCTTCTCAAACAAGCACTCCAGTTGGCTCCCTTCTCCACCCTTTAGATGATATAGTCATCTACTGTTGCTAAAAGTTAAGTTGCTTACTAGGTAAGAAACTATTTCTAGTAGACAGTTATACATAACAGCATGGTAATGTTGACGTAGCGAGTGTTTTGCTATTGCAGATATGGGGCAGATATTGCCCGTGGTGTGGCTGAGCTCCATGCAGCAGGTGTTGTATGTATGAATATAAAGCCATCCAATCTTCTTTTAGATGAAAATGGTAGAGCAGTGGTTTCTGATTATGGTCTTCCACCGATTCTGAAGAAGCCTTCATGTCGTAGAGCTAAGTCGGTTCCGGAAGACGATTCTTCAGCAACACATTCATGCATGGATTGTACGATGTTGAGTCCTCACTACACAGCTCCTGAGGCCTGGGAACCATTGAAAAAGACTTTATTCTGGGATGATGCCATTGGTATATCAACAGAATCAGATTCATGGAGTTTTGGGTGTACGTTGGTGGAAATGTGCACTGGCTCAGTCCCGTATGTGATATAACATTTTTCTTGGCATGCTTTGTTTGCTTAACAATGTAAAGCTTAATGAAACGGTTTAATGAATTATGTAGGTGGACAGGTTTGAGTTCAGAGGAAATCTACCGAGCTGTTGTCAAGGCTCGAAAGCTTCCTCCACAGTATGCAAGTGTGGTTGGTGTGGGGATACCTAGGGAGTTGTGGAAGATGATTGGTGAGTGCCTACAGTTCAAGGCATCAAAGAGACCAACTTTCCATGCAATGCTCACCATATTCCTCCGTCATTTACAAGAGATCCCTCGCAGCCCTCCGGCGAGCCCTGATAAGTATGGGAATCTTTGTTCCATTTTTTTCTTCCTAAAAAATTATGAAACTTTTGTTGCATATGTTTTCATTTGCCATTGCTTAGTTCCTAAGTATTCAAAACAGATATGCCATATATCAAGAAAATAAGAATGAAGTAATTAACAGATCTTTACTGTACTTTATCCTAGGAATTAAAACTAAAAGTAAATATCAGGTACAGACGATATGGTTATGGTTTTCACCAGAACCTGTTAAAACCCGATTGCTAATTCTTTCTTCCTAAGTAATTTCCTATCTATTCTGGACAAAATTTACTGGGAGTTACTTTAAGCATTTTGTCAAGTACCAAAATAAACCAATCTGTTCATCTTGACCCATTTCGGTTTGGCAAGGAAACACCTAGAATTAGTATGTTGGACATTTCGTTTTATCTTGACCCATGAACCGTGTGCTCTATTCGTGAACTGCAGCGATTTCGGGAAGGGTTCAGGAGCAAGTGCCATGGAACCATCTCCTACATCTGTCTTGGAGGTTATCCACGATAATCCTAACGCTTTACATCGGCTTGTACTTGAAGGGGATTTGGATGGTGTTAGGTGGGTTGAGAACCAAGTGTTAAGGAGGTTTAAGTAATTTTTTTTCTTCTTTCAGTTCAGACATTTCACATTTGTTTTTCTGAGGTCGTTTGTTACCTCATTTGGGAATGTAGAGATGTGCTTGCGAAGGCCATGTCAGAAAGTAGCAACAGCTTGGTTGCTTCTCTATTAGAAGCACAAAATGCTGATGGGCAAACTGCACTGCATTTGGCTTGCAGACGCGGTTCAGTGGAACTTGTTGAAACTATATTGGAGTACAAAGAGGCAGATGTAGATGTCCTGGACAAAGATGGAGACCCTCCAATTGTGTTTGCTTTAGCAGCAGGATCTCCTGAATGTGTTCGTGCTCTTATAAGACAGTCTGCTAATGTTAAATCTCGACTGAGGGAAGGCTTTGGTCCATCTGTTGCTCATGTTTGTGCCTACCATGGCCAACCAGATTGTATGCGTGTAGGTCTCCTTAAATTGACATCTCCTTGTAGACATCATTCCTTGGTTCTTACTTGTGAAGACCCTCTCATGCCTATTTTTAATGTTTGCAGGAGCTACTTTTGGCAGGGGCTGATCCCAATGCGGTGGATGATGAAGGTGAATCTGTGCTACACAGAGCCATTGGCAAGAACTACACTGACTGCGCTATTGTCATATTGGAAAATGGAGGTTGCAGATCAATGGGTGTTTTGAATGCAAAAAATTTGACGTGAGTATCTATGTTTGGTTTGGTAGCTTTAAGATGGATGCGTCTTTTAAGTCGCAAAGGCATAAAGCTGTTGGGCATAACAGCACGATGCCAAAAAACTTGTGGACAGTCGAGTAGTTGCAGTCGACTGAACAAGAAGCATAATATCTGTAAAAGTAAATGCAGCTAAATGCAAAGACATTTAATATCATATATATATACATAGGTAGTTTTATGGGGAAAAACAAATGAGACAATGGGCAACCAGGATGAACTCCATATACCCACATAAGATTGGATGGTTTATTTTCATTTAGTAAAGCATGGATTGAACCTTATTTAGTTCGCCAATGGGGTACTAGCTTTGCTAGACATGTGGCGGATGGTATCACAAGTACCCTGCTGGCAGCATTTGGGGGTGGGACGGGTTAAGGGATTAAAATTAAAAAAAAAGGAATATTATTTATTTCATGGATGACATAGTAGGACAATGTGCCAAAAGGTAATATATGTATGTTGTATTTATTTTAGTTCAGTACTTTCCCTGTATACACTGTTTTTTTTTTTTTTTTTTATACCGCTCTGATATATTTAATGTTCAAATTTTTACGGTTCCTATTACACAGACCTCTGCATATGTGCATAGCAATGTGGAATGTGGCTGTTGTGAGAAGGTGGGCAGAAGTTGCATCCCAAGAAGAGATATCTGAAGCAATTGACATACCAAGTCCAATGGGAACTGCGCTTTGTATGGCAGCTTCTTTAAAGAAAGACCATGAAAATGGTAATTGTTCTCTGCTTCTCTTTTTATGTGAAGTTTTGACTCTGATTTGTGAAGGAAGCTTTGAATTACTGATCAAGGTTGCTTTTGCAAAAATGTGCTCATTAATTTTTTTTTTCACCGACACCATAAAGTGTTATGGTAACTTATTAGGTTGTGTGATATTATTATTATTATTATTATTATTATTATTATTATTATTATTTTGTTTGTTGTAAAACTTTTAAAATAATATTTTCACAAATGGCTTCTTTTAAATAGTTTTTTGTGTTTCATGCTATTCGATATTATACTCAACTTTACCGATTGTCAGCTGCATGCGATTAGCTTAAAACAACCAAATTTTATAGTGAGCCCTTCCTTACGTGCCTAATTTGCTTCCTCTCCCCAACTTTCAATATTCTTATATCAGGATGATTAAAACTGGGTTTTAGTATGCAAACTTGTTTTCATCACCGTGTATTTGACATCATTTATTTTGATAATGGCTGCAACTTCGGCGGGCTAGGAGGTGATTCCAAATCCAACCCGAAATCTTGTCAAATGAGCTCGTAGCCCGCCCAACTCAAACTTGAGCCCGAGCCTAGCAACCCAATCACAAACCAAGTATGATTTTTTGGGCTTGGGTAGCCCAAGTTCTTTAACTTGCTAAATTTCAAAAAATATGAAAAATTAGTAAGCCAAAAGGCCTAGAATCTGTGACCTAGTACTTTGCAAATAAAGTGCACCAAATCAAAAATTATTTTGTTCAAAATTTCATATTAAATTATATAATAAAAAATATGCATTTTGGATATATATTAATTTATTTCCTCAGGTTCCATGGATTGCTTGGACTACCAGTACCCTAGCCCAAGCCCAACTCGAAATTTGATCAGGCTAGATATTTTGAACCCATGGGCTGCCCGACTTCAAATTTCTTAGCCAAAGGGTGAGGCCAAAATTTTTGGGTTGGTCTTGGGTTGGGCTGCCCAAGTTGCACCCCTAAATTTATGTCGATAGGTTATCATCCATTAGGTGTTAAGATGTAATTATGCTATTATTTTCTCTCTTGATTTTGTCAACTGTGGCATGGGGTGGGGAGGGTTAAGGGTTAAATAAAAAAGTCACTATGTATGGATACTTATGTGAAATTGTAAAAAGGAAACGGGGAAGATTCTGGCAAAGGACATTTAAAAATGCATTATTGAATTCCTAAAGCAACCGCTTTAGTATGAATAATTGTAAAAGGAAAATGAGACAATGGTGTAGTTGGAAATCCCTCATCGATATTTATAGACATGTTTAATTTTCTTCCAAGAACTACGATCATATATTTTACCATTATTAAAAAAAAATCTCTATCTCTTGGTGGTCATAAATGTTCTCTTCAATCCAAAGCTCGAGGAACACCTGTCACCTTTATGGATTATGATTTATGAATGATCGCATTATATTAGTTTTCTTGTTGCATTTCATTGGTTGAAGTGAGTGGACCCCACCAACTGGTGGAATTTTATGAGGGAAAGCTTGTAGAGAAACATATCCAATGTGAGTGACCAGTTGTCTTCTCATAGTATCAACTAACTCAAATTTTGGCGAATTCCCCTACTAAATAGATGGTGTAGTTGGGGAGTTTGGGAATATGGTACAATGGCATGTCTGGAACCTTATGAAGAAGCCTTAATAATGAAGAGATGTTGGAAATTGATGGGCTATTGGTGGCTATTGCTCATATTTATCTCGAGGAGGCTCATTTTCAACAAATTGTGTTCTAAAGGTCATGCTTTACCACTTTCTTGTGCTACTGGTTTGGAAAGGGATATGTCCACCAAAGTTCTCTTTCATATGGGTGGTCGTGTGGAAGAGGTTGCCCAAAGAGAAACCTGGAAGAAAGACCTTGTGACTGAGAATATCACGAGGTCCGATGGAAATTCAACTTACCACAGAGATGACCAAAAGAAAATACATATGGAATTTTACACACCCAAGAGATTACTCCAACTGAAACGACAGTTCTGAAATAATTTTAATTTTTGAGGATACCTTGGGGAACACTTTTTATTGGTTGCAACTTTACCTTGATTTGATTCATTCATATATTGAGCCATTTGTTTGGGATTGTAAACTTTTTACTTTTCCCCATATGACTGTGTAAACTTTCGGTGAGCTCTGTGAAGGGACTAATCTAATCTGTGTTGGGTTGGAGGACTGTCTTGGATCTGAATTATAAACCCGGATAAAAGTAATACTAAATTTTAGCAAAATCAACTAGTGGAAATTTTGGAGTTTATGATACCACTTTGTTGGAGGCTTAAATTGATTTTAATTTATTTGATCTTGTTAAATGCCTTTTCAACTCCTAATGCGTCATGCAACCTTGAATCTTCACCAGCATTCATGCTGTTGTTCTTCAGTGGTCTGGGTTGAAGAGACTAAATCACCAATTACGTTGTAAACTGATCAACCAAGTATAGATCCTTCTATTTAATGAATAAAATTTATTTGACACTTTGGTGCCAAGCGCATTGGAGAAGGATCTTTTATGTCACTTTCTGGGTACAAACTTTTGATATTTTTATGAATGATATTCAAATATTTTTTTTTAAATATTTTTTCGGGAGGAGTAAATTTGCACATTGCCCAAATATTGAAGAAAGATTGATCTATAAAAGTTATTTAGTAAACTTCAATGTTCTAAAAATCGGCCTAGGCGGCTAGAAGGTAGAAAACCGCCCAGACTAATGGCTGGGCGGGTTCTGGGTAGTCTGGGCGGGTCTGAACAGCCTAGGCGGTCTGGGTGATTTTTTTATTTTTTATTTTTAATAAGGCTGATTGTGTTCTTATTTTATTTTTCTTTCCTCTTTTTTAGAAATAAACTATTTTATTGTTTTTTATTAAATATATGTCTAATTGTAGCAAATGATGATTACTTAATGAAATTCTCAAAGGATCTACCGTTACCAATTTTATTAATGTAGATTTTATCAAACATGACTGAAATTATTCATGCAATTTGAAGAAAAATAAAAGAGTACGTTTGGATATTTGATCACAAATTCAATTTTATATAAAGTACCCATCATGACCAACTTCACTCATTTGAGTTTTAATAAATTTTGTTCATGATTGTTAATTTTTCATGTTTTTAAATTTTGCATATGTATCTTGGCATTAAATTGGATGTAATTGATAATATATTATGCTTAACTTTTGTAAATTATTAAAGTTATAATACAAAATCTAAGACCGCTTAGGTGCCGTCTAGACGCTAACTTAAGCCCCTGGGCGCTAGGCACCTGCTCGTCACCCGCCCAACACCTAGCGCTTTGTAGAACACTGGTAAACTTTTCAAAAGGAAGTAAAAAAACTCAATAAAGATGGTAGGTCTTACTTTTATGTTCTTTATGTATTGTGGAAGTATGATCACATCAGATAAGTATGGTGCAAGCTCTCATGATTGGTTCACTAAAGAGCCTACCTAACTGTTGGCTGTGCAGTTAAAACAACGTTATAATGTCGATATAGCTTCAATATAATGCTTAACAGGGGTGAGTTGTTACGTTATGACATTATCACGTTATGGTATCACAACTTCGATATAATGGCGTTATATGACCGTTATTGAGATAATAATAAATTTTTTTTTCCAATAACGCCTTTTTAACGTTTTGTTTTAATACATAAAAAAAATACCCATTTCATTCTCGATCAAACCAGAACCCTCGACTCATTGGAAAGAAAAAGGACCAGAGCTTTCCATCGCCAATTGATAGAGAACCAGACCTCGTCGTTTGATAGAGACCGATAGAAAAAAACGTGAAGAAGATGAACAGTCGATCACACTCTCATACGAAGGAAAGATATTTTTTATTGATTTTTTTTGTTATTGAATTTAATGTTATGAACACGATATACTTTTTCGACTCTATAATGCATCAATACGTTGTGGTGGTATTAAAAATATATTTAAAAAACTATTCCGTTATATAATGTTATATCCCGTTATAACTTATAACGCTCTTGGATCGTTATGGTCCGTTATTCGTGTTAACTGCATAAATTGTTGGTCCTTGTGGAAGGGAATTATGAAGCAAAATGTATGCTTAGATTGTAGCGTCTCTTTTGAAGTTCAAAATGGGGAGATAATTAATTTTTGGGATTATTGGCGGATTGGGGATTCTTCTCGGAAGATCACTTTTTCAACCATTTATTATGTGTTTAACTACAAGAAGGGCAAGATTATAGAATTTTGGGACAGTGACTCTCTTGCAGTAGTGTGGGTAGTTTGGAGGGAAAGAACTAACGGTCTTGAAGAATGTGCATAAAAAATAGATAGCCTTTAGATAGATACCAAAATTATGTTATGATCATGAGGTTGTAATTGGGATAGGTTTTGAGAGATCTCATTCTCTTCATGTATGTTCAACTAGCACTGTTATGGCATAGTTCTCACCAAATACTCGATGTATACGTTTTGGGGGAGTGAATTCCGATTATTGTTTTTCTGATAAAAGAAAAAAAAATGGTCATATGAGCTGTCTTGGTTTGCTATATGTTGGGTTGTTTGGATGGAAAGCAACAAAAAATCTTGTTACATGGGATCTTTGTTGATGGCGACCTGGGATCCGCCTTGGAAATGTCTAGAAGAACCATCTTGAAAAGACTTTTTTTTTTTCTTTCTGAATGGGGAAGTGCCATTCTCATTAAGTGTAACATCTCTTGGAAAGATCTATTTTTTTTTATTATTTTATTTAAAATTTAAAATCTAAAATTTAAAATTGAAAATTGAAAATTGAAAATTTTTCCCTGATGACTGCTCCTTGTTCATTTACTTCCACTGGCTATGATAAAGTTTTCTATGAGGTGATGAAGAATTTCATAAACATCACCTTGTTGAATGATATAGAGTATATGCAGAGGAATGTAGGGTTAACCCTTAGGCATCAAGAACTTTCATATCATAGATAAACCTCTATTGTGTATATACTGTTATGGAGATTTGGTGTGAAGAGGCCAATATGCAGGAGGATGATTGATTGTGACCTGACATAGGTGTAGGACTTGGACTTGGGATGGGTAAATAAGAGAGTCAGGACGTTGGTGGTTCTTATGGGCGTGGGATGGGGAAGAACATTATGAGAGGCATTGAATTGTTCTGTAAAAGGTTTCAATCCAGGCCATGGAGAGGGTAGTATGCCTCTGTTGCGCTTGCGCTTGGTGTGTTTTATACTCAAATCTTATGTCATCACACTCATAGCCTACACATGGAACTTGGGCTTTAACAGGAATAATTTGAAAGGAATAATGACTGAAAATTTGATTTGCTCAGGTCTAGGGAATTCTATCAGGGAAAATAAAGGGAAGAGAAAAATCTTAAGTCGGGTGAGCGAGTATTGAAGGTTGTTTCAATGTTCTTGCACTGATCTGTTCTGGATAAATTCTATTCAAACTAATGTTAGAAAAGTTTGGCGGAGGTGTTGGGTACTTTGTGTGATCTCTAACATAGCGAGAGCGAATGCCCTGCTACTATAGGGTATCTCTCTCAACCATCAACAACTTTTAAGTGTTCAGTTGGGAACTGTTCAAACATAAGCTTGATCCAACTGTTCCAAATTTGCCTAAAATGGGCGTGCATCAAGATAAGTGTAGCGTCCTTTATAATTCTTTTAGACTAGTTAAATTCAATGAAGAGAGGAGAGAAAAGAAAAAATTATAGAAAGGCCAAACCCCACAGCCACTCTGTAGCACAAGGGTTCCTCAGAACAGCTTGAAGAACCCCAGGCTGAGCCCAAATCGAAAAGAAGGTTATAATCTTGTTAAATGGCATGGCCCACCCCAGGTAAGAACATATCCAAGACCGAAACTTTTAATCCCAATGAATACATACGTAGCTGTCTGAGACAAATCTTTTCACTACGAGCTTGCATAGTTGTTCTAAAGCAACAAATAGTATATTTCGAGACAGAGTTATAACAGTTCAGAAATTGCACAATTTATGCACTGAATTCCTGTATTTATGGATGAAGGGATGGTTGTCATGTTTGCCTGTTGTCTAGACAGCCAACTTGCAATTTTCTGATGCAAATATGGTCCTTCTGTATGCAGATTCTTGATAGGCTTTGATTTGTAAAACATTTTTTTGTTTCCAAAAAAAAAGAAACTCTTGTTTTTTTTTTTCCTTTCTATGGAGACCACTTGTTATCTGCTTTATGTTCCAATTCTGCTTGTTGGATGTTTTTTCAGACGGTAGAGAACTAGTCAGAATATTGCTTGCAGCTGGAGCATCTCCAGCGGCAGAAGATACACAACATTTCCGTACAGCTTTGCATACAGCAGCAATGGCTAATGATGTTCAATTGGTCAAGGTATGTCAATCCTAATCATCTTAAGGCCGTTGTCTGTGTAAATTCAGTTAATCTCCTTTGTAGCATTTTGTTGCTGATATTAGTAGGATGATCCTTTTATTTTGTTTGAATAGATTATCCTTGATGCCGGGGTTGATGTGAACATCAGGAATGTGCACAACACATTACCTCTTCATGTGGCATTGGCCAGAGGTGCAAAACTATGTGTTGGGTTGCTTTTATCGGCTGGTGCAAACTGTAATCTACAGGTTTTTACTTCTTTGTTAGTTCTTTTATTTGTCAATCATTTGAATCCTATAATAACTTACACAGATATAAATTGTTTTTACATCCCTTGTTTTCTTGCTACATTGCGCACTATTATGGGGGTAGTTTATCAATGTGGTATTGTTTAGGACATATATCAACATTTGGATTCTCAGCGGTTGCAAACAACAGGTCGCATAATAGTAGATTGCTTGTTTGTATCAAGATTCGCTAAGGAGTTACTGGAAACTCACCAAGAAAAGGATTGTTTTCTCAACCAACAAATTTGGAGGGATTGGGGGGGGGGGGGGGGGGGGGGGGTGGTGGAATGAAAAAGAAAGAGAGACGGACTTTGCAGCGTATATTGGAGTCCTTGGTAGATGGTAATGACAGAAAAATGATTAGTTAAGGGATATATTGGAATTTAGAGCAGTAAAGTTAATTACAAACACTAGCAGCAAGCTATCTTTGAGGATAAGACTTTGTTTACTTTGAGTTAGGTTGAAACTCTCACTCAAAAGAGGGTTAAAAACTTTTAATTTCAGGTTATTAAAGAAGAGGAGAAATACACACACAGATATATATATATTGAATATTGATATGGGATTATTGAAATGTCATGAAAACAAAATTGGAAGGTCCTATGAAATTCCTGTCAAAAATTGATTGTGCGCATGTTTCCAGGATATTTTCAAAATTGTATTAAAATGATGATAAAAAGATGGAAATGGAAATCGTGAAAACTTTTTTTGCTAATATTGCCTCGATTTCTACAATGTAATAAACCTCAATGACAATCAAAGAGGTAAAAAAAAAGGGTTATGAAAAGTGATAAACTATATGTTCCCTAAAGTTATACATACAATGTAAATCTCAATGTAGATCAATGCTTAATGAGTATAAAACAACTTTAAAAGATTTGTGTCCCTAGTTAATGCTGGGAGACAAGTTTTGTTATTAATAACTCTTTAGTGGGTTTGGTTTGACTGGAGCCAATTAAAGACATCATCACCTTTTAATATTAACCACATGAATGGCCCAGATTTGGTACAAAATATGTGTCATGGAAATTTGTGTCAAAATAACCTTCCTCTATATATGTATAGAAGAGAAGATAAGTTCTATGACTGTAGGTACTCTATTACCATTGTGAAACAAAGTAAGTCCCTTTGGCATTGTTTCTTGTAGAGAGTTCTGCAAGCCAACTTACTTATAAGAACTAATAGATGTTTAATTACAAAGTAACATTCTCCTAAACGTGATTATTTCGTGTCCAAGTAAGATCAGTGATGATTTGTGTGTACCCTACTATTTGTTTCATTGTCACTGCTTTCTTGAGATACCTTGGAATATATGGATACCTGCTGTAAAATTTTATTTACATTCTTCAACAGTAGCTGTCTTGCACACTTTTTCCATCAGGTTTTATGTCCAAATAGTTTCTCTTTTGTCCTAGACACTTTTTTTCTTTTTGAGCGTCAAGAACAACACCATCTCTACATCTTTCAATCTTTAAGGAGTGGTATGGGTATTGCCTGTCGATCTCACCATTTAGTTTTCAGTTCTATGCATTTAGTTCTCGCTTCTAAGTTATGTTTAGTTTACTGTCAATGCATAGAGGTTATGTTAGTATACATTGGCACATTGGTGTATATTTTAGTGCAACAAGAAACCCATTCATTTTTTTTCTTGTACACTATTGCTTGTGATCAGGACGATGAAGGTGATAATGCATTCCACATAGCTGCTGATTCAGCAAAGATGATACGTGAAAATCTTGAATGGATTGTGGTTATGTTAAAATATCCAGATGCTGCCATCGAAGTCAGAAACCATAGGTAAGCCAAATAGTGGCACTTGGCATGTTTTGTTCCCATAAAGCAATACATGAAAGTCCTGTTTCTTCTACGGTCTAAATTTTCAATTGTTAGTACTGATATATACTTATACTAGCAAAGCATAATGGTACTGGCATATTTGGCTGATTAAAGTATTTTTGTTGAACAGTGGTAAGACATTACGTGATTTTTTGGAAGCCTTGCCACGGGAGTGGATTTCCGAAGATCTGATGGAAGCAGTCATGAATAAGGGGATTCAATTATCTCCTACCACGTGAGAATATGATTGTTTACTTCTATACCACACCTTGAGGCTTTATTATTCTTTTAATCACTGTAATGTTTTCCTATTGTACATTTAGACATGTAATCTTGATTGATAATTAATTCGCATTCCATTTTTTATTCTGTTTAGATATGAAGTAGGGGATTGGGTGAAATTCAAAAGAACTGTGAAGACACCTACTAATGGGTGGCAAGGTGCAAGACATAAAAGTGTTGGTTTTGTTCAGGGCGTCCAGGACAGGGACCATCTCATTGTATCATTTTGCTCTGGAGAGGCACGTGTCCTGGCAGATGAGGTTATCAAAGTGATACCCTTAGACAGGGGACAGCATGTGCAACTTAAGCCCGATGTCAAAGAGCCAAGGTAAAATGCTCAATGCTGAAAATCGTTAAATAAATTCTTGCTTCTTTGATATACTAGTAGTGCTCATGTGGTCAATGTTTTGGAAACATGCCAGAGTAGTAGAAGCATTGAACGAAATAAAGTTTAGATGATAAGTTTTTCATAAAAGTGACCATCACCTTCACCAATCAGGCCTAGTCAATTTTGATTTTTTTTTTGGTCTGTAGGCCTAAACAAAATATCGGGTTTGCTGACATGGATCTTCATTAATGAAGTGCAAACTATATTTCCTCTAAACGAGCGTGGCTTGAGTTTTTTTAATTACCTTAATCTACCCATCTTTGTTTCCCCTTTCGTTTTCGGTGCAAGTCAGAAACTCACATCTCTTGTGATATAGCCAGTTGTCTATTCTTTGTTGCAGATAACTATTATAATCAACTTGTTTCATTTAATGAAATTTGAATTCCGTGAATCTACTTGTCTCATGTAAATCTTTTTTTGGAACTTGTGTACTCCCTCAAATGTTTCCGTCCGAGTTTTCATTCCTATATTCACAAGATCGTTATTTCTAGTTTTCTACTTCTGTTTGATCAGCGTGTTTGTAAAAACCATCACTTTTCTCCATTGAGACTATCAATTATTTTGAGTTCGAGAAGAAAAAAAGTAAAGTTAGGATGTGTCCAGAACAAAGAGTCATGATACGAAGTAACGCATTTCATCTTCGCCTTCTGCTTCAGTAAGTGCCTAGGTGTGCCTCAATGTTGTGGGGCCCTAACAATGTTGGCTGGATACTCATTGAAGAGATTGTACACAATAAATATGATTGTATTGGATTATAACTGCTGTTAGTGCGTCAAGTGCGCTAAGTGTCTCACATGATCAAGATTATTTCTTTTTCAAATATCAAGCTCAATAATTCATTAATTAGTGACATATAGCAAAGTCTAACTCAGCAAAATAAGTTCATATTATATACCTTATACTTGGCCTTACGAGTTCCTTGTCATTTTTAGTTGCTAATAATGATAAGGTATTGCTGCTAGGTATGGTTGGCGTGGGCAATCACGTGATAGCATCGGAACTGTTCTATGTGTTGATGATGATGGGATTCTACGAGTTGGCTTTCCTGGAGCTTCTAGGGGATGGAAAGCTGATCCTGCAGAAATGGAAAGGGTAGAAGAATTCAAGGTTGGTGATTGGGTACGAATTCGTCCCTCTTTGACAACTGCAAAGCATGGACTGGGGATGGTAACTCCAGGGAGCATTGGCATAGTATATTGTGTAAGACCGGACAATAGCTTGTTGTTGGAACTATGTTATCTACCAAGTCCTTGGCATTGTGAACCTGAGGAGGTTGAACCTGTTGTCCCATTCAGGGTAGTTATTATGCTTTTGCTTTTTCATTTTTCCTGTTCATTCAATTTATGTTATTGTTCTTTTTATTCGGTGCCCTTGACTTGCAAAAGAAAACACATTAATGCCAAACAGATCGGTGACCAAGTTTGCGTGAAGCGATCTATTGCAGAACCAAGGTATGCTTGGGGCGGTGAGACACATCATAGTGTGGGGAGAATTAGTGAGATCGAGAATGATGGTCTATTGGTGATTCAAATACCTAATCGGCCCATCCCATGGCAAGCTGATCCTTCTGACATGGAAAAGGTGGAGGATTTCAAGGTAATATACTAGTGATCAGTCTTAATCTTATAGATTAAACTAACAAGCTTTACTGCTGTTCCTTTAGGTGATTATTTTATTTTTTCTTATGTTTTTTTTCATTGAGCAGGTTGGTGATTGGGTAAGAGTGAAAGCTGCTGTTTCTTCCCCAAAGTATGGGTGGGAAGATGTTAGCAGGAACAGTATAGGAATAATTCACAGCCTGGAGGAAGATGGGGATATGGGCGTCGCCTACTGCTTTAGGAGCAAGCCGTTCTCGTGTTCTGTGACTGATATGGAGAAGGTACTACCATTTGAAGTGGGACAAGTGATTCATGTGATGCCATCTGTTGCACAGCCACGGCTTGGTTGGTCTAATGAGACTCCAGCTACTATAGGGAAGATCGCAAGGATAGATATGGACGGGACTCTGAATGTAAAATGCTCGCTTCTTTCTCTTATTTATTGTCCTATTGTGTGTTTCTTTTTTAATTTTGTTTATCCTATTCTCAAACTGTACAAATTAGCAGTATTCTCTTGTTACTGTCATGTAGGTGCGAGTGGCTGGCCGAGTTAGCTTGTGGAAGGTTGCTCCTGGTGATGCAGAACGGCTTTCAGGGTTTGAAGTTGGAGATTGGGTTCGTCTAAAGCCAAGTAATGGGACTAGACCCAGTTATGATTGGAACAGCATCAGAAAAGAAAGTTTAGCAGTGGTGCATAGTATACAAGACACTGGTTATTTGGAGCTGGCATGTTGTTTTCGTAAAACAAGGTGGATGACTCATTACACAGATGTTGAAAAGGTCCCATGCTTGAAGATAGGGCAGCAGGTTAGGTTCCGGGCTGGACTCGTGGAGCCACGTTGGGGTTGGAGAGACACCAGCTCCAATTCAAGAGGGGTTATAACTGGTGTTCATGCTGATGGAGAAGTGAGGATAGCCTTTCTTGGTCTTCCTGGGCTGTGGAGAGGGGATCCAGCAGATCTTGAAGTACAAGAGATGTTTGAAGTGGGGGAATGGGTAAGAATTCGAGATGAAGCGAGTGGGTGGAAATCCCTGAGATCTGGGAGCATCGGCATTGTACAAGGAATAGGATATGAAGCAGATGAATGGGATGGGAACATCCTTGTTGGATTTTGTGGGGAGCAGGAAAAATGGAGTGGGCCAAGCTCGCTACTTGAAAAAGTGGATGCTTTTCTAATAGGGCAAAGAGTGAGAGTAAAGATGTCTGTAAGGCAGCCAAGGTTTGGCTGGTCAGGTCATGGCCATGGTAGTGTGGGCACCATATCTTCAGTAGATGCTGATGGAAAGCTGAGGATATATACACCTGTGGGTTCAAAAGCATGGATGCTTGATCCATCAGAAGTGGAGAGGGTGGAGAAGGAGGAGCTATGCATAGGAGATTGGGTAAGAGTGAAGGCATCAGTGCAGACACCAGTTCATCAGTGGGGTGAGGTTAACCATGCTAGTATTGGTGTGGTACACAGGATAGAGGACGGGGAGCTCTGGGTGGCTTTCTGCTTCACAGAGAGGTTATGGGTGTCCAAGTTATGGGAGATGGAGAGGGTTAGACCATTCATGGTTGGGGAGAAAGTAAGGATTAAAGGGGGATTGATGAACCCAAGGTGGGGATGGGGAATGGAGACATATGCGAGCAAGGGAGAAGTGGTTGGAGTGGATGCAAATGGTAAGTTAAGGATCAGGTTTCAATGGAGACAAGGAAAGTCATGGGTTGGAGATCCAGCTGATATTGTTCTTGATGAGAGCTCCACTGAAACGTAGTAATAGGAGTCACCTTCAGTTTGTGTAGCCTTGGTTATGGTTTTTCTGTCTCGCGCTTCAGTGACATGATCTCAGGGGAAGCAACTGCTCTTACACAACTATACTCTTGATTGCAAAAGAGGTGAGGTGCTTGATGTTTGTTGGCGGCTGGATGAAAGAGCATAAGAGAGACAGAACACAGCGGCCCGACTTGTATTTATAGCAGCATATATAGGTAGTTCCTCTGTCAGGAAGAGATTTTAGACACCTGTGGTTTCTGTATAATCTGTACTTTGTACAAAGTAACTACACATGTCTGTGGGTTAATGGCAACATTTGGTGTCTTTGATGAACTCTTTGGATCCAGTTTCCTGCTCATTTTAACAGCTTTATTGGAGTTAGATATGGTCGACCCTCTGGTCACTCTCAACGTGATTGCTAGCTAAGGCAGTGTTTGGTTGACTGGTCACTCTCAACGTGATTGCTAGCTAAGGCAGTGTTTGGTTGATGGAAAAAACCTTCCTGAAGAAAACCTTTTTAACATATTTTAGTGTGGCATGTTCAAGAATTGAAAATCCATCCGTTCCTTTTCCATTCTTTCTCAGCTGGGTTCACAATCCCTTCAGAGGAGCTACAGTAATCCAACTATTGTCTAAAAATATTGAATTTGACAAACTCCAATCACACAATAAGCTTTTTTTGTTTGTTAAATTTGAATATTGTTATTAGCGGGTATGTAAACTAGGCACCATTTGAGATGGAGATGGACATGTAAACTAAGCTCTATTTGAGATGGTGGCCACCATCTTAGAGTTGGCAAATCTCATCTCAGATGGAGCCTAGAACTTTGACCCCAAATCACAATTGATGATACATCAAATAAGACAGACACCTCGGCTGTATACGTGGCAGAGACCGTCCATCATGAGGATCAAGTGTCCCAAGATCAGGCTGATTCATAAAGCTCAAAGAAGACGAATTCAATCATGAAAGCCCATTTAGGGCCTAACAGAATAGATCATAATCAGAGGCTTAGATCTAGGCTCGAAAAAGTTTTCCATCAAGGTGGAAGAACGTTACATAGAAAAAGAGTCGTGAAGGGAGTTATGCCTCCATGAACGTGTCTTCATAAAGGGGGGAGACTGCTACAAATAACGTCTCCCCTTGTGGTGCCTCATATGCTTAAGTCACGCATGGAATTAACTGTGACCATTATAAAAGGTAAAATGAACATTTGAAAAAGGTATGCAATTTTTAATTGAGTTCTGTCCAATTTTATCTCCATCTTCAACTGAGTTACTGACTTAAGCATCGGAGTGCCTTCGGCCACCAAAAAGGTGGTTTTTGGCAATCTAACAATTGTTTTGCAGGTTTTACTTATTGGAGACTAAATTTTGGATGCATAAGTTTGGCGTTGTCAGTGGAAAACGACAAGTTCTCATTTCAAGAAGAAAATCCATAGCAACAAAATTCTCTCAGTTCTGATCGATGACTAAAAGAGCCCATCGGAACAAAATAACACATTCTACAGACCCTCAACCCGATAACAATCAAGACAATCCCTCCACCGAAGAAATTGCGCTGCCAATAGCACACGCCACAAATCCAGCGACGAACATCAAGACGACCATGCCCGATAACAGAGAGTCGCAACACGAGGTGGCTCAAACATCCCAGACGTCTAGAGGCGTTACCATGGACCCTCGTGTAGACCTACTCATGGTCCAGATGAAGCGTATGATCAAAACGATAGTAAAGTTCACCCTGGAGCATGCTCAATCTGTCGACCCCGCCCCGGCAAAACTTGGCCAACAAAGTTCCTGCAGAATCTCAACAAGTAAATCTTTAAAGCAGTGAACCACTTAAGAGGGGACCTTACAGAGCGGCGAGACTCCTGCTAAATTCCCTTCAGGATCGGAGTCATAGACCCTAATATATTGTACGAACTAGCCAGACCACCATTCTCCGACACATTCATGGTGACTCCTATGCCGAAATGTTCACTCCACCAAAATTTGAAGCTTACGATGGTACTACTGATCCAATTGACCACTTGCGACACTTTCACCACATGATGTCGTTTAAGGAGAGCACAAAATCCATCCTATGCAGAATGTTCCTGACAAGTCTCACCTCCACAGTAATGAACTGGTTCAGCCTACTGCCAAGATGGATAGACTCATTTCAGGCGTTGGCGACCGCCTTCATACAAGGTTCATTGATAGTCAGCGGATGAGGAAGGGGCCACGCTACTTTCACTAACGAGTTAACGATGATCGTCGGCTGCAGTGACAACATGGCCACCGCTACTTTGCCCGCCGGACTGAAAAAATGATCCTTTTTCAATGCTCTAAACGTGGAACCCCCATTGAACATGGCAATTCTATTGAAGACCGCTCAAAAGCACATCACTCTAGAGGAAATAATAGACGACAAATAGAATAACGAATCCAAGAGGGAAGCCCATACGAAGAGGCGAGAAAGGAAGAGACACGACATACCCCGGGAGGAAAACGCTCAATAAAAAAAACACCGAACTAACTAATGACCTGAATTCAACTAGCAAGAACTCGGAAAGCCACATTTGACGAGGCCCAGACATGAGCGAGTGACAAGCGTGATGAAAAAGATGTACAAACCATACACGACCTTGAAGACCAGACGAGCAAACATACTGAAACACATAAAGAAATGAGAAGATGTCATGGCCAATTCAAATGGGAAGCAAACAACAGACAAAATCCAAAGAAGCTTACAAGCTTGACCATTATCCACGACAAGGCCAACAACGCCTCCCACATTACTGACAACAAATGCAACACAAACAAATTCTACGAACCAACGAACGAAGCCTAGGCAACAAGTACTGATGTGAGCATGATTGGGCAATTTGGGACTACATTCTATTCTGCCCATCCAAACCAACCTGCCAAAAACACACACCCAACAACTCGGTCAAGGAGCATCCCTAGTTTATTAGCTACCTCACGACAACCATACACGAACAACAAAACTACAAAGAACCATGGAGGAAGAGATTACAACAAAAATGCTAAGGCTACTCAAGGAAGAACAAATCAAACAACAGTCAGAAAGATATGATGCAAACTCCACAACATGACTATGAGAAAGAAAAACTACTACTATAGATTGTTAAAAACTCGAAGCTAGATTATCAATAAAATTTTGAGTTCAAAACTCTCCATTTTACGCCCGAAATTGTGGCATCAAAGCTAAATAATGAGAAGCAATCGGCATACCAAGCCACAAGTAAAACGTCAGGACGTATAAGTTAGACACAAAACTTCTGGTCCGATCAACCATGAAGTAAAAGTTGGGATGAATCAGTCAACTTATTCAAATAAACTTTGAGTCGACTAACGCGTCAGACGAACGAAGTAAAAGTTGGGACGTATCAATCAACTTATTCAAATAAACTTTGAGTCGACTAACACGTCAGACGAATGAAATTAAAAGTTGAAACGAATCGGTCAACTTATTCAAATCAACTTGGAGTTGACTAACACATCGGACGAACGAAGTAAAACTTGGGAAAAATCAATCAACCTACTCAAATAAACTTTGAGTCGACTCATACGTTAGACGAACGAAGTAAAATTTGGGATGAATCAATCAACTTACTCAAATAAACCGCGAGTCGACTAATACGTCGGACAAACGAAGTTAAGAGTTGGGACGAATAAGTTAACTTCATCAAATAAACTTCGAGTCGACTAACACATCGGACGATTGAAGTTAAAAGTTGGGACGAATCAGTCAACTTATTCAGCTCTATACGTTGGATCAAGAAATCCAGATATACAAGTCAAAATATAGCCATAAAGGCTCCCTGGCCGAACAAAATATCAGACCAAGAAATGAACAAGTTAACATATTCAAATAAAACTTTGAGTCGACTGAGATGTCAGACCAAAACTTCTAGTTTGATCAACCAACGAAGTAAAAATTGGAGATGCGCAATATGATTTACTTCGATAACTACGACGGTCCTAAAATAAAAAAGGTACGAGTCAATACTTCCTAACACTTTGGTGTGCGAATACTCGAGGGTCCAAATGAGGAAAATCCCTCGATTGACAAGATCAAGAAAGACTTTGAATAGTCAACAAGCAAGCGCAAAAATAGACAAGCCTGCATCACCAACACTTACCAATATACTACAAAAGACTTGACAAGAAGAACACACGTATCATGTACAACGGGTCAACACACATGACCCAAAATAAATCACGATTTTGAAGAGAAAGCGTGCGAAGCAAAAATTAAATAAAAGGCAATACAATATTGTCAAAAAGAAAATTTTCTCATTCATGAAATCATTCCGTTAAATCCAGAGAAAAAGAGTTTACATCTGGGGAAGGAGATGGATAAGAAAATAGAAAGTTCGAAAAAGATACAGTATGAGCAACATGAGCATCGGATGGAAGAGAAACAACAACACCAATGACAGAAGGAAACGAGGTTCTTTCATCAACAACAAGAGGGAGGAGACAAGGTTCTCCATTCATCTATGGGATTGCTTGAGAGAACAGGAATACCTTCCTCAACATCTTCATATTTGAAGAATTTATCAACTAATTGACGATACTCGGATAAATCGACACCAACAATCCTCAACTTAGCTTTAGTGCAACCAACTCCCTTTTTGTTGAAATCAGTTGCCCTTCAGTAGTGGTTAGCATGGCTGAGATATTTGACTTAACTTTGTCAAGCGCAACCATTAATTGTTCCACCCGCCCTTCAGCAATCCTACGATTGACAGATTGCTCAACTACAAAACAAAAAGCTGCGTCATAGCCAGCTTTCTCGACAAACAACTCTTTTTCCAACTCATGCAATCGTGCATGAGCCCCGTCCAAATCGACCGTCAAAGTCTCAAACTCCACAACAGACTTATCTCGCGCAGCTTTTGCTTCCCTTAAAAAGGCCAAAACAACCCCATCTACCTTCTTCTGCTCTGTGCACTGCATCTTCAGCATGTCAAACTGGTGAAGGACACGAGAAAACACAGTAACAACGCCACCAATTTTCTCTCGAGAGCAACCACCTGGCCGCGACTAGCCTTGTGCTCTGATCCCATCATCCTGACATAAGTGAGGTGATTCATCTCATCCATTATTGCTTAAGACCATAATCAAGATGGGTGTTAGGATCCAACACTGGCATTGAAGCCTGCTCCACCGCCCGCCTGTGCCATTCACTGATTAATTTACGTGCACCATTGGCAGTCAAGCTGAGTAAACCAACATAACTTTCCAACCAATTTGATACGGATGTCCTCCCGGTTTGACTCCGTCCAACTAATCTGAGGATGGAGAACGCGGGGATCTGGAAGCACCGAGGAATCGCCCCCAACGGCCGAAAAAACGGGCAAAACAACAGTAATTACAAAAAAATCACTCTTGCCTTCTCGTTGCAAGTTGATGGCAACAGAAGAATGAGTAGTGTCGACAACATGAGCAAAGGTATCCGAACAAGAGAAGGAAGATACTGAGAACCCCGTTGTGTCATCGACAGGAATGGAAGGAGATCGAGGAGGAAAAACCTCAAAAATTTGACTACGATCACCAACCTCCTTAGACTGATCCACTGCCAGTTGGAACATCTTATCATCAGTAGCCCGAGGGTCATCGTTAGGTCATTCAGCAACATCAAGAACACCATAGGCGGAGAAAAATCTCTTTTCATTGTCGTCCAACGGACGAGTAGTCTCATTCTCACTATCCTAGCACCAAGTTCATCTCCTCAACCTCCTGAAGAGACGAGTGATCCTCTTTTACAACCTCCCTACCAGAAGAACTCGGACTAGGTACAGTTCGAGCTACACCATTGATTGAAAATTGTTTCTTCTTCGGAACACTACCGAGATTTATCAACAATTGCTTCAATGGGCTAGTGGACCTTCGGAGTTTTCTCTTCCTAGAAGCCAGGCCAACAATACTGGTGCTAACATGAGCATCCAGATCTGAAACATGTCTGCCCGAACTCACTTCCCAATCAATGTTAGCATCATGAACACCAGTAGAAGCAACATGAGCATCGATCTCTTCAGCACGAGATTCAGTGAGCAAAGCCCAACCCGCCTTGTTCATATGGTACAAGCCACTATGCTCCGAGATGTCCTCAAAATGAAATGTCTCCATGGGAAACACAGGTTGCTTAAAAAATTGGTCACTGATCCTCTGCTTCTCCTCAGTTAACTACAGATGCTTTTGTTTGTTAGGGACTCAAAATGACGTACAATCGGATGACCTCGTAGTTTAAAGTAGGCAGAGCTAATAGAAGCATAAAACCAGGACGTCGGCCAATATCTAATATCATCATTGAGCTTCACAAAACAGACGAAAGAACATAGGAAACAAATTTCCTTATTCCCAGCAAACCAACCACCGAGTGTAGAATCCTAAACGTCAAGGGAATGCTAGATAGGATTGTCATCACATAAGTAGAAACCATAACCCTCCAACCTTTAGAACCCATTTGAGCAGGAAAAATGCCTAAAAAATTCAGATATTCCCAAAACAACTCTGGAACTGGGAATCAGAGGCCAGAAAGGAACATGCTTGGATAGAGTGCAATGTACCCAAACCTCAGACGACAAGGACTAACGTTCTGTCCAGGTAGAACGATCTCGAGGTCGGGTGGCAAGTTATATCCAGAACGGACACCATCCAGCGTCGCTTGAGAAGTTAGCTTAACAAGCAGCAAGCGCCTCACCACTTAGAGTATTTCCAGCAGACATCGTTAAGGAATGGAATAGCAAGGAAAATGAAGAAGGAGAAAGAAGACTAAGCCCTAATCTCAAAGATGGCATAAATAGATAAAAAATAAATCACGCCTCATTTTATAGAGCCGAGCAATGAAGAGACCACTCGTAGGACGATGTGCGGGATATGATGACTACACAAAATCCCAAAATATGTGCGAAAAACGAACAAACAAACAAGAAATTGAGATGTCAACTCACCAAAAGCTGCTAACGACATTAAATGCGAGGCAATGATGAAGTTGAAAGTCCAACTGTCACCAAGTTAGTGGCCACATCATCATACCCACCAACTAAAGGGGGAATAGTTGATGATACATCAAATAAGATAGATATCTCGGTTATACACGAGGTAGAGACCATCCATCATGAGAATCAAGTGTCCCAAGACCAGGCTGATTCATAAAGCCCAAATAAGACGAATTCAATCATGAAAGCCCAGTCAGGGCCCAACAGAATAGATCATAATTAGAGGCCCAGATCTAGGTTTGATAAAGTTCTCCCTTAAGGGGGAGGAATGTTACATAGAAAAAGAGTCGTGGAGGGAGTTACGCCTCCACGAATGTGTCTTTATAAAGGGGGAGACTGTTATAGAGAACATCTCCCCTCGTGGCGCCTCACATGCTTAAGTCATGCAAGGAATTAAATGCGACAATAATAAAAGGTAAATGGAACATTCGACAAAGGTATGCAATTTTTAATTGAGTTCTGTCTAGTTTTATCTCCATCTCCAACTAAATTACTGACTTAAGCATCGGAGTGCATTCGGCCACCAAAAAGGTGTTATTTGGCAATCTAACAGTTGTTTTGCAGGTTTTACTAATTGGAGACTGGATTTTGGATGCATCAACAATCAATTAATTGGGCCAAGTCCCGGCTCAATGTCATGTTCTAAGATAACGTACAACTTTGTATCGTTTTAAAGCCATATCCCAATGACCATCATATCTTTGCTTCATCCCCCTTTCCAAGGATTAACTAAACTAAATCTCAACTTTGCCTAGTCACCAATTTTATTTACATCCCTTGTAAACAACAACCCCAAATGTGAAATATCTCTTTTGCCTTTCCTTGGGATTACTATGTGCACCCAAAATAATGGTGCACAACATAAGGAACATACCCATTCTCTGTTCTAAAAATCGGCCCAGGCGCTAGGTGGCTAAGAAACGCCTAGGCAGGTTTTTATTTTATTTCATAAATTCTAGTTCGAAAAAGTATAAAAAGTTAGTTTTTTTTTAAAAAAATTTTATTTTATACATTTTGCATATTTATCTTGACATGGAATTGGAAGTGACGTAGTCTATTTTCGCTCGCTATTGACCTGCACAAGGAATGCACGTGAGCCACAGACCACCGTTGTGGTGGCCGATGGCACTCCGATGTTAAACTCAGACAGAGATATGAGGAAGGCTTAATGTTGTAAACATAGAATTTGTAGCGTACCTTAGCTTACCAACCTCATGTCTTATTTATAGTGCTGAAGTCCTGGTTCGACCAGGCCATTGGTGGCGTAGTTTAGGGAAGGAGATCTGCTTTAAAATCCTTCTCTAAATAGGAGTCGTCTTGAGGAGGAAAGTTCCCTGTTAGACTAGTGCTCCTAGATACGAGGGAGATAGTTCCCAATTGGAGTGTTGTAGTACAACGTATACTTTGGTATTTGTTTCCTAGTTGGAAACAAGGTGATGCTGGCTTGTCTGTCCGAAGCTGATCCCCGAGATACTTGCCTTAATAAGTCTTACAGGTATTGGGGATGGCTGTGAGACGTGTGGGCTTAACAGGCTGTACTAATTTGGGTCCGTCTGGTGGACTGTGTTGTACGGGCTTGAAATCACTTGGGCCGGATCAGTGATGGGCTGACGCTTGGGCCTGTTATTCCTAGAGATCATCATGACACGTGTACGGTGTAGAAGAGAGGATATTTTGATGTATCATTATCTGCCCCCCCCCCCCCCCCCCCGAGTTAGTGGGGCATCTAGTCGTTCCACTAAATATCTAAAAAGTAACTTTACTGTCGTAATGATTGAACCCGAAGTGTTGTCTCAAGCTACACATTGCATTAATGGATACGCGTATAAATAGCCGCTGTTTCAATGAAGATCTTTTTTGTTTCTTCTATGGAGTATTCTTGTCTTCGCCTTATGTTTTCTTATGCGTGAGTGTTCTTTTGTAAAGTTTGATTTGCACTTTCCTACTGGCGGATAACGTTGAACCTACTCTCAAACAGGAGTTGTTTTATACTTGCCTCAATTTTTTTGAAAAGAGTTTGGTTGATGAAATCGAGTTAATCAGGCTTCGGAGCCTGTACCATGTCCCCGGAGATATGGAAATCATCCATGCATTGTGGCTAGGGCTCCATCTTCACCCCCATAGGGGTATATAGGACTGCACTGAGGCATATTTGAATCCGGATTCCCATTCCCAGTGTCAGACGACATTTGGCATTTCTTCTTTTCTCTCCGTATGCCTCCAGCTCAATTGGCCCCGAACGGGTTTAAGACTTTGATTGCGACCCTTATCAGAGTGCATGCTGGCCTTCGTTTGACCCCGGCGATAGTTCAATGCCTGACCGTCACCGGTTGAATTCTAGAGGCATTTGTGTGTTGAACACCTCTGCTTGCTTGCATCCGGTAGCGGGTGACATTGAGCCTTGGCAAAAGTATTGGTTTTTTGCTTCAACGAATTCCTCATACTTCAGGCTTGGAAGATGTCGGGTCCCCAATTTCTTCCAGTTTGATCTTAGTAAGTTCTTTGTCGCTGTCTTACCATCCCTGTTCTCGAATGTAGTGCTAACTCGATGTGTTCCTTTTTTTTTCCAGAAAAGTTTGAGACTCCGATCCTTACTGAGGAAGAAGAACTGATAGAGAGGGAGTTTAATGAACTTCCATTGATGTCTGTTGAGGAGGTTGTAATGCTGGGCAACGTCGTAAGAAGCGGGCTGCTAAGATGTTCCCATGATGTCCTTGCTGCACCTAGTTTACTGACTGAAGAGGTCGGAGGTCGTTATTCAAAGAAAAAGAGCCTGGTTATGCCTAGCCCGACTAGGCTGGCTGAATTGGAGGCGGGCATGCCTCTTATTGTTCTTCCTAAGAGGAGGCAACCTACTAATCATGCCGCTTCTTTTTCCAAGCCGCCATCCTTGCCAGAAAAGGAGGCGACTGTTGCGAGGCACAAGTTATCTTCATCTGCTTAGGATGTGGTCCCATGGGATCATTGTCTCTTACTGGGTCTTGTTATCCTCCCTGTTGACTTAGAGGGGGAGCACATTAGACTAAAGGTCGACATCGTGAGACACAATGGGTCCCTGGCGGAGGCTCGCGCTACTGAGTCAAATGATTCTATTGTGCTGCATCCCGATGCTCGTAGGAGAGTGTTTGTTTTGTAGAAGGCTTTTGCAGATTTGCAGGTGTCATATTCTGATGTTCTCCACTGGGTGGATTATTTGACTGATCAATTGAGGGATTCTAGTACTGAGTAGACTTGGGGGCCATGCGGACTGTGATGTCCGCGTCCGAAGCAGAATTGGTAGCCATAAAGGCTCAACTAAAGTCAACTTGGATTCTACCCGAGTGGAACTGGGGCGGGCTCATGCTGAGTTGGAGTGCTTAGAAGGTGTTGTGGACAAGTGATCGTCTGATCTGCAGGCGCAGATTGCCGAAATGAAGCAAGCCGAGACTGAATGGGCTGTTATATGATGAAAATTTGAGTCAGAAGTTGCTGAGGGACTTCGCCATGTTCGTGAAGCAGAACGCTTATTGACGGAAGAACGTTCGCATTACGCCGCATTGGTAAATGCGGTAGACTACGGGGCTTCCGGACGAAAGCTGCAGATTTCGTCAAAGGTTGTTCAGGGAAGGTTAGAGCTTCTGGAGATTATTAGAGAAGATCACCCTGGTCTTGACCTTGACTTTTCCTATTATAGGAAGGTTGCTTTCAGAACTACCATGTAGGAAGGAAATCCTGGCTCTTCGGGACAGGCTGTTGAGGAAGCCCTTTTGTCCCCTATTGTTCCAAAATAGTTGTAATGTCTTTCTCAGGACAAAAACAATTTTTTTAATGAAAGTCATATTTTGTAACTTTGCTTGTTTGTCTTGTATTGTCGTGCCATCATGTCTCTCTTAGAGGCTTTTTGACCCATGCTGCAGGCCCTTGGATTAGCATTTTCGGGCCCTACATGTTGACAGATGGTCTGTATTATCAGTTGAGTCACATCAAAACTGATTGCGTTGAGCAACCTTTGCTTATAGGTGAGCTCCTATGGTCCCTGATGAGTCACTGCCACGAGTCGTGGAACCGCCGACTATATTCTTAATCCCTAAGCCCTTGTTCCCAAAGCCGTTGTTATTAATAGGAACTAACTAAGCTTACTTGGTGAGGTCCGGAGATCATTGTCTGTTGGTAAGTCGTCATCATTAGGCGCAAGAGCACTGATTGGGCTGTGATTAAATTCGAGGACCATGGTTTGTTGAGAAGCAGTTGTCCCGTGGCAAGCCGTTGACATCAATCGAAGATGACTAGGCTTCTATTCCAAATCATCTACGCTCGCTTAGAGCGAGCTGCAGAGTCCCACTTCCTCTGCCATCGTCATTCACGCGCAACGGACTAGGCTTCAGGATTGATCTTTCAAATCTGGCCACAGCGGGATGATTGGAGGTTGTGTTGGTTTTAACGGACAAGAGTGGAAGTTTAGTAAAAACAAATATCTTTATTGATAATTTTTTGAGGTGTTCTACATTCCATGGTCGTTTAAGTCCGTCACCGTGTATGTCTTCCAACCAGTATGTCCCTGGCCTGTTGACGTTGGTCACCCTGTAGGGCCCTTCCCAATTTGGGTTCAGCTTTCCTGCACCCACTTCTTTGGTGTTTTGCTGGGTTTTTCTGAGTACCCAGTCTTACACTCTGAATTCGCGTGGCTTGACCTTCTTGTTGTAATATTGCGTTATTCGTTGCTGGTAGGCAGCTATCTTAGCGGAGAGGCTAGATCCAGCTTTTCCTCGAGGATGTCTAGTCCAATGCGCAAGGCTTCATCATTTTCGTTTTCTTTGAACTTTCCATTCGGAAGGTGGGCACTTTGAGTTCCACCGGAACCATGTTCTGACCCATATGCTAGGGCGAAGGGTTCTTATTCGGTAGGGATTCTTTTGGTTGTCCAATATGCCCAGAGTACCCCTAATAGCTCCGAAAGCCATTTCCCCTTAGCTGCGACAAGTTTTCCTTTGATCGCTTTCAAAATTGTTCGGTTAGTCACCTCCGCTTGGCCGTTGGCTTGTGGGTGCCCTGCAAGGAGAAATGGTGACTGATGGTAACACTTTCACATAGTTTTTTTTAACCTTGATACCTTCGAATTGAGTCTCGTTATCTCCGACCAATACTCTAGGGATGCCAAATCTGTAGACGATGGTTGCCCATATGAATTTCTCTATTTGGATTTGCCCTATCTTGGATAGGGGCTCATCTTCAACCCACTTGGTGAAGTAGTTGACTGCCACAATAAGGAACTTTTTACCGGTTGATGCTGGGAGCGGTCCGATGATGTCCATCCCCTAATGTGTGAATGGCCACCGACTAGTCATTGGTGTCAGTGGCTGGGAAGGCATGTGCGTGTATGGCGTGAACATCTGACATTTGTCACATTTACGGACAATATCTTTGGCGTCTCGTTGCACTGTCGACAAATAGTACCTGAGGGTTAAAGATTTGTGGGCAAGGGTTCTCCCACCTGGATGATTTTCGCATATCCCATCGTGGATCTTTCTCAGGACTTGATTCTGCCTTTGGTGGGGACAACATCAGAGCAGAGGTTCGGTCGCTGATATCATATATAACTTGTTGTTTAGGAAAGTGTACCACGCTGTTCTGTTTCTGAGTCTTTTGGCTTTGGCCTTCTCTGCCAGCAGGGCTCCGCTTTCGATATATTCAACCATCAGAGTCATCCAACTCGCCACTGTGTTTGTAGCACAATCATCACTGGGTTTTTTTTGTCGAGGCTTGATTGCTCTTGGTATTTGATGAGACCATTCAAGACTTCGGTGGGGGCTAAGGCTTCTTTTATTGTCATCTTGGGGGCATTGTAAGAGCTCGCATGCAATTTCGTAACTAGTTGTCGCGTCCGAATAATAAAAAGAAGTTCTGTTTATACACCATATTTTGATTCTGTCGATTGAATACAATCAAGTGTAATTGGATTCCGATGAAACAATAAAATTCAACAGAATACGAGTAGCGGGGAATGGAAAAGAAAAAAAAGAAGATGGGTAGAAATACTTATTAGATACCATCGACTGCGGTATCTAATAAGTTCTACCTACTATTGGATTTGTACCAATGACTACCGCCGTATGAAAACAATACTCTAACCATTGAGTTAAGTAGGTCATTTATCATCACAAAGAGAAATAAAAGATACCCATCCCGTTGATGGATTATAATTGGAATCTTACTTCTTAGCAGTGCCCTCACTTATTACACGGAGTACCTTTTTCACAGTAGGCTATCATGTGGGGGTCTTTTCTATTGAACTCTCATTTGTCCTAGTTGGCTACCAGCCTTGAGTCGCTATATGCTGTTAGGTGATCTATCCCGATCCCCATGGCTAGCTTTAGGCCGGACATGAGGGCCTCATATTCGGCTTCATTATTTGAGGCGGGAAAACCTAATTTGACGGCTTTCTTGAGGGTAAAGCCGCTTGGAGAGCGGAGTGTGATTCCAGCTCTGCTTTTTTTTTTTCCTATTGATAACCCATCGCAATGCAAAGTTCATCATTGATTGTTTGAATCTTGGGCTTGAAGGTCTGTCCTTGGTTCTTCTCTATCGGTAAACTCGGCGATGAAGTCCACTAGCGCTTAGGCTTTGATGTCGATTATTTGGGCATAACTTATGTCAAACTGCCTGAGTTCTACCAACCATTTCACCATACTACCGGATAACTCTGGCTTGTGTAGTACCGTGCAGAGCGGGTGCTTGGTTAGAACTGTTATAGAGTGGGCCTGAAAATAAGACCTCAATTTCCTCAAGGACATGCCTAGTGCCAGGGCTAACTTCTCTAGGTCTGGGTAGTGTGCCCTTGCTTCCATGAAGGGCTTGCTCGCGTAGTACATTGGTATTTGGATTCCGCGGTCATCTCGCATGAGGGCTGAGCTGACGGCATGCTTGGAGACAGACAAGTATAAGTAAAGCGTTTCCTCTGTTGCCGATTTTGAGAGTAGTTAGGGGCTCCCTATGTACGCCTTCAAACTCTAGAAGGCTTGTTCACACTCTTCATCCCATGAGAATCCTTTGCTTCCTCTTAATATTTTGAAGAAATGAAGGCATTTGTCAGATGAGTTGGATATAACCTGTTGAGTGCTTCCACCCTCCCAGTTAGGCTCTGAACGTCTTTGATGTTGGCGGAGCTTTCATGTCGAGAAGGGCCTGAATCTGCTTTGGATCAGCTTCGATTCCCCTCTGGTTCACTATGTAGCCTAGGAATTTCCATGACTCAACTCCGAACATACACTTTGGTGGGTTGAGTTTTGTCTGATACTTTCGGAGTTGGTTGAATGCTTCAATGAGGTCTGCTATGTGGTCGGGGCTGTGGAGGCTCTTGATTAGCCTGTCGTCTATGTAGACCTCCATGTTCCTAACGATTTGTTATTTGAACATTAAGTTCACCAGTCATTGATACGTCGCACCTGTGTTCTTCAAGCCGAACGACATCACCCTATAACAATATATTCCTTTCTCACTTCTGAAAGAGGGATTCTCTTGATCTGGGGGTGCATTAATAATTGGTTGTAACCTGATCGGGCGTCCATGAAGCTCCAGAGCCTGTGTCCGAATGCGGCGTCCATGATCTGATTGATGTGGGGAAGTGGGAAGTTTTCCTTTGGGAAAGCCTTGTTCAAGTCCATGTAGTCTACGCAAACTCTCCACTTTCCATTTTTCTTCCTTACCAATACGGTGTTTGCCAGCCAGTCCGGGTATCGCGCTTCTTTGATCATGCTCATGTTGAATAACCGATGTACCTCCTCATTGATCTTTTTATTTCTTTCAAGCGCCGAGGGTCTCTTTTTCTATTGTATGGGTTTCCTTGTGGGGTCCACTTCTAGGCGATGAGCGATTAATGACGGGTCGATTCCCACCATGTCTTGCATGGTCTAGGCGAAGACGTATTGGTTCCGCTGTGAACGACCCTATTATTGAGAGGGCTGTCGAGGTAAACCATAACGATCTCTTCCTCTGGTTGACCGACCTTGGGTCTGCCGCGGGGGCTCACTGGAGCTTAGTCGTCTGAGATTGGTGGCTCTATCCCAATTTCTTTGGCAAGATTAAGAGACATCTTGGCTATGGGACTAGTTGCCAACTGAAAGTTCAGTTATTGTGGGGTCATGTATTGGCATTCTCTGGTAGCTGCTTGGTCGCCTCTTATGGTACGATCGCCTCGTATAGTACTAACTAGTTGGTTGACTGGGTACTTGGTGCATTGGTGTAGAGTGGAAACTACTGCTCGCATTTGGTGTAGCCAAGGTCTTCCCAAAACAACGTTATAGGTGGACGGTGCGTCGATCACTATAAACTCTTGAAACAAGACTTTCTGAATAGGCTGCTCTACGGTGACTACTGTTAGTTGCATCTTCCCCATCAGGAACCGCCTTTTGCCATTGAAATCAATAATTGGACGGTTATCAGGAGTTAGGACCTCTTCCTTTAGCTGCATGTTGCAAAACGTGCGGAGGAATAAAAGGTCAATGAGTTCCCCATGTCCACCAATAATCTCCTACCTTCCCAGCTTGCTAGGGAGATCATGATTACTTAGGCGTCATTATGTGGAAGTTGGACGCCCTAGAGGTCTTTGTCCGCAAAGGCTAGTGATATAGGAGGATCATGGCTTTGGGCGCGTGACATCTGTGGAGCTTGGATCCTCATCTTTTTGAGGGACCTTTTTTCTGGACCTGTTTGATTGTTAAAACTCTGAATGTGCCCCATGAAGGACATGTATCGTGCTTGCCGATTCGTCCCTTACTCTCTCGTTGGAAGGGACAGAGGATTTCTCCTTGGACTTGGCCTTTTTCCTGGAGGTCTGTTTATGTTCTAGAGCGATGTAACTTTGTGCTTCTTTTACCAGATCCGCCATATTTGTTGGGGGGTCCAGGGTTAGGAAGTTTTAGAACTTGCCGCTCCTCAGATCGTCGGTGAAGGGCACGATGACTGTTGCATCGTTACAAACGTTGACGAAAGTCAAATCATTATTGAAGAACGTGACATATCTTCTTAATGTCTCGACAGGCTTCTGCTTCATGGATTTGAGCATCTTTGTCGTTAGCAAGATCTATTGTATATTAGATGATTGTAGATCCATCCTGGGGCTCGTCATTGCTGCAACTGGCGCGAGGGTGTGAATCTGCTGCCCTTGTGTTACCGGCACCTCTAGAAGCGATGATATATCGTCAGTCTTAGCGTTTGAGGTGTCCTCCTGTTCTCCATTGTTGCGAGATCTGGTGGTCACCATCTTCTTCGATTTTGAAAAAAGATTATGTCAATACTTGGTTAGGAACTTCGTCGATCCCATGGACGACCCCATGTACTAGTTCTGGCTGGATCCATATGGCACACCCATACTAGTGGCTTTTCATTTGATTAACCTAGAAGAGGGATCAACAATGTAATATGTGGGGTAAATCCGAAACACCCAAGTGTATGAAACCATAATTTGAAATTTCACCGCTCAGTGGTTGAAAGAAGTTTGCATCCAAATTTATGCATCAGAATAACAATATTAAACTCAAAATCAAAAGCCCAAGCAGCAACACTAATGACATGATATAGGCCCAACATGAAATATGACCGTGCCCAAAACTTTACATGGATTGGGTTTGGCTTATACTTGGTGTTTAGGGAAATAGCCCAAGCCAATGAACTCCACCCTTGGTTATCCCCAGCCCATGCCTGCATTCTGCGTCCCTAGGTCAAATCATTAAAAAAAAAGTTGATTATAGTATTGAACAACAGTTCATTATTGTTAATGTAAATTTGAATGAAACTTGGACTTTGCTTGCATTTTGATTCAAGTCAATAGTGGATGGATTATTTGGGCTTTGCTGATTATAGTATTGAACACGAAGTAGAAGTCTTCTACATGTGTTTATTTTTACATTTCTTATTTTTACTATTGTCCATAACTTTGACACTTTTATGATGATTTATCTAAACATCCAAATCATAATAATAAATACTAAATAAATACATTCGAGACTCCGGACGAGATGGGTAGGATTGAAAATATCCATCCCAATCTCATCCCATTCTATATCCGGATGAGACGGGATCGAAATGAGTTTGCTCAATCCCAAAAAGACCTAACAAAATCGAGATGGGATGGATCAGGATGGGGATCGCGGGATGGGATGCCCACCCCTAGGTCCAACCACACCTCCTGGCTATCGTGATGTTTTTGGAATAAGATCAAAAGATGTTGAAGCAGCTATAAGACTATCTCCTTGTGGTTCTTGTGAAGTTGACGGTCCACCATTGCGTATATACATTGACTAAGGAATAGTGGATAATGGCAAATAAGTATTGATGCTATAACCAATTTTTGGAAACAATCAGATTGTAATGAGGTCGATAGAATATGTATTGACTAGTGGAATCGATTCTTTTTGTAAGATATGAAGTTTGATGTACATAATAGTATGATATGTATGATAGTGTGATATCTATGACAAATTTTGATGCATAATAAAAAAATTGTATACATTCGAGTTTTTTTATATTATGATTTAGCCTTCACAAAAGTTAAAGTAGGGAAATAAAAGAACTCAATACCTCATCAAATATATCACAACTCCAGAAGCAATAGCCACTAACCAATGTAATCACCCAAGCAGTGGTTGTTACAACAATGTTACTCGTCGTGTCATCCTTATTTTACGAACCACGAGAAGTGGTTTACAACACATGCTCAGAAATATTTTTATTGAAATATTTACTTAATTGATTTGTTTACTATATATATATTTTATTTGAAATTATGATTTATAATTAAACTGCAAATGATAGACAATCATATTGATCGTGACACTAATCATAATATATTGACAATTTCAGAAAATTTTATCCACACTGGCTTTTCAAATACAAACGGTGTCTATCATTGATGGATCTATGCAAGTTATTGTAGGATCCAGAAGAGCCCACAATTTACCATTGAATTACACACATTTATCCAACATGATCTATATTTCTGCAGTTTCTGAAGAAACTTGCTTCATTTTAAAAATATATGCATCACAACTAATGTTGGAAGCCGATAATTTACATTAGAGATCTTTTGTCGTTAATACTACAAGAAATTATTATTTTAGCGGCAGTTTTGTAGTGACGTTTAAGTAAAACCGCCGCTGAATACTATATATAACAACTGTTGGTCGATCGTCGTGGATTAATACTATTTAATGGCAATTCTGTTAAATGGCGACGGTCGTAGCCGATGCTGAATACTATATATAACGACAATTGGTCGATCGACGTGGATAATACTATTTAATGGCGGTTCTATTAAATGGCGACGGTCGTAGCCGTCGTTATAAATAAAATTAGATTTTATAACTGAACCTTAAACCCTATACCTAATTTTATATTTATTTTACTCTCCATCATCCCCACCTCCCCTCCTCCTCTGCTCGTCCACCACAATTTTTTGAAAAGAAAAGATAACGAAGAAATCAACAATTTGTCGTCCTTGCCCTTCCCTCCCCTTGTCGATCGCAATCCCTATTCTTCCAATCTCGTTCGATTCCTCTCGTTGTAAGTAGTTTCTTCCCTTTAGTCTTTGTGAGTGATTTGAATCTTCTGGACATGATTGTGGTATGAATTTTAGGGTTACATTGCTCATGCACTATTTTTTTTTGTTAAAACTGTTTAAGTTTTTGTTTAATCTATATTGTATGTTTAATTTTCTATTTCACGCTCTTTTTTTTCTTTTCTTTTGTTAAAACTATTTCATGACAACGAATTGGCTGTTAAGGTTGATTGCACTGCTCATGAACAATGGTTACTTTGCAGAATGGTCAGTGGCAATATATATATGAAATCTGATATTGAAAGTCCTCCTTAAAAGATTTTTATTTGTTGGGGACAATTTTAATCACTAATTTCAAGATTGTTCACCAGTTGAATTTTGTCCATGCATTCCCGTCACAACCTAGTTCATTTCTTCTAAAATATATTACGTTCAAGAGTTAAGTTTATGTTCTGAACATCCTTCGATAAAAAAGGTTCATGGAACAAAGAGGAAAACACAACTAAAATATAACACCAGAGTTCCAAACACAATTTTCCATAAGCTTGTGCAAAGATGATACATATTAGCACATAGTATTCACCAATTGCTTTTTGAATTATTTATTGCTCTTCCTTCCTGGCTCTCTCTAGAGCATCATGATATTCAGATAAAAAAAAAAGGATAACCAAGGAGATCAGGTGTGCATCAGGCATCAAGCATAACCTATGACATATTAAGAACATAGAGTATAAGAAATTTATGTGTTTATAGTAAGACTATGCTACTATAAGTGTGGTCTTAGGGTGAACAATATTCTATTTGGTTAGTATTTTAATTTCCTAGTTTGCTTGGGATTTAGTTTCATATCGAATCTAATTAGGAATCGAGTTGTATATTCTGATATCACGGGAACATCCATTTAGATTCTTTTCTTGATTAGGAGTTTAGCTTTGAGTTTAGACAAGTATTTTAGTTTACTTGTTTGTCATACTCAGTTTTTCAATTCACATGTTCAGTATGGTGGAATTTTCTCATACTAACATGGTAAGCAAGCAAGTTAATCCTGCATGTAATTGTATCCAAAGTTAGTGATTCATCTGAGCTTCATTTGGGTTCTTATCTGTAATTCAAATATATTGATGCTATTGTTTTCTTTGATCAGAACAATCCTATATGGTTCATTTTCTTCCATTTATGATCACACCTTGAACTAACCCCAATTGTCCATTCAATCCCCTTCCATCTCGTGATTGATTTTATGCCAATGATCCTCAACCATCAATCTAGTTTTCTGATAAACCTGAACCACTGAACTGCCACATGGTTAACTTTGTACCTTGAGCCAGTTCCTGGTCCAATCAATTTCTTCTCGCTAGGCATTTTATCTCCCTTGCGTCCCTGATTTTGTCAACCTGAATTGACTTGGTATGCTTTCCCATTTGATCCTCAACCATCAATCTAGTTTTCTGCTTCGTTATAGATGCTCTTTCATGATTAATGATTTGAAACTTTCTCATGTGAGCAAGGTGCATAAAAACCTGCAAAAAAGGTCAGGTTGCATCGTAAAAAATAATACAAGCGAAAGAATTGTTAAGCATAATTTCCTATCGAATTTAGTCACATTGTTCAGTAAAATCCATCCTTTTATTGATTTTCTCTACAACCATTGAAACAACAAATTCTATTGAACTGAATTCTGTGCAGCTTAAAATCTTAAGTAGAAACACTGATGGTTTTCATTTAAAAAAAAAATTTCAATGTAGATGCTATGTTGTTATGTACTCCTTCAGGATTTCCAATTGTTCAATTCTTATGCTTTGCTTTCAGATTCTTGAAATTTCTTTCAAGAAGGAAACTGTTGGACTTCTCACCAGAGAGCAATACGTAGAAAAGGTTTGCATTTTAACTTCTCTTTTAAGAGATTTTTGTAGTTGTATTTTATAATAATGTTTGTATGTTTGAACTTATTAGTTTCTTTGTTTTGATTGAATTCAAATATTTTGAAATGGATAAAACTTGGATTTCTAAGCCAAGGAATACACTTGAATATGTAGAAGGGTTGAATCAATTTTTGGACTTTGCATTTGCAAACAAGTCATCTGATAATAAAATAAAGTGTCCATGTCCTTGTTGTGCTTTTATAAAATGGGAGACTAGAAAAGTGTTGTATGATCACTTGATTTGTAGACCATTTTTGAAAGGGTATACTGTTTGGTTACAACATGGGGAGTTGGGCACCAGCCAAAGTTTTACTGTCATGTTTGTAGTGCAAAATAGTCAGCCTATTCAAGATCCAATGCAAGACATGATCCATGATGCTTTTGCATTCTCTAGGCACCATGGCCATGAAGAATCTTCCACATCACATGGACCACATGAAGGGGATGGAAGGATAACTGATGAAGTTAAACAATTTTTTGAGTTACTAAAGGATGGAAAGCAAGAACAATATGAAGGGTGTTCAAAGTACTCAAAATTATCTTTTTTTGTTAAACAGTATCACATTAAATGTATTTGTGGGGTGAATGACAAAGCAATGTCAATGACAGTAGAGTTGATGCATGATGCATTCCAACATGCAAGGATTCCCGAAACATTCTATGAGGCCAAGAAAACCATTAATAAACTTGGTCTTAATTATACTAAGATACATGCATGTCTGAATGATTGTATGTTGTATCGGGGATTGGATAAAAAGACAAACATGCAAACGATGTGGCACATCTAGATGGAAGCCAAATACTAAGGGAGATGCAAATAATGTGCCTATAAATAGTAAGAAAAGAAAAATGCAACCTACAAAAACTCTTCGTTATTTTCCGTTGATATCGCGGTTGCAATGGTTGTTTATGTCGTCTAAGACTGCTGCTGATATGAGATGGCATGCTAGTGAGGATAACAAAGATGGTCTGATGCGACATCCGAGAGATTTTGAGGCATGGAAAAATTTTAATTCAACATTTTTTGAATTTGCTTTAGATGCACGTAACGTATGCCTCCGCTTGGCTAACGATGGGTTTAACCCTTTCGGGAATATGAGTACTAATTATAGCATTTGGCCGGTAGTTCTAGTTTCGTACAACACTCCTCCTTGGAAATGTGTGAAGCAAACTTCCTTCATTTTTTCAATGATCATTCTTGGTAAGCGGATGCCAGGCAATGATATAGACATTTACTTACAATCTCTTATTGATGAATTGAAGGAGTTGTGGGTTGGTGTAGATGCATATGATGTTTCATTGTATGAAAGTTTCACCATGCGAGCAGCTTAATGTGGATAATGAGTGATTTTCCAGGGTTAGGGACCCTATCAGGGTGGAATACACATGCTAAACTAGCTTGTCCTTCATGTAACTTCGATGCGGAGCATTGCCGCATTCCATACAATATAAAGTGGTGTTTCATGGGTCATCAGTGTTTTCTAAATGCCGATCACAAGTTTAGATTGAACCGAGTTCGCTTTAACGACAAGCAAGAGAAAAGGAATCCATTGATACAACTGTCAGGAACATATATTTTGAAACAAGTAGAGAATGTACAGTTGGAAAGACACCCAAGGTTGAAGTTATAGGTAAAAGAGCTCATGGGCAAAATACTAGAGTTGGTGCGGCACAGTAATGGAGGAAGAAAATCATATTTTTTTTTATCTTCCATATTGGGAGCATAACTTGATCCGTCACAATCTTGATGTTATGCATATTGAGAAAAATGTGTGTGATAATGTGATATACACCTTTCTTAATGAAAGTGGGAAGACTAAAGATCATCTTAATGCCCGAAAAGATCTTCAATCAATGGGTATAAGAGAAGATCTCTGGCCAAATGAGAATGGGAAATACCTTCCTAATCTTTTTACAATGACTAATGCAAAGAAGGACATATTTCTTAAGACTTTGAAGCATCTCATTGTTCTAGATGGTTACTCAAGTAACATATCCAGATGTGTTGATTTGAAACAACGTAAGTTGTTTGGGTTGAAAAGCCATGATTGTCATATTCTTATGAAACAATTGCTGCCAATTGCAATAAGAAATGTGTTGCCTACTCCAGGGTTTGCAAATTTAGTTGATTTGTGCTCTTTTTTCGCCACATGTGTGGTAAAGTGTTGAATCCTCAAGACTTGGACAATCTACAACATCGAATTGTGTTCACTCTTTGCCACATGGAAATCTTATTCCCTCTTTTTTTTACGGTCATGGTTCATTTAGTAGTCATTTGGTTGATGAAGTCAAACGTGGAGGCCCGGTACATTATCAATGGATGTATCCTATAGAGAGGTAAATATCATAGATTAAACCTTATGAATTATCACTTGATTTTCTTATTCTACATTTACTTTTATAATCCTGAAGGTACTTAGGACATTTGAAGTCCTATGTACGCAATAGGGCACAACTGGAAGGTTGTATAGCTGAAGGATACCTAGCCAATGAAATTCTTATCTTTTGTTCAAGATATTTAGATGATGTGGAAACAAGATTCAATCGAACACCTCGTGTTGATGATGGGGTAATTGGTGTTGGATCTTCTAAAATAGCTACTTTGTTTCCGTTGGTAGGCAGACTAGTGGGGGGTTCTTCATATTTCAGTTTAACACCTTTAGAATATATGCAAGCACATCGTCATGTGTTGATCAACTGCACAAAAGTCAACCCGTTTCTTCAGTGAGTAAATTCTAACACTTAATATGATTCTTCAAATAACTTTGCAATGGCTTATACTTATTTTTGATGATGTAACATTTAGGGAATATAGGACAGAGACTAAGAAAAGGCTAAGGAGTCGTACACGGTCACAAGTTGAGATAGATAAGGTGGTTCATAAAGGATTCATTGAATTGTTTAGGAGACGCGTTAGTATATATTATATCAATTATCTTTTTAAGCAATATAATCATGCGTATGACTAATATGGTGTCATTTTGATGTTAGATTGTGAATGATGTAAACGGATTACATCCAGATGATATTATATTTCTTGCATGAGGACCACTTATTCAAGCAAGAAGGTTTACTGCATATAATGTTAATGGCTTCAAATTTTGAACATTAGCACGAGAAAAGGGCTTGAAAACTCAGAATAGTGGAGTATTTTTGGAACTAGAAGCTATGCAAGCAGTCGTGATAATAATGTTAGGGAAGGAAGTGTTCCTTATTATGGAAAATTGATATATATCATTGAGTTAAACTATCATGGTCGTTTCATGGTTACCTTGTTCAAATGTCAATGGGAAAATACCACTACTGATAGAGGGATTAGAATAGATGAATTAGGCTTTACTTCCATCAAATTTTCTCGGTTGATACATATTGGTGATCATGAAGATCATCATCCATATATTCAAGCTTCAGAGGCACAACTTGTGTATTATGTGGAGGATGAGGTGGATAAAGAATGGAGTATCGTTGTTCATTTAAAGCCAAGAGACTTGTATGACATGGGCGAGAATGAAACTTAAGACTGATTATTTGAGAATACGCCTTATCAACAACAAGACTTAGATGGGTGGTTTCAAGATGATATTGGAGATTTGCCATTGGCAAGGGATGATATAGATGATGAACCTGCAATCAATGCTAATAATGACAATATTAATGAAGAGGAAGATTTTGTATGAAAAATTGTGTTTGTTATAATACATTACTATGAAAATTTTGCTTATTGGTTTCAAATATGTTGTCTTCTCCTATTCATTATATAATTTGTTATTTCACAATTTGACTTTTGTTTGAAGTTTTAGTAATGCCTAGGCCTAAACGTTTCCAAGTTGAATCAAATCCTATAGAGCGCCCGACAAAATGTCGAACCTTTCAATCTAGTGCTCAGTCTCATCTAGCTACTACATCTGAGTCTCATCTAACTGCTACATATGTCTCTCATCCACCTGCTACATCTGAGTCTCATCCAGTTGCTACGTCAGTTTCTCATCCAGCCGCTACATCGATCTCTCAGCCACCTGTTACATCCATCTTTCAACCACCTGCTACATCTAAGTCTCATCTAGTTTCTATATCTGAGTCACAGTCAAGTGTTCATGAACGCAAATCCAGGAAGTATTGGACAGTGAATACAATTGGTATGTAATTTAAACTTATTCAAGATCATAATATGTTAGTCGCTAATTTTGAATGAAGTATAACGAATATCTACTTGTCTTAGATGAGCAAGGGCTAATGAAAGAATCTCATATGAGGGCACATGATGTTTGGTCACTTCCTAGAGGCACAAAAGTGATGATTCCATTTAATACTGAACATCAACCTTTTGGAGATGCAGCTGGTCTCTTAGGAAGGTTTTTTTTGGAGAATTGGGATCCGATTTTAAGGCTTTTCCAATTGGATACAACTCTTGGAAGGATATGCCAAAAAGTTACAAGGATGGCGTGTATACTACTATTATACAGGTATGACTTAATATGTGCTTATCACTTACCTTGTTTGTAAGATTATTGATAACGATTTGAATATTAATGAATATTAATTTTGAAGGACAAACTACATGTGAAAGATCCAATGATAGACCATTAAATCTTGCAAAACATTGGGAAGAAATGGAAGGACAATAGGCATAAATTGTTCCATGAATTTTATGATCCTACACTGTCTAGAGATGCTAATATTGTAAAACATCCCAAAGGCATTGATTTTAATGATTGGGCGCATTTTATTGACTACCGCTTGAATGAAAGGACAAAGGTAACACAAAGTACTTACATTATTCATTTAAATAATTAGGAATATGCTAACAATATGTTTTTATCTATGCATTGATAGGAAAAATGCAAAAAAAACATTGAAATTCGGAAGAAACTAACCGATCCACACACTGGAGGATCAAAAAGCAATTCCAGGTTAAAGGCTGAGATGGTAATTAATATTTTACATCCTACCACACTTTAAGTTATCATTCTCAACAATACTATTTAAAGTTATATGACTTCATAATATCGGTGTAGGAATATGAAGTTGAGAGACCTGTGAGTAGGGGAAAGGTGTATATTGCAACAAAAAAAAGGATGTCTTATGTAACTGACGAAGCCAGGCAGATAAGTGTAAGTAATTTAACTATTTTTTGTATCGAACTACATTAATTAATGTTTAGATAAATTTTGAATTCAAAGTTTGATAACATGCCTCATTAATGTAGGAGAAAAGTTTAGAGATTGAGAAAGAAGATTCCAAATCACGATCCATTTCACAATAAGATTCACTTGCTAAGGTATTAGGAAAAGAACATTCAAGCCGAGTTTAAACTTTGGGATTCGAGCCATGTCCATCTCAATCTTTGACAACACCAATAATAGGTTTAGTGGGATGATGTCCTCACAACCAACGCAAAACACTGATCCTCAAGTGCAATGGAGATTTCACCAGCTGAAGTCACAATCAGAGACAAAGACATTAAAGAGGCAGGGATCTGAGGGAGCATTTACATACATTTTTCAGAAGTTGGATGGAAATGTGCCTGCTGAGTTTGCAAGCTTATTCACTACACACGTATGTTTCTTTGCCTTTACATTATTTGAATATATATTAGTTATCAGTGATAATGATTACTTACTAAATATAAATCAATTAATTATTGTAATTTGGTTCAAGTTTAGAGTAATATTGTTGACTCATCATTTTCAGGCACAAGACGAAGAAAGCGGGCAAGCTTCACCAGCACATGCAAGACCCTCATCATCTAGTCAAAATAATAATGAGGATCTTCATCGGCTCCACACTCCATAGCATTGTCTAATTTCTTTCAAGAACATGGTACAATTTCAGCTACAGTAAATTTGATTTTAACTATCAAACTTCAAAAAATTCTACATGTACTAGCTTTGATATTTTGTTAACTTTGATGATAAGATAGGTTTTTTTTTTGTTAATGTTGATGACAATATAGTTGAAGTCAAGTTTTCTTGAATGATTTCGATATAAAATAGCTGTGTAAAATTATGGGTTGTTTACAGGTTGAAATTGTGATTACAAGTAGAAAAATGTGATTACAGGTTGAAAAAATGTAATTACAAGTTAAAATGTGACTACAGATTGTTTACATATTTCTAGTATGCATAATAGAATTATCATGATAATAATGACAGGCATTAGCGGTGGTTTTAAGCGTCACTAAAAGGATTACCAAGTGGAATTTAGCGGCGGTTATAAACCGTCGCAGGGTGCCACAGACTGTAGCGGTAGTTTAGAACCGTCACTAGCCAACGAACAAAACCATCGCAGCATATTATAAAACGTCGTCCTTGCTCCATATTTAGTGATGGGTGGTAACCGTCGCTATATGGTATTTAGTGACGGGTTTACCAATGGTTACTAATAACCGTCGCTAAATAAGATACAGTTGCTAAAAAACACCAGTAGTTGCTAAAAAACGCCGCCGAATGCTCTAGTGATGCCTTAACTAGCGGCGGTTGGCCAACCGTTGCTAAAATTATGTTTTTTTGTAGATACATGTCGTTAAATAACTTATTGGAATTATACAACTCTTGGAGTTGTGTCACATGTCGTTTACATTAGAAGCTTACATTAAGTCACCATTCGCACATACTCAACTTACAAGTCCTTTTGTACTTTTTATTAACCTAATGACCTTATTACTAGATTCATTCTGAGCCTTTATCCTTTTTATAGACAATACACGTTGACATTTCTTGTCCACTTCACCATGCTAGTTGACCTTTTAGATAGTGCATAATACTATTATATGCATTCACTAGATGGTTTCATATGTGTTTTCATGTAACACGTCATCCCCCATCATCCAATCTGTCTGATTTGATAATGCAGCTGAGTTTGTTTTTCAGTTTTCGATTGTTTTTACTCATTGACAGGGATTGTTGTTGAATAGTCCTATCCCGCATGAAAACAAAAAAAATGATTTAATGCAATTTTCAGTTACACGTCTTGACCTTGTTGGAAGACATTTGCTTATACAGACTAGACTGGCCAATCAATTACCCTAAAGTGGTTGGGGAAATGCATTCTTGCATACTACGAACTTGCTTCACCGTAGACCCATTTTGCACACTGTTAGTTTTATGAGACTATATTCCCACTATAAGGGGAGATAAACAAATAGAGAAAGAATGGTTTGAATTATTGTGGAATACTTTCACTTTGTCTCATCTAGACCTACAATATCCCAATAATATGGACAATATTACATCTTTAGAAAATTGCGCATCTATTACCTGATTCATTTAATGATATTGCTAAAGTAACAAAGTCACATGTGTCCGCTATGAATACACTTTCTCGAATTTGTATCAATGAAGGGACAAAGTTTGAATACAACAACCAATTAATCTACGACACGCCAGAAGCGTGGTAGAGACATGCTCGATTTGGTATTGCTTAAAGACAAATTTCTAATAAGGGAGTTAATAAATCGATTGCATGCCAGAAGTGTGGCAGATATATCAGGTCCAAAGACTAAACTCCTGATAAGGGAGAATTGGTACAAATTCATGCCCTAATGTTCCCGAAAAAACAAGTGCTCCCGAAGAAGTAATTCTTGAAACTCTTGCAGAAGTTGTATAGGTTGAAGAACAAGTTGTACATGTAGCTCCATCAGTAGCATTACATAATGACAAGATTAAGTTTTGCAAAACCCACTTTCTCTACAAACCCAAAAGTGGTTGCTCGTGTCTCTGCAGTGACAATGAAAGTCCTTGAATTGACTTGAAAAGCCTTTGAAGAAGCTTAGGTACCTGATAATAGTTAGATCTCATTATATTAATAAGAAATGTGGAATAAATGAAATGATCATCGATGACGTATTCACATTTATGGTAGCTACCGAAATATCAAAAAACGATGATATACTTAATAATGTTAATGCACGAAGCATTTATGAATGTCGGCAAAAAAATGATTGACCAAGTGGAAAGATGTTATATTAGTGAAAATGGGTTCCTTTGAGAAATGTTATGTATTTGGACCTATAGTACAAGCACTAAAATATATAAACACTTGTTAGGTTCAAATGAGTGTTTGTAACAAAACAAAATGAGAAAAATGAGATTGTCAGACGAGGCAAAACTCGTGGTGCAAGGGTTCCTGTAAAAACCAACATGAATTTTGATGAAACATATTCTCGGGTTATGGATATGACCACATTCTGTTATTTAATAAGTTTTGTAATTTCTGAGAAACTTGACATGAGACTTATGGATGTCGTAACTGGTTATTATATGTTAATCTAGACAAACATATTTACATGAAAATTTATGAAAGATTTACTTTGACTAAACAAAGTCAAGAAATATTTACTCGATAAAACTAAGACGTGTCTTATACGCTATAAAACAATTAGAAAGGATGTGGTATAACCGTCATAGTGAATATTTATATAAGGAATGTTATACAAATAATCTCATTTTCCCATGTGTATTTATAAAGAAATATATTACTGGTTTTGTCATAGCAACAATTTATATAGATGATATAAATCTTATTGGATCTACCGAAGACGTTGATAATATTGCTAACTATATAAAGAGTGAATTTGAAATGAAAGACCTTGGAAAATAATTTTTTTATCAGCATGCAAATCGAGCGAAGTGCTTGTGAAATATTGGTCCATCAATCACGATATAGTGAAAAGATTTTACATCGTTTTAATATAAACAAATCTTATCCACTCAGTACACCAATGGTTGTCTAATCTTTTTAGATTTAAATAAAGATCCATAACGACCAAATAAAGAAAATGTGGAGATATTTGGTCTTGAAGTACCATATTTGATATTGGTTTGTTTTATTCCTATGATTATTTAACCATTTCCACTTAGTTGGCTATTTGGGCTATCTATCAGACCCAATAAGGGTCGCTCACAGATATGTTATGTATTTATGAACTACAACCATTGTATTCAAAGCCATTCAAAGTCACTGCTTAAAGCCAAAAGCCTAGCCATGCCATCTCGTTTCGCCATAGTCAAAGCCATGCCACTACCCTGAAGCCATAAAGCCACCGCTTTTCGTTTTTTTTTTTTTTTTGTCTTTCTTCTTCTTATCATATTTTCTCTTTTTTTCATTCCCTTTTTAGAGCTTCACGGCTGAATCAGAGAGCTTCAACAGGGCAAGAGTTGGAGATCTTGTTCGAGGTACAAATCTTTTTACCTTCAACAGATCTTCACCGAAATTTCCACCCTCATGACCCTGAAGAAGGAACTCATATCTATACAAGGATTATCTATGCATTAATAATCTATACATTAATAATGTTGTTATTTTTTGTTTACCGAAGGTGATTGGTTATGGAAGAAAACAGTGGGGTAAGAAAGAGTAGTTCTCGGGAAGACATTGATTGGATAATGTTGCAGTAAATGGTAACAAACATCATAACATAAGAAACAATATGAACACTTACATTGATTTGAGCTAATGCCTCTATATCAAGTAGAAAAACAAAATCCATATATTTATAAGCTTAGATACAAGCAACATACATATATTTAATATTTTTATATAATATTAAAATATATTTTTTAAGGATCGCTTTACTTGCGTAAACCCATCGCTTCGCGCATCGCATTTCGCTTAAAGCGAAGCAATCACTTTTCTTTCGCTTCACGCTTTGACTACCTTGACTGCAACACAACTATTTATTGGCAATATATTAAACAAACATTAGTGGCTACTTTTTCAAATCACTCTGAAATTATTACTTTGAGCATTAATTTAGCATATAAAAAGATAACTTCAATTGCCCTCCATTATTGATCAACCGACTTCAATATATGAAAATAATATTGCATGTATTGTTCAAATGCAAGAAGGCTTCAATAAAGAAATAAAAAGAAACATACTCCAATCTCTTCACCAAAACACTTTCGAAATGAACATTTCTGTAATAGGTTTACGAGATTGGTATACGTCGGTTGAATTATCAGAGTAATTAATGTTTCAGTATCATTAGGGGAAGTCATTATCAGGGGGAGTATCCATAAATATATTCCACCAGGAGCATTTGGAAGTGTGCTACTGTAATACCTGCCTAATTAAATAAATATAAAAATTTCTTATTTGTTAATTATGGCATATATTGCAATCTCAATTATTGGGAAAAAGATTTTTTGTTTGCCATTACTAAATAGAATAAAAATGTGGGGGTAGTTTATAAATTGGTGTTATTGTTCTTTTGGGCTTGGGATGATTTTTTATATTTTGGACTTGAGCTAGGTCTTCATTAGGTTTGATATTGATTAGGGTTTTATTTTTGTGAAAGAGGGTGGGTGCATTCTGAAGTTCGGTGGGGGCGAATAGCCACCCACCTTATAAAGAGAATAACCCTCTTTCTCCTTCCTTCTCCTTTCTCCCCTTTTTCACGAATTCTTCTCCTTGGCGGCGAGCTCGATCCCACCGCCCCAAACTGCTCCTTTTCCTTCCTCTCCCGTCCCTATCTTATCTGAATGAAGGTGAGGAGGTTGCTCCGGTTGCTTATCGATATAGGCGTTGGAAGCTTGCTGACAAGGTGTGAGGTTCACAGCGTGGCAGAAGTTAAGGGGCAGAGGTCTTTTATGACTCTCAATGCACTTAATGAGTTTGATCCTAAGTATTCTGGGGTTGATTGGGGGAAGAAGTTGGAGACACAGCGAGGAGCAGTGTTGGCGACTGAGCTGAAGAACAATGCTAATAAGCTGGCTAAGTGGACTGCTCAAGCATTGTTGGCGAGTGCTGATGTGATGAAGTTGGGGTATGTTTCGAGGGTTCATCCAAGGGATCATTTTAACCATGTCATCTTAGCTGTTGTTGGGCATAAGCCAAAGGATTTCGCTGCGCAGATTAATTTGAATACCAACAATATGTGGGGCATTGTTAAGTCTATTGTTGACTTGTGCATGAAATTGGATGAAGGAAAGTATGTTTTGGTCAAAGACCCAACTAAACCACAATTGAAGATCTATGAAGTGCCTGCAGATGCATTCGAATATGATTATGTCGAGGAGCCATTGCCAGAGGAAGAACAGGTGCAGCCACCTGCTGAGGGAGAGGCTAATGGTGGTGATGCTGTTGCTGCTGTACCCACTGAAGGAGAAGAAACAGATGATTGTTGCGACGAGATGGTTAGCGTTGATTGAGTTTCGATTCTTGGATCAAAGGTGAGTTTATTTTCATCCCCTTTCTTTTTTATTTTTGTATCGATTTTGGTTGTTGTTGTTGAAATATGATCCTGATGATATTGGGGCTTGTTGTTTGTGTTTCTGGCTTTAGGCATTATATTGGTTTTCGGGGGCCTGGTGGGCATTTTGGTGTTAGATTATAAAATGAGTTGGCATTAACATTGATTTCTTTCACATGAGGGGAATTAGTTATGGGTTCTACCTGGATCATGAAAGCTATGGCAGCTACATCATATGGCTTTTATGCTTTAATAACTGCTACATTTACACCTGGGTTTGTGGCCTACGTCTATAAAAGTGTGTTGATGTCAGCTCCTAAAATTTTTATGATTGCACAACTAATATTGGTCGGGTTCCTATAAGGTAGAGTTTGTGATTAATATAAACTTTGATATGGCTATCTGGACTTCAACTTGACATTGTAAGCAGTGTTTTACCCTTTTGGTAGCGCTCGTAAGCTCAACATTTCATTCTAGACAGCATCTGTTGCCCCTGTCATTCTTTGCAACTTGTTAGAAGTGTTAGCTTATGGGATAATGTCTTGTCTGTATCAGTTTTATGTATGATTAAACCCTTATTTAGTTTAGGGCTAGAAGAAAATTTTCTAGTAATAGATATTGGCTGGAATTTAACTGAGCACTTGTTTTAGCTTGAGTATTTGTATTGTTATGTGAATTGGTATGCATATTGTTTTTCATATGATGCAAAAAGATGAGATATGGGAACTGGCAATGTGTCAAATATTATTTGTTCTCCAAAAGAATGGTGGATACTGTGGTTGATTTACTTATGGTTGACAAAGTGTCACCACAAAAGAGTTTTGAGTTTTAGTTGATATTTTTATGCTCTTTTCCACAACTCCGAAGAAAAAAAAAAATGTGAAAAGAAGAAATTTTGTATACAGACTTGCTTGTATACGTGTGATATGATTATGGGTATGCAGACTTGCTTGCATATCGGTGCACCGTTCCATGTGAGTTCGGTTGTACGTGTAGATTTAGGAAGAATGCTTGCCATGGATCAAACTTCGGGTGAGATGACATGTTCCTCGATGTGACACCCCACTTGGAACATGTACGCTCCGAGTGGTTTCGAAGGCAAGGGAGGCACACTTGGGTGAGGTGTGTTCGGCACAGGGAGGATGGTGCGATTGTGGAAAAGAAGCGAGATTTCTTTTTTTTTTTGGTGTATGTGCATAATTACCTTAAAGGAAGAAACTAAATGCTCATTCAACCATTGAATGAGAACTACATGTCTTCCTAAAGGTAGAAAAAAAATGTGTTTTGTTAATATTTCAATAATAGTCTAATATAATTATGAATTGTATTGTTGTTGCATTTATGAGGATTGATAACTCATAAACTTTATTTATTAGTAATAAATAATGCATATTTATTTATTAGGATGATAACACCTTTGCCTCATGGAGGAACTACCTGATGTGTGGTTGTTATTGTTTATTTTTGATGTTGTCATGTGCGGATTTATTGATTTTGGGATGAAGATTTCTCACACCAGCTTTATTGCTGACCCGAGTGAGCTTTTGCTTCTTGGGTACATTCCTTTTGGAATGTAGCCGATTAGCCTTTCAGGTTTAGAGATTTTGAGCTGCGTTACTGGAGTTCCGCTAGTGAGCTAGCCATGCTAGTCTTCTCCGGGTTAGATTTCTATTTGTTTCAGATGTTTAGTTGTTGCTGCTATTTGTTTATATTATTATTGAATTTTCATGTCCCGAGTTTTTGGGGAAAACGGATAATCCTACGTGGATTTTGGGATTTTCATTTTTCCTAGAAAATCGGGGCGTGACAGCTACATTGATATTAGCGCATTGTATTCTTTTTTCCTTCGACGTGGTTTTATCCCACTGAATCTTCCTGTTAAGGTTTTAATGAGACAATATTGTGCACATCCATCATATTCTTGAAGAATATTGTACTTTTTTTTTCGCGGATTTTTCCACTAGATTTTACTAACAAGGTATTCAAGAGTACATGATGGTGAACATCCAGTGGGAGTGTCGTGAAAGCTTATGGATTCACCTCATATTCTTGAAGTGGCATAATCTAAAACTTGTGGTGCTTTGGCAAATATGAATATGAAACAAACATGAATATGAATATCATGTAATATGAATATGAAACAAACATGAATTTGAATATCATGTAATATGAATATGGGAACTCTCTTTGATAGATATGAAAATAATGAAATATCAATGATTATATAGTGTTTGATATGAAACGGTAAATACAGTGATCTTGAGTAGTCCATACAGTGGATATGGAGTAGTCATTGTAGAAGTTATCTTTACCATATATTAACTTTCAACTTCAACAGCCACCCCATTGTGATGATTTTTAGCTTTTATTCTATCATTTGACCACCACTCATATGCACTTTCATGATCAGGTAACTACTCCTAAAATGTTGACATATCTCAATTTGTATGTGTGGGCCAGTACATTGTCTGATGGCTGTCCAAGTATTAAGTAATTAAAAAAAGATGATTAACTGTTGAGCATGGGGAACACCAACCAGAATCATCACATACATACTGATCTTATTCTCTATATAAATATAAAAAAAAAAACCATTCTAGAGAGCTAGGCCAGCAGGCTTTGCCGTGTCAAGGCAGGCCTCATGCCCTCCGTCATTTTAGAGATGTTCAATACCCTCCATTAAAACACAATCGCATGGATAGGGGGTTTGCTGTCCTGGATCTAATGGCCTGGCTGTCTAGATTTTTTGAAAAAAAAAATGTCTCTCTCCTTTTAGAATAATTTTAGCTAGCATTTTTTTGGTTTTGTTTTGGTGTTTTTACATTTTTTGTCGCTTCTCTTTAAAATACAATCACAAACACTACATATATATATATATATATATATATATATATATATATATATAAAAGGGATAAAAAAAAATCCAATAAACAAAGCTAACTAAAATTTCTGCTCCTTTTATTGTGCCAAATGATAAGCTCAAAACCTGTAAACAGTCCCAGAAAGTAAAAGAAGGAAGAGATGAAAAAGATCTTCAATCTTTAAAATCAGAAAGAGCTGCCTAGAAAAAGATGTTTGACAAAACATAAGCTCTTTGATTCTATGAATCATAAGCTAATTCCCTATTAAACTATTGCAGATACATGCATGCAGACGGAATTTGATTATGCAGTGGGACCTTGGAACTATTTTTTTTTTAGCCCTTCTTATTAGTGAGGAAACGGGTGAGGGATGGAGTGCAATCCTTCATTTCCTTGAGATGCACGATGGCACACATTTTGAGAGGGATGGAGGGTTGCACCCTCCTCCCTCACCCATTTTCTCATCATTAAGAAAAAGCATTTTTTTTTTTCTAATTGTTGCGTGTATCTGCAATTGGAATGAATACGGCTTGTACATGATCATGAAAGTATGTATGTGTTATTGGTATCTAAGCCTGCAGGATTTTGGATTTGATTTGGTTTCATTCCACACAATCACAGCCTACTCTTCTAGAGATTTGAGATACTCACACCTTACCACTCGATCTTTACACCAATTCATCCCATGTATTTCCTTCCATTAACTCTAATTTCATTTTAATTTGTTTATCAGTTTAGGGTATATGTTTGACTTGATGCTTATCATAAAACTCCTTGGACAACTAAAACAGTGTCTCAAAGTCGTTTGAGAAGGCATGTAGCTCGATGAGCCAATCTTTTTTCCAAACTCATTAATTACATAATCTTTCATTTTATTTTTTTTTATTTTTGTTGATATTTTGATATTTTTTACCCATTTTTTTTTAAAAACACAATAACAAACACTATTTATATAAAGGAGTAGAAGTGTAAAAAAACCCAAAAAAAAGACTAACAAATAAGACTGGCTAGAACTATTGTTAAAAAAATTGTTCAATGCCCTAAATTTATTTTTTTACTTAATTTTTAAATAATTCTAAATTAATTTTTTAAATAATTCTAAAGGTTCCACGGGAATGGCAATTGTGAAGCATGTGTAAGTATTTCTATTTATAGTTATTTTATCTTTTCACCCATTTAAAGTAATTTTGAGTTGTACGAGTTTTTATTTATTTCTAATGCGCTAATCCAAACTGATGGATATAATGTTTTTCTAAAGCATAAAAGCCCGGCCACAAATTATGCATCTAAAATATTCGAGATGTCATGCTAAGTAATTATGATTAATGAGCCGCTATTAAGTTACCCAACAACAACCAGAGTCTCCCAAAACCAAAATACACTCCCTCTTGGAGGATGAAAGAAAAGCTGCAGGGAGGGTGGGAGGTGGGCTTGACGAAAGACTTCAAAATAAAATGGCACTCTCTCTGTATGTGTCCTCAAGTAAAAGCCTAAATAGAAAGCCTCATTCCCTTCTGTCAAAAATTATTTCTCCCTGAACACCCACCAACACCTAAGTCCCCAATTACACTAGATCCGTCTCATCTATAAATACCAAGGCAAACAAACACTACCCCACACCCCTCAAATCTCATCCCTCTCTCTCTCTCTCTCTCTAAAGGAATGTAGAATGAGAGAAAATATATATATGGTAAACAACAACAGACATCATCGCCAGCAACATCAAAAACAAAAGAAGCTATTATTGAAGACTTCTTCCTCAAAGTTGATGGTAAAGTATTTTAGCTCTGGTTGGATTGTGATACTGGTGGTGTTAGGGACTTCTCTTTTGGTCTTGCCTCTGGTGCTTCCTGATCCTTTGCCTCCACCTCCCGTGGTACTACTTCTAGTCCCCGTCGCGATCATGGTTGTACTCATGTTCCTTGCCCTCTTCCCTTCTCTTACTATTACTAATACTACACCTTCAACAACTTTGTCCTTCTAGCTAAATAATCATCAACCTCATGTAAAGAGTTAATGTTTGTTTCTGTTATTTTGGTTTTCACAACACAAGCCTTATTTATATACAAATATCTCAATCTTCAACAACATGTTTATGCTTGATCTGATCATGTATGAATTAGTCATAAGATTTTGCTCAGATCATGATGATTTCATTAGTTTTGTTATTTTACAACAACAAGTTTAGATAGATATGAAGTGGTGGTGGTTTTGTTAGGTCGGAATGAAAGACTTAGTTCATAATATCTCATGGAATTAATACACTGCATCTAACCATGTATTATGTTTTTTTGTCAATTTTTTCATTACGGAACCAACAACTTTTTTGCCTTTACAGTACTGCTGGGGCCTGTTCTCTTAACCATCCATGATTCCAACTGAAATCCCCAGCAGACGGACATATGAAGGTAGGCCCCCAACATTAAACAAACACCCAAGAAAGGCCTTCGTGTTCTTATTTATTTATTTATTTATTTTCAAATAGTTAGGGACGATGTATGTGCATTTATTTATACGAGCCTTACAATGAGATTAGTTCACTAGTTTGATCCATAAAAAAAAAAAAAAAAATTGGAGGCTAAGATAAAAGTCACTTCTTTTATAAGAATTCACCAAAATTAGTTCCCGACTAATTAAGGTTCCTACCCTTTCAGTGTAACCCACGTTACATTGATTGAAAAAGAAGAAATAATAATAATAATAATAATAATAATAATAATAATAATAATAATAATAATAATAATAATAATAATAATAATAATAATAATAATAATAATCATCCGGTTAGGAATTGAACCTACCAACTATCCTTATCCCTTCCTAGTAATTCTCCCCTAAAAAATCGATTTATGAAGTTAGAAATCGAAATCCTTGAATTAAACTCATCAGTAAAAAGTTATTTAGGCTTTGGTGTACCTAAATTAATTAAAATGTTACTAATAATTTTTTGTAGGGGATCCATTTTTATTTATTTACTTAATGATCGAATGATACATTGCGTTTCCCAAAGGGTAATAAAAAAATGCCCAAAGACTACTTAACTGTACCAATTAGGGTAAAAAACCATATCGATCCACATGCTAATTAAAATTATTGACACCTAGCACCTACCATGCCTCTATGTTCCATGAAGTACTTACTCACATATTGGTTAATAGTTTTCATTCACACAATAAGAAAATCGGAAACCTCCTCTTACTCAGGAATCACAATGTGATCCACCTTAGGTCATAGAGTTGTATTGGGCTCTACACCAAAATGATGTATTCTTGTACCACTGATATTGACATGGAAATCGAACCCTTGTCTTGTGATACATACGTCTGTCACAACATATGTCGTTGAACTAAAAATGCATCAATTCTTTGCACAAGACTTCATGCCACAGGGCGAGGCCCACTAAAATATGCTAGAAATAAAAAAATGGATTCGAGGGTTGTAGCTTCTTAAAATGTGTTTAGTATATTCATCCAATTCTCACAATGTTTGTTTCTGAACTCATGTGCTCTCTCTCATGAGAGGTGGGTTAAGTGTGGTGGTACTACACCGTTTTTGTTGATGCTCTTACATATTGCTAAAATTAATTGTAACACTTCTGTGCCTATACCAAATGAGGTGATCTTAATATTTGTATTATCAACCAGCCCATACCAATGGCATAATTGCATCATGATGCAATTAAAACTAACAAAATATTGGTTTCATTTTATAGCTCATACTGAATTTTATATAGTTACATATACTGACTAATACTGATTTTCATATGAAGTTGATACTCAATTTTTCTTTGCATCATGTAGAAACTATAGCTAATTTTAAATATTTACCAAATAAAAAAAGCTAAAAAAGTGGGCAATACACATCCAAAATCTTCATATATAGACGATATCTACATTCAAATCTCAAAGGTACATATAACAAAACCTATATTTTAAATGAATTTCAAGGTAAACAAGTAGTTCACAACATAATACGTATAATAATAGCCCAAAACGGGAGTAAATAAATGTGAATATAAGACAACAAAATCTCAACATTTCGATATTTATTTATTTTGATATTTAAATAAATCCCCAATAAGAGTGCATGAGTTCGATTCCCATACTCAACATTTCGATATTTATTTATTTTGATATTTAAAGTAGAATAAACTCTATTTCTATCGTGCTGACGGCACGGGGAATACCCAATTCTATATTACAAATCAGAATGGTGTTTAAGGTTTGAGATAAAAGATGGCTGAGATTTACTAAAATATAAGAATCTATCGTATCACATACAACTTAAAGCACCAAGAGTGCATGGGTTCGATTCTCATACCCAGCATTTTGATATTTATTTATCTTGATATTTATCATGTTAAACTTTTATCGTGCCAATGACAAGGGGAATACCTTAATCTATCTTATCAGGATGGTGTTTTACTATTTGGGAGATAAAAAACGGCTGAAATTTATCCAAACATGAAGGTCTAATGGTTGGGATTTAAAGTTAGCTTTTATGTCTTACCTTCAGTCAATCCCCAATAAGAGTGCATGACTTTGATTCCTATACCCAACATTTTAATATTTATTTATTTATTTATTTTCTTCAAATGTTGATGATGGTGATTAGGCATATATGTATATTTTTTTTTTATTTATATATTTTCTTACTCAAGCATTTAGCACGTGGAGTAATGCTATAGTGGTTCATTTTGTAATTCATTTGAATTACACATTCAAATTTAGAAGGTATGACAAGGTAGACTGTCAAAATTTCACAAAAAATTTGTGATTAATTTAGTTTAAGCTATCGTCACAAAAACACGTTGAGATAATGTCGCAATAGATATTTAAAAGTTGAATGATACGATAGATATTAAAAAATTGTGTTTAGTGGTAATAGTACATTTGCCGCAATTTTTAGGTATGATTAGTGACACTTGTCTTGAATGACAATATATATTTATTAGATAAATTTTTTTTTATGGTAACATCTAATTATTATTTGAATAAATGGTCTCATGCTAAATTTTTTTTCTCAATTATTCTTATTTATTTGAGTTTTATATGGAGGACAAATGTATCAATTAATTCCCTTTGTGAAACAGTTCATATATATTTACCATGCAACTTTACACACATTGCATCTTGCACGACTCTTTATTTTTCTTTTCCCAGGCCTCTAACCTAATAATCTCTACAAAATTTTCCTATTTCAAATTATTGTTATTTGGTTTGGTGGATTTTGTGGTTGCATTTCATTAAACGTTAGGAAACAAGGGCAATTGTAAAAATTTATCTAAAAATATGAGAAGCTGAATGGTCGTGCTAATGGTATCAAGTAACGAAAAATCTTCATTTTTTCACTTTGTTTCATTTACATAGATTTTTTAATTACACGTTGAAGGGATAAGTAAGATTTTTAATCCTTTTTCTAATTATGGTTTTGTTTAAGCCCACGTACCAGGTGCTAATAGCATATCGAGCTAAAATTTTCAAAGGCAAAATACATGGAGATTTTTCAACACAGCAAACGCCTTGAGAGGCACTGCGAAAGATAAGCCGCGATGAAAATATTTAACATCGTACGGTAGTGCCAACGACACGGGAAATACCCTAGTCTATATTACAAATCAGAATGGTGTTTGAGGTTTGAGATAAAAGACGACTGAGATTTACCCAAATATAAGAATCTAACGGATCACATAGAACTTAAAGCACCAAGAGTGCATGGGTTCGATTCTCATACCAAACATTTTGATATTTATTTATCTTGATATTTATCATGTTAAACTTTTATCGTGCCAACGACACGGGGAATACCATAGTCTATCTTACAAATCAGAATGGTGTTTTACTATTTGGGAGATAAAAGACAACTAAAATTTATGCAAACATTAAAATCTAATGGTTGGGATTTAAAGTTCGTTTTTATGTCTTACCTTCAGTCAATCCTCAATAAGAGTGCATGAGTTTGATTCCCATACCCAACATTTTGATATCTATTTATTTTTTTTCTTCAAATTTTGATGGTGGTGATTATGCATGTAAGTATATATTTTTTTTTACTTATATATTTTTCCTACTCAAACATTTAGCATGTAGAGTAATGCTATAGTGGTTCATTTTGTAATTTATTTGAATTACACATTCAAATTTACAAGGTATGACAACGTAAACTGTAAAAATTCCACAAAAAAATTGTGATTAATTTAGTTTAAGCTACTGTCACAGAAACACCAAATACTTGTGGTTGAGATAATGCCGCAATAGATATTAAAAAGATGAATGCTATGATAGATATTAAAAAAATGTGTTTAGTGGTAATAGTACATTTGCCGCAACCTTGGGATATGATTAATGACACATGTCTTGAATGAAAATATATATTTAGTAGATAATTTTTTTTTGTAATATCTAATTATTATTTGAATAAATGGACTCATGCTGAATTTATTCCTCAATTATTCTTATTTATTTGAGTTTTATATGTTTGACAAATGTCTTAATTAATTCCCTTTGTGAAACAATTCATATATATTTACCATGCAACTTTACACACATTGCATCTTGCACGACTCTTTATTTTCCTTTTTTCAGGCCTTTAGCCTAATAATCTCTACAAATGTTTTCTATTTCACATTATTGTTATTTGGTTAAGTGGATTTTGTGGTTGCGTTTCATTAAACGCTAAGAAACAAGGGCGATTGTAAAAATTTATATTAAAATATGAAAAGTTGAATGGTCGTGCCAATAGTCTAAAGTAACAAAAAATCTTCATTTTTTCACTTTGTTTCATTTACATAGATTTTTTAATTACATGTTGAAGGGATAAGTAAGATTTTTAATCCTTTTTTAATTATGGTTTAGTTTAAGCCCACGTACTAGGCACTAATATCATATTGAGCTAAAATTCCCAAAGGCAAAATACATGGAGATTTTTCAACACAGCAAAAACCCTAAGAGACACTGCGAAAGATAAGCCGCGATAAAAATATTTAATATCGTACGATAGTGCCAATGACATGGGGAATACCCTAGTCTTCTATATTACAAATAAGAATGGTGTTTGAGGTTTGAGATAAAGGACGGCTGAGATTTACCCAAATATAATAATCTAACGGATCACATAGAACTTAAAGCACCAAGAGTGCATGGATTCGATTATCATACCAAACATTTTGATATTTATTTATCTTGAATTTATCATGTTAAACTTTTATCGTGCCAACGAGACGGAGAATACCCTAGTCTATCTTACAAATCAGAATGGTGTTTTACTATTTGGGAGATAAAAGACGGTTGAAATTGATTCAAGCATGAAGATCTAATGGTTGGGATTTAAAGTTAGCTTTTATGTCTTACCTTCAGTCAATCCCCAATAAGAGTGCATGGGTTTGATTTCCATACCCAACGTTTTGATATTTATTTTCTTCAAATGTCGATGGTGGTGATTAGGCATGTAAGTATATTTATTTTTGTATTTATATATTTTTTCTACTCAAACATTTAGCATATGGAGTAATGCTATAGTTGTATCAGGTGCTAATAGCATATTGAGCTAAAATTCCTAGAGGCAAAATACAGAGAGATTTTTCAACACAACAAAATCTCTGAGAGGCACTGCGAAAGATAAGCCGCGATGAAAATATTTAATATCGTACGGTAGTGCCAACGGCACGAGGAATACCCTAGTCTATATTACAAATCAGAATGGTGTTTTAGGTGGGAGATAAAAGACACTTGGCTGATATTTACCCAACATAAAGATCTAACGATTCTAAACAATATCTTAAGTTTTAATATCTCTTACACTTTTTCAATTACTCATCTTTTAAACCTCACTTACACTCTTTCGTCTCTCTCACTTTCAATTTCTCATCTTTCATGTATAAGTTTATTTATTTATTTTAATTTTTGTACTAAATCTATTTTGATTTGTACACCTAAATTTATAGTTGGGTTTTTTTAGTATTTACTATTTTGTGCAATTTCAAATTTATACATTTTATGTTGTGAAATACCCCTGTCCAAAGTTGAAAATTCTCAACCCTATCATACAATTTGAGTGTTAAAGATCAAGAAATATAACTAAAGTGTTATGTTTTTGTAACATTTTTTATTCAGGCTAAATCTAAAAACTGTATAAGACACTACTTGTAAGTGTATCTATAAGAACATCTAGATAACGCTTTCTTCCATCATGCCTCGATAATTGTGTGGCAATCATCTTAGGATCTCCCCCAAGACTTGGTTAATCACAATAAGAACTCAATCTTTCACAAAACCTAATAAAAATACTACCAAAGAACATAGTTTTTGTAGGCAATAAATTCAGCAATAAATTCACTGCTCATTTCTTATCATGACTCCATTATGGAAATTGAACACTCTTCCTAGCAAAATCTGGTCAAAGATTCATTCCAATCCCAAACCCCATATCTTGAATCTTTATGTATAAATCAATATGCCACTCAGAGCTTAGTTTCTAACTTTTCCCAGTGAATGTTGATAATTAATTTTTGTAATAGGGTAAGTCTGCAAGTTGAAAACCCTCGTTCCATTAGTTAGACCTACCATACTCAACAGAAAAATGTGAGGGAGACTAAATAGATGCAAATGTTGATGGATCAAAATGAAAGAAGAAGAAATGAAATAAGTGTTGTGAAACATCCATGATCGCAATTTTAAAGAAAACAAACAAACATAAAAGTATAACAAAATGTTAATTAAGAGAAGACAAAAGAACAAACCTATTTAACAACATTTCGGATAACAACGAAGATGATGACCTTGGAGGAATCGTTGTTCTCCACCTACAATACTCTTAAACAAAAACGCTAACTGTTTTTGGTTGTGTTTCTTCTCCATTTTCATCAACAGACTACTAGTGATGTGCTTGTAGTTGTCATCCTCATGCTGCAACACCATATCTTGTTTTTCTACACTTTGCTCTTATTTACTAGTCATTAGAATTTGTCATAAAATCCTACTTGACATTGGAGAATATAGATGCAACTAAGTTTTATAAAACCAAGTATTGTAAAGATTTACCTTTACTTGATGCACAATTATTGTGATTTCATTATTTTGTTCAACAACATCAAGATTATGCTCTTAAACACTTCCTATGATCTCTGAACATTTGAAAAGGCAAGCTAATCAACAATTAGAAATAACATAACTCATATATATTTCGCATATTACATCCAATTTGCCCATGGTGTTATGGTCGAGTGGTTAGGGCTGTGTGGGTTTATCCAATTTTACATCCAATTTTAGGCTTTTCACTAGCATTTTATCAAACACCTAATGTTCAAACATAACTTATGAGGAGGTTTTCAATATACAAATCCATCATAACTAATCTAGCAAATCCTAATTTTTTTTAATATAAAAATCAGATATAAAAGTTTAGTATATCAATCAAACACATCCACATAATTTTTTTCGAAAAAACAACGATTGAGCTAAAAAAACAAACAAGCAAACGTGTGGAACAAATCACAACCCACATTCAAAAATCAAAACCCAAAATGAAAAAAACCCTAAAGATTTGTATATGAACATAAAGTAGCATAGGTTAAGAGCATCTTCAGTTGTTGGGTAAAGTATATTTTTTACACAAAAAGACACCATAATCACATGCTATTGCATGGTAAATTGCAACTATTTTGGATGAAAAATCCTAAGCGCATGATAAATTTACCTCATTGCTAAAATAAGCATTTAGTTGATTGTGGCGCCTTTTCATAGGGCATGTTCCCACTAAGAGGAAGCCCCTCTCTAAACATAGTAGCTATTATACATTTAGCCAAGACCGAAGATCTTATCCAACGACTGTGGGTGCTCTAAGTGAAAGGCACTCCCTTACCTTCATAGTTGTATATGTCATGCCATTGGAAAATATCTTAGTGTACCTACATAGAAAAAATAACATTTCATTAGTAGACATGTCTAACTTGAGGAATAGTACCTACATAGAAAAAGTATCATTTCATTAGCAGACATGTCTAACTTGAGTAACAATGCTTACTTATAAGCTTGTATGTCATGTACTAACCCTACAACTAGGTTGTTGACAAGCCATACGTGCTACTCGTCTACAATGGATAAGTTGAGTGATCGTATCGATGATTCAGTTGACATGTGTGATACCAACATATCATGATCGCCACTACGTGATGAACATTTAACACATATTAGTAAAATGTTGTTTGTATAAAAAATAGAAACATAGACAACAAGTTCACAAATAAAATGTTATAAAACTATACCAATAGGTAGAATGATCTCACTTATATAGTAGATAACGATAACATTTAGTGTTGAGATTCCGATGATATTCTACACTTCTGATTATATCACTTTTATAAGGTAAATCCATTCAACATCTAATCCATTCTTTAACTGGTCCATGTTTTCATAAACAAATTTAATGTATAATTTCCTTTATTTTCTCATATTCTCGTTGGAACTTTGTTTTCATACCTTTCTTATGTGAAGTGCATGTCGCACACGAGGGTTGTTAACCCAGTAATAAGAGAGCAAATAACCGTGCTCCTAAAAAAATTATAGAAATAGTGAGGCACGTTTTAATAATGAACTGGTTCGAGCTTTCAAAGTAGATGGTGATTTCATAGAGGACTTTGAAGGCATACCCAACACATTATTGGAGGAAGGAATTCTATGGGGCTAGCAAGTGATCTTCGTCTAGGTCCAATAGTCACTTCAGGCTCAAGATCGTATGCAGGCTCCAAAATGTGCACTATGTTTACGTTGAGACACATTGAAAAGGCACATTTAAACTTATTACGTCATATCCGAGGTTTACAACAAATAAGAAATCAAACATATAGGCCTTTTTGAACCTGTTTGAAAGAATTCAGTGTCGTGGTTTAATGGTGGAGCACAAAAATGGTGAGTTGATATTTGAGTGAAATTATGGAGGTTCAGGTTACACGTGATTGTGACAAGATACAAAATTTTGTTGGTGTTCTTTGTTGTGAAAATTGTGTGACAATTATAGCCAGAAATATTGTGAACTCTAAGCAAATACACTCTCCTAAAAGTCCAAATGACAAGTGACTTTTTGGAATCCTAGAGTTGCAGTTCTTCTGTCACTTTTGCAAGTAAAGAGTACATATGATGGTCACCTAGAGTTGTGTATGGTAAAATTATGTACAAGAAAGAAAGTCTACGTATGTTACGAAATAGGAAAGTCAGTATAGAATATGTTAGGAAAGTCAGAATAGAATTAGAAGTCTTAGATTTCCTGTTTCCACAAGGTTAGGTCAGAGTTAGCTTATATAAGTTTGTATTCAATCAAGAAGCTATAACAACAATTCAATACAATTCTACGAATATTTTCTTTTCATGGTATCAGAGGGACTTTCTCTGGTGAACTAAACCCTGGCTGCAGAACGACTTTTTCTAGTTAATAAAACCCTTCTCCGTCCACAGAGCACTCTACCCAACTCGCAACAACAACCACACCCCTCATCACATAGCCACAACTGATCATCCAGTTCATCACCGATTGTCACAGTCACCGATCGTCTCAATCAAACACACGCCACCAAATCAAGTCCAAAGGCACAATCAAAATCATCCAGTTCAGTCCAAATGCACACCACAATAACAATCACCGATCACACAATCACAATTACCAATCGCACAATCACCATCATCCAGTCCAAACGCAAAGTGTTTCTTTCTGTGAAATTCTCCGTTCAATCTCATCAACTTCTCTTTTAATTTTCACCAACTTCTTCACACTCTTTCGCACCAAGTATTTGCGAAACACCTTCTGGATATTCACAGTTGCTGCTAATTTGTTTTTCTTCGATTTTGCTGATTGAACCGGGATCGACGCCACTCTCGCTCCATCGCCCTGCTCCTCTCCCTCTCTTTCTTGTAGTCTCATTGTTCTCACACAACAAGATCTCTTGCAGTCTCGTTGTTATCACAAATCAAGATCTCTTGCAGTCTCGTTGAAAAAAAAAGGGGTTTTAGTGATTTCATCCTCCCCATGTGCTATTAACACTCCAAGGTTCAGTTAGTACACCAACTATTTTTAAAAGATCAAGCTATTAACACCCCAGAGTTAAGTCTGATCCACCAGTACACTACATAGCCGTCGCCACCATGGGCGACAATACAAACAGTGGTTCCAACACCACCACCTCACCATACAACAATCCTCATCACCTGTACTTTCTTCACCACTCTGATAAACCTGGAGTGGCTCTTGTTTCACATACGCTTACTCATATCAATTACAACATATGGAGTCGAGTGATGACCATGACTCTCAAAGCCAAAAAAAAATTGAGTTTTGTTGATTGATCTATTTGGAAACTCGACGACAAAGCCAAGAATTATGAACTACTACAATGAGATTGTTGCAGCAGCTTGGTGAAATCATGGCTTATCAACACCATCTCACCTGACCTCTAGGCAAGTGCCATGTAATGTGAATTGGCCTATAATGTATGGGCTGATTTGAAAGAAAGGTATGCACAGACTCATTACATGCAGATCTATCATATTGAATCTGAAATCCATGGATGCACTCAAGGGACGATGAATGTGAGTGTCTACTTTACCAAATTGAAGTCTCTTTGGGATGAATTGGATGTTGTGGTTGGTTTTGCTGAAGACACTAGTGACACCATGAACATCGTTCTTGCATATGTCCATAGTCAACGCTCGATCAAGTTCTTGATAGGGCTAACCGATGCCTACAATTCTACGAGGGATCAAATTTTGTTGATGGATCATTTTCCTCCACTCAAAAAGGTTTACTCCCTCGTGTTTCGTCATGAACACCAGCAAGAGATCTCTACTGGAAAACCCACCATACCTAATGCTGCAGCTTTTACCATGCAGAATATTGATCCCAAAGGTGCACACAACACTGACAAGTCGAGAGGACCCCGAAAGCCCTTTAACCCCAACGTCAAGTGTAGAACATGTGACAGGGTAGGTCATATTACTGCTGACTGTCATTATCATCTCACTTGTGATTATTGTGGATTGAAAGCCCACACTGTCGACTATTGTTGGAAATTTAAGAAAGCCGATCCCATTAAACAATGACGTTTTCAGAATGATCGTCCTGGGGGCAACAATGTGTCTACTTCTTTGGATGTGCAACCATCCAATCCTTTTCCATTCACTTTCGAGCAGTGCAAGCAAATCATGGCCTTGTTGACCAACAACAAGTCCAAGGCTCACAATATTGGTAATGACATTTCTATTACAGAATTGACAGGTAAAGTACTCTCTCTCAAATCTCATGGCTCTCGTTCATCTTGGATCCTTGATAGCGGCGCTACTGATCATATAGTTCATGACCCTCATTTACTCACCTTTTCCAAACCCGTCCATAATCGAACCGTTGAGCCTCTCATGAAAGTACACTTGTTGTTGCTACACACATTGGTACCATGACTTTCTCTTTTGTTTTTACCTTGCATGATGTTATTTTGTTTCCTCTTTTAATCTTAATTTAATTTCCATTAGCAAACTCACAAAACATTATTTTTTTCTCACCATTTTTCTAAACAATTCTTGTTTGATATAGGACATTCGTTCGAGAAAGATGATTGGGATAGCAACTGAGCTTGATGGTTTGTACTACCTAGACGACACTACCACCACAACTTTCACCACTTGACACATCACTCAAGACAACAACCATGTGTTATGGTACAATCGCCTAGGTCATCTTTCGAACAAAACTCTCCATCTCATTCTTGTCTCTGTTCGCGATGCTAGTACTTGTGTTTCCAATTAATGTGTTATTTGTTCTTTGGCCAAACAAACTATAAATCAATTTCCTTTATCCCATATTTCAAGTACTACTCCTTTTTCCTTATTACATGTTGACGTTTGGGGAGGATATCACATTGCTTCCCTTTCTGGAGTGTGTTATTTTCTCACCATTGTTGATGATTATACACGATGTACTTGGATTTATCTCATGAAACAAAAGTCTGACACACGCACACTCTTAATTTCATTCATTAATTATATTGAAAACCAATTTTCTTCCAAGATTCAAACCATTCGCAGTGATAATGGACTTTAATTTTTTCTCACTAATTTTTATGCTTCAAAAGGCATTACCCATCAAACTTCTTGTGTCTCTACGCCCCAATGAAATGGGGTGGCGGAACGCAAACATAGACATCTTTTGAATGTTGTTCGTGCTCTTTTGTTTCAAGCACATCTCCCTAAACATTTTTGGGGAGAAGCAATTCTCACATGCTCGTTCTAGTCAATGTGTATTTCTTGGATACCCTCACGAGCAAAAAAGACACAAAGTCTATGATCTCACTGACAAGAAGGTCCTTGTTTCTCGTGATGTCATCTTTCTTGAGGAGACTTTTCCTTATTTTTTTGACAAAATGCACAATCACCTCACTGATTGGTCAAACACACTTCCCCGACCGATCGCCCATGCTCTGCTTTTTGACCATCCAACGGTGCTTTTCTCTGACCGGTCGGACCACTCCCACCGATCAATCGCCCAATCCGACGCCTCCGTCACCAACCGGTTGAAAACCCTGGAACCCCAATGTGACACCCTTGTGTGGGCAGACATGAGGGGAAGGGTGTGGGAGAGACCCGTGATGGCAAAGCCTAATAGGCCTGTGGATCCCAAGAGGGGTTAGGCGAGCTACCAAGGAAATATTACAGTCCCACATCACCTAGGTGAGGGAAGGGGATGTGTTATATATGTATGAGGTTGGATCTACAAAGTACTACGCGTTTTAAAGCCGTGAGGGCCTTGGGCCGAAAGCGGACAATATAGTACTCCGTGGATCGGGTCATGACAAAATGATATCAGAGTCGGACCTAGCCAGAAGTGTGCCAACGGAGACATTGGGCTCCCTTAGGGGGGTGGACTGTGACACCCGTGTGTGGGCGGACCTGAGGGGAGGGTGTGGGAGAAGCTCGTGATGGCGAAGCCCAATAGGCCCGTGGATCCTAAGAGGGGTTGGGCGAGCTACCAAGGGGAGATTATAGTCACACATCACCTAAGTAAGGGAAGGGGATGTGCTATATATGTACGAGGTTGGATTTACAAAGTACTACGTGTTTTAAAGTCAAGCGGGCCTTGGGCCCAAAATGGACAATATAGTACTCTGTGGATCGGGTCGTGATACCCAACCCCTAGTGGTCACCCCTACCCCTGTTCCACCTTAGACCCCCTCCCACTTCACACCTCCACTCGTGAACCATCTTATATTCAAAAATACCATCTTGATGCTCGATTGCCTTCTTGATTATCCCACTCATCTGCTTCGAACGTTGGGCCTTTTACAGGTATTGTTTACCCCACTTCTGATTTTATTTCCTATGGCCATTTTTCCACCTCTCACAAGGCTTACACCTCTTTTTTTTCTTGAGTAAAAAAACCCACCAATTGTATGCAGGCTATGCAGGATCCAAAGTGGCGTTAGACCATGAGAAGTGAGATTGATGCTCTAGAAACCAATAACACTTGGACTTTACAGTCTCTTCCTCCTGGCAAGCATCCGGTTGGTTGTAAATGGGTCTATAAGATAAAAATTAATCTAGATGGTAGTGTTGTACGCTACAAAGCCCGTTTTGTGGCTAAAGGATACAATCAAGTTGAAGGTAATGATTACAAAAAAAACTTTGCTCCTATTGCTAAATAGGCTACTGTTCATTTTCTCCTTGCTCTTGCAAGCACACAGGGTTGGCACTTATGTCAACTTGATGTCAATAATGTTTTTCTTTATGGTGATCTTTTTGAGGATGTGTACATGAGTTTTCCTCCTGGATTCGGCCGAAAGGGGGAGACTCGAGTATGCAAGTTGAACAAGTCATTATATGGTCTCAAGCAAGCCTTGAGACAATGGTTCCTTAAATTATCATCTGCTCTCATATAAGTAGGCTACAATCAGTCTAAGGTTGATTACTCATTATTCGTCCGATTTAACAGCTTTACTGCAATTCTCGTATATGTTGATGATGTAATATTGGCAGGTAATGATCTCCAAAACATTGAAGTAATAAAACAATTTATGGCTGCAAAGTTCAAGCTCAAAGATTTAGGAAAATTGAAATATTTCCTTGGCATTGAAGTCGCGAGGTCATCTAAAGGGATTGCTTTATCTCAACGAAAATATGCACTTGAAATATTGGAGGACATAGAGTATCTTGGAGAAAAGTCTTCTTGTTATCCTATGAATCAAAACTTGGTGCTCACACAGGTCGATGGAGATTTACTACCAAATCTCGCAACGTACCGCAGACTCGTTGGAAGGTCGATAGACTTAATGATCATGAGACCGAATTTGGTTATTTTGTACGTACTAAGTCAGTTTATGGACAAGCCCATGATACCGCATTTGAATGTTGCACACAAGGTCTTGAGGTATATTAAGGCTTCACTAGGACATTGTATTTTTTTTCTCTTCCACCAGCTCATTATAGTAGAAAACTTATTGTGATGCAGATTGGGCTAGATGTAGAGATACTAAGAGATCCATTACAGGTTATTGTGTCATGCTTGGTGATTCACCAATTTCTTGGAATGCTAAAAAACAAACTATAGTGGCAAGATCTACAGCTGAAGCAGAATATAGAGCCCTGGCTTCCACATGTTGTGAGTTAACCTGGTTGAGATACATTCTTAATGATTTGCATATTAATCATCCTCAGGCAGCCCTCCCATTTTGTGACAACAAGGTTGCACTCCATATTGCATCTAATCTGGTTTTTCATGAGCGTACGAAGCACATCGAGATTGATTTCCATTTGAGTAGAGAGAAGATACATATGGTACTATTTAGACTGAGCATGTTGAAACACTACATCAACTGGCAGATTTGTTCACTAAAGCTTTGAGCACTTATCAATTTGATAATCTTCTTAGCAAGTTGGGTGTTACAAACATCCACTCCAACTTGAGGGGAGTGTTAAAGAAAGAAAGTCTACATATGTTGCAGAATAGGAAAGTAGTATAGAATATGTTAGAAAAGTTAGAATAGAATAAAAAGTCTTAGGTTTTCTATTTTCACAAGGTTAAGTCAGAGTTAGCTTATATACGTTTGTATTCAGTCAAGGAATTATAACAACAATTCAATACAATTCTACAAATATTTTCTTTTCAAATTATATAAGAACAACACTAAAAACTAAATTTTGTACCCACGGCAATTGCCATTACAATCTGCAATCTGATTGCCATTGATCCAAAGCCACTGTGACCATTTCTTGCTTGATTCAAAAACTTGTTTGCTTTTTAGTTCATTCAATTAACTTTTCTTCAAATTATGAAAGATCGATTTAAACAGAAAACATCTTAATCATGAAGCAAAATGAAACACAAGATTATCAAAACTAAGTCAACGCGAACAAATGAGATCAAAATACGAGATTTTTTTGTTATTGAAATCAAGCAAGAGATGTATAGATATACAAGCACATCAAATGAAATTAACAGATCACATTGTTATGCAAATTTTCGTTGTTTAGTTGTCTATTTACTGATAGAAAATCAATTCTTCCTAAGACTGTTTTCCCACCATTCATGGGAATCCAAGTCCCGAGGGATTCATCAGAATCAGATTCACATAAACGGTTTCAATTTTCATGTTTATTTTCCGTGCAACCAAACATACCCTTAGCTTTATTTTTTTATTTGCCCCAATGTTGTAACAGGTTTGAAGGAGACACTCATACCTCATACGAAGTATGGTTCATGCTTAAAATGATACAATTAATTTTAGGGTGTTGTTACAAAACTATCTATTTGGTGTAGTGAGGGTGTTAGCCTGTCTGGGGTTCCTCGCCTTAAAAACCTATTAAATTTTTTCTTCAAACAATCAGTCATTCCTTTAACTAATGAGTTAAAAAAAGCTCCTTGTAAACTTCACAATAGGTTTGTTTGCAGTCTATGTATTTTTTTTCTCTTTATATTTGAATTTGTTTATTTTTTTAGCTACTTAGTTTGATTGATTGGATAGTCTGTTATTATTATTTTATTATTATAATTATTATTATTATTATTATTATTATTATTATTATTATTATTATTATTATTATTGATGTAGTTAAATCTTGCTCTCTTTGACCTTGACCTGGACCTGGACCTGCACAGGGAGCACACATGAGCCAAGGACCACCATTGTGATGGTTGATGGCACTCCGATGCTAAAGTTAGAAAAGGCTCGAGAAAAACTTAAAACTATAAACTGGGTTCCGGAGCATACCTTTCTTCGTCAAACCTGTGTCATATTTATAATGCGAGAGTTCTCATTCGGCTAGGGCTTTGGTGGCGTAGTTTAGGGAAAGAGATCTTGCTGGAGATCCTTTCTTAGATGGGAGTAGTCCATGTATGAGAGTTTCCCTACACGACTTGTGCGCCTAGATCTGTGGGAGAGGTTTCCCTTTTAGAGTGTTGTCCAGACAATGAAGTTTCCATGCACGACTTATACTCCTATATGGTTCCTAGTCGGATCCAATGTGTTGTTGGCTTGAACGTCTTAAGTGATCCCCTAAATACTTGTCTGATTAGGGCTTATGGGTATTGGGGTTTACCATGTAACGCGTCAGCTTAATAGACCACTGCAACTTGGTCGCAATCTTCTGGATTATGCAGAATTGGGCTTATTGTTGTCTGGGCCTTGCTATATTTGCTAGGCAATCGGGCCCGCTTTGTTATCCTGATAAGATCATCTTAACACGCGTACGACGCAGGTTTAAGGATGGTTTGGTGTATCATCAACTACTCCCCCTGATTTGGTGGGCCAGTTCGTCGGTCCATCAAGTCATGTCATAGAGGACCTGAGCGGTCATGATTGGCTTGAGTCTGAATCGTCTCCCCGAGCGGTGTGCTTTATTAAATGGGCGTGAGTTTGCTCGAGAAAAGGCGGGAATTTTGTTCACCATATAAATTTTTTTATCTGCAGAGTTCATTTTTTTACTCTTCGATCTTGGAGACTCTGCTTTGTCATTTTACTTTCCGTGCTTTTGATTTTATCCAACTTCCATGATCAAAAGTTGTACATTCTTCAATGGCAGGCCAAAATCAATTTTCTAATGAATTGTTTGCTAAGGGTTGTAAGTTCTTCGAGGAGAGGTCACTTTTTGAGTCGAATCTAGAAAGCCTCCATGTGATGTTCTGGTGTTGTTCAGTGTCGATCAGATGCCACTGTCTCCTCCTGAGGGATTTAACTGCTTGTATCAAGGTATGCACCAATCGAGCGTCCGTTTTCCAGTTATTAAAGAAGCTTCTTGGCTTACCTCGACATTGCGCCCGCTCAACTAGTGTTGAATGGGTATAGGACGGTGATCGCCATTCTGATTGGTGTCCAAGTGTTTCCAAGGGTGATTCAACTGCTTACTTTTCCTCGGATAAACAAGCATGTTGTGTGTGTGTTGACATCACCGGACTGTTTCAGCAATCTTCCTGACGACTTCAAGTTCTGGCAAAGATATTGTTTCATGGCTCCTACGGACTTGGAGTATTTTGAGTTTTTCGGTCATCCAATCAAGCGAGAGTTCTGTCAACTGAGTAAGTTTAGTTTTGTTCTTGATTCTGCCAGCGTTAATTGCATATTGAATTGTTACCCATTCTTTTTGTAGGGAAATTTTCAACCACACCCCTTTCTTTTGAGGACGAAGCATCCATGAAAAAATTTTGTGGCTTGCCTCGGATGCAGATAAAGGATGTTGTTCAATCTTCTAACACCAAGCTAAGTAGACTGTGGGCCCACTGGCATGAGTTCCCACTCTTTTCAGAGTTTCGAAGCTGAAGTCAGAAGGCGAGCCCTCGTCGAAGAAGATGAAGCTTCTAAAAGTTAAGATTTTGAGCCCATCGATGAAGGCGGAATTGAATGAAGTGGTTTCTTTTAATACGCATTCCAAAAAGCCTCGTGCAGATGGTGGGAGTCGAAGATGTAATGAAGTTGAGTACTGATCAAGCAAAGATTATGGCCTGACGCAGGCTTGACTCATCCTTTCTCATTGAAGGACTTTAACTTCAACTCCTTATTGGATTGCGAGTACCCCCAAATTGATGAAAAGTCATCTGATAGTCGCCCCGATGGGAAGAAGTCTCCTCCGCGTCACTCGTATTATCATCCATCTCGATCTCAACCCTAAGTCGTTGCTGGGATGGAGGTTGAGACTGCCCATGAAAGGGTGTATACCATGGACCGAGTCTTTGCGAACTTGCAGAAGTCATACTTCGATGTTGTCCGTGAAGCCGAAATGCTGAAGGAGCAACTTAAGGAAGGGAGGCCTGCTTAATCGATTTTTGATCAAAAGCTTTGGAAGACGAAGTTGGAGGCTCAAAGGATTCGCTTGGAAACGCTTGAGTCTGAGTAGGCTGAAACAATGTCCGCGAGGGACATGTTCGAGGAAGAACTGAACCTTGTCCGTCGTGATTTACATTTTGCTCGGGAGGTTGCAACAAGGTGCAGGCTATGGTGAAAGCTCTGAATGCTGATAAGGCCACAATTGAATCCGAGTGGACCGCCCGATGTCAACAACTAGAGGTTGACGTTGACTCTAATGCCAATAATCTGCAGACAGTGGAAGAACAACTCTTTCTGGTGCAACATGAACTAAGTGTTATGAATAATAGCTTGAGTGCAGAGCAATCCAGAATTGATACGCTGTCGAGCAGGTCGGAGCAGCTGGAGCGAGATCTTGTTGAGTCGAAGGTGCACGAGGAAAAGATCTTGAAGACCCAGGGCACGTTTGAGTTCAACAAAGTTGTGCATGGGCGACTGGAGCTGTTGCAACTGATGAGGGAGGAGCAATCTGAATGGGGCCTTTCTCGCTATAAAGAGTTTTCTTACATAGAGTTTGGGAAAGCCTCCAACCAGTCGGAAGAAAAAGAAGGTGATCAGTCTGAAAAAGAAGCTTATGAAGACCCGTCCGAGCGGCAGCACGTGCGGATGCACCCCCTATTTTCTTTCCTACCAAATCTAGCTCTGTTGTGTCTGAACCCTCTACTGATGAGGAGTGAACTTTGTATTTTTGACTTATCAATAAGAGATAGCATGTTAAACAACATTTTGTACTTATGCATTTTTTTATTTTCTCTACTAGCTTTTTTTATGCTTTGCCTTACCGCACTCGTATCTTTTAGACAAGATGTTATGCTGAGTTAGGAAGCTGTATAATTGATCCGCTGATGAAAGTTCCATCTTTGAGATCCGTTATTGCCATATGCGGTCCAGGCTGTGGATCGGACTAGCAGTTGTTGTTGTTGCTATAAGCGAACTGATCAAACTGTGGTCGTGCATGTGCATTACTGCAGATAATTGGATGATGGTCCTTGTGAGTTGTCAGAGTTTAGCTTCCTAGGCTTTGACTGGGCTTTAAAACTGTTTCTGCCCACTACTGGCGGACCAGGCTGTAAAGGAGACCATAAGTTGTTGTCATCAGTTATAATTGACTAAGCCTTGGTCGGGTTCGGCGATCATTGTCTGCAGTTGGATGATGATCCCTGGCAAGCCATCGTCATCAGGTTGCATGAGCACTGACTAAACTCCCACTTTCTAAGCCATCTTCATCCTCGCTCGGTGGACTAGGTTCGAGCGATATGGTTTGGCGATCATTGTCTGCAGTTGGACGATGATCCCTGGCAAACCATCGTCATTAGGTTGCATGAGACTCTCACTTTCTAAGCCATCATCATCCGTACTAGGCGGACCAGAAGCTATCGTCGTCAGTGGCCTACTGACTAAACTTTGGTTGGGTTCGGCGATCATCGTTATCAGGCTGCATGAGTGCTAACTAGACTCCCACTTTCTAAGCCGTCGTCATCTGCTATTGGTAGACTAGGCTTAGAGCGGATAAGAAACTATCATAATCAGTAGTCACCGACTAAGTTTTGGTTAGGTTCGGTGACAATTATCCGTAATTGGAAAATAGTCCCTGGCGAGCCTTCTCAATTAGGTATTATGATTTGAATCGAGTCCTAAATTGAATTGGAATTGAGTTCAGAAATTCAGGAATTGGGTATTGTTATGGGTTGAACTAAATAGTTAAGCCCAAAGCTGTTTAGTTGAATATATATTGGGTTGGACTTAGATTTAATGATTTATGTAAGCTTATCAAATTTGGGTATTAAAGATGGTGAGTTACAGTTTGTTTGGGCTTATAAATTTTGGAGTTTTAGATAATAAATTATGGTTTGATTAGGATGATCAATTATGGAATTTAATATAATGAGTTATAATTTGATTGGGTTTATCAATTTTGGTATTAAAAGACGATGGGTTATGTTTTTGGAATGGATTTATAAATTCTGAAAAATAAATTATGAGTTACTGTTGGGGTTGATGTTATAAGATTTAAAATTTTGGATGATGGTAATGTAAATGTGTACATTGAGATTAAATTTGAGGATTTATCATTGATGAGATGAATTTGGGTATATGTATTATTATCTGGATTGGTATTTGTATTTGTATTTGTATTTGTATTTGTATTTGTATTTGTATTTGTATTTGTATTTGTATTTGTATTTATATTTGTATTGTGACTTGAATTTTAATTGTTATACAAATTGCCTTGGTAAAAAGTACTAATAACACAGCCTGCGAAACTTCTAAAAAGACACAACGACACGACAGTACGAGAAAGTGTTCTAAAAAATGTTAGGCGGTGGGCGAGCGACGAGCAGGTGCCTAGCGCCCAGACGCCTAGGCGGCATCTAGGCGGTCTTAGGTTTTGTATTATAACTTTAATAATTTACAAAAGTTAAGCATAATACCTTATCAATTACATCCAATTTAATGCCAAGATACATATGCGAAATTTAAAAACATGAAAAATTAACAATCATGAACAAAATTTATTAAAACTCAAATGACTGAAGTTGGTCATGTTGGGTACTTTATTCAAAGTTGAATTTGTGGACAAATATCCAAACCTACTATTTTATTTTTCTTCACATTGCATGAATAAACTCAGTCATGTTTGATAAAATCTACATTACTAAAATTGGTACCGGCAGATCCTTTGAGAGTTCCATTAAGTAATCATCATTTTCTACATTCAGACATATACTGAATAAAAAACAATTAAATTGTTTATTTCCAAAAAAGAGGAAAGAAAAACAAAATAAGAACACAATCAGCCTTATTAAAAAAAAATCTCCAAGACCGCCTAAACCCCACCTAGGCCGCCCAGACCCTGCCTAGGCCGCCCAGAACCCGTCCAACCATTAATATGGGCGTTTTTCTAACGCCTAGGCCAATATTTAGAACACTGGTGCGAGATACAAAACAAAGCAACGCTTTCATTAAAATTGTGTTTGTCCCGTTAAGGATGTTACAACTATTTTAAAGAAGAAATGGGCAAAACAGCTTCCACAACAGCCTGTCCTACAAAGCCAGAACCTTTCTCCCGCTTGATGGTTCTGAAAGTAGCCTTCCTATAACGGGCGAAGTCAAGGTTGATGCCAGGTTGCTCTTCTCTGATAAGCTCCAGAAGCTCTAATTTGCCCCAAATGACCTCCGACGAAAATGATGGCCTCATTTCGAAATGTCGATATCCACCGCGCCTACCAAGGCAACATAGTGCGAATGCTCCTCCAACAACAAACGTTTTGCCTCACAAACACAGCGAAACCCTTCAGCGATTTCAGACTCGAGCTGTTGTCGTGTGACGACCCATTCTATCTCCGCTCACTTGCTCTCAACAACCTGAGTCTACAGATCAGACGACCACTTTCCACAGCAGTATTTAAGCGTTCCAACTCGGCCCGAGTCCATCTTAGTTTTGCATGAGTTGAAGCCAAATCAAATTCGGTCGACCTCAATTGAGTCCTTATAGTCACAAACTTTGCTTCGGAAACAGACACTACGGCTTTCACGACTCTCAAGTTCGTGGCAGTGCCTGAATTTTGCAGTTGACCAGTCAAGGAATCCCATCCGAATATGACACCTGTAGGTTTGCGAAAGCCTTCTCCAAAATGAGAACCCGCTCGCGGGCTTCGAGGTGCAGCATGACGAAACTATGTGACTCAAGAGTGCGAGCCTCCGTCTCAGACCCATGGTGATCCAAAGCGTCAACACGTGGTCTAATGTGCTCCACCTTTGAGTCAATAGGGGGATAGCAGTATCAAGCGAGAGACAACGATCTCTTGAAATTGCCTCTTGGGTAGAAAAAGAAATTGCACGATCAGAGGACTGCCTCCTCTTCGGAACAACAATAGGAGGCATGCTCGCCTCCAGTTCTGCTAACCTAGTTGGGCTAGATAGGACTGGGCTCCGCTTTCTTGAACGACGACCCATAACCCCTTTAGTCGGCGAACCCGGCGCAGTAAGAATATCATGAGAACACCATAGCAACCCGTTCTGCATAACATTACCTGGCATTATGACCTCCTCAACAAACATCAATGGAAGTTTGATAAACTCCTTTTCTATCCGCTTTTCTTCCTCAGTAAGAATCGAAACTTCAAACTTCCTTAAAAAAAGAGATGACTTATCAAATCCTCATCACATTCGATAATGGAAGAATAAGCTAGCAACGAAGAAACTTACGAAGGTCAAACTGGAAGTATCTGGGGACTCGACGCACCCCCCCCCCCCCCGAACTTGAAGTACGAGGAATTGACCGAAGCCAGAAACCAATACCTCTCCTAGGGCTCAATGCCATCCGCTACCAGACGCAAACAAACATGGCTATTCAGTATGCAAAAGCCCTTAGATACCAACTGAGTGGTGTTCATATGATGGACTATCGCCAAGGTCAAACAAAGGATAGCATCATGCGCCCTAAGAAGAATCGCAATCAAAATCTTGAACCCGCTCAAAACCAGTTGAGCGGGAGGCATGTGAAGATAAAGGAAGAAACGCCAGACATCGTCAGGCACTGGGAATCGGAGCCCCAATTCGAACATGACCCGGTGCAACCCTATATACCCCCGAGGGGGTGAAAATGGAGCCCTATCTGCGAACGCGGGAATGATTTTCAGATCCCCTAGGATATGGTACAAACTTTAAAGCATGATTAACTCAGTTTCATCAACCAGGCTATCCTCAAAAAGTTTGAGTCATATAAAAGACAACAAATTCTTGGGAGTAAGTTCAACATTATCTACCATCGATAGAAAGAAAAAATCGAACTTTACAGCAACACGATCACTTGAAGAAACAATGCAGTAAGAACAAGAAAAATCTTCCTTGAAATGATGGATATTTATAGAGAACACAAATCGTACTTTTTCTCCTTAAGCAGTAGTGTATCCATTAATTCTACGCCCTGCTCAAGACAACATTTCAGATTCAATCATCACGTCGGTATATTTGCTTTTTAGAGAGTCAGTGGACTGACTAAACACCCCACTAACTCAGAGGGAGTAGCTGATGATACACTAAAATGGTCCCTCCTCTACGCCATACACGTGTCATGATGATCTCGAGGAATAATAGGCCCTAGCGTCAGCCGAACACTGATTCGGCCCAAGTGATTCTAAGCCCACTCAATGCAGTCCGGCAGACGGTCTTTAATCATTACAGTCTGCTAAGCCCACACGTCTCACAACTATCCTCAATATCCGTAAGCCCTGCTAATTAAGGCAAGTATCTCGAGGATTAGCTTCGTCAAGCAATTACAACAGCTCTTCACTTCCAACTAGGAAGCAAATACCAAAGTACATATCACACATGGGAACTCCCATCTATGGATTACTCTCTGATTAGGAATTATCTCCCGCGTATCTAGGAGCATAAGACTAATAGAAAAACTCCCCTCCACAGCACAACTCCTAGTTAGAGAAGAATCTCAATGAAGATATCCTTCCCTAAACTACGCTATCGATGACTTGGTTAAACCAGGACTTCAACACTATAAATAAGACATGAGGTTGGTAAGCTAAGGTACACTACAAATTTCATCTGTACAGCATTACGGCTTCCTCAGATCCCTATCCGACTTTAGCATTGGAGTGCCATTGGCCACCACAATGGTGGTCCATAGCTCACGTGCGTTCCTTGTGCAGGTTAGCAGGTTTGCAAGTCAAGGTCTAAGTAGGGAGCGAAAAATGACTGCATCAATTATTATTATTATTATTGATGCAATCAATTTTCACTCCCTGCTTGACCTTTACCTGCTGACCTGCACAAGGAATGCAAGTGAGCCATGAAACATCGTTGTGGTGGCCAATGGCACTCCGATGCTAAAGTCAGACAGAGATATGGTGAAGGTTTAAAGCTGTAAAGAGGGAATTTGTATTGTACCTTTAATCACCAACCTTTTGTCTTATTTATATTGCTAGAGTCATGGTTCACGAGGCCATCGGTGGCGTAATTCAGGGAAATAGATCTTCCTGGATATCCTTATCTAATTAGGAGTCGTCTTGTAGAGGGAAGTTTCCCTATTAGACATGCTCCTAGATACGCAGAAAGATAGTTACCCATTGGAGTGTTGTCCATATGTAGAAGTTTCCACGTACGACATATACTCTGGTATTTACTTCCTAGTTGAAGACAAAGTACTGCTGGTTTGCCAGTCCGAAGCTAATCCCCGAGATATTTTCCTTAATAGGTCTTACGGGTATTGGGGATGGCTGTGAGACATGTGGGCTTAGCAGGCTGTAGTAATTTGGGTCTGGTTGGCAGACTACACTTTGCGGGCTTGATGTTGTTTAAGCCGGATTAGTGTTAGACTAATGCTTGGGCCTGTTATTCCTGAAGATCATCATGACACGTGTACGGTGTAGATGAAAGGGTGTTTCGCTATATCATCAGCTGCTCCCCCCGAGTTAGTGGGGCATCTAGTGGGTCCATTAAATCTCTGAAAATGACTATACCATCATGATGATTGATCCTAAAGCGTCATCTCGAGCAACACATAACATTAATGAATACATGATTGCTTAAGGAGAAGGGGTATGATTAATATTTTTTATAAACAACCATTGTTTCAAGGAAGATTTTTTTTTGTTTCTTCAGCGGCGTCTTCTTATCTCTACATTGTGTTTTCTTTTGCGGTAGTGTCCTTTTGCAAAGTTTGATTTGCACTTTCCGCGGCTAACATCGAACTTACTCCCGGACATGAGTTGTCTTCTACTTGCCACAAGCTCTTTAAAAAGAGCTTGGTTGATGAAACCCTGTTAATTAGGCTTCGGGGCTTGTACCATGTTCCTCGATATTTGGAGCTCGTCCCAGTGTTCATGGCTTGGACTCCAACTACTCCCCCATAGAGAGCTATTGGATTGCATCAGAGTATGTTTCAATCTGGCCTCCGTTTCCCAGTGTCGAACGAAATTTGGTGTTTCTTTTTTTCCTTTCGTATGTCTCCTGCTCAATTAGCTCTGAGCGGGTTTAAGATTTTGATTGCGACCCTTATCAAAATCGCATGATGTTGGCATTCACTTGACCTGGCGATAATTCAACCCCTGACCGCCGCTTGATTGAATTTTAGAGGCGTTTGTGTGTTTAGCACTCCTGATTGCTTGCATCTTATAGCGGATGATATTGAGCCTTGGCAGAAGTATTGGTTTCTGGCTTCAGCGAATTCCCCGCACTTCAAGTTAGGAGGATGTCGAGTCTCCAGATTCTTCTAGTTCAATCTTGGTAAGCGTTTTGTCGCTGTCTTACCATCCTGGATCCCTGATGTAGCGCTAACTTGACGTGTTGTTTCTTTTTTCAAAAAAGTTTGGGGCCCCAATTCTCACTGAGGAGTAAGAGTCGATAGAGAATGGGTTTAATGAACTCCCATTGATGTCTGTTGAGGGGGTTATAATGTCAAGCAATGTCATACTAAGCAGGCTGCTCAAATATTTTGACGAGGCCTCTACTGCACCTGTCTTATTGACTACAGAGGTAGAAAGTCATCATTCGAAGAAAAGGAGCCTAGCTATGCCCAGTCGGCCGAGGTTAGCTGAGTTGGAAGCAGACATGCCTCTTATTGTTCTTCCTAAGAGAAGGTGGCCCACCAATCGCGTTGTTTCTTCTTCCGTGTTGCCATTTTTATTAAAGAATGAGGCAATTGTTGCGAAGCATGAGTTATCTTTGTCTACTCAGGAGGTGTTCCAAGGGGATCATAGTCTCTCGCTGGATCTTGTTTTCCCCCTGTCGACTTAGAGAAGGAGCGCGTTGGACCAAGGGTAGACGTCGTGAGTCACAATGGGTTGTTGGCGGAGGCTTGTACTACTAAGTCACATGATTATATTGTTTTGCAGACTTGCGGATGTCATATTCGATGCTTTCCATCGGGTGTATTATTTGACCGATCAACTGCAGGATTCTAGTGCTGCTGTGGATTTGGGGGGCAAGTGGCCCACAACATCCTCATTTGTAGTCGTAAAGACTGAAATGAAGTTGACCAAAGTTGACCTGGCTTTTGCCGGGGAGGAACTGGTGTGGGTTCGTGGTGATGATGAATGCCTAGAATGCTTATTGGTAGAAGATCGCTCGCACTATGCCGCATTGGTAGGCACGGTGGATTTCGAGGCTTTGGGGCAGAAGCTACAGGTGTCGTCGGAGGTCATTCGGGGCAGGCTAGAACTTCTGGAGCTTATTAGAGAAGACCGCCCTGGTCTTGACCTCGATTTCGCCTATTATAAAAAGGCTGCTTTCGGGACTATCGTTTTGGAAAAAAGTCTCGGGTCTTCGAAACAAACTGTTGAGGAAGCCGTTTTATCTCTTGTTGTTCCAAAATAGTTGTAATGTCTTTCTCAGAACAAAAACAAAACTTTTAATGAAAGTAACATTTTGTAACTCAGCTTGTTTGTCTGGTACTTTCGTGCCATTTTGTCTTTCTTAGAAACTTTTGACCCGTGTTGTGGGCCTTGAAACTAGTATTTTCCGACCCCTCACGCTGGCAGATGGTCTAGGATATCAGCTGAGTAGCATCGAAATTGACTGTGTTGGGTAACTTTTGCCTACAGTGTGGCAATGGGCCCTGTCGAGTCACCGCCACTAGTTGTGAAACCACTGGATATAGTCCTACTACCTAGTCCATCGTTGTCCGCACACATTGGACTAGGCATCGAGTGCACCAGAAGCCGTCGTCATCAGTTGGAATTGACTAAGCTTACTTGGTCAGGTTCGACGATCGTTGTCTGTATAAGAACAATGATCCCTTGGCGAGTTGTCATCATGCATAATAGCCCTGACTAGACTCCCACTTCCCACGCCATTGTCATTCGCGTGCAGCGGACTAGGCGTTGGGTGCTCCAGAAGCCGTCGTCATTAGTCGCAAACTGAATAAGCTTATTTGATCAGGCTCGATGATCATTGTTTGTAAAAGAGAAATTATCCCTTGGTGAGTCATCGTCATCAGGCGTGAAAGCGCTGACTAGACTCCCACTTCCTCGGTCATCGTCATCTGCGCGTAGAGGACTAGGCGTCGTGTTCACCAGAAGCCATTGTCATCAGTCACTGACTAAGCTTACCTGGTCAGGTTCGACGATCATTATCTGTAGAATAGCAATGATCCCTTGGTGAGTTGTCGTCATCAGGCATGAGAGCGCTTATTAGACTCCCACTTCCTAGGGCATCCTCATCCAGTGGAGTAGGCGTTGGGTGCACCAGAAACCATTGTCATCAATCGCGAACTGACTTAGTTTACCTGGTCAGGTTCAGCGATCATTGTCTATAGAATAGCAATGATCCTTTGGCAATTCATCGCCATTAGTCATGAGAGCGCTAACTAGACTCCCACTTCCTAGGCCATTGTCATCTGCGCGCAGCAGACTAGGCGTCGGGTTCACCAAAAGTCGTTATCATCAGTCGTGAATTGACTAAGCTTACCTGGTCAGGTTCGGCGATCACTGTTTGTAGAATAGCAATGATCCCTTGGCGAGTCATCGTCATCAAGTGTGAGAGCGCTTACTAGACTCCCACTTCCTAGGCCATCATCATCCGCGCACAGCGGACTAGGCGTCAGGTTTTCCAGAAGTCGTCGTCATCAGTCGCGAACTGACTAAACTTACCTGGTCAGGTTCAGAGATCATTGTCTGTAGAAGAGCAATGATCCCTTGGCGAGTCATCGTCATCAAGCGTGAGAGCGTTGACTAGACTTTCATTTCCTAAGCCATCGTCATCCGCACGCAGCGGACAAGGCATCGGGTTGGATCTTCTCGGATTTGGCCTTGGCGAGATGATTGGACTTTGGGTTGGTTGTAACAAACAGTTGTGGAAATTTAGTGAAAGTAAATATTTTTTATTGATAATGTTTTTGGAGGTGCTCTACATTCCACCGTCGTTTAAGCTCGTCACCATTTATGTCTTCCAACCAGTATGTACCTGGCCTGTTGACCTTGGTCACCCTGTAGGGCCCTTCCCAATTCGGGTTTAGTTTTCCTGCATCCGCTTCTTTGGTGTTTTGCTAGATTTTTCTAAGTAACCAGTCTCCCACTCTGAATTCACGTAGCTTAACCTTCTTGTTGTAGTATTGTGTTATTCATTGCTGGTATGCAGCTATTTGCGAAAGCTTGATCCCGCTTTTCCTTGAGGAGGTCTAGTCTGACGCGTAAGGCTTCGCCATTATCATCTGCTCTGAACTCCTCCATTCTGAAGGTAGGCACTTCGAGTTCCACCGGAACCATGGCTTCTGACCCATAGGCTAGGGCGAAGGTTGTTTCTCAAGTCGGGGTTCTTTTGGTTGTCTTATACACCCAGAGTATTCCTGGTAGCTCTGAAACTGATTTTCCCTTGGTTGAGTCAAGCTTTCATTTGATCGCTTCCAAGATCGTTCTGTTAGTAACCTCTGTTTGGCCGTTGGCTTGTGGATGCCCTGGGGAGGAGAAATGGTGACTAATGTTCAAACTTTCACATAGTTTTTTAACTTTGCTACCTTCGAATTGAGTTCTGTTATCGCTGACCAATACTCCGAGGATGTCAAACCTGCAAATGATGGTTGCCCATATGAACTTCTCTATTTGGATTTTCCTTATCTTGGATAGGGGCTCTACTTTGACCCATTTGCTGAAATATTCGATTGCCGCAAGAAGAAACTTTTTACCAATTGAGAGTGGCCCGACAATGTGCATCCCCCATTGCGCGAATGACCATGGACTAGTCATCGGTGTCAGTGGTTGGGCATGCATGTGCGTGTATGGCACGAACCTCTGACATTTGTCGCACTTACAGACAATATCTTTGGCATCTCGTTGCATCATTGATCAATAGTATCCGAGGGTTAAAATTTTGTGGGCAAGGGTTCTCTCACCCGAATGATTTCCATATATCCCATCGTGGGTCTTTATCAGGACCTGATCTGCCTTGGAGGGGCACATGCATCGGAGCATGGGTCCAGTTGTTGATCTCCTGTATAACTTGTCATTTAATAGAGTGTACCGCACTGCTCTGCTTCAGAGTTTTTGACTTCGGCCTTTTCGGTCGGCAGGTCTCTGCTTTCAATGTATTCAAGAATCAAAATCGTCCAACTCTCCTCTGTGCTTGGGGCACAAACATCTTTGGGCTCTTCTTCGTCAAGGCTTGATTGCTCTTGGTATTCAATAAGACTGTTCGAGATTTTTGTGGAAGCTAAGGCTTCCTTGGACAGTGAATCAGCTCTTGTTCACATCTCTTGAACCCACTTATTGCGCTGAGTACCTTGCCGCGGTAGGCATCATGCAAGGATCTTTGGTGTTGAATTCTCCTTTGACCCGGTTGACTACCAGTCTTGAGTCGCTATACAATGTTAGCTGATCCATCCCGATCTTCTTTTCTAGCTTTAGGCCGGACAGGAGGGCCTCATATTCAGCTTCATTATTTGAGGCGGGAAAATTGACTGACGGCTTTCTCAAATGTGAAACCGCTTGGGGAGCGGAGGGTGATTCTAGCTCCGCTTGTTTTCCCTGTTGATGACCCATTACAGTGCAAGGTCCATCCTTGATTCTTTGAATATTGGGCTTGAGGGTTTTCCCTTGGTTCCTTTGCATCGGTAAACTTGGTGATGAAGTCCACTAGCGCTTGGGCTTTGATGGCGGTTCTAAGGGCATAACTTATGTCAAACTGCCCGAGTTCTACCGACCATTTCACCATTTTGCCAGATAACTCTGGCTTGTGTAGCATCATGCGAAGTGGGTGCTTGGTCAGAACTATTATAGAGCGGGCCTAAAAATAAGGCCTCAACTTCCTCGAGGATATGACCAGTGCTAGAGCTAATTTCTCTAGGTCTGGGTAATGTGCCTCCACTTCCATGAAGGTTTTGTTGGCGTAGTACACTGGTCTTTGAATTCCCCGGTCGTCACACACAAGAGCTAAACTGATGGCATGCTTGGAGAAGGACAAGTACAAGTAAAGCATTTCTCCTGTTGCAGATTTTGAGAGCAGTTTGGGGCTCCCCATGTGCGCCTTCAGATTCTGGAAGGCTTATTCACACTTTTCATCCCATGAGAATCCTTTGTTTTCTCTTAGTATTTTGAAGAAAGGAAGGCATTTGTCGGATGATTTGGATATAAACATGTTGAGTGCTGCCACCCTCCCAGTCAGGCTCTGAACATCTCTAATGTTGGTGGGGGACTTTCATGTCGAGAAGAGCCTGGATCTGCTTTAGATCAGCTTCGATTCCCTTTTGGTTTACTATGTAACCTAGGAATTTCCCTGACTCAACTCCGAACGTACACTTTTGTGGGTTGAGTTTCATATGATACCTTTGGAATTTACTGAATGCTTCGGTGAGGTCTGCTATGTGGTCAGGGTTGTGGAGGCTCTTGACCAACATATCATTTATGTAGACCTCCTTGTTCCTGCCGATTTTTTCTTTGAACATTCATTTACCAGCCGTTGATACGTTGCCCCTGCGTTCTTCAAGCCGAAAGACATCACCCTGTAGTAGTATGATCTTCTCTCAGTTATGAAAGAGGTTTTTTCTTGATTTAAGGAGTGCATTAATATCTGGTTGTAGCCCGAGTAGGTGTCCATTAAGCTCAGGAGGTTGTGTCCGGATGTGGCGTCCATGATCTGATCGATGTGGGGAAATGGAAAGCTGTCTTTTGGGCACACCTTGTTTAAGTCCGTGTAATCTACACAGACTCGCCACTTCCCTTTTTCTTTCTTACCAGTACGGTGTTTGCCAGCCAGTCTGGGTATCGCGCTTCCTTGATCATGTCCACATTGAGTAACCATTGTACCTCCTCATTGATGATTTTGTTTCTTTCAGGCGGCACGGGCCTCTTCTTCTGCCGTATGATTTTCCTCGTGGGGTCCACCTCTAGGAGATTCCCACCATGTCTCGCATCATCTAGGCGAAAATGTCCTAGTTTTGTTATAGTAGCTTTGTCAGCTGCTCCGCCAACTCTTTGCTTAAGCGAGAACCTATCTGAACGACTCTACTGCTGAGAGAGTTGTCGATGTAAACCGTAACGGTTTCTTCCTCCGGTTGACCGATGTTGGATCTGCCCCGAGGGTTCACTAGAGCTTCATCGTCTAAGATTGGTTGCTTTATCCCAACTTTTTTGGCAAGATTAAGATATATATCCTAGATGCGGGCTTAGTCGCCAGCTGAAGATTATCAGGTTGCTGCAGGGTCACATATTGGCATTCTCTAGCCACTGCTTGGTCGCCTCGTATGGTACCAAATATTTGATTGACAGTGTACTTGATGCATTGGTGCAAAGTGGAAACTACTACTTCCATTTGGTGGAGCTAGGGCCTCCCCAAAACAGCGTTATAAGCGGACGGTGCGTCGATCACTATAAACTCTTGAAACTGGATATTTCGAATTAGTGGCTCTCCCGCAACTACTGTTAGTTGTATCTTTCCAACTAGGAAGCGCTTTTCACCGTAGAAATCAATCATCGGATGGTTATCAAGACTTAGGATCTTTTTCCTTAGTTGCATGTTGCAAAACGTGCAGAGGAATAGAACGTTCAATGACCTTCTAGTGTCCACCATGGATTTCCTTACTTCCCAGCTTGCTAGGGAGATCGTGATTACCAGAGTGTCATTATGTGGAAGCTGGACGCCCCAGAGTTCTTTGTCCATGATATAGGAGGGTCATGGCTTCGAGCGCGTGATACTTGTTGGTCGTCGCATATCACTCGAACCCTCATCTCCCTTAGGGCCCTTTTTCAGGACCTGTTTGATTGCTCGGATTTGGAGTGTGCCCTATGAAGGAAATATATTTGCCCGCTAGTTCGTCCCTTACTTTCTTGTCTGAAGGGACAGAGGATTTCTCCTTGGACTTCGCCTTCTTCCTGGCGATCCGCTATTCATTTAAAACAATGTAATCCTGTGCTTGTTTCAGCAAGTTTGCCATGTTCGACGGGATCCAAAGTTAGGAAGTTATAAAACTAGTTGTTTCTCAAACCATTGGTGAAGGTTGCGACGGCTGTCGCATCGTTACAACTGCTGACGAGAGTCAACTCGTCATTGAAGCCCGTGACATTTTCCCTCAACACCGCATCTGGCTTCTACTTCATGGATTTGAATGTCTTCATTGTTTGCAGGATCTGTTGTATATGAATTGACAGTAGATTCGCCATTGGGTTTGCGATAGCTACCGCCGATACGGGGGTCAGCAAGGATTCCTCCCGTGGTTGAGATGGCACCGGAGCTGGTGGCGTTCTGCTACTTCGAGATTTTGGAATTTCCACCACGTCTCCATCGTTGGTAGACCTTGTTGTCACCATTTCTCGATTCCTTGGGAAAGGCGGCGCTACTGTTCTCTTCGAGGAACTTTGTCGTCTCCACGAACGGTGCCAAACTGATACAGGTGATTTTGCTCCCTGCTTGACCTTGACCTGTTGACCTATACAAGGAACACACGTAAGCCACGGACCACCGTTGTGGTGGCCGATGGCACTCTGATGCTAAAGTCAGACAAGGATCTAAAGAAGGCTTAAAGCTGTAAACATGGAATTTGTAGCGTACCTTTAATCACCAACCTTCTATCTTATTTATAATGCTGGAGTCCTAGTTCGACCAGGCGAATGGTGGCGTAGTTTAGGGAAAAAGATCTTCCTGGAGATCCTTCTCCTAATTTAGACAAAAATTTCCCTGTTAGACCTGTGCTCCTAGATACGCGGGAGATAGTTACTCATTAGAGTGTTGTCCATATGTGAAAATTTCCAAGTACGACATATACTCGGGTATTTACTTCCTAGTTGAAGACAAAGTATTGTTGGCTTGCCCGTCCGAAGTTGATCCCCGAGATACTTGCCTTAATAGGTCTTACGTGTATTGGGGATAGTTGTGAGACGTGTGGGCTTAGCAGGCTCTAATTCGAGACCGGTTGGCAAACTGCACCTTGCGGGCTTGTAGATGAAAGAACGTTTCGGTATATCATCAATTATTATTATTAATATTATTATTCTGGGGGAATAGTGGTCAAGTTAATAGAAACATTGGTAGACGAAACTCCCTGGGGAAGCCCTTACAGTTAAGCGTTGGTAGGTGTCATAGTCTTGTAGTCAAGCATTGGTTTAGACGAGAATCACTCTTTGTTGTCGTGGATATGCATTGTTGTTGGGTGTAGGTGATCCCGCTGATGGTCTCATTTGATGGTCCAGTTTGAGAAAACCCATTACTCTCATTAGAAAATTTGTTGTCCAAGTGTCTTTTCTATTTAGGATAACACGTTCTTCATCCTTCAGCAAAGAACATAAAAATGTTTGCTAGTTTAAAATGCTAAGTATCTGAAATCGCACAAGAGTTACAACAATAGCCAATCCCTTAAACTTTCAAAATATGTTTTTTTACCAATTCACAGATCAGATAGCTAATAGGATGACACACCCAAATCCAACAATTTATTCTCAAGAATCAATTAGGTTATGCACATCACAATTAACAAATCAACACTCAATATATCAAGTATCTCGTACAAAAGTAGAAAATCCTTCACAAATAGAAAAAAAAATCAAGTTAGACAAAAGCTATTTACAAGAGAACTTTATGCAAGAACATAACGTTACAAAAAGATTAAATTTTACTCAATAACCAATGAAACCCAAATAGCTCTGTTAGGCAAAATGTTTTATGAACTTTGTGAAACAAACAAGGTCAATATCTCATTTTTCAATGGTTCGATAACAATTATTCAAAATCCCAAGATAACTCAACTGATACAAGTAGTACAATCCATGAAGAAACTACAAACATAATATCTCCACAACAAATATTTGAAGAACAAATTAATCAAAGGTTGGCACAACTAATACTAATATTAAATTCAAACAAAAGTATAGAAATGAGTCTCAAGCAAGCTCCAACCCAAATACTTTACTAGATCCACAAATTGTTCAAAACCAAACCAAAGATTCAAAACTTCATCCAATTGATAATCAAGAGTCATTAGCTAAACAACAAAAACAAGATCATTTCAATCAAGATTCTTCTACACAAACTAAGTTTTACAATTCATTCCAAATTCAAAGTATGAATACTAATTTCAAATTAGACAAAGAATTTATTAAACTAGAACTCATGGAAAATTACAATCTTCAAAAAAGAAAAGAATTTTTATTCAAAATATAATGAACAAGAAAAAGACAAAATTGGAAAAATATTTTATAATTTTTGTGAAAATTTTCAAATCAATAAACATTTTTTCCAATGGTACGAGAACAATTATATAGATAAGGATAAAACAATATATGCGTCCTTCCAAAAACCAAAAGAATCAACGGTCAAGTCTAAGCCTAGCCTAAACACTTTCAATAATAATGCACAATCTTTTACAATCCAAATTATTAAACCAATGTCTTGTCTCAATAAAAGCACTACGTTTTCCAAACAAGACAACGATAAAACTGATAATTCAACACCAAGAAAACAAGAAAAGAATATTAAACAAAAAACAAAACATCACATCACAAAACAACACAAAAAGAGCATAATTGAAAACCAAAAGTATTTTACAGAAAAATCTTGCTTAAAATGTGGACAACTGGGTCACATAAAAAAAATCATAATAAATGTGAGAAAAAAGAAAAATTACTTAAAAAATCACAATCCGAAGCAAATTCAAACAATCGACAATCCAAATCAAACCTAAATATTACTCAAGAAAACTCTTCGTCTAATCAAAATAAAGGATTCAATGAACCCAAAACAACAAATATTAATGAATCAATGGAAACAAAAATTAGGCCTTCAAATCAACTAATTACTTTACAAGATTTTCAAAGAGAAATTAATATCCTAAAAAAAGTACTCAATCATATAAAAAATACCAATCTAGAAGAAATCAAATTGCATCCTTCAAATACATTCTCTCAAATAAAACTTCAAAGATGGAATGTCAATATTACATTAGTAATAAATAAACAATACAAAATTACAACAACTGCACTTTTAGATTCAGGTGCTAAATTAAAATTGTGTTTCAGAAGGGTTAACTCCATCTAAATTGATGCGTCCAAAAATCGTCCTCCTGTGAGTTTGACCTGCAAATCAATTGTTAGACTGCCAAGGACCACCTTTTTGGTGGCCGAAGGCACTCCGATGCTTAAGTCAATATCTCAGTTGGAAGAAGGATGTAAATCTACACAAAACTCAGTTAAAGTATCCACCTTTGTTGAATGTTGTCTTTACCTTTTTATAATGGTCGTGGTTTACTCTTAGCGTGACTTAAGCATGTGAGGCGCAACGGAAGGACATGTTTCTTGTAACAGTCTCTTCCTTAAAGGAAATGCGTTCATGGGGGCATAAGCCCCTCCACGACTCTTTTCTTGGTGCAACGTTCCTCTTCTTTATAGAAAACTCGTATTGGGCATGGATCTGTGTCCTGATCTGTTTGGGTCTGGTTTTAGGTAGTGTTTGTTTTCCTTATTGGCGGGCCTTGTCCGAGCCTATATAATTGGCCTCACTCTTCCTATGCTTTATGAGTTGGCCTAATAGATCAGACATTGTATCCTCGTGATGGATTTGTATGCCACATGAACGGTCGTGATGATCAGTCTATTTTGATGTATCATCAGCTACTCTCCCTTAGTTAGTGGGCATGCTGACATGGCCACTAACTTTGATGACGATTTGCCTTTCGATTTCATCATTGCCTTATATTTAATGTTGTCAGTTGCTTTTCACGAGTTGGTGTCTTGATCCTTTGCTTGCCCATTCATTTTTTGCGTACATTCTTGAGATTTCGCATAGCCATCATATCTCACACGCTATCCCATGAGTCGTCCCTTCATTGCTCGGCTCTATAAAAGGAAATGTGACAAATATGTTCTCCCTCTTCACACTATCTTTGAATTTAGGATTTGTTTGTTCTTTCATCTTTTTCATTTTCATTGCTTCTTCACTTTTCGATGATGTCTGTTGGTGACAAGTTAAGTGGTAAGTCGCTTACTTTTTGTGAGGCTTATTACTCTCCTAATAGGGCGTCTCAGTTGACTCTAGAAACTCTTCATTCTAATTATAATCTTCCGCCCGCCCTCGAACTTGTTCTGCCTGGATAGGACGGTAGCCCTTGTAACCCAAAGGCTAGATACATCACATTGTACTCATGCATGTTTTCTTCTGGCTTTCGATTCCTTGTTCCAGAGTTTTTCTGGTCATATCTAAATTTTTTGGGTATTCCTCCTGCCCAAATGGGCCCTAAAGGTTGGAAGGTGATGGTTTCTTCTTACGCGGGGGCTACTCTGTCTGGTATTCCTTTAACCGTTAGGATCTTGCATTCGGTGGTCGATCTGTTGGTGTACAGGGAGATCTGCTTCCTTCATTCCCCTGATTGTTTCGATAATCTTAGTAATGACATTTGTGATTGGTCGCGGTCTTGGTTCCACGCTTTCGTGAATTTTGGCTACTTCCTATTGTGAGGTCGTTCGATTTTTTATTATTCTGAGTCCCCAATAGGTGGAAGAATCTTCTCTTATCTGCTGAGGAGCAGAAGATCAGTAAATGACTCTCTAAGCTTCACCGTTTTCATGTGGAGGCATTTCTTTTCGAGGGCATCCTGGAGCGTAATGGTTTATGCACTATGAGTGAGCGGAATGAGCTTTATTTACTAAATCTCGTGCTAAGGCCTATGATGTTCGTGTCGCTCGTGCTGGCATTAGTAATGCTAGCATTGATTGGGAAGTGAGTTTGGTTCGAGATGTTACGGATCCCAATGCTCCTGTTATTGTTTCCACTCCTGTTTCATGGAAGAGAAAGCTTGCGAGGTCACGAATCCATCAAGGCGATTGCCAGTAGATCCTGGTCAAGTTTCAAGGAAGAAACAACTTTCAAACCGTAGTTCTGCTCGATTTGTGACTCGCTAGAGTCTTTTTAGGATACTATTTCTCGACCAGGTCCTGCCCACGATGGTGGTGCAAAAGGAGATCGTGAATCTCTTGAAGAGGCTAAGGAGCTAAGGCTCACATTGAGAATGAGGGAAAAGGAGACTATTCTTCCATTGGATGATGATGAGATGAAGCTTCTGTCTACTTATGGTGTTCCGGATACTACTGAGTTGTCTAATGACGATCCTCGAGTCATTAATGAGAAAATGCTCCAATTGGCAGTGGAGCAGTCTAAAGACATTGTTGGCGGTCAACGTTTCAGGAACCATTCCCCCTCTCCTTCTATTGATGTCAGCGATGCAGCCGGGTTCCTAGTTTCATCTCTTGTTTGACAGCTCTCTCCTGGTCCCACTGCTACCATCAGTCCTTCCCTTTCCACGGAAGCTTCTGTGCGTGAGGATAAACGTGGTTTTCCCGTTGTTACTGTTATTCCATTTGTTTTCCCTGCTGTCGAAGGTGATTCTTCAGTGCTTTCGGATCCTTGTGTCCTCTATCCACGAATTAGTTGGATTGAGTCTGAGCCGAAGGATATATTTATCAAGTCTGACGGCAAGTTTTGTTGGTTTGCCTAGCTCGACGTGCAGGACGGTGCACTTAGATTGGTAAATGAATGGTACAGGCGGTTGGCGAAGAGGTCTTCAATGCTCGTGCTTGACCCATTTGATCATATCGACCATGGTCTCGAGCAGATAATGGATGGGATGAATCATTTTGCTTACGCGGGGGTAATGGATTCGGTTTAACAAGCTGGTTGTGATCAAATGGCTATTTTGGAAAGGAGGTTGGCAGTGTTATTGTTGGTATTTTCTCATGTTCTTTGTCAATTTGATGTGTAGAAAATGCAATGCGCGGGTTCCGAGAAATCTGTCGTGGCTGCTTGAGAGTCTTTGACAGAGACGAAGAATTTGCGGGATAAGTTCGTTGCTTAGCTCAACTCCTTGAAAGCTAAGCTAGATGAGGTTTGCGCCCATTTTCCCGATGTGGAAAAAGAGTTATCTGCAAAAAAATGGATTTTGATGAAGCATCTCGTTCTGGATTGGAGAAATCGGTTATGTGTGACGTTGCTGAGAGGCGGATGGAACGGATAACTGTTGCGCTTAATGATGTCAAGGTAAATGCTTCCAATATGCTCTCCAATGCTGAAGGGCCGCTTGTCGTAACAAAAAATGAACTCGTTGCTGCTAAGGATAGGCTTCGTGTGGTCGAAGCCGAATATTGGAAGGGAGTTGTTGACGGGCGGGTTGAGCTTCTTGATTACATCGATCCTGCAGTATTGTCTACTTTCGATCCTGCAATATTCCTTCAGCTACACAGTGCATGGCATATATCAACTCTCTAGATTATTCTTTCGATCCTGCAGTATTGTCTGCTTTCTCTTTCCATGCTATCTGTTTATCTGGCATTCCGATGAAGTTGTTGAGTAGTCCTTTCTGAGCCCAGTGCTCGATTTCGTCTTTCAAGTTGTAGTACTCCTCGGTATCATACCCATGATCCCTATGAAATTAACATTATTTACTTTTGTCTCTCCCTTCTGGGTCCCCTCTCATCTGAAGCGGCTAGTTGACGTTGTCCCACTTTGCTATGTGCTTCAGCACATTTGCTCGACTTGTCTTTAGGGTTGTGTATGGCTTGCACGTGGTCTTCATTACGCTTGTTACCATTCATATTGAGTTTGCGTTGATTGTGATCCCCCTAATTCTTGTCATCGTGAATCGCTCCTTCCGCCTCTCCAATGTTTCTTTGACGAGTTGTTGCCTTCTTGTTGTCCATCATCCTGCCTTTTTTTTTCCTTATTTCCCGTTTTTTTGAAAGATTTTCTCTTTCTTGATCATTTTTCCTCTTGGCTGCCTTCATTTCTTCTAAGGAGATATGCTTTTGTGCTATTTTTAACAGGATTGCCATGCCCTTTGGAGGTTCCAGGTTAAGAGCGCCAAAGAAGGGGCCTCTCTTCAATCCGGCCACGAAGGTTGCAGCAGCTATGTCATCGCTACATCCGTCAATCATTGTCAATTCGTTGGCAAAGCGAATGACATATTCCCGTATTGTTTCATTGGGCTTGTGTCTGATGTGCAGGAGGTAGTGTGGCTCTTTTCTCATCAGCTGGCTTCTGATAAATCTGGTGATGAAAGCGGTAGCCAGAGCTTGAAAAGAATCTATTGAACTTGATGGTAGACTATTGAGCCAATTCATCGCTGTAGAAGTGAGGCTAATTGGGAATGTTTTGCATAAGATTGATTTTGTGGTCTCCTTCAGGGCCATCATATGGTGGAAGTGCCTCAAATGATCGGTTGGGTCGGAACTTCCATCATATACCTCGAACTTTGGCGGAATGAACTTTTTCGGCATTGTTGTTTTCATGAGGGTGTCGAAAAATGGTGGTTTTGCCAACTCGTATAGTACATTAGTTTCCGTGACCCTTATTCTGAACGGGATTTCGGGAAGCGTCCCTTCGTACAGTTGATTCTTGCCTCGAGGATGCTCGTTGCTTTCAAAATTTTCGTGTTGGGGTTCTACTAGGATTTCATCACCCCCTTGAGTTCGATTGGTGGAGTTTTGTTGTGGCTGTGTCTGAGTTGGATTAGCTAGTTGAGTGTATTCCTGTGTGATCTTTTTAAACATCTTTGTTACACGTTCCATCTGGGTTATGATCAAATCCACTTGTGGGTCCGTGGTAGCCTCGTTGGATACTTGGGTTGTCTAGACTAATTCGCATTCTCGGATGCTACTGGTCCTGTGATTCGGGCTGCGTTTTTCCCTGAACCATTAATGATGTGTCAGTGGGAGAATTCTTGTGATCATCACTGGATTGGAGATCTATAGACTGCATTATTTCTTCTGATGGCTTTGTCGGTCTTTTGTTAGGTTGTGGTGAGCCTTGTCATTGTGTGTTCTGTTTGAGGAAACTCGTCGTTCCCCATGGACGGCGCCAAACTGATGCGTCCAAAAATCATCATCCTGTGAGTTTGACCTGCAAAACAACTGTTAGACTACCAAGGACCACCTTTTTGGTGTCCGAAGGCACTCCGATACTTAAGTCAATAACTTTGTTGGAAGAAGGGTGTAAATCTGGACAAAACTCAATTAAAGTTGCATACATTTGTCGAATGTTCTCTTTACCTTTTATAATGGTCGTGGTTAACTCTTGGCGTGACTTAAGCATGTGAGGCGTAATGGAATGAGATGTTTCTTGTAACAGTCTCCTCCTTAATGGAGATGCGGTCGTGGGGGCGCTAGCCCCTCCACAACTCTTTTCTTGGTGCAACGTTCCTCTTATTTATGATAGAACTCGTATTGGGCCTGGATCCATGTCCTGGTCCATTTGGGCCTGGATTTAGGTCCTGTTTGTTTTCTTTATTGGCGGGCCTACGTAATTGGCCCCACTCTTCCTGGACTTTATGAGTTGGCCCAATAGATCGGGCATTGTATCTTCGTGATGGATCTTTATGCCACATGTACGATCATGATGATCAGTCTATTTTGATGTATCATAAAAAATATTTTGAAAAAAACAAAAGAAAAATTATAAGCAGCAAATGAAGAACAATTACAAATTATCAAATGCCCATATTTGCAATAAAAAATATTGCATTAGCCAAGAATTTGTATTAATAAAAAAACATGGGTCACGAATCATTTTAGGAACACCCTTCATAACTACAATTTAGCCTTTCAAAGTAAATCAAGAAGGAATAATCATAAAAGTATTGGGATTAAAAGTCATAATCCCTTTTATAGTAAAACCCAAAATTACAAATCTCAATGAATTAAAACAAAAAGCGCAAACTGATAACTTGGTAAACAAAAAATTAAAACAAATCAATTATTTGAAAGAATAACTCAATTACAAACTCAAATTAGTCAATTTCAAAAAAAATTAGAAATAGAAGTCTGCTCAGACTCAATAAATGCATTTTAGAACAGAAAACAATATATGGTTAGTCTTCCTTATGAAGATGGCTTTACAGAAAAGAAATTTCCAACAAAGGCAAGGCCTATTCAAATGAGTGCAGAATTAACAGAATGCTGTAAAGAATAAATCAATTTTTTATTTAGTAAAAACATAATTAGAAAAAGCAAATCTCCATAGAGCTGTTCAACATTCTATGTTCAGAAGGCAACTGAGATAGAACATGAAGCACCAAGATTAGTAATAAATTACAAACCCTTAAATGATGGACTTAGATGGATTAGGTATCCAATCTCAAACAAAAGATACTTAATCAATAGATTAGCTCATGCAACAATATTCTCCAAGTTTGATACAAAACTGCTTTCAATGTACCTTTTGGTCATTACGAATGGAATGTAATGTCATTTGGTATAAAAAATGCCCCATCAAAATTTCAAAACTTAAAGAATGATATTTTTCAATCCATATACAAAATTCTCAATTGTTTACATAGATACATTTTAATCTTTTAAAAAACAATTGCAGAATATTGAAAATATTTAGGTAAATTCTTTCAAATCAACAAGAACAATGGTTTAGTCCTATCACCAACCAAAAATACATTTGTTCCAAGCAAACATTAGGTTCCTTGGTCATAGGATTCATAATGCCACAATTATCCCAATTGATCGATCAATAACATTTGCAGACAAATTTCCAGATGAAATCAAAGAGAAAAATCATTTACAAAGAGTTTTAGGAAGTCTCAATTATGTGGAAGATTTTTACAAGAACCTCATAATTTTAGTCAAACCCCTTTATTCTATACAAAAATTGTTCGCCAAGTCAAAGCAACATCAAAAGTTTACCTTGTTTAGGTATTCACAATCCAATAACCTTCAAAATAGTTGAAACTGATGTATCCAACAATATAGGGTACAGAGCTATCCTTAAACAAAATATTAAAGACAAAAAACAATTGGTCCGTTTTCATTCTGGTTTTTGGAACAAAACTCAATCAAATTATTCCTTGTCAAAAAGGAGAATTTATCAATCGTTTTCTGCATTATGAAGTTTCAAGATTATCTTTACATCAACCATTTTTATTACGCATTGATTGTTAATCAACAAAAGAGATTTTGAGAAAACATGTTCAAAACATTGTTTCAAAATAGATTTTTGCCAGATGGCAAACACTTTTGTTTGTTTTTTATTTTGAAATTGAGTTTATAAAAGGAAGCTCAAACTCTCTTCCAGATTCCCTCACTCATGAACTTCTTCAGGGGAAACCAACCGAGACTGAGCCTTCAAAAACTAAGCTTTCAGAGACTAAGCCTCACCCTTCTCTTTCAGGTGAAGAAATTCATTCAACCCACCTCATTCAGCTTTTCACCCTGTTGTTGACAGCCTCAGAACAATAACTCATACCATGGTTCCTCTTCAAAACAAAAATCCAAATCATGGTTTGAGATGATGAATGAAGACGAGTTTCCAAAGCTTCCTCCATCATCTTCAGCTGACTCAAAGCCGTTAAGCAAAGATTCTTATGCAATGGTGATCAAGGATCAAAATAGGTTTGAACCCTTGCAAACCAACCTTTCAAATTCAAATACAATTTCAAATCCAATTCCTCAAAACAATCAAGCTTCAAAACAAAACCCATCTCCTCCAAAAAGCCTAATCTCTCAATATGTACCAACTTCCATTCTCGAACCAATTTGTCTGTTAGAAAATTCCTATGGCAGTCCAAATGACAATCTCATCAAAATAGCCAATGACCTATTCCCGCAAAAGTCCCCATTCATTTATGAAGATCCAAACAAAATAAGATTATTCTATGAGTTCATTTTTGTAGATACAAATTCAATTTTCGTAAACCATAACAAAGACAAATTCTCAATATTACAATTCAGTCCTTCAGAGGAATGGAATCAAAGTCCTTTTTACTCCAAAAAGATTAAGCCGACCTTTCAGTCCTCAATATTACAATTATTTTTATTATAACAAAACATGGTTTATAGCTTTTTTATTTTCAATCCCAAATTGCTCACATTCATGGTTTTTCATGTTTTGTTCAAAATTTAAAGTGCAATATTTTCCTCACTGGTTTTCTCACCGATGGTGGAATCGGTATGGACCAGTCCAAGAAATCCTTCCACCTCAAGTACAAGCAAGATTTAACATTTTCAAAGAAAATTTCAAACCCCAACAACCTCAATATTTTCAAGTTCCATTATTATGACTTTTCTCAAAATTTTCCCTAGCATGGATCTGTTGTTGGGATATGTTGTTTCTCCAATACAAAGAACATGTCAATATGCTCAAGCTCCTTCATCTCTATGTCAAAGATTCAAAGTCAAATGGTGGACATGTTGTGAATTTTCTGGTGTAACAAAACAAACAATGGAAAAATATTTCAAGATCGGCAAATCAATACAATCAAGCAAAGAAGATCAATCAGACTTATCAAGACTCAAAGCACATGATCTAGCAGCCACATCCAAGAAACAATATCTCAAATTTACTCATCAGATGGCGACGACAACGATAATGATCATGCAACCTTCTAAACTATGCAAATGAAGATTATTGCTTTGACCTCTTCTGGCAGCATCGATAATTTCTCTTAGCAGAGCAAAAAATTCCACTACAATAACAATCAAAGGTTCAAATGTCACATTCAGTCCCAACTTCAAAAGTCTTTGTCAAAAAGAATACAAGCCATCCTCAATAATTCCATACCACAACAAAACCCACCGAAAAAAACACAATATTTCAAAACTCCCATCATTTTCATTGGCCCACACATCCAAATCACACCAAACCCACCAAAACCATTAGCTATCAATTTCAAACCATGTGTCCTTATCCTCGGACCCACCAATCAATTTCTTTCCTCAAAAGATTTAATTCACCAAACCAAAACTCAATTATTTCACAACCATCCAAAGGAGTATCATTCTCAATAACTCACATGTCAAATCCTACCATCCATTATTGATCAAATATCCAAATCCATCCACCAAAAGGTAGTTCAATAATTCAAAAGCAAACTCTACTACCCAAACAATTTCAAAAGTCTCAATGGTATTGTCTTCCAATTATCAAGGTATCCAATGCTCCTCCACTGCTATAAAAGCGTCAAGAAACAAGCATTTGAGATAGGAGCTAATTTTCCAACAATCACTTACCTCTTTTATATCCCCAAACTCTTGTATTCCCATCAAAGTTCAAAGCTGCAATTGTACCCCAAACTCCTGTAAGTTTTTACAGTTTCTTTCAATATTCTGTATTTCAATCTTTATCAATAGATTTCATATTTTCAATCATGCATCAAAGCTAAATTTTCAATAAGAGATTAGGCGTTGTTGTTACTATTGCTCTGTTATTTTCAAATTGTATCTACATGCAATTAAATATATTTTCTATTTCCAAATAAAATTATATCCGTCTAAATTTTTTCGATCAACTAAGTAAAGTTGTGTGCTTGTGAGTAGAAAAGTTACTAAAAAGCCAACATGCAACCTTGTTTAATGTATTTTTGCGGTTTAAGAAATTTATTTAGCTAATTTATTAATAAATTTTACGTGATCGAATGATTGTGTTGTATTGGGTACTTGTTGTATTTGTATGTTTTTGTTGGTAGTAGTTTAGAGATCTAGCTCTTCACTCTTTACCCATGGCATACATCATAGATTGTCAAATTGATGAACAGAAAAAGCCACATAAAAGGTCTTCAAATTGTCATTATCTTGTATGAACGATAAATGATTGGAGCCCCAAACAAAATCATTCACTAAATAATGAGAACAAAGCAAAAAAACTAACTAAAATCAGTAAAACTCATGGATAAGCAGAGCTTCACTTTTTGTACATAGATGTTTTATTGCATCTGTAAGAGTTCATTTGAAAACCCTGATCCACGGTCAATGGGATTGTTGATTAGAAGATGAGGGGTTTCAATAAAAATCGAAGCATTATCTTGGATTAGTAACAGATGTAGGTGGTGGTGTTGCCTCGAAATAGTAAAGCCCAGTATCATAAGGTGGCACTTCGCCTGTAAAGATATCCAATATGTTAAGAGGTTGCCATTCTTCATACCATTCGTTAAAGTATCTGGTGAGATCCTGATTGACATCATCAGCTACCCTTAGTGTGTTGTTGAAGGAGGATCTTATTGGTTGAGAATTAACATGAGCAGGGGAAACAAATCCAGACGCGCTCATACCATGATTGCCTAATTGATGATAATATTTATTTATAGGATTTTGAATATGGCCACCATGTGATATGGCCTGCTAAGGGTTGTTGTAAGTGCCTTCATTGACAGATGAACTCAAGAAACCATCAGCCATTGTAGTTTGGGCTGGAACCAACGTCGATGACATATGATTAAATTGAGGAGGAGCCAATTTTGTTGACTTCTTCTGTGCAGGGGTTGGTGGTGCTTGATGTTGATGTTCATGTTCAACATCTTGTAATTCTACTTCATCTTTGACAATATCTAAGCAATTACCAATCCTCACTCTTATGGGTTTGTCTGTCTTATTGTAAATCCTACACAAAACCCAATCATCCAACTGCACAAAATAAACTTTATTAAAACACAAACTTCAACTTCAAGACTTACACTGAATATGCCTTTTATAAATGAACATGTAAGTGTGTTTTTTGGTTGCTCTACAATTTTTTTTAATAATCTAAAATGAAAATTAAGGGTGCTGTACAAAAACTTGTAATTTTTTAGATACAAATCCATTTTCTTGATCCACTGCAAACGTGTAAAACAAAATATACCAAGTAAAGAAACTTATAATTCTAAGGGTGGCAATTCCGTGAGCTGGGTGAGGGTTGGATCTATTACATAAAAAAAAATTGATTGGTACTAAAAAAACATCAATATTGTATCTCAAAATGGAGTTTACTCAATCACAGAAATTATTAAGAATGAAGAAGGCAGATGCACATTGGACTGTAACTTATGTAATGGTACTGTTTGTTTCAGATCCTAAATCTGACTTTACAGAGTTTTTCAATATGGATGAAACTGCAAGTCTATGATTCAAATCTACTGATTGAATCTTTTCCTCTCTCTTAATCTTAATTTTGATTCCTCCTGTCTAATGAAGGAGGGAGATAAACAATCAAAATCGAAAACTTAACAATTGAGCAGAGTTAGGAATCTACAAATCCAAACATTATTTTAAGTCAATACTTTTCTTTAAGTGGAAGGAAAGTAAAAGATAAGATGGATTTATTTGATCCAACGGTGTAAAGACTCGACCTAACCTCATTGAATCTCCACTAATTTAGTTCTAATAAATAGTATGCCATTGTGTTTATGTAAGAAATTTAGACAAGATTGTGTTCTAAAACAAGATGTAAGAAATTTATCTATAGAAGAACACGTAAACAGGGAAGGAGTGGGTTGGATTACACACCTTCATGTTCTGGGGACCAGATGGTTTCCGAGAAGTATACATAGTAGTTCGGAACTCATGCATAATCCAGTCAGTCTTGGTGCCTTTACCAGAATTACCTCGATGAAACACCAAATGCTTCTTCCACCCAATGGTGATACGATTGTTAACAATATCTTGGTCCGCAACAGTAGCCTTCCAGAACCCATTGAGAGTAGCTCGATCAGGACGATACCCATTGGGATATTTTCGATCCCTTGGGGTGAAAAAAGACCACTCCTTTTTGTTATCACCATATTCCTTGAACTTCTCTGTGAGTTCTTCCGGTTCATACTCGTAAATATTGACATCTACGATCTTGTTCTTGGGTAAAGAAAGGCTTGTTTTTTAGCTTGTTATGAAGATAGTAGTTGATGAGTTCATGGGACCCGGGGGGGCTCATGCGCACCATATTGCAGCCATTGGATCTAATGGACGGCTCAGATCGATGGATTTCAAAAGAAAATTTTCATTAGCAGAAAGTTTTGGCAAGGGAATGAAACGTTTTGAAAAATTTTGTTTCAAATGCATCTCCCATCTTTGAGATCGCATCTCCCATCTTCCCCCTCAATCCGCTCTGAGATCGCATCTCCCTTCAAGCCGCTCTCTTCGCGACGAAGAAATCTACTCTGAGATCTACTCTCCCTTCAAGCTCTCTCCCTTGAAGCTAGGGTTTCTGCTCTCTTCACGATGAAGATATTTTCAAGGACGCCACTCCCAAAGGCAGCGAAAGAGCAAGAAAGAGTATCGATCTAGGGCTTCGACTGATCTGGGTTTCATTACTTAGGGTTTCGATTTTGTCCCAACTCCAACTGCAGGTAACTTCCAACTCCAAGTAATCTTCATATCTTCCTAGATTTGTCACATAACTCATGAAAAGATCAATAGATGTCACCCATAAACATACCTGAGATAAAACCAATCTCAATAACATTTGGTTCAATTTTGTTTGCATTGCAAAACTATTGGTTGGACTATTTATAACCTTCACTATTTGATTCAGATGATCATCATGATTTATTTTGATAAGAGAATCTTCCATTTTATTGCCTAACTACTTCGTTTCTCTACTAGATCCTGAAAAGTTGAGTCTTAAGGATATGGAATCATCAATGTTTGTGCTATATAAAACTTCGAAAGTAACATCAAAAAAAAAACTAATAATAATAGAAAATGCCAACCAACTGATATGATGAAACTGATAATGTGCAATCAAAATGTAATTCACAATGTACCATACCTAGTTCATGATTTGTTTGATTAAGGAACATGACATTTTTATCACTACCAGGAGATTGGAGCAAGATGATTATGTTAGAAGCTAGACAATCTAAAAAAGCACCCAGTTTGTGGAAAACTTAAATTCACATTAGTTGAAGGCTCCACATCTTTGGTTCAATTTTCAAAAAAATTCAGAAGAAAACTCCATACAAACTAAACAAAATTTGCACAAAGAAATAAGAAATTTTTTCATTAACTTGCTTAAAAAAATCTTATTAGAGAGGATTGCCTAGAAATGTTCTTCTCATTACTGAGATAACACACAATATCAACCATGGAAACCTTCCCAACACAAACACAGTCATCAAAATCAGTCTTGGTAGGCGACGAGTGATCGCAATTCCATACACTGAGGAAAGTTTCTTCTGATCCTTTGAGAGCAATTAGGGTATCAGCCACAGTTGAATTGTTATGATTATTCTTGAATTGTTTGCTTCTTAGTTTAAATTGGGCTTTTAACGCAGGAATGGCATACAAAACGTATGTTGTTTATTGAGGCCATAGACCAGGAGTATACATGAATTGGCCAAGTTGTTTATCACAAGTAGATGGGTATAAGGGTAGCATGTACAAGGGTTTCACATCAGCTGAAGAAGCATGTGAAAATTACAGTCTGTGGATGCGCTCAGAAGAGGCAAGAAGAGAGCCTCAGTCAAGAAGAGACCACGACGAAGATATGAAACCCAATCAACAAAGCCACATTCGTGAACATAGTGGTGAATAAATTCACGATCAAATACATGAAACCAAGTAAACGATTCCTGGGCTTTTACCAGGGATTTGATCAATGCCATGTTAGTGTTAATTATAATAATTCTTGTACTTGTTATTTTGAAGCTTTTGAGTGAATGATATGTGAGGTTTTATTTTGTAGTTTTATTTTGTAATGTACACATGATTATTTTGTAATGTACACATGAACAGATTTTGTAATGAACTTCTATTATGTAATGGAATTATTGGTAAATGGTTCTCTATTTGGTGTAATGAACTTCTATTAGTATTTGATACAGATTCCCTGAATGGATATAAGAAGTTGTGGCCTCTGCCTAATTTTCTTAGCCTCGTGCAGTGGTTGTGTAAGTGTTCATATTTTTCCCATTTAATTTCTGAGTTAGCTTTTATAATGCAGTAGTCCCTTCACTTTTCATTTATTCTCACAAGTGATTTACTAATTACAGGTTCATATGAGTGCTCCAAATATGAGTTACTAATTACAGGTTCATATAAGTGATTTACTAATTAATGGTTCTCATATTATCACAGGTTCATATGAGTTAGCTTTTATTATCACAGGTTCATATGAGTTAGCTTTTATAATATGAGTTAGCTTTTATTATCACAGGTTCATATGAGTGCTCCAAATATTGAGTGCTCCAAATTATCACAGGTTCATATGAGTGCTCCAAATATGAGTTAGCTTTTATTATCACAGGTTCATATGGGAACTTCTTTGCTTATGTAATGTCAGAATGGACAAACCAACAAAGTGTTTAAAGTTTTTCTGCATATTACAGTTCCAGCTGAGAGTCAGTAAAATGCTTGGTCTCTGCACAAGTATGCTTGGTCTTCTTATCAGTAAAATGCTTAAATGCTACATGCATACAAACCAGATTCAGCAAAAAACTTTGTCAGAGCTTAAATGCTACATGCTTAAAAATTTGTCAGAGTTTAAATGCTACATGCTTAAAATTTTGTCAGAGCTGAAGCAAAAAATTTGTCAGAGCGGAAGCAAAACCAAATTCAGCTCGGTAGTTTATGCAGAAGCCAAACCAAATTAAGAGCATAAACAAAAACTCAGCATCTGCTATTACTGTCAGACTTCACTACATGTCAAAGCTGAACAACAAATCTTCAATATTACATTCAAATTCTCTACAGATGAGTAAAAAATTCAGAGTTGAACAAAAAATTCCAGAGCCTTGAGCTGAACAATAATTCAGAGCTGAACAAAAAAATATTACATTCCAAAGCCTACTATATTTCTTCCATATCTGTCTATAACCCAAAATGGAGATGGTAGAAATACAGAGTTGAACAAAAAATTCACTGCAGAGCTATACAGAGCTTAACAAAAAATTCCAACAATTAATATAGGAAAAGCGTTTTACATCAAACCAAAAGGAAGAGTCGTTCCTTCTATAGAGTCGTTACTTCCCAAACTCAACTCAAGCTCAAACCCTTACCTGGGTGTGCTTGTTTTGGAGGTTGAAAGGGTACATTGACATTGCATACACCTTCTCCATCAACATTAAAGCTTGTGTTATCACCCTACAAGAAAATATACACAATTATATAAGTGTCACAATTGGAAATATACATTTAGTTAGTATGAATTAAAGCAAGATTACCTTGGAGGACGAGGTATTTGTTCTCTTAGCCTTTCCTATACGTATCTCATGCAGGGGTTTCATTCGTTTTGAACCTTTTCGGCCTTCTTTTTTCTTCAAACCTTTCATGTTTCCCATTTGGAGCACACTATTTTGCTTCAAAGCTTCTTGGGGTGCACTGTCATTGTTCATGATGACCTCTTGATGCAACCTTGTATATTCATCTATAAACCTTTCCATGTTGGCACGTGTGTCCTTATTCAACGAAGCTTGAAATGTCATTCGTAGAAGATATGATTGGATCCTACGAACTTAATCACTTACATTTTCTTCCGTACTTGAACTCACTTCATTTGATACACGTTTACCTTTCACTCCCCTTGTCCATCTATCCAATATGTACATTTTCAGAATTTCCATAATATCAAGTCGGCCAAACACTTTCAAAACATGACAACACAATATTCCCATTGTCTCAAATTTCACGCAATTACAATTTGCCACATTCAAGCTAGGGTCACAAAACACCTTAAATTCCTTCTCTTTTATATCATGAAAAGCATCAATGTACTCATGTTTATTTTGATCTTCCCTTTTTATCAAAGCCATTGATGCAAGATAAAATTCTTCATGGAAAAGTTTGAAAATTGAAGGTGTGTAGATTTGTGAGGCTTGTTTCAGCAAAGGGGATCTAGATAATCCCAATGTAGGCACTTTTTGCCTTGCAAAAAATTCAACCTCCAACTCATTATTCCTCTTTTGCTCTAATACCCTATCAAAATGTTTGAAAAAACATGAAATGTTCAAGTCGGATTTCAAGTGATCTTTCAAGTCACTATTGAACGATTCACTTAGTTGTGTACTTCGCATCCCTAAGGTCATTGTGTTTTTCATATAACACTTAGCCCATTTCTCCTTTAAAGCATATATGTGACCCAACCATTTATTCTCTTTTAAGTCAAAATCATGAAGCATTTTTTGCCAATTGACTTCAAATTCAACTTCATCCAAGTACTCAAACATACACCTTTTAAACTCCTTCAAAAAACAAACATTCTTGTTCTTCATGTGGCCTCCCAAATGCTTGATTCCATTTTGCATTATGTGCCAAGTTCACAACCCATGATATGTATCTGTCCATCCTGTAGCTAAAGCATTTCCTATCGCAACATCTTGGTCAGTGAAGATGGTACGTGGTCTCTTACCACCATGTGCCTTCACAAAAGTTTCAAAAAGCCACAGAAATGACTCAATGGTCTCATCGTATAAAAGTGTTGCATCGAGAATCACAGTTTTTCTATGATTATTAAATCCAGTGAACACTCCCAAGGTCTGAATTCTCTATTAGTGCCAAAAGTGGTATCAAATGTTACCACATCACCAAAGTCTGCATAATCTGCAAGCATTTTAGAATCTGCCAAAAATATATTAGTAACTAAATCATCACTATCCAGCTGAAATGAATAATAAAATGAAGCATTTTTTGAGTTTTGTTGCTCAAAGTACCGTAGAATACCTCCAAGCTCTCCATTGACCATCTCTTTCTGACTCATTGATTTTAGGTAAGTTTTTTTATCTTCTAATAGAAACCCAAGATTACCTCTACCTCCTGCTTCCCTACTCAAAAGTTCTTGTATAGCCTTAGGAGTAATACCTGAGTCAGAAGCCAATTCAATCGCTAAGGCTTGTGATATGTTTACCTCCCTATGCGACCTTAGCATATGGGTCGTCTCATTGGGTTCCAAATCATGATTGTGCTCGGTAATAAATTATTTGACTCTGTATTTGCAAGTCACTCTATCGAAACCCAGTTTGAACATTACTTTGCAGTCAGTTCTAACATCCCATCTTTGTTGAGTGACAACATCTTTTTGTGGGTGTTTTTCTCTCTTGAGACCATGCTTACAACAAACATACACTGCATTGATAATTATCTTATCTATTCTAGTCTTATTCGAGTACTCCTTCCTAACTCCAAAGCCCATTTTTTTCCCATAATTTTTCCAGTATTCCCAACCACATTCTAATGAATCAAACATCATTCCCACACTTGGATCATCAACATCCATAGCATCCATGCCAAGTAACACAAATATTATGCACAAAAAAAAACATATTCAATTAGCTACATTATTACCAGTGTAACTTTTAATTAGCTAAATTGTTACCGGTGTAACAAGACATAAGCATTCTCTTTTTTATAAAATTAGTAGGATCATCTCATTCAGATTTCGAGTAGAGCTGCCCTTTTTAATTCCTAAGAAAATTAGAACCATTAGGATACAACTATTTCTTTGAGGCTTGTACATTCTCTTGGTCTCAAGTTCATCCAACACAAAAAAAATGATTTTTGGGAAGTGCAGCTTCTAAGTGTTGTTATCATGTTTGTGATATAAAAAGGGAGGCTTGTTCTTATTATAAGGTATGTTCATGTGCTCAAATCATTTATGGGGTTTCACTTTGTCCTCCCAAAATACTTTGTTTTATACTTTATACTAAGATTGATTTGATTATCTTTAATTAAACTAAGTGGTAATAACCTCACTTAGTTCCATCATGGGCCTGTGTGTTTTATACTTTGTTTAATTAAATGGTCACTAAAAAATGAGCTAGGGTCTGTGTGTTTCAAGACATTGAGATAAGAACTAAGAAATAAGCTAGGGTATGTGTGTTTCAAGACATTGAGATAAGAACTAATTAATCCTATTAGTTAAACATTCTGAATAAGATTGATTAAGAAATTCTCGTGCATCATTCACATTGTCCTGCAGAATGTTTGAAAACATAAGCATGCTTAACTAAGCATTTGAAAACATACCTGATTTGAGTTTGAATTTGGAGGAAGATAAGGGGGTGGGGTGTAGCTTGTGTTTGCAGCCTGGATCGACGCTGAAGGAAGAGACTCTCTTCTTCTTCAGGTCATGTTTCCTGCCAAAAACTGAGCTACCGTGTTTCCAAAAATTTCATTTCCCATTTGTTAAAAACTTTGAAATAAAACCCTTTTCACATCCATCAATCTGAGTCGTCCATTAGATCCGACAACCCAGATCTTTGTGCAGGAGCAGCCCCCCCCCACCCCCCCCCCCCCCCCCCCCCCCCCCCCCCCGGGTTCGAGTTCATGGCCTGAGGACAGAACCTGAAACTGGGAGGAGCAGATTGAAGATACTCAAAATCTTCCTTTTTTGGTGGAACTGCTGGACCTTTTCCTTTATCTGTAATTATTTTATCCATGTTGAAAGTAATTAGAGAGAAGAAGTTTTTTTTACGGAAATATATATATTTAGATGTAATAGTTATCTAGTTCTAATAGGATCTTCTGGTTCTTTTGGTGACTAATAGTGTTGATTAACATACCTAAAATATTTATCACAATCTCTAACTAAAGTTTTGTGATACAACTTCTGTATCTGGCTGGGACAAGTTTCTCGAAAGATTGGCGGATTTTTTTTGGGGTCCTTGTCATGAAAAATTGATAACCACTCATCCTCATTGAGTGTCGTGTTGAGAGTAATATCTAATGGCTGAGGATTTTTTTATTCGTAATTAGACAACTATATATTAGGAGGCTTGGCTGGGAATTCTTTTGTCCGGAATTTTTAAGGTCTTGTATTTGAGTCCATTGCAACACTAAAACCTCAAAAATGCCAAGAAACCAGGTTTTTGCAACTATGTTTTACAACCTGGGTGACGTGTCGTGATCTCGAAAGAATAATGAAAATCCCACAGAGTTTTTGTAAAAAACCTCCTCTGACGATGCCACATGATCCTGGTTGCAAAACCCGGTTCTCTAGCCTCACTCAAAACTCTATTAGTTAATAAACAAGTCTCTTCTAGTTGAGTAAGGTTAGGGAACCAGATTTTGTAACCATGTTCTGCAACCAGGATGATGTCACATCATCAGAGGAGTTTTTTACAACCTTGAGATACACATAAATATTTTGGTGATTTCATCCTTCGTTCAAGATCACGCCATGTCACCCTGGTTACAAAACATTTTAGTTAAAACATGAGTTGAATGATATTCATCAAGAGTGTACAATATAAAACATGACAAATTGTTTATACGTACCATAGCCACATGTTTCAATTGACTTGCATTGTTGTTGTTGGCAATCATAAAAATTAAAAAATTTGCAAGAGAAAAAAAATGCGTGAGACTCTCTACGTTCGGAGAGGGGATCTTGGAGACTTCTATTTGTTATTCACTTAAATCTAGAAAAATATTAAAATAGCAAGATATACACATGTGTCTTGTTAAAAATATTTCCCATAATGTATGTACATATGTATAAACGAAAATGCTACAAAACCAGTTTTTGCTACCAGGATGATGTGACATGATCTTGAAAGAGTGGATGAAATCTCCAAAGTGTTTATTTGTATCTCGAGGTTGTAAAAAATCCTCACTTGATCCATTTAATTTCCTTGGTATTCTTCACCAAAACAAGTACTCGAAAGCGTACTACTTACAAAAACTTTGATTTGATCCATTCTCATAAATTAGATGTTCCTTTTTTTTTAAGTACTATAGTTTTAATGATTTCTATAAATTGAGGGATTTTGAGATTATAAATATATGAGAAAGGTCTTAAGTTCCTGTAAGTTCATATTAACCCAATCAAAATAGGTTTCACTATGTTGTTACTTCTAAAACAAAATGAATTGAATATAACTAGCCCGTGCAAAATCACAAAATAGTTCACTTCTCAAACTAACACAAGTTTGCATAAAACCTATGTCTTTTCCAATTTCTTTCAAATCCAGTACTAGAATTAGCAAATTTGAAGAAACTATGGGTTAAAAGGCTTAATATGTTTATTAGTTTCTGGGAAATCATACTTGCAATTATTTGTCTACAAATTTTGTGCACTTGCTCATGTATTTGCTTTGATTACTAATGATTACATCAAAATAGACTGATCATCACGGCCGTACACGTAGCAGAGAACATCCATCACGAGGATATGACGTCTTATCTATTGAGCTAGCTCATAAAATCCAAGAAGAATAAAGCCAATCACATAGGCCTACTAATGAGACGATATAATCAAAGCCTGAATTCAGGGCCGAACGAATCAAAGCCCAAATCCAGGCCTGGCGCAAATTCTCTCATAAAAAAGAGGAATGTTGCACCAAAAAGAGTCGTGGAGAGAGTTACGCATCCACGGACGCATTTCCATCAAGGAGGAGACTGTTACGAGAAACGTCTCATTCCGTTGCGCCTCACATGCTTAAGTCACACAGAGAATTAACCATGACCATTATAAAAGGTAAAGGGAACACTCGACACAGGTATGCAACTTTAACTGAGTTTTGTCTAGATTTATTTCCTAATTCAAATAGAGTTGTTGACTTAAGCATCAGAGTGCTTTCAGCCACCAAAAAAGTGGTTGTTGGCAGTCTAGCATTTGTTTTGCAGGTTAAACTCATAGGAGGATATTTTTTTACGCATCAGTTTGGTGCCATCCGTGGGGAACGACGAGTTTCCTTTTTAAAAATAAGATCCACAGTGACAAAGTTCACCGCAATCTGATAAAAGATCAACAAGCTGTCAGAACCAATGACACACCCTACAGATCTCCAACACAGTAATGATAACAACTCTCTTACTTGCAATGATGCATCGTGAACATCTCCCGTACAAGAAACAACCCAAATCATCAGACTGATGGTGCACGAGAATCTGAATCCACAACATGCAATAGCCCAAATAACCCAGACATCCAGTGATGCGGCCACGGATCCTTGAGTAGACTTGCTTATGGCCCAGATGAACTACATGACAAAGATGCTGGAAAAAATCACCCAAGAGCGCACCTAGCTAGCAGACCATGTTCAGGCACCACCCCAACAAAACTCCGACAATCGAACTCAAGAGAGTGACGAAGCCCTAGCAGAACCACAATGGGAAAACTTTGAAAGCAATGAGTTCCCCCAAGGCAAGACTTCACATAGCAACGGAGTGCAAGCTGAGATTCTGTTCAAAATCGGAGTCACAGATCCCAACTTACTGTGTGAATTAGCCAAATCGTCATTTTTTGACGCCCTCATGAAGATTGTCATGCCGAAAAAGTTTACTCTGCCAAAGTTTGAGGTATACGACGGGACCACTGACCCAACAGATCACCTAAGACACTTCCACCACATGATGGCATTGAAAGAAACCACGGAGTCGATTTTGTGCAGAACATTTCCGACTAGCTTTACCTCCACAACAATGAATTGATTCAATAGTCTACCACCGAGGTCAATAAACTCCTTCCAGGAGTTAGCCACCGCATTTATATGAGATTCATCGAAAGTCAACGGATGAGGAAAGGGCCACACTACCTCCTGCATGTCAAACAAAAGCCTGGAGAGACAATACGAGAATGTCACTCATTTTACCAATGAATTGACAATGATCGATGGATGTAGCGACGACACAGCCACTGCGACCTTTATCGTCGGACTGAAGATATGCCCCTTCTTTGATGCCCTTAACCTGGAGCCTAAAAAAGGCATGGCGGTCTTGCTAAAAACAACTCAAAAACACATTTCTCTTGCAGAGATGAAAGCTGCCAAGAGGAAAAATGAACAGGAAAGGGAAAACCATTCCAGGAAATGGGAAAGGAAAGAAGAAAGAAGGCGAGACGATGGATTACGGGAAGATAACAGTCAATCAAATAAACACCAGAACGGCGAAAGAAATGAGTCCAACCAGTGGGAATCCAGGAAGTCACAATCGGCTCGGCCCAATCACGAGCGGATAACTAGCGAAACAAAAAAGGAATAAAAACCATACACAACCCTAAAGACAAGCCGGACCAATGTCCTAAAATACATGGAGAATTGGGAGAATGTCAACTGGCCACCCAGGATGAGACGAGACCCAGAAGGAAAAGACAAAAGCATGTATTATTCCTTCCACAAGGATCACAGGCATGATACCGAAGTCCGGTACAAGCTGAAAGAGGAAATCAAGCATTGGATCCAAATAGGATGACTCGATGAATTCATTGGAATGTCAGTCAAACAACTCAAAGGGAAACAAAAGGCTGATGCCAGCATCACGGGATCAAAATAACAATCTAGCGAATTGATACACACTCTACACCACATCTACCCCAGCAAAGAAACGCCTTTGCTCGAACAAACCTATATCAAAGCGAAAAATGTAAATATGGTTGCACCAACCAACTCGAGGACTCTACCAACAAATGCAAATTCAATACGAATTATCAACGAAGGAATCAACAAATGACAAAATTGACAGCAACAGACTCAACCGAACCTCGGCGGTTGACACCAAACATGGATCTAGCATAAGCATGATTGGACAATTTGGTGCTGATGTGAGCATGATTGGACAATTCGGCGCTTATGTGAGCATGATTGGACAGTTTGGTGTTGACATAAGCATGATCGGGCAGTTTGGTGATGAGGCGAACATGATCGGACAAACCAACACTACTCAGCTACCAAATAAAAGGCACCCCAAGTCTGCTAGCCATGACAACTCATGCGACGAATGAGAATCGACATCAAGCAAATAAAGACAAAGCAACAAAAACATCAATCTCTAATACGAGGATATACATCAACCATGCAATGATTATGAAGACATCGCTCCACAATGTAGCGAAACTGCCCTAGAAAAATGATCGTTGGAAATGGTCAGGACATCCAAAAAAGAAATTCAATAAATTTACAAATCCAGAATCATCATCACATGAAGGATAAAAGCTTCAAAATGAAGCCATGCAAAACAATTAGCATATAAAGCCAAAAGGAATTAGAACACAAGTTGGATACATGTAATAAACTTCTGGTCTGATCAACCAACGAAGTAAAAGTTGGACGAAGGAGTCGACTAAGTAAAAAAACTTCGAGTAAACTAAGACATCAAGTTAACGAAGTAAAAGTTGGACAAACGAGTCAACTAAGTAAAAATGACTTCGGGTCGACTAGAGCGTCAAACCAACAAAGTAAAAGCTGAACGAATGAATCAACTCAACACAAAAAATTCAAGTTGACTGAGACATCAAGTTAACGAAGTAAAAGTCGAGCGAATGAATCGACTAAGTAAAAAAAATTTGAGTGAACTGAGACGTCGAGTTAATGAAGTAAAAGTTGGACAAACGAGTCAACTAAGTAAAAATGACTTCGGGTTGACTGAGACATCAAGTTAACGAAGTAAAAGTTGGACGAACGAGTCGACTAAGTAAGAAAAAACTTCGAGTCGACTGAGAAGTCGAGTTAACGAAGTAAAAGTTGGACGAACAACTCAACTAAGTAAAAACGACTTTGGGTCGACTAGAGCATCGAACCAATAAAGTAAAAGTTGAACGAATGAATCAACTTAACACAAAAACTTCAAGTCGACTAAGACGTCGAGTTAACGAAGTAAAAGTTGGACGAACAAGTCAACTAAGTAAAAATGACTTCGGGTCGACTAGAGCGTCGAACCAACAAAGTCAAAGTTGAACAAATGAGTCAACTTAACACAAACTTTGAGTCGACTGAGACGTCGAGTTAACCAATTAAAAGTTGAACGAACGAGTCAACCAAGTAAAAATGACTTCTGGTCGACTAGAGCATCGAACCAACGAAGTAAAAGTTGAACTAACGAGTAAAAACAACTTTGAGTCGACTAGAAACGCCGAGTCAACGAAGCAAAACTCGAAGGAAACGACTTTGGGTCAACCAAGTCGACGAACCAACTCGAAAGAGGAAAATTTCATTTTGATCAAACCAGCAAAGCAAATGACGAAGGAAAAAGGTTAGCACAGCTCAAGAGAGCCTCAGATTAACTAACACGCCAGATCGACAAAGTAGAAGACCAGCAAACAAAAGCTTTCTGACAAAAGCTCCAAGACAACGAACACAAGGTTGAGACAGACATACCAAAGCATAGGAAAATTCAAATAAGCAAAAGCAAGACAAAGCAAAATTTAGCTGTAAAATCAAAGCTAGAGTACAAATCATTTATATAACAATGGATGGCCTATAAAAGGCACATGCAACATGAACAAAGTCAACAAGATGAACCACGACTACAATGAAAAGCAAAGGAGAAAACTCTTGTTTTTTAATCAAAAGCTATTCTATTACATTCAAAGCAAATAAAGGGGTAGAATATCAAGGGGAAAGATCTATAACATCCTCAACAACACCATCTGACAGACAAGGCACAGCTGGATCGCTGACATGAGCTTTCTCTTCAAGGGGGAGACAATGACCCATCAACTGTTGGATCGACCGGAAGATCTTCGACACCATCTTCATCCTCAAAGGTCTGATAAACCAAGTGACGGTACAGAGAAAAATCAACACCAAGACCTTAGATATAGTCAAGAAGCTCAGTTCGTCCATCAAAATTCGCTGCCAATATGCTACCTCCATAACGTGAAGCTTGTCCTTAACTAAAGCAAGCTCATTCCTAACTGCTATAAGTTGGCCCTCAGTAGTAGTGAGCATTACGGAAGTATCAGCTTTGACCTCGTCAAGTAAAGCCGTTAATTGCTCCACCCATTTTCGGCAATGTCGTGGTTGTTAGAGTGCTCTATCAAGGCACACGCAACCTCGTCATGAAGTGCGTTCTCGACGGACAACTATTCTTCCATATCATGCAAGCGTGCATGAACACCGTATTTCGACTCTTAAATATTTGAGTTCGATCACAAACCGATCCTGTGCACCCTCCGCCTCGACCAATGAGGCTTGAGCAACCCCAACCGCTTTGATCCGCTTCGTGCATCACGTACTCAACGCGTCATATTGATAAAAAAAAAAAACATGGGAAAACACCAATAGCAGCACATCGAGCTTCCTCTCCAGAGAAACCACAAGATTACGACTAGCATGATGACCATAACCTATCACCCCTATGTATGCAAGATGAGTCATCCAGTCCATTATAAGCCTAAGACCGTCATCAAGATGGAAGCTCGAATCAGACACAGGCATCGAAGGCCTATCTACCGATCGTTTATGCCATTCATTAATTAACTTACGAGCACCATTCTGCACGTAAAGTTGGGAAACTAGCAAAACTTATCATCTTATTTGACACGGATCTCTTCGGGGGTAGGTTCCCTCCGACTGATCCACGAATGAAGAACGCGAGGATCCGAAAGCACGAAGGAACCACTACCCATAGCTGAAAAGGAAAAAGGGACATTAGAAGAGCCATCCTCGCCCTCTCATTGCGTAGTGGCCATAGTAGAAACGGAACGAATGGCAGTCCCAATGAGAACAAATGAGGCTAAGCTAGCTAAAGAAGGCGGGGCCTCTGCCCCATTGTCAATAGGAGAAGGGAGAAAATGAAGAGACCGTATCTCAAGAACTCGATCACGACTGCTAAGCTCCCTAGACTAAACAATAGCCAGTTGGAACATCTTGTCATCAATGGCCCTAGGATCCTCATTAAAACACTTAGCAACGTCAAGACCACCATAAGCAAATAGGAGTCTCTTTTAGCCATCGTCCAGCGGACGAATGGTCTCTATTTCGCTCTTTTCCAATGCCAACTTCAACTTTTCCGCCTCTTGCAGATAGCAGTGATCCTCCCTTGAAGGCTCTCTATCAACAGAATTCGAGTAACGAGAAACACGACGAACATAATCAATGAACTGTTTCTTCTTTCCGGACACAATCAGAAACAACCGCTTCGAAGGGCTAACTGGCCTCAAAACTTTTCTCGTCCTAGAAGTTGGACTGGTAGCAAAGTTAACAAGAGCATCGAGATCCGTAACATCCGAAGTCACTTTCCCATCAATGATAGTGTTACCACCATCAACAAGGACAATACGGGCAACAATCTTCGCAGCTTGCCTTTCAATTAGCAGAACCCACTCGGCTTCACTCATGTTGTACAAACTGATGCGCTTCACCATGTCATCAGTAAGATAGGTGTCCAAAGGAACTATAGAAAGGTGCAAAAACCCTCGCTGATAATATGTTATTCAATGGTCAATTGCAGATTCCTCCGCTTGTTGGGCACCCGGAAAGACATTACTAGCTGGCGACCCAACAAATTGAAGTAGCCAGAGTGTACAGAAGTGTAAAACCAATCTTGTGACCAACACCTTATGTTATCGTTAAGGTTGCCAAAACACGCGGGAATTTGAAGGAAACAAAGTCTCTTGGACGATAACAGAATGACCACTGAGTGCAAAATTCTAGTTGTCAAAGGAATACCAAAAAGGATGGCCCTTGCATATGTGGAGACCATAACCTCAAACCGTTCAGGTTGATCTGAACAAGAGGAATACCTAGAAGATCTAGATAAGACTAGAACAACTCTGGAATTGGAAATCGAAGATGGACGTGAAACATATGCTGGTAAAGTGCAATATATCCCTTCCTCAGATGATAAGGACTGTCATTTTTCATGAGGTATAATGATCTCAAGCTCGGAAGGCAAAGAGTAGTTGGAATGGACGCTATCCAAGGTCACCTAAGAATCCTTCTTGGGGGAAAATGAGCTTCGCAGGTAGTAAGCTGCTCATCGTCCAGTAAGTCACCAGCACACATCGTGAATAGGCAATAAAGGGTGGAAAAGGGCAATAGAAATAAGAAACAACTCTAATATCAAAGATGACATAAATAAGGAAACAAAGTCGTCACGACATCCTTTATACAATCGAGCAACGAAGAGAATGTTCACAGAGCAACATACGAGATATAATGACGCACAAAATTCCAAAAAATATGCGTGAAAACGAACAGGTAATGAAGTAATCGAGGCGAACGACTAACCGAAAGCTGTTAAAAATATTAAGTTCAATGCAAAGTTGCGATTGAGATACCAACCACCACAAAGTTAGTGGATAGTGAATGTCGCTTCGCTGACGAAGGAGATGGACTTATCGACAAACAAGACTAACTAAAAGAGGGAGTAGCTGATGATACATCAAAATAGACTGATCATCACGGCCGTACACGTGGTTGAGAACATCCATCACGAGGATAAACTCATAAAACCCAAGAAGAATAAAGCCAATAATAGAGGCCCAAATGAGGCCCACTAAAGAGAAGATATAATCAAAGTACAAAGCCCAAATCCAGGCCCGACACGAGTTTTATCATAAAGAAGAGAAACATTGCACAAAAAAAGTGATGGAGGGAGTTACGCCTCCACGGATACATTACTATCAAGGTAGAGATTGTTACGAGAAATATTTTTTTTCGTTGCGCCTCACATGCTTAAGTCACACAGAGAATTAACCGTGACCATTATAAAAGGTAAAGGGAACATTCGACACAGGTATGCAACTTTAACTGAGTTTTGTCCAAATTTACTTCGTTCCTAAAACAGAGTTGCTAACTTAAGCATCGGAATGCCTTCGGCCACCAAAAAGGTGGTCTTTGGTAGTCTAACATCTATTTTGCAGGTTAAACTCCCAAGAGAACGATTTTTGTAATTTAGAGCACGATAATATTATGGGCATAAAGTGTTTTGGAGGAAGAAGATGGTTTAAAGAGGGAGATTTTTTTAGGTAAGTTTGTTGGGAGAAAGAAAAAATAAGGTAATTGATACGGTAACGAAGTTGCATCTCAGCCGTATAGCCAAAGGGAGTTGCTTTACAAAGTTGAAAATTTATAAGCCTCTCTTTAGCTTTCGCGAAGGTTGTGTAATTTTTTTTCTCATCTTCCTTCCATGGGTGAGGAGAGTCTGGGCTGTTGATTTTTTTTTTTTTTTTGGGGGGGGGGGGGGCGACGACGAGCATGATTTTTATTGGATTTCAGAACAGGTGTGCAAAAAACAAGTTAATTGAAAGAACCAATTGAACTAAACTAAAATGTTGATTGGGTTATCGATTAAACTATAAATTATAGCAGCAAAAAATCAAACCGATGCGATTGAATAAGTATAAACATGAAACTTTGATTTTTTTTTTCTTGGACTCATTTAATGAGTTCATCTAGATATCATGCTATCTAATACAATATTGTATAAAAAAGAAATGAATTTTTTTATTCCTACGTTTTTACCTTTGAACTTGAATGTAGACATAATAAAAAATTTCGGCTACAAAGCAAGACCAAACATTGAGTTCACTATAAGGGAGAACGATGGGAATGATTTGTTGCAAGGCAACTTTGGATGAAGCCATTATTTCATAATTTTTTCTTATTTTCCCTAATAGGGTTACGAGATTTATTAGCTTTGATCGCTCTATGAAAGTAAGGGAGGTTTTTGTTTCCTGCTGTAATTTCACTATGTGGTTGAAATTGTAAAGTATTTGTAGTCGGAAGTTGTTTTATTATTATTATTATTATTATTATTATTATTATTATTATTATTATTATTATTATTATTATTATTATTATTATAATTATTATTATTATTATTATTATTATTATTATTATTATTATTATTATTATTATTATTATTGATGTAGTCTAGTCCTGTTTTCCTTGACCTTGACCTAAACCTGCACAGGGAATGCACGTGAGCCAAGGACCACCATTGTGGTGGACGATAACACTCATATGTCAAAGTCAAACAAGGCTTAAAAAAGGCTTAAAGGTATAAATTGGGTTTTGTAGCGTACATTTCTTCATCAACTTTGTGTCTTATTTATAATGCAAGAGTCCTCGTTCGGCTAGGCCTTTGGTGGTGTAGTTTAGGGAAAGAGATCTTATTGGAGATAATTTTTTAGTTGGGAGTTGTCCACGTAGTAGAGTTTCCCTACACGACTTGTGCTCCTAGATCTACTGGAGAGGTTTCCTTTTTTTAGTGTTGTCCATGCAAGGAACTTTCCATGCACGATTTATACTCTGGTGTGTGTTTCCTAGTCAAAACCAATGTATTGCTAAGCTGCCCATCTTAGGTGATCCCCCATATACTTTCCTGATTAGGCCATACAGGTATTGGGATTTACCATGTGACGTGTGGGCTTAATAGAGCGCTGCAACTTGGATCCAACCTTCTGGATCTACCGAATTGGGCTTAATGTTGTTTGGGACTTTCCAGATTTTGTGGGCAATCGGGCCCGCTTTATTCTGCTGAAGAAATCATCATGACACGCGTACAACATGGATCAAAAGATGATTTGGTGTATCATTAGCTACTCCCCAAGAGTTGATGGGCCAGTTCATCAGTCCATCAAGTCATGTCGTAGAGGACCTGAGCGGTCATGATGGGTTTGAGTCTGAATCGTCTCCTTGAGCGGCGCGCTTCATTAAATGGGTGTGCGTCTGCTAAAATAAAGGCGGGAATTTTGTTTTCTATATAGATCCCCTTTTCTATAGAGTTTATTTTCTTTACTCTTCGATCTTGGAGACTCTGCTTTGTCGTTTCGTTTTTCGTGTTTTTGACATTACCCAACTTTGATCGAAAGTTTGTACGTTCTTCAATGGCGAGACAAAATCAGCTTTCTGATGAACTGTTTCTATGGGTCGTAAGTTCTTCGAGGAGAGGTCATTCTCTTAATTGAATCTGGAAAGACTTTTTGAGACATATGGGATCCATGATGATTTGGTGTTTTTTACATTGGGCGCTAGTCAGACGTCGTTGTCTCCTTCAGAAGGGTTTATCTGCTTGCATCGAGGTATGTTCCAATTAGGCGAACTTTTTCTATCATCAAGGAAAATTGGAGCTTTTTGGCTTACTTCGGCTTGCTCTCGCTCGATTGGTGATGAACGGGTATAGGACGGTGAACGCCATTCTGATTAGGGCGAAGGACGCTGGTATTCGAGTATCCCCGGGGTGATCCAACTGCTCACTTCTCCCTGGATAAATGATCATGTTGTGTGCGTGTTGACATCACCAGACTGTTTTGGAAATCTGCATGATGACTTCAAGTTCTGGCAAAAATATTGCTTCATGGCCTCTGCAGACTCGAAGTATTTTGAGCTTGTTGGTCGTCCAATCGAGTGAAAGTTCCATCATCTGAGTAAGTGTGATTCCATTCTCGATTATGCAAGGCTCAATTACAAATTGAATTGTTATTTGTGTTTTCTGTAGGGAGGTTCCCGACTACGCTATTTTCTTCCGAGTAAGAAGCAGTTTTGGATAAAATTTGTGACACGCCTTGAATGCGGGTAGAGGATGTTGTTCAATCTTCTAATATCAAACGCAACGAACTGTGGGCCTATTGGCATGAGGATCCCACTCTTTTCAAAGTTCCGAAGCCAAAGTCCAAAAGCAAGCCATTTTCGAAGAAGAAGCTCCCGAAGTTTAAGATTCTGAGTTCGTCAATGAGGGCGGAGCTGAATGTAGCATTTTTTTACGCGTTCGAAGAAGCCTCGTGCTGCTACCAAGCCCGGTAGTGGGCGTTTGGCCCTTTTAAAGGGACACCAGGCGACGAAGCAAGTTCTTGATTCATCCACTTGAGCGGAAGTTGTTGTATCCGAGGGGCAGAATAGGCAAGGGCCCGTATCTCTCTTCTCGACTTGGAGAAGGAGTATTTGCAGATGGTGGGAGTTGAAAATGTAACGAATCTGAGCACCGATCAGGCAAGGTTATGAACAACCTATTGCTGCAGGCTGGCGTGGCGGCTTCATCTGGTATAGGTCTGACTCTCCCTTTTCATTGAAGAACTTTGAGTACGACCCCTCTTTGGATCGCAAGTCTCCTCGGCTTGGTAAAAAGTCATTTGACTATCGCCCCTACGACGAGAAGTCTCCTCCGCGTCGCCCGTATTGTCCTCTGTCCCGATCTCGACCCTACTTTGAAGTGACAACGAGTCCAAGAGATAACCCACTTCATTCTTCCTTGTCAACTGCATCCGAGTCGGCTAGTGAGAGGGAGCTGATGGTTGTGAGCAAAGGGAAGTTGTGGGCGAGGGCCCTGATGAGGTGAAGATAGTGAAGGGCGGTGCTGGAGTGATTTCGATCCTTGAAGACCTACATCCAGATGTACGAATCAGTTTGTGTTGCTCCGGATGTTTTAAAGATGAGCAACCAGGCCTGGCAACAGGAGGTTGACATTTCTTATGCCTCGAAGAAGCAAATCAGTAGATGGAATGATTGGTTAGCGAATTTTGTTTTGATGCCAACAGACGATACGCTGGGAGAGCATATGGACAAGGGGAAGAAATATCTCATTCTCGGGATGTCATATTTGAACCAAGTCGTTGTCGCTAGGACAGAGGTTGAGGTTGTCCGTGAGAGGCTGTATACCATGGAGTGAGTCATTGCAAACTTGCAGAAGTCGTACTCTGATGCTCTCCATGAAATTAAATCACTGAAGAAACGTCTTAAGGAAGGGAAGCCTGCCAATCGGCTGTTGATTAGGAGGTTTGGAAGACAAGATCGGAAGCCCAGAGGATTCTCTTGGAAGCGCTCGAGTCCGAGTTGGCAGTGGCAATGTCTGCGAGGGACAAGTTCAAGGAAGAACTGAACCTTGTCCATCGTGACTTATGTTTCGCTTGGGAGGTCGTGGCCAAGGTGCAAGCTCTGAACGCTGAGAAGGCCAAAAAGGAGTTCGAGTGGACTGCTCGATGCCAGCAACTAGATGCCAACATTGACTCCAATGCTAAGAATATGCGGATAGCTGAAAAAAGAACTCCTTCTAGCGCAGAATGAACTAAGTGTTGCGAAGGACAACTTGAGTGTTGAGCAATCTAGAACTAGTATCTGTCGGGCAAGTTGGAGTAGCTAAAGCGAGAGCTTGCTGAGTTGAGATGCGCGAGGAAAAGCTACTGAAGACACAGGGCATGTTCGAGTTCAACAGAGTTGTGCATTGGCGACTGGAGCTATTGCAACTGATGAAGGAAGAGCATCTCGAATGGGACCTCTCTCGCTATAAAGAGTTGTCTTTCGCGGAGTTTAAGGAATCCTCCGCCCAATCAAAAGAAGTGGGTGATCAATCAGAAGAAGGTGATCAAGACCATGGCGTCCGAGCGGCAGCGCGTGTGAACGCATCCCCTACATCTTCTCCTACCAAATCTAGCTGTGTTGTATCTGAACCTCCTCCTGACGAAGAGAAAACGTTATCCTTTGACTTATCAATAAGAAGCAATATGTTGAGTAGTATTTTGTACTTATGTATTCTTTGACTTTCCCTGCTGGCTTTTTTTTTGCTTTGTCTTACCACGATACTTACTTCTAGACAAGAGGTTGTGCTGAGTCATAAAGTCGTATGGTTGATCTGCTGGTGAGAATTTTGACTACTTGTGTTGCAATAATCCAGGCTACCCTAGTCAGTACCCTTTAGAGATCGGGGGTCTCAGCCAAGTTTTGTAAGTTGGCTAAACTCCATGTGAGGGGATAAGCTCGGTTGGTGACAGATAATTTGGAACAGGCCGTTACTCATCTTTGAGGTCCGTCGTTGCCATCTGTCATATGCGGACTAGGCTGTAGATCAGACCAGCAGTTGTTGTTGCTACTACAAGCGAATTGGTCAGACTATGGTCAAGCGTGTGCATCATTGTAAATAATCGGATGATGGTCCTTGTGAGATGTCTGAGTTAAGCTTCCTAAGCTCTGACTGGGCTTTTTGTTTGACCAGAAGTTGTTATCATCAGTTATGACTGACTAAACTTTGGTCGGGTTCAACGATCGTTGTCTGTAGTTGGACAATGATCCCTGGCAAGGCATCGTGATTAAGAATCAAGAGCACTAATTAGACTCTCACTTTCTAAGTCATCTTTGTCCGCTTGGCGGACTAGGGTTAGAGCGGACCAGGAGCTAAAGTCATTAGATAGGGCTGACTAAGCTCTGGTCGGGTTAAGTGATTATTATCAGCAGTTTGACAATGATCTCTAAAAGCCATCGTGATCAAGCGTCAATAGCACTGACTAGGATCCCACTTTCCAAGCCATTAGAATTCGCGCTCGACGGACTAGGCATTAGAGCAGACCAGAAGCCATTCTCATCAGTGGCCACTGACTAAATTTTGGTCGGGTTCGGCGATCACCTTCCACGGAAGAACGATGATCCTTGGCAAGCCATCGAAATCAGGGCTCGAGAGCACTAACTAGACTTCTACTTTCTAAGTCGTCGTCATCAGCTATTGGCAGAGTAGGCTTAGAGCGGACTAGAAGCTATCGTAATCAGTCGTCACTGACTAAGCTTTGGTTGGGTTCGGTGACCATTATCCGTAATTGGACAATGGTTCCTGGTGAGCCGTCTCGATCAAGCATTAGAACGCTAACTAAGCTTCCATTCTCTAAGCTATTGTCATCCGCTTGATGGACTAACCATTAGAGCAGACCAAAAGCTATTGTCATTGGTCGAAATCGACTAAGCTTTGGTTAAGTTCGGCGACCATTATCTGTATTTGGACAATGATCCCTGGCAAGCCATCGTGGTCAGGCGTTAGAACACTAACTAAGCTCCAACTTTCTAAGCCATCGTCATCAGCTTTTGGTGGACTAAGGTTAGTGCAGATCAGAAGCCAACGCCATCAGTCAGAACTGACTAAGCTTTGATCGGGTTATGTCTCCACTTGGCATTGGGCATTTAAGTCTAACTTGGGTGTTTTGACTTATTTAATCTGCCTAGTAGTCCAACGAAAGGTCAGACCAATAAATCTGGTTCTGTAGTTGGGTTGCCATAAATTGATTAGACTGAGTTTATCCAGGTTCAATGAACGGTAGAGGAATCTTAATAGAGCAAAAACATTGAACTTATTGATAATATCATTGTAAGCGTGTTCCGCGTTGCATGGGCGCTTAAGGCATTTGTACTGAGTCAGATATGGTGGGGTACTTGCTTGGGCTCATTAGTTGGTGGACCGTGTTGTAAAGATAATCATGCCAGGTGTACGACATAGATTAGGAGACGGTTCAGTGCCGGTTACTCCCCCCAGTTATTGGGGCAACGTGCATTGCCATTAATTTGTTGAATGTGTGGACTCGTGCAGTTGTAATTGGAACTGTCGCTTCCCTATTTCCCATACGACATTTAATATTGTCATAATTGTTGATTGATTTAGTTTCGTGAACCGCCGCGCCTATATATAGGCTGGTGTTTACCATTTCAAGCATTTTCATGAATGCTCTAGAGAATGTCCTTGAAATGCATATCCTTAGAAAATATGTTTTGGGTTATCCAAAGGCTAAAGGAAGATCTTCGTTTTTGGAGTATTCGAAAGTTTTGACATTTGCAGTGATGACTCTTGACAAGACATGCCTTTATGTGGTGCCACCTGGTTTGGGTGAGCATCCAATTGGTTTCATGGGACCTTGTAATTTCTTCTTACATTGTGTAGAAGAAATATGGACTTTTCCTCAAGGGACGAGTCTGTCTATTGCTCCAAAGTTTTCATCCATTACTGTTGTTTGGACATAATACCAACAACTAGTTTTGGGGCGGATTTTACTACTGTACCCACTGGGTTTCTCAAGCGCTGCCATAGCTGGAAAGCGGATTTAGCAGAGCAGGGCTCTGGTGGACGCGATTTGCGATCCTAGGGTGGTAACTCTGTGTCACCCCAAGCATTACACATTTGAGAAACATCCCCGTCTGGCTTCTTTTGCTCTCATTTTGAATCCTTTTCACAAAGGAAATTGGCGAAGTAAAGATGTTTGCAATTCATTGTGAGTGTCTTTGCTGCCACTTTCAAATCATCCATGTGAGGCTGAGTGGCGAAGCAAAAAATTAAGCGATGCTTGCAGCCTTCACCAAGTACTTTACTTTCACTTCTGAATCTCTTTCTGAAGACAGATTGGTAGAGCGAAGTCTTGACGTGCGTTTTAGTAGATAAATACTTGCGTCAGACTTAGATATTTGTAGTGTATAAATTGGTGTACTAGTCAGTCCGGTAAGCTTTGTAATAACTTTCATTGTAATCAATAAAGTCTGTTTTATTCCTAGAATATGTCTTGTGCAAACAATTCTTCTAAACTAAAAAAAAAAAAAAAAAAAAAAAATCAAAGTAATAAGATAGTTTGATTCTAAGCAGAAACTAAGCTAATTTGGACTTTAAAGAGATGCGCGCGGTCCTGACTCAGATTGTGTAGCTGGCAAAGTGTCACGTTTGCCAATGTCAGCGAAGTTACTGAAAAGTGAACTTCGTGCATGCGGGTCGTTCCTTGCTAGTTGTCAACATTCGGAGTAAGCACAAGTTTGCTGAAGTGTTACTACTTAGCTTTGTACTGGACTAGATGGTGTTTCCAGTGTTGAATTTTGGCTCGTCAGATAGTTGAGCCATGGTTGTCGAAACATTATCTCTATCTGAGCGGGGTGAGTCTCCCCCTGAATCTGAGCCCGGTGTTTGATATATATGTCAGGCGAGCCCAAACGGTAATTGCTAGCAATCTAGTTGTTTCAGCGCTGTGTAGTAGCAGTCTCTCGCTGAAAGTTGATCTCCACGAATAGTTCCTTGGGCCTGGTTGGTTGTGTACTTGATGCATTGGTGCAGAGTAAAAAGCCACTGCTTCTAGGGCCTCCTCAGGATAATGTTGTAGAAGGTACTTCCGTAATTGTGGCTCTTCCGCCACTACCATTAAGTTGATCCTCCCAATAGGGAATCGTTTCTCTTCGCTAAACCCAACCATGGGATGGTTGGCGGGCGTTAAGTCCTCCTCCTTGAGTTGCATATTGCGAAAAGCGTTGAGAAACAAGACGTTTAAAGAGCTTCCCGTGTCCACCAAGGCCCTTTTCACTTCCCACTTTGAAACGAGGACCGAGATTACCAGGGCATCGTTGTGAGGAAAATGAACGCCTTGGAAGTCCTTATCCGTGAACGTTAGTGGTAGGACCGGGCTCTGAATTCATGCATACTGTACTTGTTTGTCTTCACAAGTGTTTTGCATCTGTATTTTGAGAAATGTCCTCTTGCAGGGCTTGTTAGATTGCTTGCCTTCGGAGCCAACTCCATGAAGCACATATATGATGCCAAGAGCTTTTTTCTCTATCTCTTAATGAAATCTTCCCTTTTCCATCGAATGATTCTGCCTTTTGTCTGGGCTCAGGAACTCCTTGAGCTTCCCTTTCCAGATCGAATACTCTATCTCGCTCCTGAGACTCTTGCAGTCCTCAGTGTCGTGGCCGCCCTCCTTGTGAAAAGAGCAGTATTTGCTATTATCGCGCCGAGAGGATTCTCCTCGCTGTTTGGCGGGCCATTTTAGCTATTCCCAATTCTTGATAGAGTTGAGGACGTCTGGCAGACTGGAGTTGATGGGAGTGACGAATTTAGACCCGACGAAGTTGGAGGCCTTATCCTACCTTCCACAGCCAGAGTTTGCTGTCATTGCGCTTCCTCTTTTTGTCCTCAACATCCTTTTTCATCCCTCTTTTTTGTCTTTGGATCTAGAGAGTTTTTTTTCCAGATCCTGCCTCTTTTTTGGCGGCCAGCATCTCATCGAGAGTGATGTATCTCTGGGCACTCTTCAATAAGTCCGCCATATCGGTTGGAGGCTCCAAAGTGAAGAAATCATAGAACTTGCCTATTCTCAGACTCGAGGAAAAGGTAGTGATCGCGGTGTCGCTACTGCAGTTATCGATGAGAGTCAACTCATCGTTAAAACGTGTGACGTATTCCCTTAACGCTCGCTCGAATTCTTTTTTAGGGTTAGCAGATAATGCGGGCCCTTCCTGATTCGTTGGCTGCCGATGAAGCGTGTGAGGAATGTTGTCGCCAGTGTCTAGAATGAGTCAATGGACCTCAGAGAGAGGTTGTGGAACCTGGTAAGTGCTGACTTTTTCAAACTAGTAGGGAATGACCGGCACATTATTGCTTCGGATCCTTCTTTGAGCGATATTACGTGTTGGAAGTGGCGCAAGTGATCGATCAGGTCTGTCATCCCGTCATAGAACTCCAGCTTCGGTGGAGTGAATTTTTTCGGCAAAGGCTCATTCGAGATATGATCCATGAACGGAGGGACAGTGAGGTTGAACAACACGTCAAGGTTTGTGGCCCCTAGCCGTAGGGGGATGACCTGTCTGTCAACCTTAGACGATTGCTCTATGTTGGCTCCTCCTCCTCCTCTGGTCTGCTAAGAGCTTGCAAGCGCAGCACGACTATCTTGAACGTGTTCTCTGGTGTTTTTTGGGGACGGGGCTCTTCGCTGCTCCCGTTCTTCTTCTGCGGGTGGAGGGTTCTGTTGAGTGAGCATTTCCACCGCTCGTGCAATTTGTTGCATCTGGGTTGACACTAGATCCACCCTGGGGTCCCCCTTGGCTGCCACCTGCGTAGGGGTCTGATCTTGTTCCCCTCGCAGTACTTGATATGCCATAACTGGCAACGCTTTCACAGTACGAGCGTTTGAGGGCTCAAGGATGTCACTATTGTTGCAAGATATCGTGGGCATCATATCTTTGTATTGTGAGGCAGGGTGATATCATTGTTTTTCAAAGAAATTCATCACTCCCCACGGACAATGCCAAATTGATGTAGTCGAATACTACTCTCCTTGACCTTGATCTGGACATGCACAGGGAACACACGTGAGCCAGGGACCACCGTTGTGGTGGCCCATGACACTCCGATGCTAAAGTCAGACAAGGCTTGAAAAATGCTTAAAGCTATAAACTGGATTTTGTAGCGTACATTTCTTCATCAACTATGTGTCTTATTTATAATGCGAGAGTCCTCGTTCAGCTAGGCTTTTGGTGGCGTAGTTTAGGGAAAAAGATCTTATTGAAGATCATTTTCTAGTTGGGAGTCGTCCATGTAGTAGAGTTTTCCTACACGACTTGTGCTCCTAGAGTTGTGGGAGAGGTTTCCCTTTTGGAGTGTTATCCATGCAAGGAAGTTTCCATACACGACTTTATACTCTGGTATGTGTTTCCTAGTCAGAACCAATGTATTGTTGGTCTGCCCATTTTAGGTGATCCCCCAAATACTTGCTTGGATTAGGCCTTACAAGTATTGGACTTTACCATGTGATGTGTGGGCTTAATAGCGCTGTAATTTGGATCCAACCTTCTGGATTCTACCAAATTGGACTTAATGTTGTCTGAACCTTGCCAGATTTGGTGGGCAATTAGGCCCGTTTTGTTCCGTTGACGAGATCATCATGACACACATACGGCGCAGATTAAGGATTGTTTGGTGTATCATCAATTATTATTATTATTATTATTACTACCTATTGTAGCAATTTGAGTTTTGGAAGACAAACTGACTGACAAATTGAACCAACCCAATGCCGATCAAAATAATCTTCCATATGAATTGAATCAAAGGTTAAACAAAAGCTTACATGACGCTCGTCTTTATTTTGTTGAACTTCTTCTATTGGTAGTTTTCGGTAGTATATTGGATTTCAATGTTCTTCAATCTTCTTCAATGGATTGTCTTTGATTGGAAAAACTAGTTTCTTTTCTTGGCTGTTCATTTGTAGAAAATTTTAGAGTGCATAATGTGTTTAAAAATGAATATTGAAGTTGGTGTTATTTGAATAACATAATGTGTTTGGAATAACATAATATGTTTGGAATTGACTCTCTGTCATGGGAGCACTGACACCCCACCACCACCCATGCCCTTTCCCTCCTCCCCCTCCTCTTTGTCATGTGAGCACCACCACCACCACCACCACCGTCACCCCCGCTCTTCCAACCCGAGAGCCCTTACCACCATTTGCCTTCCCAATCTCCTCTTCTATTTAGTTGGTGGCTAGAGTTTTTAGATGAGTATGAGAAGAGGGATAAGGGAGTAGAAGAGGAGAATTTTCTAAAATTTTTTATTTTATTTAAGTAAAATTAATGACATGCAACTTGGTCTTGGAACTCAAACTCAAAGCTGAAAGTATATAACCCAAACTGAAAACTAAATCTAAATTTTTCTTACATATATTAGTGGGAGATTTGATTGTTGTATATTATATAACATGAGGGAGAGTCAAATGCATAATTGTTTAACACGGGTTGATATCATTTTAATTTGGGTGCTCCAATTAGTGGTTGCTTTATCCAAAATAATGGGTGTTGTTAACAGTGGCTGAGGCTAAAACAGTAAAAACACATCAAAGCTTTGCTACAGAGCGAGGGAGGGAGCGAGGGAAAGGGGCGAGGGATGGGTGGTAACCACCCATCCACCTCGAGATAAGCGCATTGGATTGGAGATGCGCGATGGCGCTTATCTCGAGGCGGATGGGTGGCTACCACCCATCCCTCGCTCCCTCCCTCGTTCCCTCCCTCGACCCCTAGAATTTTCCTTGGTAGAATCTTTCAGAGTGTGTTTAGGAAAGTTTGTCAGTATTCCTTTAGGGAAGTTTTACCCCAGCCCAGTACCAACAGCAAAGCAAGACTGATAAAAAAAAAAAACTCAGACAACAAGCGATAGAGGGGAGAGAGAGAGAGAGAGAGGAAACGATGGGAGAAGAAGTAATCAGCAGCAGCAGTAATGCGCGGTGTTGGACCTCTGCAACAAACTGGGTTGTGGGTCATGGCTCTCTCGACAATTCCATGTCTTTTGAATCCCCAATTACTCCAATCATCAACGAACAGCATCTCAAACGGGATCAACTCTTGTTGTTGAATAAACCTTCTGATGCAGGCCCTTGCGAGATCAAGTGTAAGTTCCCCAAACCCCTAGTTGTATTTATCCTTGATGCACTTCCATTCTTACATAGACTTCAGATTCATATTTTGCACTCTTATTCAAAGTTTTAAGAACCCTTTTTGTCTCAATAGCGAAAGGAGTGAGACCCAGATTAGTATACATGAAAATAATCACATAGAGATGAAAAAGTCATTCTTGAGCATAGTTGGATTGTTTTAAGACATGGGATCCAAGGAATTGCATACCCTTTTGTTTCAATAAATGATGGGAACCAGGATGTGAGTCAAAACCATGAAGAGGGATGCCGATGGATTTCCTCTGCTGACTTATGTGGTGCCCCCAACCCAAACTTGTTAGGCTAGTCTGTCACGGATGGACAAGGATTTGGACAAAGAACAATGAGAAATTGGGAATCAAACAGATAAAATGGAGAAAACCAAAAGAACTTCTCTCAATCAGAGTGATTGGAGCCTGAATTGCTTTTAATACTTGCTTGATTTCTACAGTAGGTTCTTCCCCCCTTTAAAGGGAAGGTCGTAAAAGAATTTCGGAATCAACCGTTGGGATTACAACACGTGTCTCCAATCCATGAACCTAACTAACTCTTCAGCTAATATTACAAGTCTACCCTTTTATTTGAATTTGAAATTTTGATTGAGCTTCTTTTCATTTGTTGGCGCCCTTTTTTCTTCTATTTGTAATCGTGACAATACTTTCCCCATCGCAACATCCTTGTCCTCAAGGATGGAAGGAAGGAAATTAAAAAGATATGAAGGACCAGTCTTCCCAAGTTGCTTCAACAACTATAGAATTGGACCACTGGATCAAAAGTTGAGTAAGAGCCTTGTTGTTGCTAGGTATCATCCGTCTGGCCAATACTTTCACAGGTTCTGCTATAAACAACCCTTGATTGTCTACAATTAGGAGAGTGGGTGAAGGAGAGTGAGAAGTGCCAATCTTCTTTTTAAGCTGAGACACATGGAAATTGGATGTATCTTGGAATGAGATGGCAACTTCAACCTGTATGCAACTGAGCCAATGCGTGCCATAATTTTAAAAGGGCCATAGAACCTAGAAGAAAGCTTCAAATTCCTTCGGATTTGGACAGAGACTTGGCGATAAGGTTGGAGTTTGATAGACCCAGTCACCTATCTCAAACGTATGCTCATGTCTCTTTTGACAGTATAGTGTTTCATACTCTCTTACGCCTTGTGGAGCCGTTCTTTGATAATGTGCACCATCACTTCCCTATCTTTCAAGTATGATTGAACATCAGGTAGTAGAGATTGGAGGTAATGCCAACAAGGGAGGGGCATAGCCATATAAGGCTTGAAAAGGGGAAATCTTTAGGCTTGAATGATAGTTGGTGTTGAACCAGTGTTCTGCAAGGTAAAGCCATTGTACCCATTTTGTAGGTGTATTACCAGTCGGCAGTCATACAACGGAAGAATGTTTCAAGGCAAGCATTGGTACGTTCCGTTTGTCCATCGGATTGGGGATGGTAGGATGTGCTCATGTGTAGAGATGTTTCCAAAGCTTTGAATAGTTGCTGCTAGAAGGTGCTCTAAGGAAAACCTTATCTCTGTCCAAAACAATGGATTGTGGCAGCCTATGAAGTTTGTAGACAAATTGAAGAAATGAGTCAACAACTTTTGCAGCCGTAAAAGGATGAGACATGGCCATAAAATGGTTATATTTAGTTAGGCGATCTACTACTACGAAGATTACTGACTTCCCTTGAGAGAGTGGGAGACCCTCCATAAAATCCATTGTTATATGCTGCCACGCATGACTGGGGATAGGCAATGGCTGCAACAAACCCCCATAACTAGTTTGATCCGTCTTGTTTCTTTGACATGTATCACAAGAAATTATGAAAGAGATCAGTTGGTTCTTCATTCCTGGCCAAAAGAAGTGGCTCTTCAACCGTTGGAAGGTAGCCTGAATCCCTGAGTGTCCTCCCATAGAAGATGCATGTAAGGTTGTCAGAAGTGTTCCTGAACCCCCAATATATACCCTGTTTCTGTAATGGAGTAATCCATTCAATAGAGAATAAGGAGGAACAGATGTAGGAGAGATCAATAACTTGGAAATCAATGACTGAGCAGCTGAATCATTGTCATACTGCTGAGAACTTCAGTGATCCATTGAGGTCTCACTTGAAATAGGGCTATACAAGAGCTGACAATAGTAATACTCCTGGAGCCACTATATTGTCAGCACCTCTTTTGAAGCTAATTGTGTAATCATACCCCAATAACTTGGTCAGCCATTTTTGTTGGAGTGTAGTGGTCAATTTTTTATCGAGAAAGTGCTTAATGCTTTGGTGATCCGTGAGTATACAACATTTTGATCCCATTAAGTAGGCTCTCCACTTTTGAACAACCAAGACAATGACAAAGAGTTCCTTTTCATACATTGAGAGGCCTAAATTCATGGGTCCAAGGGCTTTGCTAAAATAAGCAATAAGGTGCCCCCTCTTTGGGAAAGGACAGCTCCAACTCCAACTCTACAAGCATCAGTTTCCACACAAAAAGGGAGTGAAAAGTTCCGTAGTTGAAGGACATGTGTGGTAGTCATTGCATGTTTGAGGGTGGAAAAAGGTTGTTTGAGTGGAATCAGTCCAAAGAAACATCTTTTTTGAGTAATAATTCAGTGAGTGGCTTTTAGCAATTTGGCCATAATGTTTGACAAACCTTCTATAGTACCCAGTTACGCCAAGGAAGCCTCTAAGAGATTTCAAGTTGTGTGGGGTAGGCCAATGTAACATGGAGGAAATCATAGACGGATCGGTTGCTACTCCATCACAGGTTATAATATGGCCTAATTATTCTAGTCGTTGTTGCCCAAAGGAACACTTGAAAAGCTTGGCATAAAGGGAATGCTTTCTCAAGGTGGAAAAGTCAATGTAAGGTGTTGGAGGTGTTGCTCCAATGAGGTACTATAAATGAGAATATCATAAAAAAATAATAAAAATAAATTTTCTAAGATGAGGTTGAAAAACTTGGTTCATAAGGGCTTGAAAAGTGGTGAGGGCATTGTAAGGCCAAATGGCATGACCCTAAACTCAAAATGTCTATGGTGAGTTTTAAAAGCAGTTTTGTGGACATCACTAGGGTGGATCAACACTTGGTGGTGACCAAACCTAAGATCAATTTTGGAGAAAATTTTGGCACACTGTAACTCATCTAGAAGTTCATCAATAAGGGACATGGGAAGTTTTTCTTTTATGGTGATTTCATTTAGCTTTCTATAATCAACACAAAATCTCCATGTTTGATCATTTCTCCTTACCAACAAAATAGGAGCTGCATATGGGCTGTGGAAGTGCTGAATGAAGCCTTCCTCTAGCATTTCTTTCACTAATTGTTCAACCACATTCTTATGCATATGTGGTATCCTGTAAGGAGCTTGAGAGGAGGGTGTGGCATCAAGTTTTAAGGGGATTTTATGGTCAAGTGACCTAGTAGGAGGGAGTGAGGTAGGAGTTTTGAAGATATTTTAGAAAGTATCCATAAAGATGAAATAGAAGGATGGATGGACTGATTTGTAGACATTGGAGTGATGGAAAAAAAATGGCCTAGGAAAAATTGAAAACGCTTCTTCCAAAACTTGGAGATTTTGGAAGGTTGGATGAGGCATAGTGAAGTAGAATCTATTGAACCTCGAAGAGTAATGGGCTGGCCTTGATATTGAAAAGAGAGTTGGAGTGATTGCAAATTAATGATGATATCCCCTAAAGGTTTAAGCCAATCCCCACCAAGGACCATGTCATATCCTCCAAGGGGAAGGACTCTAACTACCCCTTCAAATTGATGGTCCTGCATACTCCAAACAAGAGGTTGGCAAATGGCATTACTGACTATTTGAGGAGTTAATATGGTTGGCCATTGAGTTTCGTTGATGATCCTTGGGTCAATGAAAGAATGGGTGCTACCCGTATCAGTAAGGATGGAGATAGACTTCTTTTTTATCAATTCTTTTAGGAGTATAGTGTTAGAGGAGTGGCTACCATGTAGAGCATGGATGGACAGTTCCATATTGGACTGTTGCTCAGTGAACAAGTCTTCTGTAATGTCAGACACAGGGCAGGGTTCCTCCTGAATTTCATTTTCAGTATTCAACATATAGAGAAATTGCTTCTTACAAAGATGACCTGGTTTATAAATCTCATTGCAATTATAGCAAAGGCCTTGTTCCCTTTTGATCTTCATTTGCAAAGGAGACAAGTGTTTAATAGGGGAAGTAGATGAATTATGAGTGTTGGTGGAAGGAGGTGGTGGTTGATATGGTGTAATGGAATTGGGTTGTGAAGAATGTGATGAAGGGTTTTTGGGGTGTTTGGACCAAGGATTAAAATGATGAACTAATCCCAGGAGTGGAATAGGTGGATGTAGTAGAGCTGAAAGTTTCTTGCATACGTGCCAAAGAAAAAGCATGAGCCATTGAAGTTGTACAGTTAAAACAATGTTATAACGCCGATATAATTTCGATAGAACCGATATAATTTCGATAGAACGCTTAACGGGAGTGAGTCATTACGTTATGTCATTATCATATTATAGTATCACAATTCTGATATAACGGCGTTATATGACCGTTATTGAGATAACTTTTTTTTTTCAATAATGTTTTAATTTTTTATTTTAATACATAAAAAATACCCATTTCATTCTCGATCAAATCAGAACCCTAGACTCATTGGAAATGACCAGACCTCGTCGTTTGACAGAGAACGAGAGAAGAAAAAGGAAAGAAGACGAATAGTCGATCGCATTCTCTGTTGCGATCTCACTCACATATGAAAAAAAGATGTTTTTTATTAATGGTTTTTTTTTTAATTTAATGTTATGAACATGATTTACTTTTTTGCTCAATAATACATTAATATTTTGTGGGGATATTAAAAATATATTTAAAAACTATTCCATTATATACTGTTATATCCCGATATATCTCGTTATAACCTGTAACGCCCTTTGATCGTTATGAGTTCGTTATCCGTTTTAGTTGTATAGCACTGAAGAGGGTTTGAACATTTGAGCTGTATTTTTTATTTCTGGTTTCAAGCCACTTAAGAAACTCAAAATGAAGTATGGTTCAACCAAGGAAGGGTTATGAAGGATCATAAGGGACTTGAGTTCCTCAAACTTATCGTAGTACTCCTCAACTGAATGGGTTTGGGCTAGCTTATTAAAGGAATCGACGTAATTATCAGTACTGGGATCCTCAAATCGAAGGCAAATGTCATGAACTAATTCAGGCCACTGGACACAGGGCTTGCTAATTTGGTAGTCCAAGAACCATGTATCAGCTTTCAGATCTAAATGTATGGAAGCAATAGCGACTTTTGAATCATTCAATACATTATGCAAAACAAAGAATCAATCACACTTTTTGACCCATGATCTAGGGTTGGATCCATCAAAACGAGGGAAATAAAGCTTAGGAAAACGAAATAGATTACCTCCAAATTCACTGGGCGGGTGGGAGGGTGGTGGTATCCGGCTGGTAGTTGCTCCGGTGACCAACGAGTTGCTGGATTCTCCTTCCCCAGATCTCGCTCGATTGTTCTGAAACATCTGAATCAGTTGATCCATTTTCGCATCCAGCTTCTTTTCCTGGTTCTCACTGGTTTGTCAGATACTCCTCAACTCGGTTTTGATCATCTCAATTTGATTGGTTGTCTCGGATTGGTATTTCTTTGCTTCATGAAATTTTCAATTTCTCTAGATCAAGTTTCCATTTTAGGGTTAGGATCAATGCTCAGATACCAAATGTCACAAATAGACAAGGATTTGAACAAAGAACACAGTCAAACAGATAAAATGGAGAAAAACAAAAGAACTTTTCTCAATCAGAGTGATTGGAGCCTGAATTGCTTCTAATACTTGCTTAATTTCTACAGTAGGTTCTTCCCTCTTTTAAAGGGAAGGTCGTAACAGAATTTTGGAATCAACCGTTGGGAACACAACACGTGTCTCCAATCCATGAACCTAACTAACTCTTCAACTAATATTACAAGTCTACCCTTTTATTTGAATTTGAAATTTCAGTTATCTCGAGCAATCTTTTCATTTGTTGGCGCCCTTTTTTCTTCTATTTGTAATCGTGACATAGCCCGACCAACCTTATGGAACTTAAGCTTGTCTTATGCAGCAACTTTGAGTGATCTATATGATAGATTCTTGGTTAGGCGCATACACTGTAGAATTGTATCCTTAAGGTGTGATAGCTGTTACAAGATTGTGATCATGGTTAACCTTTACATTTTGAGACATAATATAGGTTTTTTTTTTAGTTAAAATAATTTTTTTTACTAAGCGAAGGTCCTAAGCATGGTTTTAAAGTGTGGAGGTGCTACCCGAGGTGTTTTAATGGACTGACACGCGAGTCGTAAGCCTTTCGCAAGTGAGTGAGGCGTTACCTCGAGGGAGACCTATTACCAAGTCACATGTATAAATATTATACACAAATAAAATGACTAGCAAAATACAATAGAGTGAAATATTTAATACATGATGATCGTATTTTACCTATTTATAGTTTGATTACGACATAACTTGGGGCTCTTCCAGCGTCTTTAATTAAGTATAACTTATATATGTCATGAATTTAGTACACTTCATATACCCATGGTATGTAAAGATAGGGCTTTCAATATCATATTCACGATTAGTAATATTACCAATGTGGCAACATGTCCACTTTTTCTTGCTTAGTCTGATTTTTTGTTTTGGTTTCTCAATTCAGTGCCTAACTTTTCCTATTAGGTTACAGAAATATATTTTGGTATTTTCTCAATGACATTTGCACAATGCCCGTACTATGGGTTTGAAGCTGTGATATGTGAAGGGTCTCGAGTTATTTTTCTTTGTGAAGGGAATTATATGTCAGTAATAAAAGATGTGCTACTGTGAGTTGTAATGTTCTGGAGTGCAATAAGAGGAACAAGGTGGAATCTGCAGAATTTTAGGGCTCAGTTTCGTGAAGGGGAAATCAAGGGTTGTGGCCTTGATTGTTGACATATATGGTCAGCGACAGGAGCATGGAGATGATGGGCAAGCATTAGGCCCTGTTTCGAGTAGCGACAGTGATTGACGAGTCTGATTCTTCAGAAGAGGAGTACGAAAATGAGGAAGTGGATGTTGAAAACAATCAGAATTTTATGGGAGTTAATGGGGCTGATGTTGGCCATGCTCAGGGTATATTTTATAGGATTAGATTTGTGTTTTTCTAATGAACTTACTACTGTTTTCCTGGAAGGCGAGGAGGTTTGTCAATAACATAGAAGGGCTATTTTGAAGTTGATGTTGTGGAGATGCAAACCAGTAATGTTTTTATGTGCAGCTATAAATTCAATAGTTGGAGCTGCCAAGCCGGTATGATCAGGTTTGTGGTCAAATAGGGTGTTGGGTGGAAGCTTATTCCATCAGTCAAGATAATCAGTTGATGTAGAGGACCATTTGGATGGCGCTTTCTCCTTATCTTGTGTAAGAGTAAAGGAGATGATTCCAAATGACTAGAGATTACCATATCAAACTCGTTATTGCAGGAACTCTGTGATGTTGGCGGTTTGGGGCACTATTTCGAGGGGATTTTATTGTATTTTGGATTTATTGCAGAAATGACAGGGATTGTTTTGCTGATAACAAATGAAGAAAATAATAATAGTATAACAAATTAAAAAATGAAAAAAACCAACAGAAGCATGTGCTTAGTAAGGAAGCAACAACACTTCAAAAAATTTAGTGTCCGACACCGTGTCGGATATGAGTTGAGAAAGTTTGACTGAGTCCGATAATGGTCAACGAGCAGGAAAGTTTAACTATGAGTCGGACACGGCCTTGATGCAGTTTGTGAAGTTTGGTTTTTAAATAGATGCAAATAACGAATGGGGGAGTGTTTATAAGTCGTTTATTATAACAACAAAACAGTGAACAACAGTATTTTTCCATCCAAAAATTTCATGGACAGCAAGAATAGAAATCCTGAATCAGTGTCTACAGAGGATTTAGAACTCTGGTCATATCCCAATCTACAAGATGCTTGAAACTCATTAATCCAATCCCATAATAAGCCTTGAACATCAAATGCCGAATTGGAACAATTACATCAAATGCTACTAATGAACTGAATATCATCTTGGTTATTGACAAAATAATCAACAGATAAATCCAACATGGGGGACAACTTCCCGTAAAACTAGGCTTACGTTGTTCACAATTTCCTCTAAAACTAGGCAAATGCCAATATATTTCATGGAAAACTAGGTTTATATATGAAGGATTCAAGACTTTTTGAGTATTGTTGCTTTTTATTTCAGTTGTGACTTTGGTAATGTTATTTACTTATTATATATAATGACTTTGTGATGTGCAAGATTTATGTGCCACTTTCGAGTTTTGAGTTATGACTTACGATCTTTGTGGATGTTTATGAATTATGAAATTTTAGTGAAAATGTTTTTTTCTTGAAAAAAAAAATTCTTGAAATATAATAAATAAAAAATTGAAATAAATAAAATTACTGAAATAAATAAAGGTTATTAAATACTCTCTCTTGGAATTTTCTTTGCAACATCAAGGCCACCTTACATAAGGCTCAAAACCCTTATTTATATTTTATAACATAAGTAAGCTTGCTTGACAAGCCTCCTAAATCCTAACCAAAGTAGCTTCTTAAGGATGCTAATCAAAACTGATGTAATTAGGATATTTAATAATATTAGCAATAGTAGTATTTTAGCAGTATTAGAAGTTATGCTTTTATAGGGTTTCTAATTAGGGTTCTAATATTTATTTCCTATTAAGTTTAGGGTTTGCTTTTTGTAAATAGGAGCGTAGGTTGTTCATCGTAGTTAATTGATTTTTGAAAAGAAGTTAATTTTGTTTATCAGTTTTAATTCGTTTATTGTCAATTTATTTTATTCAATTATTGCCTTGTTTTCAAATCCATTTATTTTACAAGTTCAATTCTCTCAGTTGGTATCAGAGCCGAACGATTCTCATTGTTTTGTTCGATTTGAAAAAAAAAAATTCAAAAGAAGATGAAAGAGATGAAAGAGTATATGGAAAACATTACCGAGATGAAGAAGGCAAAAACCAGGATGGAACGAATGCTTGTATAGTTGCCGCTGGCGCATTAGGGGACCACGACCATCACAACCGATTGCGGTGAACAAAACCCCTTGGTTTCAGTCGATCACAAAATTTCAGTTCCAGTTCAGATTGCACTACCGTCGACCCTCCAAAACTTTCCACCACCATCGTCGACACACACTTCCTCTTCCATAGTCCCCCAACCCCACTGTTCCATCCACTAGTACCTCTTCCTGTGATTAACAATCCAATTGACCCACCCACCCACTAGGTCAATCGACTTTTCATATTCATTCCCCATCAATTTCGGCCATCACTTCTCTCTTTTCTTGTCACTTCAGTCCATTGAAACCCCCAAACAGTCACTACCCTAAAATTTTCACAACGGTGCTTACTTCAATTTCTAACTCAGTCGCTGCCCTAAAATTTTTTAATTAAGTCTTGGATCTTTTGGTTATTTGCACCCCCAAAATTTTCGTGCATCACTACTCAACTTTCTTATGGTGATCAGGCTATTCACAGCCCCACGCATCCGTTTGTACCACCACTACCTATTGTTTCTGAAACAATTATTTACCACCACCAGACTGCTCACTTACCACTGCATGACAAATTTGTAGATCCGTTTTGGGACAATTTTGAAGATAATTTTCAGAAATTTTTGCACGCATACATTGACATTTTGAAATGGATATCCTTCGAGTCGGGGACATCTCTACAACTTTGTATTCTCACTTTGGCTTTATGTATTTGGGATCAGAGTAATTACAAAGGGTTAGAAATCACTTCTACTTGGACACTTCACATTTTATTGTTGCTTGTTGATTTCTTTTGCTTCAAGCTCGAGGACGAGCTTCTTCAACCCGAGGAGGTTGATGTAATTAGGATATTTAATAATAACAATAGTAGTATTTTAGCAATATTAGAAGTTCTACTTTTATAGGAGTTTTTGTTTGTTTCCTAGTAGGTTTAGGGTTTGCTTTTTATAAATAGGCGCATATGTTGTTCATTGTAGCTAGTTGATTGATGAAAAGAAGTTTATTCAGTTTACTAGCTTTAATCGTTTATTCGTTTATAGTCAACTTATTTTATTCAATTATTGTATTGTTTTCAATTTCGTTTGTTTTACAAGTTCATTCCTATCAAAAACCTTAAGGGCTACTAACCTAGGCCCATAGGCCATGGACTAAACGACCCACTTAAAAAAAAGTAAACTGTATCCTATTTCAAATTACATCATATTTACGTTAATTTTAATTATGTTTGTTTTATTATTTTTTTATGTTCATATAAAATTTACAAAGAATAAAAATAAATTAAGGTTTAACGTGCAACAATATTGGCAAGTTCTAGTTTAATGAAAATTGCCAAGTCGGCAAATCATTGTTGTGTCCGACACGACACTCATGTTCATTATTAGCAATTGCTATTTCTATCATCAAACCATCAATATTGTACTCACTTAACCACCTTCGCAGTGGTGCAGGTTTTTACACTCAAATAAATCATCTAATAATTTGGACTCAACATGGATCGAACCCCTATCTGTGATTCCGTAGCATCTGCCATCGAGTAAAAAAAGTCATTCTGTCATAGGATTGCAAGTCCACACTTAATAATCATCACTCGAACGACTGCCTAAGCATGAGAAACACAACATGGTACAGCACAATGGAAGATGGGTTTTGGGGAGATATGAATGCGATGGGTCAACAAGTTGACACCACAATGCATTTTTCAATGTGCATTAAAGGTTCTTAGTTGGGTTCTTTCAAAAGCTCAAGGGGTATTCAGGGTGATCTGATTTTTTTTTGTTTACTATTGTGGTTGAGGCGCTTAGCAAAGCTTTGGAGGCGGGATTATATGTGGGTTTCAAAGTTTTGTTTTAGGGCCAATAGTAGCATATCTTTAGTTAGTAGATCTAGGTATTTTGGGGCACGGAGTAAGACAAGGCGCTAAAAGCCGAGAGCTCCAAGACCCATGGCATAAAGTGGCGGAGCCATAATAATAATAATGAAAGATATTTTTTGGTTTGTGATTTTGTTATTCCCTTAAATCTAAAATCATAAGGTTTCGTATTTTCTAGTGTGCTTATTATAAAAACATAATTAACAAAATTTATTAGTCTCACCATTAATTTGCTTATTGATAGTGGGTTAAACTAGGTCATATTTTAAAAAAAAAAATTCTGATTTTTTTTTTTAACTTGTTCTTGATTGAAGATTAATTTGTTTAGAGTGTGATATACAACATTGTCGAAGAAGCTTACGATGCTTGGGGAGCTAAAGTGTTGGGGTGTGAGGTGCGTATTTTATCATGGGACTTCCTTTGGTGCTAAGAATAGGGGTAACACTTGTGGGATCCATTAGTGACAATTATTAGAAAAAGACTTCCTATTTGGAAAACCCAAGCTATTATAGAAAAGTGTTAGGTCCATACTCATTTGAAGCGCCCTTGCCAATATCTTAGTTTAAATACATGCCACTTTTTATATGCCTATTTAAGTTGCGAAAAGGATTAAGAAGATCGTTATAACTTTTTATGCTGGGGTGATGAGGAAGATAAAAGGATCAGTGGGTATGGAAAGATGTAAGGGAGAAGGGCTTCTCAAGCAGTTCATTTTGTTCTTCAAGCTATGGATGAATCACCTAATAATGCTTAATTTGATTCCCAACTAAGAGTGACAGAGTGGGCAGAGGGTGTCCTTTTTCTCTGATCGTCTGTGTCGAATAAGCTTCTTACGAAGTCAAAGTTGGTTATTTAAGATATGGAATTTGAGGTGGGAATAGTATGTGTAATTTGGAATAGGAGAGCTCAGAACACCTTCATTGTGGTTGGTTGCACTTCATCGGATGATTTGGTGTGAGTTGGGTTATGCCAAACTCTATGGAGGTGCTTCTAAGAAGCTAGAAAATTCTGACTCATCTTTCGATGAAAGGTAAGGCTTTATTTATGACTCCCTTTTGCAAAGTGTTGGGCAGTATGAAATGACAGTAGGATTTTTGTGAGAACGTGGCAGAGCTTGGTGTGGTGTGGTGATTATGGAGCTTTTTCATCATTCTACGGAGCTTGGTATCTCAATTTTCTTCTTTTAAAGGATTTTTTTTTAAACAATTTGTACGTTATTTGGGATGTATTAGTTATGGGACTTTAATCCCTTTTTAAGGTCCACATATTGTGTCAAAGGTAGAAGTTCTCAATAAAATTTATCTTTTTAAAAAAAAGGAAAAAGGAATAGTTTTTGTAAACTCATAATAAGAATTTGAACCTGTTAAGCTTGAATTGTTTTAACACCTCCCAACTCACGGTTTGTTGGGTTGACAAATATCTATTGAAATGGAAATGAACAATGCTTATGCATATTGAGTGAAATGATAACTTTCTTGGCATTCCCGTTATACTGAATTAATTTGTCTTCCATGTAGGGGTGGGCACGGGATGGGATGAATCTCATCCCTATCACAACCCGTTCGGGATCAAGACGGGATAAACCTCATCCCATCCCAAACGGCTTCGGGATGGGACGGGATGTGATGGGCATGTATTAAATAGTCCTCCAATGAAGAATAACAAAAAATTTCGTTTCACATTGCTCACACACAAATAATGCCTAATTTATGTATATATAACTTTTATTGTAACAATATTAAATATCATATAAAGTTTATGGTCAATGAACTTACAGTTTTTATGTTAAGCATTCTCTATGGATACAAGAATAATTGTCGTATAACCAATCTAAAATGTGAAAAAACATAAATTTTCATAGGTTCTATTTGATCTAAAATATTCAAACTAAAGTTTCTATCTAAACAAAGAGTACCAAATCAAGCAAGTTTTCAAACAATAGATCTTTTGATTTAATTTCAACACATCCTAAACTTTCCTTTAGAAGAGTAGTTTGATTAAAATTAATAATAATAAATATTAAATAAATAAGTTCGTGACGAGACGGGATGGGTGGGATTGAGAATCTCCATCCGATCCGATCCCATTCTAGATCGGATAGGACGGGATCGAGATGAGTTTGATCAATCCCAAAAGGACCTGAAAAATCAGGACGAGATGGGATAGGACCGGGACAGGATCGGGATCGTGGGATGGGATGCCCACCCCTACTTCCATGTGCCAAAAGCATGTCCAATGCGATAGAAATTAGGATTTTATTTTAATTAATTATATAGTTGGGTCAGGTGTAAGTGAGCCTAATAGATTGGGACTAAGGCTCCAAAAGGGATGGGTTTAGTTGTTTGCTTGATTAGCAAATTAGGTCTAATTATAAATAAGGCTCTAGTCCAACTATTATAATTGGTTTTGAGGGAATTCAAACTCCAATGGAGATTATTTAGGTTATCTTTTGTTTGTTGTCTTCTTTAATTGATGAATCAATTGTGGCACCAAGTCAGAAATGTGCTACAAAAATGATTAATTCTTTGACAAGCTTCTTTGATAAGGTTCACACTGCCGTAATGCAGTTACTTTTCATTTTGTTTGTTCTTCAAAAGCAGGCTAGAAATATTGTTTTCCTGTCTTCCTGTAAAATTTTTGATTTGTTTTTCATTGTAGTTTCTTTCGAGCAAAGCCATGAAATCAGGCAGGTTTATGTGCGTAGCACTGCTCGAATATATGAGATATACTATGCAACAGGCCCACAGGGTGATAATGAGTACCTGTGCACAGTACGTTGTGGTCTTGCTGCTAAAGAGGAGCTTCCTTCAGATGCAAGTAATTTTGAAGATCTTTGTGCACAGACAGGGGTTTTGACCAATCCAAATGAACTCCCAGAGGACAAAAGTAGGAATGGCATCATCAACGGAACTGATGAAGATGGTTGGGTAGAAGTGAAGGTCTCAGATTCTCCATTGCTGGACACTGGAACCTGCTCTCTGGCTAAAAGGATTGACACACACACTAGAATAGGCACCCAGGTATTTTGGCTTAGTTATCCTTTGATGTTTAAGGCTTCAAGCAAAGCAGCCGCACTTTTCCTACTCATATTTAATAGTTGTTATTTTGTTACTGACTTTTGGAAAATTTTAGAATTTCTATGAAGCCACAGCAGAAATTAATGATGCAAGTCCTTGCACCTCCCTTACTCTTCGATTGCTCTCTCTTCATACCAAGGAATGTGTTTTTGTAGAGGAGATCTATGTATATGGTGAGCCTGCTGAGTTAGAACCTAAGGCAGCTCCTGTAGATAGTTCAGCAGGAAGTTCTTTGATGGCCATGCTTGTTCCTGTTCTTCTGCAACTATCTAAAACTAGGAATACCACTAGACAAGAGAGGTCTGATATCAAGGAGGGGCTGAGACTTCAGGATGCTGAGTCAAAAGGAACTGGTTCATTAACCCATTGCACTGGGGCGACAGTGCCCAGTATGCCCAAACATAAAGATATCAATGTGCAGGATATGAAGAGGGGAAATGAAGAATTCACAAAGCCACAATCTGTTGAACAGGTTGCACGTAGAGGGTATGAACCTGATTTTGTTACTAAAGAAGGTGATTCATCGTATGGCCGCATGGAGAGAGTCTTGGACCAGCTGGTTTGTCGTGTGGGTAGAATAGAAGCATTATGTTTGAGGTTCGAGGAAAACATGCTGAAACCCCTTGGTAACATAGAAACAAGGCTGCAACGAGTGGAACAACAACTGGAAGTGCTTACTGAGAGAACCCAGTCTCCTAAGTTGAACCCAGAGACTTCTGCTACTGGATGTTCGCCTGACAAATCTGAAACCAACTCCCTTCACAGTGCTGGATATGAGGATGACCACTGCTGCATGGTATCTGAATTTCCCAGTAAAGACACAACATGCACAAGATCTGCACAGTTGCCCTGTGGTGAATCTCAATCATGTTATGATAATAACTCATGTGGCATGTTGGACTCGTCGAAAGATAACATCTCATTAAGTAAAGCATCTTCTGCTGCCTCCTCTCCCATTGATGATGCATTTGATTCTGTGGTTGTTCCTCATTCACTCCCATCTCTGATAGTTACAGCCCCTGAATTTTCAGATGACGAAGAGGATGGTATAGGTCATGGTAGTGGTTGTGAAGATGAATCCGATTCTGCTGAGGTTGTTTGCCCAATAGATAAACCGTCTTCCCTTGATAATGCATTAGCGTCTGCGCTTGCTGGTTTCTTGTCATCAACATCATTTCTATCTTCAAAAGTCGATCAAACTGTAACTGCTAAGGATGTCAAATCTTCAGATGGAAATGATATGGCTGATTCCCAATTGACTTCATCTTCTGCCAACGAACCGTGTGAAAGAGCTGCTGCTTCCACCATATGTTCTGGAGAACATGATGAAACAGATAATGCAAAAGATTTCGATTCATTCTCCGATTCTTTCAAGGACAAGGAAGTGCAGTTGACGGGACTGTGCATTGTTGGCCCTACCGAGGCAATTTCTGAAAATGTTATCAGAGAACACCCACTTCAGGAGCAAGAGATTAAAGATAATTGTGAAGAAAACAGTGTTAACCAAACCATCTCCCAGAACAAGCATGATAATAAAAGTAGCATGGAGAATGCTAATAGTGGATGTGATTTTGTAAGTCGACTTCAGGAGGAATGGGCTGAAGAAATAAACCCTGATTTAACACCAAATGGTTTTCTAGACACAGAAATATATGGAACTGATCCAACCAACGTAAGTATTTCAGGTATTAACAATGGAACATCCACCAATACCGAACCTTCTGCAGAAGAGACTTGTGATAAAAGTGTGGATGCCATTTTCATTAGAGACATTGTTGAAACTGACTTGAGCACTGTTACCGAGGTCCAACGTGTAGGGAGCAATGAAAATGGTGTGAAGGCTGTACTGAGTGATAGCGTTCTTTCTTCAGTGGATTTCGAACTTCCTATTTTAAATGTAAAATTTATGTCATGGAAGGATTCTAACATCACATATTCCCTTGAAACCCTTCTAACTGACATGCCAGATACTAAGATAGAAGAAGTTTCCTATATAGAGGAAGCTCATGACCGTTTTTTAGTTAATGACCAAAGTCAGCTGTTTGCTGAGCTTACAGCGTCAGATGTTGCTATACAAGATGACCTTATACCTACAAACGGTGATGCTACCAGTGAAGTTGTGCTTCCAGACATGGGAAGTGAACCAATTGAAGATCATTTCAGATGCAGTGATAATGAAATCCACGGCCTTATCTAATGATGCTAGTCATAAACTGAAAGCTGCACTGTCAGTGGTATATTATATAATATGAAGGCATGATGCTATTATTTGCATGCTCTTGTACAGTAAAAGATGATGTGTTATGTAAATATGGAGTATGATCCAACTGGAGCTCCGAAGTGTAGAAGGCTAGTTATTACAGTGTCGATGTGTTCATCTTCTAGATACTCTGATATAACCTACTCTGGTAGTACTTAACTATGATATTTACTGTTATGAACTTTCTATATGAATCTTGTTGATTTTGATATGGTAGTTTTATGCAGTACACAGCCTCTGGTGTGTTCAAAGTGGAGTCAGGCTAGGCAAACAGGTTTAGTAAACATGTTTAATAACCATGTTGACGTGGACATCCACGTCACTAACTACTACGAACAATTGCTGCAGAAAAAAGGGTTTGTAATAAGAGGCGAGAAAAGAGAGAGGAAAAACGAAGAAGGAAGAAGATAGAGAGTTTGGTGAAGGCTCATCTTAGCTCTAAAAACCCAAATCCTTCGTCTCTTCTCTAATACCATTTTTTCTTCTGTTTTTTTTGTTGTTTCTCTCTCTTTCTAATGGTGGATGTTAACTTGTGATTATGCGAAGAAGAACATCGATGAGATGGTGACTTCTTCACTGTCTACAGTGATCTTCTTCCATCTTCAACCTATTCATTTCATCATTTCATCTATCTCTGTCACTATGCATCATTAGTAAGGTCTTCAAGTGTTAAAGGTCAAATCTCTACCAAAGACCTTCTATTATGCTCTGATCCTGGTGGTTCTTGGATACTTTTTTCTCTTGTGATTGGTACTGGATCTAGCACTATTGTTCCACAAATGTGTTTTATTGGACTAGACTAAAATCTTGTCACCTCCCTCTTCATTAAGCGAACATTCCCTCGTTTTCGAAACTCCAAACGCGCTGGCATGAAGAAAAACTTCTAAGGTATCGTTAGATTTACTTCCCTTTTTTTAAGTAGATTGGATTTCTCAGTGAGGGTTTCGTTCATAACTTTCATTAAATTACCATCTACGTTAGCTACTATCTGATAAGTTCATGTTCATAATCTGTTTGAGAAAATGTCACAATGAAACCATGGAGGGATTATTGTTGTCTAAGTATGCGGTTGAAGAGTACATTGAGTCTTCTCTATGGGATGAAATGTAGTCAGTATGTAAATAGAGGACCCCATAATTTAAGTGTGATGTTCTATCACCATTTGGATGAACCCAATGAAGAGATTATCTCCTATGATTGGTACAAGGGGGTGTACTTAGAGCTCAATAAAATGAGACACTCGTTGAAAAACGTGGATTTGATTGACAGGAAAGTAGTCAATGTGGAAGATGTTCAGAAGTTGTGGACAAGCGTATTGAAGAGGGAATTCAGATGTTTAAATCACTTGCAAGGAACTTCCTCGGGGCGCCTTTAGTTCAACAAGCATTGAGGAAGAAGGCGGTGGACTCGTTGGGGAGCAATGTGGTTATTCCTAAAGCGTGCTTTGCTAAACCTCCACTCTCTTCATTTTGCCTATGAAGATACTGGGATAGAGTGGTTCTATATTCTTTTGATTTTGATGTTTTCGCGTGTCTGTCTTCATCCATTGTTTACCCAAAGGTTCATGTAACTAGTATGAAGCGTTTCAGCGATTGGTAAATTAAATGGCATGCGTGTCACTGATACAGTTGGGTGTCATAAGTCCTGATCCAGATACGACAGTTTTGGTGATTCATGCATGCTTTGATTGATATTTGTTATTATCTTAATCTTCTTTTCTTGTGATCAGATCAATCAGCAGAATACTTCGACTTTGTCATCGTCAATGAGGTAACACTCCACCCATTGAATTCAATTATACAAACTAATGCATGGTATGGTTAGATTTTGATTCCAATTTCTAAAATGCAGCCTAATGCTGAAACTGATGATGGTATTACTCCATTACTTTCATCGGTAGCTGCGGGTTCATTTCCATGCTTGGAGCTGTTGATTCAGGTAAGAGATTTTTTTTTTTTTAATTTTTATTGATTTGGCAGGAATATGGTGAAGAGATCAGTCTTTGAAATTATCAGCAAAAAATGCCTTAGTGGGTCAATGGTGTCTCATTAGAATGTCAGAGTATATACGAGTTGTGTGCATTCTGTGTACAAGTATATATGTGCAAATGCTGACTTCTGTGTTTTCTTCTGTGCAGGCAGGGGCTAACCCAAACGTTACTGCAGGTGGTGCAAGAATTCAGTTAAGACAGTAAGCAGTCTGTCAAGTTGTTGCTCTGTCAAGATGTTCATCTGTGATGCAATAGCTGTGATGCAAGTAGCATTCTGTCAAGTTGCTCTATATTTGTTAGCAATTAGTCTAGGTTGTTTTGAATGTTTGAGGAATCACACACTGTATAAATAGAACTTAGAAAATACAATTGAGGCATTGAGAATTCTGCACATGAGCATTCTGCTCTACAATTGGACAGACAAGCCTCTCGAAGTGCTTGAACATCTTGTATAAACTCCTACTTTTCTTCTATAAATTGTTCTTCATTCTCTGATCTTACTTTCAGTCTGTTTGTGAATTTTGCAATACATACCAGAGCGTTGATGGAATAATTGAACATATGCAATCTAAAGCAGGAATAGAACAGGTATTCAATCCGTTATTTTAAGCTTTGAGATGATTGAAAATGCATGACAATTTACTATCTCCATGAGCAGATGGTACACAAGCCCATCGCTCCATTCTTCACATCTGTCTACAATTTAAAAACCAAAACTATAATAAGAAAAAAAGTAAAACAATCAAGAAATCGAAGGGAATAAAAATAAGGTACCTTATGTATTAATCGAGTTTATTCTCCCAACCCAAAATCCATGTTATTGGATAAACATGTTGTATTTGGTGTCTACAAAAAAAAATGACGTATACAAAATAATTTACTACACATTTGCCTATGAAATGCAAACCTGAGTAAGAAGAGAAAAAAAATGGATCTTCCCCACGCAAATCATGTTCGACATTCATTGAATTTGGATCAAGTCTCATAGAATCATAATGATCATTACCCTCCATCAGATCAACCTGAGTTTGAAAATATTTGAGACTATCTAACATTATCATAACTTAACATTCGAAAATTAACAAACCTGCGTATTGAGATCGACTGGTCCATGTGACATGTGTTGTGAAGTAGTATATCTTACTTGTGAAGCCTAAAAATAAAAAAGTTAGACTGTCTAACTGAAATATGGTAAATTATTTTTCAAAAATACTATTTATTTTACCTTTTCAGGTCCATGTTGAATTTTTCTTCTTCGTGGTTTCGCTATTTTCCCTTTATCAACTTGTTCAACCTTGGATTCAAACCTCTTTTCATGTCGTCGACCTTTACGAGAAAGCACTATAGGGTCCTGAATTTTATCGCTTTCTTTACCATTGGGCACTACGGTTGCCATTCCAAGAGGAAAAGAATCACATAGCTTCATATTCTTCACTTTTTGAATCATTGAATGAATCCAACATTCTACCTCTGTTGTAATAACTGGATGATCAATCGCCAAATCAGCAAGTTCATGAAACTCATTACACATTCGATCATAACGTTCATTTTCAGGGTTTACAGTCCAATCGGAGTAGACAATGTTCACCTTTTTATGACACCTCTTCACATCCTTTCTCCACCTTCGAAGAATATATTTCTCAGACAACTTTAATTGTTCTTCTTGAATCAACATTGTCAAGGCATGTCTGCATAAGATTCCCCTAAATTCAAATAATTGGCAGTTACACTTGATGTCAACATCAATAACATTTTCAAATAAAACACTGAAAGTGGCTCGACGATGGAATTTTCCTCCTACGTACATGTCCTCTGCAACAACATAAAAAGGACGATCATATGCATCTGTCCAACTAGTAATCAAGCATGAAATCTTTCCTTTAATCTCTTCTTGAAATTCCTTGAACTTTGATGTAGTGTAAGCAACCTGAAACTGTATCTCCAATGGATAATTAGTAATGCATGGAATTTGTCGGTCAAAAGAATTGAAATCTGCTTCTTTTTATTTTACTGTTCAACAAATTGTTTCAGGGTAGTCTTTGAGTTCACATAACCATCAAAAAAAGCATTCATGCTTTCACTTCTTTGAGTTGACGACATTCCCGGCCAAAAAGTATCCTTCAAAAATGTTGGTACCCAATGCCTCTTTTCATTGTACAACTCATTCAACCAATCATTATTACCTAGCATAAAATTTTCAATGAGATATGACCAATGTTCTTCAAAGTCCTTATGAGTCAAAGAATCATAAACTGCTATTTGTAAGGCATGTTTGTTATCCTCATATTTATTATAGCTACTTAACTTTTCAGGCAACTTCTTCATAATGTGCCATATGCACCACCTATGGCGTGTGTTAAGAAACACAAGTTCAATTGCTTTGTCTTGGTCGGTGATTATCGCTGTGGGGGCACTTTCATTCATACAAACCAACCAAGATTTGAAAAGCTAAACGAATGTCTCAATAGTTTCAGTTGAGATCAATCCACAACCAAAAAGTATTGATTGACCATGATGATTAACACCAACAAAATGGGCAAATGGCATGTCATACTTATTTGTCAAATACGTAGTATCAAAGGTAATGACATCACCAAACTCTTTATAAGCCGCTCTACTCCATGCATCTGCCCAAAATACATTTTTCAATCTCCCTTCATCATCCAAATCAATATCATAAAAGAAATTTGCATTGTTCGCTTGCATTTTTTGGAAATAGCGTTGAAGTGCCATAGCATCCCCATCACCTAATCTTAACCGCCTCAGTTTCTCGAGATGATTATGCACATCTTTCTGTGTAAACGGGACATTATCATGGCCACCAGCTTCAGGCATAAATGAATTATAGCTTTTATATGGTCGAATGCATGCCTTATCATTATTTTCGGCTCTTCTCTTGGCGCTCTTTGTTATAATACGATTTTTCTTGTAAAACTTTGATTTCGCTGGACTGCTTAATTCATGATTGTGATCAATTATGGCCTTCGTTATCTGCACCTTATCGGGGCCAATAATAGCTCTAACCATAGCCTTACATCCACTTTTGGTAGTAGGTCGTAGCTTCAAAATTTTATTTGAACGACTTTTATATGTTCCTTCACGAGAACATGAGAGAATCAAAAACCTAACTTCCCCTTCTTCATTCCTTTCTTGCGACCTTACTTTTTGTGAAAACCCCTTCTTATTCGCATACGTTTGGTAATAGTCTTTATACGCAATAACATTAACAAACTCCATTCCTGCATACGGCTCACATATCTCTTCTACCTCTTTTTTAGCCTCACTAATTATGTCTACACATTTTTCATTTTCATCACAATCAACTTCTTCATTCACCACATAATCAATATTGATGGAATTTGTCTCCATATCTGTGATACACAAAAAACCAATATTGATATCCTTAAAACTGAGAATCAATATATTACCATGATCAAAACTGAGAAACTGTTCTCCGCTTGCATCCAAGACAGTATCTACAGTTAGGGACATCATGTTTAGGATCTGTAGCAAAGTCATGATGCATTTTCTATTGTAGCAAGAAAATATCCTTAAAAATAACTCTTGTAGTTTAAATTAGCACAGGAAAAGCCAAAAATAAGGATAAGGAGAAAAACTTCAAGCCACAAAAATGCATTCTCATAAGCAGAGTAACTGTCAACCTCATCTCAGTGAATACTAAAACACTAAATTGACATTTCAAGCACACAAGTTCTAGATAACTCTTAGGGGTTTACATGGGTATGAGATAGTTTTTGTCCTTATTGCCGTGACGTGACACAAGAAGAAAAACCAACTTGGACAACCCGAAGATCCGTCACAGAAAACTTTATGCATTCCCCAGCCCAACTCCCATTTCCTGACCTTGGATGCAGGGTAACACTGACTTCCTATACTTGTACCTTGAATGAATACATAGAGATTATGACTTACACCATTTGAAGACTTATGTTTACTTTCCCTCTACCTACTGGGCAAATGATGAGTGATGCTCTCCATATCAAAAAGGTATGATCATATCATGATGCTTGACACACAAATATTAGTGATGATTGTAAGTATATATGACTTATGAATGATTCTGGGGATGGTAGAGACATGAAATAGGTGCAAGCTTTGTATACCTTACATTAAAGATGTACAAAATAATTCCATGTTGGGGAGGTTGATATTGATTCTCTTGAAGCTCTTGTAGATGAGAATATTGTTGCAATGATTATCATAAATCCTGGAAATCCATGTGGGAATGTATTTACATACGAACATTTGAAGAAGGTTGCTGAGACTGCTAAAAGGCTTGGAGTCCTTGTAATTGCAGATGAAGTTTACGATCACCTCACGTTTGGTAGTAACCCATTTGTGCCAATGGGTACTTTTGCATCTATAGTTCCTGTCCTTGCTCTTGGGTCTATGTCAAAGAGATGGATAGTGCCTGGTTGGCGCATGGGTTGGCTTGTGATTAATGATCCTAATGGTATCTTAAAGGAAACAAAGATTGTTGAATGCATCATGGGATTTCTCAGTATCTCCTCTGATCGTGCAACATTTATTCAGGGAGTTGTTCCTCATATCCTTGAGAAAACAAAGGGTGACCTCTTCAATAAGATTGTTGGTTTGTTGAAAGAAACTGCAGACATTTGCTATAATGAAGTGAAGGAGATCAAATGCATAACTTGTCCAAACAAACCAGAAGGTTCCATGTTTGTAATGGTTAAGTTTGATGCATCTCTTTTGGAGGATATTAATGATGATATGGATTTCTGCATCAAGCTGGCAAAAGAGGAATCTGTAATTGTTTTACCAGGAGTTGCGGTGGGGCTGAAAGGTTGGCTGCGTGTTACTTTTGCAGTTGAGCCCACTTCACTTAAAGATGGTCTAAGGAGAATTAAGCAATTCTGCCAGAGGCACACGAAGAAGCAGTAATAAAATTACCAATTGTCCATGTCGATTAGACTGTGATCTCAACTACGCGTTGGATCGCTTGTGGTTACACGTCAATAATCATCATAAGCGTCACCTCCATGTTAATGATGTTAACGTGCATTAAGATCACATGTAATATCTACCCAATAACATTGATGGTTTATGTAAAGCATTCAGTGGAAGCTACTTCTATAAGGACGCAGGTATTCTTTCAAAAAAAAAAAAAAATTCCATGTTCCCTTTTTACCCAAATCTTCATTTCATCATGTTTTTGTATAAGTTGCGGAATATTTGCAGAATTTAAAGCAAGTATTGGTTTCATACTTGAACTAGGACAAGGTTGGATGCAACTATTAACTCTTTGATGTTAGTTGACGAGTTCTCAATTTAGCTTAGTCATATTTTGGAGTGGTGGGGTACTCTCGGTACTGGTGTATCTAGTTCTCTTCAAGTACTTGTGAGTATTCTCAAAGCAGTCCTATTGACTGCCTTTTGTTGAAGGCATGTGTAGGGTATTCTCAATCTTGTTGCCTCTTCATTACAAACACATTTTCTTCCTCTCTAGGGCTTCTAGCAATATTATCTACAACATTACCAATTTCAGAGGCCCGCAAACTCAAAATAACATCTAGCTAGGCTTTGGTATATAAGAAAAAAAATCATAACTTGAGATAAGAAATATTGTACAAACTTTACCAAGCAAGAATCCAATGGCCCCAATGAGGAAACAAAAAGAGAAAAAACTCGAAATAAGAACCCAAACAGAGAACCACAGATTGATACAAAGGCAAATAGCATACAAAAAAGCTACAAATCACAAGAATAGATGAAGGAATAAAGGAGAGTTTGACCTAAAATCGCAGTCTCTAAGAAAAATACAGATGAGCCTCCTTACTAACGCAGTCTCCTTCCTCCAGCCTCCTTGCTAACATAGTCTCTTTGAATAATATAGATTTCTCTTCTTGCAACGTAGCCTCCTTCCTAACGTAGTCTTTGAGAAGAATACAAAGTCTGATCACACTTTGTCAATTATTGGGTTTAAGTAGTATGGTTAAAGAGACCTGAAAATTTAATAGTGTTTTCCAATTTCGTTTTTGTTAAAATGCTGAGGTAGATATACACCTCAACATGGCTACGAAACATGTTTATAAAACATGGTTTCCTAGCATTATTGTTCCATTAAATAGGGGAACTAGATTCTTTAAGGGACGCAAGGAGGGTGTGATTCCCACATACATGGGACTCTAGTGTCATCTATAACCTCATCTTCTCTCTTCCTTTCTTATCTTCTACCATCCAATCCTCCATCATTCCCCTTCATTTCCATGGAGTGAGATTCCATCAACCAAGCACTCCCTAAGAGTCACGATATATCATGATATATACATTCCAGTGCTACATCACAATGCTTTCAACCACGGTTATATGCCACTGCTACTTAGATTAAAGTTTTTAGTATCAGCTCCATTATGATTTTTGCACTGCATCCATGTGGCTAACTTGTAGAAAGAGATAGTTGATATGAAACTATATTACAACAACTAGAGTATCTGCTTAGGTCTTAATTGTCCGGATCCCTAGCTTGCCAGCCTTTTTTTTTACTTCTAGCAAATTATCTGTAGCGCCATTGTTCCCCTACTAGCTAATTGCCTTGTGATTGAAGATTGTCTTCGTCATCAGGCGGTGTTGAATGTGACAAGTGAAAGATTTTAGTAAGTGTATATAATAAGTTTATTTCATCAATCAGTTTAACAGTGAAGAAGAGTTAGTTAACAATACCCCATTTATTTATTACATGGAAGAGTCTGGAATCTTTGAATTAAAAACTGAGGGGAAGGGCCAAACATGTTCATGTAGGCCTAGACAACCAGTCATACCTAATGCTTCTTTTAAGTATCAAACAACAACAATAAATCAATCAATCTACATTGGTTCTATGGTATTTTGTGTGTTTATTGTATTGAAAAGGCATAATAATAATGAGAAACTCTAGAACCCTAGATTATAGAAGAAAAGAAAGGAACTTTACTGATTGTTGTCAGAAACGTTTGGTGCAATAGTTGGACGAGATTCTTCGGGTTTATCATCCGTGTGAGTTCTTTCTTCTTGTTTTCTTAGTTGGTATTTAACTTGTTCATCTTCTCCTTCGTCCTCTGGACTAGAAGCGTAATCCACCAACGACATCTATCTCTCTCTCCGTGAAAAGCAAGCACGCATGCTAAGCATGGGATGAAGCACCGAGTCCTACGGGTGGGCATCCCATCTCGCGATACCGAACCCGTTCCGGTCCTGTCGCATCTCATCCCATTTTTCGAGTTTTTTGGGGATTTATCAATTAGGGATGGCAACCATCCCCGCCCTGCTGGAGATCATGGATATTCAAATCCGCCCCGAATATCCGTTTACCATAATTTGTAAAAACCATCCCCGAACCGGACGGATTGGTGGATATCCGCCCCGCCCCAAATACTCGGAAAAAAAAAAAAAAAAAACAGACTTCTCAACTATCATTTTCATAATTTCATTCTCAAATATCGAACAAAAAACCTATCGAACAAATCATTTCTCAAAAACTATCATTTCTCAACTACCAGATTTCTCAACAAATTACAAAGATTTCTTACAAAAAAACCATACAAAAAATTACAAAAAAAAAAAAAATTCGATCTCTGATATATTACAAAAAATAAAAAATAAAAAACGATCTGATATCTGAGATCAGATAGATCAGTTCTGAGATCTGATCGAAGATCAAATTTGATCAGATCTAGGATCTAGGATCTAAGATCTGGATCTAGGATCTAAGATCTAAGATCTGGATCTAAGATCAGATCTTATTGCTAAGATCAGAGAAGGAGAAGGAGAGAAGGAGGGGCGACGAGTGACGACGACGCCTTCGCTGTGCGGCTGTGAGAGAGAAGAGGCGGCCGAGCTTGAGCTTCGCCTTCGCTGTGAGAGAGATCAGAGAAGAAGAGGCGGACGAGCTTCGCCTTTGCTGTGAGAGAGAAGAAGAGGCGGACGGCCTCCGCCTTCGCTGTGAGCCTGTGAGAGAGAAGAAGGGACAGTGAGAGAGAAGAGGTGGACGACAAGTCGACGACGACCCTTCCCTTCGGCCTCCGCCTTGGCTTCGCTGTGTTCTCAGATCTCTGTGTGTGAGAGGCAGAGAGGGAGGGAGACGCCTTCGCTCGAAGGACCTCGGCCCGTGTTCTCTGTGTGTGAGAGGCAGAGAGCCAAGAGGGAGAGGCAGGTGTGAGGGAGGGAATGAGGGAGAGGGAGGAGGAATCAAGGGTTTAATCCCTCTATATAGGGGGAGGGTATTGTTGTAATGTTACCTAATAAACGGATATCCGCGGGGCGGATATGGCCAAATCCGTATCCGCCCTGAATAGTGAACGGATATTTTTTGGATACCCGAAACCATCCGAAAACTCATTCAGCCATATCCAAAACCGCCCCAAACGGATTGGGTGGGGCGGATATCCGTGAAAATCCGCCCCACTGCCAGCCCTATTATCAATCCCATCTATCTCATCTCGATCTAGAGTTAAGTGGGATTAAGATGAAGATTTTCAATCCCATCCCATCTCGAACTTCCAAACTTCAGGCATTTATTGATTTTTGTCAAGTAATTTCACCAATTGGTGACCATATCTAGGAGCAAATACAACTCCCAATAAAAATATTTCACAAATTATTTTTTGATTGATCAAATAGACACAAAAGACATTAGAAGATTAGACTATTATTTTCTTAAGATTTGAGTTGCTTGTTTTAAAAATATGCACCCAAAAAATAATGAAATTAAGATTCCATTAACTTGAGAAGTTTGCAAAAAGCATGCTATATAGAACACCAAAAGAAACAGAGAAGATATAATAAGGTCCATGACAAAAATTCATGTTAAGAGGAAATTTCACCTTCCATGAATTCGTCATGTTAGACACCATTCTATTCTGCATTTCAATCACAAATAGGAACAATCAACAATTGACTAGAAGTAGAACTTAATATATCTATTATATGATTCAATGCATGCTAGATGTCAATGCCCATGTACGTGTCTATAGAAAATAATATTAGTTTGAGCTTCATACAAACATCTATATAGGGTACTAGATAATGAATATATCTCTCCATGGAATCTGGACGTAATCTACTTGGTAAACAGAATGTCTGAAAATATATGAAAAGTTGTCTACCTCTTACCACACAAACATTTATTTTTCAAAATTCTTAGTATGAATGTCAAAGATAAAAATAAAAAAATAATAAAAAACATGTGGGTTTTGTCATCATCATTCTATTGCATCCAACTTAAAATGTGTATAATATGCGAATCGAATTCCACTGATTAAGTCTAACCCAACTGAACCTTCCTTTCAAACTGCATTTTACTATCAAAATTCTATATCAGAAGGAACGTGTTGATTCTGTTCCGTCCCGAATCCGTTTGGGATGGGATGAGGTCGGGATGAAGTCTATATCGTCTTCGAAATCGGATGGGATAGGGATGAGGTCCATCCAGTGCCCACCCCTAACGCCGAGGTCTCTTATTGGGAAACAAGAACAATAATAACCTGATACAGAATTGTACCATTTTAAAGTGGAATCAACAATTTCGGTTCTTATTTTATTGAGCAATATAAAAAATAAACCGAAACTCAAAGCCCCTATACACACCCTAAACCCAGACACCCCATCTTATCTATAACTGCAATTCAACAGGTGCCTGGTTGTATGTTTGTGACATTTGAAATCTCGAAATTGCCCTAGAAATTCCTTCATCAATTAACTTGCCCCTCTTCATTCAACAAATTCCAACATCGCCCCTCCCACCCTCCCCATTAGCTAAATTACGACAATGTCACTCCCTCAACAACTTATTACACTGCCCCTACCCATTCCCAAAATTCCGAACTTACTCTTCCCAATTCACCAAAATTTCGAAAACGCGCTCCCATCGCCCCAATTTGCTCAATTACGAAAATGCCCCTCCCTCGACAAATTACGCTACTGCCCTTACACATTAGCAAAATTCAAACTTATCCCATTCACCAAATCTCAAAAATGCCATTCCATCCCTCCAAATTCTCCAAATTACGAAAATGCCAATCCCTTGACAAATTACGTATCACCCCTGCCCATTCGCAAAATTTCAAAATTTCCCCTCCCCCATTCAACAAATCTCGAAAATGCCTTTTTCATCCTCCATTCACCAAATTACTAAATGCCCCTCCTCAAGACTTTTGTTTTTCAAGAATGCCTTTTTTTTTTCTTATAAGATCACGTCAATCTAATCTTCCATATAGGCAAAACATTCTGTCCCACAATCATATAAATTAGACCTAATGAAGACAAAAATCCAACAATGATGTATTTGGAGAGTGACAAATGCATGACCAAAGGACCAGTGTGTCGAACACAAGTACATGCTAGGTGGAAATTGTATGCCCATGTTACACTAGTGCCATGATAATAGAGAAGAAGCGGAAAAGTGAGTGGATCGAAGATGCAGGAGGTCGTAGTTGTAGCGAGGAAAGTCTCAAGTTCCATCTTCTTCAACCAATCAATCATCATAATACTAGTTTCAATAAGCAGCACCGACCGTAAGCACCAACTAAATCAACCATTTTTTGTTAAATGTTAATGAATTTGCTTAATCCCCAAATAATTACCGTCAAATCAAGTATTGCTCTTTTTCATGTCTTTTAAGCAGCAATTTTTGAAATTCGACGGAGTTACTTACAGGTGATAGAAATGACGATGATGGAAGTCGAAGAGGCGGAATTTGTATTTGTTGGCGGAAGTAGTACTAGTTACAAGATGGTCCCTTGGATAAATTGGGACGAGTGGAGCTTTGTTGCAGATTCTTTCTTTTCTTCTTCTCCTCAATCCATTGTTGTCGCTCTCTCAAGAGTAACACACCAACTCCCTCTCTCTCTCTCTCTAAAACTCCCCTTTGATATTTGATTCAAATCTCTTGAACAATTCCATTTATCATTTACCAACAAATTATTATTATTATTATTATTATTTTCAAATATCACATTTTTATGTTGTGTCGTCCTGTATCCTCTTTTTTGTACATCCCCAATTCTTAAACCTATTCGCAATTTTCAGATCAATGGCATGCGATCATCTTCTTCTGTTTGCAATTACTCGCAATTCTTACACCTATTCGCAATTCTTTTTTGTATCCTCTCGATTGTCTCTGTCGGTTCAATGAATTGACTCAATTTAATTCTTATTTCAATCAATCATGACACAATCTAGAAAAGAAGAAGTGTTATACTTATATTTTAAACCCAAGTAACTAAAAAACAAAATTACTGTGATGTTGATAACTCTCTCGATTGCTTGTGGTTTGTTCGATTGATTGAATGGCTTGGTCTATTGGACTGATGATGAGTAGGGATTGGGGCAATTGGTTCTGTAACCCTATACAAGAAAGTTGTTGAAAGAAGTGGAGATTGGACTCAATTTGGTTGATCACTTTAGGAGCTTAATTGGATTTGGATGATTGAGATTGTGGAATTTTGGAGCTTGACTGAATTTGGACAATTGAGATTGTGGAATTTTCGGACGGACGGAGAAAAGGTAGGGGTACCTAGGGAACGATTGAGCTCCCTTCGGTAAGCTCAGTATAGTGGTTAGGGCTGTATGGGTTTTTCCCCCACGTCCTAGGTTCGAGATCCGCCGGCGGCATGGTTACTTTCTTATGGTGTTGACCTGTAGGTCTCACCTTGTTGATAGGTTATGGGATCCTATAAAAACCCAACTCGCTTTCCAAAAAAAAAAAGCTCAGTCTAGAAAATTGTAAAATGTGCATTACCTCCATCGGTTCATCATTGCTTAAGTCGATTAACTAAACCAACTAAGTAATTGGGTCTTTGTAAAATCAACATATTGAACACAAACTATAATTGATCAATTGTATCAACCAATCAATTTGGTCTCTGTAGAATGATCGTATATAACTCAATTAGAGACACTTTAAAAAAAATTCCGAAAAACCCTTGAAAAATAATCGATCGGATTGATTGGGTTGAACTAAGAAATGGCCATTACCTTCGTGATTTTTCAATTAGTTGAACAATTGTACGAACCAATTAGTTGGGTTATTGTAAAATCAAACTATTGAACACAAACTATAATTGATCAATTGAACCAACCAAACACTCGAGTCTGTGTAGAATCAATGTAAATTACTCAATTAGAGATACTATCAACAAGTTAAACTGAACCAACCAAGCTATTGGATCTATGTAAAATCAAAATATATAACTCAATTAGAGATACTTTCAATAAAAAAGTAACCAAATAAACACTGGAAAAGTTATCATTCGGATTGATTGGGTTGAACTGTGATATATATGCTCATTACCTTTGTTATTGTTTAATTAGTCGAACAAATGTACAAACCAATCATTGGGTTTATGTAAAATCAGATGGGTCTATGTGATATATATCTGATACCAATTTCTTCCTCCTCCAGGCCTTCTCCTGCTTCAACAACCAAAGCCCAATATGCTATGAAACCTTCTGTTTCACAGCCAAAAACCCCTTTTTCTTATGCTTTGTCACTTACAAACCCTTATCAGCCCTTGTCACAAGTCAAAGAAGCCAATTCTGCAATGACAATCTTCCCTAAACCACAAATTCCTCCTCCAAATCCTTACCTTACAAAAGCTTGTTTGGATCCAATCACATTGATCGAGCCATGCTTCTATTCTCTTACTAAAGATACTCATTCAATTGCGAAGAATCTCTTCAATACAAATGCTCTTTTTGAGGAATCTGATATCCTCAAAACCCAAGAATTCTATGAGTTCATACTGGTTGACACTGACTCAATATTGATTACTCATCACAAAGATCCTTCTCATCCTAAGAAGATTTCCCATTCCAAATGCCAAATTCTTAAGGTTTTGTCTGAAGCTGATTGGAAACAACATCCTCGTTTCCATAAGAAGTTTTCAGGCAATTATCTTCTTGCATCTTACAATTATCTGGATTACAAACAAGTTTGGTCCAGAGTTTTCTTTGTTTTTTCTCAAAACTGTTCTCATTCATGGTTCTTTCTTTTCTGCAAAAAATTTATTCAAAAATGTGTTCCTCTTTGATTCCAACATTCCTGGTGGAATCATTTTGGTCATCTTCAAGATATCTTGCCTCCTGCAGTCAATGAAGGATGGCAAGTTTTCAAATCCAAATTCAACCCGCCAATTCCAGTACCCCAACAGGTACTACCATTTTGATTTTTTGTTAAGTTCAATCTTTATTGGATCTGCTGCTGGGACTACACTGTCACAGCTCTTACAGCTCCAAACCAATCGGCTCAACCTCCTCTTTGGTTCTGCCGCCGATTGAAATTCAAATTGTGGTCTTCATTCGATCATTCTCATGTTACAAAAAAAGTTGTTACCAAGTTTTTTCAGGGAAACATCAATCTCCTGAATAGCCCTTGGTAAATCCCTTTCAAGTTCCTTCTTAAGCAAAACTTCTTCGCCAGTTCATCAAGAAGCAACTTCAAGGAAAACCTACAAAGACTCAACTGATGGAAACCATGTCAAAAATCTATGCTGAAGACTCAGATGAAGACGAAGCTCCAACAATTCCTCTCAATGAAGATGATTGTTTTGGCATCTTTTCGCCACATTCATGAATTTGTCCCTACAAGCATTATTGTGTTTAGAGTCATCATGATTCTTGCCACAATAATTTCAAAAGCATTTGCCACCTCCACTATAAGACAAAAGACTTTCGGCCAACCGACAGCTACTACAATAGTCGTTCCACCAACTACAAGCTACAAATGACTCCTCACCAACAAAGGACAAAGGGGGTCCCCATCTTCATTATTACAAAGGACAAGATGTCCAACTCATCCACCCACTCTCCACTAGCAAGGAGAAGCTTATCTTCTCAATTATTGTAAATTTCCTAAAGGCTATAAAAGCCTGTTTGTATCTTTAGTGTTAGGCATCCGAGTTTTTCCCCCTTTTCTTTCAAATGTAATCTTCTTGGTTCTCATCTCTGTAACTCTCCTGTAAGTCTTTCCTCTATGTTTCTATTTTCATTAATATAAGCATGCATTGTTTATCTTCTTTCTCTTTTCTTAAAAACTTTTTAAGATCTAACCTTGTAGAACTTCTCGTTATACTAGATTAAATCATAGTATCGGCACCATTATCTGGTTTAGATAATAAAAATGTTTTAAAACTGTTTTAAATTTATAATATCTGTTTTATCTTTGGTTGTTGGAGCGGGGCTTTGATTTTTGTCTTTGATTTCATTAGGGAATTTATCAGCAAATTCAATTGCTCTAGAAATAAGAGTGATCATCCCATAATGAATTTTGTGACCTAAAAATCTGACATCTGTTTGAAAAAGGTCATTTTCTTTGATAGTTTTGTAAAATTGATACAAGTGTTTCCAATGGTCATCTAAGGAGGAAGAGAAAATCAGTATATCATCGATATACACAATTGAAAATTGGGAAAAATGAGTGAAAATATCATTCATGAAATTATGAAATTCACTAGGTGCATTTTTTAGGCCAAAAGGCATAACATTCCATTCATAATGACCGAATGGAACATTGAACGTTGTCTTGTACCTATCATGAGGATGGATCTGGATTTGCCAAAATCCAGACTTGAGATCGAACTTAGAGAAAACACGTGCTGAATGTAATCTCTTAATAAGATCTCGCCTATTAGGTATAGGATACCTAATCCATTGTAAGACCTTGTACAAAGGTTTGTAATTGATAACAAGGCGAGGAGATCTACGTTCTAATTCAGCAGCTTTTCTGACATAGAAGGCTGCACAGCTCCAAGGAGATTTGGAAGGACGAATCAGTTGATTAGAAAACAAACCTTTGATTTCTTCTTTGCAAAATTCCATTAATTCATAGTTTGTAACACCCCTACTTTTTCAATGACAATTAAAATTTATGCAACTAAAATAAAATTCAATTGAAATTTTTGTTTTAAAATCTTTTTTCGTTTGACAAGTTATATTTTTCGAAATTCACATAACTTTATTTTCTACCGAATCTCGGGACGAGATTCTTTTGAGTTGTATATATTGTAATACCCGCCTAATTAAATAAATATAAAAATTTCTTATTTATTAATTGTGGCATATGTTGTAATCTCAATTATTGGGAAAAAGATTTGTTTTGTTTGTCATTGCTAAATAGAATAAGGTGTGTGTGTGTTTAGCCAAAATTTGAAAACCCAAAAAAATAAGACATTTGCCTTAAGTAAACTAATTAGTCACAGTCTAAAAGAAAAGGTGCACATATACTTTAGTTAAACCCTAATCTTGATGGGTTTTATTCAATTTTCTTGGGCTTGAGTTTGGGCTTTCATGAAAGTAATGGTTAGGGTATTGGTTAGAGGGAAATAAAGGTTAAAAGAATAAGAGATGAGTGATGGTTGTGTTTAGCCAAATAAACCCTAATTAAAAACTCATTTAAGCCCTAGCCTCCTTTTTTCTCTCTGGATACACACAGAAGAAAAGAAAAACTTACGTTGAAAAAGGTGGGAGGTGCTGAAGGAAGAAATTTGCTAAAATCTTGGGATTCTTGCAAAATGAGGTGAGTAAAACTCTATCCCTAGACATTTTGATTTCATTTACATCTTTAATGGATGAAAAAAAATCGATTTGACATTGTTGGTTTGATTTATATCTTTAATGAAAAATCGATTTGAAATCTTGGTTTGATTTAAACCTTAAATGAAAAAAAAAAAAACGAATTGACATTACTGTTCATTGTTCATGTTGATATTCCTGTTCCTGTTTGACATCACTGTTCACTGTTTGATATCACTGTTCACTGTTCCGGTTTTACATCACTGTTTCTGTTCCTGTTTGACATCAATGTTCACTATTCCTGTTTGACATCACTGTTCCCTGTTCCTGTTTGACGTCACTGTTCAAAAAAAAAAAATGAAAGTTATTGTCCTTATAGGGATAGTTTGCATGACATCATATGAGTATGTGGCTATTCCTACTACTCAGTGTACATTTTAATATTAGTTCATTTTTTTTATGGAGTATTAGATATTTGTGCACAACAATGGTTTAAATAATAATATTATTTGCTTTATTAGTATAATAATCAAGTTTGTTTGATGTATGGTGTAAATTCCTTGATTTCTGGGTATGTTGATGTGGTGTAACGATCCTAATTATAGCCCATTATAAATTTTAGGGCTTTATTAAAATTTTCTAAAGCTATGACTTTTGTCAGTGGAGGCAACTTTCTATGTGCCTCCACTATAGTGTGAATATTGACTCTATAGGGATTGGTGTAGTGAGTGGGACTTGGTACGTGGGCTCAGAATAGGTTGAATGGAAGTTTAATTTTTACATACAAAATAGTTTTGTACTGGTGGTTGTGAATATTTTGAACTCCCATGCTATATGTTGTAATGTATGATAATGAGAATTTGAGTATGGTTTCATATATATACATGTGTTGGCCTTTATATAGATAACAATGTTATTAAGTAATGGTGCTATTTAATCGATTGAATTGGGCTCAATAAGGAGCTATGATTGAAAGTGTGATATTCTTCATGCGCATAGGAAGATGAATCTTATATTGAATGAGTTTGATCCCTGTTGGGTTATAGAATATTTATTTGTTTTCCCAAAAGAATTGTGGATACTGTGGTTGATTTATTTATGGTTGACAAAGTGTCACCATAAAAGAGTTTTGAGTTTTAGTTTATTTTTTTATGCTCTTTTCCACAACTCCAAAAAAAAAATGTGAAAAATGTGATTTGTATACAGACTTGCTTGTATACGTGTGATAGAATTATGGGTATGCAGACTTGCTTGCATATCGATGCACCATTCCATGTGAGTTCGGTTGTACGTGTAGATTTAGGAAATGCTTGCCATGGATCAAACTTTGGGTGAGATGACATGTTCCTCGAGGTGGCACCCCACTTGGAACATGTACGCTTCGAGTGGTTTCGAAGGCAAGGGATGCACACTTGGGTGAGGTGTGTTCGGCACAAGGAGGATAGTGCGATTGTGGAAAAGAAGCGAGATTTCTTTTTTGTGTATGTGCATGATTACCTTAAAGGAAGAAACTAAATGGTCATTCAACCATTGAATGAGAACTACATGTCTTCCTAAAGGTAGAAAATGTGTTTTGTTAATATGTCAATAATAGTCTAATATGACTATGAATTGTATCATTGTTTGAAAATAAATCACATTTGTGAGGATTGATAACTTAGAAATATTATCCGGTTGCTTTTAACATTTTCATGCAGGATGGCAAGTCTACTCATATTTCTGCAGGTCAGACTTGCCATAGTCAATTTCTATAGTTAGGATGATAACACCTTTGCCTCATTGAAGAACTACCTGATGGTGTGGTTGTTTATTGTTTTGTTTATTTTGATGTTGTCATGTGCAGATTTATTGATTTTGGGATGAAGATTTCTCACACCAGCTTTATTGCTGACCCAAGTGAGCTTTTGCTTCTTGGGTACATTCCTTTGGGAATGTAGCCGATTATCCTTTCAGGTTTAGAGATTTTTGGACAGCGTTACTGGAGTTTCATTAGTGAGGCTAGCAACGTCAATGTCTCTCCGGGTTAGAGTTTTATTTGTTTTAGTAATTTAATCATGTTTTAGTTGTTGCTGCTATTTGTTTATGTTGTTATTGAACTGTCACGCCTCGATTTTTGAAGAAAACGAAAATCCTATGTCACGCCCCGATTTTTGAAGAAAACGAAAATCCTAAAATCCACATAGGATTATCCGTTTCCCCAAAACTCGGGACGTGAAAATTCAATAACAACAGAAACAAATAGCAGCAACAACTAAAACATGATTAAATTACTGAAACAAATAAAACTCTAATCCGGAGAGACTCTGACGTTGCTAGCCCCGCTAATGAAACTCCAGTAACGCTGTCCAAAAATCTCTAAATCTGAAAGGCTAATCGGCCACATTCCCAAAGGAATGTACCCAAGAAGCAAAAGCTCACTTGGGTCATCAATAAAGCTGGTGTGAGAAATCTTCATCCCAAAATCAATAAATCCGCACATGACAACATCAAAATATATAAAACAATAAACAACCACACTATCAGGTAGTTACTCAATGAGGCAAAGGTGTTATCATCCTAACTATAGAAATTGACTATGACAAGTCTGACCTACAGAAATATGAGTAGACTTGCCATCCTGCATGAAAATGTTAAAAGCAACCGGATAATATTTCTAAGTTATCAGTCCTCACAAATGTGATTTATTTTCAAACAATGATACAATTCATAGTCATATTAGACTATTATTTATATATTAACAAAACACATTTTCTACCTTTAGGAAGACATGTAGTTCTCATTCAATGGTTGAATGAGCATTTAGTTTCTTCCTTTAAGGTAATCATGCACAAACACAAAAAATAAATCTCGCTTCTTTTCCACAATCGCACTATCCTCCTTGTGCCGAACACACCTCACCCAAGTGTGCATCCCTTGCCTTCGAAACCACTCGGAGCGTACATGTTCCAAGTGGGGTGCCACCTCGAGGAACATGTCATCTCACCCGAAGTTCGATCCATGGCAAGCATTTCCTAAATCTACACGTACAACCGAACTCACATGGAACGGTGCACCGATATGCAAGCAAGTCTGCATACCCATAATTCTATCACACGTATACAAGCAAGTTTGTATACAAATCACATTTTTTTTCGGAGTTGTGGAAAAAAGCATAAAAAAATAAACTCAAACTCAAAACTCTTTTATGGTAACACTTTGTCAACCATAAATAAATCAACCACAGTATCCACCATTCTTTTGGGGAAACAAATAATATTTCTATAAATAAATTTTCTATAACCCAACAGGGATCAAACTCATTCAATATAAGATTCATTTTCCTATGCGCATGAAGAATATCACACTTTCAATCATAGCTCCTTATTGAGCCCAATTCAATCGATTAAATAGCACCATTACTTAATAACATTGTTATCTATATAAAGGCCAACAGATGTATATATTTGAAACCATACTCAAATTCTCATTATCATACATTACAACATATAGCAAGGGAGTTCAAAATGTTCACAACTACCAGTACAAAACTATTTTGTATGTCAAAAATAAACTTCCATTCAACCTATTCTGAGCCCACGTACCAAGTCCCACTCACTACACCAATCCCTATAGAGTCTGTATTCACACTATAGTGGAGGCACATAGAAAGTTGCCTCCACTGACAAAAGTCATAGCTTTAGAAAATTTTAATAAAGCCCTAAAATTTATAATGGGCTATAATTAGGATCGTTACACCACATCAGCATACCCAGAAATCAAGGAATTTACACCATACATCAAACAAACTTGATTATTATACTAATAAAGAAAATAATATTATTATTTAAACCATTGTTGTGCACAAATATCTAATACTCCATAAAAAAAAATGAACTAATATTAAAATGTAGACTAAGTAGTAGGAATAGCCACATACTCATATGATGTCATGCAAACTATAACTATAAGGACAATAACTTTCAATTTTTTTTTTGAACAGTGACGTCAAACAGGAACAGGGAACATTGATGTCAAACAGGAACAGTGAACATTGATGTCAAACAGGAACAGGAACAGAAACAGCGATGTAAAACCGGAACAGTTGAACAGTGATATCAAACAGGAACAGTGATGTCAAATAGGAACAGGAATATCAACATGAACAGTGAACAGTGATGTCAATTCGTTTTTTTTTTTCATTGAAGGTTTAAATCAAACCAAGATTTCAAATCGACTTTTCATTAAAGATATAAATCAAACCAAAATGTCAAATCGATTTTTTTTCCTCCATTAAAGATGTAAATAAAATCAAAATGTCTAGGGATAGAGTTTTACTCACCTCTTTTTGCAAGAATCCCAAGATTTTAGCAAATTTCTTATTTCAGCACCTCCCACCTTTTTCAACGTAAGTTTTTCTTTTCTTCTGTGTGTATCCAGAGAGAAACAAAGGAGGCTAAGGCTTAAATGAGTTTTTAATTAGGGTTTATTTGGCTAAACACAACCATCACTCATCTCTTATTCTTTTAACATTTATTTCCCTCTAACCATTACTTTCATGAAAGCCCAAACTCAAGCCCAAGAAAATTGAATAAAACCTATCAAGATTAGGGTTTAACTAAAGTATATGTGCACCTTTTTTTTTAGACTGTGACTAATTAGTTTACTTAAGGCAAATGTCTTATTTTTTTGGGTTTTCAAATTTTGGCTAAACACACACACACACCTTATTCTATTTAGCAATGACAAACAAAACAAATCTTTTTCCCAATAATTGAGATTACAACATATGCCACAATTAATAAATAAGAAATTTTTATATTTATTTAATTAGGCGGGTATTACATAGTTCATTTGTATAGGACGAGATTTTGTAAGAATCTTAGATTATCTAAAAGAAGGATCATATGGTAAGCGAACCATATGATGTTTGCGATTCCAAAAAGCATTTGGAATGTCAGAGCATAGTTCAGTAGAAAGTTGTTCTCTGAAATGAATAATTCGGGATTTTATCTGAGTGATTTTGAGTTGATCATCATCTCGATGGTAAGCTATTTCTTGTTTGAGAAAATGTAAGTGTTGTCTTTTTTGGGAAATAAAATTGATGAAACAATTGTCTAATTTTAAGGATTAGATTTTAAGTTAGCAAGATCTAGATGAGGGAAAACCTCTGGGGGAGGGGTTCTAGGAATTTGAGTAGGAGCAGTTCTAAAATATGATTCAGATCTACGTCCTAATGGAAAATCTAAAGGTTGTAACCTAGTTTTGCGAGATTCAGAAAATTGTAATTCAACAGTTCCATCTTCTAAAGTCAAAACTTGACTGAGCAAACTAGGAGAAGCTTGAACCTACCAAGTTACTGAAAGAGTAACTTGATTCCAGTGAATTGTCTTGGGAACAATAACACTGGTTTTGTCCTTGTTAGCCTGGAACAAGATTGTATAGCCTTTTTCAGACTCCATCAAAGCTTTCGGACTCAGTTGAGTCTTCATGGCTTTGTAGGTAATTTTGTAAATAAGGGCAAGAGGTTCAGATCCTGGTAACATATCGAAACTAGAGGTCTGAATATTGAGAGTCAGTGTTTCAAGGACATTTGGGTCCTTGAGAGACACTGAGAAATTGGGGTAGCAGTCGAAGCAGACTGGACCCATCGCAAAAGTTGATTATGCAATTCCAAGCAGAGAGTCGTGGAATCTATTGTGCCGACAATCATGAAGGGTGATAAGAGCACAAGTATCAAGACCAGTCCTAGTAAGAGGTTTGATTCCTACCTGGATAAGACCAATGTGGATATACTTGTAATCTTGATTTCTGAGAAATTCAAGGGTATTTTGGGAAATCAATTGTTTTGATTCTAAAGAACCATCAAGAGGCACTGTCTGTTCGACAATGTCTATTAGATCTTCAGATTTTTGTGAAAAAATAGATTGAGAAACTTGATAAATTTGTTTGTAAGGAGCTTTTGGTATAGACCATTTTTGTAAATTCTGTTATACTTCTGGAATTCTACATTCCATCCTATTTTGTAAATCTGGATTGCTTTGTCTAGAACTAGAAGCTCGGGTAATTCTTGAAAACAAAGACATTTTCACAAAATCAGAGAGGTAGAAGGTTGGAACACTGTACTCGGACCACCTACGACTGGACCACCGATATGAGACCACCTAACCCTGGTAACTGCGCAAACCAAGCGACTTACAAAGGGCTCCAACAGCTGACCAACATACCCTAAGGCTGACCAACGTCATCAACGGCTAACCAACAATACCTAGAGAATTAATTTCAGCAATTTTTGTTTTGCATAAGAATTTGAATATGATCTTTTTGCCAAGAATAGTGGTAGTAATACCTTCATTTGTAACATCAAATGGATAAAGAGTAGTTAAGAATGGTGTACCCAAAATCATATTTTGAGTCATATCCTTAACTAGCAAGAAATCCTGTTGTATACAAATTTTTTCTTGACAAATGTGGGCACCAACAAGTTTGTACTGAACAACTAATTTACTATTAGTAGTAAAAAGTTGTTGAGTTGTTTTCTCATAATATTGAGAAGGGATTAATCCTTCTGCAATACAATTTAAATCAACACCTGAATCAATAAGAGCAAAGGTATTGACCGTGTAATTTTTGTTAATTACTAAGGTCACATTGATATACCATTTGTGATAGGTGACTGTATTTAACTCATATAGAAAAGTTGGTTCAGTTGGTTGAACTTCTTGGTTAGAAGTTGAAGGAATATCAGAAATAGAGATTGCATTTTTAATTTGGTGATTCAACAGCTGTTGAGTAAGCCAAGTTTGACCTTGCTTAAGATGAGCAATTTCTTTTTTCATGATATTAACTTCAGATTGGAGATCAGAGAGAGAAACAGAGTGCTGAGAAGGAGTTCTAAATGTATTGACAATATCCTTCTAATTGTAAAATGGTTGAAAAATCTCTGGAACAGGTTTTTGAGTAATAGTGTTTCGATATGAGTTAAATACTCATTTTTGAGTTTGGGATCATCAATCCGATCAACAAAATCTAAAAGAATACTTGATTCTTTAGTTTTGGAAAGCATATTGATAGAGTGTAAACAATTACATGTGCAAGCTTTAGCTCCATGATCCTGATCTGATTCTTTTGGATCAGAAAAATTTGAATCATAACGCATTTGATAAATCTGGAGGTCATCAGATGGGTTAGAATCAGACTCAAAATTGAGTAAAATAGTAGTAAACATTTGTTTGATATTTTCATCAGCTTCAATCTCATGAATACTTTGGGCTGTCCTACAATGTTTTGCATAATGGCCAGGTTTGCCACATTTAAAACAAATGGGTTTTTGAACCACTGGCTTTTGTTTTTAGAAAACTGTGTGGGTTTGTGTGTGCCGTGTCTGTTGGGATTTTGGTAATAGTTATTAAACTGTTTTTGTTGTTTTGGGCCATAAGGCCTTTTGGACTTAAAGTGTCGGGCAGGATGAGACCAATACTTTTGTTTGGAGGTTTTAGGAAAATGTTTTGCTAGAGGCTCATACCCATACCGTTGACAAAAAGATCCAAGTTCATTTGAACCAGAAATATTTTGTCGTTTAAGCTGGGCTTTGAGACGAAGATCATTACAAAGTTGCAAGGCAACCTCATTGATCTTAGCAATTAAGTCTCCAAATGTAAGTGGTTCAAAATGTATGTCACCATTGTATTCAGATTGCAGCTTATCTCTAACGATATCTGCGAAAACAGGAGGTAATCCAGAAAGAAATTTTCTTTTCTAGAAAGGATTGTAAGCTTCGTTCTGAAACATAACTTTCTTTAAGAAAACGTCCTTATAGAATCTGAAATGACTAAGAGTTTTGCATCTAATGATCATGAGAAGATCACGAGATTTATCTTGAAATTTTGAAGGATCACCTATGAAATGCTTAAGAATAGCAAAAATTAAAGTATTGACAATGTTAAGAATATTTTCAACATTTTCAGCTTTAATAGGATGACCATTGAAATCAAGCTTTATAGCCTGAAAAATTCCTTGTTGTTTAGATGGTGTGAGATAATTATCCCACCATCTTTTTAATTGTCCTGCAAATCCAGCAACAATAACACTAACAATACTTTGGTCAGATTTATGCTCACTTCAATGAGCAACAACCATCATAACCATTTCTTGTGTTAATTCGATAATATTTTATTCAGTTAAGCCATCTATATTCCATGTATAGATGTTACTTGTAGAAAAGAAACCGAATGTTTGTAAATGCTTTTCTTCATACTACATATTAGGATAAGTTGGCCTAGGATAATAATTCCTAGTTGTTGGTAAATGATTAGTATTGATATTCGTTCTGGATGAACGCATTGGATTGGCTTCAAATCGTTGAAGTTTTTCCAATTCAGACATAACATCTGGTTCATTGTCAGAAGAATCAGAACCAATATGAGAAAGAGTATTAATTTGTTTCTTTGAAGATGAAGCCTTATCAAAGACAGGTGCAACTTGAAGTTTTAAAGCTGCAAGTCGTCGATTGATTTCATCCATGATTTGAGGAGGAGTAGAAAGGGCATTATGTTCAATTGTATAAGGTTGAAAATAAGTGATAGGTTTTTCAATTTTTTGATTTATTAAATTATTTTCTGGAACGGGAATGGAAGTCAATTGTTGGCCAATTTCATTAAGCAAAATATTGGTATAATTATTTTGCTCAATAACCTTCAAAATTCCTGTAGAATCAGAAAGAGATATCGGATTTTTTAAAGGAGAGGCTGTAACAGTCTGTCCTTGAGATTGAATATGAATTTCTTCTAAAAGAGGCAAAACTGATTCGACAACATAGTTGTTTTCAGATGCAAAGGTTTAGAAGCATTTTTAATCACATTCAATTGTGATAGATAAATGGATTCATACCATTCTAAAAATGGCATATGATCCTTGATATCTTCACAGAATTGATAAAACAATTGTTCTAAACTAATCCTTTGGTCAGGAGTAGTTTGCTCATAAAATGTTTTTTGTTTGTAAAAATTGTAATCTTTTGAAAATTCATCTTTGACTTTTTGTTTATTTAAAACAAATTCAGTACACAAAACATTCAATTGTGCAGGATCATCTATCTCAGAACGAGTTGGAGATCTATCAAAAAGATTTTCTGATTGTTGATTGTAAATAGGTTGAGGGATCTGTGGATGATAAGGATTAGATCTTAAGTTCGCAAGATCTAGATGAGGGAGAACCTCTGGGGGAGGGGTTCTAGGAATTTGAGTAGGAGCAGTTCTAAAAGAAGATTCAGATCTACATCCTGATTGAAAAATCTAAAGGTTGTAACCTAATTTTGCGGGATTCAGAAAACTGTAATTCAACAGTTCCATCTTCTAAAGTCAAAACTTGACTGAGCAAACTAGAAGGAGGCTTTCTAGGATAAGCTTGAAATAACACTTGTTTTGTCCTTGTTAGCCTGGAACAAGATTGTATAGCCTTTTTCAGACTCCATCAAAGATTTCGAACTCAGTTGAGTCTTTATGGCTTTGTAGGTGATTTTATAAATAAGGGCAAGAGGTTCAGATCCTAGTAACATATCGAAACCAGGGGTCTGAATATTAAGAGTCAGTGTTTCAAGGACATTTGGATCCTTGAGAGACACTGAGAAATTGGGGTAGCAGTCGAAGTAGACTGGACCCATCGATATGGGACCACCTAACCCTGGTAACTGCGCAAACCAAGTGACTTACAAAGGGCTCCAACAGCTGACCAACATACCCTAATGTTGACCAACGTCATCAACGACTTACCAATAGTACCTAGGACTCACAACATTATCCCCCCGGAGAAGATGAACATGGCTCTGATACCAATTTCTACCCAGGACATCAACAGATAGAAGATAAAACAGATATTATCAACAAGTTAAACTAAACCAACCAAGCCATTGGATCTATGTAAAATCAAAATATATAACTCAATTAGAGATACTTTCAATAAAAAAAATAACCAAAGAAACACTGGAAAGATAATCAATCGGATTGATTGGGTTGAACTGTGATATATATGGCCATTACCTTTGTTATTGTTAATTAGTCGAACAAATGTACAAACCAATCATTGGGTCTATGTAAAATCAGACTATTGAACACAAATTGAACCAACTAACAAATTGGGTCTCTCTAAAATCTCAACGTATGACTCAATTAGAGATGCTTTCAACCAAAAAAACCAATTGATCAAATTGATTGGGTTGAAAGCAAAATGCCGATTACCTTTGTGATTGCTTTACTAGTCGATCAATTGAACAAATCAATTAGAGATACTCTTAAAAACAAAAAAAACTAAAAATTAATCAAATCGATTCGATTGGGTTAAACTAATCCATCTAGTCGATTGGGTTCCATTGAACCCATTAATTGGGAGCTTTCAATCATAGATTATCTCGACCAAAAAATTAATATGAAATTAATCAATTGAATCGATTGGTTGAACTAATCAATTAATTGGATTCAACCAGACCATCCGTCGTATCGATTGGGAGCTCTAGAACAAACCAAAGATAAGATGAGAAAACTCATCAGAGGGGTTGAGAAAGAGAGAGGAGAAGAAGCAGATTGACGTCGGAGGAGAGGAATTTTAATAGAACTAATGAATAGACTTAGGGGGTAGCTGCGGTCTGCAACAAACTGCTTAGGGGATGGTTCCTACTGCCTGCGACTGTGATAGAGGGCAATGAGTTGGTCGGTGTTTGTGGCAATGCTGACTAACGACGGTGGAGCTATGTGAGGGCCTGTTGGTTGCCGACAGAAGTAGATCGGACCAGTGGACAATGGCGGCACTGGTTGTTGATAAATCTGAGATGTGACATCCTGTTCAACTTCGAACCCTTTGAGTTTTTCAATTAACTTTCTTATTTTCTTAAATATCTATTTAAGCAAACAAATCTTCCTCCAAAACTCTTTCCAAACAATAAATTGAACTTTTCGACTCTAATACCAATGATAGATTCTAGCTGGCTTGGGTTTTGCGCCTGGGTCATTGCCTGGGAGGGTGCTGGGCATGTGCGCCTGGGTGGGTGTTGGGCACGTGCTTGGCAAATCACAAACTCACTCCTTCACAAACTCACTCCTCCCTCTCCCCAAATTCATCTCAACAGAGAGAAGAAAGTTCTCCCTCTCCTCAGAAGAGAAGCTCGAAATCACCACAAGATCTAGTCCCGGGAAGAGAAGAGAAGCTCAAAATCACCCAAGAATAGTCTCCCTTTCCCCAAATCAGACTCGACACAGATAAGAGAAGGGAAGCTCGAAGCTCATCACCACCCCTTCCCCATCAGAAAAACTCAACCGAAGGTAAGCCTCTCCTTGATTTCTGGTTGATTTCTTGTAGGGGGTTTCTAGATCTAGGGTTTCTTCTTTCATTTCGGGTTGATTTTAGGTGGTGGGTTTCTAGATCTAGGGTTTCAAGTTTCTGTTAATGGGGTTTTCTTGTTTTGCTGAAATGTTTGATCGATTTTGAAGTTTACCCATTTTCTTGTTTGGTGTTTATTGGTGTTTCTGTTAACCCATTTTCTTGTTTGTTTTGCTGAAATGTTTATGTCTGTGTGCTTAATCCCAAAGTGAAGTTCTTGATTATATGGTTTTAAGCTATGCTAGGTATTTTAAGTTGGTAGACAATTTCGTGAATTTTTTTTGTAATTGGATCTCTTGATTGATTATGTTGAAATTTTTTTTATAATTTCGAGCTATCCCAAAGTGTTGCTTGCTGTCTAGTGTTGATTCGATTGAATCTAGTGTTGCTTGTTGTCTTTGTTTCCTAATCTTGATTTTGATTGACTAGTATAGTAATGTGAGTTGCAATTTAGATCAGTTTCGGCACAACGAAGAACATGCGAGTTGCAACTTAGTAGCCATATTTAGAAAAAGATAATCTAACATGTGTGATAAGAAAAAATTTTGCTATAACAAAATGTTATCTTTTATATGGTAACAAAATGTGTTTCTTCTTACTGATTCAGTTGAGAGTGGTAAATTTGCATGGAACAATTATGCGAAACTCTTTGAATGCAATGGTAAATTGAATGTTGACATAAGGACAATTGTTTAGTACTAGTAATAAATAGCTATGGTTAGAGTAACTATTCATGTTCTTCAATCCTTGCTACACGTCTATAACAATGGAGGAAAACAAGTTTGGGATTTCACTCTCTGTGATTTAATGGCTAGGGAGACTTGGATTTTCGGATTTCCATGTTTGAAGAAAAAACCATTAATACCTTTGAACAAGTTTCATGTAAAACTTCTATTATTGTCAAGTAGAGTGTATTACTTTTTATATTTTGGTTCCCACTTATATTATTGTCAAGTAGAGTGCTTTAGATGTGTTTGTGTGTGACGAGAGAAATCTTGACATGACGGGTTTGTTAGTTAGCACTAACTTTTGAACCTTGAACTCACAATTTTATTTCATTTTGAACCTTGAACTCACAATTTTGTTTCATTTTGTTCTGCAGGCAAATTGTATTGATTCTACTGTTCCTGCTGAGGCTGTGTTTGCACAAGAGGTTAAGAAGTTGCAGCAAGACCAATTTAGGCCTTCAGAACAAGTCACTCTTGAACCCTTTGAACGTGACCATGCTTGTGTTGTGGAAAGCTACAGAGCTCCTAAGAAACAAAAGGGAGGTGCCTAGAACCCATACTGATGGGAACATAGTTTACTGATGCACGAGTAGGCTCTGTATAAGCATAATTTGCTGCTTAAATTGTTGTGACTTCTCATATATGTTTGGCTTGGAACAGTGTTAGATGACAATATGGCCTCATAACTTTTTAGTAGATGTATTTTTATTTGCTTTTAGATAATCACTGAGTGTATGCTTTGAAGTTCATTTGTTATCTTTGAACTTGTTCAGCTATTGAATATTGAAGTGATATTTGATCTTTCACATATCAAATATCAAAGTTCTTAATTCCTACAGCTAAATCACCTTAACCTTTCACATAATTCCTTGAGTAATGCCCTTCCAGCAGTTCTTACCCAGTATCCCAAGCTCAAAGTTCTTGATCTCAGTTTCAACCAGTTTAACGGTCCCCTTTTATATAACCTGCTGACATTGCCCACATTGCAAGAACTTCATCTAGACAACAATTTTCTCTCTGGCGCTATTAAGTATTCTCCTCAATCTCCCAAGGACTCGAATCTTGTAGTTCTTGACCTTTCACATAATCAATTCAATGGATATTTTCCTGAAGAATTTGGGTCATTGGCTGGCCTTCAAATACTTGATATTGCTTTTATACAAAATACTTATGATTCTAAACCTTACAAGTGGCTCAGAAAATAAAATGAAACTCAAATCTTGACATGGATTAAGGACAAAATGCTCAAATGCTTGACAAAATGCTTTACATATAGCACAACCTGAAAATTGAAAATTGATAGCATATAGCACCATATAGCACAACCTGAAAACTGAAATTTTTAGTCATGGAGTATTTTCGACAACCTGAAAATTACTTGCTGCCAAACCATCTCTGCAACTATGAACTATGCCAAACCACCTCTATAATAAGCACTAGTAATAAGCACTATGCAACTATGAACTCTGCCAAACATTTTCGTACTCAGCACAATACAGACCTCAAAAATTGCTGGAATATCTACAAAAACTGCTATTTTAACCTGTCTACAAAAACTGCTATTGCAACTTGCTGGAATATAGCAGCAAAAATAAATCCATGTCAGTCTGTCAATTACAAATTCAGCATGGGGAAACTTTTCCACCATGCTATTACAAATTTAGTCTGCTATTGCAACCTCCATACACCATAACCCTGCCCCCCAACATTAGAACTAATGAGACTCGATGCCGTCCCTTGCTGCGAAGGGGTTGAATTGGATGCTCCAATAGATGAAATGTCGCCATTGAAGCCACCCGAGTAGGAAGCGGCAGATGATGATTGGTTCAAGTACATTATCATATTACTGTGAAGAACCTGTGTTTCAGGATACGACGTGCACCCATGATCTCTTATATACATGGCTGGTGTAGCTTCTCTAAGGAATTTGAGGAAAAAGTAACTGATGCTCTTGATCTTCACCACAAATGCTTCCTCATCACTGTTAGTAGTGGAGTGTGAGTTTGTTAGTTCATTATTTTGTGCAAAAAAACCAATCTATTTAAGCAACCCAATAGCAAATGAATAAATAGTGCATCGTTTTCAAGCTCATAATCCAGCATAGCACAAAATAAAGATGTTTGGGACCTCGACACAAAATTCTATACCTACAGCTCTATATTTTCTTCTTAAACATCATGTTTAAACATAATAGAACATGCACGTTTGTTCCATTTATTAGTAATTAAACAAACATCGTTGTAAATAATTTTACACATTCAACATTTTGTTACCATATAAAAGATAACATTTTGTTATAGCAAACATTTCAGCAAAACAAACAAGAAAATGGGTTAACAGAAACACCAAACAAAAAAATGGGTTAACTTCAAAACCGATCAAACATTTCAGCAAAACAAGAAAACCCCATTAACAGAAACTTGAAACCCTAGATCTAGAAACCCACCACCTGAAATCAACCCGAAATGAAAGAAGAAACCCTAGATCTAGAAACCCCCTACAAGAAATCAACCAGAAATCAAGGAGAGACTTACCTTCGGTTGAGTTTTTCGGATGGGGAAGGGGTGGCGATGAGCTTCGAGCTTCCCTTCTCTTACCTGTGTCGAGTCTGATTTGAGGAGAGGGAGACTATTCTTGGGTGATTTTGAGCTTCTCTTATCTTCCTGGGACTAGATCTTGTGGTGATTTCGAGCTTCTCTTCTGAGGAGAGGGAGAGCTCTCTTCTCTCTGTTGAGATGAATTTGGGGAGAGGGAGGAGTGAGTTTGTGAAGGAGTGAGTTTGTGATTTGCCAAGCACGTGCCCAACACCCACCCAGGCGCACGTGCCTAGCACCCTCCCAGGCAGTGACCCAGGCGCAAAACCCAGGCCAGCTAGAATCTCTCTTGATAGAAATAACCAATAAACTAATATAAACGAAACAATAAATTGAAATAACTAGCAATACTTGAAATAAACAAACAATAATCAAAATGAGTAATACCCGAAATAAATAAACAAGAACAACTCTTGCCTTATTTATAATTGTCATAACTTCTCCAGTAAGTTAACAAACCTAATCCTAATTGACTAATAATGCTCTAACTACCATTTTGGATTCTTACTAAATCAGGCCTATTCTTAATATTAATAGTACTACTTACGTCAAATTCAGAGCTCTGTGGGGTTTGAGCAATGGTGTAATATCTGCGTTTTAAAAAAAAAAAAAAAAAAAAATTCGGGCAGGGGTGTACTCAGTAAGTGCGGTGGGGGCGCATAGCCACCCACCCTTTAAAACGACCCTCCGCTTTCTTCCTACTTTTTCCTTTTTTTTTTTCTCTTCACAGTGCGAGGTTCCTTCGAACTCTTCGTCTCCCGCGGGATTTCGTCGACAATTTTGGGTGATTTCTTCACCCAAAGCTCACCTCCTCCTCCTCATTTCTTCCTCTCTTCATTCCCTCTTCGCTCTCGGTTGGTTTTTCACAAAAAAAAAAAAACAGTTTTCATTTGGGTTTGGTGTTGGGTTTGTTTTATTGGTTTCCATAGCTCCGATCAGCCGTGGAGGGGCCTTGGTGGCGTCATTGGGAGCCCTTAGAACCGACATGCAAGGTTGATTTTGGGGTTGGCCAAATTTTTCAAAAAATCAGGGTGCATTTTCGTTTGGAGGATTCTTCGGCATGAATCCGAACTTTGGGTGAGTGGGGGAGCCTCACTTTCGTGACTTCGAGTGTCCTTAGACTCATTTGCAGGCTGTTGTGCAGTTTGGAGGTGATCAGACCGGAGTAGGGAGGGTTTCGGCGCGTTTTCGCCAAACTTTGGGTTTCGGCGGGGCGTTTGCCGAATTTTTATTTCCTGTAAGTTTTTCTTTCAGTTACGCGCCGCTTGTAATTTATTTATTTATTTTTTTCAGTTTTCGGCTAGTTTACTCATTTTCGAGTCCGCCTTGCAGTTTTAAAAAATTTTCGTGGTCCCGCATTCGTGGTTTTGCGTGTTAGGAGCTTCGACTGGTAGGAATTGGGTTTTGAAAATCCATTCTGCTCAGGTGAGTGGAACTATAATTTTTATTTTAAGAAATAAGTATTTGAAATCCTGAATTTAAGTTTTACATCATACCGTGAATTATGTATTGGGTTTCCTGAAAGCATGATATACTTGAATAAAATTGAATAGTGAATGAATTTTGGTGTGATTAGGCTTTGGTGTAATGACATTGGACTTGTATGCTTCGGTTTCGAGTTTGCATAGTATGTCATGTTTTACTGTGGATTTCCGAGTCTTGAGCATGTATGATAATCGACTCGAATAAATTTATTGTGGTGAATTGGGTCATGTTGGGACCCTGGCATAGTCGTGGTTTTATAAGAATTGCCGAATTGTTTATGATTGCACGTCCGTACCTTTGGTTATGTACAAACTTGTCATTTGTGCATGTGGATAGTAGTATAAGTGTCTTTACCCCGCTATAATGCATGTTGTGCCGATGCTTAGGAGCTTGCTCGCATCGTGAGTTGGATGGTGCTTGAGATGACTCGCACCTGACGTTGTGGACGCTATTGCATGTGGCAAGCTTGCTGAAATGCGGTGAGCTCCCGCACGCACTTGCCACTATAGAGTGCAGTAGAACGGGTCTCAGATGACGTGCTTTGGAGATTACTCGCTTTCCCTCCCAGCGCGCTTGAGTTTGATTGTATTAGGTTGGCCGTGTTAGGCCAGTCGTTCGGGATGTTGGAGTTTGTATCCTGGCAGATGGCACCCCATTAGGATACAAACCAGCTCGAAGTGGTATTGGTGCACGTTGTGGGATGTGTCTGGGTGAGACACATTCGTAGGGTATGCAGATACCTACGATATGAGACACTTATACAGAATTTTACAAAATTTTTGGTTTTGACTTGATAGCTATACCTAGGGGACTAGGAAGAATTATGAGATTGTCTTTATTTCCCTCGCTTGATATTTACCATGTTTGAATCACGTGTAATGATCGGCATATATCGTAGACTTGTAGTTATTGTTGAATCTGAAATGCTTGTGTTGTTGCTTGAACTTAGAAATATCATCTTTAGAGACACGGTGTGATTTAGTCTTTAGAACTTGTTACTTATCATTTATTGTCTGACATGAATTTTCCTGGTATAGTATTCTGTTATTTGTATTTAGTCCGCTCGCACCAGCTAGCTTTGTGCTTTGCTGACCCCGCAAGGGGTGTGCTTCTATTGGAGTGCAGGCAGTGTTGGCGTTCCTGCTGAGCGTGGCGCATAGGCCCCGTTTTCCGTTGTAGACGCGTTTTGTGGTGTTTGGTCGTGTCCACCCTATACGGGTATGTTTTGCTTCCTCTGTGTTTCAGATGTACTATATGCTTATACTAGATGTTTGTATACTGGTTTTGTCGCTATCACTCTGGCGGGGCGAATCAAATATATATTTATTTTGTTCAAATTTTATCGTAGTTTTTATTTCCGTTTCATTCTCGTATCAAGAATGTGTTATATTATGATGTTGTGGCCGGTTACGATCCGCCTGTATTACGGGTGAGTTCACGCATCGACACGCTGCGATTCCCGTGGCGGGTTGGGGCGTAATAGAGCTTGGTATCAGAGCCATTGTTTACTGGTTCACATAGAACATCATCGTATACCACTTTCTTGAGTGGATTGGGTAGAGGAGTTAGGACTTTTGTTGTGTTGTTTGATGTATGGTACGTGTGTTTTCTTTTTTGTAAAGGTTGTTTGGTGATGGCACGTGGTAAGAGATCCCAGGGTGATGGATCAGGCACTGCTGGAGAGGATGTCTCTCAGGCTTTTATGGAAATGATGACCCAATTGGCACATAATATGAGGCAGGGCTGTCAGTCAGAGGATCCGTTTACTCGGCGCAACAGGGTTTTTGTCAGCTTGGGTGGTGAAAGATTTGATGGTACTGGAGATTCTCTAGCTGCGGATCGGTGGATCCGTAAGGTAGAGCTCATATTTGAGAGGATGGTGCTGATACCTATACAGCGTATTGAGTTAGCAGCACACCAGTTTGACGGAGAGGCTATGTACTGGTGGGATTCAGTGAGGCAGAGCCGCGATGTGTCAGAGATGCAGTGGGATACATTTTGCCAGGTGTTTGAACAACATTTTGTTCCTGATTCTGCCAGAGCTGAGATAGTGGACAGGTTTCTACATTTACAGTAGGGTTCTGGATCTGTTTCTGAATACTTGGCCGAGTTTACACAGTTGAGCCGCTATGCCACTTGTTTTATAGATACTCCAGAGAAGAAGAACATGAAGTTTTTGAGTGGTCTGAACCCGTTCCTAAGGAAACAGTTGATGGTGATGATTGATCGTCCTTTTGAGAGATTAGTGGACGTCACTTTGAGTCAGGAGTGAGTGGACGCCGAGTGTAGACAAGAGACTTTGGTTCGACGAGCTAGAGGTTCGGAACGTAGTCAGAGGTTTGGCCGAGGAAGCCGGACAATTGAGCATGCACAACAGCCAGAGCGTGCCGCTGTCCAGCAGAGAGACCCTGGTAGAGGGGGACCAGTTAGGACTGGCAGAGACCGCAGATGTGACAAACGTTCTTGAGGAGATCATTGACAGCAGCAGCAGCAGCAAAGACAGCCTAGATGGGGTGGTCAGACAGGAACTAGGAGCGGTTGCTTCACTTGTGGTCAGGAGGGACATGTAGCACGTGATTGTCCAAGAGGTCAGACAAATCGATGGGAGCATGTAGTTTGTTATACTTGTGGACAATTGGGGCACTTTTCCTGACTTTGTCCTCAGAATAGGGATGGACCAGCACAGCAGAGGGCGCCTCAGGGACAGTTAGCACCTGCGCCTGGAATTGGTCAGAGAGTCCCTCTCCCAACACCGCCTGTTCGCCTAGCAGCTATTCCCAGTCAGGGAAATGTTGAGGGTATGTTACTATTTTATCTTGTAGTTGTGTGTGCTAGATATAGAAAGATATGTGTTATGTGCATTATGCGTAGGAAAAATTGCATGTTAGTGTGTTGTTATGTGACTCAGGATATATGTATTGTGTGTCAGGTTTTGTGCATTCGTCATCTTCCCTGTTGAGGGCTCTTTTCGATACAGGAGCATCTAGGTCTTTTATTTCTAGACAGTTGGTTGTTAGAGACAACCTTGAGGTAGTGCCTTTGTCGGAGCCCTTGTGCGTTGTGTCTCCCTTGGGCAGTTCGGTTTGGTTGCTGGAATATTGTCCCCGTTTCGAGTTTTCCTTGTTGGGGTACAACTTTGTGTTTGAATTTATTGTCTTGGGTTTTGAGGGTTATCATTTGATTCTAGGGATGGATTGGTTGTCCAGTCATCCGGTGATCATTGATTGCTTGCATAGGTCGGTGATGTTAGCGCCACCTGATGTTTCGCCTCGTGTGTTGGCTTGTGAGCCCGATTCGGTTTCTTTGATGTCGAGTTTTCTTAGCTCTCTTGAGATTTCTTGTCCCGACACCAGCTCTGTAGAGGTTGTGTGTGAGTTCCCTGATGTGTTTCAGGAGATTCCTGGTATCCCTCCTCGAGGTGAGGTAGAGTTTCGGATTGACCTGGTTCTTGGTACTGCACCTGTATCTAAATCAGCGTACAGGCTTGCTCCTAAGCAATTGGAAGAGATGAAAGTATAGCTTGATGAGTTGCTTCGTAAGGGGTTTATTCGGCCGAGCAATTCACCTTGGGGAGCTCCAGCAATATTTGTATCCAAGAAGGATGGATCATTGAGGATGTGCATAGATTATCGAGATCTGAATAAAGTGACCATCAAGAATAAGTATCCATTGCCTCGAATTGATGATCTATTGGATCAGTTGAGGGGAGCCGTAGTGTTTTCACAATTAGATTTGCAGTCCGGGTATCATCAGATGAGAGTTGAGGAACATTCCGTTCCAATTACCGCTTTTCGGACCCATTATGGCTTGTATGAGTTTCCAATTATGCCATTTGGTTTGAAAAATGCACCAGCTTTCTTCATGGATTTGATGAATAGATTGTTCAGTCTGTACTTGGACAAGTTTGTGGTAATCTTCATTGACGATATCTTAGTGTACTCAAGGAGTTTAGAGGAGCATAGAGAGCACCTTCGCATTGTTTTGCAGACACTTAGAGAAAATCAGTTGTATGCGAAGTTTAGTAAGTGTCATTTCTGGGAGTCTGAGGTTCGATTTCTTGGGCATGTCATTTCTAGTGTAGGTATTGCAGTGGATCCCGAGAAAGTCGAAGCAGTGAAGTCTTGGAGACGACCGAGTAGTGTGACGGAGATTCGTAGTTTTTTGGGTTTGGCTGGTTATTACCGACGGTTTATCGAGAAATTTTCTCTGATTGCGGCACCACTCACTCAGTTAACTAGGAAGAATGTTCCTTTTGTATGGTCAGAAAAGTGTGAAGAAGCTTTTGAAACTTTGAAGCTTCGATTGACTTCAGCACCAGTGTTGACTATTCTGACACCTGGTAGCCGACTGGTGGTATTTACTGATGCTTGCGGTACAGGATTGGGTGGAGTGTTGATGCAAGGCAAGAAGGTCGTAGCCTATGCGTCTCGATAGTTGAAACCCCACGAGCGGAGATATCCGACACATGATTTAGAGTTGGCAGCCGTAGTCTTTGCTTTGAAGATCTGGAGACATTATCTGTATGGTGAGAGGTTCGAGTTGTTCACAGATCACAAGAGTTTGAAGTACCTATTCACTCAGAGGGAATTGAATATGAGGCAACAACGATGGGTTGATTTCCTTAGCAGCTATGACTTCGAGATACAGTATCAGCCTGGTAGGGCAAATGTGATTGTAGATGCCTTGAGTAGGCGACATGCAGTGATGGCAACCATGATGATTCAGGAGTACCGAACACTTGAAACATTGGTTTCATTTGCAGTTCAGCCTACTTCTAGTACAGAAGGCAACATGATAGCGGGTTTAGCAGTTTATCCGCCGTTGATCAGTAGAGTGGTGGAGAGACAGACCTCTGATCCAGTGATTACGAGGCAGATAGCAGATTTGGTAGTGGACACATTGGATGAGTGCCCTACCGATTGGTCAGTGGGTTCTGATGGAGGGTTGCGGTTTCGTGGGCGACTTTGTGTTCCGTCTGATGAGGAGTTGCGAAGAGATATTACAGGAAGTTCATAGATCTCGTTTCACCATTCATCCCGGTGGAACAAAGATGTATCGAGATTTGAGACGTTCTTTCTAGTGGCATGGCATGAAGAAAAGACATTGGAGAGTTTGTGGCACGGTGTGCGACTTGTCAGCAGGTGAAAGTCGAGCATCAGAGACCGTTTGGGTTATTGCATCCATTGGATATCCCGACGTGGAAGTGAGACTATATCACTATGAATTTCATCGATGGACTTCCACGGTCGAGGAAAGGTAATGAGTCGATATGGGTCATTGTTGATCGGTTGACCAAGTGTGCACATTTCATTCCTGTTAGTATGAATCGGACGGCAGACAGTCTAGCAATGTTGTTCATTCGGGAGATAGTCCGCCTTCATGGGTCGCCTGTTTCGATTGTATCCGACAGAGATCCGCTTTTCACAGCCCACTTCTGGCAGAGCTTTCAGCAAGCTATGGGTACTAGATTGGACATGAGTACAGCTTATCATCCACAGACAGATGGCCAATCTGAGTGAGTGAATCAGGTAGTGGAAGACATGCTTAGAGCATGCATTTTAGACTTTGGGGGCAGTTGGGAAGATCACCTACCGTTATGCGAGTTTGCGTACAACAACATCTACCACGTAAGTATTGGCATGGCACCGTTTGAGGCACTCTACGGTCGACTGTGTAGGTCCCCTGTTTGTTGGGCAAAGATTGGAGAGTCAGTTGTGATGGGGCCGGATGTGATCAGAGAAACTACTGAGAAGATTGAGCTTATTAGAGCGCGTTTGTTGACAACCCAGAGTAGACAGAAGAGTTACGCTGATAGGAGGCGTAAGGAGTTAGAGTTTGATGTTGGTGACAGGGTTTTTCTGAAAGTTTTCCCGATGCGCGGAGTTGTTAGGTTCCGAAGTCGTGGGAAACTTGCACCGAGGTATGTAGGGCCACATGAGATTACTGAGAGGATTGGACCAGTGGCCTACAGATTGGCTTTGCCGCAGAGTATGTCAGGTATCCACGACGTGTTTCACGTATCCATGTTGCGAAAGTGTTTGGCAGACCCGTCACAGATTATAGAGCCTGCTGAGGTGGAGATTTCGGATGAGTTGACGTATCCAGTGAGGCCAGTAGCCATTGTTGATGATGATGTGAAAGAACTTCGTCGGAGAACAGTGAAGTTAGTGAAGGTTCAGTGGAGCCACCGAGCGGGTGACGTGACTTGGGAGCTGGAGGACCAGATGAGACAGAAATACCCCGAGCTTTTCGCCTAGGTTTTCTTGTCGTGGCTTTTGTCCGATCCCAAGGACGAGATTTCTTTTAAGGTGTGTATGATGTAATATCTGCGTTTTTAAAAAAAAAAAAAATTCGGGCAGGGGTGTACTCAGTAAGTGCGGTGGGGGCGCATAGCCACCCACCCTTTAAAACGGCCCCCCTTTCTTCCTTCTTTTTCCTACTTTTTTTTTTTTTTTTTCTCTTCACAGTGTGAGGTTCCTTCGAACTCTTCATCTCCAGCAGAATTTCGTCGACAATTTTGGGTGATTTCTTCCCCCAAAGCTCACCTCCTCCTCCTCATTTCTTCCTCTCTTCATCCCCTCTTCGTTCTCGGTTGGTTTTTCGCAAAAAAAAAAAAAAAAAAAAAAAACAAGAAAAAAAAAGTTTTCATTTGGGTTTGTTTTATTGGTTTCCATAGCTCCGATCAGCCGTGGAGGGGCCTTGGTGGCGTCATTGGGAGCCCTTAGAACCGACATGCAAGGTTGATTTTGGGGTTGGCCGAATTTTTCAAAAAATCAGGGTGCATGTTCGTTTGGAGGATTCTTCGGCATGAATCTGGGCTTTGGGTGCGTGGGTGAGCCTCACTTTCGTGACTCTAAGTGTCCTTAGACTCATTTGCGGGCTGTTGTGCAGTTTGGAGGCGATCAGACCGGAGTAGGGAGGGTTTCGGCCTGTTTTCGCCAAACTTTGGGTTTCGGCGGGGTGTTTGCCGAATTTTTATTGCCTGTAAGTTTTTCTTTCGGTTACGCGCCGCTTATAATTTATTTATTTATTTTTTTCAGTTTTCGGCTAGTTTACTCATTTTCGAGTCCGCCTTGCAGTTTTAAAAAAATTTCGTGGTCCCGCATTCGTGGTTTTGCGTGTTAAGAGCTTCGACTGGTAGGAATTGGGTTTTGAAAATCCATTCCGCTCAGGTGAGTGGAACTATAATTTTTATTTTAAGAAATAAGTATTTGAAATCCTGAATTTAAGTTTTACATCATACCGTGAATTATGTATTGGGTTTCCTGAAATCATGATATACTTGAATGAAATCGAATAGTGAATGAATTTTGGTGTGATTAGGCTTTGGTGTAATGACATTGGACTTGTATGCTTCGGTTTCGAGTTTGCATAGTATGTCATGTTTTACCGTGGATTTCCGAGTCTTGAGCATGTATGATAATCGACTCGAATAAATTTATTGTGGTGAATTGGGTCATGTTGCGACCCTGGCATAGTCGTGGTTTTATAAAAATTGCCGATTTGTTTATGATTGCACATCTGTACCTTTGGTTATGTACAAACTTGTCATTTGTGCATGTGGATAGTAGTATAAGTGTCTTTACCCCGCTATAATGCATGTTGTGCCGATGCTTAGGAGCTTGCTCGCATTGTGAGTTGGATGGTGCTTGAGATGACTCGCACCTGACATTGTGGACGCTATTGCATGTGGCAAGCTTGCTGAGGTGCGGTGAGCTCCCGCACGCACTTGCCACTATAGAGTGCAGTAGGACGGGTCTCGGATGACGTGCTTTGGAGATTACTCGCTTTCCCTCCCAGCGCGCTTGAGTTTGATTGTATTAGGTTGGCCGTGTTAGGCCAGTCGTTCGGGATGTTGGAGTTTGTATCCTGGCAGATGGCACCCCATTAGGATACAAACCAGCCCGAAGTGGTATTGATGCACGATGTGGGATGTGTCTGGGTGAGACACATTCGTAGGGTATGCGGATACCTACGATATGAGACACTTATACAGAATTTTACAAAATTTTTGGTTTCGACTTGATTGCTATACCTAGGAGACTAGGAAGAATTATAAGATTGTCTTTATTTCCATCGCTTGATATTTACCATGTTTGAATCACGTGTAATGATCGGCATATATCGTAGACTTGTAGTTATTGTTGAATCTGAAATGCTTGTGTTGTTGCTTGAACTTCGAAATATCATCTTTAGAGACACGGTGTGATTTAGTCTTTAGAACTTGTTACTTATCATTTATTGTCTGGTATGAATTTTTCTGGTATAGTATTCTGTTATTTGTATTTAGTCCGCTCGCACCAGCTAGCTTTGTGCTTTGCTGACCCCTCAAGGGGTGTGCTTCTATTGGAGTGCAGGCAGTGTTGGCGTTCCTGCTGAGCGTGGCGCGTAGGCCCCGTTTTCCGTTGTAGGCACGTTTTGTGGTGTTTGGTCGTGTCCACCCTGTACGGGTATGTTTTGCTTCCTCTGTGTTTCAGATGTACTATATGGTTATACTAGATGTTTGTATACTGGTTTTGTCGCTATGACTCTGGCGGGGCGAATCAAATATATATTTATTTTGTTCAAATTTTATCGTAGTTTTTATTTCCGTTTTATTCTCGTATCAAGAATGTGTTATATTATGATGTTGTGGCCGGTTACGATCAGCCTGTATTACGGGTAAGTTCACGCATCGGCACACTGCGATTCCCGTGGCGGGTCGGGGCTTGACAAATGGGGTTGAATCAATGTCTGGAGTTTTTGTGAATGAAAAAGAGAGGAGAGATCCCTAAAAGAAAAGACGAGTTGGAGGGGGCGATGGTTTGGTTGGAGCTCTGTGAAGTCTCTGAAATGCAGTTTATCGATTTTTGATTGAAATTTGGGTGAGATTTTGGATGGACGGACGGACATGAGGGAGGGGGTAACATAGGAAACAATGAGCTCCCCTTTGGGCCGCTCAGTTTTGATAATCACTACTAATATTAAATTGTGGGAATGTCACATGCGAGCTTATGACAAGGTTCTTTACAATGACTGCAAGAATAATGCATACTATTTCCATCGTATAAATGGTTGTTCCTTACCTTGTGAAGTTATTTTGTGTTAAGGAATGAGCTATTTTTGGTTTTTGTGATAAAATTGGCTTTCTTTGCATGTGGAAAACCTCCCCTTCCTTACTAGGTGTTTAGTGCTTATCTAATAGTATACAAACTCCTTTTTAGCGTAGAAAGTTCTAGCGCAACCTTGCTTTTTACGACTTAAAGCGAGCTACGTCTGTGTGATTCTTGAATTAGTTTCTACCTTATATACATAAGTTAAAATGACCAACTTATATTTAATACTTCTTAGGGTGTGTTTGGTTGGATGGAAACCTATGATATGGAAATCCATGAGGAAACCCCTACATTTAAGGCTAAATTGATATCATATCCACCATTAGATTCTGTAATCAATGGTGGGAGAACAAGAGAATCACACTCCTTGGTCTTCCCAAGGCATGTGATTTCCATGTTCATGAGACTTCCATTCCCACCATTGATCACAAAATCTAATGGTGGATGTAGATTGATACATTAATTTAACCTTAAATGTAGGGGTCACCTCATTGATTCCCATGACATAGGATTCCATACAACCTAACACACTCTTTATTTCTTGAGTATTGACTGCAGTTATCTCTAATTATTTATTTATTTGTTGCAGATCGGAACCAAAAAATGGTGCTTCAAACTCAGAGGAGATGCCGGCAATGCTATATTGCATGGCCATCATGAGGTGAGTTCATTTCCCCTTTAAAAAAATTATATTTCATGCTAGCATGATGTTGGCTATTTTACGTTTTCTTGGCATTGAGCATTTGTTGAGGTCGGTGGTGTTCCCCCGGAAGAACCTTAAGAAAAATTTTTGATTGCTCAAGAAGTTGAGCTTGTAAGATATGTTCAGGCTTAATACAGACAACCCCTGGTTTTCAGTTTGCTTGCACCCTATCGTGCTTGTAATTCAGGATTAGGCTGAAAGTTCTTTTATTTGTGGAAGCTTGTGAATGGCATCCTGGAGAATAACCTTAAGAAATCAATTTTGATTGCTGAAGAAGTTCTGAAATTGGTTTAGACTATACTATGTCATTGTGAATGGCATCATTGCGAAATTTTACTACCATAACTTTGTTTTACCCGATTTGCACGTATCAAATAAGCTTTGAAAAATTCTAAAAACTAAGTTTATAAAACGTGATTAACACAAGGAGTTAGGGTGCATACTCAGAATCTATTTACCCAGTCCAATCCATAACAAAACTTAAACAATATCTATTTTGAAAACACAATTTTCCAAACTGTCGTTCTATTTACCGTTTATTCGTCTCCTTGTAATTATGCCTTGGTGAATAGGACTAAGTTTGCTAACCTCTATTTTATTGGAAAAGGCTAGTGAGTGGTGTTGTTGACAAGAACCGCAAGAAAACAGAGGCTTCGATTGTGGAAGAAGCTGATAGAATTGGTTTGCCTCACATGCTAATTGACGTCCGTCATGGTGATAAGACTGAATTATGATTTAGTTCTCTTCATTAACTATAATTATGGACTGTGAGTATTTCCTACTGTACTTTCTGGAGGATATTGTTGATATACTTATTATCTCTGTAGAGGCTTCTCACCGGGATCTCCCTTCACTTTAGTTGGTTCGTCTTGCCTCTGTCAAGGTATGCCAGTTTCTTTCTGATCTAGGCTATTTGTTTGATTGTTTATATAGAAAATTTTTCTCTTTTCAAACCTTCCGGACTTTGACGGGAAGAGCAAGAGTGAAGAATCCTCGACTATAGTCACCCAGGGTATTTGGACCAGTATGGTGGATGATAATAGGAAGCAGAACAAAAACGCCCTGCCTGCCCTACCCTACTGCCATCCAGACCTATTGCCAGTTTTATATGACCTACTCTTTGGCAGCTTTCTATAGCTGGTTGATGCAATGTTTATTGCAACTTAAATTTGATTCTAATTTGTTACTTGGTAGCATACATGTTCAGATGCTACGTAAGAATGACAGATAAATTAAAACAAGAAAAGAATCTGAGCTGCTTGTCGAAGCGAACACTACGATTTGTAGGGCTTCTAAGACCCTTAGGCTGTAGATGGTGAAGTGAAAACCTAAATAACTTTTTTTGTCTCTATCACATAATATGAAAGGCTTGTGTTAAGTATAAAATTTATGTTCCCTTTTTACTTGAATAATGAATCATTGACTCCCAGTACTGTTGAATTATTGGACTACATGATTTGATTTCATATCGAAAAGTAAACTTCATAGCATTGAATAATTATGATTTCAGGCACTTGATTGGCTAAAATCGTACTATTGGGAGCCTCAGAAAAATGCTATTCCATTTCAAAAGCATAGAACTGCCAAAGTTAGAAAAGAGAGAAAATCTAAAGTGCGGGAGTTAGCCTTTTGGTTAATTGCGAAGCAAGCTTTGCAGTCAGGTTCTTTGCCAGTAAAGAGAAAAAGTAGTATCAAAGTTATGTTTTCTTAAGGTTAAGCCACTATATATCTAATTTGACGATTATGTATGTAGACATCATTACATCATTCTCATTATAAAAGCTCATACCACTAACTTTATCATTATATTCTCTGGCATCATCATAGTGTTCTTATTGTAAAATTCATGTTATTCATTACTCTTCTTTTGAAGACATGTTTAAGATGTGTCTTATTACCTGGACTCTAGTTTCGACCTAAAAATGACAGATTTGAAATGTTGTTTGATATAATCTGGGTATGTGCGAGCCTGATCAGAAAGTGCAGTTGTAATTTTATGTTGAAAGAAAGCTGTCTTCTTCGGAATCCTTCTTTCTTAAGCTTGCTGGATATTTTATAGTTTGTACACTTTTTTTGAAGCCACCGTTAGGTATATTATCTTCTTCACGAGATGCTGGTGATCAGAAAAATTTCCAAAGTTTCCTCTTGAACATCCATCCTTGCAATCAGGTATGGATAATAAATTTGTGGAATATTTGCCATTCCTTGCAACGGAATTACTTCTCACATGTTCGAGGGTGTCAAGGAGGTGGTTCACAGTTATTCTAGTTAGGAGTTGGGCGCTGGTGTGGAAGAGAGTCAATGAGGGTGAGAAAGAGAGATAGAAGAAGGAAAAAGCAAGGAAGAAAGTCATTGATATGTTTAATAAACCCAGGTTACTGGGGAGAAGCTTTAAGGTAAAATAGGTAAGAAATTTCATGCTTTCTGCAAAGTCTTCCCGAATGGGGAAATGATATCAAAGGGACCAAGTTCGCAGTGGGTCTGGCTGGCACCGAGAGAGCTGGATGGGTCGTACCAATGAGGACGGGGACTATGCAAGGTCGTCTTTGGATAGTGGAGACTAAAACTAGGGGGCCTTTTTATATTTAACAGAAACTAAATATTTCATATTACATAACATGTGTTTTTAAGTTACTTCAAGCGTTTTGAAGGGCCTCTTGATGTAACCTGTTTCATATTTCATGCTTTAGACTTTGCTGAGGATTTGAGGAAAGGAAATCAGCGAGATGTAACCTTTTTTCTTGTTTGTGGGTGGTCCCTTTCAAGTGTTTCGAAGGGCCTCTTGATGTTAAGTAATCTCTCCCTTGCTTTGAGTTTTCATTGTTAACCTACATGAATTCAATGGAATTGAACCCTCTTATTTTCTAAATAATGATGAAGAAATAAGAAAAAAACCCCACTTTTTGCGACATCCTCTACTTTTGAGATTGCTTTTTTCTTAGTCCCCCATGACATCACTAGTCTGCATCCTTATCTGTTATAACAGATACCACCATTATTTCTTGAGGTCGCTGTTAGGGACTGACAAGAGGTGTAGCCTTTCTGATCCCTTACTATCACATATGATCTTAGGTGATTACCCTTGCTCCTCCTTACCTTTCGACCTGACATGCTAGATCACCGTAACCTTGTTGTTGTTGGGATTTAACCAACTATGTGAATGAAAAAGAATAAGGAAAACAAGAGAGATTGTAATCTCTTGATAACACTAGAACTCTTATGTGTAGAGATCTCACTTGATTCACATTGATTGAAACCAAATAATACATGGGTTTAAATAGGACTCACATGACCACTTAGTAAAAGACACATCTCTTAGTAAAAGACACTTAGTAATACTAAAAGACACATTGGAACACCAAAAGACACAACTCTTCTAGAACTAGTCTAGATTAATTCTCTAACATCCCTCCTTAAGCTAGACTATCACCATTCCAAGCTTCTTCTTCAATTTGTTGAATGTGTCGGTCTTCAAAGCTTTAGTGAAAATATCGGCAACTTGATCTTGAGATCTGCAAAATTTCACATTGATATGTCCCTCCTTAACCAAGTCTCGAATGAAATGATATTTGATCCTTATATGCTTGCTTTTGCCATGAAAAACCGGATTCTTTGTAAGTGAAATAGCCGAACTGTTATCACAAAACAGTGTAGGAGAACTAACAGGTCCATGCTTGAGTTCACTCAAAACCCAAATCAACCAAAGTGCTTGACAAGATGCAAAAGCCAGTGAGACATATTCGGACTCGGTTGTAGAGAGAGTCACAATAGCTTGCTTTTTAGATGCCCATGAGATTGCGCCGGAACCAATATTAAAAACATATCCGGAAGTGCTTTTACTATCATCAACACTTCCTCCCCAATCACTATCACAATAACCTACCAAACTTAGTTCTTCAACTTTCGTGAATTGAATGCCTTCATGAATTGTTCCACTCACATACCTTAAGACTCTTTTTCCAGCTTCCCAATGATTTTGCCTAGGAGATTCCATGAATCTACTAAGCATACTCACCGCAAACATAAGATCGGGTCTAGTGGAAGTCAAGTACATAAGACTACCAACAAGACTTCTATAAAGAGTTCCATCAACATGCCTATTGTCTTCACATTTGCTTAACTTCAAACCAGCCTCCATAGGTGTGCTAATTGGTAGTGCGTCCTCCATTCTAAACTTTCTTAATAAATCTTTTGCATACTTCCGTTGAGTGATGATGATCCCATCTCTTTGTTGTTTAACTTCAATGCCCAAAAAATAATGGAGTAGTCCCATATCGGTCATCTCGAACTCATTCATCATAGCTTTCTTGAAATCTTCATTCATACTTGAACAACTTCCGGTGAAGATTAAATCATCAACATATAAGCATACTATCAAAAAATCATTATGAGATCCTTCCTTGGTGTATAGAGTATGTTCAAAGGGACATCTTTTAAAACCATTCTTCAAAAAATAGCCATCAATACGACTATACCATGCCCTTGGTGCTTGTTTAAGCCCATATAAGGCTTTTTTCAAATGACATACTTTCTTTTCTTCTCCAATTTTCACATAACCAGGTGGTTGAGTTATATAAACTTCCTCCTCAAGAAAGCCATTCAAGAATGCCGATTTGACATCCATTTGATAGACTTTCCATTCTCTTTGAGCTGCCAATGCAAGTACTGTTCGAATTGTTTCAAGGCGAGCCACGGGTGCAAATACTTCTTGGAAATCAACACCATACTTTTGTTTGTAGCCTTTCACCACCAAGCGTGCTTTGTGCTTATCAACCTCGCCTTTTGAGTTCAATTTTGTTTTGTAAACCCACTTCACATCAAGGGGTTTCTTGCCATTTGGGAGATCAACAAGTTCCCAAGTCTTGTTTCTTTGAATAGCATCAATTTCATTATCCATTGCAAGCTTCCACTTCTCATCTTTAGAAGCCTCTTCAAACATAAGTGGATCGGCATCAACAAACAAAGCAAAATTAACCAAATCATCATCCAAATTGGCCAAATCGTCACCCAAATTGCTACTTGTTTGTTCATAAAGATCTTGGATACTCCTTGTCTTCTTCGAAGGGGAACTTGAAGTTGAAGTTGAACTTGAAGATGAAGAGGGTGATGAAGTAGAATTGGGAGAAGAAGGTGGAACACCATCCTCTTCGTTTTCTTCAATTGGAGCTTCAATTTCTTCTTCGATTTCTATGCAACTTGAATTTTCTTTGGTTGCATTTTCTTTCAAATTCCAAGATTCTCCTTCATTGAACTTCACATCACGGCTTATAATAAGTTTCTTGGTGAGGGGATTATACAACTTGTATGCCTTGGAACATTCACTATATCCAACAAAAATGCATTTCTCGGACTTGTCATCTAGCTTCTTCCTTCTTTCATCCGGTACATGTGAATAGGCAATGCTTCCGAAAATTCTCAAGTGATCAACACTTGGTTTGTGTCCGCTCCAAGCTTCTTGTGGCGTCTTATCTTGCACACTTTTAGAAGAGGAACGATTCAATAGATAAACAACACATGCTACCGCTTCCGCCCAAAAGGAATTTGGCAATCCCTTGGCCTTCAACATACTTCTAGCCAACTCCATAATTGTGCGATTTTTTCTTTCGGCGACTCCATTTTGTTGTGGGGTACCACGGACTGAAAATTGATGTCGAATACCATGCTCTTTTAAGAAATCTCGAAGCCCATGATCAATATATTCTCCCCCTTGATCCGAGCGAAGAGTTTTCAATTGGAAACCACTTTGCTTTTCAACAAAAGCCTTGAAATTTTTGAAACAACCATATACTTCCGATTTTTGTTTTAGAAAGTATATCCAAGTCTTCCTACTATAGTCATCAATGAAGGTAACAAAATAACGATTACCGCCAATTGAAGTAGTATGCATTGCCCCACAAAGATCGGTGTGCACAAGCTCAAGTGGCTTTGATGCTCTCCATGCCTTCCCACTAGGAAAAGAATTCCTACTATGCTTACCCAAGACACATCCTTCACATACTGTATCTTGAAGTTGAATTGTAGGCAAGCCCTCCACAAGATTCTTCTTGCCCATAAGAGATAGAGTTTTAAAACTCAAGTGACCATATCGATAATGCCATAGCCAAGACTTGTCTTGAATAGTATATAAACAAGAATTAATGTTACTTTGGAAAGATAAAGGAAACATTTTGCTTTTGGTCATTCCCACCTTTCCAATGATAACATCATTCTTATCTTTGATCTCACACAAAGCTCCCTTGAAATTTACTTCATACCCCTTCAAAAGAAGTTGCCCAACACTTAAGAGATTGTGCTTAAGGCCTGGAACATAAAATATATTTGAGATCCGCTTTACTCCTTGCTTGGTTTGGACAAGAATATCACCCCTTCCTTTGACTTGAAGCTTGTTGTCATCTCCGGTTCTAACTTCACTTTGAAATGTCTCATTTATCTCCACAAAGGCCTTCTTGTTCCCGGTCATGTGGTTGCTACAACCACTATCCACGAACCACACATCTTCTAAGGAAGCGCCATGAACATTGCATGTAAGGAAAAGATTGTCTTCTTCCTCCTCATGCATAAAATTGGATTCTTTGTTGTCCTCCTCCATCTTCTTTCTACAATATTTCTTGACATGGCCATACATATGACAACGATGGCATTGAATATTTGATAAGGAAGATCTCCCTCTTCCACGATAAGATGAAAACTCACCATCATGAGATTTCTCTTGTCCACCATGGCCTCTTCCTCTACCACGAGAAGTGGCTCTTCCATGACTTCTTCCTCTCACGCCATCTTTAGAGGAATCTCTAAAGGAGACTTGCGTTTGAAAGGCTTGTTCAATAGAACTAGAATCATATTGCTTCATTCGTAGTTCATGGGATTGTAGTGATCCCAATAAACTCTCCACCGACAAGGAAGATAAATCCTTGGATTCTTCAATAGCAACTACACTAGACTCAAATTTTCGAGTCAAACTCCGAAGGATCTTTTCGACAATTCTTTGGTCTTCTAGATTCTCACCATTCAATCTCAATTGGTTGACAATTGAGATAACCCGATTGAAGTAGTCTTCAATAGTCTCGGACTCCTTCATTCTTAGTGTGTCAAACTCCCCTCGAAGAGTTTGTAGACGCACCCTCTTGACTTTGTCATCTCCTTTGTATGAAGAATAAAGAATATCCCAAGCTTGTTTAGCCGTTGTGGCTACTGAAATTCTGTCCAAAATAACTTCATCTATTGTTTGCATAATGAAATACTTGGCTTTGTAGTCTTTCTTGCGGTTAGACTTCAACTCGGCCAAGTTTTGTGCATTAAGAGTTGTTTCATCTTCGGGCTCTTGGAAACCAATCTCTACGATCTCCAATAGGTCTTGTGAACCAAATAGGGCCATCATCTTCATTCTCCAATGATTGTAGTTTTTACTGGTAAGAAAAGGAAGTGGAGGTTGGACGGAATTGTTGTTGTTGGACGCCATGGTTCTCTCAACTAGGCTCTGATACCAATTTGTTGGGATTTAACCAACTATGTGAATGAAAAAGAATAAGGAAAACAAGAGAGATTGTAATCTCTTGATAACACTAGAACTCTTATGTGTAGAGATCTCACTTGATTCACATTGATTGAAACCAAATAATACATGGGTTTAAATAGGACTCACATGACCACTTAGTAAAAGACACATCTCTTAGTAAAAGACACTTAGTAATACTAAAAGACACATTGGAACACCAAAAGACACAACTCTTCTAGAACTAGTCTAGATTAATTCTCTAACAGTTGTTCCCTTAATACTTTCTCACCTCTTTTACAATGGTTCGCTGTCCTTGCTCCTTCAGAAGACACGTATTAACTCTAGCTTATTCGATGTCAATAATCTTCCTATTAGATTTGCCAATCCACTAGTATGATTGGAGTTGTACACTTCCTGCACTTCAAGTGGTGAACGAGTATTGCAACATCTGCCTTTCACGCTGCCAGTAGTTTCTCCAGAACTAAGTTGTAAAGAAACTTCCAAATCTTCTCCAAGTCTAAACTATTCACATCTCAAACTCCCTCTCCAAACCTGAAGATATATTTGCTTTGTGCCTTCTGTGTTCATCTTGCAATCTCATAGAAATGTATATAGTAGTATTTTCTACATTATATTGTAAAGGCTTTGAAAATCTTACGATGCACAATTCGATTCCGAGGACCCCCATTCCAATATTCGCCTAATTTATGATTCAATTGCCTTGGTCAAATATGGAATGGACACTACAAGAAAAATTGTGATTAATAGCGTTTAAAAACCGCAGCGTTTAAAAACCGCTATGATAGGCTACCATAGCGGTTTAGTAACCGCTATGACAGCCGGCGCTATAATAGACCCAGGGGATATTATAGCGGTTTTAAAACGCTATGGTAAGTTCGGCTTTTATAGCGTTTCAAAACCGCTATGGTAGCCTCTTCCATAGCGTTTTAAAAACGCTATAGTAGACTCTAAAACCGCTATGGTAGACTCTACCATAGCGTTTTAAAGACGCTATAGTAGACTCTAAAACTGCTATGGTAGACTCTACCATAGCGTTTTAAAAACGCTATGGTAAGTATACATAGCAAATATTTTTTTTTTTTTTTTTTTTTTTTTTACTATCAAATGACTTTTTATTACACATCTCATAAGTTTTATGTCTAGAAAATAAAAATTTAAATGTGCCAAAGTTAAACATTTCCATGAATGGAGGCAAAGTAATGTAATTAATTAATAAACGGTATTACATCGAGTCACAAAATCTATCAAATAATAAAAATAATGTATTACAATTATGGTACTTGGGATAACAAACTGAAAATTAAGCGATGGTTTTGCCCATTGGATCAATGAGAATCATGCCAATAACACCACCCGCTTCTCTAACAAAATGGCTTTTTTGCTTCTAAGGTCTGGGAGTTCAAAATTCTGTTTATGACACTTGGACCTATCAAAATTATCAATCACTCCAAGGATCATTTTCTGCCCTCACTTCTGAAGGCTCAACGACTTCTGTTTCAGAGGCTTCGGCAGTTGAAGCAGCTTCAGATTCTTCAGTGGCATCAGACTCTTCTGATCTTCCCCATCTCCCGCCAAGGGCAATTGCCATCATTTCATATATCTTGTTACCCAAATCAGCTGGACTATCAGGCTGCAAATATTATCAAGATAGAGTTAAGTAATTATCAAACAGGTTTGGTTCAGAAACAAGTTTCAGAGGGAGTCCTTACTGAGTATCCACTGGAGATCAAAGCTGTATCATACAGCAAATCATACTTGAAAAGGAAGTAATAACAATGTTATGCCAAAACAACAGAACAAGGACAATGGATACCACAGATTTCTCAAAAAATTGCAACACTTATAAAGGAAGCAACAACAATGGTTGCAAATAGCACAAGTTGATTTGTCATTATAGTGAGGCAACATAACAGTGAACACTAGAAGTCCCGAACATTGATTACTACGTTTACCTCAACTAAAAAGTTAGCAAATGACCTAAAGATGGATTTTCTTTTCCAAAGAAAAAAGGTGCCAGACAAAAGTACAAACAATTTGAGTAAGATAATGCCTCTTTAAGTTAGTAGATACTGTCTAATGTTTTTCATTTAGTGCTAACTGCTAAGCACTAGCAGACATGTACACGGCCTACAGATTTGATCAAGAGTGAAATCACTGGCAACAACACCTAGTAAGTGCATTACATAACTATAGTTTCCTTCTCCAGGGATGAATAATGCTTTGACACTTGAGATATAAACTTAACAACTAAAAGATTATGAAAGAAAAACACAAGATAACCAAGACTGCCAGTGAGAGTAGGCATGCTTCATTCATTTGTTGTCTGATATCAGAAATGTATGCATTTGACAAAAATCAAACGGCATTTAAAAGCGTTATCTTACACTCAGCAGCAAGCAATGATAGCAACGACAGCAGCAGCAGCAGCAGCAAGCAGCAGCAAGCAGCAGCAAGCAACCTCTCTTCTTGACAGCTCCTTCAACATCTCTGCAAATGATCAAAATTTGAAATTTTTTTATGTTCTGGCCTAAAACTAACACATACTTTCAGTACCACGATTATATCGGTGTTCTAGTGCATTTGGATGAAATCATAAACTTTTTGAATCTTAGCCATGTGCATCAATTGAAAATTTTCTTGACTTGCCATATTGAGTCCCGACACCTTGACATCTAGCAGAGAAATCCAAGGTTTCCCTCACTGTCATTTCTCCAATGTCAAGATCATTCTGACTAATATAAGCAGAAGTTTTCCTCGGAACAAATTCATGCATTTCATGCCCATTATAGGTAATTTTTCCAGAAACCTATAGTTATTAGAGAAATCAAATTAATACCATCATATATGAAGATGAAATTAATAGCTAGTATTGAGTAGGCTTTCAATGACGAAACTCAGAAAAGGCGACGAGAAGGTCTCCATATATACCTCTAGCTTTGAATCAAGCTTCCCTGCCAAAGCTAGCAGTAAGGAGGTCTTCCCAGAGCCTGGAGGACCTAATAGCAAACTCATCCTGTATATAGGCAAACAAATTAGTCTTTTAGGCATATAACGGAATGAAAATTCCATATGAAACCCAACATACTAAGTGTCCAAGTTGTATCATTCAACAGTACTGGAAGTTGCCTGATCCATATTAGAAAAGGCAAAGTTAAGATATAGAGAACAATGAAGAGAAAAATAAATGTAGCCCAGTTCTAATATATTTTTGTTTTCTGTAACCATGCATGCTTTCTTCTTAATAATACTTGATTTTTTAAGGCAAATTGAAAGCCCCACTTACATCAATGACAACACAAGCATCAAGGACAGCACAAGTTTGAAAGCGTAGAACGTGACTAGAAACGTGTTTAATACACAAACATGAATTTTAACCAAAAGAAACTCAATATCTAATTTTCCTTTGAATTGCTCCTGGACTATGGTATTAATTTTCCTCCCCCCATTTGCTATATAAAAGCATTTTCGAACATTCACAAATAATGTCCTCTATCCATTTTGAAATCATCTTTCATAAAATACGCTATGCAACTTAAAACACAGACAATTAATCAACATAATGCCAACCTCAATTGACTTGTTTTGGTGTAATCTTTCGTAGTGGTGGAAATCTGCCAGAGGTTTTCTAGATATATCAAACAAGATCTTGTTGTTTCCTTGGGAACCTAATCTTACATCATGTCCCCGACAGAGTGCTAAGAGAAGAAGGTGCGCCCTCTCTGGTTGATTTACTGCAATTCTGAAAGAATAAAACAATTCTGTTACTTGAAGGGAAATAAAACCTTAATAGGATTATGTTATGAAAATCTATTATTAAAATGAAGCTTCTAATACAAACCTCGATTTTAAAGAAACATGATAGTGCTTGACCAGCAATTAAAAGATTTGGCGGACAAATAGTGCCATCAGGTGGTAATGACGATACTTCCCATTGGTGTCCAATGGATGACAACTGATGTAGCTGGAAACTCTCTGAACTGGTCCTGTTCATAATATCCATGCGCACAAGGAATTCTCGCAAACTTGACGGGCAACGGCTGATTCGAAATGAAATTTCCAGTGATGGCAACACCTGTTAAAAATTAAAAATCTCTATTTATTAATACAATAATCAATTAAAAATGGGGAAAAAAAGGGACCAAAAATAAGGCCAACTCCACAATTATGCTACAAGGTTTATAATGGGTGAAGAAAAAGATGAAATGAGTTCATTGTAGTGGCAACTGAGTAAGTTGGCATATTCAGGTACCTTTGAGATCATGAGACTCCATATTTATGCAAACCAAAGACCATACAAGGCACATAATGTCCAGAAACACTCGCAATATTTACTTGGTTTGGTTTTAAGGGTGTGTTTGATTTAAGAGAGAGTATATCTTTCAGGGACCTAAAAAAAGTCCACATGATACGCAATGGAACAATTCATGGTATTTCGTGGTAGGTAGCACAATTTCGAGAGCCATAACACATAATAATGAAAGCCTACCTCCAAATTGTAATGCATGCGCAGAGTTCGGAATCTTATTTCACTAGGTAAAGTTTCCAGTTCATAATAGATTGATATATACAAAGAAATGCTCCCAGGAATCCCAGCATGCAGCCAAAGAGGCCATGAGAACGTTGTTCCCCCTTGAACTCTCACATCCTACAAGATACAAAGATATTTACGAGAAGAAAATATTATCAAAACAGGAAACTAGAAATTTGCAGGGGAGAACAGGACCTCTGGAAATGAAAACAATAGACCATTAGACCCTTGCACATTATCAGCCTTCCCATTTGTGCATTCACTATTTATCTGTTTTTCAAGACAAGTGGGAAAATCTGTCTTAAGGTCTTCCAGATTCCCTGGATTTAGAAATCTAGGATGGTTGATCTTCATCTTCAAGTTCTGCCATCATGCAAAACGTAATTATAGAAAAATCCAATTACACTCATGGCTGGAACAATCTTACTTGCAATTTTGATTAACACATAATATCATTACCTTCACAGGAAATTCAGATGGGTTTTTCAACTCTAAAACAAGACGCTTTAACTCCCCAGCATATGCTTCATTTGGTAGGTGATGGATGCAACCCTCCAGCTTGGGTACACTCTGAGCATCAACAACAGCAAAACAGAAAAGCAAAAGAAAACACAGAGTAAATTGATGACTTCATTTATTGGGGAAAAATGATGCTAAATAATAAGCACCTTGACAATGATGCTAAATGATAAGCACCTTGATAACCGTGAACTTCAGATTAGTGCTTGGAGACTGCCTAACTCTTCTTCTTCCGTTAACATTTCTTTTTTTCACTAGATTAAAATCAAAGGTACTGTAACCAACTACCGAGTCTGACAGCTTCCATCTCACACCCATTATGTTTATGATACTTTCCAATTTGGGTGTGACCACTAACTCTACCTGAAAGGTTTCAGAGATCAAAGTCATCATTAAGGGAGTATGCCACCTCTAAGAGGCAGATAAAAGTGCATTTACTACAATTATCTTGAGCAGTCAGTAACCATTGTTAATTTGTAACTAGAATGTAGCGACAGCGAGCTGTATACACTGAGCTGATGCCAAACAAGATTGAATCTCATGTTGCAGAGTCTACCAACCACAGGCATAATATAAGCAAACAGGTGACAAGATATGGTTCATATTACAATGCTCTTTCCTCCAAATGGCACAAAAACAATATTATCTTGAGAATCCTTACTTCATTCCATTTGCTTAAAACCAACTTATACATAAGAGAGACAATGGAAGATAAATAGATTGCTGGAAAAATAGCTAAAATTGAAATATGGGTTTTGATGTAACAAAAACAAAAGACTTATTTTCTTTATTCTCTATATATTCTTTTTGTAATAAACACCAACGTAATCACTAAAGTTTGATAGTTTTTATGTGAAAGATTTCGACATTCCCATAACATATATATTTTTTCTCTAGTTTCTTCTAATTTGGTATGTATTATGTAGATATAACTGAGGTCAACTCATTTTTATTCATCATGTCTAAGACCTTAGAATTATTATTGCATACAATTATTTCTGGTATTTTGGGAAGTGTGTATTTGAGAGGGAAAGGTACATGGTGGGTCTGGAAGGATGACATGGAGAGAGGACTCTAAACAGATTAGCCATGTATAATTTTCCTAGTGGTATATTTTATAATTTTCCATTGAAACTGGTTTGGAAAAAAGAGACAGCTTCAAGGGTTTCTTTTCACATGTTGATGGCAATGTAGAGATATGCTTCCAAGGTAAAACTGGCTCAAAGGGTATAGTTATTGAAGTGGGGTGTAGCTTTTGTGAAATTGACCCTGAGTTTGGTACACCTTCATTGCGGATGGGTGAACAGGGTGTGGCCGTGTCAGTGTATTTCTTGGATTTGTTTGGTGTGAGTTATTGGGTAATGTCAGGTTCTATGGAGATGTTGCTAAGAAGTTGGAAGACTCATAACCATCTTTTTTCCGAAAGGAAGGCATTATGGAGGTTGCTTCCTTATGTAGCATCTTGGACATCGAGGAAGGAATAGAATAACAAAATTTGTTATTATAACTTGTCAGAGTTTGACTTGGTGATCATAGAGGCTCTTTGATGTGCGTTTCATTTGTCACCTTATGGGGATTTTCTTTGTGAATTGTTTGATAATTGGGATGCTCTAGTTTCGGGAACTTAAAAGCTTTTTAAGTCAGCGTCTTGCAATACCACAGTATTATCTAAATAAATTTCTTGCTATAAATATAATAAGTATTTTTGTTAGAGAATAGAAGTATGTAACATCGGAAAGTGTCACAGAATAGAAATCTACCTCTGTTACAGAATAGAAAAGTGTTACAGAATGGGTTAGGAAGACTTTCCTATTGTATTTTGGTTTCCTAAGTTTGGTTAGATTTCCTATTGTATTTTGGTTTCCTAAGTTTGCTAGGTTTCCTATTTCTATTAGGTTATGTCAAAGTTAGCTCTATATAAGCTTGTATTCTATTCAATGAATAGGGAACAATATTTTCAATATAATTCTTTACATGGTATCAGAGCTACTTTCTTTGGTGACCTAAGACTCTGGGGATTCAAGCTCTTCCCCGCCTCTGAAAACTATGCAAGAGGCGGGGGAGGGATGACAGCAGGAGAAACATCCTCGACAGCAAAGTTCAACTAAATTGAAGGGAAATTGCACTCTACAACAACTTCATGCATATCAGCAACACGCCGCCAACCTGCAATTCAATCAAGGAAGGGGGGCCAGCAATACCAAAATCTATGTTGTCTCGAATTGAGCTATACCACTCAAATTGAGCAATACCAAAATCTATGTCTCGAATTGAGCTATACCACTCAAATTGAGCAATACCAAAATCTATGTCTCGACTTGAGCTATACCACTCAAATTGAGCAATACCGCTCGAATTGAGCAATACCAAAATATGTGTTGTCTCGAATTGAGCAATACCAAAATCTATGTCTCGAATTGAGCAATACCACTCGATTTGAGCATTACCAAAATCCGTGTTGTCTCAACTTGAGCAATACCACTCGAATTGAGCAATACCAGGACTCGTTCAGCCTCGACGATAATGATTTCATCACCAAATAGGTCTTCAAAGTTTCCTCCAAGCTGCACATTTCGTCTGCATCTACATGTCCAGCTTGCGGGGGGGTGTTAGAGAATAGAAGTATGTAACATAGGAAAGTGTCACAGAATAGAAATCTACCTCTGTTACAGAATAGAAAAGTGTTACAGAATGGGTTAGGAAGACTTTCCTATTGTATTTTGGTTTCCTAAGTTTGGTTAGATTTCCTATTGTATTTTGGTTTCCTAAGTTTGCTAGGTTTCCTATTTCTATTAGGTTATGTCAAAGTTAGCTCTATATAAGCTTGTATTCTATTCAATGAATAGGGAACAATATTTTCAATATAATTCTTTACAATTTTGCAGCTTTTAACCAAGCAAACAATGGAAACTAAGACGACAGATAATGAAGGTAAATAGATTCTTCTGGTTTTATATCATAAGCATTGGAGCCAGTTACCTTAGCTGTCTCACACCCTCCAAGTGAAAAATCAACTTCTGATGCTTCAAATGAAGAACTGCCAGCATTTAGCTCCCTACAATTATCACACACCATTTCATTATCTATGTATAATGGGTCCAGGTCAATAAACTCAAAAAAAAAAATTATTATAAATAAAAATAAAATTGTAAATTTCTTTAATAGAATTAAATTCTTATTAAATTGAAGAAAAGAAATAGAATTGAACCCCCCTAAAAAACAGAAATGAGCTCCCAATCAAAAGTAGGGGTGGGCACGGTTCGGTTCGGTTCCAAATTTTGAGGAACCTAACTCGAACCGTTTAAAATTTTATCGGTTCCGATTCGGTTCGGTTCCTCTATTTTGAACGTTGGAACCGAACCTAACTCGAACCGTTTACAACGGTTCGGTTCCTACGGTTCCAAACGGTTCCTTGAAACAATTTGAGTTAGGCCTTCCAAGAGAATAATATGATCATGTCATATGAAAACAATTTGACCATGAACAAATTATCATGGGGAAATAGTAACATGAGTTAAGGTATTGTGCTGTGCATATTTTGCTTGCCAAAATCCTAGTGATAAAAGAAAAAAATTGCAATCATGAACAACGCTCAATTATCGCAAATGCAGTCTCCACGACACAGGGATTACAACATTGACATCAATATTCAATAGCACCTGGAAAAGACTACATGTGAAAATTTCCCAATAATCAATTCAAAGCAAAGAAACAACACCAAGTATGAAGTTAAACCTTGGTATATTCAAAGCAAAGAAACAACACCAGCTTCTACCACACTATATCATCCAAATCATATTACAAAACATTTCTCCTTATCTTGATTGCAAAAATATCATCTTTGTATCAAAATTTACTTCTGATCAACAAATTAAGTTACTTTCATTTCATGCTTACAAATCTGATAAAGCTGCAAATTTCAGCAAATAGACATAACCCCATTGTTCATCACTACAATTTAGTACCAATGCTAGAATAGTAAAATCTGCCTAAACCAACAGACTGCAACTTGGAATGTATTTCAGCAATGGCGAGGCCTAATCTGATCTGTCTGTCACATATTCTGCAAGTCTGCAACAGTTCCACAAACAGCCACCATCATCATCTAAAACAGGCACCCTGAACCAGCAGACTGCAAGTAAAATGAGGGCCTCATGCCATGACATACTTGGAATTTGACAATCATAGAATGAAACAAACACTGAAATTTCTGTCTGCAATCATATACATCTAAAATTTCCACAAACAACCACCCTCATTCCACAAACACACACTGAAATTTCTGCTTGCAATGTTCAAAATCATATTCAAAATACATTGTTCAGCATACACATCAGATTCAGCATACGAATCAGATTACATTGGGTTCAAACAATGTTTCCCATACTATCCATTGGAACTAGAAATTTTCTAAACATAATCCATTCCAAGAACAATGCGTAAACAAGTAAATTATACCTGTAAGTGAAAAGCGTGGGCAATGGAGACGCTTTGATGAGTTTTTCAAGATCTTGACTTGGATCAAAATCCTTCAAATAATCCAATCTGATTTCAACAAGATCAGCTCCACTCTCCTTGTCAAATGCTTAAGGATTCAAAAACGAAATCAGACAGAATATTGATTGAAAACAAGAAAACAGGGTGAGCAAACAGAGCCTATCCTCATAGAGGCCATTTTTACATTCAAAATTGATTCCTTCTCTCTTCTCAATACGATGCTTTATACACAAACCCTAACCCTAAAACAGAAAATGAAAGATGGAGGAGGAGCCACGCGTCCAATGCAGAATCAGCAGTCTGACAGTACCTGACAGTACGAAAGATTCCAGGCAGAGCACGATAACAGATTTTGAATCATTCAACCAGCCCTACAGCTCTCATGCGTGGTGTGTGAAGGCTCCTCTTCAGACCATCACGTGAATTTCACGTTTCTTAACTAACTTAACTACTTCTGTGATTTCTTAACTAACTTAACTACTTCTGTGATTTCATAACTAACTTAACTACTTCTGTGATTTCATAACTAACTTTGTGAATCCCATTTTCAGTTGGGATTTCACGTGAGCGGCACATGCTAACTGCTTTGGTGAAATTCTGCCAGTTAATTGTTGCTCTTCTGCTTCCTTTGTTCCATAGGTCAGGTTTCTTCCTCTTGATCGTGACAAATACCTACCCCATGGGAACATCCTTGTCCTCAAGGATGAAAATTGGGAAACCGAGCTGAAAGAGAAGCCCAGTCCTCCCAAGAGTTGTCTGCAGGGGAGCTGTTAGACCACTGCACCAACACCTGGGTAATGGCTTGGTTGTTACGAGGGATCAAACGGCGGTCCAGTACAGCTACAGGCTCTGGAAGTATGGTGCCGGAGGAGTCCGTTGGTGGTAGAACCGGTGAGGAGGAGTGATGGGAGCCAAGTTTGCGTTTCAGCTGTGAGACGTGAAAGACAGGGTGTATTTGAGATCCTTGGGGCAGTTGGAGCTGGTAAGCCACCTCTCCAATGCGTTCCAGGATTTGAAAGGGCCCGAAATAACGGTTTGCCAACTTCAAATTCTTACGGAGTTGGACACTATTCTGTCGGTATGGTTGCAACTTCAGATATACCCAGTCTCCAGTCAAGAAGGAACGTTCAGAGCGCTTTTTATCCGCAAAGAACTTCATACGTTCTTGCGCCTTGGATAGACGTTCACGGAGAAGGGTGAGCATGTCTTGACGTTCCTGCAAGTAGGATTGAACGCTCTGAACAGAGAGGTTGTCAATAGGGGGTAGGGCTAAGAGTGGGGGTGAATACCCGTACAATGCTTGGAATGGAGTAAGCTTGAGGCTTGAATGGTAAGAGGTGTTGAACCAGTGCTCCGCCAGGTATAACCAGCGAGACCATTTGGACGGAGCGTTGCTAGTCATACAACGGAGATATTGTTCAATACAAGCATTAGTCCTCTCGGTTTGACCATCCGTTTGTGGGTGGTAAGCGGAGCTAAGTTTGAGAGAAGTGCCCAAAGCTGAGAACAATTGTTGCCAGAACGAACCAGTGAATATCCTGTCCCTGTCCGATGTGATTGTGGAAGGAAGGCCATGGAGTTTGTAGACATTGTGCAAGAAACACTCAGCAACAGTGGAGGCAGTAAATGGGTGAGCCAGGGCCATAAAATGGCTGTATTTGGTGAACCGATCGACCACCACATAGATCACGGTCTTACCATGAGAGGTGGGCAAGCCCTCGATGAAATCCATTGAGATATGCTGCCACGCACGCTCCGGAATAGGAAGGGGTTGAAGAAGCCCACCGTAGCGTGATTGATCATTTTTATTTCGTTGGCAAGTGTCACATTCCAGAATGAATTGTATGAGTTGGCGTTTCATACCCGGCCAAAAAAAAAGACTCTTAATTCTGTGGTAAGTGGTTGTAATACCAGAGTGACCAGCAAAGGAAGAGGAGTGCATAGCAGTAAGAATCTGGCGCCTGAGAGAACCACCGGAGCCGACATACAACTTTCCTTTGAAACGTAACAGCCCTTGGTCGAGAGTATAAGGAGGCACAGCAGTAGCAGAGAGGAGCAACTTAGGCAATATGTCTTGCGCGAGAACATCAGCGTCATAGCTGTGCAGAAGGTCCTGCAGCCAAAGGGGAGAGCTAGATGATAAGGCCGACAGTGAAGATGAAGGAAGCGGGTGTCTGGACAGAGCATCAGCAGCAGAGTTGTCCGAGCCTTTCCGGTAATGAATGACATAATCATATCCAAGGAGCTTGGATAACCATTTGTGTTGTGAAACCGTAGTGAGCTTTTGGCTTAAAAAATGCCTAATGGATTGATGATCAGTCAAGATGATGAACTGGGAACCCACCAGATATGGGCGCCATTTCTGGACAGCCAATACAATCGCCAACAATTCTTTCTCGTAGGTGGACAACTGCTGGCTGCGTGGACCCAAAGACTTGCTAAAAAAAGCAATAGGGTGGTGAAGTTGAGATAGAACAGCACCAACACCATGGGAGCTGGCATCTGCTTCGACTGTGAAGGGAGAGGAGAAATCTGGTAGAGCAAGAACTGGTGTAGAACTGACGGCCACTTTGAGCTGTTCAAAAGAGGAACTGGCATCAGCAGACCAATGAAAGGCATCTTTGCGCAATAGATCTGTCAAGGGCTTGGCAATGGAGCCATAGTTTCGCACAAAGCGGCGATAATACCCTGTGAGCCCGAGGAAACCACGAAGCAGCTTCAAAGATGTAGGTTGGGGCCAACGGGTCATAGCCTCGATTTTTGATGTGTCCACAGCAACCCCATTGGAAGAAATGACATGCCCCAGGTAGTCTATAGAAGGTTGGCCAAAAGAGCATTTTTCCAGCTTGGCAAACAGTGAGTGTTTGCGCAATGTAGCTAATGTGGTTTCAAGGTGCTGTAGGTGTTGGGCCAGAGATGAGCTGTAGACGAGAATATCGTCAAAAAAAACCAGTATAAACCGTCTAAGATAGGGCTGAAAGATCCGGTTCATTAAGGCTTGAAAGGTGGCGGGCGCATTGGTTAAACCGAAAGGCATAACAACGAATTCGAAGTGGCCATGGTGGGTGCGGAAGGCTGTTTTGTGAATGTCAGGGGGTGGACACGGACTTGGTGATATCCTGAGCGAAGGTCTATTTTAGAGAAAATGGAGGCACCATTGAGCTCATCCAACAACTCATCAATAAGTGGGATGGGAAAGCGATCTTTGATCGTAATGTCATTGAGGCGACGATAATCAACACAGAAACGCCACGAGTTGTCCTTCTTCTTAACTAGTAAGATGGGAGCCGAGAAAGGGCTATTAGAGTGGCGGATGACTCCTGATTCCAGCATCTCAGTGACCATGGCTTCCACAATGTTTTTGTATAGGTGAGGCAATCTGTAAGGTGACAGTGAAGGGGGAGAAGAGTTAGGTTTGAGGGGAATGGAGTGAATGATAGAGCGTGGAGGGGGCAGCGTGTGGGGGGGTTGGAAGATATCAGTGAATGAAGACAGGAGAGATCGTATATGTGGGTGTACATGGGAGCGGTTGGACTGATCTGAAAGGGAGAAGAAATGACCCAAGAGGGTTGGCTGCTGGTGTTTGCAAAGCTTAGAGAACTGATGGGAGTGAATCATGTGGATGGAGGAGTGATCAGTGGAGCCATGTAAAGTAATCTGGCTGCCCTGGTGAGTGAGGGTAAGCTGGAGGGCCTGAAGATTGAATGTAATATCACCAAAAGTGCGGAGCCAATCACCGCCAAGCACCATGTCATATTCTCCTAGTGGAAGAACGCGAACGTAACCCGTGAAAGAGTGGCCTTGCACCTGCCAAGCCAAGTTAGTGACAGCCGAGCAGTGTAGTGTTTGCCCATTGGCAACCTTGACAACCATGGGGGGTGTAGGAGTGGTAGGCCAAGAGGTAAGTTTGATGATGCGAGGATCTAGGAAGGAGTGAGTACTCCCAGTGTCCACCAAAATCGTAACAGGAACCTTTTTAACTAGACCACGAAGGAGAATGGTGTTGGAGGAATGGCAGCCATGAATGGCATTAATGGACAACTCCATATCAGGGGAGTGATCCTCGATGGTGTGCTCGTCAGGGTCAGCCAAGATGGGGTCTGAATCAGGGTCCTCACCATCAGTAGTCAAGAGGAATAGCTGCTGTCTTTTGCAGCGATGGCCTGGCTTGTACATTTCATCGCAGTTGTAGCAGAGTCTCTGCTCTCTGCGCAACCGCATCTGGGCAGGGGTGAGTCTTTTGATGGGGGGAGTGGGTGGGTGTGGATGCAATCTCACAGGGGGTGGAGTAGGGGTGACAGAGGGAGGAGTAGAGTGCAACAAATGTGGGCTGGGAAGTGGTGGGATGTTGTTGGTGGTATGAGATGTTGTTGAGTAAGATTTGAAGGCTGAATATGAAGGTTTGATGGAATTAGGTCTGAGTGAGGAGCAGGCTTCCTGCATTCTTGCAAGGGATAAAGCTTGTGGGATGGACGTAGGTTGGAACATTTGGATCCGAGCTTTGATATGGGGTTTCAAGCCACTCAAGAAACTAAGGACAAAATATTGTTCATCCAAGTGTGGATTATGGAGGACCATCCAGGATTTCAACTCCTCAAATTTGTCGTAGTAACTCTCAACTGAATCACTTTGTTGAAGTTTATTGAAAACATCAACATAGTTATCAGAAATTGGATCCTCAAATCGCAGGCAAACATCAGCAGCTAGTTGTGACCAGCGAACATTCGTTTTTCCCACTTGGTAATCCAAATACCACACATCCGCCTTGCCATCGAGGTGGATTGATGCAATTGCTACCTTGTTGTCCTCGGCAATGTTATGAAGCTGGAAATAACGTTCACACTTCTTAATCCATGAGCGCGGACTGACCCCATCGAAGTGTGGAAAATCTACTTTGGGAAATTTAAAATAGCTGCCATGGTCACTAATTGGAGGTGTTGGTTGTTGTAACGCCTGTGAGGAATGATCAGTGATGTGAGAACTGCTCTCACCAAGAGAGGGATTGGTTGAGGCACCAGGTCGAATACCTTGTTGCTGCATCATCTGAACCAGTTGCTCGAACCTTGCATCAATGTGATGCCGCAGCTCCTCGCTGTTCTTCACTTGCACAGCTACCTCCTTCCTTAATGATTCCAATTGATCCCTTGTCTCTCTTATCTGCATCTCTACCTTCTTGTTCCGAGTTTCCATCTGTTCCCCCATGAAACCAGCGCTCTGATACCAAGTGTCAAATGCTTAAGGATTCAAAAACGAAATCAGACAGAATATTGATTGAAAACAAGAAAACAGGGTGAGCAAACAGAGCCTATCCTCATAGAGGCCATTTTTACATTCAAAATTGATTCCTTCTCTCTTCTCAATACGATGCTTTATACACAAACCCTAACCCTAAAACAGAAAATGAAAGATGGAGGAGGAGCCACGCGTCCAATGCAGAATCAGCAGTCTGACAGTACCTGACAGTACGAAGGATTCCAGGCAGAGCACGATAACAGATTTTGAATCATTCAACCAGCCCTACAGCTCTCATGCGTGGTGTGTGAAGGCTCCTCTTCAGACCATCACGTGAATTTCACGTTTCTTAACTAACTTAACTACTTCTGTGATTTCTTAACTAACTTAACTACTTCTGTGATTTCATAACTAACTTTGTGAATCCCATTTTCAGTTGGGATTTCACGTGAGCGGCACATGCTAACTGCTTTGGTGAAATTCTGCCAGTTAATTGTTGCTCTTCTGCTTCCTTTGTTCCATAGGTCAGGTTTCTTCCTCTTGATCGTGACACTCCTTCGCCTTTGCCATGCTTTCTATCATCTGATCAACCGTATCTCCCATCAATGGCACGCAAACCAGTGTAGAATCCTTCTTCTTCTCCCCACTTGTTAACTCACTTAGATCCAAAGAATCCAACTAAAAATTCAACCAAAAAAAAAAATCAAGAAATTAGTCACAACCCACGAAATTATTCACAAAATGGTATCCAAAAAATCAAATCTCTAAACATAAAAGAAATCAAACCCCTAGATTACCGAAATGCTGTTGGAGGCTATTGGGGTTGAAGTTGAAGCAGTGAAGCGTCGAGAGTGTGTCAAGGAGAGACCGCCATGGAGGTTATTGTAAAGAGGGGTTGTAGCGGTGGTGGAGGAGGAGAATGATACGGAATTGTGGTGGTGGTGGTGGTGAGGTTGGATTGATCGGTGATTAGACGTGGGAAGGAGAAGCTTTGACTGGGAGATGGCTTGGAGTTGATGAGGACTGAGGAGACATGGTGGCGAACTAAACCTCGACAAGGGTTTGTACTTGTAGAGAAGACTCAAAGGTGTGTGTGTAATGGAGGCGAGTTGAGGTGGTTTTGGTGGTGTGGAGAGCAGATCGTCCTCGCGCGACTGCGGCTGCTCTGCGACTGCGACTGCGGCTGCTCTTCGCCTCTTCGCCTCTTCTTCCTTTGTTTTCTTTCACAGTGAGGAGTGAGAGATGAGAGACTGAGGAGTGAGGTGAGGACTTTTAGGGTTTAGAAATAAAAACCAAAGTAAGTAGGGAATTTACTAATTTAGGGTTGGGTATATATATTCGGTTCGAAACGGATCGGAACCGAACCGTTTGCAAAAAAAATTTGGAACCGGAACCGAACCGTTTAAGAACGGTTCCGAAACCGAACCGAATCGTTTAATATTTTTTAAAATCAGAACCGAACCGTTTGGAGTAAAACGGTCCGGTTCGGTTTGGATCCGCGGTTCCTCGACCCGTTTGCCCACCCCTAATCAAAAGTAGTCCTCATAGGGAGGTGCAGGCCAGCAGATGACCCCAATCACGACAAAATTACATCACGGCCATCTCTTGACCCCGCACCCATGAAACCTAAGAATTAACCTTGTGAACCCTGCCCTCCTAATCTTTCTTGCCACCAAAAACCCATATTCAGTTAAGCCCAAGAATATTGATCATATATATGACAGCTTTCATAGTATAATTGAAGATTCTATAAAAAACGCATGAGGTTGACATAAATACCAACTACTTTTCAACTTCTCAAAGTTTAGATCATTATGAAGTTCAACGGTTGATAAATGTCCCACCGCTTCATTGACCTTTTGATCACTTGTTTCTGCAAAGAGAATATCTTCCGTAAGCATCTAAACTAAATGAAGAAAATAAGATGCACGAGAACATCTTGGTTACCTCTTCCCATCTTTCCTAGAACACCACAATAAATAGGAGGAAAGGAGAGCAGGGGGGTCCAAGGATTATGGCTGGAAAGCTTATGAAGCAAATCAGGTTGCTCTTAACTATTAGTTCTTTCAAGATTTGTCTACACCAATGCTTCACTGCTCTAATATTTACCCTCTTGTGCTTCTGCCTATATCTAATCAAAAGAGAATCAAAATTACAAAAAACATTACAACCCTAAATTCCAAATCTCAAGTACCATACTCATAAACACTGAAAATAGAAATCAATGAAATCCCATGAAAACTTACTGTCTCAGAGTCCCAGAAGTGAACATCTCAGTTACAAAATAGATGTTCCTATTGGCCGTATCAACCCAAGAGGTGTAAAATTTCATGATGTTTTTGTGCTTCAAGGTCTTGAGAAGATGGATTTCACAGTAAAGCCTCTCAAGATCCTCAGGGCTCTGAAGGAAATCATACAGCTTGACTTGGTTCCAAGCCACTTCAATCCCTTCGAACTTATCAAAAGCTCTGTAACTGCAACACCCAAAACCAAAAAGGAAGAAAACCCACCAACATAGAACTAAATCAACATATACCCATCTCATAAAACTGCAAAAGTTCTCATAAAAAACTGAAATTTCTTCAAAATCTCAAAAAGGGATGAAAAAATAACAAATAGGGTTTTAAGTTTCTTACACTGTCTTTGAAGCTTCTTTCCCAAGGATCTCATTGTACTGAAAAACCAACAAAATTAGAACCAAATATCAGAAATGAAGAACATAAAGAAGAACCCAAACAAGCAACAAAGTAGAGATTTTTAAGTACCCTTCCATATCTTCCAGTTGGATCAACTTCAACAAACTCAGACTCACCCTCATCTGGTTCATATGGTCTCATCCCAACCATTTCTCTCTAAAAAGAGGTGAATCGAAAGAGGGAGGGCGACGGAGAGATGGAGGGAGCAATGAGGGAGATGAAGATAAAGATATGGAGAGAGCAGTGAGGGCGATTGAGAGATAGAGGGAGCAGTGAGGGAGATGGCGAGATGGAGGGAGCAGTGAGGGAGGGAGATGGAGATATGGAGAGAGCAGGGAGGGAGATGGCGAGATGAGGGAGGGTGGACATCGAGCTCTATCTAACTCGAACGCCCAGTAAAACGAGGGAGCGCGAAAAATCCCGCCATTTTTTTGTAGCTTTTTCATTTTTGTTTACGCCAAAAATTTCATCTTTGATAGCGTATTTAGTAAAAACGCTATTAACAAATGCTATTATTGGGCATTTGTGTTGTAGTGGGATCATACATTGATGGTATTTGGAGTCGGCGCCTAGGCTGCTCTCCTAGGATTACCTCATCTAGGATCCATGAGGCAGATGGTCAATTTTGTCTTGTGAACCCTTGATGCTCTATCCCCCTTCAACCCTTTGAGTGAAATGCGGCAATAGGAAGAAAATTATGGACTGACCATAGAACCCTGTTGTCCAATAAGTGGAACGCGTACATGTCCGCTCTTGTTGGGCATAATACAATATCTCAAATTTGATAGTTCAAACGGTTGAGGTAAGAACGTCCTTTCAACAAAAAAATTGGAAGTCCTTTTTTAATTTTTTTAATTTTATGTTACTATAATTGTTTTTACTGATTTTATACATTAAAAGCCACTTCGGATATCATTATACAAGTGCAAACAACCGCCATAGATTGTGGTCGTACTTCACATTCTATTTTTGGTGTTTATGAACTGATTCAGCACTTTCCCATATTGAACTATCTACTCTTAACTTGCTTTATAGGTGTGAAACAGTCTGAAGTGATATATGGACGTAATAATTTTTTCTATCATAAGGCTGGGAAGCTTCAAGGTTCTAATGCTCATGGTATGTTCTTTGATTCTTTAAAACAACATAATTTTACATAACAGACTTATGTTGAATAAACATTAAGTGAGGGGTCCATATCGTCTTGGTAATAGCATATCTATAATGTATTAGCTTCTAACAAGGCTACAAGGGTTTGAGGATGCATGTTAAGATGGGGTACTAGGCTGCTTGCCCTGGCGCCCCTTACCCGTATTCCTTGTTTTCTGATAATCAAGACATTGTTCTTGCGAGTGAGACACTTACCTGTATAATATTTTATAGATGAGTTCCTGAATTGAGTTTGTAACATTAAAGAAAAGAAAATTTGACAATTAAACTGATTGTATAGTTATCAAAGGAAAGACTTAAAGTTTGTCGTTATAGTAAAGGTTATAGCATTCACTTTTCAAACCTTGCTTCTAACCAGTGTTTAAAAATCATCTCACAGTCTCGTTGGTGGTATGTAAAAGATTATTGCGAAGGCAATGGCTAAGAGGTTGAAGACATGTTTAAATTCGATTACCAAATCGAGGAGCTTTTGTAAAAGATAAACAGATTCTTGATGGGGTGGTACTTTTGTGAAGAATAGATAAGATTCTTGATTGGGTGATAGCAGCTAATGAGCTCATTGACCACTCTGATCATTTAATGTAAGATTGACTTCGAAAAGGCACACGACTGGGATTTTGTCTTGTGGTAGATGAGTTTGGTGAGAGTGAGTGTGATGGGTCAAAACTTGAATCTCGACAGTACATTATTCAGTTCTTGTTGTAGAAGCTTGGCTTCAGTGGGGGTTTTAAGACTTCGAGGGGCAGCCGCATGGTGATCATTTTCTCTCCTTTTGCTTACTATATTTCTGGAGGCTCTTCATAGATTAATTACATCAGTTGTGGAATTGAGATTCGATTGTCCATAATCACTTTCATGTTGTTTTGATCAATGTTAAGAAATGGGCTTGGAGGATCCTGTTCTCTTGTAAGTGTCATATGTGTATTCGTAATTTTGAGATCAATTGGAATAATTTATAAAGGATTTTTTGCGGAAGGGGTGCTTACAGAAGGAGTTCAACACTATGCTCATTGCTCTTCTTATCATGATGTATGTGAGTATTGACATGAGAAACTCATTCGCCCCTACTTAGTCTTACCTAGGAAGTTGGAAATAGGACTACAGACTACCAACAAGACTGACGAATCCATCAGTAGCTAAATTGACGACGATCACCATGCAATTAGTAATAATGAAGTAATAAGGAAAATGGCAGGAAGAAGTAATCACTTTACATTGAGTAGTGATAACTTCTGAAAGAAGTCATGAACCAAAGTTTTATATTTCATATCTATTTGTAAACGTACATTGGACATGTTTATATAGACAGTACTTGTAACAACCAATAGCACGGTAACAACATTTGTGCTTAGTAACCTAACAACCTTTAAGCTTAACAAACTAACAACATTTATGCTTAACAGACTAACAACATCAGTTGTGCTATTTACACTTAACATCCCCCCTCAAACTGAGTGTGGATCCATCAACAACACTCAGTTTGTCACGCAGTAATAGAAACCTGGAAGTACCAAGGGCCTTGGTAAAAGTATCAGCAATTTGATCAATTGCAAAAATGTGAAGAACATGAAGAAGTTTGCGAGCAACCTTCTCACGAACAAAGTAGATATCCAACTCAATGTGCTTGGTTCTGGAATGAAGAACATGATTAGCACTTGCAAGACTATGCTCTTGTTATCACACCAGACAGTAGGAGATGCATAGGGAAGCTTGAGTTCATAAAAGAGTGAGGTGAGTTCAGCTGTAACTGAGGCGAGACTCCTATATTCAGCCTCAGTACTACTTCTGGATACAACACTTTGCTTCTTAGACGACCATGAGATGAGATTGGGGCCCAAGTACACACAATAACCCGAGGTAGAACGTCTGTCATTTGGATCAGATGCCCAATCAGCATCACAAAATCTAGTCAAACGAAAAGAAGGAGCAGGTGCTAGCTGAAGTCCAAAAGTAGTTGTTGCTTGAAGATATCGTAGAATCCTTTTTACCACTCGCCAATGGGATTCAAGAGGAGTTTGCATGAATTCGCAGACTCGATTTACAGAGTATGCAATTTCTGGTCTTGTTATGGTGACATATTGTAAAGCCCCCACTATACTGCGATATAAATGAACATTTTGGACAGGATCACTTCCTTTAGCAAACAACTTCTCACCACCACTCATAGGAGTAGGCAAACCTTTTGCAAATTGCATCTTGGCACGACAAAGAAGATCATGAACATACTTTGTTTGAGATAAGAATAGACCATTAGCAGTGTGTTGAACCTGGATGCCAAGAAAGTAATGAACAAGACCTAAGTCTTTCAAATAGAACTTAGAAGTTAGTTGCTGAATTAACTGTGAAACATCAGAGGAATTTGCACCAGTGACTAAGATGTCATCCACATATACTAGAAGGAAAACTGGAGAAGGAGAGTGCCGATTGAAAAGAGACGAGTCTGACTTGGTGGGAGTAAAACCAAATTGGAGGAGAGTATGTCTCAGTTTGTCAAACCATGCTCTATGAGCCTATTTTAAACCATATAATGCCTTGGCAAGCTTGCACACAGCCTTGGGACGTGAAGGATCAACAAAGCTAGGAGGTTGCATCATGTAAACCTCTTCTAGTAGATCACCATTTAAGAACGCATTGTTGACATCTAGCTGACGTACTGACCATCCAAACGTGATAGCTACTGAGAGCACAACTCTAATTGTAGTGGGTTTAACAACTGGACTAAATGTCTCCAGTAGAAGTAGGATCAGCAATAGGACCAGTAGTAAAACCAGTAGAAGTACTAGGAACACTAGGGATAGTGGAAGTAACACTAGGGGCAGCAGAAAAACTCCTATCTTGAGTAGACAAAGAAGGTAGTATTGGGTTAGAAGAAGATACCACTGGACTAGAAGGAGAAACACGACTGGCAATAGGAGCAGTGTTGACTCTAGGTGTATTGATATGAATGGTGGCAGGAAAAAGTGATATAGATGTTGGAATAGATGCAGGGGAAGAAGAAGGAGACACTGAAGAATTTGAATGCAGTATTGTGTATGGAAAAGAAAGCTCATTGAAGATAACATCCCTAGAGATATAGATCCGACCATTAGGAGATAAACACTTATACCCTTTATGCTGCAAACTATAACCAAGGAAAGTGCACTCAACAGACCTGAATTGAAGTTTGTGAGCATTGTATGGTCTTGTATTTGGAAAGCAAGAACAACCAAACACTTTGAGAGATTTATAATAAGGAAACTTGTTATAAAGCATCTCAAATGGAGAGAGGCCATGCAAAACAGTAGAAGGAACTCGATTGAGGAGATAAATTGAAGTTCTAACAGCTTCATCCCAGAATTTCATAGGAAGAGATGCATGAGCAATAAGGGTCAATGCAGACTCAATGATATGTCTGTGTTTTCTCTCAGCAATCCCATTTTGCTGATGTGTAGTAGGGCAAGCCAACCAATGACAGATGCCATGTTGAGTTAAAAACTTCGAAAATGATCTATACTCCCCTCCCCAGTCAGATTGAATACACTTGATAGGGAGACCAAATTCTAATTCAACCTGGGATTTGAGCTTAACAAAAGTAGAATAAGCATCTGATTTGTTCTTTAAAAGATACACCCAGGTGAACCTACTATATGCATCAATGAAGTGAATATAATACCTATATCCAGAAGAAGAGACAGTAGAAGCAAGACCCCAAATATATGAATGAGCTCTAATGGTTTATTGTAACAGTAGAAGAACAAGAAAAGGGAAATTTGTGTATTTTTCCTAAACAACATGAAGAACACAACTCATTATTCTTGTTAGACACATGAATATTACATCGAGTAAGTATCTTGTGCACAAGTGGAAATGAAGGGTGTCCTAGGCGAGCATGCAAAAGATGCAAAAAAGAAGAGGACTCAGAGGTGATTGTATGAACTGAAGCTGATGTTGTTTGATTGAAACAAGAAGAGCTTGTAGTAGTTGGAGACATTAGCTCTTGAGAAGACTCTGACTTTTGGGCAGCAAGGAACATGGATGGGAAAACATAGAGTCCCTTATTAAGCTTCCCTTCCAAGAGGACTTGGTTGGTGACCTGATCCTTGACAAAACACAAGTCAGGATGAAATTCAAAGAATACTCCATTGTCTCTTCCAAATTTAGAAACACTTAGCAAATTTTTTGTAAGTTTAGGGACTTGAAGAATGTTCTTAAGAAGCAGTGTTCTTGAAGAATTTGAAGAGTTTAAGAAGGACTGACCAATATTTTGAATTTGCAGTGCAGTACCATCTCCAACCAGTAGTTGTTCATTGCCATGATACGGCACTGAGGTCGCCAAATTCTGAGCAAACGGAGTGCAGTGATCTGTTGCCCCAGAATCAGGATACCACCTATGATCAGCTAATGAAGAAGCACCACTGGTTTGCATTGAAAATTGAGATTCGGCTCCCCAGTTGGGATGAGTATACTGACTAGAAACAGCAGAATAGGCATGACAAGGTGCTAGATTTGCTGTCTGAGAAGATGTGCTTGATGACGAGGTTTGTGGAATGGAGTTCCATGGATTCGACACACTGTTATCAAACCTATTATAGCATTTGAATGCAAGATGACAAAGTTTGCCACAGATTTGACACTGAGGTCTATTAGACTGATAACCAGAATACTTATATCCTTTCCCAGATCCAGGTCTTGCTCCTCTTGGTGAGTAAGTCTGTGAATTGAATGGATACCTTGCACCTCTAGGTGAATTAGACACAAAATACCTTAGTGATGGCTTGTATGATGTGTGATCTAAATTTATAGAACTAGAAACATCAAGATCTTTCAAATGTCGTTAAATTCTTGGCATATCAACAAAATAGGTTATGTCGTCAAATGTGATAGAAAGAGGCTCAAATGGGAGAACCATTCCCCGTTTTTTGTTTGAACTAGTTCCTGCTGTAGCTTCTATTATGTCAGAACCACTCTGCTTTCTAGTTCTATCACCTGCCGAAGACATCTCAATGGTTCCCCCAGTTCTGTTCCATACAACAACTTAAACGATTGAAACATGAATTTTTAAAATAAATGTTGGGATTGCATATGCCCATTTCAATTTAGTTTTTACCTTTCCACATTTGGATCATACCCCATGACGCTAGCAGCAGCTGAACCTCTAGGGAAGATTAAATTCCTTTCTTGACATTGCATTAAGATGCTCATGTATTACCTGCTCTCACCTCCAGAATGCAGTCCCTTTCATCTGCATCATCCTTAGGAAGCATGGACATGAGCAGCAGGTTCTGCAGTTGTGCTTCCTGACTTTGAGATTGTTTTCTCGACTGCTATATTACGCTTTCTAGGGGTACTTGGCTGAAATTTTTGGGAAAAAAAATTTAACATAAGCCACTACAACCATAAATAAATTCTTTAAGTCATCTAAAAACACCATAGAAGATAACATCTGCTCCTTCTCTGCAAGTGAAGTGTTGGTTGTAGCATGAGGGGCCTCCAAAAATTCAATCAGCTTGGCCACACTATCCTCCTGCACGTCAAAGTTTTAGGGTCATCTTTGACAATAAAAGAAAAAAATGTCAAAGATTCACAGTAAATGGCTGCAAACATAATACAAAAGGTGTCATTTTAGTTTGTCTAACAGAAACATCCCTTCTTGACAATAGCAATAACAAGATCCATTTATCTACTATTAACAAAACTAAGTTTTCATTCGATGCATCCTAATTCTGCTTTTTCAATGCATGGGCACGAATAAGCTCTGCCGGGGTATTGTCAGGTCAGAATAATGTTATAAGAACCAGATAACCATATCACAATGAAAAAAATATAATGAAACTTAACACAAAAATTGATAAAGGTAAACATACCCTCATCCCTCCTCCTTTATCCGGGCTTGGGACCGGCAATGTAAAAAAGAACCTTTACATTGGCGGAGTTAAAAAAGGGTTGTTATAAATTTAAAAAACATAGGTAAGTATATATATACATATATTCAACAAGAAAACAACACTACTAAGATTACATATTTGGGACTACCAAATCTAAATTAAAATTACAGATTTGGGACTACCAAAACCAAATCAGCCAGGAGTGTGTAAGTCAAAAAACAAAAATGAACGTATCACTACTAAGTACTACAGTATTGCATGCAAGTCCACAAAAATAGCAAACATCAAGGATATCGTTCAAGGTTGTAACTACCAAGGTAGTTGTAACTTCAATCATCAAGTTCCACATGATTTTTACACCATACGAAGAAATCACCAACGTCCAAATCCCCCATCATGTCTCCTTTTGGATCACTCTTGTAAAGTTTCACCTCAGTCATATATTTGAAGCATAAGGAAAGTCTGATCTCTGTTGCAGGGTTCAATGATCCATGGCAATCGCAAGAGAATCGATGGATAAGATCTACAACCTCTTTTGCTATCGCAATGACATTCTTATGCCAATCACAAACTTTGTAAGTCCTTGAAACTAAAGGAACAGGATTGCTTGGAGAAGAAAACCTCGCAACACCTTGAGAAGATGGTGGTAATGGAGATGGAGGTAATGGATTTTCTGGTTGCCTTGTCGATTGTGCACAGGATGAAGGTGTATCTTCAGTTCTTTGTGTCCCTCCTTGTGTTCCCTCACTTGTTGATGGTCTCACGTAAGTTCCATTTTCAAGTCTTTCTCGTATCCATTGAACTTTTTCTTCCAATCTATCATATTTTTGGCTCAATTTTTTTACTTCCAATGTTTTATCCAAAAGCAATGAACGAGCGGGAAGTGAAGCATCATACTTCCTTTTAGAGACGGTGGTTCCAACACAACGAACACGTCCCCTTTTTTCTTGGCCAAACACTTGGCTTAGAGGATCATTATCAATAGTGAGGTCAGTGGTACCCTGGGTTGAAGATTCTTGCAAGGCAGCCTTTTTTGCTTTAACTTGTTCCTTAAAAAGAATGAAAAAATAAAATAACACAGGACACAAATAATATTCAAACAACTACAAAGTAAATTAAGAATTGTGTATAAAAGACATCATTGGGCACATACCATATATAGTTCAGCACCATGCGTGGGTTTTCCATCCTTTCCCGTGAGACAAACAATCCATATATCAGTGCGTGTGACTGGTTCCCCATCAGGGTTCTTCTCAACCTATATACTTGAAAGATTAGTCTCAGCCTATATAGTTAAATGGTTATTATTGTACTAGTAGCTAGAAACTCAATTACCATTTCATACTCCACTTCTGCAGCACTCTTTTGGCCACCCCGCCATACATACTTTGAAGCCTTTTTGTTTTTGGCATTTTGGGCTCTAATTGCCTTTACTTCAGGGGTGCTCTCATAGCGAACAAACTCCTTCCAATCCTCCTCTCTTACACCATTTGGAACATGCTTCTCTTGTTCCTCAATGGTAGGATACTTATCCAAATAGTCCTTCCTAAGATCTGCCTTGAACCTTCTAAAATATTCTGGCATTTTCAAATGCACACTCCTTTTCACATAATTTGGGATGTCGTATTCACGCTGCAAATAAGCCATTGAGATATAAGTTGACAATAAAATAAAACATTATGAAAATCAATGATGTAAAATCTCACCTTGAGGGCATTCCACACATCCTCTTTGTAGTTGTCAGTAACATGGTTTCAACTCTTGAATTTGATGGGCACAAGTGTTTCAACAAGCTTTCCAATGCGTTTATTGAAATTTCTAGCACCAGGTCCAACTGCTAAACCATGGACATTGAACTTTATGGTCTTTTTAACTTCACTGTCATCATTTGTAGATGTAGTGACATCAACGGTGAAGAGATTGTCGCGAGTACTACCCATTTCTATCAATGACATTATAGATATTAACCATTATCAAACAAAAAGAAATAAGAAACAACTATGTACACTACATTTATAGATAATTTCCTTCCACAACATATCACCACAAATAAATTTTTATAAAGCATTGGAAAAGCCAATCTGATTCCTTGTCTAAATGTAGACTTTATACAGATTTGTACACCACCTATGTGAATGTAATCAATCTTTTTTCTTATGTCAGAAGGTATTTTAGCCATTTTTAGCTTAATATCTTCTTTTGTTATTAGTTGTATATTAATTCTACCAGTGGTATCTTTAATATCCAAAGTAAATTCTTTTGTTGAAACACCAAGATAAACATGATTTTTCCTAGTGATCAAAGATTTTGCTATCTTCGTTAAGACTCCTGAAGTCCTGAAGATTTGTTCAGCACTAAGTTTTATCTCAAGGTTTCTTTGATTCTTATTTTTATTTTCCATGGAAGCCTATAAAAATAGTTTGCAAGGGGGAAAAGCTTTATCCGATGATGTGTGGTGAAAGATCACAACTTTCATATACGCTCATCCCCCTTTCGTTTTCATTTAGACTTTGAAATAAAAACCTTCAGTAAAAAAAATAGTACAAGCAAAGGCCAGAGTGGAATCAAGAACACATAATTTGAAGGTAGAAAATATTTTAAGGGGGTGGACATCATGGAAATTTTTACAACAACATGGTCATCTTCTCTTGTCACTTGTTTTCTTTACAATTCTGCTATCTTTGTAATCAAACACATCCTTAAAAATATAAGGAATCTACCTAGCTAACATGACTGATAAAAGGACATTTGATGCGAAAATTCTGCCACTGGTGATGTGAAGTATATGTCTATGTACTCTGTGGTTCTCCTTTAAAGACTGAAATATATTTCGTGTCGACCACTACCACCACCACCACATAGTATATACTTCACTACTATCCAAGAACTAAGTCATGATAGGTACATGTAAACAAACATAATATAAGCTAAATAGTAAACATTACACTAGTACCATCATAATATCATGTAAACATAATATAAGCTAAATAGTAAACAAACATGTAAACAAACATAATACATGTAAACATAAGCTAAATAGTTATTCAACATGAGGTGAAAACTAGTACCATCATAATATAATCCAAGACATGATAGAAATAAAACATTACACTAATTAACTGAAATAATTTGAACTTCTAACTACTTCAATGTTGAGATATTACTAAACTGAAAGAGTTACCTTTATCCAGATGGAATCGAAAGAGTTTGAAAATAGCTTCGAATGATGGAGAGCAACAAAGAAGATTTACTAATCCCTAAAATTAGCAAAAATAAATAAATTTTATTACACACTATAGTTAAGAGCCGACTGAAGCCAAACATAAAAATCTATATTTCTTAAAAATCAATGAAAATGAACATTTGAAGAAAAAAAAAATTCAAGAACTGGTTTTCTTCCTCATTCAAGAAGAAAAAAACACTTAACAGACATAGCAATTTCCCCATCAAGAAAAAAAAAGATTTTTTCCTCATTCGATTATCTGCAAAACCCATCAACCCTATTCGATTTTCTGAAAAACCCATATTATATTTCACCATTTTTCACAATTTCCCCATTTATTAGTGAAAATGGACCAAACATTCATCAGAAACCTAAATGTAACAGAACAATTTAGATTGCAAAGACCCAAAGAAGAAAATTTCAAGACAAGTGACAGTGTATTACCTCTGGTCGAGGTCGAGGTTTTGGATCGAGGTCAAAACTCATAACGAGGTCGAACCACAGCTCGAGGTCGACGTCGCAAGTCAGCACAATGCTCAGATCTTGTCTCTGATTTCTCACCACAAGGTCGAGGTCGATGGCTAGAGTTTTCGATCGATTTCTCTGATTTCTGATTTCTCTGCAATCAACAACAAAACAAAATTAGTGATTTCGATTCTCCCCTCGAGCTTTTGAGCCAAAAACAGATATGCGATTTTCTTACAAAACCATTTCTCACCACAAGATCGAGGTCGATTCTCCCCTCGAGCTTTCGATTTTCTTACAAAACATATATGCGTTTTCGATCGATTTCTCTGATTTCTGATTTCTCTGCAATCAACAACAAAACAAAATCAGTGATTTCGATTCTCCCCTCGAGCTTTTGAGCCAAAAACATATATGCGATTTTCTTACAAAACCATTTCTCACCACAAGGTCGAGGTCGAGGTCGATTCTCCCCTCGAGCTTTCGATTTTCTTACAAAACAGATATGCGTTTTCGATCGATTTCTCTGATTTCTCCCCTCGAGCTTTTGAGCCAAAATGATTTTCTTACAAAACCCTAAAACTCTAAAATGAAAATGGAAGGAGGCGGGAGCGCCAAATGTTTTCGCAATACCGTGAAATTTTTTTCGCCCACGTGAAATCCACTCGAGTTCTCCATTATAGCCACGGTTTTTATTTTTTTAGCCACGATTTTAGGCCATTGGTCATTATAGCCACGGTTTTTTGCCGTGGAAAATAAACCAACGGTTTAGAGCCGTGGCCATCTCCGTGTAGCTAAACAGACCTTTTGGTGTAGTGCATACAGATAGTTCAATTCTTTTCAGTAGATACAAAATAATTGCTGAAGCTCTTCATTATCAATGAGCCACCTCGTCATTTTCTTACTTATGTCTTGAACCATATGATTCTTTGATAATGTCTCTAATCTTATTGCATGCTTTCACCATTTCTTCAAGCCCTTTGAAAATTTCATATCCGTTCTTTCTCTTCCCTTGACCCTTGGCCCCATTACAACCTGAATTAAGACCTTTTGATTGAGTGTGTCTTGCAATGTCACGATGTGGAGATTCGAATGAGGTATGAGCATATGGTGTCCCTAGTTCTTGCATTCAAGTAGTAGCATTCCTTCCATGAGATCAGATATCTGGAAAAAAAATGCCTTTTCTTTCTTGTTATATCATATGTGAGCTATTTGTTTCCCTTTTACATCAATCCTCTCACATATAACTAGAATAGGAAGAGTGATTTTACCAAATAATCAGTGAAAAAGAAAAGAGTGCATCCAGTGAGATTTTTGAGTTAATTCTTCTTGACACGCGCTTGAGTTTCACAATCACTTGGATTGATTTAATTGTAAATTTTTATATCATTGCTATGAACGTGTATTAATTTTTGAATGATGTGGATTTAATCTTGTGTTTACAAAGAATCTTAACATGTCTTGATCCGTTGAAAATCTCTGAGACAAATGTTGGAAAGTGTAGATTGAGTCATTTGAGTCTTTTATTTTGTTTCTTGGATTTGCTTGAGGACTAGCAAAAGATAAGTGTGGGGGAATTTGATAGAGGCACAATTAGGCTATTTTTAGTACCATATTTCTATATATATATTTTTAACTATTACATGTTAATTATGGTACTAATTGTTATTTTCATGTTTGTGTAGGTTTCCAATTAGAATATTTTAAAATAGAAGCAAATTGGCAATTTAGAAATACTAATTGCACAAGGAAATCACACAAGCAAGAAAATCACACCAACAAGGAAACCACAGAAAAAAGAAAACAAGAATAAAAAGGGGACGATACCTGGCTTTGAGATATCATCCATCCACGGCTTCCATCGCCCATCCAGCAATAGCCTTCATCCATCCACAGCTTCCATCGCCTACGCTAGCCAACAGCCCTCGCATTCACGGCCTCCACAACAAGCCCTAACCCATCATCGCAAAAGTCCCTTAGTCGTTATCCTCTTCTCCTTCACAACACCTAGATACAACCTTTCATCCATCATCAACCCTAAACCCAATCGAACCCACCACCGTCATCAAATCCAACCATCACCCTCCTCCTCGAAACAACCTCGCCAAACCCTAGCCACATCTCCCTGTTTCTCTCCCATCACAGCCACACAGACATCGTCACCGTCTTCATCTCTCAGCCGATCGCCTCCACCAGTCAGATAAAACCCTCGCCACAGTCTCTCTCGCTGTCCCCTGTCGTTACCATCTTCATCTCTCCCCATTCCTTTCGTCACATCCATCAGCCACGACCACGCACACGAAGATGAAGCAAAGATTGAGAAGGAAGCGAAGTGAAGCAGAAAGAAGGAGTAGATTGCGAAGGAGCAGATCGTGAAGAGAAAGAGGATTCTCTTCAGCTATCCACACACATTAGTCCACTCAGTACCACCACTGATCAGGCGACAATGTTTTCATCTCTAAACCTCTCTTTTACTTATTTTAGTTTGATTATTGATTGCTATTCGAACATAATTAATATGTCTAGCTAAACTTCTTTTAGTTAGGGGTGGATTCGAAGCCTCGAACATGTGCTTTATAAATTAATTGAATTTAATCTTCCTTGCTATTAGTGATTGTGTTTAGCTTAACTGCTTTATAGATAACTTTTCTTTGTATGTTTGTTAAGGTGGCCAACTTAGTAAGCATGCTAGGATCTGGGGCTAGAGTATAAAAGAGTTTCACCTAATTGTTATAATCATGTATTCACAAGTAGTAAATACCAAGGAACGTTGGTAAGGTTAAGTAAAAACCTAGGCAAGAACAAGATGTTGATCATACTTGTAATTGCCTAGTCAGTGTTCATATTTTCCACAAAACTTAATCATCTTAGATTGTTTTCTAACTTGTGATTCTTGTTTAGAGCATGATAAGAATAGTTTGAAAGCGACGCTTAGTTTAATTCAACGAACTTGGGAAAATAATAAGATTAATGCAGTGCGATCACGGTTAATCTTGAACATTGTCTCTCACAAGTTAGCAAGTGATTATTGAAGATTGATTTATAAGCATATGTTTGGTGTGTGGAGATAAACCCTTAGCTAATTTCTCATCTTTGCCATCCCTTTAGATTTATTATCTTTATAATAATTTTCGTACTCATTTTCATAGTTTAATTTAGAAAATCCAATCCCCCATTATTTAATTAATTAGGTTGTTAGTTGTCTTTTAGTTATTATTAGTGTTAATTGACAAACACTCTAATCCCCGGTCTAGAACGATCTCTACTTATTCTATACTACAATCACAAAGCAGAGTATTAAGTTGTGTGCTACTAAAATAGTGCATCAGAGATCGTACAAGATGTTCGGATTGGTTGCCCCCAGTCAGAACAGGTTCCTGACCGTGGTGCGGTCTATTTTAGAGGCGTGGTCCTCATGTTCTCCATCGTCTCTTAGGCTTTCCTGCCAGCCGGTTCTTTGATCCTCCCTGAGGAGGTTTTCCCTTTCTTGGATGCGCTCTTGGGTGTCGTCCTTGGTGTGGGATCTCCCAGGATCTCGGTCTCAATAATGTGGTTATTGTCGATCGTGAGCGAGTCTCTCCATCACTCGTGCCAAATGATCCATATGAATCAAGATCTAGTCTATGCGGGGATCGGTCATGGTCTATAAAGGGATCGACCATGGCTGCCACAGCAGCTGGGCTAGGCGACTGCTCTGCCCCCTCGGTTGGATCAATTTGACCCTGGGAGGGGGCTTCTTTGGCAAAAGGGTTGTCTAGTTCAATATTGTTGAATGCTCTAGATCTGGTGCTGGTGACCATTTCTTGATGTTTTGTTTAGCTTAGAAATAACTCTGTAAGTTCGTTTCAGGGAAAAATTATTGTCGTCTTCCTCATGGACAGCCCCAAACTGATGCGTTTATATTTGTCTTTGCTGACCCCGATGATATCTAAAATACAAAAAGAGCAGCGGTTAAGCCCAAGATCACCATTTTGGGGGTCGAAGGCACTTCAATGCTTAAGTCAGATACCGGTTTGAGAAAGAGTGAAGAATGAATGTAAAATTGCAGTGTATATACTCGCGTATATGTGTGCATACCTTTCTTCCTCAATTCACCGATTCTTATAACGAGTTTTCCCTCACCAACTGTCCCTGTGATCGAGGGCGTGATGAAGGGAGGAGATCTCACATAAGATCTTACTTGTTGCATGACTGAGTACTTCGGCACTTGGCTCTGTTTAGAACCCAATGCTTGATTGGGCTAGAGTTGATTTCATGCGAGTGGATTTCGGGCCTGTGACAGCTCTGAGATCCACTGTTCAGGCCTTATTGTCTTGGGCCAAACCCTAAGACCCATGCCTCTGGGGCTAGCGTGTCTTGGGCTTGGGCGCCTAACTTACGGGCTGAACAGTGGTTTTGCGCATGGGTCTGCTTGGGACTGCGCTGAAGCCTTTTACGTGCTAGGGTTAACACATGCCACATGTACAGCTGTGATTGAGTGACTGTTCGATGTCTCATCAAGACCAATGCCTATCTATTTTGTGGAGAGTAAGATTAATTGAGTACCATGTACACCATATTGAATAATAGATTCCTTCTGCATGATAATAACATATGCAATAAAGTTGCAATTAAATCTCCGTTTGGATGTATCAAACCTCAGGATTTTTGTTTGGTAGATTTTTGTGTGTGGGTAGATTACTAGCCTTTCATTATGTTGTTGATGGAGTTGTGAGATTTGGAGACATATTCAAAACATGGGGTGTGTTTGGTTTAAAAAAATCCAAGAAAATAGCCAAAGGCGAGTCAAATAAAAAAGAGGAAGAGAGTGGAGAACATGAAACTTGGGGACAATATCCTTGCTCTTGGAGTTTTATAATATTTTGAAAAATATTTCCTAACAGAACAAATAATGTATTTTAAGGAGTTGAACTTTTCACACTTTGTGTGTGTGTGTGTGTGTGTTTGTAGATTGAGTGAGGATAAATGACCGGGATTTGCAACCATGTTTTGCAATCAAGATGATGTGGCATCGTCAAAGGAGGTTTTTTACAACCTCGAGATACACAAACTTTTTGGAGATTTTATCATTCTTTCGAGATCACGCCACGACACCTTGGTTGCAAAAACCTGGTTTCCTAGCATTTTTGTTGTAGATTCCTTACTTGCACAACAGAGACCACCTGTAGTGACACATGTTAATATGGGGAAACCATCAACATGAATTCCCTCTTTCATAATAGTTTTTTGTTTTACAAACTTTTTATTTTCTACGAAACTTTGCATTGTTACCAATACTACTATGACAACATTGCATTTTTAAGATTAATACCCTTTGTGCTCATAGTATAAGTAAACGTTTGTAATTAATATCATTCAAGGTTGATTAAATGTTTTGAGAGGTGCCTTTATGAAAAGAGTAAATTAGATGTTGGTTTGTACTAATAGGGTGGATAGCTTCCCTTTTATAAATTTAATTTGCCTTTGGTCCATCACTGTTAGTTGACTATCCACTCGACCATTATCTTATGCATGTTATTTTCCACGTGATGTGAGAATAAGACGTAGATTACCCTCATTTGAGAGGAGTTGTCCATGTTGAAGTATCCTCTATATCCCCATCCTTCAAATAAGGGTAGTTCATGGACTATCCAATCGACCATTATCTTACGGACATACTTTCCACATGATGTGAGAATAAGACGTAGATTACTCTCATTTGAGAGAGAGTTGTCCATGTTGGAGTATCCTCTTTATCCCCATCCTTCAAATAAGGGGTAGATCATATCTTATTTTTGTATCACAGGGAAGCACACGCACATGATAACGATTCACTAGAGAAACTTAAATGAAATGATATTTATAAAAGAGATTGAAGTCATTTACCCTATTAGTACACGGGGACCAACATCAAATTTACCCTTCTCGAAAAAAATTCGATCATAAATTAGTGGAACCCCCGCTTTTGGGGTAAACCAAGTCGTGTCGTCCTGACTACTAAAAAACGCACGGCCCATGCACCTGCCACATCCATGATTTATTTTCTGAACTACCCATCCCACATGACTCGTACGAGTTGTGTAAATTAGAGTAACACCCCCATATTTGCTAGCTAAAATTAGATGGTGAACTTCTAGACTCAAAACATCGTTCACCCCCAACGACTAGTTTGGACCTAAATCATGATGATCGTTGGCCATCGGTTCCTCCTATCACTTGTCATCAATTCTCTATTTATAGCTCTCCTTCTAGCCATCCTCAGCCACAGTCACAATATTTCAGAAATCCAGTATAATCTTGACTTCTTAACCAAGGTAATAGCAATACCCTTTTTGTTGAAAATGGGAGCCGGTCAGAAATCGAGCATAAGTATGAAGGTAATGTTCAAAACCTTTTATGATCATCTTGAATTGTCATATTTTAGCTTTTGAAGTGATAGCAAGCTACATTGCCATTAGAAATTGTTAGCATCAATGGCAGTTTGGAGGGGAAACAATAATTTATCTATAATAGTGGTGGGGGAGGCATTTTCTGTTAGTATATTAACAGTGGGGATGCTATCCTAATTTGTTTTTAATGTTGTTTTCAGAGTGCTTTCCACATTGTTTACCAAATTTGTGATGATTGTGCTTACACAACGACGAAATGTCCATGGATGTATATCAAATGCCTAATGCCGAATCGTGGGCACATTCTTAGAGTTTAGATTGCGAGCACGGAAAATAACAAGGGGAGGAAGTTCTTGAGGTGCATATATTATACTTGCAAGAGGTTATGGTGGCTTGACAACGCTACGGTGAGCAATTCAAACAACTCATTGAAAACCCCACCTCATGCTCACTTTTTAGTTCATCATCTTCAAAGGGTGTCTGTTTCAAGTCTAATTACCCAAACCACTGGGTGAATTATTTCCCATGGATAGGAACTCCATGCCCCAATTTGGGTTGTGATAGAATTAGATACATTGGCGCTTCAACTGAGTCTGACACAAAATGAAAAAAGTATGTTGCATGGGGAAAATGCAATTAAGGTTTTCAATGGATTGAATAAGATGGATAGAAGAACGATGAGAAGTAGCTCACCTCTGAAATCAAATTGTCTGAACTTTGTGATGTGTTTGGGAAGTAAGTTATAGTAGTTTTTTTACTATATGCTTGTATATGTTGTCCATCTAATTCGTTTGTACTCATTTCCATCTATCCCTATATGTAATGAAGGTATTAGCAAGCAATGAATGTTTTCATTTGTTATGATTTAACAATTCATTTACAGTGACAAGTATATCATAACCTGCAATAACAACTATAGCAATAACAGTTGATGTAGTCGATTCTTGCTTTCCTTCCTTGCTGCTTACCTAGACCTGCACAAGTAACAAACGTGAGCAAAGGACCACCGTGTGGTGACCGATGGCACTCCGATGCTTAAGTTAGATAACACTTATGAGAGGCTTAAAACTGTAAACTGGGTTGTATAGCGTACCTCTAGTTCATCGACCTTATATCCCTTTTATAGTGAATGAGTCATTGTTCGGCTAGGCCTTTGGTGATGTAGTTTAGGAAAGTGATCTTGTTGTGGAGATCTGATGCACTATTTTAGTAGCACACAACTTAATACCCTGTTTTGTGATTGTTGTATAGACTAAGTCATTGTAGCCAATGGAAGATAGAAGGCGACTAGGGTTTGCTTAGGAATATATCAAGTCATTGTAGCCAATAATAGATAGAAGGCGACTAGGATTTGCTTAGGGAGGCAACTAGGGTTTTCTAAAGGCTTGCTTAGGGTTTGTTGATCGATGATGCTTGATGCTTTGATCGAACTAGGATGACGTCGGTGCCTTCCAACAATACAATCGCCTCCATTACCTCTCGTGGAGTAGTGTTTGATAATGAGAGGGGACATGCAGAAGTTATTGTTCCTGCAACGGGACAAGAACTAGGTACTAAGCTTATGACCAATGAGTCCAGAGATGATGTAGATGAATTAAGGTCATCAGATGTGGAAGATGATATAGCCCATGCACAACCTACGGCCGCCACACCTAACACGACTGATAACAGGAAAAGCTGGGCGTCGCTGTTTGCTAGTCACAGAGAACAAGGATCAACTAGGTTGTCCTATGTTCCTCCTTCCATGGTAGATGGCCAGGCCGTGGTGCAGATCAAGGTTGCAGAACATGATAAAAGAATGGCTAAATGTGAGCAATACATAATTGGCAACTTCGTTGTTAAAAGGCTCTCTTATGGCTTTGTCAATGATAGTTTGAAGCGGATTTGGGGGTTGAGGAATGGTTTCGAGATGTCAGTTTATGGTGAAAAGGCGTTCGTCATCAAGTTTCTAAACGAAACAGATAAGGCAAAGGTCCTAGACATGGGTCCTATGCATATAACGAGTAAACTATTTCTCATCAGGCCATGGAAACCATATATTGAAGATGATGTTGAGGTGCTTAACTCAGTGCCTGTCTGGGTTAACTTGCGGAAAGTGCCACTGTTCTTGTGGAGCCCCGAAGGATTGCAATCAATTGCTAGTGCACTTGTGGTCCCCCTCATGCTTGACTAAGCGACTGAGCATCGGACCAGACTATCCTTTGCAAGAGTATGCGTAGAGATTAACTAAAATAGCAAGTTCCCTACTGACATCCTTGTGGCATCAGATGATGGGAGGTCCACTAGAGTGGAGGTTGAATATTTTTGGAAGCCAGAGAGATGCAAACATTGCGTGGGATTTGAACACAACTCTGCTAAGTGCCCAAAGCAAAAGAAGAACTATACTACAAATGCAAAGTACTGGAAACCACAAGAGGCTAAGGAGAAGAAGGGACAGAAGATGGATGGGCAACAGTCACTAGCAGGCGAAAGGCTAATAGTAAGCATGATGAGGCACAAAATGTGGCTCAAAAGGCCGCACAGGATGATGCGCGAGGTGAGGTGCAGACTCACAAACACACTGAGTCTGACATGCATGGTATGCATAGTGAAAATGCATTGTAGGTTGTCACACATGCCAATAATGAGATTGGGATGGAGAACGAGGTGTCAACTGAAGTTATAGCACCAGTGGAGGAAGTGCAAGCAGACTTGGCTGACATGAAAATTGTACTGGCCCAGCCAGTTTCATCTCAGCAAGAGTTACCTCAACTAGAGATAACTATTCAGCAAGGAATAGCTTCCCAGCAAGCAGAAGTTACCCAGCAAGTAGTAGCGTCTCAGCATCTACTAGAGTCTCAGTGAGTACTAGCTTCTCAGCAAGTAGTTCCTCAACAATCAATAGATTCTGAGCAATCACTAGCTTCTCAGCAAGTGATACTAGCCCAGTCAGCACCGAGTCAGGTGCATAAGGAACAATTGAAACCTAGCACAGTGAGAGCAACTGGTGGTCATAAGGAGACAACATCTAGACCTTTGCAAGGAGGAATAAATAAGAAGGGCGAAGGTTCTAATAAAGGGAGCATTAAGCAACCAATCATTCAGACAAAAGTTCATAATCTGCGTAGTAAAAGCAATCCGTTTGAGGTATTACAAAGCGTGGAACAAGGGACTGACTATGTACCAGCCAAGACAACCAAGACCACGAGAGGCCCTAAAACTATACTGGGACATGAACTATCTACCCCTATTGGGGGTGATGACCAACACGCTACATCTTTAGATGATTAAGACAACATGCTGGAATGTTAGGGGTCTAAATGATCCCTTGAAGCAAAGTGAAGTCCGAAAACTTATACACAAGTATACATTAGTATCTTAGGGCTGGTTGAGACGAAAGTTAGTAATGAAAAAAAGGAGAAGATTCAGAAAGAATTAGTGCGTGACTGGCTGATAATTGACAATAATGATATAGCACAATGAGGTAGAATCTGGGTACTCTGGGATCCGCAAGCGGTGAACATGAGTGTATTCTCAAGACCTGAGCAGGCCATTTTCTTGAATGCTATTTCGCCTAGTGGATTCTCTTGCATACTGACCTTTGTATATGGTAGCAACTACAACACAATCAGAAAACACCTATGGCTTGCTAGTCACCTTCTCAAACACCAACAAATTGCCATGGTTAATATTGGGTGACTTTAACTCAATCCTGAATTCACAGGAAAGAGTAGGTGGGGATGAAATATGCTCAAGTCAGTTCATTGATCTTGCAGACTGTGCATTGAAAGCAGGCCTATTTGATTTCCAGTATAAGGGTTGTTTTTAAACATGGAGCAACAAACAAAGTGAGGAGCATAGGGTCATGTCCAAGCTAGACCGAGCAATGATAAACAAGGAATGGCTAGTTGATATGCCTAACTCTGAAGCTTATTTTCTAAACCGAGAGATATCATATCATTCACCAATCATACTTACCATCTATGAACATAAAAATCCAGGTCCTATTCCATTTAGGTTTTTCAACTATTGGGTCCATGAGAAGGGTTACTTGGAGATGGTTAAGGATGCATGGGACACACCGGTGAAGGGTAATGCAACATACTGCTTTGTACAGAAATTAAAAAGAGTAAAAGAAACTTTGTCAATGCTACAAGTAGTGTCATTGCTTCCAAACAAGTCATGGAAGCAATGCAGACTTCGCTTCAGTTGGATCCTCTTAACCCTACTTTGGCAGTTGCAGAGGAAGCATGCAGTCAAGAGCTACGCATTTGCAGCCAGGAATGTAGAGTCAGAAGTGGTACAAAAAGCAAAAGCGAAGCACATGCGGTCAGGTGATGAAAATGTCTCATACTTCCATCAATACTTGCGGGAAAGGCAATCCAAAAATAACATATTATCCATTTACAATCATCAACATGAGAAACTGGAGGACATGAAGGATATAGAGACTGAATGCATAAGGTATTTTGAAGACATTTATGTTGGTGAACTGGGTGACTATGACACAACATTCATTGATAGCTTGCAAGCCGAAAGAACCATATCAGAGGAAGATGTTATGGTGATGACCCAGGAGGTGAATAGGAATGAAATTACAGAAGCCTTGGCTTCCATGGGCTCTGATAAGGCCTCTGGCCCTGGCGGCTTCTCATCACTTTTCTTCAAAACTTCTTGGAGAATCATAGGAGACAATTTTACAAAGGCAGTCCAGAATTTCTTCAGAAGCAAGAGGATGATTGGAGAGGTAAATAACACGTACATTACCTTGATTCCTAAAATTACTAATGCCTCTTATCTGGGTGATTTCAGACCGATCTCATCTTGCAATGTGTTGTACAAATGCATAACTAAAATCCTGACTAATAAAATGAAGAGAGTAGTCCACAAACTAGTTAGTTTGGACCAGTCCGCATTCATAAGAGGAAGATACATTCATGACAATGTCATGCTAGCTCATGAACTAGTTAGAAACTATCACAGAGACAAGGGAGTCCCCCTGTGTGCAGCAAAAATAGACCTTAGGAGGGCCTATGATATGATTAGATGGGAATCTATTGAGGGGTATAAGACAAGGGTGTCCAATGTCTACATATCTATTTGTTCTGGTAATGGAACTCCTACATTTAATACTAAAACAGTGGAAGAAGGAGAATATATCTTGCATCCAAAATGCAATAACTCATCTCTGCTTTGCTGACGACCTTATTGCTTTCTTCCATGGGAGTATTAAGTCTGCAGTAGCGCTTTCAAATGCCATGAAACAATTCAAAAAATGTTCAATACTTGCTATAAATTGCTCTAAAAGCAGTCTGTTTGCTACTGGGGTTCCCAGTGAGGAGCTTCTACAGATCACTAGGTGCCTAGACTTTAAGCTAGAAGCACTACCAATGAAGTACCTGGGTCTCCCACTGATCTCTTCTCGCCTGGACTACAATCATTATTTACCATTGGTAGATAGAATTCGTAAGAGAGTCCAATCTTGGAAGAACAATTATCTCTCATATGCAGGCAGAGTCACTCTCGTTAAAACAGTCTTGAATAATCTCCATGTCTATTGGTCTTCTTGTTTCATCTTGCCTACAAATGTCCGGGATGACATAACAACTATTATGAGGAACTTTTTGTGGTCGGCCAATGATAACTACACAAAGACTCCTATGGTAAACTGACAACAAATATGCAGGCCTTATAATGAGGGAGGCTTGAGCGTAAGGTGCATTGAAACCTCTAACAAGGCTATAATGATGAGGCATGTGTGGAATATAGTTTCCAAGAATGAGAATTTGTGGGTACAGTTGACAACTAATAACATTATCAAATCAAAGAATTTTTGGGTCATGGACACCACAAGTGACTCATCCTGGTGTTGGCGTAATATTCTCAAATGCAGAGCTTAGGCAAGCAAGCTAATTGTTCACTCAATTGGAGATGGTAAGGACACTCTGTTGTTGAAAGATCCATGGCACCCCCTGGGTATCCTACTCAATAGATTTCCCCAGCATCTTACGTATCACTCTCTACTACACCACAATGCTAAAGTTAATGCGCTCATAAGGGATAACAAATGGGATACCCGGCTGCAAGAGAGATCCACAATTGCTGATATTTGAAGATCTTGAATCAGTAGAGCTGGACAGTGCTTACAAAGATGAAGTCACTTGGATGGGGGGTCTCGATGGAGAGTTCACTAATAAGAGTGCATACCAATCAATGAGGCAAAGATCGCAATTAGTATCATGGTCTAAACTAGTGTGGTTCACAGGAAGAATACCAAGGCGGAGTTTCACTAGTTGGCTTGTTGTGCATAAGGCTCTCAAGACCCAGGACAAATTGAAAAAATAGGGAGTCATTGAACGATCAAGTTGCTCACTGTGCAATGATGAACTAGAGTGTGAAGAACATCTCTTCTTCAGGTGTAGGTACTCATGTTATGTGTGGTCAGTTGTCCTTCTTCAATTTGGCTATAGACGACATCCTCTGGATTGGGCAGCAGAGTGGAAGTGGTGTGAAATGAAATTCTCTGGTACGTCTCCTAGAACTGTGCTAAAGAAGCTTGCTTTGAATGCCACTATCTACCATCTATGGATATAGAGGAATTATAGAGTCTTCCAGTCCAAGTTTAGAGCAGCAAGTGATTTGGTGCCCAAGATCATTCAAGATGTTCGGCTTCGTGCTTCAGTCCTGGATCTACAGGTAGAAGCCAATGGTGAGAACATAAAGCTTTTTGATAAGTGGCGAATAGGTGTTCAATTCCATATACACACCAGTACTGTGCATGCATGGCAAAAGCCTGAACTAGGATTATTCAAGGTGAACTCGGATGGCTCTCTAGCAAGGAATAAAGGTGGATATGGTGCATTAATCAGGGACCATGATAGTCTAGTAGTGGCAGCTGCGGCAGGGGCACAAAGAGCACAAACAGTGACTGTACATGAACTACAGGGAATCGAATTGGGGATTAAGCTAGCACAAAAACATGATTTTTAGAAAGTGGAGTTAAGTATGGATTCTTGTAATGTTTTCAAATACATTACTACCACTAAAGCTCCCCCATGGGAAGCAATACATATAACAAAGCGCATCAAGGAGGCAATCAGGACATTTCTGGAATGCAAGGTCATGCACACAATACGAGAAACGAACCAAGCAGCGGATAAACTCTCAAAACTCTTACCTGACCATGAGTTTATTGAGATCATTCCTAGTTCATTTGCGGAGGATATTAAGAAAATTGTGTTTGATGATGCCCGAGGTAGGAAATACGCTCGATTGTAACAAATCTGATTCTTTTTATTTTTAGTGGTCTGGGGAGCCCATATAAACCCCCACGCTTGCCTTTAAAAAAAAATAAAAAAAATAGGGATCGTTTTGGACCAGGGATTAGAGGGCTTGCTAACTAACATTAACAATAACTAAAATACAACTAACAACCTAATTAAGAAAATATTGGGGGGTTGAATTTTACTAATTTAAACTAAGCAAACTCTTGTAAAAATAATAGAACTAAAGGGATGGCAAAGATAAAAAAAATAGCTAAGGGTTTATCTCCACACACCAAACATATGCTCATAAAACAATATTACTTGCTAACTCGTGAAAGACAATGCTCAAGATTAACCGTGATCAACACTGCATTAATCTTATTATTTTCCCAAGTTCGTTGAATTAAACTTAGCATCGCTTTCAAACTATTCTTATCATGTTATCTAATCAAGAATCATAAGTTAGATAACAATCTAAGATCATTAAGCTTTGTGGAAGATATGAACACTGACTAGGCAATTACCAGTATGATCAGCATCTTGTTCTTACCTAGGTTTTTACTTAACCTTACCAACGTTCCTATTGTGAGTACAAGATTATAATGAGGCTAAGGGGTCAAGGGAAGAGAAAGAACGAATACGGAAATAACAAAGGGCTTAAAGAAATGGTGAAAACATACAATAAGATTAGAGACATTAGCAAGGAATCACATGGTTCAAGACATAAATAGGAGTACTAATAGGCTCAAAATCAAATGAACAATAGGCTCAAAACTCTCATATGGGTTATAATGAGTTAAATTCAATTAAGTATGCTATGAGTACCAATTACTTAGTTGATTACATGTGAATTTGCATATGATAGTCATGAATAAGCATTAATCTTAGCTCATGCTTATAAATCACCTTAAAGTCGTGCAATTAAAAACCAAATCTCATCATTGTGTTGGAAAGTATCCTAAGACTCTAAACAACTATAATTTTTTTATAACATTAATACCAACAAAGAAAACAAAAATCATTAATGGACTAACACTTTAAGATTTTTTTTAAAAATTTTTCCAACTAAAAACAACGTTGTCCCCCCCACACTTCAACCTAACATTGTCCTCAATGCTAATAGATTATAGCACATGAAATGAAAGATTTAAAAGCAAAAAAACAAACTACTAAGAAACAAAAGCAAAACTAACGAAAAACAAGGGATAGAGAAAGCAAATTTGATTGGGTTGCCTTCCAAGAAGCGCTTGTTTTAATGTCGTGCAACCTGATGGTATCTCCAATTAATCCTCAGAATAAGTGGGAAAATGGAGTGATACGTCCTCCATGTCATGCTCCACAAATGACTCATAATAGGGCTTAAGTCGACAATGTTTCACTTTAAACTCCTTACCTGTTGTGACACTCTTAATTTGTATAGCACCATGGGGAAAAACATTAGTAACAATAAAATGACCAACCCATTCAGAACGTAACTTACCAGTTCTAAGACATGATTGGAAAAACAAGACTTTCATTCCAACGACAAAAGTATTACCACGGATCATCTGATCATGAAAAACTATGGTGTTTTCCTTGTAATTGTTTTTACTTTCATATGCCTCATCCTGAATATTTTTGTGTTCATTCAACTGTAATTTCTTTGCTTCTTTGTGTCATAGGGAACTCTATTGCTTTCATATCCAATGGCAGTAGTGATGGTGGTCTCAAGTTTATCCTCATTTCTGACGTCTGACGATTTCTAGGCCAAATTGTCAATCACATTAATAGAAGAACTAGAATGATTTTTAGTAGAATACCTCGTGGCTTCAAAGATGTTGAAGCCAATCACATCGCCATCAATGGTCAGTTTCCCCACATGCACATGAATGTTTGTCCTTGCAGTTTTCATTAAGGGGCGCCCTAACAGAAGAGGCAAATGTGCTGAAAATTCCGAATCTTCCATCTCAAGCACATAGAAATCTGCTAGGAATATCAAATGGTTAACCTGCACCAACACATCTTCCAACAAACCTCGAGGATATGCATTAGAACGGTCAGCCAATTGAATAATAACACCATCCATTTTTAGCTTCCCGAGATTCATAGATCGATAAATAGAATACGACATAACATTAATTGAAGCACCTAAGTCTAGCATGGCATTTTCAATTTTAGTATTACCGATAACACAAGGGATAGTGAAACTACCCAGATCCTTACACTTTGACGACAATTTTCTCTGAAGAACTGTGGAAACATTTTCACTCACCTTAATTACCTCTCCGTCATGAAGTCGTCTCTTTGTTGTGCAAATCTCCTTCAAAAATTTTGCATACTTAGGCACTTGCTTAATAGCATCAAGAAGCGGAATATTGACTTGGACTTTTCGGAAGGTTTCCAAGATTTCCTTATCCTGTTCATCTTTGCTAGATTTGGCAAACATACTTGGAAAATGCACAAAAGGTGGAAAAAGATTAGCAGAAATTTAATTTGTAATGCTCACCTTCTTACCTTGGAGCTCTGGTGTCTCAACGATAGCTGGATCATCCTTCTGTAACTCAGTTTCCCTATTTCAGCTCTGTTTAGGGACTATTGGCTCATTCTCAATTTGTCTACCACTTCTCAATGTAATTGCTTTTGCGGTTTCAAACCCACATTTCAAATTTTGAATGGTAGAACTAGAAAGTTTTCCTTGCTCACGAATTTGTCCAATAAACTCAGCTATCTATCCCATTTGTAGCTTTAAATCTGTTATATCGTTTGATTGGTTATGCTGAGAAATAGTTAACGATTTCAAAATCTCATTATAATTAAGGGGCATGCCTGAATTGTGCTGAAACCCAGGGGTGGTCGATTCGAAGTTTGTTGTTGAGGTTGTTTTGAATTTTTCCATCCAAAGCTGGGATGATTTCTCCAACCTTCATTGTAAGTGTTAGAATAAGGGTTATCCCTATAGTGATTTTGTCCCTGAAAACCTACTGCAGTAACATTCTCCCAACCTCCATTCTCAATCAGCTGAAGACATTGGTCATATGGATGTCCTGGCTTAGTGCACACGCCACAAACTTGTGCAACTCCTAGCACATTCAGCTTCCCTAGAGCTCGAGTCACAAGTGAAGTGATATTAGCCATTTGAGCTTCCAAACTAGAACTAATACTCACCTCATGGACCTGGCGTGAAAGCTTTCCAATTCTTTCATACTGTTAGGTGTTTAAGTCTCGGTTTACAATCAAAGTCTTCACTACTACTAGAGTTTTATCAACCAAAGTTCTTCCTGCCACTGCATCTAACATCTGTTGCTCAAGATGAAGCAATCACTCATAAAAGTATTGAATCAGGAGCTCCACTTTCATCTGATGTTGTGGACACGATGCTATGAGAGTTTTGAAGCGCTCATCGTAAGCTGGATATGATTCTCCTAGACCTTGCTGAATACCACTGATTTTCTTTCTCAATAGATGATTTTTGAAGTTGAGAAGAATTTCTCTAGAAACACCTTCTTCATGCTATCCCAAGAGTATATTGTTCCGGAAGGTAGTTCATAAAGCCAATCCTTAGCCCTATCAGTAAGAGAAAAGGGAAATGCTCTCAGCTTCAAGATATTTTCATCTACTGTTATTGGCATCATACTGGAGCATACAACTTCATATTCCTTTAAATGTTTATTTGGATCTTCCATAGAAGTACCATGATACTTTGGAATATGGTAAAGTAGGATGGATTTCAGCTCGAATGACTCTGTTTTGCCATGCGCTGCTATTGGATACTGAATGCACAGGGGTGCGGCATTGTCCAATGTGGATGCTGAAAGTTCTTTAATAGATCTATTGTCTGCCATGTTGAGCTCTTCTGATTCAGGTTCAGAGCTAGACGTTTGTTACTCTTTTGTTTCTTTCCTTCATCTTCTAAATGTTTTCTCGGACTCCGAATCTTACTCTAATAAGTTCTCGCTGGATTTCCAATTGTGCATGAACTAGTACCTGAGATAAAGACAGAAGAAAGAACAAAAATCAATAAAAATAAAAGTTAATAAAAAAAACTAATGAGGTAATTAGCAATTTTACTAATCCCCAACAACGGCGCCAAAAATTGATGCGCTATTTTGGTAGCACACAACTTAATACCCTGTTTTGTGATTGCAGTATAGACTAAATAGGGATTGTTCTAGACCGAGGATTAGAGGGCTTGCTAACTAACATTAAGAATAACTAAAAAACAACTAACAACCTAATTAAGAAAATATTGGGGGATTGAATTTTTATAATTTAAACTAAGAAAAATATTATAAAGATAATAGAACTAAAAGGATGGCAAAGATGAGAAAATAGCTAAGGGTTTATCTCCACACACCAAACATATGCTCATAAACCAATATTCAATAATCACTTGCTAACTCGTGAAAGACAATGCTCAAGATTAACCGTGATCAGCATTGCATTAGTCTTATTATTTTCCCAAGTTCCTTGAATTAAACTTAACAACACTTTCAAACTATTCTTATCATGCTATCTAATCAGGAATCGCAAGTTAGATAGAAATCTAAGATCATTAATTTTTGTGGAAAGTATGAACACTGACTAGGCAATTACAAGTATGATCAGCATCTTGTTCTTACCTAGGTTTTTACTTAACCTTACCAATGTTCCTTGGTATTCACTACTTGTGGGTACAAGATTATAACAATTTGGTGAAATTCTCTTGTATTCTAGCCCTAGATCCTAGCATGCTTACTAAGTTGGCCACCTTAACAAACATACAAAGAAAAAAAATCTCTATAATGCATTTAAGCAAAACACAATCACTAATTAGTAAGGAAGATTCATCATCATCATCATCATTAAAGTCCATTCCCAATATTTTTGGGGTCGGCTACATGGATTTTGGTTCTCCAAGCAATGCGATCTTCCCACAAATCCTTTCATAATCCAAGCTCAATGATGTCTTCATTCACCTCTTTCATCCATGTTTTCAACGGTCATCCCCTCCGTCTACACCCTCCATTAACTTGCCAATCTAAACATTTTCTAATTGGCGTCGTGCTTGGTCTCTTCCGTACGTGACCAAACCAAGTTAAACGCCTTTCTCTAATTTTTTCCTCTATGGGCGCTACACCTAAGTATCTCCTAATTCTTTCAATCCTAATTTTATCCTTACGGGTCTTACCACACATCCACCTTAACATACGCATTTCTGCTACTGCCATCCTATGCGTATGTTGTCCCGTAGTAGCCCAACATTTTGAACCGTATAGTATGGCTGGTCGAACAATTGTCTTATAGCATTTCCCTTTTAGCCTTGCAGGCATCCTATTATCGCATAATACTCCTGACGTCATTCTCCATTTCAGCCAACTAGCTTTAATCCTATGGTCTACATCTTCTCCAATAGCCCCATTCTTTTGAATTATGGATCCTAGATATCGAAAAGCCTCACACTCTGGGACCTCCACACCTTCAATCTCAATTGCATTACTTCTCCCTCATGATTCACAACCAAAGTTGCACACTAGATACTCCGTCTTCGAACGACTAATTCTAAAACCCTTACTCTCTAAAGCCTCCTACCACCAATCTAATTTCTGGCCTAAACATTTTTTTATTGAGTCATTGACCATTTTTATTTATTTATTAATCCATGCCCAAAGGCTACATGACTGACCCTATAGGGTTAACCAAACCAGGCCCGAAGGCTACAATATTGTTGTCACTTAATATCCTCGTCGCCTCCATCTCGCATAGAGACTTATTTTCGCTCCGATCCATCGCCTCCACCTTGCATGAAGACTCGCTTTCGCTTCACTCCGGTCTAGTCCATCTAAGTAGCTGCATTCAATACCCGAAGGCTTATCAACGGCGGAGCAAATGTGCTCCTAATAATCGAACGAAAACTCACAAAATCCTAACTGGTGAGTCTCGAACCCGCGACATCTCACAAGGAGAATGGATGTCCGACCAATTGAGCTACAATTGGTGGACGCCTAAACCTTCACTAGTCTCATCAATTAAGATAATATCACTTGCAAATAACATGCACCAAGGTACATCTTCTTACAGATGTCTCGTCAACTCATCCATGACCAAAGAAAAGAGATATGGACTTAAGGCCGACCTTTGATGTAGTCCTACTGACACTAGATATTCCACCCATTGAGCGAACACTTGTTATAGCCCCTTCATACATATCCTTAATGATATCGACATAACATTGAGACATTTTCTTCCTTTCAAACACCCACCAAATTAACTCCCTGGGGACCCTATCGTAAGCTTTCTCCAGATCAATAAAAACCATATGCAAACTCTTACATTCCTCTCAATATTTTTCTATAATTTGCGTAAGCAGAAAGATGGCCTTCGTAGTAGACCTACCCGGCATAACTCCAAATTGACTCTCCGAAACCGAGGTTAAACTCCTAAGTCTTCGTTCTATAACCCTCTCCCAAAGTTTCATCGTATGACTCATAAGCTTTATCCCTCTATAATTCGAGCAATTCTGAATATCCCCTTTGTTCTTATAAATTGGTACCAATATTCTATGCCTCCATGAATTTGGCATTTTTCTAGTTTTCAAAATCCTATTAAAGAGCTTAGTTAGCCATTGAATCCCAACTTCTCCCAGACATTTCCCTGTTTCAATTGGTATATCATCCGGTCCAACTGCCTTCCTTGTCTTCATTCTTTTTAAAGCTTCTCTCACTTTTGTGGCACTAACTCTGCGATGGAACACACGATGTCTCCCTTCTTGTGAAGCATACCCCTTCGAGTTTAACTCCCCTACATGTGTTCCATTGAGTAGGTTCCAAAAGTAATCTTTCCATCTATCTAAAATAGTTTTATCCTGCATTAAAACTTTTCCATCCTCATGCTTAACACACTTAACTTGACTAAAATCCCTAGTTTTTCGTTCTCTAGCTTTAGCTATCTTGAAAGTATCCCCCTCCCCTTCCTTTGTACCTAGCCTATTATACATATCATCATATGATCCCTTCTTAGCTTCCCCTACTGCTTTACTACTCAACTTCTTAACTTGCTTATAAAGCTCATAAGACTCTATGCATCTATCTCTTTGCCACTCGTTAAAGCAACTTTTCTTTTCCGCAATGGTTTGTTGCACATGAGTGTTCCACCACCATGTCTCCTTATCATATACACCACCTCTTTTGGCCTTTCTTAACTCTTCCTTCGCACATCTTCTTATTCATTTTGCCAAATGTTCAAAAAAATCTGTGCTACTAGTCCTATCCTTTGGTTTTAGATTCTCCCAACCCTCTGAAACTGACTGGCCACCCAAAATTTTCTTTCTAAATTTTTGGCACACATCTCCCTGTAAGGTCCACCATTTAATTCTTAGTCTAACCTGTTCTTTAGCAATATGACCCCTACTCTTAAGACAAACATCGAGGACTAACAGCCTATGTTGGTTTGTCAGACACTCCCCTGGTATAACCTTACAATTTTTACACCTACCTAAATCGTGTCTCCTAACAATAAAACAATCAATTTGACATCTATTGCGACTAATCGCAAAGGTCACCAAGTGATTTTTCATCTTCTTATAAAAAGTATTCATGATCCCAAAATCATTAGATAAAGCAAAATCTACCCCAAAATCCTTAGCTAAAGCAAAGTATTCAATTAATTCATAAAACACATGTTCGGGGTTTCGAATCCACCCATAGCTAAAAGGGAATTTAGTTAGACATATTAATTATGTTTAAATAGCAATACATAAGTAGTTATCAAACTAAAAATAAGTAAAATAGATGATACGTAAAGAGATGAGAAGAAACGATGTCACCTGTGCGTGGTGGTAGAGAATGAATGATGGGGTGCGGATAGTGAACTGAAGAAACTAAAATATCTTCTTCTTCTTGGTTGTAAATTGAAGGAATATGAGTGTGAAAGAAAAGGGGAAGACAAGGGAGAGAGATGGACGGAAGAAGATGCTGGCGACAGTGCGATTGTGCGGTGTGTGCGACGAGAAAGTGAGAAAGATGAAGTGATAATGAGTGGATAGACAATGAAGGATGATGTCGACTATTGGATTGAAGAGAGACTGCGCGGGAGAGAGAGATTTGGAGTGAGGTGATGAAGAGAGGTAAGGAGGTATGGTTGTGTGGCTGCATGAGGGTAAATGGTGATGTTGGTGATGAAGATGGTGGCTAGGTTTGCGAGAGGGGGTGATGGTCTGATGTGAAAGGAGAGGGTGGCTTGCTGTGGTTCCAAGCGTGAGGAGGCTATGGATGGGTGATCTCTCCAAAACAGGAATTGTCCCTTTTATAATTGTTTTCTTCTCGGTTTCCTTCTTTGCGTGGTGTCCTTTTGCAATCAGTATTTCTGAATTGTCAATTTTCTTCACTCAGCTTCTATTTTGGAATCTTGTAATTGGAAACCTACACAAACACAAAAATAACAATTAGTACCATAATGAACAAGTTATAGCTAAAATTATATATAGAAATATAGTACTAAAATAGCATAATTATGCTCCTATCAAGATCCTTTCCTGTTTAGGAGCATGGGATAGCTTCCCTACACGACTTGTGCTCCTAGATCTGTGGGAGAGGTTTTCCTTTCTGAGTGTTGTCCATGCAAGGAAGTTTTTTTGAGACTTATACTCTAATATATGTTTTCTAGTCGAATCCAATGTGTTTCTGGCCTTCCTGTCTTGGGTAGATCTCTCAGATATTTGCCTTAGAGGTCTTACGAGAATTGGGCTTGATCGCGTGACATGTAGGCTTACTAGCTCATTGCAACTTGGACCCGACTGTCTGGATTCTACCAATGATGGGCTTATTGTTGTTTGGGCCTCGCTGAATTGAGAGTGCAATCGGGCCTGCTTTGTTCTATAGACGAGATTATCATGACACGTGTACGGTGCTGATCAGAGGACGATTTGATGTATCATCAGCTACTCCTCCCCAAGTTAGTAGGTCATCTTATCGTTCCACTAGATCATTTCATGGAGCAGTTGTGTAGTCATGATGATTGAGTCTAAGTGATTTCCTCGAGCGGCTAATTGCATTTATTATGCGTTCGCCGGCTTGAAAGCAGGAAAGGTGAGAGCTCAACTTTCAATGTAGATCTCCTGCCTGTGGAGCATAGCTCTCCTACTCTTTTGATCTCAGAGATTCTGTTTTGTTGTATTGTCTGTTGCGCTTTTGACTTTTGTCAACCTCCGTATTCGAAAGCTTGTACTTTCTCTCATGGCGAGCCGAAATTAGCTTTCTGATGAACTGTTCGTCAATGGCCATAAGTTTTTTGAGGAGAGGTTGTTCTCTGAATCTGATCTGGAAGGCTTCTGTAAGACATACGGGATTCTTGATGATTTGGTTCTCTGCACTCTGGGTGTTGATCTGACACCATTGTACCCTCCGAATGGGTTTATCTGTCTTCACCGAGGTATGCTTCAATCGGATGTCCCTTTTCCTGTCATCAAGGATATTTGGGAGTTCCTGGTGTACCTCGTCATTGCACCAGCTCAACTTGTGCCGAACGGGTATAGGAATTTCATTGCCATTCTAATTAGGGCTAAGGACGCTGGTGTCCGAGTGTCTTCATGGGCAATGCAATTGCTCACTTCTCCTGGATAAACGAGCATGTTGTGTGTGTGTGCTGACATTGTCGAATTGCTTTGGCAAACTACCTGATGATTTTAAATCATGGCAGAAATTTTGTTCCATGGCTTCGACGGACTCAACATATTTTGGGCTTGCTGGTCGTCCCGTCAAGTGTGAATTTAGACCACTGAGTAAGTTGATTCCTTTTATGGTCTTGCTTGTATTAACTGCATGTTAGATTGACCTGTTGTGATTTTTGCATGGAGATTCTTTACTTCGCCTCTTTTTGCTGAAGATAAAGCAACTTTGGATGCATTCTGCGACATGCCTCGTCTGGAGGTAGAGGAAGTCATTAAGCCAAGGGCTCACTGGCACATGCTGGCAAACTATGCTCCGGAGCTAGTAGGAGAGACGTTAGGAGAACGTTTAGATAAAGGGCAGAAACGGCTTGTGCTGGGGATGTTATATCTAAACCAAGTGGCCACATCTGGAATTGAAGTTGAGGCCACTCATGACAGAGTGTATACCATGGAGCATGTCTTTGCAAACTTACAGAAGTCATACTCAGACGCTCTTCACAAGATTGATTTTTTGGAAGCAACTCAAAGCTTTCTCAGACACTAGAGCGGAGTCTAGGTCTATTGGGTCGAAAGCTCAGAAGGCTTACTTGGAGGCGCTTGAGACCAACTTGGCAGGGGCAGTGTCTGTGAGGGATCGGTTCGAGAATGAGTTGAACCTTGTCCATCATGACTTGCAGCTTGCTCGTTGTTCTATGGCTGGAGTGTAGGCTGGACTACACGCTGTGCACGCTGAGGAGGCTATGAAGGAGTCATAATGAACTGTCCGATGTCAGCAGCTGGAAGCTAATGCTGAGTTTCATGCCAAGAGTGCGCAGACTGCTGAAGAGCAGTTCCAACTGGCGTAAAATGAACGGAATATCGCCAATGATAAGCTCAATGTTGAGCAGTCCAAGAATGATATCCTGTCGGGTAAGTTGGAGCAACTGAAGCAGGAGCTTGTTGAGTCTCTATGGCGCAAAGAGAAGTTTCTCAAGGCCTAGGGTACATTTGAATTTAGCAGAGTCGTTCATGGAAGGCTGGAGTTGTTGCATCTGATGAAGGAGGAGCACCCCGACTGGGATCTCTCTTATTATAAAGATATTGCATATGCAGAGTTTGGAGCGACCTTTGATTAGTCTGAAGAAGAAGGAAACCCCGATGAGGGGGACGAGAGGCAACAATTACAGATGTGTCTCCTGCTTCTTCCCCTGCTAAGTCTATTTCTGTTGTACCTGACTCTCCTCCTGATGAGGGTGAATCTTGTACTCAAGTTTGCAAATAAATAATACTTTGCACTTTCTATCTTCCTTTGTTTTTCCTGATTTTTCTTATTAATTGTCAGACAAGAAGCTTTGTTAGGATAGGTACCTATATGGTTGATCCGCTGAGCTCTGACTTCTTGTGCTGCAATAGTTTGTGCACTTCTGGTCAGACTTCTTTTTAGATATCGGGAACTGTAATACATCCTCTGTTTGATTGTTTGGTTGTCTGTTGGACCAACATTTGTTGTTGTTGTTGTAAGCGTAGTAGTTAGATTGTGCCCTCAGCGCTTGCACCCTTGTAGATGATTGGACAATAGTCTTTGCGAGTCATCTGAGTCGAGCTTTCAGAACTCTGACCTAACTTTTGACTCGTCTTTATTTATTATTCATAGAATAGGCTTAATTGAACTGGGGGTTGTTATTGCCAATTATGACTGACTAAACTGGGGTCAGGTTTCGCCGACCATGGTGGTCCCTGGCAAGCCGTCTTTATCGAGCTACATGAGCACTAAATAAGCTCCCATTTTTAACCCATCTTTATCCAATCGTGGCGGACTAGGAATTAGAGCGAACTAGCAATTATCATCGTCAGTCATTCTGACCAAACTTTTGGTGGGGGTTCGGCGATCATTGTCTGTAGTTGGCCAATGATCCCTGACAAGCCATTTTCACCAGGCTACATGAGCACTGACTAAGCTCACACTTTCTAGGCCATCGGAATCCGCGCTCAGTGAAATAGGCTTCGAACAGACCAAAACCATCGTCATCATCGACCACTAACTAACCTTTGGTTGGGGCTTGACGATCACTGTCTGCGTACGAGCAGTGACCCTTGGCAAGGCATCTTAATCAGGAGTTGAGATCACTGACTAGACTCCCACTTTCTAGGTGAAGGGAATCCGTTATTTGCGGACTAGGCTTCGAGCAGACCAGAAGCCGTCATCGTCGGTCGTCACCAACTAAGCTTTGGTCCGGGTTTGGTATCTATTTCCCATGTTTGGACAATGATTCCTAGCAAGCCGTCTTGATCAGGCATCAGAGCGCTGACTAAGAGGGTGTTTGTTTTTGCCTCTGAATAGAGTCAGAAGTCTTAATAAGAAGTGGGCCACCTCGTTTAGAGTGTTTGTTTTTAGTTTTGATCAGAAGTTCAACTTCTGATTGGAGTAAGCACCAGGGAGGTGCTGATCACTTAGCACTGGGTGCTGACTAAAAAATTATTCCAATAGTAACCTTAAAATAATTTTGTAATGACAATTATTGTCCCCATCTTCTTAAAAACAAGTAGGGCTAAATTTTGACGCACACCTTCATTCTCTTCACCAAGCGTTGTCATTCTACCTACCTTGACAAGGACTCTTCAACGGTAAGAAACTTATCTCGTTTCTCTCCTTCATCTTTGTATTTCTTTCTCTTATTTTCTATGTTTTTCTTCATCACTCCAACTATCCCTCTCATGTATATTATCAAATTTTCATTATGTAGCATGTAGCTTTAAAAACTTTGACAAATATAATTGATCACCACCGTATATGTCGGGTTTCCAACCCACCATCTCTATTCTTGTATGTGTCTCCTCAGTAGGGTAAAATTGTCAAACAATTCCCATTTAGCACCTAAAAGCAAACACCTTTTAATTTTATTCCTTCTGAACAACAGCCCATTCAAAAGCAAAACAAACAGTTCATTCAGAAACCAGTTCAGAACTTCTAACTCCAGTTAGAAGTTAGCTTCTAAGCACTTAAAAAAAACACACACACCACTTAACACTACACCAAAAGACCTGATTAGCTACACAGGGGTGGCCACGGTTCTAAGCCGTTGGTGTGTTTGCCACGGCTAAAAACCGTGGCTATAGTGCCCAACGGCTTAAAACCGTGGCTAAAAAAAGACTTGGCCACGGTTCTAAACCGTTGGTGTGGTTGCCACGGCTAAAAACCGTGGCTATAGTGACCCACGGCTTAAAACCATTGTAAACGTGCACGTGTGTTGCACGTGGACGTGTGGAGAAATACTCGCGGGCGAAATTTTGCGAAAAAAACTGGCTTCCCGCGTTCCCGCTCCATCTCCCCCTTTTCAACCCTTTGCTTCAAACCTAAAATTTCAAGGAGAGGGAAAGAGAGAAGGAGAAGGAGAAGGAAAGAGAGAGGGAGAAGGAGAGCAACCTTCAATCGGTTCTCCTCTAGGGTTCTCGCATCCTCATCCAATTTCAGAGGAATCGTCTCCACCCCAGAGCATTAAAATCCTGAAGCAGCCGCAGCGGAGCCAGCCCCTGAAATTCACCCTCCACGAATCCCTGTAGCTGGAGCTAGGGTTCATCTCCCCAACCCCGATGAAGCAATCGTTTTCGTCGATTGGTACCCAGTCAAAATTCCTAAGGGATTCACTGTCCTCCAGGCTTGCGAAGTCGCCGGGGTCGACATTCCTCGGCTCTGCTACCACAGTCGCCTCTCCATTGCTGGGAATTGCAGGATGTGTTTGGTAGAGGTTGAGAAATCGCCCAAGCCGGTCGCTTCCTGCGCCATGCCCGCTCTCCCAAGTCAGATTTCATCAACGTTGATCACAATCTTTTTTTTTTTTTTTTTTTTTGTTGGTCTAACTTGTTTGGGTTGTTTTTTTTATTCTTCTTCATGTCAGGTATGAAAATTAAGACGAATACTCCTATTGTGAAGAAGGCTCGTGAAGGGGTTATGGAGTTTTTGCTGATGAATCACCTGCTGGATTGCCCCATTTGTGATCAGGGTGGAGAATGTGATTTGCAGGATCCGTCTATGGCATTTGGATCTGATCGTGGGCGGTTCATTGACGTTAAGAGATCTGTTGTTGATAAGAATTTGGGGCCGTTGGTGAAGACAGTGACGACTCGTTGTATCCAGTGCACAAGGTTTGCACCTTCCTTTCTATTCTTTGAATGCTTGAAATTTATGTAACCAAGGCCTTTGAATGCTTGAATGCCAGAGACATTCTAGAGCTTCGACAAGGCAATCGTGCTCTTGGTACCTTCTCTGCCACTGTCAAATACAAGGTAATTGAGTAACACACATAGGCAATGCATACTCTTGTTTTTCAGTAATAGCCTGAACTTTTCGAATGATGTGGTGGTTCAGAATTGTTGTTAAACCAACTGTATTTTTTTTAATTCAATTTCTCAAGAGAAACTAAACATGGTCGAGGTGTTTTCATATAAAATTTTGTGTTAGATAGAAGAAAAATGAACACCTGACTGAAGAAAATAATTAGGACCCCCAGGAATGCATGGGTTTAGCTTCACCAAGCAAGAAATTTGAGTGTCGAGAGTTTTATAGAAACAGAACCATGGAAATTCAGATTAAAACATTATAGAGAACCGGAGTTGAGAGGATTGCCATGATTCTGTTTCGAGATTGGTCTTTCCATTGGTTTAACAATTAAAGTAATACAATGTTTTACCCCAATCAGGAAAAGTGCAAGGGTGGGTATAAAGTTGAATCATTGTGTATATTGATCCTGGCAATCACACTCAAACTTCAATAATTTTATTAAGAATTTTTTGCAATTTCACTTGCAACTTTTAAGAATTGTAAAGATTGGGGTTTTAGGTGAGTGTTGGATCATAATCATGAATTGTAGCGCTTAAGGTTGATTAATGTAGTTAGTTTATCTTTGGAGGATTATGCAAAGGTAGCTAGAGAACCTACACTTAGCCTAAATGTTGGGTCCACTAACAATTCTATGTTGTTGAGATCTGAGACTAAAATTTGCATTGATGGTGGTGTCAAGTGGTAATGGGGTAATTGTTATAACTTATGATCCTTGTTGATCTGATCAGGATTTTTCATAACTTGCGATTACTTTTCTAAGTGTAAAATATGTGTTACACAACTTTCTTCTAGTTTAGGTAGAATTAAAGTTGGTAGACTTGTTTAGTTACAACTTTTTTTGTTTTCATACGTTTCTGGTAATGTTGAAATGGGATAAGTATATGACAAAAGAATTGATACAACTGTATAAAATGGATAAGGTTGTGCTTGTTAGGGTTTGTAACCCTTGTCCCTTGTTGTGACCAATGCCTACCTGAAGGATTTTTTATATGTCAATTGATTTTATCTTTGTAAAAGAATCAATTTCAGCTGAATCATGCTAGGTTAACAAAACATTTTGCGATGCCATTTTTTTTTTGATTCTCGCTTTCAAAGATGTGCCCTTTGTCCACAGTTTTGCTGATTCTAAGGTTTCCTTGTAAAACCTTGTGATGTAGTTACTGATAGATCGAGGATTGCAGATTTCAGTGATGCATATTGGAGAAACTTCTAGCACGGTGAGAAAGTTGACGAACGTTGTTTATAAAGGATTGTTGGATAAGTGAGGAGGATCGGGTACGTAAGATACTCTTTAGCATACTGATGTTTACAAGCACTTGGTGATAGGTGGATCTATTACCTTTGATCTCATTATTAAAAAGCAATTGAGTTAGTTATCCTTCCTTGGGAATGATACTCTTTATTATAAATGTTATGTATGAATGTTTGATAAAAAAAATTGTCATCAACACCTTGTAGAGAAGACTTATTCAATTAAGAAATATAGTGTATGTACTCCTTTTATATGATTACATATTCTGATTCAAAACAAATTCATCACTTATATCACTGTATATATATTACAAAATGGTCTTTTGATTAATTATATATATTGGGATGCTTGGCTCATTCATGGGTTGTGTGAAATTCACGACTAGTTTTCACTTTGAATATCGCAGCACTGATTTTGGGTGATTAATTTTCTCTCAACTAGGTGAACTCAGGAATACTTTAAACAAACATAAAGGACTGATCTTCTCTCTTAAGTGGAACAAAAAGGGTGATTATCTTCTTAGTGGCAGTGTGGATAAAACTGCGATAGTGTGGGATGTGAAGACAGGGGAGTGCAAGCAACAATTTGAATTCCACTCAGGTATGTTATTTGAATTCCACTCAGGGGGTGATTATCTGCTTTGCGGCTCTGTTTGGCCTGCAGGGGCGGTGTAGGCGATTCAGCTGCGAGGATCACAATGCGCGCAGGAACGAGGTGCACTCAGCCTGGTTTCTGTCAGTTTCCATTTGCGAGGCTGGCTGGACTGCATGTGCACTGAGCACATAGAAGCTGATAGGAGCTTTCAGCATGGGTTCTCCCCTGTTTTGCACGGTGCCCTTGGCACTGCAGGAGCAAGGAGACGCGTCGAGCAGTAAGCTGCTAGTGCATGTCGTTGTTTGCACGGTGGCGTTGGCGCTGCAGGAGCGAGGCTGCGCGTCGAGCAGGTGGACTTTTTCGTTTGTATGGGTCTTTCTTTTCCTAGGCTTGTTAGGCTGTCTTGAGCACGTATTAGCAGTGTCTGAAAGATGCTTGGATTAATGGCTGCTTGTTAGGCTGTCTTGAGCACATATTCTCTAAATATTTATGTTGAAAACTTCATCTACATATGACCTGTTTTAATCTTTTTAATAAATGGCTCTTTTCCTTGGTCATCATGGATCTACATTTTGGACCATTGCAAGTTTTTTACGCTCTTTGTTTGACAGCAATGACTGTTTCGCATGCAAGCTCATTGGCACCTGATGCCACCAAAGCCAAGGTTCTGTTTGACAGCAATGACTGTTTCAAAGATGGTAACTCTTGAAGTAGTACTTAATTCATTATAGTTCAATAATAGTTGACTTTCCCTACTTTGGATTGGGAGCAGGAGTGATCTACTTTGTACTCACTTTTGTGAGCTTTGATGTGTGGATTGAGGGGATGTTTAGTTCCAAATCACACAAACATCGAGCAATGATTAATTCTTTGCTTTGAAAAATTAACATGAATTGAACTAAAACTGGTTTTCTATCATTTCATTCATGTTTTGGGACACAAACATGTAATGCTAAAAAAAAACATGTACTCAAAAGTCATTTGATAGCAAAAAAAAAAAAAAAAAAAAAAAAAAAATTTTTTTTTACTAGCCACGGCTTAAAACCGTGGCTAAAAGTTTAGCAACGGTTTTAAGCCGTGGCAAGTCTGGCCACGGTTTTAAGCCGTGGCGGTTTTAAGCCGTTGCTAAACTTTTAGCAACGGTTTAGAACCGTGGCTAAAGCATCAACCGTCCTGAATATAAAACCGTTGCTAAAATTTTAGCAACGGTTTATAGCCGTTACAAAGGATTTCGCGACGCCCCTGTAGTCCACGGCTCTTAGCCGTGGCAATGGCTTACGCCCACGTTATAGAACCGTTGCTAATGGGGGTTTTTGGTGTAGTGTAAGCTGCCACTCTCTAAACCGTTGACACCAGTTTAATTTAATGGACTGGGTGTTAGAGCGTACCAGAAGCTATTGTCATAGGTCGAAACCGACTAAGTTTTGGTTAGAATAAGATTCTGGGAATGTAAGTCTGACTTGGGTGTCCTAACTTACTTAACTCGCACATAAGATCTTGGGCGTGTAAGTCTGACTTGGGTGTCCTGACTTACTTAGCTCGCATATAATCTGACTTGGATGTCTTGACTTACCTAGCTCGCATATAAAATCCTGGGCGTATAAGTCTGACTTGGGTTTCCTGACTTACTTAGCTCGCCTTGCGATCTAATTCCAGAGTCGGATCGATTGTCGGACTATTAGTTGTTTGACCTGATTCGATGAACAACATCAGACTAATAATGGAGCTGATGCCTTGGGTTTAATGACAACACTCTGTAGACACACTCCTTATTTTGTGGGTGCTCAGGGCCTTTGTTGTTTGTTCATTTGCGTGTGCTAAGCCGAATCTCGAAGGGCATAAGCTTGAGCTCATTAGTTGAGGGGCTCAATTAGAAAAATCTTTATGGATCAGCGTGCCAGGGATACGGTGCATTCTGCGAGATGGTTCAATATCGATTACTTCCCCCAAGTTAATGTGGTTGTCTGCAGGGTCATTAATTTAAAAGATATGGACTTGTACACCTCTTCGTAAACCATTTCACCTATATATGGGTTGGCCATTCCGCTTTCAAGCATTGCAATGAAAATAGTAGAACATGTTAATCAAATGCATGTTAATCCAACTTTCTAAGGATGTTAGCTCAGCCATATTTCAGACACTTTCGTCTGGAGGGTCATCCTCTTCTTGTTCCAATTTTCGGCCCTTTCCTTGGGGTAATCCGGCGAATTGAAGACGAATATGGTTTTTTTTTAGGATCATGTTGCCTCCTTTGGATGGATCTTCCCCGCTAGGTGATTTGACAAGGCAATGAATTGATTGCGTTCTTTCACCTTCTGCTCTGGACGCTTTACTTTCACCACCTTTTGTTCTGGAGGCGGATTAGCATATCAGAGTCTCTACCCTTTTTTTTCAGTGGATAGATGCTTGCATCGGACTTAGATACTTGTAATGTATAAACTTATGTACTAATTGGTTAGCAAGCTTTGTAATAACTCTCGTTGCAATAAAAGCTAACAAAGTTACTGAATAGTGGACTTCGTGCTGGCCGGTAGTTCCTTGTATAACATCTCTTGGAGTTGGTGCACATTTGCTAAGGTATTGTTACTTCGCTCTTTGTTAGTCTGGATTGCCTCGTTAGCTCTGACTTCTGGATCTCCGCATAGCAGTGCCTTGGTTATTTGGGATCCTCCGCCCTCATGGAGTGATTCTTCTCTTTTGTCTAGGATTGATGCCTGACATGTTGGTTCTGTGGGCCCAAGCTGTAATTGGCAACAATTTAGCTGCTTTAGGGCTACATGATGGTAGACTTTTGCTGCTGGTTGATCTCCTTGGATAATCCCTTGGCCATGGTTGGTTGTATACTTTATGTATTGACGCATGGTGGATACCACTGCTTCCATATGATGAAGCCACGGCCTTCTCAGAATGATGTTATAGGTGGACGGGGCGTCATCTACCATGAACTCTTGGACAAGTACTTTCGTAGCTGTGGCTCTTCTGCCACCGCCATTAGATTGATCTTCTCAATAGGGAAGCATTTCACTCCACTGAATCCGACCATAGAGTGGTTGGCGGGCATTATATCTTTCTCCGGCAACTGCATGTTGCGAAATGCACTGAGGAACATGACATTTTATGAGCTTCCAGTGTCCACCAAAGCTCTCTTTACCTCCCACTTAGCGATAAGGACGGAGATGACCAGGCCGTCATTATGAGGAGAATGTACTCCTTGGATATCCCTATCTGTAAATGTCGGTGATGGGATCTGGCTGTAAACTAGCGCATGCTGCATTTGTCAGTACTTATACTAATATGGTGTTCGCATCTCAGTCAGTGTTCTCTTACAGGACCTTTTTGATTGTTCTCCTATAGGACCAACCCGATGGAGGAAGTAAATGACGCCAGCAACTTCCTTTTGGATCTCCTTGACAGCGTCTGCTCTTTTTTTTTGCTCAGCCCTGCCTCCTGTCCGAGCCTAGAAACTCCTTGAGTTTGCCTTTCCTAATCCAGTACTCGGCTTCTCTTCTGAGGTTTCCGTAATCCTCAGTATCATGTCCGCCTTCTTTGTAATAGGCACAATATTTGTTGTTGTCGTGCCGAGCAGGGTCTCTTTGCTGCTTAGGCGACCACTTCAGCTCTTCCCAATCCTTGATGGAATCTAAATGTCGAGCAGATTGGTATTGAGAGGGGTGTCAGATCTGGACCCAACGTAATTCGAGGCCTTGTCCTGCCTAGGAAAGCTCGAATCGGTCTAGCCGTCTGTGCACTTCCTTTGTTACTATCATCGTCATCTTTCTTCTTCCCCTATTTCCTATCATTTGGAACAGAGGGTTTCTTCTCTGCCTCAGTCTCTCTCTTGGCGGCCAGCATTTCGTCCAGAGTGATGTATTTCTGGGCATCCCTGAGCAAGTTAATCATATTGGTTGGGGGTCTAGGGTGAGGAAGTTATAAAGCTTGCCTCTTCTTAGACTCGAAATGAAAGCACTGATGGCAGTGTCATCACTACAGTCGTCGATGACAGTCAACTCATCATTAAAACGAGTAACGTATTCTTTCAACGTCTCATTTTGTTTTTGCTTTAAGGTCAATAGATAATGCGGACCCTTCCTGAATCATTGGTTGCCCATTAAGCATGTGAGGAACGCCAATGCCAACGTCCGGAATGAATTGATGGATTTCGGAGGAAGGTTGTGAAACCACGTCATTGTTGACGTCTTCAGGCTTGCAAGGAATGATCGACACATTATTGCATCAGACCCTTTCTTGAGTGCCATAACATGTTGGAAGTGACTCAGGTGATTAGACAGGTCTCCTGTCTCGTCGTAAAACTCCAACTTTGGTGGGGTGTATTTATTGAGCAACGGTTCATCCATGATATGGTCCATGATCGGATGAACTGTGAGACGGAATAGAACGTCTGGGTTTGTGACCATTGTAGAGGGGGTTATGCGAGACACGCTTGTCGGCTCTGGGCGTTGGGTCTCTCTTTTGTTTGAGAGCCTCCGACATTTATGTGATTTGTTGCATCTGTGTCAAAAACAGGTCCACCCTTGGGTCTACTACGGCCGACACTGGCATGGGGATCTGAAGAAGTTCCTCCCTTGGTGGTGGTGGGAATGGCGACGATCTGCTGGTTTGGGCTTTTGAAGGCTCGACAATATCTATAATTTTGCGAGACCTCATTGTCACCATGTCGTTGGTTCTCTAGAAAAGGGTGGAACTACAGTTCTTTCTGAGGAACTTTGTCGTTCCCCACGGACGACGCCAAACTGATGTAGTCGATTCCTGTTCTCCTTCCTCAATGCTTACCTAGGCCTGCACGGGTAGCAAACGTGAGCCAAAAACCACTATGTGGTGGATGATGGCACTCCGATGCTTGAGTTAGATAAGGCTTAGGAGAGGCTTAAAACTGTAAATTGGGTTCTATTGCGTACCTCTAGTTCATCGACCTTGTCTCCCTTTATAGTGAAAGAGTCCTTGTCTGGCAAGGATTTTGGTGGCGTAGTTTAGGGAAAGTGATCTTGCAGTTGATGTCCTTTCTTGATTGGGAGTTGTCCATGTGGGATAGTTTCCCTACACGACTCATGCTTCTAGATCTGCGGGAGATGTTTCCCTTTCTGAGTGTTGTCCATGCAAGGAAGTTTCTTTGCCCGACTTATACTCTAATATATGTTTCCTAGTAACATCCAATGTGTTGCTAGCCTATCTGTCTTGGGTAGATCTCTCAGATACTTTCCTTAGAGGTCTTACGAGTATTGGGACTGACCGCATGACGTATGGGCTTACTGGCTCATTGCAACTTGGACCCCACTGTCTGGATTCTGCCAATTATGGGCTTACTGCTGTTTGGGCCTCGCTGGATTGAGCGTTTAATTGAGCCTACTTCATTTTGTAGATGAGATTATCATGACACGTGTACGATGCTAATCAGAGGACGGTTTGATATATCATCAACAACCATAGCAACTTGCGAGTTGACTGCAATCACAACAATGTGAACTAGCTAATATACATATCACTACTATCATACCAACATCAGAGCATATTGTTTTCTCCATGGTATTTCCTTCAAAACACCAAACTATAGCAACTTGCAAACCACATACTCTGACATAACAAACCATAACAACTAAGTAGCATCACACATTGGACTATATGCCTGACATATTCACTTGACTTGAACTGTGACATAGAAAACCGTAGGAACTAAATAACAACTAAGTAGCATGAACACATAGGACCGTATCCTGGACATATTCACTTGAATTGAAGTCTGATATAGCAAACCATAACAACTAAGTAACATGAACACATAGGATTGTATCCCTGACATAATCACTTGAACTAAACTATGATAGAATAAGGATAACCCATATAACAACTCCTGCATTAGAATACGAAACACAACACAACCGCAACCACAACTTAGCAACAATCTCATAACCTTGCAAGTTCCCCAACGCTCAATAGGAACCACATAATTAACAACCTATAAGATCAACCAAGAAACTTTGACTTTTCCTTGCAAATTGGCCAACTTTTTCAACTATCGATACTATACAAACCAACCACATAATGAACAAACTACATGGCGAAACATGTACATGTTAACTGGTAAACACCTAAAATATTGATTTTTATGCCCCATTTAGCTCTTTATTAGTCTCTAGTTGTGCTTAAAATTAATTAAATGTCTCTATTTATCTCGAATTTGATTATTGTTATAATTTTTTTGAAATTCAAGACAATTCCAGTATAAAATTGTACGACGATGAGCAATTGTATAGATTACGAAATCAGTGAAAAATACAAAATTCGAGGCATTTGGACATGTTCATGGCATATGTGGATCAAAAGCTTCATTGGAAGACCATATCATGAAAGTCAAGATTTGATTCCAATTAGTGTTAATTTATGATAGAGACATTTGACAAGTTTCGAGATAACAACTTCAAGTGTGGAGCATGCAATCATCAAGGCAAATAAATCATCAACTCAAAGCATATTCCAAGGCAAATAAAGCATCAAATCAAAGTATATTCGAATGCCTTGGGTTTTGTCTCACAATGCACACATGTGCAAATGTATCTACCTCCAATTATGACTCTCTGGTTGTAATTATCTCTAGATTAGTTCTTGGCTTTCATTTATTTTATGTAGCTTTAATTCAAGTCAACATTTTAGTTTTGAATGCAATAAAAGTTAGTTTTTTTTAATTCCATTGTCTTTATTTTATATATTAGTTTACTTCATCAAGAAGAATGGAACGGTTGTTCTTTGAGTGGAAATTCAAAAATTGGGTGGTTGCTATTGCCTCAACTTGGTGGTTTTTTAGTTTTTGTACAGAAAGGAGGAAAACAAAAAGGAGAGGAGAAAAGAAAAAGAGTAGAGAACAAGAAATGAAGGAGATAATGGAGATCTAGGTGCTACAATTTAGTCAAGCCTCACCAACATCCCTCAGTTTGATCTTTTCTACTCCCTAACTCAAATTATGTTGAACTTTTCTATTATAAGTTTAATTTCAGCATGAACTAAGTTATTTCATTCTAGGGAAACGATGTATTCTAGTCTCAAATTGTGTTTGTTTTCGTAATGTTTGTTTAAAATAAATTCCTACTTTGTTTGTTCGAATTATTCTCCGCTTATTGCTTCTAATTGACTGGCCATTAATTAGATGAATTGGATCTTGTGATTTGCTTTCGAAAGAGAGAATTATAAGATAGACCTTTGGATAATTCAACATAGGCAATTATAGTGATCGAAAGACTTATAAGAACCTATGTAGAGAATAGCCAATCTTAATGCATTCTTATTTATCAAATTGCAAACTCTTTTGTGAAATGATTTCCAATAATAGTTTCAATAGACTATCGAAAAAGGCTATTGGAAAAGTTGGGAGTTTTTGCTAACAAACTTGTAGGATTATTTATTAGATGATAATAGCATAGTGAGGGACTAGAAGTATCGATTTCCTAGAATTTTCTTATCGATTCAATAATCAAACATCTATATTTATTTCATTTGATTCATTATTATAGATTTCAAAAGCAACTTAGTGACTTTTCTAAATAAAATTAAGATTAATATTAATTTGATACTTGTTAAAAAGTGAATTATACTCTTTCTTATCACTTTACTATAAAACTACGATATTGTGCACTTGCAGTTTTGCACCAACTTAGGAGTTTTGGCGCCGTTGCCGGGGACTGAATTAATTTCATTTTTTTGCCAATATCAATACTATTCAATCTTGATTTTAATTTAGGAATTTTTTTTTAAAATTTTTCAGGTGTATTTTGCGTTGGATGCGCCGTGGTAGACATCTTGAAAATATTCATTTTGATCCAGAAATCGAAAGAACTTTTACGATATTAAGGAAGAAAAAGGACAGAGTACTAGCCATGGCAGATGCACAACCACGCACCTTAAAGGATTATGTAAGGCCCGTCGTGAATGACAACTATTCGGGTGTAAGGCGGCAACCCATCAATGCCAACAACTTCGAGCTTAAACCGGCCTTGATCAACATGCATGGTGCAACAAAGCCAATTCAGTGGATCGTCACTAGATGATCCCAACATTCATTTGGCAATGTTTTTGGAAATTTGTGACATAGTGAAGAACAATGGTGTTAGTGAAGACACCATTAGGCTGAGATTGTTTCCTTTTTCTTTAAGGGACAAGGCAAGAGGACGGTTACAAACTTTACAACCAGGAAGTATAACTACTTGGGAAGAGATGGCTAAAAAGTTTCTTGCTAAATACTTCCCACCTGCCAAAACTGCCCAACTTAGGAGCGAGATCGGTCTATTCAAGCAAAATGACTTTGAATCACTCTATGAAGCATGGGAAAGGTTAAAGATCTGATTCGGTGTTGCCTTCAACATGGATTGCCAGATTGGTTATAGGTTCAGATGTTTTATAATGGGTTAAACGGACAAACTCGGACCATAGTAGATGATGCAGCTGGTGGAACTTTGATGTCGAAAACAGCTGAAGGTGCTACCTTTCTTCTGGAAGAAATGGCCTCAAACAATTATCAATGGCCAACTGAAAGAATTACGACTAAGAGAGTTGCAGGAATTCACGAGTTGAAACCTATAGCAGCCCTTTTAGCCCAAGTGGCTTCTCTTTCTCATCAAATTGCAACTTTGACAACCCAAGGAATAACGACAAATGCAGAATCAGTTGCAGCAACAACAAGTATGGTAATTCCAGGAAATGAAGCTAGTCAAGAGCAAGCCCAATACATCAATAATCGAATCTACAACTATCGTGGGAATCCTATGCCAAACTACTACCATCCAAGGCTTTGAAATCATGAGAATTTTTCTTATGGAAACACAAAGAATGTGATGCAACCTCCTCAGGATTTGATAATCAAACAAGTGAGAAAAAGATGTCACTTGAAGATGCCATGGTTTCTTTTGTTGAGGAAACAAAGGCCAGGTTCAAGAAGCATGATATACAGTTGGACAACATTGAAACTCATTGTAGCAACATGGGAGCCACGATGAAGAATCTTGAAGTTCAAATTGGGCAGATAGCTACCACCATCAATGCCCAACAAAGAGGGATTTTCCCTAGCAATACAGAAGTGAATCCAAAGGAACAATGCAAGGCCATCACACTTAGGGGTGGTAGAGAAATTGAGATGTCACCATCAAAAGAAGCAAGATCCATCCCTACAATTGTTAAGAATAACCAAGGAAATAAAGAAGTAGAGAAAGATGAAGTTGTGGGTGAAATGCCAAGAGAGGCTAACATGCCTCCAACCATTTCATTTCCTGACAATCCTCCTACTCTCTTAACTCCAGTTCCATATTCTCAACGTTTCCAAAAACAAAAATTAGATAAGCAATTTTCTAAGTTCTCGGAAATATTTAAGAAAATTCACATAAATATTCCTTTTGCAGATGTTTTGGAACAAATGCCAAATTATGTGAAATTCTTGAAAGACATCATTTCGAAAAAGAGACGATTGGAGGAGTTTGAAACGGTTAAGCTCATCGAAGAATGTAGTGCCATTCTTCAAAAGAAGCTGCCTCAAAAATTAAAAGATCCAGGGAGTTTCACTTTACCATGCACTATTGAAAATTCAGTTTTTGATAAAGTTTTATGTGATCTTGGAGCTAGCATAAATCTTATGCCTCTTTCTGATTGCAGGAAATTAGGACTTGGAGAGATGAAACAAACAACCATTTCGTTACAACTAGCAGATTGATCCATCAAATATCCACGTGGAATCATAGAAGATGTTTTGGTAAAGGTTGACAAATTAATTTTTCCTGCTGATTTTGTGGTATTAGATATGGAAGAAGATCAAGAAGTTCCACTAATTCTTGGCCGACCATTTTTGGCTACTGGAAGGGCTTTAGTTGATGTTCATAAAGGTGAATTAACATTAAGAGTGAACAAGGAAGAAGTTATTTTCAACATCTACCGGGCCATGAGATTCCTTGAAGATACAAACACTTGTTTTCGGGTAGAAGTGATTGAGCAATGTGTAAATGAAGCTTTCCTAGAAAGTGCACCAGCTGATCACCTAGAACGCTGCATCACCACTTCATCTCAAGCCTGTAATTTCATGAACTCAGCTGTTCGAAGATCAGCTTTACCTGTTGTTAGTGAGGATTTTATCCACTATTTACTCGCATTACCGCATGACACAACACTTAGCAATGAAATAGGGAGGATTGAGCCGATTGAACCCAAGAAAAATTATGCATCTTCTGTAGAGAAATCAGTTGTTATAACAGAGGAAAAACTACCACAAACGACAACCTACACTCTTCCAGAGTTGAAGCAATTACCTGAGCACCTTCGCTATACATTCTTAGGTGAAAATTCTACATTTCCTGTGATTATTGCTGCATCTCTCACTCCAAAAGAAGAGGAAAAATTGTTGCGTGTGTTAAGGGAACATAAATCAGCCTTGGGATGGACTATATCCGACATAAAAGGTATAAACCCTTCCATTTGTATGTACAAAATTCTAATGGAGGAATCTTATACACCTTCAATCGAGCACCAAAGAAGATTGAATCCAACAATGAAGGAAGTCGTGCGTACTGAAATTTTGAAGCTCCTTAAAGCCGGAATCATCTATGCAATTTCCGACAGCTCTTGGGTAAGTCTAGTACAAGTTGTGCCAAAAAAGGGTGGAATGACGGTGGTGAAGAACAACAACAATGAAGTTATTCCTACAAGGACAGTCACAGATTGGCGTGTGTGTATAGATTATCGCAAGCTGAACAAAGCAACAAGGAAGGACCATTTCCCGCTTCCTTTCATCGATCAAATTTTGGATCGATTGGTTGGGTATTCCTACTATTGCTTCTTAGATGGATATTCGGGGTATAACCAAATTTCCATAACCCCCGAAGACCAAGAAAAAACTACCTTCACATGCCCCTATGGAACATTTTCTTTTACGAGGATGCCATTCGGATTGTGCAATGCTCCCGCTACATTCCAACGTTGCATGATGTCCTTTTTTTCGACATGGTGGAAAATATTATGGAAGTTTTCATGGATGAATTTTCATTTTTGGTACATCTTTTGACCATTGTCTGAATAATTTAACTCTTGTTTTGCAAAGATGTGAAGAGACAAATCTAGTCCTCAACTGGGAGAAGTGCCACTTCATGGTTCAAGAAGGAATCGTGATTGGTCATTGAGTATCATCTAAAGGAATTGAAGTTGATATAGCTAAGATTGTAACCATAGAAAAACTACCACCTCCGAAGAATGTGAAGGGGATTTGAAGCTTTTTGGGTCACGCGGGATTTTATAGAAGTTTCATAAGAGATTTTTCTAAACTTTCTAATCCTTTATGTAATCTTCTTGAAAAAATTCTCATTTAAACTTTGATAATGATTGTTTGCAGGCCTTTAACGTGATCAAAGAAAACCTTGTTTCTGCACCAATCATGATCGTACCAGATTGGAGTCTAGCCTTTGAAGTCATGTGTGATGCCAGTGATTTCGCCATTGGAGTTGTGTTGGGTCAAAAGAGAGACAAGCTATTTAGAACCATCTATTAAGCAAGTCGAACATTAAATGAAGCTCAGTTAAATTATACTACCACAGAAAAAGGAGATGCTTGCCATGGTCTTTGCTTGTGATAAATTTCTGCCCTACCTCATTGGTACAAATGTGATAGTGTTTAGTGATCATGTAGCAATCCGTTATTTGTTTAACAAAAAGGATGCCAAGCCTAGGTTGATTCGCTGGATCTTACTTCTTCAAGAGTTCGATTTGGAGATTCGTGATAAGAAAGGAAGCAAAAATGTAGTTGTTGATCATATCTCTCGACTAGTGCAAGAAGAGGTAAAACCGGATTCAATTGTTCAAAAAGCATTCCCTGATGAACAACTGTTTGCATGTCAGATCAAGCTTCCTTGGTATGCTGATTTTGTAAATTACCTAGCCTGCAAAGTGTTGCCATCAGAACTCACTTACCATCAACACAAAAAGTTAGCCCTTGTTATTCAAAAGATGCTCCAACCAAATCATCCGGAGATGTGTACCAGAAAAAGAAATGCAAGCCATTCTCCATCAATGCCATTCATCACCATATGGAGGACACTTTGGAGAAACACGAAGAGCTGCGAAAGTACTTCAATGTGGTTTCTATTGGCCTTCAATTTTTCGTGACTGCTATACATTGGTAAAGACTTGTGACCGATGCCAACGCATGGAAACTATTTCAAGGCGTCATGAGCTCCCATTGAACAACATATTGGTAGTTGAAATTTTTGGTGTGTGGGGAATCGATTTCATGGGCCCCTACCCCCTTCTTTTGGATTTGCCTACATCTTGCTAGTAGTGGATTATGTATCAAAATGGGTGGAAGCAATTGCTACAACAACAAATGATGCAAAAGTTGTGCTCAAGTTTCTACAAAAGAATATATTCACAAGATTTCACATCCTGGGCTATCATTAGTGATGAAGGAACCCATTTTTGCAACAAATTATTTGAAAACCTTCTTGCTAAGTATGGAGTGCGGCACAAGACATCACTTGGCTACCATCCTCAAACTAATGGTCAAGCTGAAATTTCAAATCGAGAAGTCAAGAACATCCTTGAGAAGACGGTTAACACTAACAGGAAAGATTGGGCAAAAAAACTCGATGATTTTTTGTGGGCATATTGCACAGCCTTTAAAACGCCAATTGGAATGTCTCCTTACCGATTAGTGTTTGGAAAAGCATGTCATCTTCCTGTAGAGTTGGAGCATCGAGCTTATTGGGCAGTAAGAAAACTTAATTTTGATTTAAAAATAGCAGGGGAGCTGCGCAATCTACAATTGAATGAGATGGATGAGTTCAGAAATGGTGCTTATGAAAACGCAAAGATCTACAAGGAACATACAAAGAAGTGGCATGACAAGCGGATCCTTAGGCGTGAGTTTGCACCAGGACAACAGGTTTTATTATTCAATTCGCGACTCAAACTCTTCTCGGGCAAGTTACGATCAATATGGGTTTTCCCTTTTAGAGCTATAGATTTGAAGAATAAAACAGGGAATACATTCAGAGTTAATGGTCAAAGATTGAAGCATTATTATGGAGAACAAGTGGAGAGGAACTTTGAACTTATTCCTCTTGGAGACCCTATGGGATAAAAATCCAAAAGTCTGGCTGTAGACTTTAAAACAAGCGCTATTGGGAGGAAACCTAATGAATTTTTTTTTAATTTATTTTCTTGGTCTCATTTGCTCATGTTAATTTGACTAATTGCTTTTGTTTTTAGGAATATTCAGCGGGAATAAAGTGTTGGAGTGCAAACTACTACTGATCCAAAACAAACCAGGGGAGTTCCTTTCATTTTTTTTCTCTTAAATTTGCAATGAGGACATTGTTTAATTTAAGTTTGGGGGTGTGAACTCTTACAGTCGTTCTTGTGTGTCTTATTGTCATCCATGTTGCTTGATTGCTGGCTATTTTATTATTTCATCAAGAGTTTGTTGGATTCTCTTACCAAGCATATATTTGAGTATGAATGAATTCTCTATGAGTTTGAAATTTGTAATTGAGAGTTAGACTGAAAATTTTACTTTTTGGTGAGCTGAGTTTTGTGTTTACTTTAACTTAAATCTTTGTCCTTGAACATAATTGCGCACATAGTCATTTTTCAACTTCCATTTTGCTTATGAAGAGAATAAGTCGAATAAACTAGGACACTGAATTTCAATCTTGCTTTACTCTAGAATCCTTTTGACGAATCCTTGAGCGAAATCCTAGTTGACACCAAACATTAGAGAAATGATCTAGGAATTTTTGTTCATAATAATAATAAAAAAAAAACAGTCCTTGTTATCATGCCATTATTGCATGATTATTTTCCTAGTCAACCCTCTTTGAGCCGCGTTCTACATAAGCTTTTCTTTGTTCAGTTAACAAAATAAAAATAAAAAAAGAAATTTAAAGAGAAAGTTGGTTCGAAGAAATTTAAAAAAAAGAAAAAAAAAGAAAAAGAAAAAGAAAAAAGAGATAGCTTATCAAAGCTACATGTAACCAAGTGAATAAGTTTGGGGGTTATCTTTTATTATGAGTTAAGTTTGAAGTAGTTGTAATGGTCAAATGATTCGTTTCCACCAAGTATTTTCCAATTTGTTTTACTTTCCATAATCCATTTCTTCTTAACCTTTACCTTGTGGCCTCATTACAACCTAATTAAAGACCTTTTGATCTCTGATTTTTGTGTTTTACTACATTCGTGGAGAGAATTTCAGAAAATTTGACTTACGGGGTTTAAGTTTTGATGAAATTCTTGTGGTTTTAGTTGTTCTTCTATCCGAATTTCCAGGTGATTAGGAGTTTATATGACTATCTTTCACACACACACACACTCAAGGTCTAAGATTTAAGATGAAGTAACCTCTTAACTATTGCTTATTAAATTGTTCAGTTTTTAATTATTTTCATTCTAACTTTTATATTCAAAGAATAAGATGATTGGTTGATGAAATCTCACTCAGATCATTGCATGGTAAGTGTCGAGTCTTTTCTATGGAGTTTGTTTGAGGACAAACAAGATTTAAGTTTGGGGGTGTTTGATGCGTTGCATATTCTCTTAAATTTTACCACATTTTACCTCTAGAATTCACTCGAATTCTAGTTGTTTTTGTTGGGGTTAGGCCTCATTGCTTGTCATGTATATTTTATTTCAGATTTGATGAGATTAATGAAGCCCAATCTTCTTGGCCAAGCCTGTCACACTCAAGAAGCTGCTTTAATCAAGTCCATTACTACATCCCACATTAACTCAAAATACAGAGTTTTAGTGGCAACAGAAACAACAACTTGGAGCCCTGATTTTGCTTAAAAGAAGAATGGAACAGTTGTTCTTTGAGTGGAAATTCAAAAATTGGGTGGTTGCTATTGCCTCAACTTGGTGATTTTTCAGTGTTTGTACAGGAAGGAGGAAAACAAAAAGGAGAGGAGAAAAAAAAGAGTAGAGAATAAGAAATGAAGGAGATAGTGGAGATCTAGGTGCTACAATTCAGTCAAGCCTCACCAACATCCCTCAGTTTGATCTTTTCTACTCCCTAACTCAAATTATGTTGAACTTTTCTGTTATAAGTTTAATTTCCAGCATGAACTAAGTTATTTCATTCTAGGGAAACGATGTATTCTAGACTCAAATTGTGCTTGTTTTCGTAGTGTTTGTTTAAAATAAATTCCTACTTTGTTTGTTCGAATTATTCTTCGCTTATTGCTTCTAATTGACTGGCCATTAATTAGATGAATTGGATCTTGTGATTCGCTTTCGAAAGAGGGAATTATAAGATAGACCTTTGGATAATTCAACATAGGCAATTATAGTGATCGAAAGACTTATAAGAACCTATGTAGAGAATAGCTAATCTTAATGCATTCTTGTTTATCAAATTGCAAACTCTTTTGTGAAATGATTTTCAAGAATAGTTTCAATAGACTATTGAAAGTGGCTATTGGAAAAGTTGGGAGTTTTTGCTAACAAACTTGTTGGATTATTTATTAGATAATAATAGCATAGTGAGGGACTAGAAGTTTCGATTTCCTAGAATTTTCTTACCGATTCTTTAATCAAACATCTATATTTATTTCAGTTGATTCGTTATTATAGATTTCAAAAGCAACTTATTGACTTTTCTAAATAAAATTAAGATTAATATTAATTCGATACTTTTTAAAAAGTGAATTATCAATCCCTGAGGACAATACTCTTTCTTATCACTTTATTATAAAACTATGATACTGTGCACTTGCAGTTTTGCACCTATCAGTATTCTATAAGCTCGGCATTCATTTGAATAGGAAGAGCTTTAGTAGGAATCATTTTTTCATTAAAATTTGGTTCATAAGGTAAATCTAACCATATGATGCTTTCGATGCCAGAAAGCATTTGGCAAATTAATTAGAACAAAGTTATGATTGAAGTTTGAGTTTGAATTGTTCAATATCATGGTGAATTTTGGGGTTTGTTAATTGGTGTTCAGTACGATGATAACCAAGCTCTTCTTTAAGATAATTTAGTTGTCAAAATTTTTTAGTAATAAAACTAAGATAAAAATTTGTTTGTTTTAATATGTTGAGATCAGTAACTTTAGGTTTTAGTAAAAAAGGGAAGGTTATATTTTCACCTAAAATACTTGCCTGAAGAATGTGAAGGGGATTTGAAGCTTTTTGGGTCACGCGGGATTTTTTAGAAGATTCATAAGAGATTTTTCTAAACTTTCTAAACCTTTATGTAATCTTCTTGAAAAAAATTATCATTTAAACTTTGATAATGATTGTTTGTAGGCCTTTAACGTGATCAAAGAAAACCTTGTTTCTGCACCAATCATGATCGTACCAGATTGGAGTCTAGCCTTTGAAGTCATGTGTGATGCCAGTGATTTCGCCATTGGAGTTGTGTTGGGTCAAAAGAGAGACAAGCTATTTAGAACCATCTATTATGCAAGTCGAACATTAAATGAAGCTCAGTTAAATTATACTACCACAGAAAAGGAGATGCTTGCCATGGTCTTTGCTTGTGATAAATTTCTGCCCTACCTCATTAGTACAAATGTGATAGTGTTTAGTGATCATGCAGCAATCCGTTATTTGTTTTACAAAAAGGATGCCAAGCCTAGGTTGATTCGCTGGATCTTACTTCTTCAAGAGTTTGATTTGTATGGTGTTTAGGCAACAATAATTTTGATAGGCCCTAGCGTCAGCTCAACACCGATCCGGTCCAAGTGGTTCTAAGCCCGCCCAATACAGTCCGCCAAATGGACCTGAACTGTTACAACTTGCTAAGCCCACGCGTCTCACAACTATCCTCAATACCCATAAGCCCTGCTAAGGCAAATATCTCGAGGATCAGCTTCGGACAGACAATTACAGCAGCTATCCGCTTCCAACTAGGAAGCAAATACCAGAGTACATATCACACAGGGAAACATCCCCCTACGGATTACTCTCTAATTGGGAACAATCTCCCGCGTATCTAGGAGCACAGAGCTAACAAGGAAATTCCCATCTACAAAACGACTCATAATTAAATAAGGATCTCCACGAAGATCTCATGTCCAACTTTAGCATCGGAGTGCCATTGGCCACCGTGGCTCACGTGCATTCCTTGTACAGGTCAGAATGTTTGCAGTTCAAGGTCAAAGCAGGGAGCAGAAAAAAACTGCATCAATTTGATGCCGTCCGTGGGGATGACAAAGTTCCTAACCTTTCACTAGCATCATCTCCCTTCGAAATACAGAAAGACGGTGACAACTAGATTACACAACAATGAAGAACAAGAGGACACGTCAAATGCTCAGACTAGCGCTATACCGCCACTCTCAGCGGTACCGGTTACACATGGGCAGCAAACTCACGCCCTTGCGCCAACAACAACAATGACAGACCCCAGGATAGATTTATTGTCATCTCAAATACAGCAAATCTCCAAAGCAGTGGAGGCTCTCGCACAGCAAAACCCTCCACCCGCTAATGGAGATCAGGAAAAGCACAAACCTCCGTCTCCTGAGGACGACAGAGAGCAAGCACAGGAAAGTCAAGCCCTTGCTAGTTCTCACTGGACTAGAGGAGGTGGCGTAGTTAATGTGGAACCGAATGCCAGGGTAGAAAGGCTCGACCCTCAGAATCCCCTCCGAAAAGGGGCACACGACCCAGACGTGCTATATTGTCTCTCACTTCCACCATTCGTGGACCGTATTATGAACGAGGCTCTTCCAAAGAAGTTACGCCTCCGAAGCTTCACTTCTACAACGTGGCCACCGACCCATTCGACCACCTGCGCCATTACCAGCATGTAATGGCCTTCAAATAAGGATCCGAGTCAGTGATGTGCATAACTTTTCCTACTAGCCTGAAGAAGTCACCACTAACGTTGTTCCACAGCCTCCCGCTGAGGTCAATCAACTTCTTCAAGACGCTGGCGAAGGAGTTCCTGACGCGTTTTGTCGAAAGCCAGCGTCTCCAAAAAGGCCCACACTACATTTTCTATCTGAAATAGAGATCCAATGAGACGCTAAGAGAGTATGTCACGTGCTTCAACGACGAACTAACACTACGACACAGCCGTGACGGCCTTTACTACGGGCCTAAATGAGGGAAAACTCTATGAAGAGCTCACCTTGGAACTCCCTTAGGACATGAAGGAGCTCCTAAAGAGCGCCCAAAGGTAAATTACCTTAGAAGAGTTGAGGACCGTTTAGAGAGAAACAGAAGGTGAGAAGAAGCCCTCCGCTCAAAAAGATAGAAAGGAGGGAAGGAGACACGGGGATGGAGAAAGGAGCAAGCGAAAGCGTAATGACAACATGTTAGACCCTGGCCTAGCCAGGCCAGAGAAGACATCCAACTACGTTGGATCCAGAGCCATGACCCACCTAACTTCTAGCCTGTCAGACGTGCTGAATTCCATGAAAATTGGGAAGATTTGAAGTAGAACCCAAAGCAGCGCGGAGACCCCTCCAAGCATGACAACAAGTACTGCTCGTACTACAAGGAGGGTGGCAATGATACCAACAACTGCAAGAGTCTGAGGTACGAGATTGAGTACTGGATCTGCATAGCAAACTAAAGGAATTTTTGAGCTCAGATAAGCGACTAGAACGATCGAGGGGCCCGGGGAGTCAGTCAAAGAAATAGATAAGGAGGGTCCGGGCATAATCTATACCCTTCATGGGGTCAGATCGAACGAAGACCAGTCAAACAGGTCCCACAAGCGGACTCTACTGGAGATGCGAACACAACCCGCTGATGAGGACAGACGCGTTTGATACTCGAGGGTGCAAAGCCCCATTCCCACCTTAACCTTTACAGACAAGGACTTCGAAGGAGTCCGAGCATCGCACAATGACACCCTAGTCATCTCGGTCTCCATTGCAAAGTGGGAGGTAAAAAGAGTTCTGGTGGACACAGCGCATTCCGCAGTATGGACCTCAAGGAGTAGAACCTGACATCCTCAGACTACCCGCTAATTGGATTCAGCGGAGAGAATAGCTTACCGATCGGAAAGCTAAGGTTAGCAGTAGTGGCAGGGGAGACGCAACTGAAAAGGTCATGTTCGTGGACTTCATGGTAGTGGACGCGCCGTCTACCTACAACCTTATCTTGGAAAGACCATGGCTCCACCGGATGGAAGCAGTAGTCTCCACCCTTCACCAATGCGTTAAGTACACAACTAACCACTCCGAAAAAACAATACATGGGGACCAACCTAAGACACGAGGCTGCCATTATGCTGCACTGAAGTAAATAGAATATTCCCATATCTAAATGGATCCCACAGTGCAATCTGAACTAGATCCAAGCCTGGTGACTGCAGACGCATCACTACACTCACACTAGATCTCAACAGTGGTGGCTCGCTTCAGAGGAATGGGACAATCAAGCAGTGCAGGAGTGATCTGCTCTTCAACCCAGCATAACGGAGTGATCAATGCAAATGGGAGTACAACCCCTCGACTTTTTGTCAACACAGAGACTAACTCCCTCACAAGGCTTACTCTTCAGTAGCCTTTATGACATCAGCGAAGCTCAACAGACCGCTGAGAGTATCAATGATCCAACAAGTGTCGTCCGAATTCACTTCAGAGTCAGAGTCAACTTCTCTCTGTCAACGATTAGTATATTTCAGTTATTTACTTTCATTTTCCATGGTCAATGTAAGGCTTTAGTTCTTAAAAACTTATGTGACTTGCAATCATTTAAGAAATAAAGAAAGAATTATGCAAACACACTCTATTGATTACTTGAAAGATGTAACAACGGGCACCCAGAGGCGGATACAAAAGACTACATGCTACAAGCGTCTAATGCAATGAGACATGGAGAAAAGACTCGCTTAAACAGTCCGACGTCAGAGAGAGCAAAGGTACCCAAAGTAGGCAATGCGAACTCTCCGATGCACGCCATTTGCGAACAACAACATAGCTCCTGTGGATGCAACCCTCAAATATGGTCTAAGGTGGTACAAAATCGGCAACTGGGGACCCCGCGACAAACCACAACCAGATATAGCTAACTCACACGCTTGATCCGATCGACCGCATGAACTTGGGACAAGTATCAGGTTGACACAGATAGAGTTCACCTTCCCACTGCAGGGATGAGAGGGGCATCCGGGAGTCAATGGCCCAATCCAGCCTCTCCGTCCCGATGTCCCGAGATCCCGAGTTCCAGCGGAAAGCGAGACAACTGTTAATCGAGAAGTGGTGGAGGAAACCACTCCGAAGATGGGCGCTGGTGTTATCTCTGAGATTAAGCGCTCTAGAATAGCGGCAAGGCACCGACACATAAACGACAGACTCTTCCCTTGGAAGAAAGTGCATACTTCTTCTTCGCAATATGAGAACAAATTATGAGATCTCAACAAATCAACTACGTGCCCTCCCAGAACAGGTGGCCACACATAATAGTGATTATCATCGTGCCCAATCGGTGCAAATGTCAGAACGTTCGAAGACTCTAATGATGGAGATCCCCTTTCAGCCTTTGGAAAACCCAAAGCGTTATCTTCAAGAAAGAACATTACAGGATATACGCTCTCCAGAAGATAGTGCCTACAACGATTGAAAAACACCATTATATAGACATAATGGTTCACCAAACGGGCGCTTCAGCAATAACTGTCAACATTAAATACCGTATGGAAAATGAGGAGACGATGGTTCCCAAGGAAACTACACAGACCACGTTCTTCCAATTAATGGTGTTGTACGCAACCCCATCATTTAAGAGGAGTGGTCGATACTCAACCGTCTCGCAGTCTACGCCATACACGTGCTACCATGCGATCTACACCGTACACGCAGAGTATTTCGTACAAGAAACCCTAGCTCTCCCTCTACGGGCCTATGGGTCCGACCCACTATTCAAACAATATTTTACCACATGCCTAACACGAGCACTAGAAATCCTAGTCAATTCTGACAGACAAATGATACCTACAGACCACCGGCTGATTTAAGTTACTCCTGCTTTTTCAAAAAGAATTTCGTCTGCATAATGCACTATGTCCGTGGACATAGGTTCGCACGCCATCAGCAGGTAGAGCCTTTATCTAACCAGGTAAGCTTAGTCAGCCTCGGTTGATGACGACGACTTCTAGTTCATCCCAACACCTAGTCCACCTAGTGCGGATCCCGATGGTTTAAGAAGTGGGAATCTATTCAGCACTATCACGCCTGATGACGACGACTTGCCAAGGACCATTGCCCCTTTCGCGGACAATGGCCGCCGAACCCGATCAGGTAAGCCTAGCCGGTGACGACTGGCAACGATAACTTTTGATCAAAGCCCAAATCTGTAGCCCCCACTGTGCGGGTGTAAATGGTTTGGAAGGCGGGAGCCCAGTCAGTCCCGACCTAATACCGACAACTCATCATGGGACCATTACTTTTCAACCTGGCCGACGAATTACCAACCCTGAACTTGTAGCCCACTGAGCTGGCATAGATGGTTTAGAAGGTAGGAGCCTAGTAAGTCCCGGACTGATTCTGACAGCTTGCCACGGGACCACTGGCCGCTGAAATCCCCCAAATTTGTAGCTCGATGCGCACAGGTGTAGATGATTTGGAAGGTGAGAGCCTAGTCAGTCCTAAATTGATTCTGATGGCTTACCACAGGACTACTGCTATTCAACCTGGTCGCCTAATCCCCTTGTCTCGAACTTGTAGCCCCCACTGCGCAGGTATAGATGGTTTGAAAGGTGGGAAACTAGTCAGTCCTTAACTAATGTCGACGGCTCGCCATGGGATCACTGCTCTTCAGCATGGTCGCCAAATCTTTGTTCCCCGAACCTGTAGTCCCTTTTGTTTGGACATAGATGGTTCGGAAGGTGGGAGCCCTAAGTAGCTCGCCACGTGACCACCGCTCACAGCTCAGTCAGCATCTTCACGCTCAAACGAGCTTGCATTGTATCATCAGCAGAGGCCACTCATGCCAACACATAAATTGTCCAGCCAACACGTGGACAGGCGCTACATAGAATGCCAACCCGAAGCTTAACCTAACTCGGTACAAATGCTCTAATGCATGCGTTTGGCCATCACAATTCGCTCACGCCAGCAGTGACAACCAACAGTCAGACAAGCGAGATAAGCCCCCAGCAACTTACCTTAAGAATTACCCAAAGCCGGGCAGCATAGCCCGCTTCTAAAGCGTTCGCGGAATGCCCAACATTAGACATGACTATGCAATGATGACTTTGAGTCAATCGCAACGCAAACGGTCAAGCTCTCAACAGCAGACATACCACTCGACTTTCTATTGATCCAACCAGCCAATACCAAAGTAAAACGACAAGGCAAAATAGAAAACACACAATTGGGATAACGAGCAAAAAATAGATACAGAGCGTACTTAACATAAACCTGTTTTCATTAAGAGTTGAAACAAAAAGGGTACAAGTGTACAGAGTTCACTCCTTATCGGAAGAAGGTACAGAACAAAAGAGTTAAGCTTAACGGAGGAGGGAACAGGAGTTGCGTCCACACACGCCACAGCTTGAGCATCAGGGTCTGTTCCGCCCTCTTCGTCTGATGATGCAAAGGCAACGACCAAGTCTATAAACAACATCTTTTTATATAGGTCGAGATCTCATTTTGGATGCTCCTCCTTCATCAGCGCCAGCAGCTCCAATCTACCATGTACAACCTAACAGAACTCGCACTTGCCTTGTTTCTGCAAAAGCGCCTTCGCATCAGCAAGTTCACATTCCAACAGCTCCAACTTTCCTGTCAGTGCATGAACCTGAGACTGCTTTGAAGCCAAGATGTTCTTCATAGCCTTGAGCTCATGTTTCTCCAATTTGAGTCAGTCCTGAGCCTTTCTCGCCCCTCGAGCATTGAACTCCACATCAGACTCCAATTTCTATTTTTGAACAACCCATTCAGACTCCTTCAAGGCGTTCTCCTCAGCATGGGACTGCAATTCGGAACGCGCATTAGCCGCCGCTTCATGCGTGACCTCCAGATCACGGCAGGCCAGCACCTGCTAAAACCTGTATTTCATGGCCCTCTCCTCTGCTAAATCAGACTCGAGGGCGTCCAGACAAACCCTTTGAGCCTTAGCAGTAACGATCGACCATTCCAGCCTCCTCCCCTTAGCCTGCTTCCTCATCAGCTCAATCTCATAAAGTGCGTTAGAATACAACATTTGCATGTGCGAGAAGACACGCTCCATGGTGTACATCCTCTCACGAGCCGCCTCGACTTCAGTCCCAGCAACAACTACCTAGCTCAAGTGAGATATCCCTAGCATAAGGTACTTTAAACCCTTATCCATACGCCTTTCCAACGTATCTTCCTCGGGTTTTGGAGCGTGATCCATCACCCAACTATGACGCCTGCTTATATGCTTCTTTGAAGCATAGTCCACATCGACTTCCTTGTGCCAGATCTGAGTTATCATCTTTACTAAGTCCGGGGCAAACAAACTTATCCGCGCATCCGGATGAAGCTTTCCCGAGTGAGGGATTACTCCAGCACCACCTTTTATAGTCACCACTATTCCCAAGCCCTCCTATGCAGCCTTTCCTTTGTCACGAACAGCCGACCCTTCAGTGAAAAACTTCTCAACAGGATCCGAAAGAAGGGAAGAAAGCGAGTTGTACAATGAACCCTCCAACATCTTGAGATACGACCTGAAGCGAGACGGTGAACAATGCGAACTATGAGAAACTTGGCATGTGTCCTCAAAGAAGCCTTCTATCGGAACTAGCAGAAGCCACCATTGCAGCCTGCATCAACTACTCACTCAGAGTTTCCGTTTGCGCGGCACTAAGATTTGACACGTCTTCAACCCCTGCTAGCTGCAGGTGGTCCTTATCCTAGCCGGATACATCGGCCTCCGCCCTGATGGGCTTAATTATTAGACTCATTCTCTTCGAACTCATAAAGAGGGCAAGCGTCTCAAATGGCTTCTCCGTGTAGACAAAACATGAGCCTTGGCTTCAGCGTCTTTTCTCTTCCTAGTAGGGGCCCCATTTTCAGATTTAACTCGCGACGTTCGGTAAAGAGTGGAGGCCACATGTCAATTGTCCCACAGCCTACTGTGAATGAAGTTGGGAACACATATGACGTCCACCACATTCCTCGTCGACAAGCTGCGGAGTATCTCTATAGTGTTTCGCTCATCTGGGGTAAAAAGAGTGGTGTGAAATCGTCTTGTAAATAAACACATGCACCAGCAAGCATACAATCAGCTTAATGGAATCAACAGAAGAAGCTACACTTACGAAGTGGCCTGGACTCCAGTTCGAGCAAACGACCCTCGAACTGGAAGTACTTTGAATCTGCATGAGCCAAGAAACAATACTTCTGCCAAGACTTGAAGTCGTCAGGCAAATTCTCAAAGCAAGCCGACGACGTCATTTTACAGACAGTGTTATTGTTCAACCAAGGATAAGTCAACAACTGAATCACCCGCGGAGTCACGCGGACGCCAGCTTCCTTCACCCTAATCAAAATAAGAAGAATGATCTTATACCCATTAGGCCCCAACTGATCCGAAGGAAGTCCAAGAAGTCCCATATCACATCTAGAATAGGAAAACAGACTCCAGTTTGGAGCATCCCGCAGTGCAAGCAGATGAACCCCGCCGATGGCAACATTGGCGTCTGATCGTCCTTCAGAATAGTCAATGGCAGGTCCTCGGGGACCCTGAACTTTGTTAGAATTTCAACATGGCCAGATTCAGAAAGCAACCTATCTTCAAAAAACTCAAGGCCCCTGGCCAAGGTTGTGTCATCAAGAATGTTTTGTTGAGTCATGAACAATATTTTTAATCAGAAGATGAACAAAGTAGTATCTTTAAAAGCAAAGGAAATAGAAGAGTTAGTATCCGCACAACGGATGACCTAAATAGGGATGAGATTCCCGCCTCTTCTCCACCAAAACGACACAAGTTCAATTAATGAAGCGCGCGGCTCAAACAACGATTCAGACTCAATCATCATGAGTGGCGTATCTTTTAAAGAAACAACTTAGCGAACTGATGTGATGGCCCACTAACTCGGAGGGGGGATTAGCTGACGATACACAAAAATGGTCACGATCCTGAGCCATACACGTGTCACAATGATCTCGAGGAAAGATAGGCCCTAGCGTCAACCCAATAGTGATCCGGCCCAAGCGGTTCTAAATCCGCCCAATGCAGTCTGCCAAACGGACTCGAACTCTTACAGCTCGCTAAGCCCACGCCTCTCACATCTATCCTCAATACCCATAAGCTCTGTGAAGGCAAGTATCTCGAGGATCAGCTTCGGACAGGCAATTATAGCAGCTCTCCGCTTCCAACTAGGAAGCAAATACCAGAATACATATCACACAGGGAAACTTCCTCCTACGAATTACTCTCTGATTAGGAATTATCTCTCGCGTATCTAGGAGCACAGGACTAACAGGAAAATTTCCCTCTACATCACGACTCCTAATTAGATAATGATCTTCACGAAGATCTTCTTTCTAAACTACTTCACCGATGGCCGGGTCGAACCAAAACTCATGCACTATAAATGAGACATAAGGTTGGTAAGCTAAGGTACACTACAAATTCCCTGTTTACAACATTACACCTTCATCAAATCCTTCTCTGACTTTAGCATCGAGGTGCCATCGGCCACCACAATGGTGGTCTGTGGCTCACGTGTATGTTCTTTGTGTCAGTCAATAGGTTTGCAGGTCAAGGTCAAAGTAGGGAGCGAAAAACGACTGCATCAATAATGTAGCAATCTTATAAAAAGAAGTGAAATATTACAACACCTCACTTGTACAAAACATACTAGTTTCAAAATTATAGCTATGTAATATCATTAAAAGATGATGAGACACTTCAATTCATTAAAAAAAATGACTAGTTTCAAAATTTAGTTTTTTATATATTAAGTTAACTAGTCATGATTGTCAGTCCCTAAATTCCATGGTGGTTTGAACAGAGGCAGCTTTGTTGCTCTTTGGCCACGTATTTGTCTTGCAGCAAATGCTTGATATCTTGGCATGTAAGTACCACTCCGTTGTCCAATAGGCCTCATGATGCTTAATTGCTTTTCTGATGGCATGTATCTAGAGCAACCATATATTTCTCAATTACATTGATGAAGAAGGTTGAAATGGTGTTGTCATTGTTGCCTGATATCGTTGTAGTGGGGGTGGTGCTTGAAGTAAGGGTTGAAGTGGAAGTGATAGGGGTGGTCACGGACTGGGATCCACAGTTTGGGATAGCGATTTTTTCTTGGCAGACCCGATTTGTCCCGGACTGGTTTCATTTGGGATGGAACCATGCCATCCTGGTTCCAAAAAAAAAAAAACCAAACCAAAGTTTGAACTTGGTTTTGGGCTTAATTTTATGAATCTGACTCAAATTTGGGCTGGACTCTGGGGCAGTCTGATAAATTCTGAGCCCAGTGTAACACTTGAAAAATGTACTACTACATCTTCTCTTTTTTTGAAACACCTCATCATTTCAAAGTAAACACCAAGTCACAAAGGAGCACAGTGGGGCAGATTTTCACGGATATCCACCCCATCCAAACTATTTGGGGCGAACTTGGGTTTACCTTAACGTACTTCGGGAATCCAAATTGAATCGGTAAAAAATTCGGGGCGGATACGAATTTATCCATAACCGACCCACAGATATCCGTTTGTATATTTATTTATATATAATTAAACAAATTTGTTGGGTTGATCAAATTTCAAAGACAACAAAGCTTCAAGCCAATTGGCCCAGCCCAACCTACTAAATTATATAACCCAACTTTGTGTTTTTATAAACCAATAAACTTTTGGATTTTTCTTTTTAGAGGATGTGGGACTAAACATCATAAACTTAGATCTAAAAGATTGCAAATCTTTGCGTTTTTATAAAAGCATATGCTTGTTGAGTTTACTTTTTAGAGAATGTGGGACTAAACATCTTAAACTCACATCTAAAAGATTGCAAATCTTTGAGTTTTTATACAATAATAAACTTTTGTATCTTGCTTTTTAGAGGATGTGGGACTAACCTAATTTTTTTTATTCTCATTCACTTGGATTGTTTAATTTAGCATTACCAAATTTATCATCAAATGATTTCATTTATTTAGTATACAATAAAATAACTATTATTTTGCCTTTTGTTGCAACCACCACCACCACTACTACCATAGCATAATCACCACCACCTTCACAACCACCACAATTACCACGTTGCTACAACCACCATAACATTAACATTAACTACCTTCAAAGCCATAACTACCAACACGCATAGCAAAATCAGTGTCACCTTTACATTCCCCGCGTACACCATATTATAACCTTAACCACCAACACCTTCACACTAATCGCAAACACATCGTAGGATAACTGTCACCAAGACCTTTATAGTCATAGCTATTACCTCCGCCATCGCCAACACTTTCACAAATCACAGCCAATACCACAACTATCGTTGCATAATTCTTACCACCACTGCAACCCCTATAGTTATAGCAATTGCTACCACGATACCAAAATCACAACCACCTCATCTCCGACTGACAACCACAAGTACTGCCACAACCATCACTATCATTACCATCACCACTAACAAATGTCGTCATCACTACAACCACCACCACCATATGACAACTACAACTATTGCCATCAACTCCACCACCCACAATCATTACCGAGATACCAAAACCACACCTACTACCATCATCATCACCAACGAGATTCTATGAGGTTCAATGAGGATTTTCAAACCAAATACTAAATACACAATCACCGTCGTAGTAAAATCACCACCACCACTGACACAAACCACATCGTGTCAAATGATACCATAAGGTTCACAACCACCCACAATCACTATCACGATACCAAAACCAAAACCACACTAACTGGCATCAGCATAACCACCACCATCATCACCAACAACGAGATTGTATAAGTTTCAACGAGGAATCTTCAAATCAAATACTAAATACACAACCACCACCGTAGTATAATCACCACCACCACTAACATCAATCACCACCGTGTCAAATAATACCCCAATGTCCACACAACCATTGTCATCATCTCCACCGTCCACAGCCATTAACTCCCTCATACCATCCTTTCTTCTGTTTTTCTTTAGAGAGTGAGAGAGTGAGAGTGAGATTGAGAGGAGAGGGTTTCGGTTTTCTTGATTTCTATTTATTTTACTTCAAGAATTTCCAAAATCACTAAGCGAAACCATGCAAATCTTTGAGAAAACAGTTGAAGGAAGTTGCATCACTCTAGCGACAACAAAAACTTTCGCTGACTAAAACATTCAGAAGAAGTCCACACTTGACATGGCTTTTCGATTGCGAGGCAGGGCTCAGATTCTTGTCAAGACGATAGATGAGAAAACGATCACACTCAGACATCGGGCAGTTCGACACTCTCGAGGAAGTCAAAGCTCATTTCTATGGACCAGGTCAGGCTGAGTTTAGGAGGGAAGCAACTCGAGGACGGTGTGATTGTTGATCAGATGGATTTCATGCAAATTAAACCAAATTGCTGAGGAAGGGGCTACACGGGACCGAGTTGATTTCGGGTGGAACTGCTCATCCTACTATATATTTGACTTCCAATTTGGTTGGGGGACTGAATCAGGTTGCTCATCCTGTCAGATTACACGGAGGGAAAACGTGTTGTTGAATATGGATGATCAGTGGAGAATCGGTATCACCTTTGTGTGATTATCCATGCTAAATCTGTCATTTTCAAAAGTCCAGAACCGCGACCTCTGGCAGCTTTAGCCGCAGGAGCAGCCGCGATGGTGGCGGCAGGTGCCGAAGCCACCCTGAGCGGCGGCAACCATGAGAACTCTGCATCCAGTAAAAACCCTAGACATCCTCTACTTTCCTTTCTATCTGCATGTTACGTGTCTCTTTGCTTGAGTGGAGAAGAAAAGGGATTTGAGCTAGTGCCAGTAGGAAAAATGGGGTGGTTGAGGTTGATGGTGTGATGAAGGAGAATGGTGGGTGGTGGAGTTTGGCTAGGGTTTTGAGGTGGGTTTGATTTTGGGCTTGAATTTGAATTGGGATTGGGTTTGAAAGGTGGCTACAAAAACAAGGACGATTCAGGACTGAATTTGTGGAAACTGGTTCCAACCGGGCTGAGATAAAAATGACATTACCCAATTGTTTCTGGTTTTAATCAGGTTAGGACCGGAATTCTTGCCCATCCCTAAGTGGTGATGTTGGTGGTGGTTAAGAACTTGACGCCTCATATGGGACATTGGTTGCATTCATGGAAGGACCCTTACATGTCCAGTATTGTGTCCAACTTGCCTACACTTGCTACATTTCCTTGTTAGCTTATTATTATCACCATTTTCATTTGGGTCTCTCCACCTTTGTTTTCTTAGGCCTACCTAATGTTCTCTTCATTGAAGGGCGGAGACCACATATGGAAGCTGCCAATTCATATCAAGGCATAGTACTTAGCAAGCATACCATTCAATTTTGTCAATAACTACATGTCTATAATAATATAACAAGATACTATCAAAATATTATCATGTACTACCATGAACACTGGCAAAAGTTAAAGTGTACCTTGTCCCACTCATCAGTATTTGGTATTGGATTTATAGATCCCTCATAAACTTTAGCATATGTCCTGACCATGTGGTGTTCATTACAGTAGCTGCAAATTAGATAACATAAAACACATACCAATGAATAATCAACTATGAATTGTTACAAATATAACAACAAAATAAAGACATAGTAACTTAATTATTAGTTCTCTCATATGGAGTAATGAAGCAACACCATGTACACATGGGAGCTCACTCACATTGCAAACACAACAAATACATGTCTGCAATCTCAAGTCCACAATCCACTTATCATTTGCCCCATATACAGAAAACTCAATGTCGTTTGATCCATGCACAACAAAATGTCTCACACCATCTTCAAATTCTTAATGACTCTTTCAGCCCTAGGTACTAAACCATTTTGGTCCAATGTCTTAGTCTGGTTCCTTCAGTCACAGAGCTTCTCCATCAATTGTAGGTAGTCAATAAAGTAGTCAATGATTTGTCTCTCAAATCAAGGATCCACTTGTTAAAGCATTTCAAGAAGTTATTTTGGCGGTTAAACTCACACTTTGAAGAACAACCAAAGTGCTCAGTAGCCTATTGCTCATTAGGAATGTTGTTCAACTATTCAACTGTTTTGGGTGCTTAGTGGCCAATTTATCCATGGCATGCTTGAACCTTGACTTCTTGAACGCATTGGAATGCAGACTCCACCAAGTATGTTGCCTTAAAAGTCTTCCTAAGGTTTTGTATCACATGCCTAAAACAAAACTTCTAGCAGCACCCTGGGATTTTTGTGCTACTTAGATCAAACCTTTCTACCTGTCTGACATAAAAGTGAGTGTCCTATAGTGTTGGAGTAATTAGGAGTTACAATTTCAAATAATGCCTTACATGTATCATAATATTCAGATTTGCATAAGTACAAAGCAACTGGGAACATACCATTATTCTCATTCAAGGCAGGAATGGCAAGTACAATACCTCCATACTTACCCATTAAAAAGGTCCCATCAAGACCAAGAAATGGTGCAACCTTAAAAACCCCATGCAAACAAGCATCATAGGCAATGCATACCCCTTGAAAACTCAAGTCAACATCACTCCTTGAGAATGCAACTATGCTACTAGGATTTTTCAGCAATACTTGTCTTGCAAAATCAGGCAACTGACCATAGCTATCCTCAAAACTCTCATACAATGTGTCAAGTGCAATTTCTCTTTCACACAAAGCTACCCAATAGGATATCTTTACCACCCAAAGATTCCAAATAGTAGTTTGAATTTGCTTGGGCTTGTAAGTTGTATTGTACTCGGTGATTTACTTTTTTACAAGCTGAAGTGCCCATGGGTGCATGCATGCTTCTTACTCAATCCATTAATCCTCACTTTTAATTCATTAGGTTGGCGCCTAGCATAATTAATCCTCCAACTACAACCTTTGCCCATAAAAAATTATATCACCCTTAGTAGTTCATTCTTCTCAAAGTAAATTTCAACTCTATGTTAAATTGCACACATCCTCAGAGCTTTTTTGAACTCACCCATGGTTTTTCATACATCATGCAAGTTCAACTCAATTGTCTTCATCATTGGACCATGTGGTTGAATGTTTGCATCATCCTAACTCCTACATATGTCATTTCCATCCTAGAATAGTGACTTAAACCTTTGAGGTTCAGGAATTTCTCCATTAAAATCATAGTCGAGTTCATTTTCTTGTGGCCCATCATCATCATCATCAAAAGACTCTCCACCATCTTTCAACACCTCGTGTGGATCAATTTCATGAATACTAACACCACTAACCACCTTCACGAACCCATTTCCCCTCCTTGGCATAGGTTTCATATTAGGTGGTACTTCAACAAAAGATGATGGTGGTGGAGTGGCTTAAACTAATGGTGGTGGTGGAGGAGTGGCTTAAATTGATGGTGGTGGAGTGGCTTCAACTGATGGTAGCGGAGGTGGTGATGGTGGAGGTGGAGGAGGAGATGGTGATGGTGGTGGTATTACACCACTGATGATACACCAAAACGGTCACATCCCGGAGTCATACACGTGTCATGATGATCTCGATGAATTAAAGGCCCCAGCGTCAGCCCAACACTGATTCGGCCCAAGCAGCTCTAAGCACGTCCAATGTCGTCCGCTAAACAGACCCAAACTCTTACAGCTTGCTAAGCCCACGTGTCACATAGCTATCCTCAAAACTCGTAAGCCCTACTAAGGCAAGTATCTCGAGGATTAGCTTTGGACGAGCAACTACAGCAGCTCTCCGCTTCCAACTAGGAAACAAATACCAGAGTACATATCACACAGGGAAACTTCCTTTATGGATTACCCTCAGATTGAGAACTATCTCCCGCCGCGTATCTAAGAGCACAGGGCTAACAGAAAACTTCTCTATTACAACACGACTCCTAATTAGAAAGAGATTTCCACGAAGATCTCCAACTCAAACTACGCCATCGATGGCCTGGTCGAACCAGGACTCCTGCACTATAAATAAGACATGAGGTTGGTAAGCTAAGGTACGCTACAAATTCCATGTTTGCAGCATTACACCTTCCTTATATCCCTGTCTGACTTTAGCATTGGAGTGCCATCGGCCACCACAACGATGGTCTGTGGATCACGTGCGTTCCTTGTGCAGGTCAACAGGACTAGGTCAAAGCAGTGAGAAAAAAGCGACTGCATCCGTTTGGCGCCGTCCATGGGGAGAACAAAGTTCCTAACCTTACACTTTTGCTTTCCAAAAAAAAGCATCATCTCCCTTCATAATACGGATAGATTGTGACCACTAGATCGCACAACAATGGAGAACAAGAGGATACGTCAAACGCTTTGACTGGTACTATACCCCCGCTCTCCGCGGTGCCGGTTATTCACGGGCAACAGACACATGCCCCCGCACCAGCATCAACAACAGCAACGACGAACCCCAGAATTGACATATTGTCATCTCAAATACAATAGATTGTCGAAATGGTGGAGGCTCTCGCTCGGCAAAACCCTCCACGCGTTAATGGATATCAGAAGCAGCACAGACCCCTGTCTCTCGAGGACGACAGAGAGCAGACACAGGAAAGTCAGGCCCCTGCTAGTTCACACTGGACCAGAGGAGGTGGCACAGTTGGTGGCACAATTAACGCGAAACCGACTGCCAGGGCAGAGAAAGCATCCAACTATTTTGGGTCCAGAGCCGTGACACCCCTCAATTTTAGCTTATTGGACGTACAGACTCCATGAAAAACTAGGAAGATCTGAAGTGGCCCCCAAAGCAACGCGGAGACCCCTCCAAACGTGAAAACAACAAGTATTGCTCGTACCACAAGGAGGGTGGCCATGATACCAACAGCTGCAAGACTCTGAGGTATGAGGTTGAGTATTGGATTCGCAAGGGCAAACTAAAAGAATTTATGAACTCTGAAAAGCGACCAGAACGATCCAGGGACTGGGGGGAGTCAGTCAAATAAATAATGAGGGAGACTCCGGACATAATCTACGTCATTCATGGAGTCAGACTGAATGAAGACCAGTCACACAGGTCCCGCAAGCGGACTCTACTAAAGATGCAAACACAACCCACGGACGAGGACAGACGCATCTGCTACTCGAGGGATTAGAGCCCCATTCCCACCTTGACCTTTACGGACAAAGATCTCGAAGGGGTCAGAGTGTCGCACAATGATGCCCTAGTCATCTCGGTCTCCATTGCAAAGTGCGAGGTAAAAAGATCTCTGGTGGACACAGGAAGCTCACTCAACGTCCTGTTCTACAATGTGTTTCGCAATATGGACCTCATGGAGGAGAACCTGGCGTCTTCAGACTACCCGTTCATTGGATTCAGCGGAGAGAAATGCTTGTCGATCAGGAAGATAAGGTTAGCACTAGTGGCAAGGGAGCCACAACTGAGAAAGGTCATGTTTTTTGACTTCATGGTGGTAGTCTCCACCCTTCACTAGTGCGTTAATATACCGCTAACCACTCTGAAGGAACAATACGTGGAGACCAACCTGGGCACGAGGCTGTCATTATGCCGCACTAAAACAAATAGAATGTTCCCAGATCCAATCGGATCCCGCGGGGCAATCTGAACCAGAGCCAGGCCTAGTGACTGCAGATGCATCACTCCACTTACACGAGACCCCGGGAATGGTGGCTCGCTACGGGGAAATGGAACAGTCAAGCGATACAGGAGCAATCTGCTCTTCAGCCCAGCGGAACAGAGAGACCAAGGCAAGCAGGAGTACAAACCCCAACATTTCGTCGTTGCGGAGATTAACTCCCTCACAAGGTTTAGTCTTTAGTAGCCTCTGTGACGTCAGCGAGGCTCAACAGTCCGCTGAAAATACAAATGAATCACAAGGGCCATCCGAATTCACTTCAGGGCCAAGATCATTTTCTCTACGTCAACAGTTAGTCTATTTTAGTTGTTCATTTCCCTTTCCATAGTCAATGTAGAGTTTTAGTTCTTAAAAACTTATACAACGGCACTCTGAGGCGAATACAAAATACTACATACTACAAACATCTGAATCCGATGCGACATAGAGTAAAATATTCGATTACGATCTAACTGTGTAAGGAAATCCGAAGAAGACGAAAAAACCCAAAGTGAACTTTGCTCGACCCCTTCCCAAGATCAAGGACAAAATGGCAGAGAGGGTTGAAAGCGAGGAGTAGCCGATTGCTCCGTCAAATCACCCCAGAAAAGTGACCTGCCAACAACGATGCAGGTCGTACAACAAACGACTGACTTCCTCAAAAGGCATCCTACCTCCTTGATGACTTCCTCGATTGACTGTCGGCCTCCTAAAAGGGATAAAAAAAAGGCAGATGAGGATGGTCGCAAGGGACGAAGCATTCAAGGTCTCACAATGTTGTCAAGTGATGACACTTTTCCCATGCGTGGTACTCGGGGTGACTGAGAGATACCACCCCCAGAAGCATGTTGCATCCGCTAATACTTCGATCAGCCATAAGTTAACGGCAGAAACCGCGTGCATGCGGGTTGCAGCACAAGGTAATACCAAGGCTCCTCCCTTGGGAGGAAACCTTGTACTTCTTCTTGGCAATATGAAAAGAAATTACGAGATCCCAGCATATCGACTACATGCCCACCCAAAAAAGGTGACCACACATAACGACAGTTACCATATTGCCTCATCGACGCAAATGTCAGAACATCTGAAGACTCCAAAGATGGAGATCTCTTTTCAGCCTTTGGAAAACCCAAAGCTTTTCCTTCAAGAAAGAAAATTACAGGAGATACGATCTGCAAAAGATAGTGCCTACAACGATTGAAAAACACAATTATATAGACATGATGGTTCACCAAACGGACACTTTAGTATTTACTGCCAGCATTGAATACTGTATGGGAAACGAGGAGACGACAGCTCCCAAGGAAACTGCGCAGACCACGTTCGTCCAATTAATGGTGTTGCATGCCACCCCATCATTTGAAGGGGAGTAACCGATACTCAAATGTTTCACAGCCTACACGTACACGTGCTACCGCGCGATTTACGCCGTACACAGTGCAATTTGTGGAACACTAACTCTCCCTCTGTGGGCCCATGGGCTCGGCTTACTATTCAAATAGTATTCTACCACATGTCTGGCACAAGCACTAGAAATCATAATCAAATTGACACACGGATTATACATGTGGATCACTTTCTGATTTAAGGTAATTTTGTCCACACAATGCACGATGCTCACGGACATAGGTTCGCACGCCCTCAAGTAGGCAAAACCTCTCTCCAACAAGGTAAGCTTAGTCAGCCGAAGCCGATGTCGATGGCTTCTAGTTCATCCCGACACCTAGTCCGCCTAACGCGGATCCCGATGGTTTAGGAAGTGGGAGTTTAATAAGCGTTATCACGTTTGGTGACGAGGACTCGCCAGATATCATTGCCCTCTTCGTGGTCAATGGTTGCCAAACCTGATCAGGTAAGCCTAGCTGGTGATGACTGACAACGAAAGTTTTTGATCAAAGTATAGACATGTAGCCCCCACTGCGCAGATGTAGATGGTTTGGAAGGCGGGAGCCTAGTCAATTAACTGATTTTGTCGGCTCATCGTAGAACCACTGCTTTTCAGCCTGATCAACGAATTACCAACCTTGAGCTTGTAGACCCCACTGTGCAAGTGTAGATTGTTTAGAAGGTAGGAGCCTAGTAAGTCCCAAACTAATTCTGACGGCTTGCCACGTGACCATTATTTTTCAGCCTAGCCACCGAATTACCAACCCTGAACTTGTAGCCCCCACTGTGTAAGTGTAGATGGTTTAGAAGGTGGGAGCCTAGTCAATCCTGAACTGATTCCGACGGCTTGCCACGGGACCACTGCTGTCACAACTCGATCCACAGAGTACTATATTGTCCGTTTTGGGCCCAAGGCTCGCATGGCTTTAAAACGCGTAGTACTTTGTAGATCCAACCTCGTACATATATAGTACATTACCCTCTCGCACCCAGGTGATGTGGGACTATGATCACCCCTTTATAGTTTGTTAACCCTCTTGGGATGCATGGGTTCTTGGGCTTCTCCCGCACCCTCCCCCTCAGGTCCGCCCACACAAGTCAACCCCTTTTAGAAGCCCAACGTCCACGTTGGCACACTTTCGGCTAGGTCAGGCTTTGATATCATTATGTCACGACCCGATCCACAAAGTAATATATTGTCCGTTTTGGGCCAAAGGCCCACATGGCTTTAAAACACGCAGTATTTTGTAGATCCAACCTTGTACATATATAGTACATCACCCTTCCGCACCCAGACGATGTGGGACTATGATATTCCTTTTGTAGCTTGCCAACCCTCTTGGGTCTATGGGCTCTTGGGCTTCTCCCGCACCCTCCCCCTCAGGTCCGCCCATACAAGTCCACCCCCCTTTAGGAGCCCAACGGGACCTACACAAGTGGTCCAACCTCGTACATATATAGTACATCACCCTCCCACACCCAAGTGATGTGGGACTATGATCTCCCATTTGTAGCTTGTCATCCCTCTTGGGATCCATGGGCTTTTGTACTTCTCCCTCACCCTCCCCCCCAGGTCCGCCCACACAAGGGTATAACAACTACTCTTTAGCATGGTCCCCGAGAACCCCTAAATTTCTAGCTTGATGCGCACAAGTGTAGATGATTTGGAAGGTGGGAGCCTAACCAGTCCCGAACTGATTTCGACAGCTTGCCACATTGGCAATGCTTTTCATCCTGGTTGTCAAATCCCTTCGTCTCGAACTTGTAGCCCCCACTACGCAGGTATAGATGGCTCGAAAGGTGGGAGACTAGTCAATCCCTGACTGATATCGACGGCTCGCCATGGGACTACTGCTCTTCAGCATGATCGCCAAATCATTATTCTCGGAACCTATAGTCCACTTTGTTCAGTCATAGGTAGTTCAGAAGGTGAAGGCCTTAAGCAGCTCGCCACGCAATCACCGCTCATTTCCAAAACAAAGACCGCAAAGATAAATTACAGCGCAGCCAGCGTCCTCACGCTCAAACGAGCTAGCATTCTATTATCGGCAAAGACCACTCAAGCTAACACATAAATCGTCCATCCAACACACGGACAAGTGGGGGTTATCGTAATGCCAACCCGGGCTCACAATGCCTAACTCGCTACAAACATTCTAATGCATACGCTCGGCTATCGTAACTCGCCTATGGCAGCAGCTGCAGCTGACCAATCAGACAAGCGAGGTATGCCCCAAGCAGCTTACCTTAAGAACGAGATACAACCCAGCTAACACAACCCACAACTAAAATGTCTGTGACATGCCCACTGTCGGACATAACTATGCAACAACAACTCTGAGTCACTCACAATGCAAACAATCAAGCTCTCAACTATATACAAACTACTTGACTTCCTATTGATCCAACCAGCCTATGCCAAAGTAAGACGACAGAGAGAAACGAAAAACACACAATAGAGACAACGAGCACAAAACAAATGCAGAACGCATTCAAGATAAAATTGTTTTCATTAACAGACAGAAAAAATGGGTACAAGTATACAAAGTTTACTCCTTATCTGGAGAAGGTACGGAAATAGAAGAGCTAAGCTTCACGGAAAAAGTTTACTCCATACGCGCCATGGCCTGAGCATCAGGGTCCGAATCGCCCTCTTCGTCCAACGACGCAAAGACAACGGACAAATCTACGTACAACATCTTCTTATATCGGCCAAGATCCCATTCCGGATGCTCCTCCTTCATCAGTGCTAGCAGCTCCAGCCTCCCGTGTACAACCCAGCGGAACTCGCACTTGCCTTGTTCCTGCATAAGTTCTTCCTTTCGCGCCTTTGCATCAGCAAGTTCACGCTCTAGTAGTTCCAACTTGCTAGTCAGCGCATCAACCTTAGACTGCTCCGTAGCCGAACTGCTCTTCACAACACTGAGCTCATACTTCTCTAATTCAAGCTGGTCCTTGCCCTTCCTCGCTCCCAAGCGTTGAACTCCACATCAGCCTCTAATGGTGCTTCTGAGCAGCCCAATCAGCCTCCTTCAAAGCATTCTCTTCAACGAGAGACCGCAATGCAGTACTCGCCTCAGCTGCAACTTCCTGCGCGACCTCCATGTCTCGGCGAGTCTGATCCAACTCCTATTTGAGTCTGTCCCTCGCAGACACTGCCTCCACTAGATCACACTCAAGGGCCTCCAGACAAGCCCTTTGAATCTCAGCAACCACGACTGAGTGCTTCAGCCTTTTTTCCTCAGCCAGCTTCTGTAGGCACTCAATTTCATAAAGCGCGTCAGAATGCAACACTTGCATATGCGAGAAAACACGATCCATGGTGTACACCCTCTCACGAGCCACCTCGACTTTTGTCTCAGCAACATCCACCTGGCTCAAGTGAGACATACCCAACATAAGGCACTTTAAGCCCTTATCCATATGCCCTTTTAGCATATCCTCATCGAGTTTTGGAGCGTAATCCATCAGCCAACTATGACGCCTATTTATATGCTTCCTCAAAGCATACTCCACGTCAACCTTCCGGTGCCAGACTTGGGTGCTCATCTTTACTAAGTTCGGAGAAAACAGGTTTATCCGCGTATTCGAATGAAGCTCTCCTGGATCAGGAATTACACCGGCACCACCCTTCGCAGTCACCATTGTTTTCAGGCTCTTCTCCGCAGCTTTGCCCTTGTCACGAACAACCGACCCTTTAGTGAGAGACAACTTGACAGGATCCAGAGAAAGGAGAGGAAGCGAGTTATCCAAAGGACCCTCCAACACCTCGAGCTGTGGCCTAAAACGAGACGGTGAACAATGCAAACTAAAAGAAACTTGGTCTATGCCACCATGGCCACTATCAGACAGCACACCAATGGGACGATGACTCCAGAACCTCAGGTGGATCTTCACAATAACCTTCTATCAAGACAATTTTGCACAAATTGGCACCAGCAGAAGCCGCCATTGCAACCCCCATCAACCGCTCACTCAAAGCTTTTGCCTGCGCAGCACTGAGATTCGACATTTCTTTGACTCGTGCAAATCACAGGTAGTATTTCTCCCAGCTAGATTCATCGGCCTCCGCCCTGACGAGCCGATCAGACTCACACTCTTCACTTACATGAGCAGGTCATTTTGAAGTCAACCCAGTTCTAATGCGGACCTCTTCAAACTCACAAAAGAGGCAAGCATCTCAGACGGCTCCTCCGTATCAGACAAAGCAGGAGCTTTGGCCCCAGCGGCCTTCTTCTTCCTAGAAAGGGCCCCATCTTCAAGCTTAACTCACGATGTTCGGCAAAGAGTTGGGGTCACGTGCCAGTTGTCCCACAATCCACTGCGGATGAGGTTGGGAACGCATATAACATCCACCATGTTCCTCATTGCCAAGCCACGGAACATCTCCATAGTGTTTTGCTCCTCTAGGGTAAGAGAAGTAGTGGGAACCGTTCTGCAAAAAAATGGGAGCAACATCTAGCATGCAATCAAGCTCAACGAAACCAGAAGAAAATTCAATACTTACGGAGTGGTCTAAACTCTCGCTCGAGCGGACAACCATTGAACTGGAAGTACTTTGAATCTAGGGCTAAGAAGCAATACTTTTGCAAGAACTTGAAGTCATCTAGCAGATTCACGAAACAAGCCGATGACGTCATCTTACAGACGATGTTACTCTTGAATCGAGGAGAAGTCAGTAACTGGATCACTCATGGAGTCACGCGGACGCCAGCTTCTTTCGCCTTAATCAGAATGAGAAGGATGATCTTGTATCCATTAAGCCCCAACTTGGCCGGAGGAATCCCAAGGAAGCCCAAGAATTCCCAAATCACGTCCAGAACGAGAAAGCGTATTTAGATTTGAAGCATCCCCCTATGCAAGCAGATGAACCCCGCCGGTGGCGACATTGGCGTATGGTCGCCCTTCAGAACAAACAACGGCAGGTCCTTAGGGACCCCAAACTTCGTACGGATTTCAACAAGGTCGGGTTCAGAAAGCAACCTATCTTCAAAAAACTCAAGGCCCCTTGCCAAGGTTGCGTCACCAAGATTTGTTGAGCCATGAAGAAGACGAACAATCTTTTTAAGCAGAAGATGAATAGAGTAATATCTTCAAAAGCAAAGAAAATATGAGGGTCAGACTCTGCACAACGGATGACCTAAATAGGGATTAGGTTCCTGCCTTTTTTCCACCGAACCAACGCACGGTCAATAAATACAGCAAACATCTCAAGCAACGATTCAGACTCCATCATCATGAGCAACGTATCTTTTCAAGAGATGACTTAGCGAACCGATGTGACGGCCCACTAACTCGGGGGGAATAGTTGATGATATACCAAAATGATCATATCTCTGAGCCATACACGTTTCATGATGATCTCGAGAAACTATGGGCCCCAACGTCAGCCCAACACTGATCCGGCCCAAGCGATTTTAAGCCCGCCCAATGCATCCCGCTAACCCGAACTCTTACAGCTTGCTAAGCCCACGTGTATCAAAGCTATCCTCAATACCCATAAGCCCTACTAAGGCAAATATCTCGAGGATCATCTTCGGACGGGCAACTATAGAAGCTCTCTGCTTCCAACTAGGAAGCAAACACCAGAGTACATATCACACAGGGAAACTTTGTCTTATTGATTATCCTCATATTGGGAACTATCTCCTGCGTATCTAGGAGCACAGGGCTAATAGGAAACTTCCCTCCTAAAGCACGACTCCTAATTAGAGAGGGATCTCCACGAAGATCTCCTTTTCAAACTATGTCATCGATGGCCTGGTCGAACCTGGACTCCTGCACTATAAATAAAACATGAGGTTCATAAGCTAAGGTACGCTACAAATTCCATGTTTATAGCATTACACTTTCCTCAAATCCCTGTCTGACTTTAGCATCGAAGTGCCATCGGCCACCACAATGGTGGTCTGTTGCTCACGTGTGTTCCTTGTGCAGGTCAAAAGGTCTAGCTCAAAACAGGTAACGGAAAATGACTGCATCAACCACCATTACTTGATTTATTACCATTTTCTACTTGCCTTTCACTTCTTCTCTTTGTAATGGCCTTGGTAATTACTGACAAGTTGCTACTTTTTCTTCTACTTGCCCTCAACTGTCTTGGAGACTGCACACTTGAAGACACCCCAATGATAGTAGGTTGCAGATTTGTAGATGTGTTCACTTGAGAATCAACTTGCACACTATTGAATTCTTTAACTTCTTCCCTTGTAGTTTCCCTCAAATCCCCTGGAGGCTGGTCACCTCCTTACCTTGCAGATAGTGCATCCTAAGACTGCATTTTCAATGCCCTCCTTAGTGTAGTATTCATAGATTCCCTTAGAGGCGATGTCTCATGATAACCAACTTTGAGTATGTCATTCAACTTTCTCTTACATGACTTGATCCTCTTAAGATTGTTAAACAAATGTTTCTTGCCCCTTTCCACATTAAGTGGTGATATGGGTTGAGGTTGGGAACGACCAGGTTGTGAAGCCTCAAGCACTATCGGTTGTTGAGCTTCATTAGTTAGGGTTATAACACTAAATAAATTGGATGGCATCACATTAATTTAAGCAATCTCCAAGAAAATGTTAAAGAAGCCTTGTGCGTCAGGCTTGCAACTACACCACATCTCATTGAACTGCTCCTCACTCTTAATAGGCATCATTTTTTTGTTCTTTACTCAATAGAACCTAAACAAACAACCATTCAAATCAGGATCTGTCTTAAATACACATGTAGACAGTTCCACAACACTAACAACTTTTGCATCAAACCTCAATATGTCAATAAAAAGCCCATTCTTGTACTCTTCATTACTTCCATAATCTTGAGCTTTAACAGTCCTCCAAACATCAACATAATGAATTTTAATATTCTTTACACTTTCAAACTTCTTGGACCTACATTCAATACAAATAAAATCATACTTCAATAACTTCACTAACTCTACATGCCAAATATATTACAAAAAAAGGCCCCCATGAATAACATGATTAATAGCTTCACTAATTAACTTCAGTTTTTGTGCAACTTTAGTATCTAATCTTATGGTATTATTAGACAATCATGAAAAGTATGTAAGTTTATGGATATCATGACCATCAATATACTTCAGTTTTATGTAAATATGACTTGCTCAGTAACTTCATTAATGCCACATGCAAGTATATTAAACATAAGTATGGTATCATGTAGCTATAATTAATGTATCCCACATTATTTATACATGTCAAGTTTACCGTATTTATATACTTGTTGCAATGTAATGTTCATATCCATATTTACCATACTTATACACTTATTGTCCATGTCCATATTTATACACTTGATGCAATGTAGTCTCAATGTCCATATTTACTATATTCCAATTCATGTTGCAGTGAAGTTTATAACCATATTTTCCACCAAAAGTATATCCCTATCAATACTAATGAAGACATATTCACACATGAACAACTTACCATATTCTTTAAGATATAACATATACTCCTACTGTTTTTTTTCCACAAATCTGGGTTAACAACATCATACAGACATAACACTTCTTTTTTAAAATATCCTAAACACAACATTGAAATCAAACAACATAGAAGATATTGACTTTGATGATTTTTCCAAAATAAACTTGACACACTGAAACCCTAATCAGAGTCAACATACTCAAATCTATATTCTGGTTAATGGATTGTAACAAACAACACTAAAATAAGAAAGAACATGGCAAATAAGACTTCATAAACACCATTTTGGCCAAATCCATAAACAAACATATTAAATCCAAATGATTTCTTTCCTTTCTACCACAAAATACCAACAAAGCAAAAAAAAAAAAAACATTATATATGCACAAGCTCACATAGATTCAAACCCTAAAATGAGGAAGATAACTTACTTTTTTTTGCGATTTTGATTTCTAGCAATGCTAGCTTCAAATTTTAACTACTTTTTTTTTACTAGTTGCTTCAAACTTCATCCACAGTTGCTCCATCCAGCTTCGAACCCAAATATAAACTCAGAAGACCTATTTTTTTTTCCGTCTCCCTTTTTTCTCTTTCCTTCACCCTTTCTGTTTTTCTCTCTCAATTCTGCTTCAAACAAAAGGAAACCTATCGTTGTGTGTGAACTTGATTAGACGTTCTCTGACAATTAATTCCTAGCCATCCATTTCATACCTACTTTCATTTGGACGACCAGATTCATTTTACTTTATTTCAGCAATTGGATGTAAACAAGGGTAATATTGGAATTTGGCAGTGCAAGTCACGTGGGATGGGTGCTTCAGGAATTATCAAAATCATGGATGTGGCATGGACATTGGGCGTACATTTTTTACGATTGGGACAACATGACCTGGTTTGACCCAAAAAATTTAGGGGGTGCCACTAATTTATTTATTAATTTGGGGGGTGACCTATTTTTTTTTTTTTTTTTGGGGGGGGGGGGGGCTCTATCCCTCCTTCAAATGAGGGTATATTGATGTCTTATTTTTGCATCACATGGAAGCACATGCAGTCCACCAATTGTAGCTCAGTTGGTCGGACATCCACTTTCCTTGTGAGAGGTTGTGGTTCGAGACTCGTCAGTTACGATTTTGTGAGATTCGCTCGGTTATTAGGAGCAAGATAAGCCTTCAGATATTGAATGTTGTTGCTTAGATGGACTGAACCGGAGTGAAGCGAAAACAAGTCTTCATGCGAGGTGGAGGCCACTTCATGCTAGGTGGAGTCAATAGACTGCAGCAAGTCTTCATGCGAGATGAAGGCAACAATGATATTAAGTGGCAACATTATTATGGCCTTCGGGCCAGGTTTGGTTAATCCTATAGGATCAATCATGTAACCTTCGGGCATGGAATAATAAATAAATAAATAAATAAAGGTCAACTACCCAATTTTTTTTATTTTTTTTGAAAAACACATGCACAAGAAAACGATTCACTGAAGGAACTTAAATGAAATGCAATTTATAAAAGAAATTAAAGTCATTCATCGTATTAGTGCATGGGACCAACATCACATCACTACAAAAAAAGATACAATAGCTACAAATACTAGAGACGGAATTAAAAACCGTATCTAATCAAAAGATTTGCCACGGCAAAAAACCGTCATTAATTCTTTTAGTAACAGCCAAAACCAAAAATCATAAAAACTGTGCCTGTGACGGGAAAACTGTGGCTAAATCAGAATAAACCGTCCTAATTAAAACATTTGCGACGACATTTTAGCTGTCGCTAAGTTTTACAAATAAATTGTGCTTGTGACGGGAAAACCGTGGCTAAATGCATAACAAGCTGTAGCTAATTAAATCATTTGCGACGGTAAATTAGTTGTCGCTAAGTTTTACAAATAAAAATTGGTAGCAACGGTATAAGTCGTCCTTAATGGATTTTTTGAAAAAAAAAAAAATATATATATATATATATATATATATATATATATATATATAAATTTAACCACGGTATATTAGTTGTCGCTAAGTTTTACAAATAAAAATTGTAGCTACGGTATAAGCCGTCCCTAATGGATTTTTTGAAAAAAAAATATATATATATATACAGAAAAAACATTTAGCCACGGTATATTAGCTGTCGCTAAGTTAGTGCAACTCATTTGTTTGCAAAGCAATTATCAAGGAAGGATATATGTAGCCTTATCCTAGACAGTTTTATAATTTGTTAAAAATTTTCCTCTATTATTTTGTGTTCTCTGAATTTGAACAACCTGTTTTTGCTCATTTTTTGTTTTGTTTCCTCCACTAATTTCTAGGAAGATGTGAAGATAATAAAGAAAATGAACGTGGATACTTACAGGTTTTCCATTTCTTGGTCAAGATTTATACCAAGTGAGTAGTACCATAAGCATAATTTTGATGTGGATGAATTGCTAATAGGTCAATTTCGGAGAGTTAAAAGTGTCATTGAAGACTTGGTTACTATTCTGAAGTGCCTCAATTTGTATGATTATAAGGTTAAGAACAATAATTAGTTGTGACAATTGTTTTTTGGCTTTAGATGGGAACAGAAGGGATGGAGTGAACCAAGAAGGCATAAATTATTACAAGATTATGCAGAGGTTTGTTTCAAGGAGTTTGGTGACAGAGTGAAGCATTGGATCACCTTGAACGAACCATGGACCTTTGCGAATTGTGCTTACAACCTGGGGATCCATGCACCTTGCTAGTTGTTCTAAATTCATCGAAAACTGTACTGTTGGGGACTCCGCAACAAATGGCTACTTCAGTAAGGCAGTATATTCAATAAAGTTGCTTAGATTACGTTGGACTCCTGATCTTCATATTTATTTTGTTCATGCTGTTGAAAGGATTGGTGGACAAGAAAGTAAGTTTTAGAATTTCTTTCATGAACATCAGCAATATTTTGATATCCATATACAACAAAGTTTCGGCATTTTCACTTAAAAGAAGAAAACATATCAGTCAGACATTAATGGTAGAGAATAAAAGATAAATAGGATTACTAACTCTTTATCATTTTCTTTTTCTTTAATTGTTGCAGAAGCAACTCCCAAATTAGTCCTTCAACTAATGAATGTGAGAAGACTTAGCATTGCCCATGTTAAAAACCACTTGCAGGTATGAGAATGATTTAGAAATTTTTTTTTTAATCATCTCCTGCATCTTACCCATATCCTCATTGATATTCTTACCGCCTTCCAGTCATTTTTTTTTACTATTTCTAACTAGTTGAAGTGCCTTCGTTTTTCTGCAGGCTGAAAGATTGTTTGATTTCTATGAAACTTGCAGACGCTTTGAATTTGGAATGGGAGAAAAATTTATTAATAATGAAAAGTTGGTCAGCTTTAATCCTTTTCGGATTAAAACCTTTTTGGAATGGGAGAAAAAATTTGAATCCGGATTTGTCTTTCCAATATCCTTTTTGTTGTTTTTTTGTTAAACCTTGATTCAAAATTGGTCAGTTTTAGTCTGTCCTTGATTGTAAATCCATGTAAGTTTTCTGCTTATGTAGCCCCCTGAATCACATATATTTATAATTTCAATTTGAGGTTGATAGAATCTAAAGTTGTTTGGGATTGTATTTTTTGCTATGGACAAGTTATTGATTATATGAACAAGGTTAATGTATTAGTCATCATTTACAGTGAAAATTAAAATAATTGTTTTCAAGTTTGAAATGTTTCTTCTGAATGACAAAAAAAAAGGCAATAAGAAATCTGAAAATTAATAGAAATAACTTATTCCATTAAAAAAATTGAATTTTCATTAGTAATTAATTTAGCTACAGCAAATTAGTATTAGCAACGGCAAATGCCATCGCTAAATTTGAAACTTAGCAACAACATATTTGTCGTTGCTAAAAGCTTTATTAATTCATTTAGCTACAGCAAATTAAGTATTAGCAACAGTAAATGTCGTCCCTAAATGTGCAACTTAGCAACGGTTTCAAGTCGTGGCTAAATTTGCAACTTAGCAACGGTTTTAAGCCGACGCTAAATTTCAAACTTTGCAACGATTTCAAGTCGTCGCTAAATGCTTTAGTAATTCATTTGCCTACAACAAATTAAGTATTAGAAACAACAAATGTCGTTCCTAAATGTGCAACTTAGCAACGATTTTAAGCCGTCGCTAACTTTGCAACTTAGCAATGGTATCAAGCCGTCACTAAAAGCTTTAGTAATTCATTTACCTACAGCAAATTAAGTATTAGCAACGGCAAATGCCGTCCCTAAATGTGCAACTTAGCAACGGTTTCAAGCCGTTGCTAAATTTGCAACTTAGCAACGGTTTTAAGCCGTTGCTAAATTTGCAATTTAGCAACGATTTTAAGCCGTCGCTAAAAGCTTTAGTAATTCATTTACCTCTAGAAAATTAGTATTAGCAACGGCAAATGCCGTCGCTAAATTTGCAACTTAGCAACAACATATTTGTCGTTGCTAAAAGCTTTATTAATTCATTTAGCTACAGCAAATTAAGTATTAGCAATAGTAAATGTCGTCCCTAAATGTGCAACTTAGCAACGGTTTCAAGCCGTGGCTAAATTTGCAACTTAGCAACGGTTTTAAGCCGTCGCTAAATTTCAAACTTTGCAACGATTTCAAGTCGTCGCTAAAAGCTTTAGTAATTCATTTACCTATAGAAAATTAGTATTAGCAACAGCAAATGTCGTCGCTAAATTTGCAACTTAGCAACAGCATATTAGTCGTTGCTAAAAGCTTTATTAATTCAATTAGCTACATCAAATTAGTATTAGCAACGGCAAATGTCATCGTTAAATTTGTAACTTAGCAAATGCATATTAGCCGTTGCTAAGTTTTACAAATAAAAACTGAAATTGCTACAGTATAAGCCATCCCTAATTAAAAATATATATATATATAGACCAAAAAAATGAAGTTGTGGGCGCGAAGAAATTGCTCCCATCCTTGGAGTTTTTGTGAGAGATTTGGGGTTTTTGTGGGAGAGAAGAAATTGCTGAGTTGTGAGAGAGAAGAAAACCCATCCTTCTTCATATTCTTCATCTTCGTCTCCTCTCCCCAATTTTTTTTTCGCTCTTCGCGACTTTTCTCTGCGTATTCTTCTTCTTTTAGAGTCAGAGAAGAAAACCCATCATGGATTCAGATCAGGGAAAGCTCTTCATCTGAGGGATTTCATGGGAGACAACAGAGGAGAAGCTCACGAAGCATTTCGGCAACTACAATTTGCAATTCAGATCACATTTTGAAACCCTAACTCTTATAATTTTAGGGGTTTTTTTAGTATTTTATCAACTGTTCTAATAATCTTGTTTGAGATTGAATTGTGAAGTGATTATGTTTGAATTACTAATGAGTTTCTTGTTGTTGTTTGATGGATGGATTGTAGTATAAGATTGAAAAGTTAAGTATTAATTGAGGAATTAGAGTTTAATTGATGTTTCAATGTAGTTGTGATGATGTTTGTTTGTACATGCATGTGCAGGATTTTAGTGATTGGAATATGGATTTCTAGATTTGATGAAAGTGTAGATATTTACAAAGGTTAAGCATCAGTTGTTTAATTAGAGCCAAACTGATGTTCAATTAATGGGAAAATTTGAAAACTTGGCTACAACTAATTATTTTTTGTTATTGATGGGATTTTGATGGGGGGAAGTTTCCATTTTGTGGAATAATGGATGAATTGATACTGGAAAGTTAGGGATTTAGATGTTCTTTGTGTGAATTTGACGCCGGATAGAATAGTGATTATCCTGCGGGCTAGTTCAACAGACAATTCACAATAAAGGATACAAGAGATTCGCCGAAAAACACTGAGGAAATAACTCTAATGTTTAATCAAATTACTCAAATCAAAGGTCCCTCTAAAATCAAGCCAGAAGCCGGGCTTTATAGCTAAAACTCGTGATTATTAGAATTTTACAAAAAATAGCAAAACCCCAATACTCATGATAAAAAACAATACGTAATAAAAGAAATAAACTGCCAGAAATCTGGCCCAAATTGGGTTCAGATTCGCTTCCTAAACAATAATTGAAATATTACTAAAAAGGGGGAAAAAAAACTACTAAATTTGTAGATTTGAAAGGGGAAACGGTGGATTTTGGCCTCGAAAAGATGTGCAAAGAGCATAGCTCATTTTCCATGACGTGCGCGTTGAAAAGAGCTTTCCGAATTGGGGTCGTTTGCGCGATTCTGATACTCGTAGCCAAAGTTATTGCCAAAATACTAAAATGCACCCAAAACTGCCAAATTAGAAAAAAGATTACGATTTTTTGCCATCTTTGTGCTGATCTGCTAATTCAAGATATTTTAGTCCCAAAAACTTGCTATCTGACAACTCGTCATCATCTGACTCAGATCCTCCTGCATCAGAATTCCATTGGTTATTAATGAGGCGCGTCAATTGCTTGTTGAGAATTTATGGAAGGATCCCCTTAACCAGGGCAAGACCCTAAGATGTTGATATTGTTATTTTTAATCAGTAGCATCAGTAAACTGAAATATTTGTGTCAATCATCAAGAAACTTTCCGCTTTAGAAATTATCGACTTTGGCGTTGTAGATTTTAGTAAAAATAATCATAATTAAATAGAGTATAAAGTGGTTTGGGATTATATTTTTTGTGATTGACAAGCTATTGATTATACCATTAGCTAATTAAATCATTTGCGACAGCATATTAGCTGTAGCTAAGTTTTAAAAAAACTAGTTGCTACGTTTTATGCCGTCCCTAATTGATTTTTTTGAAAAACAAAACACATAAAAACATAATCTTTGGGCGCGAAGAAACAAAAAAAACCGCTGAGAGGAAAAAACACAGAAAAACCCGCATCTCTTTCTTCTTCTTCTTCCAAGTTTGAGCATCTCCTTCTTTTTCTTCATCCAAGCTGAGAGGAATAGCTTTGAGCATCTCCTTCTTCATCCAAGCTGAAAGGAATTAGGTCGCGAATTTGGGTCAGAGCTTTGGAAGAGCATCTCCTTCTTCATCCAAGCTTTGGCTGCGAATTAGGAAGAGCATCTCCTTTTTCATCCAAGCTTTGGGCGCGAATTAGGAAGAGCATCTCATTCTTCATTTTTTCAACTTCAAGGTGGGAGAAATTTGGGGTTTTTGTGCTCTATTCAAGGTTCAAGGTGAGTAAAAATCAAATTTCTCACTTAGGTTTATATTGTTGTGCAAATTTTACTTCAGTTGGATTCGATTTGGATTTTAAGGTGTATATGTTAAGTACTGTAGTATTACTAGTAGGATAATTGATATGGTTGAAAGGAAATGTAACTCTGGATTTGTATTTGCATGCAGAAAGTCAATGCACAAAATAAAGCAAATCGCGCCCAGTTGAAGATGATTCATCGATGCGGAACCATGTCATTTGAACGTAAATGGGAGGAAGAGGTAGCATTTTTTTTTCCAATGATTGCGATATAAAATGTATGTTATGTGTCATGCAACTCATATAATTTGTATTATTCCAGAGAGAAAAAAACCCAAATGGACAAGAACCAGATTGTATGCATATGTTCTACGTAACATACACCTTATCTGATGGATTATTCCCTCAGCCTGAAGCAACAAGTAGATATGTATGTTATATTCTATGGAATAAAATTAATGTACCTAGTTAATGTGCTATTAAATTGTTGTTAACCGTCATGATCAGTCTATTTGATCATTTATAGTATATGGCTATGCACATCTCTTTTGCTGCAGGCGCAAATGGAACAACTAGCGCGGCCAACAAATGGCGAGGAGGGAATGAATAGGGAGGAGGCGTTTACAAATGTGATGGAGAGGATGGACATGGAAGGGCGAAGATGTATGGTGTTGGCGTCACTCCAAAAATGCTCTGCAATGAAGATTGCCAACATCATGAGCAAATGAATGAGGTCGTTAAGAAAATGGCGGATGAAGCACATGCCAAAGTACGTGAACTAGAGGAATCACATGAGCGTACTAAGCAAGAGTTGATTGCAGCTCATGAACAGACAAAACAAGAATTGATTGCTACCAAAAATAAGCTATAGCAGCCACTGAAGCAAATCTGGAGACAACCAATCAGAAGGTAGAGTCTATATCCATTGATCTTGAGGCAATTAGAGCATTCATGACAAGCATCCAACCTCTAATGAAATCCGCGACGCAGCCAAGCGGGGTGAGTAATTAAACTTAACCATACACATCTAAATACATGAAACTAATCCTATATTGTTTTTTTTGTTAAACTTAGGCAAGCTATTTGTTATTGATACATGAAACTAATCCTATACATTAATTAAACTTAGCCAAATTTTGTTTGCTGCTAGTTTTTTTGTTGCCATGTTTTGTTTGCTGCCTGTTTTTTGTAGCATATGGAAAGTCAATTGGAGGCACTTGAAGGCACAACACTTAAATAAAAATCCTTTGCTTCTCATAATGCACACAGAATTTCAAAGAAGGCATAACTGATTTAAGTAGTTGTCAGCTAAACAATATGAAGTTAGATAGCATTGTTATGGATTGGCTTGTCAAAATGCTCAAGCTTCCAAAGTCTTTTATCTTTTCTGGCAATGGAGGTGGTGTTTTACAAGCAGAGGCAGACCTAGTTGCGACCTCTTCTTCGATTGTGTTTATTCAAGATATGTGTGGAGTTATATACTTCATTATTTGCGATATAATAGGCAGATTCTGGAGTGAGATCAAGAACTTAATTAGTGCAAACAAACTTTCAATGGTATTCGCCATCGAAGAATATATTCCGCTTACCTTTGTCGATCCTTCAAATGCGCAAACTTAAAATAGAAAAGAATATTTTATTCTATCTAGTAAGATGCTGATTAGTAATGTAAAAAGACATCTTAGTTGTAAATTAGAGTGTGCATTTGAATGTGCAACTTTATGAGATTTGTATTACATAGCTTAAGCATTCAATACGTTTCTCATACACTGCTCTTTCAAATTTTACAGGTTTAGGTGCTGCTAAATTGATATTGGTTTTGAAGTGGAAGCTATGAAATTTTGAAGTAGAACACATTTTGTGGGATGATCGATATGGTGTGGAAGATCACATGAATTGTTGTATGTATTCTTTTTTTTTTGTATGTCCCATAGAAGATCACTATAATTTATTTAGTTATTTAAATTTAAGTGAGTTATATCTCAAATTGAAATTGGTATTTATATATATAATTTCAATTTGAAGTTGTTAGGTTTGCTTGTTTATGCTCTGGTTTATGCTCTAGTACTCTACAGTAATTTAATTAGCTCCAGTGCTTGTTTATGCTCTGGTTTGCTTTATTGGATGTTCTTTCTGTTCAATGTAGGAACTATGGACTGGTCTGGTTTGCAGGTCTTCCTGATTGTAACAAAGTATGCATTGTAAGCTACAGACTTTGTAAGTTGCTGTAGGTGAATTTGTTTGGTTGGTGCAAGCAGGTGATCAGTGGCGGAGCCAGGATTGCAGATAAAGGGGGGCAAAAAAATAAATCACAGATAATTTAATTTTTAAAATAAATAAATAAATATGATTAAACCGCAGCTTAAGGGTTTACCAAACCAGACCCGAAAGCTATAATATTGTTGCCACTTAATATCCTCATCGCCTCTATCTCGCAGGGAGACTTGCTTTCGCTTCGGTCCGTTGTCTCCACCTTGCATGAAGACGACTTATCCACGACGAAGCACATGTGCTTCTAATAATCAGGTGAAAACTCACAAAATCTTAACTAGTGAGTCTCGAACCTGCGACCTTTTTTAAGGAGAGTTGATGTCCGATCAACTGAGCTACAATTGGTGGACAACTGTTAATATTAAGAATGTTACTGTCCAATTTCTTAGCTGAAGCAGGCTACCGTGAAAACTGAAGAGTGTCGATGAGGAGCAAACAAGCAAGAGAAAGAGTAAGACCACCTCCATAAATCGATCTATGTCTAATTGAAATCGTATTGTGCGATTGGAGAAATCAATCTTCGTTGAAATCGTCTTGTGTGGTTGGAGGGGATTGGAGAAAATCGATCTTTATCGAAATCGTTTTGGGCAATTGAGAAGGCGGAGAGGTGAACTTGCGAAGGGTTTGCGATTTTGTGTATATTTGTATTTTATTATCTATGAGAGGGGGCAATCCAAAATTTTAAAGGGGGGCAAGATTGCAAATATTGTTAGTTTAGTGAGATTTCTTAAAAAGCTAAGGGGGGCAATTGCCCCCCTAAGCTATAAGGTAGATCCGCCCATGCAGGTGATGTTGCGATTGCTGATGGGTGAAACTCGGCGTGTGGTGGGTGTGCAAGGCCATGCTGATGCGAGGGACGACCTAATCTGCAGGTGGCTTGCGCGGTGTTTTTTAATGCGGATAACAGAGTGCACTCTGCTGCAAACTGGACAGCGTGCTCTGTCTCACTGGACAGAGTGCTCTGTTTCATCCTTATAAGCTGGACTGAGTACTCTGTCTTGCTGGACAGAGTGCTCGGTTTTGCGGAATTTCTTGTTGTTCTAGCAGCGTATGTCTTGTGCCAATTTGCTGTTGGCCTGGGGTTTCCTGCTGCTCTGGCAGCTTATGTTTTGAGCTTTTTTGCTGCTTGTGCGGGTTCGAATATGGCTGGTACATGGTGTTGTTTTGTGCTCGCAGGATTTGGTTTGCAAGTTGCAAATTGAGATTGCATGTTGTTTCTTGCAAGAAGCTCTTTGCTTTATTTTGAGTTAATTTGCTGCTTGTGCGGGTTCGAATATGGCTGGTACATGGTGTTGTTTTGTGCTAGCATGATTTGGTTTTGCAAGTTGCAAATTGGCAAGCTGTAAATTGTGATTGCAAGTTGTTTCTTGCAAGAGTCTTTTGCTTTTTGCAAGTTGAAAGGTCTTACAAGTTTTGTTAGTTATGCAATATACCTTTTTAAGGTCTATGAGTTAGGAGAGTTTCTTATTATTGATTTTAATGATGTATTTTCATTTGTTTTCCTTTCTCGGGTAAAGTCGTCATATACCCCTGACAAGTGTAAAAGTTTTTTTTCACAAGTAATAAAGGTCTGGCATCCCATAGTTGCCCCTCCCCACTTGAGGTTTAATTATAAAAAATAAAAATAAAAAATAAAAAAAGTTAGTGTTAGCCACGGCAAATACCGTCACAGATTTTTCAATTTGATTTGCAGCTTAGCGACGACTCTGATGCCGTCGCTAAATAGCCACGGCAAATACTGTGGTTGTTTTGTCAATTGGATTTGCAACTTAGCGACGGCTTAAATACCGTCGCTAAATAGCCACAACAAATACTGTCGCTATTTTTCATTTTGCGACAGCCTTAGCCGTCTCAAACATTTTAAACAGCTTTAGCGACGGAGTTTTTTTACTTAGCGACGATTTTTAGCCGTTGCCAATTAGCTACGGAAAACTTTACCGTTGCTGATTCAAATAGTGATGATTGAAATAGCTACGGTATTGCGACAGTCGTTGAGTTGTTGCTGATTCATTTTAGCTACGTTTTTTTTATAATTAGCAACGCTAAAACGCCGTTGTTGAATGTACTTTTTTTGTAGTGCATTTTCCCTTATGAAAATGTGGAGGAGGACGGGGAGGGGTTGATCATAGATTATTTGTTGTCTTTGTGATATTAATTTATGTGTGATCAAAGTTGTGATCAAACCTAATTAAATCTTCGCAAATATAAGATCTACACATATGATCCATTGCCAACAATTTACATCCATTATTAATGCAAACTTGTCACTCTACTAAAACAATGAACAAGGGTAGTCATTGTTTTTTTTTTTGTTAAAAAACCCCCCTCAGTCATTGTTAAGGAAGCAAACTAATGAATAATTCAACTAGTTTGAGCCTTTGAGGCATGGGCAGATTCTGTACCAGAGAGAACCTCAAGAAGAAAAATGAATAAAATTTAAGGAATATCCAACAACAACAACTTAATTAAGAGATTATAAAAGAGGCCATGTGCAATCACTTATTTCCAGCTCATGAGATTCACATTCAGTTATCCCGTGATGGGGCATTTTTTTACACTACACTTATCATAAGTTTTTATATGATTTGTCAAGAAAATATATATTAAAAAAATTATATGTTGTACTTTTACATCTAATTAGTAAATGCTTAATTAGGGCCATCTCACTAAAGAAAACAAGTACATGGTTGATGAGACTCATTCAATGCTTTGCGTAGTTACTTGAACATATATTATGATGTGGTTGGGTTGGTGGGATTTTGTCTCACTTGTACATCTTGTCACGTTTTTGCATCTTGGATTATTATGAATAATGTTCTTAATTAGTTGCATAATGTAACCATTCTATTGGTGGATCTTAATCTAAGGTCCAACCCAGCAATAAATAAACTCAATAGATTCCATTGATTGGGCGGGGGATTTTCTTTCTCTGGCCGAAAGATACCAATTAACAACAAATAAAAACAAAATTAGAAAAATTAAATATTGCGCAGACTACATGTTTATTAGTCTATGAATTCGGTGATTCTAAATGGCGAAGAAACGGGTGAGGGAGGGGGTGTGACCCTCCATCCCCCTCGAGATACACGCTCGTGTGAATCTCGAGGGAGATGGTTTTTTTTTATTTTTTAATATTTTTTTTTTATTTTTTTTATTTTTTTAAATTGGGTCGTTGACCCTTTTTATTTATTTATGAATCCATGTCCGAAGGCTACATGGCTGACCCAATAGGGTTAACCAAACCAGTCTCCGATCTAGTCCATCTAAGCAACTGCATTCAATCCCCGAAGGCTTATCAACGGCGGAGCAAATGTGCTCCTAATAATCGGGCGAAAACTCACAAAATCCTAACTGGTGAGTCTCGAACCCGCGACCTCTCACAAGGAGAGTGGATGTCCGACCAACTGAGCTACAATTGGTGGACTCGAGGGAGATGGGGTCAAACCCCCCTCCCTCGCCCGATTCCTCGCCGCCTAGAACGACTCCTCTGAATTTGTGGAATCTCAATTGTTTATCCAAGTTCAGAATAAATTAGAGGAATTACGACTGTAGGGCAGATGAATGTTTAATTACTAAAAAAACAATAGACATAAGGGGTTTTTTTTTTTTCCATTACTTGTCCCTGGAAGACCAACGCGAGCTTTCATACTTGGATCATGATCTACTTAATCCACTTAGAAGTTTCAAAATAATTTCATCGTGGAGATCATGAACGTCACCATTTGGTTAAAACAAAAAAGCATGAATACATACTGCGCTATTTATGCTACCGTGGACACGTACTTGATTAGGAGCAGGAATTAGCATGGTGTGCTCAAGCATTTAGTGGACCCAACCCTGCTATAATGTTGAAGGAGGTAGCGCTCAATGCAACTGTGCATCATTTCTGGGCTGAAAGAAACAGGCGCATATGTGCATATAAAAATGGATGGACTATTGACATTAAGATAGAAGACACTGCAGCAAACCGTGAATTGGTTAGTAGATGGAATTTGAACATTCAATTCTATCCCAGGCAGCTAGTCAAATGCAAATGGACTAAGACAGAAATAAGATGGTATTGAATGAACTCGGATGGCTCTCTTCAAGAAGTGAAGGGGGATATGGTGCCATTATCAGAGACGATTCAGTCGCTGCATGTGCAGGAGCCACAACCGATCACTCAGTCATAAAACATAAACTCCAGGGAATAGAAGTAGGTTTGAAGTTGGCTAGTATTATATTCACGCCATCACCAGGCTGATTATCACTACAGATTCTCACAATCTAAGGTTCTACTCGACAAAGAACATAAATCCACAATGGGACCTGAGACATTTAATTGCTCCAACATCATTTCAGGGAAACAAACAAAGTTGCAGATCATTTGGCTGGTCTTTATCCTAGTTTTGAATTTGTGCTAATCACACCCAGCTCATTTGCCGATGACCTTAAGAAATTTTTATTTGAATATATAAAATTGGAAGAGAGTATATAAGATTGTAATCATCTTGAATTTTTATAGGATTGGGGATCCTAAATAACCCCGGATCACTTTTCAAAAAAAAAAATATGAAAAGTTATCTAACATATATAATTAAAATTTCTGAAAAACCATGTCATTTAAAACCTTTACATAGGTAGGTTAACTTGGCATGATTCCAACTGCAAATCAGATTATATTTGCAAGGACTTATAAAAAAAAAAAAAAAAATCACGCCATCCACCAACTGATACACTAGGTACAAATTTATTAAAGGATAATTAAGGAATCAATTGCACCACTATGTAGTGACCTTCTTAAGAGAATCTAATTCACAACATTCCCGTTCAATTTTTCTTCCTTTTGACATATTGTGACGATGAAATATTTCAAATAAAATCCACCTAATTTGTTTGTTTACCTATTCAAATCAATTAGTAAATAAATCTATTATTGCATTTTTCTTCCAAGTTGGTTACCAAAATAAAATTTCAAAGAAAGTGATAATATTATTTTGGACAAATTAAATATAACATTAATTTGTCATTTTCTTATACCATCCTTCCTGCATTATTCAAAAAAGAATATCCCCTCTCAGATTCAGATCATGTGAACATTCAGGGATGTTTGAGGTCTTTACCCAAAAAAAAAAAATCCAACTAAATTACTACTTGGGTTAGGTCTAATTTTATGCAACCTATATCCGCTAACCTTTACCAGGTGTACACTGTGATAAATTTTAAAGAAATCAAATATGATATCACATGTAATAAAAGATTGTATTCTTTTTCATAAACTATAATAACTAAAAGATTAGTTAACATATTGAAAAAGGTTGAACATATTACCTGAATTATTGTGGATTTGTTTAATATACAACCAACCAACTATGCATCTCCACACCAAATGTTCCTGAGATCCAATGAACATGTGGCCGATTCTTATTGCTCCCAAATTTCCTGGTCGATTATTCAGAACCAAAGCTTGTGCAATAATTGAGTAAACAAGTAGTGAAGAAGAACAAAAGCTAGCTAGCTAGCTCAAGTTAACTATTAAAATACTAAAATTATTGTTAAGTTCCAATAATTCAATCAATAATTGAATGAGGTGGACCAAAAACTTTATCTATAAATACCACCCCATTATCTGAAACCTATCTTACCACAACTCAAACTACTTATCACCTTCCCTTATCTGACCTCTCTCGACTCCCTTTTTTTCTTTCTACAAACCAAGAAAAAATGGCTACTTGCGTAGTCTCTAATGAGCCATCGTAAGTAGTTTCCAATAAAAACTCTCATTTTCATCTTTTCCTTTCCAACTTCAAATCATTTTAACATTCTTTACATGCATCTCAATGTTATCTATTATTACTATACACAGGCGTCCTAATATCGTGTCTCGTATTAGATTTATTCTTCATTTGACATTAGTACGTACTAATGGTTTATTTACTTCATCCATTGTCTTTCATTTGTATGCAATGAAAGTGACTTATATCTGCAGTATCTCCATTTTAACGTTTTGTTCATTGTAATAGGTATTAAGATATATCATTTTCAGAGAAATTATTAACATATGCTAAAAATAATCTAGGTTTTTAAATTTATGATGTACACAAAGTTTATTGCATGAGAAACCAAGAAACAATGTTCTGTTGTCAAGATGCATGGATCATGTCACTAATGAGTAAATGTTTAATTTGGATCCAAATATCAGAATCAACTCAATAGTATCTGTAACATCATTGACGGAGGAGACGACTCAAATTCCTCATGATGTTGCAGAGATTGTTGTAGTCCGTCATGGTGAGACCACTTGGAATGCCTCAGGTAGAATTCAGGGCCAACTAGAATCAGAGCTTAACGAAGTGGGATGGAAGCAAGCATCTGCAGTTAGTATCCCAACCCCCCTTTTCTTTCTGTTTGTTCAAATGATCAATAATGAAAAGTTTCTAGTGTCACATACATACTTATTGCATGAAAATGTTGCATCCTGTTCTATAGATTGCAGAGAGGTTGTCAATGGAACGAAAGCCAGTGGCTGTGTACTCATCTGAACTCAAGCGTGCCAAGAACACAGCAGAAATGATTGCCAAGAAGTGGCACATCCCTGAGGTCATTGAGGTGCCTGATCTAAAGGAGAGGCATGTAGGTGCTCTACAGGGTTTGGTTTGGAGTGAGATCGAAGAGAAAGAGCCTGAGGCATTCTGTGCATTTTTCTCCTCAGAAAACGATCTTGAAATTGCTGTAAGTTGGTTGCATGAATATAAACATCCATCAATGTATATAGACTATTGGTCATCTATCTAAAACCTTTCATACCTAATGTGCCTGCAGGGAGGAGGGGAAAGCTTCAATCAACTGTGCGAGAGGTCAGTCGCTGCTCTTGAAGACATTGCATCAAGACACGAGGGTAAGTTAGAAAAATTTTCATGACTTCTCTATATATATGTTGAAGAATTTTTCATCCTAAATCGACTCATGGTAAAACATGCTATAATATAATATAAAGCCACTCTTTATTTAACTACAAAGAGCAAAAAAAAAATTCATTATATAATTGCCAAACATCATATGGAATACATGAAGCTAGATTCGGACATAAAAGGTGGTGAAATTAAAAACAAACACATGCGCTCTCCATGGGTTGAGGAAACTGAATATTCAATATGGTAGAGGAGCCCATGCTTTTGATCTGTTGGAATCTGCAGGGATATAATATTAATACGGTTATTAATTAATTAATGGGGCCGGCCGGTGTTTGAACAGGTGAGCGCGTGGTTGTGGTGACACACGGAGGAGTATTGAGAGCAATATACATGTCAGTGACTCGTGAGCTAACTGCTGGGAAGATCATGAATGGATCTGTGAATGTACTCCATCTCTCTGACAAGAAATGGGCGTTCAAGTCATGGAGCGATGTGAGCCACTTGAATGAAGTTGGATTCCTTCAACGTGGTTTCAATGGTGACACTCTCCCTACACAGCACTGATCGAGCATCTAAATCAAATGATGAAGACAAATATTTGCTTTACTCCTATCTGCTAGCTTATCGAAAGCCAGTTAACTGAAGTAATCCTGAAGATAGAATAAGGGAGGCTAGAGCTGTATTGGTGACCCATGGATATATGGCAACAATGTCCTTGTAACCTTCTATGCTTGCTTTCATGTGTTCCACTACTATATATGTACTGCTATATGTTTAATTTTTTACTACTTTGCATCCAAATATATGTATTGTGTTACCGGCTACGACCATCATATATATGCTGATGATGAAGTATATCAATGTAAAATTTCATGAGCTATTATTATTCAATAATAAGAGCTTGAGTTTTCACAATTACAGTCCATGCGTATAAGTTTCGCCCAATAAGTCTAGTTTACAAATGTGTACCTACTTCCAAAGATCATTGCAAATCAAATCATAAGAAGCCTTCCACAGGATACCTTTATTTCTCCTGAACAAAGGGGCTTTCCTCCGAGGTAAATCAATTATATCGTACAATATTAGCATTGCTCTTGAGGTTTTCTGTAAAATGAAAAATGCCTAAGCTAAGCAAAAGAGCTAAGTTATAAGAGTATGATCTCACTGTGTTAGAAAAGTAGAGCAGGAGAAGAAGCAAGTTTATGAGTTCTATCTATCTCATTTCATGATCCGAGAATGTACAATGTATAATACTTATATAGACAACTCAACTGATGTTTAGCTGTCAAAACAAATGCTCTAACAATAACAGCCTGACTAACCAACTGTCTAACAACATACTAACTGTCTCTGACCATTATGTCTAACAAACTTATTAGCCATTGCTTTGCTAATCACTTATGCTTAACATCCCCCCTCAAACGAAGGGTAGATACATCAACCACACTGAGTTTGTTACGTAGCAATAGAAACCTGGGTTTACCAAGAGCCTTAGTGAAAATATCAGCAACTTGACTAGAGGCTGAAATATGATGAACCTGAATAAGCTTGCGAGCCACCTTCTCACGGACAAAGTAAATGTCAATCTCAATATGCTTGGTCCTAGAATGAAGACACTACAAGAAAAGTGTTCATTGATAGCATTAGTTTATAGCGTTTTTGTGAAAACCACTATAAGTGACCGAATTCATCAAAGCCAATTAAAATTGGAACCGCTATAGACCAAAAGCCGCGCGGGAAGTGAAAAAAGAAGCGCGAATTGCTTCTCAAAAGCCTCGCGGGAAGTGAAAAAAGAAATGCACGAATTGCTTCTCAAAAGCCTCGCTCGATTCCACTTCAACATCTACGTCTTTCTCCCTCAGTCTCGCTCTCCTCCCCCGTCAATCGCAGCAGATCGGAGAGGCATTTTTCTTCTCCAAAGGTATGCCGCTCTACAAGCGAGAGTGAGGGAGAGAGAAATCTAGGGAGAGTGAGAGAAATCAAGAGCGAGAGTGAAAGAGTGAGGGAGAGAGGAATTGAGCGAGAGAGAGATCCAGGGAGAGGGATGTCGCTCTTCTTCAATCCAAAGGCACGCCGCTTTTCTTCAAACCAAAGGCACGCCGCTCAAGCGAGAGTGAGAGAGATCCAGGGAGAGGGAAAGAGTGAGGGTGAGAGAAATCGAGAGATCGAGAAATAGAGATCTAAGTGCAGAAGCTCGTCCTCAACATCTCCGTCGGCAAGAGCAGAGATCGTCTCACCAAGGCCTCCAAGGTATGTATACTAAGTCTATCTCTCACTTACCCCCTAAACCCCATTGCACATCTTTTCCTCCCAAACCCCCATCGTTTTTCACTGATTTTTATTTGTAGGTGTTGGAGTTGTTGAGTGGACAAACCCTAGTTTTCTCCAAAGGTATGTATCTAACAAACAAAAAGGGTTTCTCTCTTTTATGTTTTTTGTTCATTTTGATTTTACATTGATTTGGTTGATGGGGTTTTTTACCCTTTGATTTTTTTTTTTGTGTTAACAATTTTTTTTTCAGAATTGGGTGTAATGAGACGATTTCTTGCTATGTCACCATCGAGGTGACAAGTGGATGCAACTTCTTGAGAGTGGATTGAAGGTGAAGGAGTACTACCTGTTGGGGAGGAACTTCAGTAAGACTGGATGCTTTGGTTGAAATTGGTTATCTTTTTGAATGTTTCGTGGTAACTGATGGTTGTGTATAATATTTAGGTTTCTTTGGTGTCAATGGTATGCACATTTGGAAAGGGGCGGATGTCAGCCATGCTTAGGCTTTTGGGTAATGGAAATTACCCTGAACTAAGTACAGGTATTGTTAGCTACAACATTAGAATGCCGTAAAATTTAATGTTTTGATATGGATGTGATGTGAATCTAATATGCTATTGTCTGCTTAAATACTTTTAAATTTCAATCTTTCCTTTCCAATATTATTGGTCAGATTCATGACTAAAGGCCCTTTTTTTGTGTGTGTGCGTGTCTGAAAACTTTTGCAAAATGTAGATGATGTTGGTTTTTAGACACATCCAATATTATACTCACAGTTAGAGGAGTTGAAAGACTCCATCTGTTTACACTTGCAGGATCAAGTAAGCCTCTCTAACTAAATTAATATGTAGTGAATGCATGTTTGCATGTATCCCTACCTTAGTGATCCTGATTGGGTTTAGCTCATTTGTTGAAGCTAACATCCCTACCTTAGTGATCCTGATTGGGTTTAGCTTATTTGTTGAAGCTAACAGGCAAAGGGAAATAATGTTTTCAAATCAAAACATGGTGCATGATCCTATGACTATTGCTCTATTTGCAAAAACTAATCTATATGTTCAACCACCTTATTGTGAAAGCTACATCAAAAGAAGATGTTCATGAACTAATCAATCAAGTTCCATTTAAACTTTTGAAATTGAGGTTCCGTTTTGACTTGTCCACTTGGCAGCTTTGTCTAGGATTTTTTTTTTCGGGGAATGCTTTATTTCCAACAGAAATTTTGTAGTAGTGGTCATAGTCAATTAAGCTGTCAAGGCTTGTGTACTTAATAGCAGTTTATACATCATATGTAACATTCATGTTTTGATGATGTTAGAATTGCCTCATTCTTTTTTCGAAACCAATTTAAAGTGTTCTAGAGTTTTGAGTTGATCCGTGACAAGTTGAGAGAGACAAACACAAGATTTGAGAGGTTAAAGATAATATTTTTCTCTCTTGTGTTTCTCCATCGAGTTATTGTGGCACTCTTGAATACCTTAAAGGCTGTCATTAAAGGGCCGAGTGGTTGATTAGAAGATGAAAATTGTTAGTTTCAGTTACCTTCTGTGATGATGGTTGATAAATTTTTCCCTAATCTCTCTCTTGTTGTTGTTGTGGTTTGTCACATAACATGATACATCTGATGCAAATATGTTATCTTCAAATATTAATTTAATGTTTAGATAACATTCATAACCTATCATGTATTCATTTTACTCCCCTTAGATACTTTGGGGCCTATTCTTCTATATCTCATGATTTTCGGACTTACTGGCTTGATAAAAATAAATTTTTTTTTACTGTCTCGGTTCAGTGTGCAGCACTTTCTACTCTCCTTCTCGTGATTGCTCTCAATTTGGCTATTGGTCTTCTCCCTAACATAGACAGTTCAGCCCATATTGGAGGATTCTTGTCAGGTTTTCTCCTTGGATTTATTCTTTTGATTCGCCCTTAGTTTGGATATGTTAGCTGCAAATACATTCCTACAGGATATGAGTTGAAATATGTTAAACCCAAGCACAAATGCTATCAATATTTGTTATGGGTTGTAGCTTTTGTCATCTTGATTGTGTAGTTTGTTTATCATCTCCTTTTGTTTCTAAGCTCATGTATGCTACTATGCTAGCCCAAAAACCCGGACTTGATGCCAACTACTATAGTAAAAGAAATCCATTGAAACTACTTAAGTAAGAGTGAGATAACAATTTGATTCTGGGTTGCATTTGCAGATCAATCTTGTTTTTCAGCACCTCTACATTCTGAAAATCCTTAACAAATTATTTATTTTGATGATATAGATATATTTATTTTGTATTTCTGTAACAAAAAAAACATGGGATCACTTAAATCAAATGCCTTCAATGAATCTAATAGATGAAACAAAATTCTTTATGAGAAGAGTGCCTGTAAATGGCTCTTCAGGTGGTATAAAGTCAATCCAGGAATCCCCATCACTCTCATTATATTCTTTGTTGTTGCTTCTGCCAGAATTAAAAATTAAAATCAATTCATAGATTATACATAGAGTAATGATAGGTATAATTTAATAGCTTGACAAAATAACTAATCAAGTAACTTACTGTCTGCACCTCCAAGCTGAGCGACGGCTTCGATAAATCTTTGATGAAGCACTGGAGTCCATTTTAGCCTGGGCTTTGCATCTGTAGACAGAACCAAATCCATATCTGGGTTTTTCATTCTCTGCAGAACCATTTCAATTTAGTGCATAAATAAAATTTACAAAGTGCTCATAAGACATGAAAAATGATTTCAATGTTTACTCTTACTTATATATATAATTGTGTGACAGCTTTAATTGTATATATATTTGGGGTGGTTGTCTTGTCCACAAGCTACCACTCAAATTTGAAACCAGATTTGGGATGTGTTGAAGAATATATACAACAATGAGCTGTGGGTTTTTTTTGTTTTCAATCCATCTCCTCTTCTGCTTGGTATATTGAAGATATTTAGATTTTACTAAAATTGTCTGGCTGCAGTAAGTTTTAATTTATTCATATGGAATCTCTTCTTTGCAAATGTCAGTCTCTGTCTCTCTCAATTGCCTGTGTACACATTTATCTTATCATGCTTATTTAGGTTTATTATTTGTAACTATTTTGTAGCATCAAACTCTAGCTTTGTGATACATTTGTTAAAATATGATACATATATGTTAAAGGATATATGCAGTTGTGCCTTTTTGTTTGTTGAAGTCATTCATAGCCTTTGGTTCTTTACATACATTAAGATGCAGAGCGAGACATGGTACCTGTCCATGCCCTTTGTTTCAGTGTTGATAATGTGAATTATTCTGCCCTTGTCTTTCCTTTGTTTCAGGATGTGAAGTCATGAAGTGTACATTAGATTTTAAAATAAATCTCTGCTCTTGGACAATTTTCAAAGCATTGTTCTTTTTAACTATAACTCATGGTTTTATCTCTATAGAATGTTATTTAATAAGGACCAACCAATTTGATATTTATTAATATCAGACAGCTTTCAAGCTATAATATGATTTGTTACTTGAGATATATAAGGTGGAGTGGACTTGTTGATGACATTGTTTGTTATATATGAAATGGATAGAATAGTATATTTCATCTCTGGCTAGAGCACTGATATATTGCCATGGAAAACATGTCATACACAGAGACATAAAGCCAGAGAATCTTTTGATTGGTGCTCAGGTGCTAATATGAGATTTAAGCTTTATTCCTTTGCATTGGATTGATTAATTTCTTTTAATATCTAACTTTGTAAGTGTTCCTCTTTTGGTTAGGGTGAGCTGAAAATTGCAGATTTTGGCTAGTCTATGCTCACATTTAACCGCAAGAGGACAATGTGTGGTACATTGGATTACCTTCCTCCAGAGATGGGTAAGTAGTTAAGCTTGACAAAGTAACATTGAAGAGCTTACATTTTAAGCATCAACTTGGTTACTCTTCCTTATTAGGTATTAGGATGCATGATTTCCTCACAGCGCGTTCTTCAAATTTTCTTAGTATTGGTAGTGTGGGATCAGTCCTGAACTTAGTATTAGGTATTAGGATGCATGATTTCCTCACTTGCAAGTTATGCATCTTTTACTTGTTAAAGATGAATGATGAAGTTGAATCTTTGCTTGGATGTGCTAGAGCAAGTGCCTAGTATAAAGTACTATTTTTATAGCATGCTTCAGGTTTGCTCGCTTCACCAATGAGAAGTGAACATGCTTTTCTCATATCTGAATTGTACCATCAGCTATACCAGTAATTGAATTGCCCTGCTGATATAGGTTCTTAATGTAATAATTTCTATTTCTTTATAACAACTGAAGTGCTGCCAGTGTTATTATAGGTTTCTTTATAATTGAAGCGTCTTCTTTATGAAAATCACCTGGATGGGGTTGAAATTCTTGATGTAATTCCACTGGGCATTATTTCTCATTGTTCATGAATGGAAACTTATTTGATAGCTATTCTGAGTTCCAAACTTCAGCCAGTTTCTAAATGCAGATTACTCTGTTTTCTCCATTAAGTATTTATTCCATTTTCTCATCTCTCAAGATGTTGTGTCAGGTTGATGAGGACCATCATCTCTATTACGCCCATGTAATCGTATGGTGAGTTTACTTTAATCACAGTCTTCATGTATATCTGCTATCTTTTGGGTTTAATAAGAATTAGGAAAAATAAGTTGTTGGGTAATTGGGTTAGGTGATGCTGACGATAAGCCTGGAATGCATTCCAACTTGTATTTCCATTATATCTTCTATCAAATGAACTAAACTAGAAAACTAAGAAATTGAAGATACCCTTGCACTTTTTTTTAATAGGGTTTTCATCATAATGCATGTAGATTTACATATATCTCAATGATTGTGTTGTGTATTTCGATAGAAAAATGGTATTTGATTAGACAAAAATTTGTGCATTTCTTCTGCAGGTCCTAAAAATGTACTTCTATGCCTGATATCACAAAATGCAAATCTATGGGGCGCTATGGTCAGCTATACAATAACTTCAGCTATCAGCATGAGGTATGTGATTTACATAATCGAGTACGGTTTTCATTGATTTTGGACGATAAGGACATGGTCAACTGGAGACCCAAAACCCTAAATAAATGTGGTTTCAAGTGGTTTGCCAGAGCATCCGTTCCAATAGTCCACTGCAAGACCCCGAAATGCGAAATAGAAAAACTACGTCTGAAGGCCTTCAACCCTCAAAAACCAGGAAAATGAGCGAAAACTTTCGAGCTGATGGACCTTGTCTCACATTGACACTGACCTTTGTTCTTTTTTTTTTTTTTTTGGTGGGAAACAGGGCAATAGTGCAAACAAATTGTCTCCACAAACATGGCCACAAAGACTGTAATGGATCTGAAAAATCATTCATGATCATGTTTGGAGCAATCAGTGCATTGTTGTCTCAAATTCCAAACATGGAGAAGATAATGAAGGTTGCCACCCTTCAGTTTGGGGACTTCTATGATGTGCAATATGTCAAGATGTATACTATCTTTATGGTGCAGTTACAGGTATCATACTTCTGAGTTTTGAAAACATTTATTATTATAACTTTGGTGTGCAAACTTTTGGTTTAAATCTGATTACTTTTGTAGCAATATTGATAGATTTGATTATTGATGTTTGGCATAAACCAATTGCTGACATTTTGCCTTCGTATGTGATGCTTTTAGACGATTCTTCCACCTGGAACAAACATCCCCGAAGCTTATGCCCAGGGTTCCAGTGAAGAACAGGTGAAATTTTTCTTTCATTGGGATTATGATCAAGTTGTGTGTCCTCCGAGCATGTGTCTAATTCGATTCCTTTTTTTTCCAGGTATTTATTCAGAATCTGGCCCTTTTCTTCACTGCCTTTTTTAAGGTACAGTTCTTATTATTTGTCTTTTTGTCTTTTTCTTCTTTTCTAATTTTCCCTGTCTTGATTTGTATATTTTATTTCTTATGCAGTCCCATATTCGCGTACTTGAATCAACTCCAGAAAATAAGTCTTTACTTCTCTTGGGACTTGAATATTTGATTGGTATCTCATATGTTGACGATACCGAGGTTTTCAAGGTGATTATTCATATTCTTTCCTTGCTGCTTCTTGTTCTACTTTGGAAATTGTTACAAAGTAAAATTTATCTACTTTTATCTGATACACAGGTATGAACCAATTCCATTTCCGAAATTTATCTACGTTTATCTGATTTTGGGATGATACAGTAACATGAACCGACTTTTCTTTTTCCTTAGGTATGTGTTTGGAACACCCGACTTTTCTTTTTCCTTAGGTATGTGTTTGGAACACCATAGATCAGCAACAGTGGTGGAAAGAGTGCAGTGCCTCATTGCCTACTCCCACTAGCCACTAGGCGAGACTCAGCTCCACCTGCGGGGATTTATCTGCAGTTTCACTGCAATGAGACACAGTTGCTGGTTGTCCATGAGACAAGACTAGTGATTCATGAAGTGTCTCATGCATCTGATGAAGCACCTGATGCGAAACAATTTCAAATTAAACTTCTTAGACAGGTATGCCACTTGTAATCTAACATATACAAATGGTCATTCCGTTTTTAAATTGCTTGCATTCGTTGTTGAATTCTACTTTGTTCTTACCTTGGACAGTGGGTGCCTGAAGATCGTGTTCCATGGTTAGTCAACATCGTCTTTGCTCTTATAGAAAGGTTCTATGATCCTATCAAGGGTAAGCTGCTGCTGCTCTAGGATGGCTGCTGCTGCTCTAGGATGGCTGCTGCTGCTCTAGGATGGCTGCTGCTGCTGCTATCTGCTGCTGCTGCTGCTGCTATCTGCTGCTGCTGTTGCTGTTTATTGAGATTGAGCTGGTACTTGTATTCAAGTAATCAAAACAGTTCTTGTTTAAATTTTACAACCACTATGCCACTTGTAAGTAGTGCAAAATCTCGAATAGTGCATGTAGAATGTGGTTTTATTTCTGTCTTGTTTGGTTTTATTTCTGTCTTGTTTGTAACAAATTGCTCTTTGTTTGCTCTTTCATGTATTTTCTTTCCGTTTTCCATATTTAATCATCGGAAAGTGTTTATTTCACTTCAATTCAATATTTTGAAGTACTCTTCACTTGTTTCAGGCCATAAGTATGGTAAAGAAGACACCGGCTTACAAGAATAGATTACGGGCGCTGGAACTTGAACGCAATGGTGGAGTGGCTAGCAAGAAAAAGGGACACAAGCAGATAGACAAGTATGTCTTTATCATAACTCTCACTCATTGGACTGTTTAAATGTTCTGGGTTGCAGAAACTGTCAGAATTGTAATCAAAATGAAAAGATGTGATTCATTATAATTTTTCATGGTGGTGCCTAGCTTTATTTTTTCCATTCAGACTCGTATCCTTCACTGTTCATGGCTCGTTTTGTATGTATTTGAAATGTACTTAAAGACCTTCATTTGCTCACTACCAGGAAGGCAGGAGAAGATCTTGAGAAAGAACTTGATTTGCAGATTAAAGGAGCTGAAAAACCCTCCATATGGGGACTTCTAGGTGTCTAGTTTGTTCTCATGCCATACACTCTCAGTAAGGTCAGAATACCCATATCAGCAACAAAAAGCATAAAATCTACCGATTGATTGTTAAGATGTTTTCTTTGTTCTGTTAATAGCGTCTGATTTATCCTCTTTACTCTATGCAGTTACTACTGTGGAGTAGCTGTTGGTTCTGGAGATACCAGGTTAGAAAAGCTCCATACACTTGGGATGACGCTTGTTATTTGACACAAAGGTCCCTTAGAGTGCCTCTTGACACATGGATAAATACTGGTAAGCTCAAGATTTTCTGACTCCATCATCTTTTCTTCATCAAACAAACGAACATCTCCATTACTTTCCATCACAAAACAACAACAACAACAACAACAACAACAGCCTTGTTAGCACAACGGACACAGAAAGTGAAACATCAGTTAAAGCTCTAAAGCTCCCAAGATCAAGAAGAACTTTGGGTGTCATTTCTATGTCTCAGTCTCTGTCCTTGTAAGTTCCTCTGTTCCCATATGTACAGCTGCTAGCCATGCAGTTTTGAAAGTAATTGAGAAAAGAAAAGCTCCAGGAGGATGCAATGGACTACACAATGTCGAATTGTAAATGCTGTTGTTTCTACTGTAATGAATTGATGCACGTGCTGTAATGAATTGTGAATGATCTAAATTTCTGCTGTAATGAATTGTAAATGTTGTTGCTGTAATGAATTATTTGAAAGCAATTGCTGGAATTTGTTGATCAGAGGTTGTAAATGCTGTTTTTAAATTTAATAAAAAGTCATATTAAATTTTACTTACCTGATGCAAGAATTGATGCACGTGCTGAATTATACTTACCTATAAGATGTAATCAAAAGTAAAAAAAAAAAAAAATCCTATGTATACTCTACCATAGCGGTTTTAAAACGCTATAGTAGAGTCTACCATAGCGGTTTTAAAACGCTATAGCAGAGTATTCCATAGCGGTTTTATAGCCTTCGATAGCGTTTTTAAACTGCTATGTATAAGCTACCATAGCGTTTTAAAACCGCTATAAATAGTCTACCTAACATAGCGGTTTAAAAACGCTATGATAGCCCGTGTTTCTTTTATAGCTTTGGCTGTCATAGCGGTTACTAAACCGCTATAATAGGATACCATAGCGGTTTTGAAACGCTATTGATGAGACTTTTTCTTGTAGTGAGAATAGGGTTGGCACTAAGCAGAACAGTACTCTTGTTGTCACACCAGATAATAGGAATGGAACAACCAATCTGTAGTTCATGAAAGAGAGATTGCAACCAAGTGAGCTCAGTTGTCACTGAAGCAAGGCTCCTATACTCAGCTTCAGTACTACTTCTGGAGACAATACTCTGCTTCTTAGACGACCAAGAAACAAGGTTAGCACCTAAATATACACAATAGCCAGATGTAGATCTTCTGTCATTAGGATCAGATGCCCAATCAGCATCGCAATAACCAGTGAGCTGAAAAGAGGGAGTAGGAACAATGTGAAGTCCACAAGTGGGTGTAACCTTGAGATACCGTAAGATTCTTTTCACTACTCGCCAATGTGACTCAAGTGGACTCTGCAGGAATTAACAAACACGATTCACAGAGTATGCTATTTCAGGCTGAGTGATGGTAACATACTGTAATGCACCAACAATACTACGATACAATTGAACATCTTGGACTGGATCACTACCGGTAGCAAACAACTTTTCACCCCCATTCATAGGAGTGGATAAGCCATTAGCATACTGCATCTTAGCACGACACAAGAGATCAGAGATGTATTTGGACTGAGATAGAAACAGACCAGTGGAAGTATGCTGAACTTGAATACCAAGAAAGAAATGAACAGGACCCAAATCCTTTAAAGAGAATATAGCATTGAGCTGATGAATGATCTGAGAAACAGCCTGTGAATCGGCACCAGTGATGAGAATATCATCGACATACACTAGGAGAAAATATAGGAGAAGGAGAATGTCTAATAAAAAAAGAAGAATCGGACTTGGTGGAGACAAAACCAAGTAGAGAAAGGGTGTGTCCGAGTTTATCAAACCAAGCTCGAGGAGCCTGCTTTAGACCATATAAAGCCTTATGAAGCTTACAAACAGCCTTGGGGCGTGAAGCATCAATAAAACCAGGGGGTTGCATCATGTATACTTCTTCTGAGAGATCTCCATTCAAGAAAGCATTATTGATATCTAATTGAAAGACAGACCAACCATATATATGTGACTGCCACTGTGATTAAAACACGAATTGTAGTAGGTTTAACAACTGGACTAAAGGTCTCAGCATAATCAAAGCCAGCAACATGTTGAAATCCTCTAGCCACTAAATGGGCTTTGTACCTGTGCACTGTGCCATCAGAGTTTTGTTTGACTTTGGATAACCAACGACAACCAACAATAGAATGATCCTGAGGAAGATCCACCAGTGACCATGTGTGATTTCTCAGTAAAGACATATACTCATCCTGCATTGCAGAGAGCCAATGAGGTGTCTTAAAAGCTTCCTGCAGACTAGAAGGTGTAGTGGAAGCCAGAGCCATATAGACCTTGGGCTTGTAAATACCAGCCTTGGACCAAGTGACCATAGGATGACCAGTAACAACACTGAGAGTAGACAAAGGAGCCTCACTAACAACAGTCAGAGGAGCAGGACTAGGAATAGGACTATCACCAGAATGGGTCATAGGAATAGGACAAAGGTCAGGAACAGGACTAGTAGCATGATCAAGACTAGGAGCAGGATGATAAGACGGGACCACTGAGCTAGAGGAAGGAGTATTACCAGAAATGGATGGCCTAGTGTTAGTAAGATTAATAGGAAGAGGAATAACTGCAGGGGAAGGATCAGGAACAATAGGTGATGAATGAGAAGAAAGAGTATGGCATTTAGTATAAGGAAAAGAAGTTTCATGGAACAGAACATCTCTAGAGATATACAACCGACCAGTAGATGACAAGCATTTTTAGCCTTTATGCTGAAGACTATAACCAAGAAACAGACATTCAACAGATCTGAACTGAAGTTTGGTTGAATTATAAGGTCGGGTGTTAGGAAAACAGGAACAACCAAACACTTTTAGAGAACTATAATCAGGAACTTTGTGGTAGAGAACTTCAAATGGTGAAAGACCCTTAAGTGCAACGGAGGGAACTCTATTAAGAAGAAAAACAGATGTACGGACTGCATCATCCCAGAACTTCATTGGAAGTGAAGCATGAGCAAGCATAGTAAGAGCAGACTCAATAATGTGCCTATATTTTCGTTCAGCAACACCATTCTGTTGATGTGTAGTTGGGCAAGCAAGGCGATGACCAATGCCATGTTGAGCTAGATACTTGGAAAAAGATCTATATTCCCCTCCCCAATTAGACTGAATATATTTAATAGGTAGACCAAACTCTAATTCAACTTGAGCTTTGAACTTAAGAAATGTTGAAAAAGCATCAGATTTGTTATGTAAAAGAAAAATCCAAGTGAATCGACTAAAGGCATCAATAAAGTGGACATAGTATTTAGAACCAGATGAAGATAGTGTAGAGGCAGGACCCCAGAGATCAGTATGAATCAGTTCTAAAGGTTTTGTATATACAGTAGAAGAACTAGGAAAAGGGAGCTTGTGTATTTTTCCTAAACAACAAGATGAACAAAACTCCTGATTGATTGATTGATTTTGGAACAGACATATTACATCTGGTAAGAATTTTCTGCACAAGAGAGAAGGATGGATGACCCAATCGAGCATGCCAAAGAAATAAAGGAGAAGAAGACATAAAGGTAGTATGAGAAAATGGACTACTTGAGTTAGTATGGTTAACTGAAACACAAGCAGTTTGATGGACGGGCTGAGTTGAAATACTGGAATGCTGATTATCGGGCTGAAATGCTGACTGACTTGATGCTGGATTGCTGAGTGACTGGCTAGACTGACTTGAAATACTAGAATGCTGATTATCAGGCTGAAATGCTGACTGTCATGATGCTGGATTGCTGAGTGACTGGCTAGACTGACTTGAAATACTGAGATACTGACTATCAGGCTGGGAAAGCTGAAAAGCTGACTGACTTGCTGTTGAATTGCCGAGTGACTGACTAGACTGACTTGAAATACTGAAATATTGACTATCGGACTTGGAAAGCTGAAAGGCAGACTGACTTGATGCTGAATTGATGAGTGACTGACTAGGAATGCTAGAATGCTGAAATGTTGGAATGCGGACTGAGGAATGCTGACTATCAAGCTTGGAAAGCAGAAATGCTGAATTGCTGAGAGACTGCCTAGGAATGCTAGAATGCTGAAATGCTGGAATGCGGACTGAGGAATGCTGACTATCAGGCTTGGAAAGCAGAAGTGCTGAATTGCTGAGAGACTGCCTAGGAATGCTAGAATGTTGGAATGCTAACTGATGCAGGAATGCTGAGATGCTGAGAATGCTGAGATTGCTGGGAAGGCTGAGAATGTTGAAGATGTTGATAATGCTGATCATGCAGGAAATACTGAGAGTGTTGAGAATGCTGAGAAGGTGGAGATGAATTACTGACTAGAAATGCTGAAAGACTGGAAAACTGAGATGAACTGGGGACCTGAGAAGGACTATGATCTGGAATACTGGGAGCAATACTGAGAGATTCTGCAATGAGCGACTCAGGTTTTGACTTGGTAGACAGCATGGATGGAGAAACATATAATCCCTTGTTAAGCTTCCCTTCCAATAGAACTCGATGTGTGACCTGATCCTTGACAAAACAGAGGTCAGGATGAAACTCAAAGTAGACACTATTATCTCTTGCAAACCGAGAAACACTTAACAAATTCTTAGTTAACTTAGGAACCTGAAGAACATTCTGAAGATATAAAATTTTTGAAGAATCAGAGGACTGAATAAAGGACTGACCAATGTGCTCAATTGGTAAAGCTGAGCCATCACCAACAAACAATTTTTCTTCACCATGATAAGGAACTGATGACATGAGACTCTGAGTATATGGAGTACAATGATCTGTAGCTCCTGAGTCAGGATACCATCTACAATCAGAAGATGTAGAAGCCCCCTGATCGCATTATGGACTGTGAATTTGCTCTCAGATCAGAATGAGGAGACTGACTAGTAGTAGAAAAGGCATGACGAGGAGTTGACATAGCTGATTGAGATGGTGAGCCTGAAAAAGATGATTGTGAATTGGAGTTCCATGGATTTGCAGTATTAGTATCAAACCGATTATAACACTTGAAAGCAAGATGTCCAATTTTGCCACAGATTTGACACTGAGGACGATTTGATCCAGATCCAGACGACCTATATCCTCTTCCAGAACCAGATCTTGAACCTCTTGGGTTGAATGGAGGTATGGACTGTGGTCTCCAACCTTGTGAGTTTGACACAAATGATCTAGGAGAAGGTTTATAGGATGTATGTGCTACATTAACTGAACTCAAGACATCAAGATCTTTAGCATGCCTTTCAATCCTGGATTCCTGAGCAAGCAAGAGAGCCTCAACCTCTGCCACACTATAATCATCAGATCTGGAACTCACAGATACTACAAAAGTATCATATATCTGAGGTAATCCATCAAAGATAGCATTGATATGATCTTTTGAAGACAATTGATGTCCTACGGATGCTAACTGATCAATAATGGATTTAAGCTTCAACAGGTAGTCATTGATGGAAAGACCTCCTTTCTTGAGAGTTTGTAATTGAGTTCTGAACTGAGAAACCTTGGCAACAGTCTGAGAGTTGAAGAAAGTCTCAAGAATCTTCCAAATGTGAGCAGAAGTAGTACAACCGACTAACCTGGTAAGTAAGGATTCAGTCATGGAAGACAGGAGCCAAGAGAACAGAAGTTGATCTTGTTGTTCCCAGTTAAGATAGTCAGGATTAACTCTGTTGTTTGTTTGATCTTCCATGGAGAGAAACCTAGACGGAGGTGAGGTGTTCTCAATGAACTTCTGAAGTTTAATTATTGCTAACACTTGTTGTTTCCACAACAAGTAGTTGTGCTCATTCAATTTTACAGATAATGAATGAGTGAAGATCACTGGTTTTGACTCTGTCATGGCAGAGTTCATGAGTGATGTGGCATTGGATGATAAATCCGCCATTAATACTACTTGAAAAACTGAAAAAGAAGAAGAAGAAGAAGAAACTAGAAAAAGAAGAGTTACACTCTGTGCTCTGATACCATGTTAGAAAAGTAGAGCAGGAGAAGAAGCAAGTTTATGAATTCTATCTATCTCATTTCATGATCCGAGAATGTACAATGTATAATACTTATATAGACAACTCAACTGATGTTTAGCTGTCAAAACAAATGCTCTAACAATAACAGCCTGACTAACCAACTGTCTAACAACATACTAACTGTCTGTGACCATTCTGTCTAACAAACTTATTAGCCATTGCTTTGCTAATCACTTATGCTTAACACACTGAATACTGGCCTTTCCTCCTTGCCATTAAATATATCCAATCATGTTCTCTCTCCTAGAGGGATTGAGATTTTTCTATTTTCTCCTTTTCATTCTTCCATTTGATCCACTCTTTTCTTTTGCACTGCGGACCTTAGACAACGGTACCTCTTCTCTTTTATCTCTTAATTATTATTTATTTTATATTATTTTGGAAAGCGAGTAGTGGTTTGAAGGATCTCAAACCTTTATATTAATAAAAAAAATGAGGAATCAAATACATTCGCTCATTACATCATCAATAGAAATGGAAAGTTTCTTCAAATCTTCAATTAAAAACTAATCAGATCAAGCTCCACGGTCTCCAAATTGGAAAATAATCTTGCAAAATAGCTCATTATTATTTATTATGCGAGGCTTTAATCTGTTTGCATAATAAAACAAAATGTGATATATGATATTTCTCATGGCATTTAGGGTAATAGACGCCCCAAGTAACTATCTTTTCAAAATGACTACATGGTCGAAAGTATCTTTATCTGAAACAAAACCAAGAATAAGAAAGACATCTGGGCAGTTAGTAGTTGCTCTATCTAGATCGATCGAGTGTGAGTCATGAGAAGTCGACTTAGTGTATTTGGCCTATCCATATCAAATGTCAATTATGAGAAATCTGTTCTTCAGTTCCAATTAATGTTCACCATAAAATTTCAAATGATGATAAAGGTGTGTTTTGGCCTTTGACTAGAAAATGATGAGTACTATTATCATGCTTCTTATTTTCTTAAGAATAATAAGGTTGTTATTTTCCATCAATAATCTAGATCTCATGAACAAATTAAGATATCGGCAGTTGAAAAATCTCATATCAAGCTCCTAAAACCGTTGGATAATTAAAAGTGGTTGCAAACATAACCTATATATATATTATGAAGAAATCCTTTCGAGTCACTTTTTTAGCACCAAATCTAACAACCTTAATATGGACTTTTGGTAGAATGACAGTGACACTAGGATCATGTTGGAAATATTTTTCAGGTTTGGGAAAAGTGATGAAAACATTGTTCCAAACTAACTACTCCATGGCCATTTTGTCTTGAGGGTGTAACTGAGTCTATCATTTGGTGTGAATAAACAAAACGGTTCTGGAACAGAGCGCGCCTCGTCTCTCGGTTTGCCTGAAGACAGAGAGAGAGAAGAAGAAGAAACATATTACTCTCTCTCCCTGTCTGTACCTCACACTTTGACGTTTTGTTTTCAACAACAAAGAGAAGATCCATACGATTACAATGCAATTGGGATTAGAAACTGAAGGAGAAGAAGAAATGGGCACGATCAGAGTACCAGACATTGTTCCAACTCCAGCCCAACACAGTGACACTTTACCAACAGCTTTACAACGAATCCCTCCTTGATCGTCTCCATTCTGAGCTCACTGGTGATTTCAGAGTATTTTCCATTCCATTCTTTTGTTTTGTTTTTAAAAGCCCATTTTGGTTACATTTTGCTTCTTTTGTTGTTATGTTCTATATTCCATGACATGCTTTCACCCCACTACATTATATGTATGTATATTACACCCACCCTTCATTGTACAGTTAGGTATATCAATTCCATGCATGATGCCTATGATGACATTTCTCCTTCCCATGGCTTGTTCGTGAATGGCACTGGCCCCATTGTTCATTTGATTTCATTTGGCACCTATTGTTGGTTTTTGATGAAAAATAAATTGAATGCAGATTACTTGCTTAAGGAGAAAGAAAGGAATTCAAAACCCGAATAAGAGATGTGCAACAAGAATACTTGGAAAATCATATTCCATTGAAAACAGAAAGCTTACATTTAAAGAGTCTTGCAAAAACCGAAATTAGAGATCGTGGTGATCATGGTCCTACAATTACGCCATGACTCACAGAATAACTTCTACCAAAAAAAAACATAAACAACACATGAACTTATTTGCAGTCCTAAGCAACTAACTAACACTCCTCCTTGCATTAGGAGCTGCAGACTCCAAGTTTTTGTCTTAAAAACTCAAATTTGCTGGCTGGTAGAGCCTTGGTGAAGATATCAGCAACTTGATTTTCAGTCTTGCAGTAGAGAAGAGTCACTGCTCACTCTTTTGCACTTCTCTTAAGAAAAACAACTTGATATTGAAGTGTTTAGTCTTTCCATGAAATATTGGATTATGACAAATGGCAATTGCTGCTTGATTGTCCACAAAGATCTTGGTGCTTTCTTCTTGCTCAAAATGCAGGTCACTCGGAATCTTTCTTAGCCATATGGCTTGATTTACTGCTGCAGTTGCTGCCACGAACTTTGATTCTGCAGTTGATTGTGCAATTATCTCCTGCTTTTTGGAGCTCCATGAAAAAACAACTGAACCGAGACTAAAGCAATAGCCAGATGTGTTTTTCATGTCATCGAATGAACCTGCCCAGTCACTGCTTGAAAAACCAAGCAGATTGAAGTCTAAACATTTCTTGAACTTTACACCAAAGTTGATTGTTCCCTCGATGTATCTTATAACCCTTTTTGCAGCTTGTAGATGTGTTTCACTTGCACAATGCATAAATCGAGACAAAATACTTACAACATTTAGAATATCGAGCCTAGTTGTTGTCAGGTAAATCAGACATCCTATCAAACCTCTTAAATGAGCTTCATCTACCTTTGTTGTTCCATCTTCTTTGATAAGCTTTTCTTTTTTATTCATGGGGGTATTCATAGCCTTGCAGTCTTCCATTTGAAACTTCTTAAGAATTTCTCTTGCGTATTTCTTCTGGCAAATGAACACTTCATCCTGACTCTGCTTGACTTCCATTCCAACAAAGTAAGTCAGCAAGCCAAGATCTGTCATCTCAAAGGCTTTCTTCATCTCCATCTTGAATTGATCAATCTGATTTGCATTGCTTCCTGTCACTAAAAGATCATCTACATAGAGAGAGATGATAACAATGTCAGCACAATTATCCTTGACATAGAGAGTGAATTCTAACGGGCTTTTCTTAAAGCCTAAAGCGATTAGGTGATCATCTATTTTGTTGTACTATGCCCGTGTTGCTTGCTTTAGACCATAAAGTGCATTCTTTAGCTAATAAACTGTCTTCTTTTCCCTTTTCCACAAAGCCTTCAGGTTGCTCAACATAAATCTCTTCTTGTAGAAATCCATTGAGAAATGTTGACTTGACATCCAGCTGAAAAACTTTCCAATTCTTTTGGGCTGCAAGAAGTAGTCTGATTGTGTCGAGTGTTGCCATAGGTGCAAACGTATCTGAGTAATTAACTCCAAAAACTTGAGCATATCCCTTGGCTACCAGCCTTGCTTTAAGCTTGTTGATAGAGCCATCAATGTTTAATTTTGTTCTGAACACCCACTTGACTCCAATTACTTTTCTATCTTGTGGTCTATCTACAAGCTCCCATGTATTGTTTCTTCTAATCATGAGCAACTCTTTTTGCATTGAAGCCATCCATTTTCCATTCTCCTTTGCTTCTTCATACCCTGCGGGCTCACACACAGCAACATTACATCTTTCGTAAATATCCGAGAGTAGTCTTGTGCCTCTGATTGGAGTATCATCTTCAATCTCATTTTTCCATGAGTCATAAGAATGATCCTTGAGCATTCTGTCAGATGGGATGAGCATGGAGTCACTATGATTCGCCCTTTTTGAACTCTCCCAATTCCACTATTCATTTTCAATAAAGTGACATCTCTAGTAACAATTATTTTACCAGATTTTGGCTAAAAGACTTTGTAAGCCTTTGATATTGTGTTGTATCCCACAAAGATGCCAGGAACAACCATTTTATTTAGTTTTTCACACTTGACCTGTGGGACATAGGTAAACCATAGACTACCAAATATTTTAAGAAAGTTTAAGGAGGGTTTGTATCCATACCATGCTTCAAATGGGGTTTTATCCTTGATTGCCTTGGTGGGGAGTCTGTTTTGCAGAAATACTGTTGTGTTGGCAGCTTCAGCCCAAAAACTTTTGGGCAAATTCTTCTCATGCAGCATGCATCTTGTCATGCCCAAGATGTATCTATTTCTTCTTTCACTTACTCCATTCTGTTGTGGAGTATAGGGAGCAGTAAGCTGGTGCTCAATACCTGCTTCCTCACAGAACATATTAAATTTCTCAGAGGTGTACTCCTTCCCATTGTCTGATCTCAAAGTTTGGATCTTGCAGCCATTTTGTTTCTCAATTTTTTTCTTGAAGTTCCAAAACACTCCAGCAACTTCGACTTGCTTTTCAAAAATAAATCCAACACATTCTTGTCAGATCATCAATGAAAACAATGTAATGGAGACTACCTTTTAGAGAAGGTGTTCTTTGAGGGCCTGCCAAGTCAGTGTGGATAAGCTGCAACTTGTGTGATGCCCTCCACGTTTGTTTAGGAAATGGCTGCCTGCTTTGTTTACCATAATGACATGCTTGGCAGTTTGGATAATTTTCATCTAGAGCAGGTAAATCTCTGACCATATGCTTATTTTGCTTCAGAAGCAGTCCCTGGTGATTATAATGACCAAGTCGTTTGTGCCAGACTTTGGTGGCCCTTTCCATGGCTGAGAAATCAGTTTGCTCCTCTATTGGATCAAATGAGAAGCTTTTGCCTCTCATTTTCACCTTGAACAAATTCTATCCAGAAGTATTTTTAATCAAGCAATATTTGTTTTCAAAAACTACCTTGAAGTCTTTTTCAAGAAGTTGACCAACACTTAAGAAGTTTTGGTCAATTTCAGGGACATAAAGAACATCTGAGATAGTCTTTGTGCCTGAGCAGCTTGTGATTGCTATGGTCCCTTTGCCTTTCACTACAATGTGCTCGCCATTCCCAATTCTGACTTTGGTGATTTTTGTGGGCTCCAGCTCCTTGAATAGATCCTTGTCATGAGTCATGTGGTGGTACAACCACTATCAATCAGCTAGCACTCTCTTGAAACATTGCTTGAAAAACAGGTTGCCACGAAGAGTTGATCCTCCTCCTCTCCATCAACAATCTAAGCATCTGCTTCTTGTTGCTGACCTTTGTCCTTGCAAATGACAGCTTCATGTCCAAGTTTATTGCATTTACTACACCTAGCATCAGGCCTTCTCCAACATTTAAAGGGTGGATGACCTTTCTTCCCATAGTGTTTGCAAGGAGGGTAGTTTCCCTTCAAGCTTACTGCTTTATTTTTTGGTGATTGCTAGTTGATCCTTCTCCATTTGTTTGCAGGATCTTCTTGTTCTTTTTCTTCTTGTCTTTGTCAACATCTTGGTGCCTGGCTGGCAGGGCTCCCTCGGCTACACCTTCTTGCCTCATTAGTCTTCTTTGCTCCCATGCCTGCAAGGCATTTAATAGCTCTGCCAAGGTAATCTTGGACATATCTTTACTATTTTCTAAAGTCGTAATTGTTGCTTCATATCTTTCAGGCACGGTTACAAGGATTTTTTGTACAATTCTTGAATCAGAAAGTGTGGATCCAAGTAATCTTACCCTATTAGCAATGCTGAGAAGTTTGTCTGTGTAGACTCCTTCATTTTTTGCAACTCAAATTCCGTGATTAAATTCAAGACTTGCATACCTCTTATCCTTTCATCGCCTTCATATTCCTCCTTGAGATAATCCCATATTGCCTTTGGTGTCTTAAGGGACATAACTCTGGTGAAGATAGTTGTCGATAAGGCAGCAAACAGATATGCTTTTGCTTTCGATTTTTTGGTTTTCCTTTCCTTTTGAATTTTGATCTGAGCTATGGTAGGATTGTTTGGCAAAAGAGGGACTTCATAATCCTCCTCCACTGCTTCCCAGATATCCAAGGCATCCAAGTAAGTCTCCATTCTCACATCCCAAATTTGGTAATTTTCTCCATTGAAAACAGGAGGAGAAATTGATGAAAAGTTGGTTTCTGCTTCCATTTGTTGATTTCACTCAAGCTAATTTACTCACAGATCCCTTAAGAAAAATGCTCTGATACCAATTGTTGGTTTTTGATGAAAAATAAATTGAATGCAGATTACTTGCTTAAGAAGAAATATAGGAATTCAAAACCCGAATAAGAGATGTGCAACAAGAATACCTTGAAAATCATATTCCGTTGAAAACAGAAAGCTTACATTTAAAGAGTCTTGCAAAACCCGAAATTAGAGATCATGGTGATCATGGTCCTAAAATTACGCCATGACTCACAATATAACTTTTGCCAAAAAAAAAAAAAAACATAAACAACACGTGAACTTATTTGCAATCCTAAGCAACTAACTAACACCTATTAATTAAAATGGTTTATGAAGATGTTTTCCCGGAAGCTCAACATCTCAAGGGACTAATGCATGGCTTCCTCTGCTATCCCAGCAAACACTCGATCCACTGCAGTAATTGATACTTGCCACTGGTTGATAAACAATTGGAGTTATTAAATGGTTAACATCCTTTTACAAATCTTGTTAATTTGCATCTTCTTGTCAAGAGGTGCTCCCAATGACTAACACGAAAGAAGCAAGCTTGTAGGGTTTGTTTGTTTTTGGCACCCTCATCGTGTGGAGAAACTCTTGTACACTTGGAGAAAAATAGCCTCACTAATCCCAACCAATACAAGGTAGGATCACCTTTTTACCATCTCTATTTCATGCATAATTCTATACTCTGGTTAAGAGTTAAGACTACGGGTCTCTAGAAATGGGCCTCTTCTTCCAACACCTATGGAATTGTAGATTTCTTTCGATTTTTGGAATTGAAGATTTCATTTCAATAGAAGCTGGTACACTATAGTATGTAGTTGTTTTAACAACGTTTGTCTACATTTCATAAAACCCGTTGATTCTCATCTTTTAATATTTAGGCAATTGAGCCCTAAAGTAAGTAGTTTATTTAAGTAAACACATTGGAGCTTGTAGACGTGCTTTGCTCAAGCATTTTAAGTAGAGATGGTTGTTTTATGATGCACAAACTTTGTCAACCATTTATATTCAAAGGACAAAAACTTGTTTCAGGGGACAAATTATTTCTTGAAAATACACAAACTCTGTTACCCATTTACATTCAATAATATTGATCTTATATACATGCTCCAACCATTATTCTGAGACTGAGTGACCCATAAGCCATTAGTTTCTTGATAATTTCCTATTTTATCAATCTAAGACACTTTGAATTTTAAACATAGTAAATAAATTTCTGTTAGTTTTTGTATGTTTCCAGTTTTGTGCCTTTCGTCAAATCCTTGTCCCAACATTCTTAACATTTTGGAGCATGGATATGTAGTTATTGTCAGTAAAACACTACTATGTGACTTAAGCTAAGAATATGTGGGATCTCAAGAAATAAGAGTCTTCATGCTGTATTACAAAGTTCCTTTAACATGCTTTCATTTTCAAAATTCTACTTTAGTAATTATAACATTTTCCTTATCTCATTTGCATCCATAAAGAAATTAATGATTTCTCATTTTATTACAAGGGTCTACAAAATTAACTAAATGCTTACTGATGCATTATTGTTTTCTGTCAGATCTAATGTCTGTATAGCCTGTGTATATGTTTTTGTTACATGCATCAATTGTTTAGAGCAAAAAGTGGTGATCAACTGGACACTGGATCCTCCTGAGAGAGATGCAAAACTTGTCAATGAGATCTTGAAGAAGAAGAAGAAAAAGAAGGGTCTCCGTCACTTTCAAGTGATTGTTGAGATAGCATGTTCTACTCCTTCGGACCATCTCATGGCTGTCAGACAATCATACTGTTCTCTATTCGGTGACTCACACTTGGAAACACCTTCAGTAAATTTAGTAGACTTGGTAGTGTAGTTTTCTTGAATGTGGATTTATCATAAATCAACCTTGCTTCAAGTTCAACCTTTCTTCAAAGCCATTTTTCATTGGCTTCTGCTCCAACCACTCTTATACTCCAAAGTTGTTGTTCAAAATCCCGCAACCTTCATCAGACTCCTAAAAGCCAAAAGGATTGTGGTCTACTCACAGTTCCACACACTCCTAAAAGCTCAAACTGCCCAAGTTAATTAGTTTTTCATAGTTTACTAGTTGAAATTCTCATAAATAGGGGTGCATCTAAACGTACTTGTACAATCAAATTTGTTGGATCTTCCAAACTGGAGCTTACTCCTTGGTGGTTCAAATTGTTATTCTAGTGGAGTTTTGATAAATTGTCAATTCTCTAAAAGCTCAAACTTGTAGAGAGGGCGAATCCAATCATATATCAAGTGGAATGAGAAAAGGGTCGTGGGACTGCAAAATACATCGGTGGGTACCAATCATACAACTACACCGTAAATTTACACGGTATAACTACACTATAAATTTATGCTGTAAATGTCCAACAACAACAAAACTCTACTGCCAATATGTCTAGCCTTGCAAGCATAACTATGTCTTGTGCTACTTTTTCCTCTCCTAGTTCTTGGATAATTGATAAAGGGCATTAGACCACATGGGATTTCAAAACATGCCGATTTGTTGCAACCAATCTTCTCTCACATTGGATTTATGGCACCAAACTCTAGGATATCCTTCCGACCAATGAATGAATGGATTATTCCATAATATAGGCAGTAAAAGTCTTCTTTGTATTATTTGTCTTTTGTTTAAACAAACTAGACATCCTTTTCCAATAAAGCAATATTAGATTTGTCATTGCCTTTGATTTAATACATTGTGACACTTGGGGGGATACTCCATACCTTCACATGCACGGTATTTTCTAACAATAGTTGACGGCTTCAGCCGTTGCAAGTGGGTTTATTTGATGCAATTAAATTTGAAACTTCATACTTTATGAAAAAGTTTTATGCCATGATGCAAACACAATTCTCCCAATGTGTCAAACAAATCTGCACTGATAATGGCATTGAGTTCCTACCACTAAAGAGTTTTTTTTTTACACATTAGGCATCACTCACCAAACAAGTTGCGTCGATACACCACAACAAAATGGTGTGTCGAACGCAAGCATCGCCATTTACTTGAGGTAGCCCGCTCGTTACGTTTTCAATCGGGATTACCCATTAAATTTTGGGATGAATACCTTATAAACAGGCTACCCACGCCTATTTTGAGTAACAAAACTCTTCATGAGATGCTCTTGCAAACCAAACCCAACTACGACCATTTTCAAGTTTTTGGTTGCCTATGTTTTGCTCATATTATCACTCATGATAAATACCAACCACGTAGCCGAAAATGCATTTTTGTTGGGTATCCTTATGGTAAAAAAAGGCTATCGGTTTTATGATCTCACTGAGCACAAGTTTTACACGATGTTACATTTCATGAGTCCATCTTTCCATTCCAAAATTTGGAGTCTTCTCCCATTGCCCAACCTATTTTACCTCTTCCCGTGAGCGAACATATTGAGGATCCAATGCTCTACAAATTGACCTTGGTTCACCAAGAATAATTTCTGACACAAAATCTACCCCACCAAGTCCACCCATATCCCCTCCTGATGATGCCCTTCACCATGACACACCAAGTGAAGTAATAGTTCCACATATTCCTTGCCGGTCATCTAGGAACCACCAAGCTGGCTTGAATATTATCACTGCTCCCAGGTCTTGTCATTTCCTCTTCACTCAACTCAACATTCTTATTCAAAGATGGCTCGTTCAGGTTCACACTACCCCCTTACTCATTGTATTTCATACAAAAACTTCTCACCACAACATCAAGCCTTCATTGCAAGCATTTCCTCTTTTCATGAACCAAAAAACTTTTCCATTGCCATGAAATATGCTCCATGGCGTGAGGCAATGTTGGTTGGGTCAAAACTTTCAAACAAAACAAAACCTGGACCACCACCCCACTTCCTCCCAACAAGAAAACAATAGGGTGTAAGTTGGTATATAAAATCAAACATCGTGCCAATGGAAGCATTGAGCATTACAAGGCTCGCCTTGAGGCTAAAGGCTCACTCAAACTAAAGTGGTAGATTATAATGAAACTTTTACTCTTGTTCCAAAGTTAATTACAGTTTGTTACTTGCTATTGGTTCCTCAATTAGATGTTAACAATGCATTCCTTCATGTGGACTTGGCTGAGGAAGTGTTTATGGAATTTCCATGAAAGAGGAACCATGATGAAAAACTTGCTTGTCGTCTTCATAAATCCCTTTTGTGGTTTGAAACAAGCTTATTGGAATTGGTTCTCAAAATTTTTCAATGCCTTATTGAAAGTAGGTTTTCGACAATCTGATGTTGATTGTTCATTGTTTGCATTGCAATATGATTCCAAGAACACTGTTGTTCTTGTCTATGTGGACGATATAATCATCATTGCAAATTTCTCGAAGGAAATATATTTTCGATATTCTTAAAGATGTTGGACTTCTTGGGGCTAAGCCTGTTGCCTTTCGCATGGAACAACACTTAAAGTTGACTGCTGACCTCGAGAAACCTCTCATTGATGTTGGTTCTTATACTCCTTTATGTTACCATTACACGGCCAGAGATTACTTATTCAGGTAACATTCTAAGCCAATTTATGTAGGCACCACGTCAACCTCATATGGAAGCTGCTGTTCACATTTTACATTATCTCAAGTCTTGTACTGGGAAAGGTATACTCATGTCTGCCATAAACGATCTTCAAATCAGCGCCTACTCGGATTCCGATTGGGCTGGTTGTCATATGACTTGTCGCTCTATCACTGGTTATTGCACATTTCTTGGTAATAGTCTCATTTCTTGGCGCACAAAGAAGCAAACTACTGTATCACGCTCTTCCGCTGAGGCAGAATACAGAGTTATGGTTGCTGCAACTTGTGAACTCGTTTGGTTGAAATTCCTTCCCCAAGATTTGGGAATCTCCCATAACAAACCGACGGACCTATATTGTGATAATCAAGTTGCCTTGCTCGTTGCCACCAATCTTGTTTTTATGAACGCACTAAACACATAGAAATTGATTGTCATCTTGTGCGTGAAAAATTGCAGGTTGATGTAACTCAAACAAAATTCATTCGCATCCACCAACAACGAGTAAACATCTTCACAAAACCCCTTGGGCATGAACAATTTTTTTATTTACAAAGCAAGTTGGGTGTTACTGATCCCCACACTCCAACTTGAGGGGGAGTAATACATTACCCAAGTATACTCCAACTCCACAACTCTCATCCGAAGTATACTCCAATTCAACAACTCTCATCCTATCTAAACAACTCAACATTCTTATCCCCATCTTACTATACTTATCATAATGTAGTTGTAAATAAATCTATATCTACTTCATAATCATGTAAATCTCTAACTTCCCTATTATCAAGGGGATAGTTATGGAGCTGATTTGTATATAAACAATCATGTCAATCAGTAAACATTAACCTAGTTCAATAGCTTGTAACATGGTATCAGAGCAACACCCGAGCCTACCTTCTGCAAGATAATTTTTTTCCTATTTCACATGATGTAGACCATAGGATTAAAGCTGGTTGGTTGAAATGGAGAACGACGTCAGGAGTATTATGCGATAGAAGGATGCCTGCAAGGCTAAAAGGGAAATTCTATAAGACAATTGTTTGACCAACCATGCTATACGGTTCAGAATGTTTGGCTACTATGGGACAACATACGCATAGGATTGCAGTAGCAGAAATGCGTATGTTAAGGTGGATGTGTGGTAAAACTCGTAAGGATAAAATTAGAAATGAAAGAATCAGGAAATACTTAGGTGTAGCGCCCATAGAGGACAAAATTAGAGAAAGACGTTTAACTTGGTTTGGTCATGTGCGAAAGAGACCAAGCACGGAGCCAATTAGAAAATGTCTAGATTGGCAAGCTAATGGAGGGTGTAGACGGAGGGGACGACTGTTGAAAACTTGGATGAAGGCGGTGAATGAAGATATCATTGAGCTTGGATTAGGCGAGGATATGTGGGAAGACCGCATTGCTTGGAGAACCAAAATCCATGTAGCCGACCCCGAAAATATCGGGAATGGGCTTTGATGATGATGATGATGACATAACCAAAGTCTTGATCATGCAATATTCTAATCACCATGGCTAGGCAAACATATGAAAGCTCGAATGCTTCACAACCCACCAATCATGAACCCAATACTTCGTCACCTTTCTTTCTTCACCACTCTGATAATCCAGGGATGATGTTGGTGTCCCAACCTCTTACTAACGACAACTATTTGACTTGGATTTGAGCCATGATCACCCCTCTATCAGCGAAAACAAACTTGGTTTCATCGTCGGATCAATCCCGAAACCAACACCAAACTCGCCCAACTATGAAACTTTGGTGCGATGCAACAGTATGATTCTTTCATGGATTTGGAACTCTATTTCCAAAGACCTTACCTCCAGTGTGATTTATCTAACCACTGCGAAGGATGTATGGGAAGATCTTAAAGATAGGTACTCCCAAAATAATGTTGTGCAGATTTATCAAATTAAACGAGCTATTTCTTTACATTCACAAGATCGATCAACTTCCCATTTCTTTTTACTATACTACGCTCAAGGGCTACTGGATGAGTTAGATTCTAAAATTACCCCTCTTTTTTGTACCTGTACTGACATACGAGAGTTGGTTCAACACCAACAAAATGAGAAAATATTTCAGTTTCTCATGGGCTTAAATGAGTCTTATTCCATTATTCGAAGTCAAATCCTCCCTATGGATCCATTGCATAGTATGGATAAGGTATACTCTTTCATTCTTCAATAAGAAAAACAATGTGGTATACACATCTCACCAACTCAATCAGTTGAAGTTGCTGCAATGCCAGCAACTAACACTGAAAGGAAACAATCATTGCCATCTAATGGCCCATATAATGGTCAACACAGTTATAATTCAGGGCAAGGCCTTGGCCGTGGACAACATGGACGAATTTGTGATAGGACACATTGTGAATATTGCGGTTATCTTGGGCACACATTTGATGTTTGTAGAAAGTGACCTAACATGATAGACTCTTTTTTGTGCAACGTTCCTCTTCTTTATGAGAGAACTTGTGTCGGGCCTGGATTCGGGCTCTGATTCATTTGGGCTTTGATTATACTTTCTCATTAGTGGGCCTCTGTGATTGGCTTCGTTCTTCTTGAGTTTTACGAGCTGGCCCAATAGATGCGATGTTGTATCCTCCTGATGGATGTTCTCTGCCATGTGTATGGTCATGATGATTAGTCTATTTTGATGTATCATCAACTACTCCCCCTTTAGTTAGTGGGTATGTTGACGTGGCCACTAACTTTGTGACGGTTTACCTTTCAATTCCGTCATTGCCTTGTATTTAATGCTATCAACAACTTTTCGCGGTTTGGTGTCTCATATCTTTGCTGCCCGTTCATTTTTGCCCACATTTTGGGGTTTCACGTAGCCATCATATCTCGCACGTTGTCCCATGAACCGTCCCTTCATTACTCGACTCTATAAAAGAAGATGTGACAAATTCGTTATCCCTCCACTACAAAAAACGCATTCTAAATCAGCACTTTCAAGGTGGTGTTTTTACAAAAGCGTCGCTGCTTCATAACATTACCACCACTTACAACCAAAACGCCGCTTAATTAAACAACATAATGGCACTATAGACGAACGTCGTTAAAATCATACGCAATAATGGTGTTTCTGTTAGGAAGCGCTGCTAAAGAACAAAAAATAAGCATGTGAACACTTCCCGCGAATCTGATATAAAGACGAGTTTTATAAAAACGTCATAAAAGAGGTAAATAATTTAACCCACCATTACTTCCCTCCTCATCTATTGCTCTCATCTCTTCTTCTCTCCCGATTTGCAAAACTGAAAAGTTAGGGTTTGCTTCAAACGACGTTGCTCCTCCCCAAATCCTAACTCTTGTCTTCTCTTCTCTACCTCCATTCGATTTGCAATTTGGCTTCTCCACTTGAAGTCGAAATCACCATTGAAGCGACTCCATACAATTTGGGTATTCTCATTTTCGATGGTCTAGGTAGCACAATCAATCAAGGTCAATCATCTCTCCATAATACTTTGTTGTTCTATTCTTTCTTCTTCTTTGTTATCTTGATAGCCTTGATAATAAGGAGTAAGAGGCATAAACTTGAAGCTGGTCGTAGTAACTGCCAACTTACTAGTTTGGGTTCCTGGAGACAACAGTGATTTGTAAGAAGAGTTGCGAAGACGAGAACCCGAAAGGTTTAGTTGGTACAAGTTAGCCTCCTGGGATTGAACTTTGGCTTGGAATTAATGTCCGGTACAGTATTAATTGATATTTACTTCTACAACCACAATATCTCATTTGTTCTCTTCTTTGGGATGAAATAATCACTACCAAATGAAACAAACACAGTTAAGCACTGATCCTTCTTGTCAAGCCAAGACATGAAGTACTCCCATTGATTCCCATCATTGTTTGTATTTGAATTAATAGGATCTCCTTTCATAAGAACCCCAACAGGAAGAATCTCCATTCCACCAAGTATGTGAAACACTTGCTTTATGTACTTGTCTTCAATCTCTTTACTCGATTAATCAATACAATACCCGAAGACTGACAATTCCCTCAGTGAATCAGTCGCCATTCAACTTGTTATTTGAGTAGGATTGCAAAAATTGGGACATCTTTTGACAATCATAACCTTGGTAATATATGTTTGGCAAAGGGAATTCAACATTAGGAGCCTTGCATTTATGACACACATAGCTAGAAGCAGTTGCTGCACCCATAGTGAGAAAGTGGATAGAAATTAATGAGACATTAATTTGAAGCCATATCTCTCCATAAGTTGCTTTTGCACTTTTTCAGTCTTCGATTGTTGCTTTCATGAGCTTTACATATTCACTTCAACCCTTGTTATTGGATAATGCAGAAAACAAATACGACCTAGAGAAAATAAGCCAATTAGGTTATTTGTTAAAGCAAAAGTCGTTCTCCGTTATCCAATAAAACAATTATCTAGATTTTCTATTGAGATCGGGTGTATTCATCCTTGATTGTTTCAATTTTTTAGTAATTAAACTTGGTAAAAGTTCGTCAAGAAACAGATTTATTGAAAAGCAGGGTTACAAAATGATCTAATCAACCTTGATGTGTGTGTTAAATTTGTGCTTACGAAGACCACATTAGTAGTTGACATAGTAAAATGGGGAATACTCTGATTTTTGTCACTTAATTTTGTTATTTATCGAAACAAAATGTCATTTTTTGACTTAAAATATGTTTAATTCATGTTTTTCCTTTAAATAGTTCCAGCATAGGTTATTTAAAATAACAAAGACCAAATGCAGAAAACATGGAAGAGATGGTAGGTGATGGAAAGTTGAAAAACATGCTTGAGTTAGCATGATTTGTATTGGACCATATCAAATGGTCAAATTAAGCCAGCTTATAATCAAATATATTTTCTCTTTGCCATGATATGGTTCATTGGCTTGCTAATCTGTGTGCATTCTTGACACAAAGTGAGACTTCAGAGTTCGAGAGTATTGAGACTGTGGATATTAGATAGTGACACACTTAAATATATTATTAGTTGGTTAGGCAGTAGCAATATGTTCTTTATGTAAGATTTAAATATTGTAATAGGTTAAAATTGTTATATTTTTATTGCACCAAGTCTAACATCACCCGTATCGTGGAGCCGCTGGCCTAATTTGATGCAATAACCACCAGTCTTGATTGGTATGATTGTCTAATCCTTGATTGTTTCAATTTTCTGTAGAGTTTATGCCAATTATGCTTTCTGTTCCAATTGCCCCCGTTTATCCATGACCTAAATGCCCTAGGTGATGGACCATTTAATACTCTATATGAAAGTCAATTACAGGTAGTGTGTAGGAGTTTAGCACTATATTTGATTATATTAAACACAACTGTTGTAGCTAATCCATATCATGTATGGAGGTATGTTTACATGAATAGAATATGTGCTGTAGACAATTTTCTAATATCCAGATGTGGCGAAAACTTTTCCCTGAAATATATGCCATTGGTTTATTGATTGACTTGGTTAAACTAGTGGACTTTCATGAATTTTGTTACATCAAAGCTTTCATTCAAGTAATCCTTCTGAGTACTCCTTTCTATACATTTATCTCCTTTTTATTTTACTTCATTTTTTCGCTTTCACTTCGATATGTAAAAACAAGATAGGGATTTAATGGCCACGTTGGACAAAAGCTGGATTAATAATTTCATTCGGGGGAGTCTTCCCCTAATATTGGGTCAAGTTCTTCTGGTAATTTTACTCACTCTAAACAATATAAGCTCCATTTTTTTCTTTTAAAAATTGTATTTAAATTTTAAAAATTTAACATTAATAATTTTTTTTACATAGGTAGCGTGAGGAATAGGAAAGCACATGGACGAGCACTAGGACAGAAGGTAGCAAGTCTACCAAAATGAACAAAACTTAGTATAGAATTTGATGACAGACATTAGTTAATAGGAGAGCACATGCCACTATTTACTTCTCAACAGGGAATTGTCGTCTAGAACATGCAAGTTACATTTGTTGTTGCTCCGTCATGGAGAAAACTTGACAAAGATGTAAAGGCCAAAATGCTTGAGTCGGTATTGGTACGTATTTTATCATTATATATAATATATGTGTATTTATATTGGTCACATATGCTAGATTTGATCAAATTTTCTCTTTTATTCAGGAGAAGTTAGACATAGGGGATGATCCAAGAAGAAAGAAGTTGTTAATGAAGGAAATGGGAAAAAATTGAGGGACTACCTATCTGAATTGAAGAAGGACTATTACGATATACATGAGACAGCTGAGGAACGACTTCAAAATCGACCACCAATTGTAAAAGAAGAAGATTGGAAATGGTTGATAGAAGAACATTGGCGAACGTCAAAGGTTCAGGTATGTACCTAAACCTTGAGATAATATCTCACTTGATTAGAATATACTAGCCAAACTGAAAGAACCCTAGTTTTAAGTTATTTTTCTACAAGCTCATGTCTCATCTCTAGTACACGTGTTACTTCTTAAATACAAAAGAATAAAGAGAACAAACTTGGTGGTTCTGTTATCCTGTTTTATTCCTTTTAGTACATTTTTGAAAATTTGTTCAACACTGGAATGCAATTTGTTGATCTCTTGTAGCCAGTGCAACCTACGTTTTTGGAAATAATAAAAATTAAGATCTAATATCCATGTGACAGTTTGTCGATAATTACATTCGTCCATTGCGATTTAAATGTCAATTTATACAAGACAAGGTTAGCCACTATAAATCATCAACAATTTTTACATTATGCATACTTCATTCTTGACAAGGTTTTCCAAATCTGCTTTTAATAAATTCATGAATTGTGTGATAAGAATAAAGACAGGCGTGACATACAACAAATGTTTCATCGTGCAGGCAGAAAATCCATCACCGTAATTGAGGATAAAGAGGTTAAGTACATAATGTTTGAGATTTTGAGTTTGAATATCAACTTAGTAGAAATATAGTTGTTCATTTGTGTACGTTTTCTATTGTTGCTAGATGAAAAGGATAGGAGTTCGCCCCTCTCGTATTAGGATGTTTGAGCTTGTATATACAGGCAAAGATGAATCATATTCAAATGTATTCACTCAAAGAAAGGCAGTCAATTTTTTTTTCCAATTTAAAATTGTTGATATCCATTACCATTTATATTCCATATTCACTAACTAAATGTGCCTCTAAATGTAGGAAGAGATACGAAATCTTACCGTGGAAAGAGAGGAGGGATTACACTCCTTAGATGATGACCACATTTTGTAGGGGACATGGGGTCACGCCAACATCTGAAAACGACACGAGTAGTCGCTTTAGATCTCTAGCTGCAAAATAAGCAAGGCGAGAGATTGAGATTGCAAGGAAAGAGGTTGCGGAAGCAAAAAAAGAGTTGGCAGACTACAAGAAAGTGGCCAGTGATGAAATGAATAAAATGAAGGATGATAGGGCTATGATGATGCAAGCATTGAGGAGACTGACTGATAAAGCCAATGGTGGATAAAAGACACATTAGCGGTGACTTTTTTAAAGTGATAATAACTAGGATGTGTTGTATGCCATAAGTGATAATAGTTGTTTTCATATTTGATCCCTATTTGTTGCTTTTTCCTATAATAATTTTGAGTTTTGCTATTGAAATCTCCATAGTTAATTAGCTAGAGAGTTGCAAAGCTTCAACTGAGTTTTGGTTCAACTCCACTAGTATAATTGTTAATTTTATTACTTGTTGTCTGCAGGTTTGAAGTGGTTGACGATGTGCTATACTTGGATGTATATATATCTGGACGCAGGGCTCAGTTATGTTGGTTTTTCTTACATGGTGGTTAAGACAGAGGATCGTATTTTGTTTCTAACTTTTTTGGATTAGTTGTTGTTATAGGAGAATGTGGTATATGTTCTTCTTACAAGCTTTCCATGGTTGAACATACTGCTTTACCTATAAATATATTAAAGGGTTATGTTCCCTGTGTATCTATTTTATTTGTTATATTTTTTGTGAAGTTTATGTTGTTGATAGGGTTGGCAATGAGCCGAAAATGGGTTCATTGTAGATTCGCATTGGCAATAAGTTTTAAATTTAATGCTATCAATGTATTTGTTTTAGTTGGAATCAACATTTTTATTGATGCAGGTTGAGTTGCCTGAAATAGATTTTTGTTTATGCAGGTTTGTTAACATACCCGGCGTTTTCGAAGTGTCGTAAATAAGTTCACAAAAAATAATAATAATAACATAATAATCTTTGTCGGTGTTTCAAAGCGCCATTACAAAGTTGTGTAGTATGGCATTTGTATCCAAAATAGAATTGACATATGCATTTGTTTATCGGTACTTATATAAGCTATTACGGCGGTTTACAAAGCGCCGTCAATGTAACTTTTTTACCGGCGCTTCATATAAAGCATCGTTAATCCTTTGGCGGCACATACTATTTCCAGCGCTTTCTAAAATGTCGGCAATGAACTAAACCGACACATATATATCTATACTGACACTTTTAAAAGTGCCGCTTAAAACGAATCTATTGTAGTGTTCTTTTCGCTATCTTTGAAATTAGGGTTTGTTCATTCCTTCGCCTTCTTTATTTTCTTTGTTCCTCTATTCCTTAACGATGTTCATTGGTGATAAACAAAACGGTGAGTCATAGCTATGTGTGAGGTTTATTTTTCTCCCAAAAGAGCTTCTCAGGCGATGCTGGATAGTTTTCATTCTGATTATAATTTACCGCCCGACCTTGAGATTATTCCTTCCTAGATAGGATGACAGTCCTTGTAATCCAAGGGCTGGATACATCACACTGTATCCATACATGTTTTCTTCTGGCTTTCGGTTCCCAGTTCCAAAGTTGTTCTAGGAATATATGAATTTTTTGGGCATTCCTCCTACCCAAATGGGTCATAATGGTCGAAAATTAATGGTTTCTTCTTATGCGAGGGCTATTCTGGAGTGTGGTGGTTTGTACATTATGAATGAAGTGGAGCGAGTCTTGTTTATTGAGTCTCGTGCTGAGGTCATTGCTGGTGTTTTCTCATGTTCTTTCCCAATTCGACGTGTTGAGAGTGCAATGAGCAGAGTCAGAGAAAACTGTAAAGGCTACTCGAAAGTCGCTTGAGGAGGAAAGTATGCGGGGTAAATCTGTTATTGAGCTTGAGTCTTTGAGAGCCAAGTTGAACATCTTGACTATATCGAGGGGCTCGGTACGGATTTATCCAGGTACCGTCACTTGGTTGATCAAGCTTTCTAAGATGATGATGGTGAAGAAGTTGCTCCAGTAGTTGAGGAGCCATTTCTTTTTCTACCCTCGAACGACCCAGAGTCATTGCTTCCCCCTCATGTGAAGAGAGACCTTCTCCTATCCCCGTGAGTAATGACCTTGTAGTTGTCTCTGTTTCTTCTCCCACTCATTCATCTCCTTTTCCGAATGTAATAAAGTAGCATTATCAATAAAATAAACTTTGTTATTATTTTCACTTTTAATTCAGTTGTAGTTGTCATAAATTTTGCTTTGAATTCCTTTATAGTTGCTTTCAGTTTTGGCTCATCATCCGTCTAGTGATGGGTCAACGTTATCCTTCTTGATGCACTGCAAAAAAAAAAATTTACTTTTGCCTTGTTGGCTCAGTCGATCTGTAGTTCCTCAAATCATTATGATTTGTTCTTTTAATTCTTACTTCGTTGATTCGACATAACAGTCGACTCAAAGTTTTTATATTAAGTTAACTTGTTCGTTCAACTTTTACTTCATTAACTCGACGTCTCAGTCAACTCGAAGTTTTTGTGTTAAGTTGACTTGTTTGTCTAATTTTTACTTCGTTAACTCGGCGTTTCAGTCGACTCAAAGTGTTGTGTTAAGTTGGCTCGTGTGTCCAATTTTTACTTCGTTAACTCGACGTCTCAGTTAACTCAAAGTTTTTGTGTTGAGTTGACTCGTGTGTCCAACTTTTGCTTCATTAATTCGACATCTCAATCGACTCAAAGTTTTTGTGTTAAGTTGACTTGTTCGTTCAACTTTTACTTCGTTAACTCGACGTCTCAGTCAACTCGAAGTTGCTATATTAAGTTGACTTGTTCGTTCAACTTTTACTTCGTTAACTCGACGTCTCAGTCGACTCGAAGTATTTGTGTTAAGTTTGACTTGTTCGTTAAACTTCTACTTCGTTAACTCGACATCTCAGTCGACTTGAAATTTTTATGTTAAGTTGACTCGTATGTCCAACTTTTACTTCGTGGTTGATCAAACCAGAAGTTTATACATATCCGACTTTGGTCACGATTTCTTTTTGCTAGGTACACTGATTGCTTTATATGGCTAATTTTTTAACGTATTTATTCTGTCGTCCACGCATAAAATGGGATTTTGAATTTGTCATCTTATTGATATTCCCTTTCAAATGCTCTCACCAGCCCTAACTTGTTAAAACATTTACGCTGGTTCGAAGAGCGATTTGCTTTGCCTTCATTTGCTTGATGTCGGTACTCGTATTAGATATTGATGTTTTGTTGCTTTTATTTTCTTTGCTTGATGTCGGTCGTCGTATTAGAGACTGATGTTTGTTGCTTTGTTTTTCTTTGCTTGATGTCGGTCCTCATTCGTCGTATATGTTGTCGTGGCTAGCAGACTCGGGGTTTTTTTTCAATAGCTGAGTAGTGTTGGTTTGTCCGATCATGTTCGTGTCGTCACCAAACTGTCCAAACATTCCTTCGTCAACACCAAACTGTCCGATCATGCTTATGTCAACACCAAATTTTCCAATCATGCTCCCATCAGCACTGAATGTCCAATCATCACTACAACACAATTGACTTTTAATAGCATTTGAGCATAGCTTTTTGATATTTATGCTATGATAAGTGTAGTTTTAATCACAATGCATTATTAAAACGCTATTGAACAAGGGGCGGGAGATCGAAAACCGCTCAAATCTTTTAACTAAAAGCAAAAACAGAACGCACGCCTCTTACTCCCTCCTTCCCTCTCGCTCATGTTGCCCTCTCTCCCACTCTATCCATCTCTCAGTCTTCTTCTCTACTCTCTCCATTTTCGTCTCTAGCTTTTCCTCTCTATTTATCTGTTTCTTCCATTTCTCAATTGATTTGGAGTTAGGGTTATTGAAGGTCCCAATTTTTATCTGCCACTACAGAATGTCTGAAGTGTTTATTGTTATCTGGCTTCTAAATTCCTCTTTTGAAACGAGAATTCGAAGGTTTTGCTTTCAAATTTTGAGACTACAAGTTCATTTTGGCAGAAGTGACTCTGCATTTGCGTTGAGCTTCAGAGAATTGAAGGTTTGCATAAAAAAAAACTCTCTTCTGTTCATTTTTTCAATGCAATTGTTCAAAAAATTTGTTTTCTCTATCCCACTCTCTCACTCTATAGGTAGGGACTAGAGAGGAAAGAGGAAGTGTAGAACCCAATCCTCACACAACACACCACACCACACCAGCTGCTGCTACAACCTCTTGGTATCTTCCCTCTCTCCATTTCTATCTTCCTCTCTGTTTTGTTTATTTTTTCTTCATGACTTTGTGTTTATGGTTCCTTATCTATTTAACGTAAAATGTAAAAAGAGAAGGGGATGAATTATTTTTGTATGCAAATGTTATGAAACCATTTGTCTGGTTGGTTTCTCTAGAAACTCTTAGCAAATCAGTTAGCTTCTCATACACTTGAGGATTATCAAAAGATGCAAATTTGTCGCAAGCTTCATTAATGATGTAATCCCTTCAAGCTGACTTAACAAACCTACTTCCCAGGTCAAGTGAATAAGAATTGCCACTAAATGCTTATGCTTCTTCAATGGTAGTCTAATTACCACTAGTGTTGGATTACTCTTCTATTTAGCAAGATTTGCAGTTTTTTTTTAAGATCAATACTATGTTGTCTATTAATAGCATTAAGTCATAGCGTTTTTCAAACTTGTGCTATAAAAGACCAAGTTTTCATATAGTCATAGCGTTTTTCACACTTGGTGCTATAAAAGGCCAAGTTTTCATAACAACTGCCCTTTTGAATGCTTTATCGAAAATAAATATTTAGTTATATACACATTTCTGCATTCTAATGCGAATTATGTACGAATTTTGATTGGATTCGTTTTAGATTGGAATGTTTATTAGCTGAATAGTCTATACATTGATAGTTTGTGAATTGTTGTTGCATTTAGACGTAATAATAGGTTAGAGTCCAATCTGGAAAAAAAAAGATAGGACATGAATGGTATACAAAAACTTTGATCTCAAGTCTAAATTGATTCAGTAATTTGTAATCAACTCAATCACTTCAATTATGGTTTTAATTAGGAAAACAAATGCCGGTAGATTAAGGGGACAATTCAGAAAGGTAGGTAAAAAGCTGGAAGAATATGAACTCGTCAGTTTATTAATTCTGAACTTTCGACATTAATGTACATCCCATTCTTTTGTTACTTCAAGTTTTCTGCAAGATATTTTCTTGGGCGATGTGTTTGTTTCTGCCAGAATGAGTAATGAGAGAAACCATTGCAGATGAGAGGATGCAGGGCACCCTGAATAATCATTGTTCACAGCAAGCTCCTATAGAGATTATGTCTGAAACAGCAGAAGGTGGATCCATTGGAGATATACGTCTTGTGGGAGGGTAAGAAGGATTTTGCTGCGGAAATATGATATGATATGTTATTTGCTTTAACATGACTTTTTTTTGTAGGTCTGCAATCTTGCATGGAGTAAAAATGTGAATGAACTAGTCAACGTGCAGTCACGGTTACTCTCAGAATCAAATTATGGTCTGAAAGTATCCTTCAATGAACAAGGTACTATGACTATGAACCTATTATGTGTTCAATCAAAATATGGAAAAACTTGAAATAGATTGTGAACTAGTCTGCAGTTTTCTTATAACCTTGATGAAAATTCATTTGCAACAGTTGCCAACTCTAACTGGTCACAGTTTGCGAGTACTTTATCTTGCTATGTCACCCGCTAGACAGGTAAACCATTCAATGTTATTTTCAATCACACCATTCATGCTGAAAACATCCATGTTTGTGTAAACAAATGTATGCTTGTTATATTAGCAGTATGTATTATGCTACTTTATCCTCTAAGTACATGAAACATTATTTTCCTTCTCTCTTTTGTTGCATTTTTTACATTATTGTAATAAATTGTGGGAGGTCAGATAATATCCATTGGGTCTTTTGCAGTTTTCTCCTTTAAACACGAGGATTTCAAATCTAAGCTTCCCTCACTCTTATATTGGTCTATGTTGTTTTTGAAACGTGATGTAGGTCCCATGGTGGGCTCTTTCTTTACTTTGTCTGTCTAAAAGTGTCCATTCCATTTTGGTTCTTCGCCTCTTCAATGATTGTTTTGCTATGACATTCCTCCATGTTGCATTAGCACTACTTCTTTACAGAATATGGCATTTGGGTTTGATTGTTTTCAGGTAGTAGTTGAATCCTTTGTAACATAGTTAAACTGCACCAGTTGTAGTCTATTTTACTTCTTCTTTCTTCATACAGTGTGGCAGTGTCAATAAAAATGAATGTGCTCCTTTGTTGTTGCTTCTCATGTTAAAGGTACAGGCAATTCTGTTATTTGATATTTTTCAGATATATATCCTTCCTCGGATGTATTTTTTGAAAACACTTACATTTATGGAAAAATCTGTTTTTCTTATACAGGAAGATAAGGTGTGTGAAGCCATTGAATTCGCAGATGGTGGGGGCAAGTTCAAGGAGGATGTCTGGTCTAGACCTGGTGGTATTAGTAGAGTTTTGCATGACGGTGCCGTTTGGAAGAAAGTCGGTGTTAATGTCTCTGTTGTCTATGGCAAAATGCCCCTTGAAGCTTACAAGGCTGCCAACTCTGCTGCTCGTAGCGGTGATACATCTCTAAAACCAGGGTATGAGCATTTTTGGATTGATATCAGCATTAGCATGTTCATGACCATGACCACATTTGAGAGGTGTGGTTTATGGGTTTTGTGTGTTTGTTCAAGTCAAGTCATTTTCATCTATCTCTCTCATCCAGGCCAGCCACTGTTTCCTTTTATTGTGGTTGTTGCTTTAGCTATCTCAGTAAAGTCAGATGCACCGAAAGAGAAGAGTAAATAGTTTAACATGACACTATCTTTCTATCTTAGTGTCGTCTCCCTTTGAGTGTGTGTGTGTGTGTGAAAGAGTGAGGGATTTGGGACATTCAAGTCTTCTATCTCATCAAGTTAAATGGACTTTTAAAGCATGTGTTTATCTCCATTACAACACTTGGTTTCAGCATAAACAACTCAAACATTGACATGTTTGCTCATTACAACTGTGGATCTTTGTTTCTTCGATGCGCAGGTGAGTGTTCCATGCAGCAGTTTGTTGAATGTAGTGACAGTTGGGTGTGGGCATTGTGCCAACTTACTCTCTGTCAACATGAAATCTTTGGTACAGCCAAACCCACTTCACGAACTTCAGGTAGCCAACTATACATCATCATTTTTATCTTTATATATATATATATATATATATATATAATTTTATTTTTTTTTTCTTATGTTGATTAAGGAAATTTTTGCTTCTTTTGCTATCAAACTTAGGTAGTTTGAGATGTCTGAGAAAACCCCTCAAGAAATGATTTTCTAAAGAAAACTGATGTAACAGATGTGGGGTTTGTTTGAATGACATTGTTTTCAGGGAAGAAAAAAACTGCCAATTAGTCAAGAGACAAGATGGGGTTCTTCCCCTTTTTTTTGCCTAAAATGAGAAGAAAATCAATATGTTTTCAGAATATAAATCTTTGATTTGTAAACCATCTAAATGTTGGTAGAGTGTGCCATCTGAAAAAAAAAATAGAATTATTCCTTATAGTGTTGTTGGGACTGCGAGGACGTCACTAAAATCTGTAGTTGGGATTTTCTTATGAAACTCTTGGAGCAGTCATGACTCTTGAGTTAGCAAAGACAAGTTTAGGAATGATTTCTGCAATATGGAAAACTTGTCAATTTTCACTGTGCTAGTCTCTTCCATTGTTGTTTTTAGGACAAGAATATTAACTATGCATTAGTCGGTCAGCAGTTATTAGGACCTGAGGTTGATCGCCCGTGCAATTTAAAGCATGATACTTTTTATGGTGTTTTGGGTTGTTCATCTTTCAGGAACTGTTTTCTAATTTTTTTTCCTCCAGCGACAGAAAAGCTTTATCCTCTAGCTGATGCAACAATTTTTTTCACTGATCTGCACCGTCTCCTTCGAGTTATTGCAGCAGGGAACATTCAAACTCTGTGTCACCATTGACTAGTACTTCTGGAACAAGTTGCTTCTTAAACTTTAAAGTGCTTGTATCTGTTTATTTTATTGTTTTGCTTGTTCCAAAAAAATTGTTAGGCCTTTGATAATATTCATCTTTATCTCCTTCCAGAATGCCTTCAAGAATGCCTTCAGCTGCGAGATAGTTATGTATTCAAGGAAGAGATGGGTTTTGTGTTGAACCTGCAAAAGAAGAGGTAAGTGCACCAAGAGGTGAAGCTTCAAAAAAGAAAATGTTCTTCAAATGTTTTTTTTTTAAGTGATGAGATTATGTACTAGGAAAATGTTCTTAACTGGTATGTGTTTATGTGTTTTCTATGCAGAAGAAGGAAACCCAGAGTTCAATTTTTCTATATGGAGACCATATCTTCATCTTCACCATCTTTTAGTCCTCGTAAACCTTCCACCTTCAGTGTTGCATCTGAAACAACTGAGATACCTTAACCTATCCAACAATGACCTCAAATCCTTGCCCGAATCCATTTGTAGGTTAGTAAACTTGCAGGTATTGGACTTGAGTAAAAATTTGGAACTTGAAACCTTGCCAAGTTCAATAGGTAAGTTGGAACATTTGAGGTACCTGGATCTCTATAATACCGACATTTCATCATTACCTGATTCCATTTGTAGGTTAAAAAACTTGTGGTGGTTAGATTTAAGTCTCAATGATAAAATTACAATCCTGCCACATTCCTTAGGAGACTTGACAAATCTGAGGCACCCTTCTGGTATTCAATTGTCATTAAAAATGTGTAAAATAATGTAGGTACGCTGGCCAGTAGAAGAACTGAAAAATGTTGTTCGAGTGTTTAGTCACCTGTCTGCAGCATCAAGCTACCACTTCCATGGGTTTGATGAGAAGAAAATAGAGACTCATGTTGGATACTGCAAAGGATCATTGTGAGGCAGCTGAACGGGAAGAGCAGCAGAATCGGCAAAGACTAGAGGTTGCTCGTCAGGTAACCCTAGCTGAGGAAGCACGCCTTAAAGCTGAAGGGCAGAGGAAATTTCAGGTTTGTTGGTTAATTTTTTTGTTGGCTAGATGTTGGTTTACGCACTTGCATATTGATTTCCCATCCTATGTATTTACGTATGTTCATTTTTTAATGTATACTTTGTGGTGAAATTTACTTATGTTCATTTTTTTAATGTATTCTTTGTGGTGTAATTTACTTATGTTCATTTTCTTAATGTGTATTTTGTGGTGATGTGGGGTGGTAGTTAGAACGGAGAAAGCAAGAAGATGAGCTAAAGAAAGTAAGGCAACAGGAAGAATAGTTTGAGCGTATAAAGGTGAGCGCCTTTTCTAAACGGCGAGGAAATGGGCGAGGGAAAGAGAGCGAGGGATGGGTGGCCCTCGCTGTAAAGAAGGGCTCAAAGGTGAGACGTCTTTAATTCATTTTATTAGTTTTTGTGACATGCCTCTTTGGGAGCATTGTCTACGTAACATTTCTCAATTGAACCTACTTTCTTTGATACAGTATCTTATTCTTTGAACAATTTAGATGCAAATAATAAAATTTCTTTTCAAAGCAATCGGTTCATACCAAGTCACCGAGCCTTTATGTTAAATTTTTTATTATTGATTTCTATTGTTTGTAGGTAGAATTGACATATCTAAGAGTACTTTGGTTTTCAAAATGTCATTGCCCTGCATGATATTATTTGTCCAGATCTTTGGAACCATTGTTATCAGATAGTATTACTGTATGACTATTTATGTAGCTTTAGATGTGCATTGTGCATTCAAATGTCAATTTTTTTTATCCATGTGCAGGAGCAACGGAAGAGTAGTGCTCCTGTCCCTAAGCGCAAAGATAGATCACAACTGATGATGAGGATGGTGGGCGTGATAGAAAAAGAAGAAAAAGCAACAAGAGGAGAAAGCGTGACAAAAAGTCACAATATGAAATGGATGAAGCTGAGACCGAAATGAAGTATGACAGTGAGGAAATGGATGATTTGGAAGAGAAAAAACAGATGAACGACCAGGGGAATGATGCAGCTGAGGATCCTCTGGCTGCAGCTGGGCTTGAGGATTGTGATGCTGATGATGATGTGGTAACACTTTCTTATTATTTCGCCAACATCTTATTTAAAGAAAAATTAAGTCTATTGATGATCTTATGACAATCATTACTCCAGGGTGCACCCTTGTCTGCTATCAACCGACGTCAACAGGCATGGTCCATTAGAAGGTCATGTGATTAAATTGCTTAACAGTAGAGCACAACTACTATAGAAAAAAAAACAAAAATTCTAATTGTCGAGGAAACCAACGAGGGAGGGAGGGAGGACCCTCCATCCCCCTCGCGATGCGTGCCTCCCATCCCCTGCAAGATGATGCCAGAGGACTTGATGAACGAGCATTGAAAGCTGAAACTGAAGTTCAGACTTTAAAGCAAGCTCAGTCTCCAGATTGACACAATTTTAAAGCTATAGTAAGTTGGCAATTTTAAAGCTCAGTCTTCAGACTTTAAAGCAAGCAGTGTTTGGGGACCATATCTGATCTTGAATCTAAAGTCTCTTATGTTAAGGAGGAAGATGAAAGAATTAGCAAGAGAGCTGATAAAGCTGAATCCGAAGTAGAATTGCTAAAGCAAGACATTGCTAAACTGATTGAAGAAAAGGAAGCTGCTGCACTTCAGTACCAGAGTTGTTTGGAGACAATATCTAATCTTGAAGCTGAGATGTCTATTGCTAAAGAGGAGAGAAAAAGGCTTGAAAGCGAGATTGTAGCGGCTGGCTCAAGATTAATTAGTGCTCAAGAGAAGCATCTTCTGATGGAAAAAGAAAATCAGTCTCTACAATCAGAGGTGGAAGCTTTGGTACGAAGACAGAGTTGCAAAAAGTAGCCAAAGCCCACTGCTTCCGCTTCCGTTCCCATTTGGATTCTGACTAGTATGTCTTCCGGCCATATCCTTCAATAAAAATGGAAATAATTAGACACTCCATAAGATCCACATAACACTCTACAGCTTACCCATAACCACATTCCGAGGATCCCCTAGACTCTCCCTAGCCTAGGGTAAACTATGCTCTGATACCAAACTGTCACGCCCCGATTTTCGAAGAAAACAAAAATCCCAAAATCCACGTAGGATTATCCGTTTTCCCCAAAACTCGGGACTTGAAATTCAATAACAACAGAAACATTTAGCAGCAATGACAAAAATATATTTCAAAAAATAGAAACAAACTAAAATTTATAACAAAACTCTAACCAGAAAAACTGATGTCACTAGCCCCACTAGCGGAACTCCCGTAACGTGGCTCAAAAGTCTCTAAACCTGAAAGGCTAATTGGCTACATTCCCAAAGGAATGTACCCAATAAGCAAAAGCTCACTTGGGTCAGCAATAAAGCTGGTGTGAGTAATCTTCATCCCAAAAACAATAAAATCGCATGTAATAAACATCAAACTAAACACAAACAATACACAAACACACCAACCAGTAGTTCCTCAACGAGGCAAAAGTGTGATGCAAGAAAACACAGTTCCAAGAATTTAGTTCCTCAACGAGGCAATCATATCATCATCCTAATAAGTAAAAATGCATTTACTTATACTTACCCTATAGGAGTCGACTATGGCAAGTCTAACCTGCAGAAACATTAGTGGACTTGTCATCCTGCATAAAAAGGATTAGAAACAATATAAACGTAGTTTATTCATTTTTATTTGAATTTGATTCATCTTTTTAACGGAATGATCACATAGACGATACCACATTCGCACCACCTCTGTGCCGAACATACATGCCCGTGTGCCTCTCTCATATAAAGGAGGACTACTCCGTCATCCATGCCCGAGTGGAGACATCACATACAGGCATGCATCGCGGATACTCCTAACTATATGAGTACCAAAAGCCACCCTTGGGCTATCAATGCGCATAAACTCACGTCACATTTTTTACGGATAAATATCAAAGCCTATTTTAGGCATAACAATTCACCTCATTTAAGCAAGACTAACCCGAAGGTTATTTTAGTTTCTCTAGTAAGAAATGGGTGTCCCAACTCCGCAAGACGACCCACTGGTCATTTAGTTTCTCTAGTAGGAGAGGGGAAATAATAAACAAAAGAGGTGTGGTAGTTCTAAGTGATAAATTTCAGGTGGTTTATATTTTCAGAAATCCAGGTTTACCAATATCATTTACTTTTGTTATTTCAGAATTTTTCCACAATGACATTCTGTCATTCATAAGTCGATTCACAATCGTATCCACCCACATTTTTGGGAAAAACATAGCATATTCATTACTCATGCTCTATAACAACATGGCAATCAAGTCACTCCTAGATTCAAATATCCAAATCCTTCATAAAGCATAACCAAGTCAATATGCATCATAATACAAATCTCCAAATAAGTTCAAATCAAAATATTTATATATGCAGAATAACACCATCGCAATTAAATTCATTGCAAATCAAAATAATACCATTGTAAATTAAAATGAAACCATTGCAAATACATACATGCAATTTTGCCATGGGACCTCGTGAATTTAAGTCTGCAGGAACTCTGATTGCCTAAATTCTAATTGCAAATACTTTGCAAATAACACCATAAGTGGGACCCTCTGCAGGAACTCTAAATGCCTAAATTCCAATTGCAAATATCACCATAAGTGGGACCCTCTACAGGAACTCTAATTGCCTGAATCCCAATTGCAAATACTTTGCAAATACACCATAAGTGGGACCCAACACTTACAAAACACACAACACTCCCAACCTGAATGTCCAAGTCCTTAGATTTTTTATTTTTCATACTTATAAAACACTCAACACTCCCAACGTGTCAACATCAAAATTTGATTTGACACCACCCAAACCCTTTGACTCTATGAGTCATACATGCACATACATATGCATGAGTCATAAATCCGATTTCATACTGATTTGTAAATAACCTATCCCACATAAGCTATTGCACATACAATGTTAAACCAAGGAGAAAAAAAACACAAGATGATTGATTTCTGACACAAAAGAAATAGTTTTCAACCCCTATTTCAAAAGCAATAAAGTAAATATCAAAGTACATATAGGGAAAACAAAAAAAAAAACGGTTTTACAGGTAGCTTTCAAACTCCTATTTCAATAGCAATATAATAAATATAAAGTACATATAGGGAGAACAAGAAAACTCACCGTTTTGCTATTTCTTCTCCCTTTTCCTTTTGTGTTTTTTCTTGTTCTTTCTTTCTCCCGTTTGCTCTCTCTCTCTTCTTCTCTTTTTTTTTTTTTTAAGCGGCGAGAGAAAAAGAAAAAAAACCTAAACCCCTATTTAATCCCACTAAAGGCAAAATCCTTACCTGTTAGGGTTTTGCTCAAGGTTAGTGACACCCCCCTTACTACTTGATGTCACCTCAACTTTAATAAAGTCAAAACTAAATAAAATAAATAAATAATAAAAAAAATTATTATATGTTAAGGTAGGGTCGTTACATGCGTCCATAGAGGCGTAACTCCCTCCACGACTCTTTTTGGTGCAACGTTACCCTTCTTTATGAGAGAACTCGTGTCGGGCTTGGATTCGGGCTTTGATTATACTTTATCATTAGTAGTCCTTGTCAGGGCCTCTATGATTGGCTTCGTTCTTCTTGAGTTTTACAAGCTGGCCCAATTGATGGTACATCATATCCTCATGATGGATGTTTTCTGCCACGTGTATGGTCGTGATGATCGGTCTATTTTGATGTATCATCAATGACTATTTCAAATTATATTTAATTTTTTTAGAGCTCTTTCTGTAACTAAATTAATTCTCTCATGGAAGTGGAGGTTGTGGAGGAGAAAATGGTGAAAATTGTTATGATCGAAAAGATCATGATACCCTTGCTCCAAAGGTATATTTTAATATGAGCGTACAATAACAACTAAATATTTGCTAGGATATTTGCATAAAATACTTAATTAAAAGTCTTAATTACTCTTGCATCTGTAGATTGAATCAATATGTTCTAAAATTAGCTTTGGACATGGTTGTCAAAAGAAAGAGTTAGTTTCTCTAAGAGGGTGTTTGTTTTTGTTTTGAATAGACTTGGAGGTCTTAATAAAAAGTGGGACATTTTAAAAATAGTGTTTGTTTAGAGTTACGATAAGGAGTGAAAGTTCTAATTGGAGTAAGCACTATAAGGGGTGTTGATCACATAGCACTTAGTGCTTAGTGACAATTTATTTCAATAACAACCTCACAATAAATTCGAAATTATTGTCGTTACCCCTCTCCTCTACCAACCATCCACTCTTTCTCCACCTCATCTTTATCATGCAAGCAATGTCATCGCCACCACCCATCCTAGCCTCCCCCTCCTCTTCTTCTTATTCCTCTTTCACTTTCTCTTCCTCTCTCATGAAGCTTGTATGAGGAATGGAGATAGATATAGGGTGATTTTTGTTAGTGGTGGAAAATGATCTCAATAGTATTTGGAAGAGAGAAAATATGTGGAAGAGGGGGTTAATGTTGGTGGTTTGTGGTGGGCGGTAGGAGTTGTGGTGATGGGCAAAAATGTAAAGAAAAACTTCACGTTAGCACCTAAAACCAAAGAGTTTTTAATTTTACAGCTTCTAATCAGCAACCCATTCAGAAGCAAAACAAACAGTTCATTTAGAACTTCTAACTGAGAAGTTAGCTTCTAAGCACTTAAAAATAAACACCACCTAAGCCTTATTGGATTTATAGTTAGTATTGATTTTCGCAAAACTTTGAAAATCAACCTCAAATTCAATTTTGCAAATAAATAAAATCATAATTAAAAATATATATATGCTCCCTCTTTACTTACTCTAAACAAAAAAAATTGGTTTTTTATAAAATTTAATTTTAGTTCACTGGAACCAAAACCTTCCGTAGATACAACCGGTCCAAGAAACATTTTTTAACAATACACCTAAGGGATGCTTCGGCTTGAAGAACTATTGAAACTAAAATTGATGAATCTTATTTTCGGTAAACTACAATACAATAATGATTGAGTTGTTACAATGTTATCGAAGAGGACATCTTAGATAGTCTCAGAAAATGGAAAGAAAAATTGAAATTCAATTATAAACGTTAATATTTTAAAATCTCATATGATTTTATCACCTTTAATATTTTATGGCTTATAGAAAACAGATAAAAGACTCCTGAGATTTGGCCAAGATCCCCTAACTTCTCTTGGGCCGAAATTGATATATTTAGTCCCACATCGCCTAAGTTGAAAACTTCTTTTGTTTCTTATCCTATATAATGATACTTCCAATTGCCAAAGGGGTTATGGTCGAGTGGTTAAGGCCTTGTGGGATTAGTCCCCAAGTCCTTGCTTCGAGACCCTCCGGCGGCATCGTTTCTTTCGGGGTGATGTTGACCTATAGGTGGCACCTCGAGGATAGGTTACGGGATCCTATACAAACCCGGCTCAACTTTCAAAAAAAAAAAAAAAAATGATACTTCCAATTTTTTTCCACGGAAAATGACTTTTAGGGCCTACTTTTTCACAAAATAGACAATTTAGATACCATAGTTGATGTAATGGTTAATTAGTGCCTAATTTTATAATTTCATGACTAACAAAGACTTTTTTATTAACCTAGGTTAACCCATAAAGTAATATGGCATATTTACCCTACTAAACAAATAGAAAACCTAATTTTATAGTTTTATAACCAACAAGGACTATGGAAAAAAAAAAAAAAAAAAAAAAACCTACGTTAATTGTTATTGAACGACAATTTTCAATAAGTTGACCATACACTAGAACATTAGTTTGTCCACTGACATGAAAATAATGGATATCATATGATAAACCCTAATTTTAGTTACTCTTTGGCTATTAATAATCTAACACTGAGTAAGGTCTTATTTGCAAGCATAACCCAATAATAACTGGTTTTGACATAAATGATACTAGTTTTGACGGCTGCTCATTTTTTAGTCCATGCCTACTGCTAGAACTATTGTTGTACAACAGTTGCTGTACAATGCAACTGCTGCTATACAATACAACTACTGTTGTACAATTGTCATAAAATGATGAGAAAGTATATGAAGCCCTAAACTACTGTTGTACTAAAATGATGAGAAAGTATATGAAGATATTAATATAGTCATTTGAAGCTAACAATTGTCGTAAAATAATTATTCAAATTGCAGTTAAAAAACAAGATAACAGAGTACTCAATAAAATCAAATAGCTCGAGTACAAGTATTTCGATAGTGGCCCTCTTGGCCACATCTACGGTAATGCACAACTATCTTTGGCACTTCTTGTGATTCAATGCGCTTTTTCTTTGGACGTCCTGGTCTTGCACAAGTTGTTGAAGGTTGAATCATTGGTACTTCATCTATTAGAGCTTCATCCACAGTTGACCGCCTATCCTATGTTTCTATTGGTAAGATAGATTGTGCATAAATCTGCTCTTGTGTTCCCCTCTTATAACAATCATCTACATACTCATATGAATCCATTTCCAGCGTTTTCATCACAACACATGCATGAATGCAAGGCAAACCACTGTGCCACCAATCCATGCAACTACAAAATTTCTCAGGTAGATCCGATGACTAATTTCCCCACCACAAACCTCATACTCACTAGCTGATGCTTGATAGAATGTCAAACTACTTGAACGTTCAAGTCTAACATTCATTTCATGATCAATGCGAGGACCAACTGCGCACTTCCATTGCTTTGTTTGTCGTTTGCTAATCAAAGTCATCAACTTGATCCTGATGTTGACAATCAGTGAATATATTGGGAACTCCCTTGCTTCCAATATCCAATTATTGAACATCTCAGCCATATTTGACATCATTTGATCCCAACATCTATATGAAAATTTTGTCACAGCCCAATGCTTAGGATGACTATCCTCAAGATACTTTTGTGCTTCTAGTGAGATGTTTTTAATAGTTTTCATTGCTTCCACGTAATCTAGGGGCAATCGAGCACATGCAACCTTCCACAATGCATTCTTTAAGCTATCTTTTGAGACGAGACTCAAGTATATCCCACGTACATGGTCTAAAACATTTTGCTCCAAATGTTTGAAAAAATAATCATGCAACAAGTTACCAAAGACGTCATTCACTGCACGTATGATATTTGGATGCATGTCTGAAGTAATAATAATATCATATTTTGACTTTAATGCATCCTTGAGGTTTTGGAGAAACCAACTCCAATCATTGAACGTCTCCCTTGCTACAATAGCAAAAGCAATTGGATACATTTCATTATCTGCATCGCATGCTTGTGCAGCAAGGAGTGTCCCTTTAAACTTTGCCTTCAAGAAGGTCCCGTCAATAAATATAATTGGTCGACATCCACTAAAAACCCTTCAAGAGAAGCTTGAAATGCAATAAAACACTGATAAAACTGATTTTCCTTAACTGTCACGAATGCTGCACTGCCAGAATTATTCTCTCGCATCTTCTGACATAAGAAAAGTAGTCGCCTATAAGAGTCTATAGTAGAACCATGAAGGCATTCTATAGCCAATTTCTTCCCGCGCCAAGCTTGCTTGTATTGCAAGTTCACACCAAAGTCATTCTTGAAGTCTTTGACAATTTGTTTGGGAGCATAGCTTGGAGTCCATCGTATTCTTTCTTCCATAATATTGGAGACTAGTTTTTTTGAAGCCCTAAACTTATAAACAAATTCATCAGAGGCAACGTGCACATGTTGTGGATCAAACTTGTATATATTAAATTCTAAAGTGTTATTTACTTTAGATGCCCTCAACTTCCATGGGTAACCATCCACCCTACATTTTGCCCTTACATATAAAGCATTGTTCTTCTCAAACGAGTATTTGAATTTGTGCGCTAATGCATACTTTTCTATCGCAACCCGTAAATCAAACATTATTGAAAATCTTTGACCAACCTCTTTGATAACATTTCCCCATCTATTAGACACAAATGGGTCACTTGCATTTCCAGCACCAGTAAAATTGGTAGCGAAATCAGGTATCACTTGTGATGCATTCGTGGCTAAAATAGTTGAATTGCATATATATGAAAATCATAAAATTGAATAACTGAAATTAGAAAACTGATTAGTATAAAGTTGTTTGGAAAAAAAAATTACTAACCCCATTTCTTCATAATTTGAATTTTGTACGAAAGTCATTTTCGTAAGCTTCAAGTAGAACCAATTGCTCACAGGCCTGTAACAATTGCTAATGGAGAAAAAGGAAAATATTAAAAAATTTCTTTTTCAAATCTTGTAGATTTATACTAAATTTTGATTATTTCATCTCCACTTCCTTGCCGCTCAAACTTATTAAACAAACACAAAACTCTACTAATGTCAACTCCACGAACCCAAATTTCAATCTAAAAAAAGCAAGATATTTACTTTGCACTTCTTTTGACTTTTCAATCACAAAAAGAAAGTTATGTCTAGGGGTGGGCATGGGACGGGATAGGACGAGATATACCCATCCCGTTCATACGGGATCGGGACGGGACGGGACGGGATCAGCGTGCTAAACCTCCTTTACAGCGGCATGGTTCTCCCTTCCACTGACTTGAGCATTTTACTCATAAACCTCCTTTACAGCCTCTGCCACCAAATTAACTCCAAAAATTCAATCAACTCAATATACTTCGCTCTTCACTAACATATTATAGTAATACTTTCAAACTGAAATGTGTTGCATAGCAAATTTTTCCATAAGCGAATTCGAAAAACACGCAATAATGTAGAGTGAGCATGAACCTGTAGGGCCTCCATCTGAGGCAGTAGCTTCTGCTTCTTTTACCGCTTCGGCTTCGGCAGCAAATGAAGCTCTTTGTATCATTGATAAAGCCTTAGATTTTGAGCATTGGCGATCTCCAACAACCTAGTTCCATAACTAGGTCCTGTACACAAAGATTTCAAATTACATTATAAATTTCAATCAAAATCAATTCTAACGAATCAAAGGAAACCATAGAAAGCGGCTGAGACGATGTTGTTGACGTTATTGCTCAAACAACATTAAATCGACGAACAAAAACAAAAGTAAAAAAAGTCGTATTCAATGAAATGTGAAAAAAGAGAGGTGAAATTGTACCTTGAAGATGGAAGAGTTTAGAAGAAAATCTTCTGTGATTCTGCCATTGATGAGAGGTGGTGGAAGAGGGAGATTGATCGAGATGATGTTGTTCGGTGCAAGAGAAGAGGAGACGTTGTGATTTGATAAGGAAGGGAGAGTTTAGAACCCTAGAGAGCTTGCGGCTGGATAGAATTGTTGGTAAGTGGTTATGGGCCTTATGGTTGTTGTTGGTAAGTGCTTATGGTTGTTGTTGGTAAGTTGGTAAGTGCTTATGGCTGTTGTTGGTAAGTGGTTATGGGCATTATGGCTATATAATTGAAACTTGAATTTGATAGTGGTTATGGGCCTTATGGCTGGATAATTGAAACTTGATTTGCATTTTGCAGTAGCAATGAAACTTGACAGTGGTTATGGGCCTTATGGCTGGATAGAATTGTTGGTAATTAATATTAAGTAAATAAGTAAATGTTCATAAAATAAATAAGTAAATAAAAATATTAATAATTAATATTAAAAAATTAGTTTGGGACGGGACGGGATTGGCGGGATTGAAAATCTTCATCCCATCTCATCCCATTCTAGATCGGGACGGGACGGGATCGGAATGAAATTATTCAATCCCATTAAGACCCGGAAAAATCGGGACGGGACGGAACGGGATCAGGACGGAAACGGGATCGCGGGATGGGATGCCCACCCCTAATTATGTCAATGTGTCAATCATACTTTTTCAATTAAAGCAACAATGGATCAATCATACTAAAGTAATAATGTGTCAATGTAATTTTCACCATATGTCAATGTACTTTTTACTATTTACTTTGCTATTTTTCATGTATTAAAGAAACGATGAGTCAATAAGTCAAACATACTTTTGAATTAAAGCAACAATTGGTCAATTTCTGCATTAAATAAAGTGATCAAGTTTCCACTTTCTACAACTACAGGGAGTCCTTTGGCTTTATAAAGTTGGAGCGTAATTGCTTTTTATGCATTAAATAAAGTGATAGTGAATGGGTTTGTTTTTTGTACTCACAACCATATACCTCAATGGACGGCTTTTAAGCTTACCACATACACAATGAGCTTCTCTTTACTTCTCTCTTTGTGAAACTCTGCATCTAAGCTAGGCTTCAATATGGGTGGTTGTTTAGTGGTGGTGCTGGTGATAATTGCAACTCTCACAATGAGCCTCGGAGAAGCTCAACAAGTTCATCATGTGGTTGGAGGTGATAAGGGGTGGGACTCATCTTCCAATATTGCATTATGGTCTTCTGATCATAGAAATTTCAAGGTGGGAGATAACCTCTGGTTCACATATTCAGTAGCTGAGGAGAGCATCACAGAGCTGAGAAGCAAAGATGAACATGAATAATGGGATCTTTGCAACCCCATCAGGATGTACACTGATGGTGTTAACAAGGTAGACCTCGATGGAGAAGGGGCTCACTACTTTGTCAGCAGTAACCCCGAGAGCTGCAAGAATGGGCTGAAGCTACATGTGAATGTCCAAGCATTACCACAACCCCAAGAGAAAAATCTTGCAACAGTTAAGCTTGCTGAACCACCCGTTCATTCATCTATCTCCAACTCCATGGGATCCCCATTGTGTTTTTGTTTGTGTTGGCCTTAGTTTGCTATACTGGCTTGTGAAGTCAATTTTAATGGTATTTGTGAGACTCAATGTTTGTGTAAGCCGTAGTAATTGCTATTAATCTTTTGGTTAATTTTAAGTTTGTGTAAGCATTCTTTGTTTAAGGTTTAAGGAAGCATGTTCTGTGGATTTAGAGTGTTTGTGTAGCACCAAAAAAAAAAAAAAAAACCATACCTTAATTTCTACATAGTTGATCAAACAAAAACATTGGGGATTTCTTTATCTCAACCATACCTCGATGAAAGAGGATCATAAAAAAAATCTTGAAGGAAGAATAAAAACTTGAGATGGAAAAGAGGATCATAAACATACCTTAAGATTCAAAGAGATCGAAAAATATTGAGGAAATTAGAGATTTCATTTTGGTTGTAGCGTGTTGAAAATATCGAAGGAAGAAAAGAAACCTACACAAAAAGTATTTGTATGTTATTTAGGTTTTCTAATTTTTTAGGAAGGATAAATATATCATATTACTTTATGGGTTAACCTGTGTTAATAAAAAAAATCTTTGTTAGTCATAAAAGTATAAAATTAGGCACAAATTGGCTATTACATCAACTACGATATTTAAATTGCCTATTTTGTGAAAAAGTTGGCCCTAAAAGTCATTTTCCGTTTTTTTAGTGTGCATGTTTCATTTTATGGAAGTCAAGGAGATCATTGGAGTTATTTTCAATTTTTGAGGCGAGGTCACAGGCCCAATCCCATTCAATAGATACATATTTACTTTTCATCCCCTATTTATGCTTTTTTTCATTTTGTTTAGGCGGTGACTACACCACACCACCATTTTCTCTCTCTCACACCATTCTACTTTCTCACACCACCTACTTTCTTTCTCACACTACTTATATAAGCAAAAACCATCCATTTTTTCCCTCACCATTCAAATCGACAATGGTTCCTCCCTCCCCATTCAAAATCTCTTGCAAATCTCTCTCCACACTCAAATCTCCTCACTCTCCCTCGAAAACTCTCAAAATCCCCTCAAAGTCAAAACCCTTAAACCCAAACTCAATAAATATGCATAACTTAACATAACAGAGAAACCCAAACTCAAAACGAAAAAAAATGCAAAACAAGGTAACTTTCGACCAATTTAAACCTTCAATTGAGACCGATTCTCAACCTTATCAAAACATAAATATTGTAGTACTCTTAGTTATCTAATAAACATAACTTGAAAATGTTTTGAAATGAGCAAGTTATTGTCATTTTACTAAAGTCACGCAAATCTATCTCGCAATGAAAACGGGATAGTGTTTCTGAATTTTGGCCAACTTATGTGCTCGATCGAGACCGATTCTCAAGTTGATCAAAACACAAATATTGTAGTACTCTTAGTTATCTAATAAACACAACTTGAATCACTAGAAAATGTTTTGAAATGAGCAAGTTATGGACACTTTGGATACCATGAAAGGGGTGTTTGCGCAATTTTCATACCTTGTTTATGATTCTTATGAGTGAGCAAGGGATGACGAACAAGTTCGCCGTTGGCTGGATGCACAATACTTAAATCCATATCCTCCACCTTAGCATAGAGAGCAACAAGTATGGCACCCCTATTAGAGAGGTGCAGAGGATTGCAGGTGCATAACAAACATCTTCCTTTGGGCGAACAAAAGCCTTGAGGTGTGATGGAGCAAAGAGATATACCGGTTTGAATGTAGACATTATGGCTCATGATTGTAAGGAGTTGGGTGATAGGGCACTTGAAAATATAGATCATTGACAAATTCTCACAAATTCTCCACACAATTTCTCTTGCTTTTCTCATTCACAATAATGAAGTATATATAGTACAAAACATTGCCAAGAACCTTGCTCTCCAAGGCTTGGTTGATCTCCCAAAAATCCTCCTAATCACAAAGATATGATCTCCTAAATATCCTCCTAATCACAAAGATATATTTTCCTAAAATACAAAGACTATCTTAAGGAAAAATATTTCCCAAAAATCCTCCTAATCACAAAGATATGATCTCCTAAAGATCCTCCTAATCACAAAGATATATTTGCCTAAAATACAAAGACTATCTTAAGGAAAAATATTTCCCAAAAGATATGCACAATAAACTCTCCTATTTTAGTCACAATAATATCGTAATACCCCCCCCCCCTCAAGTTGAAGCGTGTAGATCTCGAACGCCCAACTTGCGAAGTAGAAACTCAAATTTCGCTTTCCCCAACGCTTTTGTAAAGATGTCTGCCAATTGAACACTAGTGGAAACATAAGATGGACAAATCATCCCTTCAGTTACTGCATCTCGAACAAAATGACAGCCTGCCTCTATATGCTTTGTTCTTTCGTGAAAAACTGGATTTTGAGCAATGTACAACGCTGACTGACTATCTCAACACAACTTCATACCCTTCGAATGTCGCACACCCAAGTCACCCAAAAGTTGTTTAAGCCACTTTAACTCACACACTGTTGCCGCCATTGATCTATACTCAGCCTCCGCAGACGATCTAGACACTGTTTGTTGCTTCTTAGTCTTCCACGACACAGGAGAACAACCAAGTAACACGAACCATCCTGTCAAGGAACGCCACGTAAGTGGACAACTAGCCCAATCTGAGTCACACCACCCTTCTAGACTTAGGTCACTGTCAGCACGAAGCAAAATCCCTTGCCTCGGACTCTTCTTCAAATATCTCACGACCCTGAGAGCCGCCTCCCAATGATCCTCACGAGGTTGTTGCATAAATTGTGACAAAATATGAACCGAATATGCAAGATCAGGTCTCGTCACAGACAAGTAAATCAATCTCCCTACAAGTCACCTATACGGCGCCAGATCCGCAAGAAATTCGCCCTTTGCAAGGGCCAAATTGTGATTTTGTTCCATAGGAAATGCCGCAGGCTTTGCTCTCAATAAACCCGTTTCAGAAATTATCTTGAGTGTGTATTTTCTTTGGCAAAGAAAGATTCCTTCTGGATTACGAGCTACCTCTAGCCCTAAGAAATATTTTAAAACTCCCAAATCCTTCATATGAAAGCACCTGCCAAGGTAATCTTTAAAAGTTGTCAATGCAACCTTATCATTCCCTGCAATAATCAAGTCATCAACATTAACTAACACGTTGATCTGAGTTCTTCCCCTGCACAACCCAAATAATGAATAATCTGAATAGGATTGCATAAATCCATAATTCTTCAACGCTGTTGACAGTTTTGCAAACCAACATCGGGGAGCTTGTTTCAGACCATACAACGATTTTTTCAACCTGCAAACCATGTTAGGATTTGTATTCTTGAAACCTGGAGGAACCTTCATATAAACCTCCTCACTTAAGTCACCGTGAAGGAAAGCATTATGCACATCCATTTGATGTACCTCCCAATTTTTAATAGCAGCAATTGCAAGAAAAATACGAACCGTCACCATTTTTGCCACAGGAGCAAATGTCTCGTTATATTCAATTCTTTCCACCTGATGATTGCCATAGATCACAAGTCTTGCTTTGAGCCGCTCTATGCTGCCATCAGACTTATACTTAATTTTATATATCCACTGGCTCCCTAGTGTTTTCTTTCCGGGTGGAAGAGTCTTCATTACCCAAGTCGCATTGTCTTCAAGGGTTCATATCTCCTTACCCATCGCATCTTGCCATCCCGGGTCTTTCATTGCTTCTTTAAAATGCTTTGGCTCATGTCCCACTGTCACTGCTGCAAGAAAATTCCTATGTCTCACAGAAAAACGGTCACAATTCACAAAATATGTTATAGGATAGGGCATACCTGAGGAAGATGAAGGAGCAGATGAATTCTCAGATGGACTTATTTTCCGTATAGTAGGAGTAACAAAATCACGATACCGTGTTGAAGGAGTTTTGGCTCGTTTTCCTCGTCCTAGCTCACCGTCAACTTGCACACCTTGCTCTCCCACCGTATTCTCCAGCCCCTCATCACGCACGTCCTCCTGTGCGGGCTGCTGCACAGGCTGCACCGCAGCACCCGACTCCCCCTCGAGGGTGGACGCGGCCTCCAACCCCCCCTCAATACACTCATCGGCACCCTCATCCTCACTCCATGCCCCATCCTAATTGTTCGCCAGCATAGGAGTCACCACATTCCGTGGTTGGTTTGTCACAAAAGGAAATTCTTTCTCAAAGAACTTCACATCCCTCGATACAAAGTACTCATGTGTTTCTAAATCATACAATTTCCAACCTTTCTTCCCAAATGGATAGCCAACAAAGATACATTTACGGCTCCTACTTGCAAATTTATCACCTTTGTGTCGTTAATTATGAGCATAGCAAAGGCACCCAAATACACGAATAGCATCATAAGAAGGCACTTTCCCAAACAACATTTCATATGGCGATTTAGTCTTAAGTAAAGTAGAGGGTGTTCTATTAATCAAGTGACATGCTGCCAACACACATTCTCCCCAAAATTTGATTGGTAAGTTTCCTTGAAATCTTAATGCTCTAGCCACATTTAAAATATGTTGGTGTTTTCTCTCAACCCTCCCATTTTGTTGTGGAGTCCCAACACAAGAAGTCTAAAAAATAATTACATTATTTTGAAAATAATCATGCAAACAATTAAACTCGGTCCCATTGTCACTTCTCACACGTTTTATTACTTGTTCAAATTGTCGTTCAACCATGGCAACAAAATTAAGAAACATAGATTCAACTTCCATTTTATTGCATAATAAATATACCCAAACTCCTCTTGAAAAATCATCTACTATTGTCAAAAAAATAGGTAGCCCCACAAGAAGAACGAGCCTTGTAAGGCCCCCACAAATCCAAATGAACAAGTTCAAAAATCCTACCAGCTTTATTCGTACTCATGGGAAAACTAGATCGAGGTTGCTTTGCACGCGGACATACATCACAAGCTTTATTATGTTTCCTACAAGAATGGCTCACGGCCGGTATCATCTTCAATATTTTCTCCGACGGATGCCCCATTCGTTGATGTCATAACTCGAACAACGAATCACCATCCACTGTCAAGACCTTCACTTGAGGAACACCACGAAAAAAATAAAGTCCATCCAATCTTTCACCCGCTCCAATCACCTTCCTCGTCGGTTGGTCCTGTATAACAAAAATATTATTAGTAAATTGGACAACGCAATTTGATTCATCGATTAATTGAGTCACAGAAATTAAATTGCATGTTAATTGTGGGACATAAAGCACATTATCAAGCTTCAATCCTCCTAGCAACACGACATTCCCCTCTTGGTTTGCTTCTGTCGTGTTTCCATCCGACAATCCCACCGGGCAATGTTTCACCTTTCTCACATTTCTCAAAATAGATAAGTCACACGTCACATGGTTCGACGCACCTGTGTCGATAATCCAACTAAAATTACTGTTCTTACCATACAGTCGATCTTTTGTTTTGGCCAAGTTCAAAAAATCAAGAAGTTGCTGCAGTTGCGTTGCTGAAACACCCGCAAGACCCGCTGCTTTGGTCGCACCCGCCAGCCCCTGCGAGCTCCCTGCCCATTCATCGTAGTTCTCACCACGTAATTGAATCGGGGTAATGATGTTGCCCGGACCATCACTCGATCCAAGATGATACGTCATATCCACCGTCTTGTCACCATTTCCTTTCTTTTCTCCCTCTCCGCCAGCCATGATCTCTCGTGGAGGCTATAGTACTGAGAGAAAAAAAAATTGTGTTTGCCCTAGGATTTCCCTACGCTCTTGATACCATGACAAATTCTCCATAAAATTTCTCTTGCTTTTCTCATTCACAATAATGAAGTATATATAGTACAAAACATTGCCAAGAACCTTGCTCTCCAAGGCTTGGTTGATCTCCCAAAAATCCTCCTAATCACAAAGATATGATCTCCTAAAGATCCTCCTAATCACAAAGATATATTTGCCTAAAATACAAAGACTATCTTAAGGAAAAATATTTCCCAAAAATCCTCCTAATCACAAAGATATGATCTCCTAAAGATCCTCCTAATCACAAAGATATATTTGCCTAAAATACAAAGACTATCTTAAGGAAAAATATTTCCCAAAAGATATGCACAATAAACTCTCCTATTTTAGCCACAATAATATCGTAATAATCATCGTTTCTTGGAATTCAATAACATGGGTGGAGTTAAGAAAATATATGTCTCATAGATACAAAGATGAAAGGAACTGAAAGATTATGGTCGTATGTCTCCAATCAATTCTGATGTGCAATTTGAGGTATAACCATGTTTGTGTTGTTAAATTACGAACCTGACTTGTTTCGTAGCTTGATGGAAGTGGTATAGGGACGGTACACAATAAATTAATATACCACGGAGATTCGCACTTTCAGTATATACACTAGAGAGAAAGCCTCAAAATGTCTACAGATTTTATCATGGTTTGGATGCAAATATTAAGACTCTTGCCAACCTCACTTTGCTAGGCAAGAAGATAGTTGTGACACTTAGCAATGGAGGTGTTTGATTCCCTGTTAGCAACATAGAATTTGCATGTCGACCTGAATCGAAGCTCACATTACAGGCTCTTACAGATATAGTGACTTCAAACCTAACACACCAAGGCCTTTACTTGATTCATCTCTTAAATGTTTTGGTTGTGGTTAGCCTGCTGCTTAACAAGATATTTGATTGACACTAGTGTGTTGACTCGAGAGGGCGAGTTGATTTCTCTGGTTGTAGAATGAACTTGTTGCACACTTGAAGCTTGTGGACAAACTTTTTCATCTGGGATGGGGGTGTGGGGGGTAGGGGTGGGCATCCCATCCCGCGATCCCGTTCCCGTCCCGATCTCGTCCCGATTTTTTTGGGTCTTAATGGGATTGAATAATTCCATCCCGATCTCGTCCCGTCCCGTCCCGATCTAGAATGGGATGGGATGAAGATTTTCAATCTCGTCCCGAACTAATTTTTCAATATTTATTATTTATTTATTTATTTTAGGATTGCAATATTTGGATGCCCATACAAATTCCCTGATGCATATAACATTTTAGCATCTAAAATTCTCAATGTCGTTAGGCTATCAACTCATATTTGAAGACCAGTTTGTTTAATTATATTTAACTAGGGTACATTCGATTTCATTGAAAACTTTGGATACTCAACCTATAATACAATTTAATGGGTTCCTAGTATCATCTCATTTGCAAGGATAGATATGCATGAAAATTAAATTTTGTGAGAGATTCCAATGACAGCTTCATGTGCTTATTATGGCATAGGTTACATTATGTTTAGTTGATTGCATTTTGGTTTATTATTTCATTTTCAGCATGGTTATGTGTGAACATGCAATTTGCTGAAGATCTATTTTAGTTATTAAAATTGCATGATCAATTTGAAACGCGCTGATCCCGTCCCGATCCCATATTAACGAGATGGGATAAGAATGAGTTTATCTCGTCCCATCCCGCGTCCCGTGCCCACCCCTAGTGGGGGGATGGAAATAAGAGTATTTCAAGTTACTCTCAATTCAGTTATTTAATTATTTTATTTTATATTTTTTATTAGTTGGGCTAGAACACAATGAGCCCGTTTGTGGAATAATTGGGGATCTCCAATTAAAATTAGATGTTGGTTACTTGTCTAGCAAGCTACTCTCTCTTATTTATAAGCAAGGCCAAACGTGAAACAACCATTTGTAATTGGCTTGAATTGAATTAAACTCCTTTGAAAGATTTCTTTTCATTTGAATGATTTTTGTGAAATGTTATCTAGAAACATTGATTTTATAAAAAAAAAAACATACAGGTAAAAATTAAAATCTTATTAAACTTTTAGGTTTTATATAAGAAAAAAGAACAATGATTTCACACATACATCTACCTAATAGGTCCGTACACTCTTATCGTCTTTTTGAAAGTTACATTCCTCTATAAAATTTGTCATATCCCAATTGTATAATTACTAGTGTAATACCCGTGCCGTTGGCACTATTGCAGACTATTGTCGAAAGAGACATGCACACAATATCATTATATCCAAAAAATGTAATTTTTTTGAATAAAGTAATCTATCTAAACATGTCATAAGTGACTATAATGACAATCAATGTCATGAACAACTAAAAAATCAAAATTTCGCCAGAGTTTCCTCTATATTTATCAATATTGAAACCTGTCTGAACCTGTCATAAAAAATTACAATGGCAATCAATGCCATGAACAGCACATAATATCTACCAAACCCCAATACTCAAAAACCATAAAACTCCAACCTTTAAGCACTCTTAAAAAAGAAGAATTTCATCAAACAAATATGGTGCATCCAGTAGTGGAGGCAAGTTACCAGAGGAAACCATTGAAGAAAAATCGTTTTTTATTAGAGAATACATTGAAGAGGAATCCACATTGAAGCTAGGGTCAAGTATAGGGTCAAGAAAGCAGTATAGAGTTACTTGTTACCTTGAATGACTCCTTCGTTCCTCCAGATTCTTGCCAAGTCTGCAAGTGAAAACAGACACTTCAAAGCCTCCACCTGTTTCCAAACAAAAGAGCATCAAAATGACTGCATAATTCACTATTGCTAAAGATGAACTACAATTGTAGGGGTAGGGTAAAAGCAGAATGTTGAAACACAATCAAGTCATTAAGTCTCCACTTGTATTACTGTAACTTGAGTTTCTATATTACTTGATATTCCACTTAGATTTTTCTTACTTGATTCTTCCACTTAGAAGCTGCAAGATGGAAAAACTGAAGCTTTGTTCTTCACGATATCTTTAAACTAACTGATCCTCCTACGACACTCCTATACTTTAAGTTTAGATTTTTCGAAAGCTGACATTCTCAACTACAAATACTATCAATCATTAAGACATGCAAAGTAACAACCAAATCTCCTTAAAAGGGAATACCCTCAAAAAGGACAATCTGATGTAGAAGAGGGAGGCATGCGAACAACAAATGCGTCATGCATGTCAAGCAATGAATCAATCAACCATTTGTTTGTCAACTGCAGTGTTTGTAGGTGCATTTGTATTGTCGAAAGAGACATGCACACAATATCATTATATCCAAAAAAATTGTAATTTTTTTGAATAAAGTAATCTATCTAAACATGTCATAAGTGACTATAATGACAATCAATGTCATGAACAACTAAAAAATCAAAATTTCGCCAGAGTTTCCTCTGTATTTATCAATATTGAAACCTGTCTGAACCTGTCATAAAAAATTACAATGGCAATCAATGCCATGAACAGCACATAATATCTACCAAACCCCAATACTCAAAAACCATAAAACTCCAACCTTTAAGCACTCTTAAAAAAGAAGAATTTCATCAAACAAATATGGTGCATCCAGTAGTGGAGGCAAGTTACCAGAGGAAACCATTGAAGAAAAATCGTTTTTTATTAGAGAATACATTGAAGAGGAATCCACATTGAAGCTAGGGTCAAGTATAGGGTCAAGAAAGCAGTATAGAGTTACTTGTTACCTTGAATGACTCCTTCGTTCCTCCAGATTCTTGCCAAGTCTGCAAGTGAAAACAGACACTTCAAAGCCTCCACCTGTTTCCAAACAAAAGAGCATCAAAATGACTGCATAATTCACTATTGCTAAAGATGAACTACAATTGTAGGGGTAGGGTAAAAGCAGAATGTTGAAACACAATCAAGTCATTAAGTCTCCACTTGTATTACTGTAACTTGAGTTTCTATATTACTTGATATTCCACTTAGATTTTTCTTACTTGATTCTTCCACTTAGAAGCTGCAAGATGGAAAAACTGAAGCTTTGTTCTTCACGATATCTTTAAACTAACTGATCCTCCTACGACACTCCTATACTTTAAGTTTAGATTTTTCGAAAGCTGGCATTCTCAATTACAAATACTATCAATCATTAAGACATGCAAAGTAACAACCAAATCTCCTTAAAAGGGAATACCCTCAAAAAGGACAATCTTCGTAGAAGAGGGAGGCATGCGAACAACAAATGCGTCATGCATGTCAAGCAATGAATCAATCAACCATTTGTTTGTCAACTGCAGTGTTTGTAGGTGCATTTGTATTGTCGAAAGAGACATGCACACAATATCATTATATCCAAAAAAAATGTAATTTTTTTGAATAAAGTAATCTATCTAAACATGTCATAAGTGACTATAATGACAATCAATGTCATGAACAACTAAAAAATCAAAATTTCGCCAGAGTTTCCTCTGTATTTATCAATATTGAAACCTGTCTGAACCTGTCATAAAAAATTACAATGGCAATCAATGCCATGAACAGCACATAATATCTACCAAACCCCAATACTCAAAAACCATAAAACTCCAACCTTTAAGCACTCTTAAAAAAGAAGAATTTCATCAAACAAATATGGTGCATCCAGTAGTGGAGGCAAGTTACCAGAGGAAACCATTGAAGAAAAATCGTTTTTTATTAGAGAATACATTGAAGAGGAATCCACATTGAAGCTAGGGTCAAGTATAGGGTCAAGAAAGCAGTATAGAGTTACTTGTTACCTTGAATGACTCCTTCGTTCCTCCAGATTCTTGCCAAGTCTGCAAGTGAAAACACACTTCAAAGCCTCCACCTGTTTCCAAACAAAAGAGCATCAAAATGACTGCATAATTCACTATTGCTAAAGATAGATACTTCTACTGTGGAGACAGAGCACTTTATTGTGAGTGTTCTCATACAATCTACACTACTACTCTACTGTTTTTGAGCTTCTGAAGAATTATCTTTTTCTTTCTTTATTGTTTTTTTATCCATATTATTTTGCCTTGTGACTGGTTTCCATGATTAATATATCCTCCTATCTCCCCGAGCAACAATGTAAGAAAGATGGGTGATTCAATGAAGTTTATCTCAAGGGACTCAATGAGGTTGGACCCTAAATTCAATAGTGAAGATTTACATTGCTCAAGTGCATACTTGCATGAAGCAAAACCACATAACGCAGTAACAAAACCAAAAACAATATGAAATGGACATAATGAAAATTAATCATGCCAAAGAAACATGGCACGCACTATATGAAAATTAATCATGCCAAAGAAACATATGAAAATTAATCAGTTTCAAAGTTTCTGCAGTGGAGCTCTGCAGTATATACACTTGGTAGAGCCCATCACGATTTGTTTATAAAAAAGGCCTCTGTTCTGGCTCAGTCAATTTAGAAATCACTCTTTTAAGCCTAATAAGCTGGATGCATTTTGGCTATATTTTGCACGCACTCGCCACCAAACTAATAGGTTTTAGGTCAGGGATAAGGATAATGACAGTACTATTAAGATTATATCCTAAAAAGAACATTGAATAAGGTATTAATGACAGTACTATTAAGATTACATATTGTGGAGTTAGGTATTTAGGATCTCTAGCTATTAAGCATCCAATTCCCAGCTAAATCACTATAGGTTAATGATGTTATTTGAGAAACCAAGTATCATGTGAGGACATTTTTCAACTAAGGGGTAGCTTCGCTCATATAACAATGACACACAAACTTATTTCTGGCTCCGGTTTTTGTGCAAGAAGTTGAAATGGAATGATGTCTGGGCTGCCCATTAGAGTGTGAAAACAACATAACTTCGCATAGGTACTCATTTGAGTTAGAAAGGTATTGGCTGAATTGTTCCTAAGAACCATTAAAAAAAATCAATCCTACGAACCACTAAAATCAATACTATCATCAATTGTAACAATCAAATCAAATACCTAAGCAAACAAATTAAATATCGTAATTCACATTTAAATTTACCTAAACATATGTGGTCGTTGCTATAAATATGAGGATGCAGCCGTGCAGGTTGAAAAAACACAGAATTGATGAGAGACAAAAAAAAAAGGAAAACAAAAAAAAGAATAAGATGAAAACAATGGAGAATTGAACCTGCGGTGCTTCCATTGGATAATGTTCAGGGAAATCGCGTAGAGAATTGAACCTGCGGTGCTTCCATTGGACAATGGACAATTTTCGACTTGAAGCTGGTAGGTCTCATTCGCGTAGAGAGTCCCCGCTGCTCCATTCACTTCGATAATCCACCTTAAGATGACAAACAAAAACTATCAAATTCATAAATTATTTCACAAAGCAAAACCAAAAGAATCAATCACCAAAACAAAGTAAAACCCTAACCAACCAACCTTTGGAGATTATCGGTGACTTTGTGTTTGAATCCAGATGGGGGATTCACCTGCCATTCCACTAACTCCTTCTGCAGATGGTTGCAAGCGATCTTGCTCAAAGCCTGAAACACAAAAAAACACAAATACGATCAGATTAGAATCGAAATTAGGGCGAAATTAGGGAGAGATTGGGGAAACCTTGCGAGAATCGGTAACATGATATCTAAGCCAAAACTTATTAACATGAGTTATTCATGAACACAACCCTGGAATGACATCTTATCAAAGCAAAAAAAAAGAAGTAAATTATTATGATTAAACTGCACAATGACACATTTGAAATGAAAATGCAATAGCAAGGCAACATATTTAGAAATTATAAACAACTTCTTGGTCATATGAACACTAACTAAGACAATATCAACATGCTTTTAAAAAAATACAGTTTTCAAACAAAATCATAAAATCATCATAAAACAATTACTTTGAATTTCATTCATAAACGCAATAAGTAATTGATTACAGCTATATCTTCAACTTCATTAGTCTTAAAAATGTGCACTTCACCTTTGAGCCCACTCTTGAAGGTCCCCAAACCTCTTCCACCAGCAAGAATTTGACTCTTAACCACCAACTGCATTGCAAATCACTCACATATTAAAAAAAATTCAACTTTACTACTTGAAGGAAGAGATAGAAACAGTGATCTCACTTCATTTTCCTTGGGGAAAACATCCTGAATCGCATTTCGAACATCCTCCACAGATCCAACCGCAACACCCTTTGGAGCATCGATTTCGTACTTCCCCATCAAATCCGCCCCCCGTTCATCATCATCATCATCAAAAGAAACAATCTTTTCAGAGTTATAAGACCGAAAAAAATCGATTTGAAGAGAAGAGAGGAATGTGAGATACCTGGAAGAGAGGAATGTTATGAAGAACTTGAGATCCTCTCTGCGAGAGGGGCTGCGAGAGGGGATGCTCTGCGAGAGGGCTGCGAGAGGAAGAAGAGAATGGAAGAAGAAGAAGAAGAAGAAGAAGAAGAAGAAACAACCAAGAAAGGGGCTGAAGAACTTGAGATCCTCTCTGCGAGGGGCTGCGAGAGGGGCTGCTCTGCGAGAGGGCTGCGAGAGGAAGAAGAGAATGGAAGAAGAAGAAGAAGAAGAAGAAGAAGAAACAACTTCAGAGGAGGAGATGTAGAGCTTCTTCCTTCTTCTTCAATGCTTGTTTGGGTAGAGGAAGAGAGGGGAAAGGAGAGGGAGAGGAAACCTATCGGGATTTTTTTTTTTTCTTAACTTATGCCAATTACATAAGTGTTGCCACGTAGGACAAACACACTAAAATTACTGTTCATGAACAGTGAAAAAACTAATGTGAAATGTTAGATAGATTTATGGTTAAGGTAAGTGAAATCTTGAATTCTTGACAAACTCAAAGAAAATTGGTGAGTCGGGAAATCGCGACCTCTCACATTGGTCGGGTTCGACCTTTCGAAAATTGGTGAGAAACTTGATCCACCAGTTTGGTTGTAAATTGGTGAGTCTCGAATCCGTGACCTCTCACAAAGAGAGTGGATGTTCGACCAACTAAACTACAATTGGTGAATATTTACTAGGTTTCACATGATGTCAACTGCTATTTTTGTCCAAATTGAGGATGAGTCTTCTATCCGAATTACATGATTGTTTGATGTTTTCTTGTTGGGATGAAAATTGTCTTGAATAGTCTCACATCAAGTAAGGTGGAGTCGTCACTAAGGTTTATAAAGAGATTGTTCACTCCCTAATAGCAACGATGCCTTTTAAGATAAAAACCTCACACCCATGGCCCGGATGGTAGGCTCAAGACAACGAGTGTTTAAGTTGGGGACAATATCGTTGCTATGTATAGTGAATCTAGGTGCGTGTGCACGCACGCGCTCGGTGCGCCAACAATTGGTATCGAAGCCGATGGTTCGGCGGAGATTTGGCAAGTGGTGCAAGGCGGCACATTGTTCTGGGGATCAGGCACGAGGTAGCGAGCCAGGTCGCATGTGTGCGGCCCGCCAGATGAATGAGTGCAAGGCGGCACATTGTTCTGGAGATCAGGCACCAGATTAGGTTCCAGATCCTTGCCAAGATAAGGTATCCTACAAGTCCGATCGAGGTGGAGTTAGTGCGGTGGTTGCAACGCAGCCCGTACACCGAGCTCTACCCACAGGATCGTGGTCGCACATGAGACTCAAGGATGAGGTGTACTTCGAGATGTTGCAGATCGGTGGATGGATTGTAGGATGTGTGACAATTCGCGCCAAAGGTGGAGATTGTTGGAATGAAAATTGGCTTGAATAGTCCCACATCAAGTAAGGTGGAGTCGTCACTAAGGTTTATAAGGAGATAATCCACTCCCTAATAGCAACGAGGCCTTTTAAGATAAAAACCCCACACTTGTGGCCTGGATGGTAGGCCCAAGACAGCGGGTGTTTAAGTTAAGGACAATACCATTGCTATGTATAGTGGATCTAGGTGTGTGCGCACGCGCTCGACGCGCCAACATTTCTGCCTCAGTGACACTTGTGATATAGTTTGTACAAGTCAACTTCCTACTCAATTGGTCCTGCTCATGGGGATTTTTGATGTTCTTATTTCTTAGTTAGATTCTTAATGCATTGAAGTCCAAAAAACAATGTGATCTTTTATGTTCTTACTTCTCAGTTAGATTCTTAATTCATTAATATGCAAAGAATGTAAACTTTTATGTTCTTATTTCTTTATTGCGTCACTCATAGAGATCTTAGCTTCAACTACTTAACTGGTGATATTGGAAAACTATTCCTTCCCAACTCATTTTTATTCAACTGTTGTACCTTCAAAAGCCATTTTCATTTAATTGATTATAAACCTTTTTTTTTTATTCCATTAGGTATTTAACTCGAAACATGCTAAGTGGAACTATACCAAAGTCGATCTCACGATGAAGCAAAAATGTATGCGTACACTCATTTGATATTCATAATATTCAATTTACAGTTTATGTTACTTATAGGAGGAAGATAAAAGTGGAATGAAAACATCCCACCTTGATGCACACAATCACTTCCCAAAATCTATGTAGAAAGTTATGTTTTTATTTCTTTGAAGTTCTTATGCAAGTTACATGATTACCCATATTCTACCTCTGTCCAGTTGTTTCTCTATAAGTAATCTTTTTTTGTTTTTGTTTTTTTACTTTGATTTTACTTTTGCTTTTGAGTGATTCTACACAGCGAGGAAATGGGCGAGGGGAGTGAGGTGGCGGGGGTGAGAGCCGTTCACCTCGCTCGGGATGTGCGCGGGAAAAGTCAATGCACGCATCTCGAGTGGAGTGAACGGCTCCCACTCCGCCACCTCACTTCCCTCGCTCATTTCCTCGACACTTAGAATTTCTCTTTGCTTTTAGATGAGTGTGATGGATGATAGAACAGCAAGTATCTAGCTATGTGCCCTTATTTCGTTTCTCACTTGTGTTCTTTATCTTTTTGAGAACTTAGAACACTTCCTTGTGCACTAGCAGAAATTGTAATCTATATGTTTCCTTAATTTGGTAATTCAAACGAGACAAAAAATGAGGAATCTCAAATCTAGCAGGTCTTGCCCCAAGTAACCCTTCTACATGTACTTCAACCTCCAGCTCTGAAAATACGCTAGAGAATGCAATAAAAAATTTCTCTTGAATATTCATTATGCTTATCCTAAAAAATGATTGTTTTTATAATGTGGGCATACAGGTACCTTTCTTACAATAACTTCACATGGGACAGCTCAAACAAACGTGAATGTCTCCAAGGGAGTGGTAAGGACCACTGAACTATATGTGCTTAATTTACAAATTTACATTGGTGCTCTTAAGTGATTAATTTGCTTTCTAAATTTAATCATTTCATTCATTCACTCAATAACTTGGTTGAAAGCTTTTCAACAGTAACTGACCTGTCAGTTTTCATTTTCTTTGTAGTTTTTCTAATTTCCTACATCACTCTCACCTGCTATAGGAAGCTTTCTTTTGTATCTTTCCTTATAGACTCAAGTTCATCCATGCCTAGTGAACAGAATCCCTTGTGGAGATAGTATTCCATGTGAGTACTTCTTTTTGTCACAGAATGCAAAACATTCTTCTATTTTATTTTGAATCTCATGATTGCTTGGTTCACTATAAATCTGTTTTTTTTAATTATTTTTATTTTTATTGGCAAAACAAAAGAGAATTGTATTAATGGAACTTAAACATGAGTAAGAAACTCGTTGGGCAATGATATATGAGTGGATAGATGTAGATTCATAGCCTAAACAAACCCAGGATACAAAACACTCTGGAATGAAGACTCCTTGATTATACCCCAAGAAATTCCACAAAACCAAATTGTAGCAAGAATACCATGCAAATTTGATTCAGTTCCTTCTTTCTTCCTCTAACAATCCTATCAATGATAGCCTGGTTGGATGGTTAAGGCTGTGGTGGTTTAATCCCCACGTCTTGGGTTCTATACCCACCGATGGCACGCCTTGCCTTTTAAAAAAAAAAAATCCTCTGATTTCTCTCCAACAAAATCACCACCATTGTTGCTATCAAGGTTCTATCCTATAAGAAATTACCTTTTATAGCTAGTGAAGACCCTATGAATGTTGATAGCTATTTGTTCCAAAATTTTAGTGGAGAATGGTTGATACTTTCTTACTTGATTCAAAACATTTGTTAACAATGATGAGACGGCAATGTGCCAGGTAGGGTGGGTCGGTTTGGATTAGTCCAAACCAAACCGTGTAATGAAAGCAAATGAAATCAAATTGAAATGATGAAATTCAATTAAACTGAAAATATATATAGTGAAAGACACCATCTTGTTTTTGTTTTATGTTTCATTTATTGTGTGACCTCAATTTTATTTTTAATTCGGTTTTAAAAAGCAATAATAATTTATTCTAAATTTTAGGGGGTTTTGAATCACGAGAGTTTCTAGATCTACCCTAATAACACTTTGTTTACTCACACTTTTCATTTTGTTTATTTTAAACAAGTACTGTGAAATTTTAGAGAAAAGAATCGATTATTTTAATTTTTGAAATTCAACATTATTTTTCTTCCATTTAATGGAAATTACTAAAAGTCAATAATAATTTTCAGTTTTTTATTTGCTTTCATAGTTGCAAAAATAATTTTAAAATAAATAAATTAATAAATCAAAGAAAATAATTAATTTAAAAGAAATTTGATCTTGGATCTGAGATTGGCTATATATATAGTCTCGAAATGCGTATTTTTAACAACAAATAGAAAAGGTTACCCCAACTTAAGCATAAACTTTTTTTTTTTTTTTGACTGAACAAAGCAACGGGTGAACTAAGTTTTTATTGGATAAATCCAGAAACTTCCTATCACAGGCAGTCTCAGTAAACCTCTAAACATTTGTGGTCTAATGAATATCTCTAATCTAGATTTGACATTCTCCTACCATTACTTTTGATTAGACATTCATTTATCAAGTATTTTTACTAAGTTACCATTTTTATAAAGCATAATGGTATTAAAGGACCACTAATATATGAGTTGTCCATTATGGCAAAATAGTCATTTATTTAAATTTTTATCCTCTAGATCAGATCAAGGACAAATATGTCTTTATCAAATTTGTATCTTTTTTATACATATATATTAAATTAAACAAAATAACATTTGGTCCCACTTCTATTGTTGAGTTGGGTGTTCAACTACAAGACCTTTCAGTAAATCAGGGGAAATTTAAACTTTACGTAGTACAATTTATACCATTTTTTAGTCTGATTTATATTTGTCTAAATTTGAGTTTGGGTTCAAGACCACGTTAACTATCAACTTTTTGCTTTATAATTTAATAGATTTGTTTTTTTTGGAAATTATATTGACTAGAAATTTAGACTTTAGTCTCATAGTTTATACCAGCTTTGTGTTTAGGACCTATATTTGGGAGAAGAGTTGATCGTGAGCGTGGTGAGATCCAGACTCAAAGTTGAACAAATATAAAAAAGTAAACAAAAAAATGGTATAAATTATGGGGCCTAAAGTCTAAATTTTTCTCAAATCACTCATTGAAAATAATAATAATAATAAATAAAATATGTAAGCACATAGCATAGACATCAATCAGCCTTGTTCAAACAAGTTGGATACATATTAACCTTGGGTTTATAACTTTAACGACTTTAATAGTATACGTGTTGGCAGTTCTTGACAGAAATGAAATTGGCTCATTGGTTAGAACACTTTCAAGGCGATCGAGAAGTTCTTTCGCCTAGCATGACTCAAAATAATCGGGATCGGCATATTGGTAAGAATGAGAAAATTACCCATATTATATTTTGGAACTTTCTCTTTTCCCTTGTTTTATATATTCAATATCTGTATTTACTTCCCAATGTCACTACTTTGAATAATTCTAGGAAGCCTTGTTTGGTGGTTTCTTTTGTGTCTCTTTGGGATTTTATTAATAATTCTACCATTCTGTGAATAATATTTGTGGTTGTGTTTTAAAGAGAGGGTAAAAAGTATAAAAAGAAACCAAAAGAGGCCCCCAAACAAGGTTTATGAGTAAGTCTAGGGAGCCTAGTTTGGGGGCCTCTTTTGATTTTTTTTACAATTTTTACCCCTTCTCTTTAAAACACAACCACAAATGTCATCCATAGAAGGGGTGGAAGTGTAAAAAAAACTCAAAATGCACAAAAGAGACCCCAAAACAAGGCTCTATAGAATTGTTGAAGGTTTATTTATTAAGTCTAGGGAGCCTTGTTTGGGAGCCTCCTTTGTATCTCTTTTGGTTTTTTTTACACTTTTTACCCATTCTTTTTAAAATACAACCACAAACACCATCCATAAGGATAGAAGTGTCAAAACCCTCAATATCGTTACTCACCACCAAACGCAAATCATCTCACGTCTTTCTTCTAACGGAAGAAAATGAAAACTTTTATTAAGCATTCCAAATCTTCCCCACTTCTGCAAGACCCAAACTGAAGATTACTTAGTTTCTCTATAGGAAAGGTACATCATAAAACACTAATGTGTGGTGTTCTAAAGGTACAATTCAATGTGATTTAAGATCATGAACTCAAGGTTATCCATTCACATATTTGTGCAGCCAATACCGTTACTCACCACCACCAAACCCAATGGAATAATGGCCAAGTCCAAATCTATATAATGAGTCCAAGCCCGGTCGTACTATTTGCACTCATTCTCAATAAAACTATTTAACTAATCACAAATTAACTAACAAAATTAGCATTTAAATAATAAAAAATATAATATTTAGCTAAAAAATTAAATTTCTACCTACCATTAGAGCAATAATTTTGTTAACCCATACATTATTTATTAACAATTAACATAGTGGTAATGTACACTATGCATAAGTTAAATACAAAATTTTGGTAGTTTTGAAAAATGGGATCATTACATTATACCCACCTTAAATGGAATCTCATCCTGAGATTCGGAAAAGAAGAAGAACTAAGTTTAGTTAATGAAATTAAGTTGTACAACACTTTCAAAAAAGAAATCATGATTTTTATTCATAGAGCAATAATTAGAATTCATCTCATACAAAGGAACAAACTAAACATGCACATACACGTGGCTACATCTTAAAGTATAAAAAATATTAAAGCGATAGGAAAAACACGGTGTTATAGCAAGTGAAAACACATTTCATTTTAGGATTATTTACTTTTTAGCCCCCACTAATTTGGGTGAAACCAAATTGGGTGCCACTAGTTATTTTAATTCAGTCTAACCCCCATTTTGGCGCTTGACCGTTAAGTCAACTGAGTTGACTAGCAGAAACAATTAAATATTTTGAAATGCCTGAAATATTGTAATATCTGTAGATTTTAAACAAATTATTTAGAGGGTGGGGGTACTCAGAAAATATGGTGGGAGCACATAGCCACACACCCCTTAAGAGAGAAACTCCCATTTTCTCTTCTTTTTCCCTCTTTTTTCTTTTTTCTTACAGAGCGTAACTCCGCTCGCAGAGTTCTTATTCGCCGGACTTCGTTCGAGCGATTCCTTCGCAGAATCTCTTCCTTGTTCTTCATTTCCTCTCCTCTTTTTCCCCAATTCATTCTCTTCCGTTTTTTTGCGAAAAAAAAAAAAAAATTTCAGATTTCAGATTGTGGGTTTGACGGTGTTGGGTTGACTGATCAGATTGCGTAGCTCCGATCAACCTTTCAAGGGCATTTGGAACCTGTAAACCCCACATGCAAGGGTGATTTTGGGGTTGGTCGGAATTTTCAAAAAAATCAGTGTGCATGTCCGTTAGGAAGGTTCTTTCGGCGTGAATCCGGGCTTTGGGCGCGTGGGTGAGCTGCAATTAGTGATTTCAGGTGTTCTTGGACCTATTTCCAGCCTGTTGTGCTGTTCGGAGGCGATCAGACCGGAGTAGGGTGGGTTTCGGCGAGTTTTCGCCGAACTTTGGGTTTCGTCGGGGTGTTTGCCGAATTTTTTTTGCCTGTAAGTTTTTCTTTCAGTCACGCGCCGGTTGTAACTTATTTCATTTCCAGTTTTCGGCTAGTTTTCTCACTTTTGAGTCTGCCTTGCAGTTTAAAAAAAAAAATTTGTGGTCTCGCATTCGCTGTTTTGCGAGTTGGAAGCTTTGACCGGTAGGATTTGGGTTCCGAAAACCCATTTCGCTCAGGTGAGTGTAACTATAATATTTATTTTGAGAAATAATTATTTTAAATCCTGAATTTAATTTTTACATTATACCGTCGATTGTGTATAATTGAATCAAAATCTGAAATTTGGGGTTTTTGGAGGTTTAGATGGTTGTGTTGGTTCTTTTGTGAATGAATTATGTATTGAGTTTTCTGAAAGCATGATATACCAGAACGAAATCGAATAGTGGTTGAATTTGGGTGTGATTAGGCTTTGGTGTAATGGCATTGGGCTTATATGCTTCGTTTTTGAGTTTGCATAGTATGTCATGTTTTACCGTAGATTGTCGAGTTTTGAGCATGTATGATAGTTCAACTCGTATGAATTTATTGTAATGAATTGGGTCATGTTGGGACCCTAGCGTAGTCGTGGATTTATGAAAATTGTCTAACTGATTATGGTTACACGTCTGTTACATTTGATTATGTACAGACTCGTAGTATGTGCATGTTAATATTAGTGTAAGTGTCTTTACCCCGCTGTAATGTTTGTTGTGTCGATGCTTAGGAGCTTGCTCGCATCGTGAGTTTGATGGTGCTTGAGATGACTCGCACCAGATATTGAGGACGCTATTGCATGTGTCAAGTTTGCCGAGGTGCGGTGAGCTCCCGCACGCACTTGCCACTAGAGAGTGCAGTAGGACGGGTCCCGAAGGACGTGCTTTGGAGATTACTCGCTTTCCCTCCCAGCGCTCTTGAGTTGGATTTGTATTAGGTTGGCCGTGTTAGGCCAGTCGTTCAGGACATTTGAGTTTGTATCCGGGCATATGGCACCCCATTAGGATACAAACAAGCCCAAAGTGGTATTGGTGCACGTTGTGGGATGTGTCTGGGTGAGACACATTCGTAGGGTATGCGGATACCTACGATATGAGACACTTACGTAGAAATGTTATGGCTTTGACTTTCGATTTGATTGCCATACCTAGGAGGTGTGCATGATTACTATATGGTATTTGCCTTCATCACTTGATATTTACCATGTTTGAATCACCTGTAATGACCGGCATATTTCATAAAATTGTAGTTATTGTTGAATCTGAAATGCTTGTGTTGGTGCTTGAATTTAGAAATATTATCTTTAGAGACGCGGTGTGATTTAGACTTTAGAACCTGTATATGGACACCTTTTCCATTTTATGGATCATGCATCTAGGGTTACTCACATTCATTATTGTGTGGCATGAATTTCCCCTATATATTGTTTTGTTATTTGTATTTAGTTCGCTCGCACCAGCTAGCTTTGTGCTTTGCTGACCCCGCAAGGGGTGTGCTTCTATTGGAGTGCAGGCAGTGTTGGCATTTCTGCTGATTGTGGCGCTTAGACCCAGTTTCCAACTGTTGTTTTGAGTTGTTTAGTCGTGTCCACCATGTACGGGTATGTTTTGCTTCCTTTGTACTATCCTGTTAAATACTAGATGGTTGTATATATTGTTTTTGTCACTATAATTTTGGCAGGGCGAATCGTATACTCTTATTTTTTTTCAAGTTTTATCGTAGTTGTTATTTCCGTTTGATTCTCGTTTCAAGAATGTGTTATATTATGATGTTGTGGCCGATTACGAACCGCTTATTTTACGGATTAGTTCACGCATCGGCACGCTGCGATTCCCGTGGCTGGTCGGGGCGTGACAAATACCCTTACGTGCCAAGCACGTGATGGATACCAAACATGAAATGCTAGAATACTGTGGGTGCCAAAAGGGTAAAAATAAACGATTAACAAATTTCTTTTCTTCTTCATTCTTCGATGATTTTGTCTCTCTACCCCTACTTATCTTCTTCGTTTTCTTCTTCTCTACAGTAGACAACATGAACATGAACGTGAAAATTTCTTCTTCGTCTCAAGGTCACCCCAAAGAATCTATCGAACTCTATAACAATTTATGAAGCAAGAGCATCAACCCCGATAGTATGCTTTTGTTGTCTGTTGATAGAGCATGTGCAAATTTGGCAGATGTTTTTAGAGCCAAAGAGGTTCATGAAGATGTTGTTTTGTTTGAGTTTGGTTCAGTTCTTTTATTTGGGAATTCATTGATTAAATTGTATGGGAAATGTAGGTCATTTAAAGGTGCACATAAGGTGTTTGATGAAATGCCAAAGAAAGATGTGATCTCATGGACGTCATTGTATGCTTCTTATGTGAATTGTGGGTTGTCGAGAGAAGCTTTGGATATATTTCGTGATATGGGATTGAATGGGGTAAACCCAATTCAATGAAGTTGGCATCGATTATCCCTGCTTGTTGGGACTTGAAATGTTTGAGTTTGAGTAGAGAGGTTCATGGGTTTGTGATAAGGAATGGGATGGAAGATAATGTTTTTTTGTGAATAGTGGTCTCGTCAAGTTGTATGTCGATTGTTCAAGTGTACCGCAAGCAGAGTGCGTATTTGCAAACATGTCTAGAAGAGACATTGTGTCTTAGAATGTAACGTTAGCAATGTATTTTTCTAATGGAAAATGTGAGGAGGCTTTGGGTTTCTTCCAAAGGATGAGAAATGAGGGTCGTGAGTTGATAACTGCATCATGGAATTCGATGATTGTTGGGTGCATGAAAAATGGGCAGAGAGTACAAGTACTGAAATTAGTTGCTCAAATGCATGACATGGGATTCAAACCCAATTAGATAACAATTGTTGGTGTCTTGCTAGCTTGCACTGATTTGGAATACTCAAGGGGAGGGAAAGAGATTCATGGATATTGCTTCAGGCATGGGTTTATTAAAGATAAAATGGTTGCAACGGCCTTGCTTTTCATGTATGCCAAATGTGGGGACTAATATATCCGAAAATAATGTTTGGTAACTTGAAAAGTAAAGATAAAGTTGCTTCGAACACAATGATTCTGGCAAACTCGATGCATGGGAATGGAGAGGAAGCCTTGTTACTCTTCAACAAGATGATAGAATAAGGGTTAAGCCAAATAATGTTACTTTTACTTGTGTTTTGTCAAGTTGCAGCCATTCAAGGTTTGTTAATGAAGCACGTCATATTTTTAAATCAATGAAAAGGGACTACATGATTGAACTAGATACAAATCACTATTCTTGCATGGTTGATGTACTTAGCCGTTCTGGCTGTCTTGAAAAAGCTTTCAATTTCATCCAAAAATTGCCCATGGAACCTAGTGCCAGTGCTTGGGGAGCATTGCTTGGAGTTTGTAGAGTGCATAAGAACATAGATTTAGGACAAGTCGCAGCTGCCTGACTGTTTGAAATCGAACCTGACAATCCAGGAAATTATGTGCTATAATCTAACGTTTTTGTTACAGGAAAACAGTTGGATGATGCATCACATGTTAGGAAAATGATGAGAGATAGAGGAACAAATAATGCCAAGTTGAAGTTGGGTTCAGGTGAAAAATAGAATGTATACATTTGGAGTGGGTGATAAGAAAAACGATCAAGTTGAGGGGGTTTATAAATTTTTGGAAGAGTTGGGTGAAAAAATGAGAATTGTAGGGTATAAACCTAATATTGATTTTGTGTTGCAAGATGTGGATCAAGAAGAGAAGGAAAAAGTTTTGTGCAGCCACAGTGAGAAGCTTGCAGTTGCTTTTGACATACTTAATTAAATGGTGGCTCATCTATCTGTGTATTTAAAAATTTGCGAGTATGTGGAGACTGCCACAATGCAATAAAGTTCATGACCAAGATTGTTGAAGTGCAAATTATTTTTAAAGACTCTATGAGATTTCATCACTTTAAAGATGGGTTATGTTCCTTCAAGGATTTTTGGTGACAGTGATTCTATATATGTGATTCTCAGTATGTCGTTTATTGATGACATCAAATTTCATGTGGGAAGAAGAAATTTTCACGTTCATGTTCATGTTGTCTGCTGTAGAGAAGTAGAGCAGAGAAACAAAATCGTCGAAGAAATGAAGAAGAAAGGAAAAAAAAATTAATCATTTATTTTTACCCTTTTGGCACCCACGATATTCTAGCATTTTTTGTTTGGTACCCATCATGTGATGGTATTCAGGCATTTCAAAACATTTAATGATTTTTGCTAGTCAATCCAGTTGACTTAATGGTCAAGAATCAAAATGGAGATTAGACTGAATTAAAATGACCAATGACATCCAATTTTGGTTTCTCGGCTAAAAGGTAAATAACCCCTTCATTTTATCCAGAAATGAAAACACTACCCATGGAAAAGTGAACCAACCCTTTTACCTCAGTTTTATCGTCTGATTTGGACAGAGAACTTGTTGCAAATTTGGCTTTTTAAAAATAAAAACAAATGTGTGTTTACCTGGTTTTGAACCCTGGACCTCCCTCTCCTATTTTGATCTTTGAACCACTCTCTATTTTATAGTCTCATATCTACTATGTATCTCTTTGAGGTAGAGTATATAAGAAGATAGTTAGGACTTGGGTTTGGACCCCTTGGGGGTACCACTCTTTTATGAGGAGGGGAGAGATAGGCCCTCGCGCCCGCCGCCGCCGTTCGTCCCGTCGGTTGGGTTGGGTTGGGTCATTTAGAAGAGCAAAACTTTTTTTTGCTGAAATTTTATTTAAACGAAAAATAAATTTCTGAAGAGGACTGAGTCTAAACGGTCTCTCTAAACCACGATTTGGCTCCGCGATTTTTGGCATAAATCCCGCCGCCATATCTTCTCCGCGATTTTTGGCATAAACCCCAATGAACCTAGTCTATATACAAAAACAAAAGAGAAACACAGAGTTCTAGCTTTCCAGTTTATGCTTCGTACAGAGTTCTTGCAAACAGTTTTCGATTTTCTGCTTCCAGCAAATTTCGAGTTTCTGCTCCATGCAAAGAGTCTTCGAGTTTATGCTTTTTACTTACAGTTTTTGAAATCAGAGTCTCTGGTTATGCTTCTTGTTTGTTGCTGTTTTATTTTCTGGTGATTCCGAGCAAATAAGGAGATTAAGGGTGATTTGTATACCGTTCATCTATTGTGCAATTTTTGAACAAGACAGAGAAGATTCTGGGCTGTTTTATCCTGGGGACGGCGGGGCTACGAAACTGCTTGCACAATTTTGGACAGAGCCGTAAAACGTCTTAAAGAGAGCGACCTAGTCCGCGACTCAACCCAAGCAAAATTGGTACCATCGTTCCTTCTTTTTAATTCGAATTTACAACATATTTTTCCAACAGAACTTGGCGGAGGTTTTAAAAGAAGAGTGCTTTTGTGGAGTATTATTGCTGATAAATAGGGAGACACCATGGATAGTTGGATGCAGAGAACTAAATACTCCTCTTATGGTTGTGAAGTCTCATCTAGCTCTGGCCACAAGCTTCTGTGCTCATACTTCTTTCAATCTGGGCAAAGGAGATTCTATCAGTTTCTAGGGTGACAAGTGGTGAGACCATGGGAAATTGAAAGACATTTCCCCAAACCCCCTTTGACATGTTCAAAAACAACAGAGGCTCAGTAGCAAATTTCTGGGATTCTTTGTCGGATCAGTGGGTATGGAAGTTCAATTTTAGAAGGGAAAAAGATGCCATTGCGGATAATTATGACTTGCTGAGAGAAGGGGAAAAGGTAGGCTTTAAGAGTGTTTGAAATTCTAAACTCAGGAGCCATTACGTCTCATGGGAATTCCTTCATCCCTGATAATAGGAAAAAAATTTGGATCAAGCATCAGCCCGTGGACTGTCATCCAAGGAAGGACACTGAGTGAATTACTTAAACATAAGAGGGATGCCGGTTCCAAATCATCGTGTGTACTCACAAGTCAAAGGAAAAACTCTCTCTTACAAGGAGCGATTGAAGGAGCTGGATACTTAGCAATGGGGTTCAACTGATACAACTATTCTGGATGTGGCTTTTGACCTTTTCATCTTCAGCAGGGATTATCTTCTCCCCTTGTAAATGTTTATTTTCTTCTGCTTTACTGTACTGTGAGCTTCTCAGTCACTCCGTTTCTTCATTTTCTTTATCAATATAAAATTTGGGGCGTGTTTGACTCCCAAAAAAAAACCTATATATCAGGGTCATGCTGCAGGTTGTTTTTTAGAAGTTTTCATGCGATATGGGGTTTGGTTTTCATTCAGCATCTAGCTAGAGCCAAGAGTGAAAATGGGTTAGCAACGTAATCAAATTGTGAGCAGTACTTGGTTTAACCACTGATGGTTTGTATGGCGGAAACTTTATGGCCCTGATGTTGCTGAGGGTTTAAGACTCCTCTATCCAATTTTTTATTTGGTAAGTGAGCAATTGATGTTCCAGTGGAAACCTATATGCGTACTTTGGAGGTTCAGTTTGCATGTCTGGCCATGATTTGATTGTTCTTCGTGTAAACAAAATATTATGTGATTGATTAAATCACATTCAAGGTTTAAACAGATCTTGAACTACATGATTTTCACAACCAATCATAATATCAAGAATAAAAGAACGTACCTTGAGCCATGATTTTCTCCTTTTTGACAACCCAATTGTTTAAGAACTTGTAAGAATATGAAACTTTGTTTCTCTCTCCTAACCTTACTTTCTGTACGATAGAAGCAATTTTTTCTCTGATTGATACCAAAGCTTTTCTATCCCTTTTATAGGCAGAGAGAGGACCAGTTTCTTAAGATTAGTGGATAGTTTCCATTATAGTTTCTAAACCACCAAAACAACGTGTTTAAGAAAGAAACCACTTTTTCGACTTGACCAATACAAATTTAAACCATAAATAAATTATTTTATCAAATAATTTAAAACATTATTTATTTAACCAAATATATGTTATTATTCTGGCACATGGCTACAATAATATCTTACATTCTCCCACTTGACCATGTGGTAGAATTATTGTTATTGATTAAATAAAACATAATGCGCATCTTATAAAGCTAAAACTTATGTATATTGGTCACATCATAATATCATTATAAGTATAGACTAATAAGGGTCATGGCGGTTTTATGTCATTGAATCGACATAATTCCTTCCATGTACCACAATATTAGTTTTCTACTTAATATGATCCATCATTGAAAAGTCTAATAATGATCCACTGTAATGTCTCTTGTTAACTAGAATAAAAACATTAATGTATATACCAGTAAACATGAGAACAAGATATCAATAAGTATCGGAAACAATACATAACTGATATCAAAGTGTCAAATACATAATTATCATAAACTCATAAAGTCATTAAGATTTTCCAATAATACCCATCCTCTCGACATGTCCAATAAATGTCTTCGGAGGTAATCCCTTAGTTAACGGATCCGCAACCATGAGATTGGTGCTGATATGTTCAATTGACACTCTTTGTTTCTGAACGTCTTCTTTAACGACAAGATATTTCAATTCCATATGTTTAGCACCTTTTGAATACTTATCGTTTTTTGCAAAGAAGACAGCTGCGGAATTATCACAATAAACTTTCAGCGGCTTGGCAATAGTGTTGACGATTCCAAGTCCCGAAACAAAGTTCCGCAACCAATTACCTTGAATTGTGGCCTCAAAGCATGCCACAAACTCAGCCTCCATAGTGGACGTAGCAATGACAGACTGCTTCGTACTCTTCCATGAAATTGCTCCTCCAGCTAATAGGAACAAATAGCCAAATGTAGACTTTCTTGTATCCACACACCCCGCATAATCTGAATCTGAATACCCAATCACCTCAAGATGACTAGATCTCCTATAAGTGAGCATATGATCTTTTGTCCCTTGCAAGTATCACAATACTTTCTTTGCAGCCTTCCAATGATCCAATCCTGGATTACTTTGATATCGGCCAAGCATTCCAACAGCAAAACTGATGTCTGGCCTGGTGCAAGTCTGAGCATACATCAAGCTCCCGACAATCGATGCATAAGGAATCCCTTCCATTTGTTTGCGTTCCAATTCATTCTTTGGGCATTGCATAAGGCTGAATTTATCTCCTTTCTGAATTGGAACAACACTTGATGAGCACTTTTCCATTCTAAATCTCTCTAGGACTTTATTGATATATGCTTTTTGAGACAACCCCAACAATCCTTGTGATCTGTCCCGGAATATTTCTATTCCAATCACATAAGTCGCCTCTCCCATATCTTTCATTTCAAAGTTCTTTGAGAGAAATTTCTTGGTCTCAGATAATAAGCCAAGATTATTAGTAGCAAGCAAGATATCATCAACATACAGAATCAAAAAAATAAACTTGCTCCCACTGATCTTCAGATATATACACCGATCAACAGTGTTTTCCTTAAATCCAAAAGATGTTATAGTATCATTAAACTTAAGATACCATTGACGGGAAGCTTGTTTAAGTCCGTATATTGATTTCTTGAGTTTACACACCATGTTTTCTTTTCCGTTAATGGAAAACCCCTCAGGTTGATCCATATAAACTTCTTCCTCTAAATTCCCATTTAGAAAAGCAGTTTTTACATCCATTTGGTGTAACTCTAAATCATAATGAGCCACCAATGCCATAATAGTTCTAAGAGAATCTTTCTTAGAGACTGGTGAAAAAGTCTCGTTGTAGTCAATACCATCTTTTTGAGTAAAACCTTTTGCAACAAGTCGAGCCTTGTATCGTTCGATATTGCCATTTGAGTCACGCTTGGTTTTAAAGACCCATTTACACCCAACTCTTTTACAATCTTTAGGCAATTCAACAAGGTCCCAAACTTCATTATGCTCCATAGATTTTAACTCATCATTCATAGCATCAACCCATTTAGTAGAATTAAAATTTTTAATGGCTTGGGAAAACGAAACTGGATCTTCATCAATTCCTAAATTAAAATCTGACTCTTGTAGATATACCACATAGTCATCAGAAATAGCAGACCTTCTTTCTCTTTGAGATCTTCTTAATGCTAGTTCTTGTGGTTCATCTACTGTAGGTTCATTAACATTATCTTCATTGTGGGTAGTTTGTTCATTCATTTGTTGATCTTGTCCATTGTTTAACTGTTCAACAATTGGAGGAATAACCACTTTAGAAGAAGATAAGGACAAATGAACGTGTACCCTAACTTCTTGAATTTCCACATTCTGTGGTTCTTGGCTCCCACCAACTTCACCATTTTCAATGAACCTAGCATTTCCAGTTTCAACAATTCTTGTATTATGGCTAGGACAATAAAATCTATACCCCTTGGACTTTTCTGGATAACCAATGAAGAAACCACTGATTGTTCTTGAATCTAATTTCTTTTCACGTGGATTATAGATTCTTACTTCTGCCGGGCAACCCCAAACATGCAGGTGCCTTAAACTGGGTTTCCTTTTAGTCCATAGTTCAAAAGGAGTCTTTGGAACTGACTTACTAGGAACCATGTTTAACAAATACACGTCAGTTTTCAATGCATGCATCCACAATGATATGGGTAAAGATGAATTACTTAACATACTCCTAACCATATCCAATAAAGTACGATTACGCCTTTTTGCTACACCATTTTGTTGCGGTGTACCTGGCATAGTGTATTGCGCACATATGCCACGCTTTTCAAGGAATTTAGCAAATGGGTCTGGACATTGCCCAGTTTCATCATATTTCCCATAATATTCACCACCTCTGTCAGACCTGATAACTTTCACCTTTCTATCTAATTGTCTTTCAACCTCATTAATAAAGACCTCTAAGGCATCTACCGATTGAGATTTTTCATGCAACAAATAGACATACCCATAACGTGAAAAGTCATCAATGAAAGTGATAAAATACTTTTCTCCACTAAAAGATGAAACATCAAAAGGCCCACATATATCAGTGTGTATTATTTCAAGGAGTTGTGTGCTCCTCGTGGCTCCTTTCTTTGTGTGTTTTGTTTGTTTTCCTTTAATACAATCCACACAAATGCCGAGATCGATAAAATCCAATTCTTGAAGGACTTCATTCTTTACCAATCTTTCCAATCTTTCTTTGGAAATATGACCCAAACGTTTATGCCACAAGTAAGCAGAACTTTCGTTCACTAAACCACGTTTAGTTCCAATATTATGATGCAAGGTTAAAAGACTCTCAGCAAAAAGATTATCAAGTTTAAACTTATACAAACCATCATTAAGAATACTAGAACCAATGAAAAGATTTTGTTTAAACAAATTGAAACATCCATTTTCAAATTTAAAAGAATATCCAACATAATCAAGTCTAGATAAAGAAACTAAATTGCGAGAAATAGAAGGTACATAAAGAGTTTGAAACAAATCAAAATGATGTCCAGTATCTAAAATCAAACGATAAGTTCCAATGGCTTCAACTGGAGCTTTGACTCGATTTCCCATAAAAATGAACTTTTCATTTGGATTTATGGTTCGGGTCGTAAGGAATCCATGCATCGTATTTGTAACATGAGTGGTACAACCAGAATTAAGCCACCAAGTATTATTGGGAACTTCCACTAAATTTGATTCGAAACATACTAAAGCACTAGACTTACCTTTCTTTTCGAACCATGCCTTACGCTTCAGGCAGTCTTTCTAAAAGTGTCCAGGTTTTCCACAGAAATGACACTTGTCATTTTTGTGTTCCTTTTTCTGAACTTGGGCAGATGACTCATTCACCTTCAGTGGTCCATGCTTGCCCTTTCCATGTTTGTTTCCGGCTTTCTTTCCAGCTCTTTGATTAGTTACGAGATGAATGGAATGAGTTCTCTGATTCTTAAGTCTCGTTTCCTCCTGAACTAGCATACTATGAAGTTCATTCATATTCCATTTGTCTTTCATGGTATTATAATTCATTTGAAATGGACTATACTCAGAAGGTAGCGAGTTTATGAGAAACTGTACGAGGAAATTCTCATCCACAATCATCCCTAAGGACTTAAGTCTTGCTGCAATATTTGTCATTTCGATGACATGCTCATGCATGCTACGAGAACCATCAAACTTTATGGTAGTTAAAGTAGCCATTAATGTCCCAGCAAGAGACTTATCAGCTGTTTGGGAACGCTCTTCCACAAATTTCATAAATTCCTTAGCATTATCAGTTTTGGGAAGAGTAGTCTTGATGTTGTTTGCTACACTCAGTCGCATAAACATTAGGCTTAGTCTATTTGATCTTTCCCAAGTATCATAATAAGTCATATCTTCATCACTGCTAGTATTTGTAATAGCAGGTTTCTCAACATATAGTGACAAGTCAAGATCCAAAACACCAAGGTGAAATTGGACTTGCTCACACCAATCAGAGAAATTAAGACCATTAAATACAGGAATAGACAAAGCTTGCGAATGAAGAGAAACAGGAACATGTACTGCAAGAAGTATAAAATGCTCAAACATTAAAACATTGAGTTTGCAAGTTTAAACACATAATACAGATTCAGACACATAATTTAAATAACTATAAATGTATGTCAATGATCTCCTTTGGGTGATACAAAAAACATACAACAGTAAACATAATGATGCTAATAATATATCTAATAATTTGGTAACCACATGTGTACTATTTAGATATACTTACTATCTTTGGATATGAAAATACATCTAATAGAGCATACCAACAATCATGTCCATTCATTATAAGACCACTGTGAGCTTAATGTTAGAAAATTCTTATCATAAATAAACAGATTGCGAATAATATTAAACTGTATAATGAGAACATAAAACAAGTAAAAACAAATTACAAAGAAAATGAACCTTAATAGGAACCGAAACCAAATAGAGGAACTCTAGAAATGTAGGAGAGTCGATGCCTGTTTGATAGTGTCCTTAAAGTGTATTCGCTCTCCCACGGGTGCTGGAATGAATGAGCGTACACCTCCCAGGATACAAGGACTATCGAACTAGCACCGTGCACCGGAGGTCTAGTGTCAGGCGAACTTGAACTAGAGTCTTTGTCTATCACCGAAATTTTACAGAATAACAGAAGGAGTAGAATAGATTATGAAAAAGAGAATATAGAGGAAAGCTCAACTCCTATATCTCTCATTTTAGGAGAGAATGAGAGCTCTTTATATAGAGTTCATGGGGAACAAACAATTGAATGCTATTAAAATAAAAAAACTTTTGGCTTTTCATTTGCACAAAGTTAATACAAAAACCTTTTGTATTACCAAAGTTAATGCCAGGCTATTCAATATATCACAATGAGTGACAATTTCTCATTCACCCATAATTTTCCAACAATCCCCCACATGAATGAAATTGAATGACTTAGGAATGACTAGGACTTGACTCGACTCGACGGAACTCGACACAACATGGTGATAGGTTCTGCGGTTGATACCTGCATAGGATAGGTAGGGGTAACCTTTGAACCTTCCCTCATGAAGACATGCTAACTTTACTGGCTAATCAGTAGACGTGATGTCCTTGAACTGTTCTGCCGTTTGTATAAACGATCACATATCTCACACAGATATCTTCCTGACACAAGTTCAGTTCTTATTATTATGTTCATTTTGGCCGTGAACATCTGCCTGGTTCTACAAGAGTTTCTAAAGGATTTAGCTCAGCAATCCTGTTTGATGCGGCCCCACTTCCCTCTCACATAGGTGAATTCTTACTTAAGAGTAAACCCGAATTACTCCGCTAAAAAATTCAACAGTTCTGACGCATAAGAATTATTAAAAGCTGAAATGCTTAACCTTTTCCTACAGGTGTCACTGTTTGCATCATAGAAATAGGACTGGGGAGACCCCCACAGTGACCTCACTCAGTCTCAACAATTAGGTTGTCCCTTTGAACCAAGATCTTGGGATCTCTAGTCAACATGGTTGGGTTTCCTTTGTCTCGACTTTATAATTTCATGGGCTTAAGTCCCATTCCTCTAGATGTCTTCTCAACTTGGTCTCTAGGTAACCCTTTGGTTAGTGGATCCACAATATTTTCTTTAGACCTTATGTAGTCAATACTTATGACTCCATTTGAGAGAAGTTGTCTAACGGTTTTGTGTCGTCGACGTATGTGTCTAGACTTACCGTTATACATTGCACTTTGAGCCCTACCAATCGTAGATTGGTTATCACAATATATGCATATTGCAGGCACAGGTTTCGACCAATTTGGAATGTCCTCCAAGAAATTCCGTAGCCATTCAGCCTCTTCACCACACTTATCTAAGGCTACAAACTCAGATCCCATAGTGGATATGGTTATCACAGTTTGTTTTGAGGATTTCCATGAGACAGCAGCACCTTCCAAAGTGAATACATACCCACTAGTTTCCTTTGAGTCTTGTATATCAGATATCCAGCTCGCGTCAGTGTACCCTTCAACGACTTTTGGATATCTAGTATAGTGAGACCATAATCGCGAGTAAATCGTAGATACCTCAGTATTCTCATGATAGCTTTCCAGTGTTCAGATCCTGGATTACTCGTATATCTAGCTAGCCTGCTGACAGTGAAAGCAATGTCTGGTCTTGTACAGCTCATTAAGTACATAAGAATGCCTATCACTCTTGCATACTCAATTTGAGAGATGTTTTCCTCTTTATTCTTTGACAAGTGTTGGCTTATATCTATTGGTGTTCTAGCTAAGCCAAAATCAAGAATTTTGTCAACGTAGTGCGACTGACTCAGAATAAATCCTTCAGTTGTTCTTGTAATTTTAATTCCCAAAATTACATCAGCCAGTCCCATATCTTTCATATCGAACCTTGACTTCAATATGTCCTTTGTCAATTTAATCATGTGTTCATTGCTTCCCACAATGAGCATGTCATCAACATATAAACACAGAATAACATAACCATGTTTTGTGCTCTTGACATATACGCATTTGTCACACTCGTTGATCTTGAAACCATTTGACACCATAATACTGTCAAATTTTTCGTGTCATTGTTTAGGTGCTTTTTTTAGTCCATACAAGGACTTCACCAACTTGCACACTTTCCTTTCTTGTTCAGGCGCTATGCAACCCTCAGGTTGTTCCAAGTATATCTCTTCCTCGAGATCTCCATTAAGAAATGCAGTTTTTACATCCATTTGATGGATTTCAAGGTTTCGCAAAGCGGCAATCGCTATTATCATTCTTATGGAGCTTATTCTCGTGACAGGAGAATAAGTATCAAAGTAGTCAAGACCTTCACATTGTCTATAACCTTTGATTACAAGTTTGGGCTTGTATTTGTCAATTGTTCCATCAGCTTTCATATTTCGTTTGAAGATCCACTTAGAGCCAAGTGGTTTACTTCCAGGAGGGAGATCTACCAATTCCCAAGTATGGTTTTGCATGATGGAATCAATCTCACTCTTTATGGCTTCTTTCCATAAAGGACCATCAACTGAGCTTACAGTCTCTTTATAAGTTTGAGGTTCAGCTTCTAGCATATAGGTTAGAAAGTTAGGACCAAATGACTTTTCTACCCTAGCTCTTTTGCTTCGTCTAAGTTCTTCTATCTCTTCTTCTGAATTTTCATCTTGTTCACGAGGTATTTCCTCTAGATCCTCAAGAATCTGTTTTGATGAGCTCAGTTCATCTTCTTTATATTTATAAGGAAATACATGCTCTTAGAACGTAGCATTTCTAGACTCCATTATCGTATTCTTGTGAATATCGGAGTTTTTTGAGTCATACACAAGAAACCTATATGCACCATTGTTTTGTGCATAACCAATGAAGACACAGTGAACCATTTTTGGTCCTATCTTCATTATCTTTGGAGTCGGAGCCATAACTTTGGCTAAACACCCCCACACTTTCAAGTATTTATAGGAAGATTTCCTTCCTTTAAATAGCTCATATGGAGTTTTATCAATTTCCTTTCGCAGTACCTTATTTAAAAGGTAATTAGCTGATAAAACAGCTTCCCCCCACATGTTCTGTGGTAACCCAGAACTTATGAGCATTGCATTCATCATCTCTTTTAGAGTGTGATTCTTTTGTTCGGCAATGCCGTTAGATTGAGGAGAGTATGGTGGTGTGACCTCATGAGAAATTTCGTGTTGGGCACAAAAAGCACCAAACGGTTCCACATATTCACCTCCACGGTCACTTCTCACCACTTTAATTTTCTTGGTCAGTTGATTTTCAACTTCATTCTTGTACATGGCAAATTTTTCCACAGCCTCATTTTTGCTTTTCAGTAAATATACATAACACTATTTTGTATTGTCATCGATGAAAGTCACAAAATATTTGTTTCCACCTCTTGTTTGAACAAATTTTAAATCACAAATATCACTGTGGATTAATTCAAGGGGTTCAGTTTTCCTTTCAACATTTTGAAAAGATATTTTGGTTTGTTTTGCATCTACACAAATTTCACACTTGTGTTTATTAAAAGTAAAAGTGGGTATATGGTCCAAGTGAATTAATCTACGTAAAGAATTATAATTCACATGACCTAGTCTACCATGCCATAAGTTAGATGACTCAAGCAAATAAACGGACGACTTTTCTTTATTCATATCAATTCGGTTGATGGCAATTACATTCATTTTCATCATGCCATCTGTTACATAACCTTTACCCACATACATCCCATTTTTTGACAAAACAATTTTCTGGTACTCAATTACAATTTTAAATCCATGAATATACAGTAGCGTCCCAGAAATGAGGTTCTTCCTGATGTCGGGCACATATAGCACGTTGGTAAGCTTGACTTCCTTTCCCGATGTAATCTTTATGAAGACAGTTCCTTTCCCTTTGATTTCTGAGGTGGCGGAGTTGCCCATGTACAGCTTCTCCCCAGGTTCAATCAGTTCCAGATTGGAAAAAGCATTCCTATCTGAGCAAACGTGGCGGGTTGCTCCAGTGTCTAGCCACCACTCCTTGGGGTTTGAGTCCACCAGTTAACTTCTGAGATTACAGTAATAAGGTCATCACTTGTGTCCATTGTATTGACCTCATTCTTCTTTTTCTTTGACAACCTGCAATCCGCCGACTTGTGACCAGTCTTGTCACAGTTGAAACATCTACCCTGAAACTTGGGTTGTTGCTTCTTGGACACCCCTCCTTTTGACCTCAATTTGTTTATGTTCTTTGCGGGCCTCTTGCCTTTGGAGTTCTCACCATGCTCCACGATATTCGCCATAGCAGTGGCAACAGTAAACCTCCTCTCGGATCCTCTGTTATCCTCCTCTATGCGTAGACGGACAATCAGGTCTTCAAGACTCATCTCCTTTCTTTTATGCTTGAGATAGTTCTTGAAATCTTTCCGAGCAGGAGGCAGCTTTTCTATTACCGATGCGACTTGAAAAGATTCATTGATCTGCATTCCCTCAGCGTGTATCTCGTGGATAATCAATTGCAGCTCCTGCACTTGACTTACCACAGGTTTTGAATCCACCATTTTGTAATCCAAGAACTGACTCACAATGTACTTCTTGGCGCCTGCATCCTCGGTTTTGTATTTGTGTGCTAGGGAATCCCACAGCTCTTTGGCAGTCCTTTTTGAGCTATACAAATTGTACAAAGAGTAAGCTAAGCTATTCAACACATAGTTTCTGCATAGATAGTCAAAATCCTTCCATGCATTGAAAGCTATGAGTACTCGAGGATCAGTTTCGTCTTCTCTTAGCTTTGGTGATTCCTTGGTTAACAACCGTGCCAGACCCAGTGTGGTTAGGTAGAAAAGCATCTTCTGCTGCCACCTTTTGAAGTTTAAGCCAGCAAACTTCTCAGGCCTTTCGGCGTGATTTACCAGAAAAGAAACCGGTGTAATAACGGCGGGCACTCGTGCCTCAGAACCACTTGGAACTTGACCCGCAGGTGTGTTCTCGACCGCAGCCATATTCACATTTTGTCCCAACGGCACAGCTATTTGTCCAATATTAATTACCGGAGGGTTCAAATGAGGAGGTATATTCATTTCGTTATTGTTCCCATTGATTCCATCGTTAAGATTAATATTCTCGTTTTCCATCTCTACAAAAGAAGTCAGAAGATTAGTATTGAATAAAATTCAATCAATCCGAAAATAATTGAGCAAATTATTTTTCAATTCCCAATCTGTAAAAATTAATAAGATGACAAAATTCCAATATTAGGAACCAAATAATAAGACATGGCAGAATTGGTTCCGAAAGCAATTAAATTTAAGAAACTGGAAATAACTTCTTAGTGTTCCTCCGCAACCTGTTAAGAACTTTAAAGGGCGAATACACTTTAAGAATGTTAGAAAATTATTAACATAAATAAACAGATTGCGAATAATATTAAACTGTATGATGAGAACATAAAACAAGTAAAAAAAATTACACAGAAAATGAACCTTAACAGGAACCGAAACCAAACAGAGGAACTCCAGAAATGTAGGAGAGTCGAGGTCTGTTTGACAGTGTCCTTAAAGTGTATTCGCACTTCTGCGGGTGCTGGAATGAATGAGCGTACACCTCCCATGATACAACGACTGTCAAACTAGCATCGTGCACCGGAGGTCTAGTGTCAGGCGAACTTGAACTAGAGTCTTTGTCTATCACCGGAATTTTACAGAATAACAGAAGGAGTAGAATAGATTATGGAAAGGAGAATATAGAGGAAAGCTCAACTCCTATATCTATCATTTTAGGAGAGAATGAGAGCTCTTTATATAGAGTTCACGGGGAACAAACAATTGAATGCTATTAAAACCAAAAACTTTTGGCTTTTCATTTGCATAACCTTTGGCTTTTCATTTGCACAAAGTTAATACAAAAACCTTTTGTATTACCAAAGTTAATGCCAGGCTATTCAATTTATCACAATGAGTGACAATTTCTCATTCACCCATAATTTTCCAACACTTAATTGGTTTATGAGCTAATTGGGTGCAAGCTCAAATCAATTTGCCTGTGGATGGGTCAAGCTTTTGTGGTTGCATCTATCTCCTATGACTAAGGTGAAAACACACAGGATTGAAAATTTGAAACCTAGAACATTTTAGTTGTGCTTCTTGAAGAGTTATATTTTCTTTTAGTGAGGCTTTTTTTTTAAGGGGGAGAAGGGTTTTTAGTATGACCTTTAACTTCAATCCAACTATTTTTAGGTGAAAAAAAATAATCTTATCATTGTTATTTTAAAATTGAAAGGATAAGAAGCTTGTCATCTCAATAGCTACGCCTTGTCCCTACATTGTGAATTTGTTTCGAGTTTTAGTTTGATGGTTTTCTAGTGTACAAGTTGAATGATATGAAGAATTTTATTTTTTCTCATTTAGGTCCCAAAGCAAAATGAAGAGCTTGTAGCACTCCAACTAGATTGAAAAGTTGTTTTCCAATTGATGCGTACAACAAAGTTTGTTAGAATATATAGGGTCTGCACTCAACATAGCCAAGCCCAAGTACAAGATTGATTCATCTCTACAATAAGGAAAGTCATAATATCTACAGAATAGGAAAGTCAAAATAGGACACCATTAGAATATCTTGTATGAGAAGTTTTAAGTTTCATGTTTTCACAAGGTTAGGTAAAAGTTAGCTTATATAAGCTTGTATTCAGTCAAGAAATTTTACGCACAATACAATTCTCCAAATATTTTTCTTTACATGGTATCAAAGCAACGTTCTTTAGTGACCTAAGACTACAGGGACTCAAGTTCTTCCCCGTCTCCAACGACTACACACTTTGACCATAGACGCAAGAGACGAGGAAGGGAGGACATCAACAAGAGTCTGCCTCAATCAACCAATCACAGTAACAGAGTACTACACCATCACCAAATCAGCCTTGGTCCCTGCCTTCACAATGCACGGTGAATTAGACAAAATCGTCCAAGTGGGCGACGAGTTCCGCTTCGGTCTCACCCCTCCATCATCAACTATCGTCTCCACCTCCATCATCAACAAACAATATGATTCAACATCAACAGCTGAAAGAACAACAATCGTTACAGTCTCAAAAATTTCAACAGTGCCATATTCAACAACAATAGTTAATTCAGAAGCAGCAGTTCCAACAACAATTACAACAAAGCAGCAACGACCAACGTATCCTCATCAATAGCTAAAGCCAGGTGCTCAGATTTCTATACCTTCTCCACAACTCCATCCAGCAGCTTCTCCTTGCACAAAGTTGCCTTCCTAAATCCCAATCCCTCGCAGCATCACGTCGGCCAACTTCATCCTTGTTCATCACGCTTCTCTTCATCAACAAATCTCACTCGCAAGAAAGATCCACATCTGTTCTTCTTACAACCTTCACACATAACTCTCACAGCCACCTCGCAACAGACATCTCGCGTCTCAACCACCACGATCCACCTTGACATCGCCTGACTTCACATTGTCGTTTGCAACCAACACAATGAACCAGAAACAACAACTGAGACCGCATAAAAAAATACCCTCTTCCTCTCTGGGCAAAAACAGATCTCTCACGCACCAGATTCGAACATAGCGGATGTAAAATAGAGGAGATCACAACAACACAAATAGGGCAACATCTCCTTTCTTTCACTTCTTTTTCACTCAACCTTCTTCCCTGCTCATTCTTTTTTTCCATCTTGTCTAGGTTCATCTCCAATACAGAAGAAGATGAAGGAATCACAAAGAAGAAGAAGTAGAATTTGGAGGGAAATAAATTTTAAATCCTTTCCCTTCGCCATTTGCACCATGACTTTTAGTCAGTACACCACAAAAAAAAACACTGCCAACACGAATGTTGAGCAATACCAACATTTGTGCTGAGCAATTTTTTCAGCCTTCGCACTAAAAGGGAGTCATACTAACTCGAGTTGAATCATTAGTCGTTTACTCGACAGACATGATTTCTTTATACCAAAATTATCAGAATTGGATAACCATGTTGACCGAGTCGAACTAGTAGCCGTTCACTTGACGATCATTATTTTCTTTAAAAAGTTCGAAGAGAACTTGATCCTTTCAAATAGTATGCTAGAAAAACTATTTCCATTATCAGAAGAGACTGACATGCACAACTTCAAGTGTTGATGTATGCATGTAGTTCTTTTTTACTAATCGTGTAATAAACCTTTTGGTATAGCTCTAGACAACAATTCTCTCTGAGTCGAGTGAAGAGAAATCCTAGATTGTGAATCAACAAGTGTTTTATGTTCATCTAGATAGTTTTTGCATTGTTCTCTTTTGTCACCCCACCTACTCTGGGATAGAATATCCCATTGCTTGTTATTTTTTTATTTTTGTTTTTTAACTTCATTTTTTAAATATGTAACCTACTCCTTATCCTTTTTCATCGAACTAGTTATGTTTAAATTTGATTTTGATGGATATTGTAATTATAGAACATAACAAGGGGCACACCAAAGGAAAATAAAGGACAAATGGCACTTTATGATATAGAAGAAATTGTTGAGGTTTTGTATAGCCCAACTTTTTTTCCTTTAGGTTTTAGGGTGATTGAACGATGTTATCACTTCAATGAAACCCATGGGATTTTCGCATATGCACTAACTTTCATTCAAAAAAATGATTTTGTTTTTATCAAAAAGTGTTACTGGTAATTACTATTAGAGATCCCCCCCCCCCCCCACACACACACACAGAGAAAATAATATGTATAAATAAATAAATAATCTCTTAAAAAAATTCCTCATCTTCCTACATAAATGTGATGCACTACCCTTTCTCTTCATTTCTATCACGTCCACACGTGGAGCTCTAACCCATTATTATTATTATTATTATTATTATTATTATTATTATTATTATTATTATCATTATTTTTATTTATTTTCCTTATTTTTATTTTTATGTGGGGCTTCAATAGAATATTGTGGTGCTTGTAACTGCAATCCATTGGTTGAGGTGGTGGTACTGATATCATTTTTAGTGAATAATTTGCAAGACTCATTCGCTTGAGTAATGACTTTGATCGAAACTATTTCTCGTCTCTCTTTATGGATCTCCTTTATTTAAGTGCATATCTGGTCTGATGTCAAAGTTAAGGACATCGAGGACAATATTTTGGGATATTTACAAAATCAAAGTGTCTAATTTAAAATGGATTTTTCAATTATAATGGATTTTTTTAACTAGTACAATTATTAATAATAAAAAAAATTGAACTAGTAATTTTATCCCTTTATCTTATCGAGTGAAGGTCGTTCGAGCATCATTCATCTTTAAATGCAAACATACAAATTTGTCACTAACCATCAAAGAATAAAACTTTGCTCTTAGCATCACGGCTAAATATATAAACAACCATGTAGCAATTATAAATGACTTGGCAAAGGGAAGATACTTTTGGGATTTTTAGTGATATTGAACTTTCATTCGTAACACGATCTTTAGCTTTAGAAAGAAAAAAAAACGAAGGTTTGTTTTTACTATATGTATATATTTTTCAAATCATGTTCTTTCTCATGTATATCATTACTTCTCAAATAAAAGTTTAAAAAAATCAGAAATAACTAATTTGCTTGGCTTATTTATTTATTTATTATTTAAAAAAAATTATCCCTTATCCCACCCAATACCACTAGTAGGGTTTGAACCCTGGACCTGTGATTTCATTCGCCACAAGCCTACCGCTGAGTTGGAACCCCATTGGCTTGACTTATTTACATTTAAATAAATAATTTAATATGAATCTTCAAAACTATATTGATAGGATTAAATTATTCCTAGGAAATGAATTTGATAAGATAATAGTGACTCTTGAGTTACACTAAATTGATTTAGGAAAGGAAGGTGATGCACCTAATTATATAACTAAGTCATAAAATTGTGAGTAAAATATATTTTGAATAATTTAATATCACGAGTTTTTAAGATAAGGATCATTTTAAAACTAACTAATATTTGACAATAAAAGAAGCTGCTGAAAATGATCACATTTGTTTTTATTTGCCATATGGCATGTTTTCATTAGCATATAAACCAAAGAGTCTTTAGCCCAAGGAGCAAAAATGTTCTCCTATTAAAGGGTCCATTTTGTTAATTTGTCCTGAATATTCGGCTTGACTTTCTTGTGGCAATCGTGTAATCCTCATTTGTTTACCAAAGTAAACGCAAAGAACAACAAAACAATGATCCAAAATTTCGACATAGTCATTGACAACCAGTTATTGTTGTTGATTTCAAATTTCATGATTTTCTTTTTCTTCTTCTTCTTCTTCTTCTTCTTCTTCTTCTTCTTCAATGTCATCATCTCCTCGTACGCAATTCTCCCCTCCCTATTAAATAAAGGTATCATTTAGTTAATATGTTTTCAAAGATTATTTTCTTTTTTGATTTCATAGCAAGATTTTAAATTTTGTTCATGATGTGTTCTTTGATAGGTACCAATTTGCATTATTTGATTTATTGAGTTAGAGAAGGAGGTGAGAGGACAGATGGTTATTTCGCAACGAGAAGAAGATGTTAAGGTTGAAATGATAGCTAAGTTAATTTGGGGTTGATGTTCATGTCAATGATGTTCTACTGAAAAGATAAAGATAAATAAAATTGTTTACATTATTTGTTCCAAAATCGATTGGGACCTGCAATGCGGGGAACAACCTAATAATGTTCTTACAAAGATGAGTAGCCGGCAAGAAAATCTTGATTCCCATAGTTCTTCAGGTAATCTTTTATTTTTCAACAAATAAATTATATTCCAAAAATTAATGATGATTTTTTGGGTGGAAATGGATGTTTTATTCTTCATGTTATTTATACTATTTCTAACACGAGTATTCATGGAATAAAATTTAATAAAAATAAATATAATACCGAAATCAAGTGGACGTACATTTTGAAATGTTGATAGTATCTTATGCTTTTGATTAAATGACGAGTTTAAAAATCTCACTTGATACATAATAGAATAATATAAAATCTTATATACCCAATGCATGCATTTATCATGATCTCTAGGTGCAAAAGAAGGTGCTAATTTATTTGTATGCGACGAGGACAATGTCAAAAAAGTAAGGGATGACACACATTTAAGAAATTATGAGAAATTAATGAATTTAAGAAAATATTTTTTCAGATATGAACATGACAATGTATGTGCACGATAGTTGTTGGCGACATACAAGCATAACAATGTGTTCTATTTGTATCCATGACATTGCACACACACACAGATATATATATATACTTCTAAACTAAGTGGAACTTAAGAAATTAAGTTTATTAAACATACCCGAACACTAATTTGAAATCTAACATACCCCTCAGACACTCAGATTTTTCACTGGTGACATTTCAACTTTCCAATTTGTCCTTAGACTACGATTGACAAAAAAATTGTTTGGAACTCACATGCCTCTGTTGGCCAGATTTTTGTATTAGAAGAATGGAAATGTACACTTTAAATTTTCACTTGATCGATGTGGGAAAAACAATATAACATAAAACAACCTAATATCGAGTTAAAAATATTTGCAAATATGTTGTATTCTTTTTTGTATTAATTTTTTTTATCATTATATTATTTTTTGATTACACAAATGAGGTAAATTGTTTGTTAAATCTATAGTTGCATTTGCAGGATCAGGATCTTGCCTATTTGATCTCTTGTGTTTGGACCACACAACGAATTGGAAATGCGATGAGCAACTATCTCCCATAGGTATGTTGTGCATTTTTATTTCCAATCTCAATAATCTTATTTCATCATGGTCTTTGGTATTCGTATATTATTTGTAGTTATAACTACTATACTAGTACTCGACATTTTTTTCTTACTGTTCTTGAAGTTTGAATAGATATTAACATGCATTCGGCATACAACTCCCTTGGAAGTAATAGTAACAAATAAATAGTAATTTGTCAAAGGTTAGCCAAAAATATAGGGCAGGGTTCATTTGCGTTTAGGTTTGATATTTTGCACCAGTTTTGAGTTTGAGTCCCAAGTGTTTCAAAGCTTCCATTTTCATCTAGTATTGTTATCTTTGACATCATTCATATGTTAAAAAGTTTAATTAAACTTACCAATAAAATGAGTTCAATAGGCAATTTTTTCAGAGCCTTGATATCAACATTCATGATTTCTTTTCATATCAACATTCAATATAAGATTTGAGTTTGGGTGTTTTCAATAAGCAGGCTAAAGTGAATGGAAAAATACATCCTTGATCCTTGTCCATTCATAGGATAGGAGTCTGACACATGGATGTCTTTTTCTTTTTAATGGAGGATTAGATAATGAGACCTAGGGGTGGGCACGGGACGAGATGGAACCTCATTCTGATCCCCTCTCGTTCCTTTGGAATCGGAACGGTATTGACCTCATCTTATCCCAAATGGGTTCAAGACAAGACTGGATGAGTAGGTATTAAACTGATTCTAGTACTTCAAGAAAGTATCGCCACAACTAGAATTCATACATTATGATTGATTTCAATAAATTCAAACCCAAATCCACCTAAAAATCCAAAAAACATAATCACCATTAAACCTCCATTCATAAAATCATAATCAATGCATATGAACAACACCTTAAACTCATTACCCCAAAAAATTATATCAAATCAAACCCTAACATTCTTAACTTGTCTCTCAAGAACTTGAAGATTTTCAAACAAGCTCGTAACTGGAGGGCAGGCTTTTTGTTGGGGGACTCTGGAGCTCCACATTCTATTTTGCAAACTAATCTAGAGGATGATAAGAATAATTCAGGAGAGATGCGGACGAACTTTTGTTGGATGTGGCGTCCGATTATATGTAATATTAAGTCTCTCATTCTTTTGAATTTTGAATGGGTTTGTAAGCTTATTCCTCATGACCTCAACCGAAAGGCTCACGAGTTGGCAACTATGGCCGGACAACTTTATTGTAATCAGGTTAATTAAAATGCATCATGTTTTATCAAAAAAAAAACAACTAACCCCACATGAACCCACCCACTTAATTACACTTTTTAATCAACAAAGTACATAGATATATTATAATAAATAAATTTTAAAATAAATCAATTTGGAACGGAACGGTATGGGCGAGATTGAAAATCTTCATCTCAATATCATTCCACTTTAGATCGGGACGAGACGGAATCGGGATGAGATTGATCAATAAAAAAACCAAAAAATCAAGATGGGACAGGACGAGAGCGGGATGGAATCGGAATCGGAATCGAAATCGGGATCGATGGATGCCCACCCTTAATGAGAACATCATTTATAGGGATCAAAGTCTAAAATGCTCTATGACTTGTGAGATCGAATTTGATGCCCATGTGGAGCATTTTTTATCTTTTGCAATTTGACAGCAAAATAGGGGTGATGGGTGGGGTCGAGGAGACCTGGTTGGTTCGCTCCGTTTATTGCTTGCACCTAACAAGTATTTAATTCTCAATGGAACGAATGGGCAAAACCGATGCACAAATAAATAAGGAAGAGAGAAGAGAGAAGTGAAGAGAAGAAAAGAGGAGAACAGGAGAAGAATGAGAGAGGGATCTCTGCACTGTGCTCTCTTCTCTTGCCTTCATCTTCATCGTTTTCTTCGTCTTTGATTATTATATATAATGGTATAAATATAATGAATGTTATCGAAAAAAAGAATATAGTATATTTGAACAATCTCACATCTGCTGCAGCCATGTTCTTCAGTCATTCTTCAGGTTTCTCTCTTTCTTTCATTCGCAATTACTTCTTATAATTTAGATGTCAGGATGGATACATACGCACCATACCCATTTGTTTAAAACACTCAACCACTGATTTTGGTAGTCGGTCTTATATTTGTATTGGCAGGTCCACTTGAAAGGTTGGAGGATTTACTATGTCAGCCTGGGAACAGGATTTGTGCAGACTGTGGTTCTCCAGATCCTAAATGGGTGTAAGTTCTTACCATTACCATTTTTTTTTTTCAATCATTCATTAATATTCATGTCTAGTTCATTGTTAAATATTGATTGTGATCTCATCAAGAACTACTCATGTTCGCCAAATACTAATTAATCGTGTCATACAACGCAATCATTCAACTTTACCCGTTAAAGGGTCATCATGTTTATGTTTTCTCTCCTCCACCCGTTTGTCATGTTTATTGGGTTGATACAAAATGATATTTCATCATCTTGATCCAATTAATTGCCTCCCATATGCCTGCCTGTGCAAAAGGCTACTGTGGAAGAAGCATGGCAATTTGGCCCAAACTGATGGGTACCTACATGGCACCGACCCTAATGGTTCGGATATAGAACCGAACTAACTTGAACTGAGAACCCAATATTATACATAGCTGTGCATAATATTGTAAAAGTTTGTCCACATCATCTAAGGAAGAAAGGAAATGAGATACCACTTTTGCAAATCACAAGGTTTTCTAATTGTTTTAGTTCCACATTGAGTAGAAACAAAACAAAAATACTTCTACTTCTATAAAAGGACAAAAAAAACCTCTACACACTGGTGGGCCTGACTATAGGTCAAATAGGCTGGTGGTTTTAGCAGGGAACTGCGGGTAGACCTGAACCGGACCCAAGGATTGTTCGATTCAGTGACAGACTCGAATTGAATCCGACCCATTGCATGCCTATGCGGAAGATGAGGCACAAGTGTGTCCGTTAAATTGCGACTATATAGTCACCATGAAAATACCCAGAAAACCAATCTTCTCACCCACTAGGGTTTACACCACCTTACTCTAGAGCTTTACTTACAAGTTAGAGCCTCCATGCACCTTGCTCTAACACGTTGTTACAATCCAAGAGAGCGTCGTATCAAAAGTAGAGGAATGGAGAAAAGAAAGAAAACAATGTTGAAATGAAAGAGAGAAGGAACAATCCGTTGTTTACCTTATGTATATTTTTATGTAATAAGAGAGGTTTGCAGACTTACATATAGATCCCTGCAGAATGTAATACAACGTATATTTCTTTGACAACAAGTTACACTTGTACCAATATGCATTTAGACAAGAAATGTGAAAGGATTCTTTTCTTGTGATGCATTTGCACCTTTCTCAGTGGAGTCTATGGATTTGTGGTTGTAGTGTTATTAGTTTAGTCAATATTCAATTCCTTCACATGTATAGATACTTGATTGTTTGTTTACACTATCCATTGTGTGCATGTGTATCAATTTGATTACTGACCTGGTCTGCCTATTGTGTCTTTTCCTTTTTGGCAAAAAATAGCAATTGTTCATCATCAGTCCAATGACTAATGTAGACAAGGAAGACTTCTATATATGTTTTTCATCTTTAAAGACACAAAGTATAGATATAGATTGTTGCTCATGAATCCCCCACTTTTTGGGATTCCATGCTTCACTTACATTTGCATTTTTTCCTAACAAATCAGTTGTTGAAGATCAGGTCACTGAGTCTTGGAGTATTTATATGCATAAAATGTTCAGGCATTCATCGAAGTCTTGGAGTACATATATCAAAGGTATTGATTCTGTTCCATCGGATATTCTAAAAGAAGAGGTTGTCTTAACATTATATAAAACTGAACACATGCAACGTGTAAGTTAATGTGTTTTTTTTTTTTTTTACTCCTGCATGTCAAAACGGAATATGTGAATTTTAGGATCTTGACACTTTCAAGGTTGCCTTTCAAATATAAGTTTAATGGCATTAATAAATTTTAAATTTAAGAAAATTAGATTAGATGTAAAACCCCTAAACCACCCTCTAGTAAAGTAGTCTTTATACTAGATATTGTTCCTGTAATGGAATTTTAGAAATAGGCGAATGTATGTGTGAAGCCTTTTAGAAAGTATTTTGTAATATCTATTGTTCACTTATACAAATGCCCTCAAAATAAGGTAACTTTAATTCTTGTTCTCAGAAGTTGATAACGACGGATCTCTTCTGGAGTTTAATGGAAAAGAATATTCCATACACATTAAATGGTTATAACTTCTATAATGGTTTCAGTCTTTGCAACATGCTCTTATCGAAAACTTAGCTTGTTCTTTCTTATTTTTCAATTGATTCTTTAAAAGTTTAACTTTACTTTAGTGAATACTTATTTTTCTCAAAGTTGGAATTGGATTAATTGAAAACAGTTTCTAATGGAGTAATGTCTTGTGTACTTTTTTTGTGACCCAGGTTCTATCGGTGAAATTAGATGAATGGACAGATGAACAAGTTGACACTTTGATGGAAATGGGTGGGAATTCTTTGGTAAACATGAAATATGAAGCCCTTGTTCCAGATAATATCAGAAAACCAAAACCAGATTCCACTATAGAGGAGCGAGCTGATTTCATCAGGTAGAAAGTTTGTCATATATTTTTGAACTATGTGTAACAGATGAAAGCATTCTTAATTAAAACATTGCTTTCTGAAATATCCAGGAGAAAATATGAGCAGCAACAGTTTTTAAACAGTAATATCACACGTTCCCCACCAACAATGATCTCGCCATACAGGAGTATTTATTCTGCTACTAACCAACTCAAGAAACAATATGAAAAACAACCCACCCCTAGCCGTATTCAAGGGCTAGGTCAAGCATTTCGCAACAGTTGGAGAAGGAAAGAGCCTGATACTAAGGCCACAAAAAGGGGTCAACCAAGCAATAATAATAACTTATCAGTATGATCATTTATCGTATCTTGAAAATACATTATGTTTGCCGGACTTAATTCCAATTTCTCATATTTTAGTATTCAGTTTTCTATATTGAACTAATTTTACCACTTTGATACCTGTTTCATAGCCTGGCATGATTGAATTTATTGGATTGATTAAGATCAATGTTGTACGTGGAACCAACTTAGCCGTAAGGGACGTGATGACCAGTGATCCCTACGTTATTCTTTCTCTGGGAAACCAAGTAAGTCTCTTCCCTTGACAACTTCTTTCATTGTTTTCATCTCGAACTAGAACAAAATTAATTGATTAGTAACTGGAAGTTCATATACATTGCAGTCGATGAAAACACGCGTTATAAAAAGCAACTTGAATCCAATCTGGAACGAAAAGTTGATGCTATCTATTCCTGAACCAATTCCACCTTTAAAATTGGTAAGTCAGCCTAACCCTTTCTATTATTTCAATATCTCAGAAATATTTTTGAACAAATCTCACTTTTATCCAGTCTATATCATTCCAATATTATTCTAGTACAGCTCGCAATTGTAACACAAGTCCATACTAAGAATCTTCACTTGGACTACTTACTAAGTGAGGTGGGAGAGCTAAAGCTTTTTGAAGTGAATTTGGGGATGAGGATCGGAGATACCTTGTTGAACTCAATGTGGAGTGTGAAAGGTTGGAGATACTAGAATGGATTAAGGAAAGAGCCGAGTTTTTAGGAAATCGTCACCTATGCAGTTAAATCGGAAAGCGGTCGCAGTGCGGTCCAATACCGAATTACAATTAAGCGAGATGAATAGGGATTAGTTGGATTTAATCGGTCAATTTTTTCGAAGTATATGTTTTTAAAATTTAATCATAGTCATGAATTACAAAAATTAATAATTAATCAAAATGGTATAAATTTGTAATTATATAACTTTACTAATTATCTGCCAAGCTACTTAAAAAGAAACTAAAAGAAAATTGAAGATTGTTTTAACAGCCAAGCTACCAAGACAAATATTCAGAAGCAAAATAGATAATAGACTTAACATGAAGAACCAGCCTACCTATCCCACAAACTCATGAAGGTAAACAATATTACTTTGCACCAAAGATATTTCTAGAGGGGCTACTTTGTACAAACAAAAATACTTCACATCCAAAGGAAATGCCAATATATTCTGGACCAAAAAATAAAGGAAGTCATGACTGAAGTGCGTGAAAATTGTGTGGATTTGTCACGCATAATCACAAACTTCCAAAGAAATTGATAGGTTCAGTTATTAGTGCTCTCAATCAGAAGGCCAAAAATGTCAAATACACAGAAAGATCGGAGTTCAGCATCAGCAACAAGCTGAATCCAATTTGTTCCGACAACAATCAACTATTTCTGTTTAACCAAAATCTATATCACTACAAACAATCAACAAGCTCCCCTAGTCCATATGAATTCTACACGGGAGGGAGGAAAAGAGGGGAGGCTGAGCGGGATGGGGACTGGGAGGAGAGGGAAGAGGGAAATTAGAGCTGAAGTGGTACATACCTTTCTGATTTGATTTGAAGGAAGGGAGAAAAAGAGAGACAGAGATCGTTGTCGCCGTCGCCTTCCAGAGCCAGAGATCTAGTCGCCATCGCCATCCAGAGATCTTCACCTTCTCTCTTCTTCTTGAGTTTAGGTTTTTATTATATACATAGCGATAAATCGGTGTCGGCTAGGCCAATTAATCGGTGACTCGCCAATTTTTCGCCGATTAATCAATGTCCGCTAAACCGCAACCGATTTCACCCAACTCGGTTCCGTCAAACCCCAAATTGCGATCGGCGATTTTTTGCCGCATTAATAACTTAAATTGTCACGACAGGAGAGTAGTAAGTTTCTTAGTGCGTGCAACAGTGTAGTATGGATGAGTGTTGAGTCAAGTTCAAAGTAAAGGATGGTAAAGAAGATGCGGTTGAAAGCAAAGTTGTTGAAAGGACAAAATGTCGCAGAAGAAAATGTGATGGAGGAAAAGTGAAAGGGACTGGTGATTTCTTTATTGTTGCTGCTAGAGACACCATTAGCTTGGCTTTACCATGGGTTCTTCAACAATTGGTAGTGTGTTGGTTTTTGTTACTAAATTTTACCCTAGAGCAATACCCCAGGAAGTCCTCTCATAGCTGTTTTCTGCTTAAAATTATAAATCATTGCCCGAAAAAACATTGTGATGATGGTTTCGTAACAATGTTTAGCCATGGATTGACCGCTATTTAGTATATGGATACTACAAGTAAGATGTTCAGTGGAGATGCATTTTTCAAATGATCAATGTCCAAGGATTTATGATATGCTTACAACTATGTTCATCTGTAACAAGGTGAAAAGCAGTTGTGGTGATAAATACTATGGTCAGATGGATACTCTTCAAACAGTTACTTTTTATCACTCTTACATGAATTATTTGAGGAATTAGAAGGAACAACATGAGCAGTTCCAGGTTTCTTTGTTCGCACCCTAAATTTCAAGTTTGCCAACTATAAGCACCTGATTTCAGCAAGTGAAAAATTCCTAGTGCAGCGTAGGTTCTTTCTCACGTAATGAGGAAGAATCAAGAGCATAATTACCTGTTGAGGTGCCCAAGGAGTCTTCTGTACTTGTCTCTACTGCTGAGGGTTGTTGTGGAGTCGTGGTAATGTTCGTGGTGGTTTTTGTTGTAGCAGTTGTTGTAATCATGATAAGTTTTGGTATTGTGGAAAGAGACAGTAATAGGGGCATAAATATTTTCACATTGTAACCTCCAGCTACACATGGTAGTTAAGTAATTTTCAACGCATCTTCAATCTTCTGGTGCTTCAGTGGTTGTTCCATGTGGGACTGGTGTAGCTTATTCTTTAGAGCATGAAGATTAAGTGCAAGCCTTGTTTGTTTAGTCGGTAAAATCGTCGAGCATTCATTTGGAGAGATCAAGAACAAAATGGTAAGCAGAGATTTTGAATAAAGCAAGAGGGGCGAGAGGATTGATTAGCAGATGGAAATGGAGAGGTGATGAATCATGAATCATGATTGAACTATGAACAAACTTAATGGGTGTTTTCCAGAGATTGGGCTCACTGAGGTTCCCAATTGAGGATCATTTTCATTCCAGAAGGGAGGAAAGAAGGGTGCAAGTTGCTGTGTAATTCCATCGGATGGAATATTGATGTCAGAGTTTCCTCAGTGAAGGTTTCTAGTGATCTCAGATAGGCTGAGGGTTTTGAAGTGGACATTCAGAGAGGCAAAAGCACATTGGATCTGTGTTCATACGTGAAGCTAATGACACTTAAGAAGAACAAAAGTTTGCCATGTGCAGGAGGTAGTTTTGCAGGTGTCCTATGCAGTCAAGCTGGATGGATGCTTGAGTAGAGGAGGTAATGATTGGGCGAGGACTGATACCTCAGCCATTGTTTTTCAGCGGGAATAAGTGGGTTTGAATACTGGCGGAGCCAAGATTTTCATCAAGAGGGGACAAAGTACAAATCAAAATTAATATGGTACTATTTATAGATTACAACCTTCAATAAAATAATAATAAATAATTAAGACGCTTTTGACAAAGTAATATGTAACTATAGTAATTAATTTGTCACCTTTTTGTATATTTGTTTTGGGTAAAAAAAATTCCATTGGTATTTTTCGTAATTGTATTCTTTAAATGAAAATATCGTTACGAAATCCTAATATCATAACATGGCAAACTGACAAAAAATGCATCAACCTATCATAGAGGAAGCAATTAGATATTGTTGGACATTTATTATCATAAATGAATTGGTCAATTTTAAACATTGAATTAAAATGGTTGCAACTGGAATAATAAATATGTGGTGCATGTGGCCATCGTTTGAATTTTTTTTTTTTAAACAATGTTAGGGGCTTAGGGGCAGGAAGATTTTTTTTTTAATATTCACAGGGGAGCACTAAGTTACATATTATAGTTTCAATTGAGAACTATAAAATTGAGGAGGTAACTTGTCAAATTCAAAAGTTATAGGTCCCACTTACATAATTCATAGTCAAAGGAGGGCAACGAAATAGTTTTGAGATTTAAGGGGGCCAAGAAACAATATAATAGACCAAATCCCACTAGTTCTTTGTGCTAATAAGAAGAAATTTCAAAGTTGAGGGGGGCAATTTTTGCCCGACCTTGTATATGTCATAGATTAGGTACGACAGATAACATCATGTAAACAGATTAATCAAGATCTGAACAAAAGAAAATGAAACCCTAGTTTATTCATGCAAAAAACTTTAGTTTTCTTGATGTTACAATCTGAATTGATCACTTGTCGTATTTATAATAATTCTAACTTATTTGGCAAGCTAATTAACCTAAACCTGATTGGAAACCAGTGTCCTAACTATTATGGGTTGCTACTAAATAGGCCTAATTACAATTTTACTAAATAGGCCTAATCACAATTTTACTAATACTAATATTGCTAAACTAATCCACCTATTATAATAATATACATGCTAAATATCATCATCCTCCTCCAGTTGCGAAGAACTCAACCTCGAGTTCGCGCACATATGTAGTTAATAGCTCCGGATCCATAGAAGAAAAAAGCTGATAAGAAATTCATGAGTTGTCGGAAGCAGGTCGTCCCTTTCATTGAAACAAAAACTAGTTGAGTACTTGATAAAAGGATTAACATCATAGATCTCAATAATGCTCTCCACACGATCTGTCACATGAGGTAAAGGTAGGGATCGTGCCACCGGTAGCGGAATGGGAGGTGCAACACCACCATGAAACGGAGTGAGGTCAGCAACGTTAATTGTACGGTGCATTCAAAAACTCTCTGGAAAATTGACCACGTAAGCATTATCACCATTCCGCATCACAATAGGAAAAAGGGCAATTGCACTTCATCATGAGTTTCGAGCCCTTGTCCGCCGCTGACCCTTCTGAAAGACCATAACTAAATCACCTAGTTCAAATGAAACAAAGCACTTGTGGTGATCCACAACACCCTTCTGTTTATTATATACTTCAGTCAAATGACTGCGAACCTGCTGGTGAATCAAACTCATTTGCTCAGCCTTAACTGTTGCGTTGCTACTCACCAGACCAATACTAGTCACAGGCGCCAAATCAATAGGAACAAAATGAGAAAAACCCTGCACAATCTGGAAAATGTGAATGGCCCATACTTTTGTTCGCGTATTATTATATACAAACTCTGCATAAAGCAAAATAGAAGGCTAAGAACCACCATGTTCAACCACCAAACAAAGCAATAAGTCACCCAAGCTCCTGTTAATAACCTCTGTTTGCGGATGAAATGCAGTGAAAAACTTCAAAGAACAATGCAGATGCTGCCACAAAGTCTTCCAAAATTGCCTTGTAAAGTTTGTATCACGATCGAACACAATGCTCGAGGAACACCCATAAAGGAGAATCACTTCCCGAAAATATAAATTAGTGACATCATCAGTTTTCCGACAAGGAATAAAATGAGCCATTTTGGAAAAACGGTCAACCACCACAAAAACTGAATTGTAACCTTGTGATGTCTGGAACCCTGAAACAAAATCCATGGAAACATCCAACCAGGGTCTCTCTGCAATGGGTAAAGGTGAATACAAACCAGTGTTTGTTGACCGTTCCTTAGCAGTCTGGCACACGTAACACTTATGCACAAAGATATTAACATCAGACCGCATGGTGAGCCAAAAGTAGCATTTCCGTAACAAACACAACATCTTGCTGACACCTGAATGGCCACCCTAACCTCCACCATGAAGCTCAGCAATCACTTTCTCTTGCATAGGAAAGACAGGAATACAAAACACCTTACCACGAAATAAGAAATCATCCTGCAAAAGAAAATCACTTGACTGATGGGACGCAACCTGACAAACAAGATATACAGGACCAAAAAAACGATGCGATCTATACAGTGCTGGTAACTCATCAAACCTGCCACCCTATTGTGAGACCCCTTAACATGCTTTAGAGTGAAGATGAAGTTCTGAATTTCGTTGACCTACTTACTAATCCGACTATTGACATGTCTTTGTAAAACGGAGAGTTTCATGATTAGAATGAATCACAAACTCACGATAGAAGAGATAATGTTTCCAATGACGCAAGGCTTGGACGACAACAAATAATTCAACATCATACGTAGAATTAATTCAACTGAGCCTTATGCAATTTTCCATTATAAAACCACTGGTCATCTCTCTAATGATAATCATGCTGCAAATCTTTTCCTACAATTGCATCGAGTGCGTAAAATATTGTGTTCTCGCCAAGCATCATCATCATCCGGAGCTTCGCAAGAAATAGAGGAAGTTGAAAGGCAAAAAAAAACTTTGAAAAATCAATGTTTGCAAAACAACATCGCGACAAAAGCAATGAAGCAACACCCCCGTCGCCCTGCAATGGGGAGGGAGCCCTCTGATCGACTTCGTTCATTTCTGTTTTGGATTGGTGAGACAACGTCATTGCGTACACTTTCTATTTTCTTTACCCTGTTCATGTGTGGTTCGAAACCTCCCCAGAGCGTTCTTGCTTTGATACCAATTGATAGATCAGGCTCATCGAATAACATCATGTAAACAGATTAATCATGATATGAACGAAAGAAAATGAAACCCTAGTTTATTCATGCAAATAACCCTAGTTTTTTTGAACTTACAATCTGAACTGAAGAACAAGGAGCACTCCCTTGCATTATTTATAATATTCATAACTTATTTGGCAAGCTAATTAACCTAAAGCTAATTTGAAACCAAAACCCTAACTATTATGGTTGTTACTAAATAGGCCTAATTACAATATTACTAATTTTGCTAAACTAACCCACCTACTGTAATAATATACATGCTAAATACAATTAATGTAGCTCCACCCTTGAATATGACAAAAGGGCACATATGGATTCGTAATGAGAAAACTTACACAAAAAGGGGAGATAGTGAGGAGGCATGCTTTGTCTATTGTTGAGAATGAAGTTGGGAAGATGAGCTTTCATGGCTTGGATGAAGGTAATACATGACGGAGTTGTAGCTTTGCAATAGCTAAAACACCTAGAATGATATTAGAGGTGAAGGACAGAGTAGTGAGTTGGGTAGTTATCTGTTGAAGATGGCCTGATAAGCAGAACAAAAGAGGCAATTTAGTATGGCTAGGTATAAGTGAGTGTAGAGTGGACAGTAAGTCAGAGGTAGGTTCAAGATTGGCTATTTAAATCTCATGAAATATGGGGAGAAAACAATGTTAGTTGGGTCATCTGTTAGCATAACCGCAAAGGATGCATGGACGAGCATCATGATGGACACAAACACGACACGCCGACTCGACAATTTTCGAAAAACTAGGACTTGGCGATACAGTGACACGTCATACCTTTTTTTTCAATAAAACCAAATGAAAATAAAAACAGTTCAATAAAGAAAGAGTTTAAATATAAAAACAAACAATGCATCCATCTTTCTATTGCAAGTAGAAAAAAATAAATAGAAAATAACATGAAGAAAGAACAGTAGAGAAAAAGAATAGGCATAAAAGTGGAGAACAAAATAACATTTTATAAAAACAAAACAAAGTAAAGTAAAGAAGAAGAGGAGAAAAAAAAAACAAATATTAAATTGAAATTGAAACCTTCTCATTTCCGATGGACTAACAAGCTTTAATTAGGTGGTTATATGAGTCCAATTAAAAATTATAAATAAATTAAATTTGGCTGTCGAGTCTTCTGTGTCTTGACTGAGTTTTGGATGTGTCAAACACGTGTCCGACACATTGACCACATTGACCTTGTGTTTGACCCCGTCGACACGTTGACCAAGTGTCTAATATGTGTTGAAGGCGTGTCGAGCGAGTGTCGGTGTCAGATACGTGTGGACATGGGTGCGGCAAGTTTTTCAAAGAGTCAGTGAATCCTTGATAACCGCGTGTAGGGCCTATTAAGGATCTCAAACCAAGTGTAGAACAAGTCAGCTTAGAAGAAGAGTGTTACATTTAAGTCCAAATTTAAAAAGTATTTTAGGATTAAATAAAAAGCCTAACTGAAACTTTTTATTTTTTTTAGAGGTGCGAAGGGGTCGTTAAACTCAGTCTTTCACAAAAGCTCACATCTGAAGGACTTGAAAGTCTCTTCGAAAGCATGAGTCCTAAAATTGACCAAAGTTAGTATGGTCAGAAAGGCCACATGAAGGATGGGGAACTTGAGTTTGAAGTGATGTCTAACAATTGAGATCTAAGTAAGTGGGAGCGAGCTAAAGTTAGTGCAAAGGTGCTAGGCTTGAATTTTGGGAAAGGAATAAGAGGGTCGTGGATTGGATTACAAATCTAAAATTGAAGTGTCCCTAAGGAAGTTCTTGTCTTGAGTCCCATGGCTAATCTCATGAAGGGGAAGAGTCTTCTGAAGACTGTTGAAGAGAGAGTTGGTGAGTCTAGGTTTTGTTTTAAAGGGTACTAAGGTTGTCGGTCAGGTTCGTGTGTTTTTGGGGTATTAATGGGCATGTTGGTGTCTATGAATTGAAAATAGAATGATATGGGACTGGGCAACATTGATGGAATAACTTTTTGGTGCTTCTTTGCAGGAGAAACTTTAGGAGTTGGAGCTCACTAGAACTCATTATTATTTGTGAGTCTTTGGTCAATGAGGTATGTTTCATTGGAGGGCCTAGGTTGGTAATCACACTGATCCTTACGCTTTGGTGATCCTCGAAGTGTGTAACCTTCAAGATATGAATTCCAATTGACATGTTGATCCTCAAGGTGGAGTATGTTGCAGTGAGTTCCTTGAGATGGCGATCTTCGAGAGTTGCAACAAATGATATAGCTATGAAGATTGCAATCAATTGACGCTGGACGGGTGGAGACTAATGGGCTTTGGTCCAAGATGGAATTGTCCCAAACTCTTTAGTCCCACATCATAGAGGAAGCTACTGCAAGACTTGAATATCAAGTGGGAGGTCCTCTTAAGTTGGATCAAGGCCTTTTAAGATAAGCTCGTACACCAAGGTTTATGTTAAAAGGCCTCGGTGAAACTTAATGGATCCTCCCACATGATACTCAAGACTTGGAGTAGCCTTCTCTTTGTGGGACAAGTAGGTTTGGAACAATTCCCAACAATCTCCACCTTGGACCAATTTCTATTAGTCCACCCGCCTAAGGTCGACTGCGGTCTTTGTACGCTCCACTATTTCTTATTTGTTATTTTTTCTCGAGGATCACTATCTCGAGAACTCACAACAACTTGCTTCACCTTAAGGATCACATCTCAATTGAACTTAGCATCTTGAAGGTCGCCATTTGTTGTTGCTCTCAAGGATCACCATTTTGAGGAACTCACAACAACTTTTTCTAACTCAAGTATCACCATCTCAATTGAACTTAGCATCTCAAAGGCCGCACACTTTGAGGGTCACTAAGGCGTAAGGATGTGCGTGATTGGCACCCACCTGAACCATGGGCTCTGATATTGCTTGTTGGGCACCATAGCAAAACCCACACCTTGCACCAATATTTTCCCTTGCTTATCCACCCAATCGGGCTTCCTAACATGGGCGTTAGGTGTGGGGTTTTATCTTAAAAAAACCTCAATGTAACTTAAGGATCCCCCCACTTGATATTCAAGTCCTAGAGTAGACTCTTCTGTGATATGGGATTAATGGGTTTGGGACAATCTCCAACTTGGACCAAGGCCCATTAGTCTCCACTCATTTACCGTCGTTGCGGTCTTCCTATACTCCACCATTTGTTGGAACTCTGGAGGATCACTATCTTGAGGAACTCATTGTAACATGCTCCACCTTGAAGATCATCATCTCAATTGGACTTTGCATCTCAAAGATCACACACTTTGAGTCACCAGAGTATAAGAATCATGGTGATTATTACGCCCACCCAACCAATGCTTTCTGATAATTCCATTTGTTGGGGGGTCAAAGCAAAACCTCCTCCTTGCGTCGATATTGTCCCCAATTTAACCACCCAATCGGGCCTTCCTAACTTGGTCCTTAGGTGTGGGATTTTATCATAAAAGGCCTCAATGTAACTTAAGGAAATGTCCTTGACATTCAAGTCTTGGAGTAGACTCCTCTTTGATGTGGGACTAATGGGTTTGAGACAATTTTCAACACGTTTCATTGAATTTTCTTCCATCACTTTGGAGGTTGGGGCGATTGAAGCCTCATGGAACAATTTAATGATTAATGTAGAGAGTATGATGGATGGTCTATTCCCTGTCTGTAGTGTAGGAATAGATTGATCATTTCAGATTGGTGGCTTCTAGGGTATATGGAGCTAATGATAGGATACTGCACCTAGAATTTAGGCAGGAAATTAGTGATGTTAGTCTTATATGGAACTTTTTGTGGCTGTTTAGGGTAGGTTTTAATATCGTAAGGTTTAGTGGAGAAATAAAAAATAGCTCAGTGATTAACAGGAGCATGCAGTTTTATTTTGGAGTTTTTGGATGAGTAAGGGTTGATCGATTTACCTCTACTTGGTACAATAGAAACAAAGACAGGGAACGGGTTACCTACTCCAAACGGTCAAAGCGGGCCCTTTCATTCTGAATTAAATTAAAGAATTCAGAATGAATCAAATCTCCCCAAGTAGGATTCGAACCTAGGACAAGTAATTAGACAATACTAGTTTTGTACATTTGACTGTTCTTGATTAACAATGAATGTGAAATATTTGAAAATTTTAATAGTGGATACATCAAAACCAGCACAAGGGAGTGGTGCGCACAAAAGATTGAGATGGCTGAAGGAAGTTGATTACTCTTACAGATAAGATTACATTCTTAGATAAGGAGTTTGTAGCATTGTCCTTGGATAATTTTAAGCGAGAGCACGAGGGTAGAAGTGGAAAAGGGGGGATGAATCCAGAAGGAAGAGGAGATTTAGAACAAAGTGGTTATTTCAAGGTGATAAACACTAAGTTCTTACTTTATGATTTTTAGGAGAAAATATAATTATCTTTCGAGGATGTAGATTGATGGGATGCTAGTAGAAGATCACAATCTTATTCATGAGCACATTATTTCCTCATTTCAGCAATTGGATCATGATTATGGGGAATGGAGGCTGAAGTTGGATGGGATTTTCATTGGCATTATTTCTGACTAGTGTATCAGCCGTGCCGTTGGCATGGGTAAAGTCTGGTCCTTGGGTCGTGCCTTCGACACTCCCCAAATGGATCACTAAATTACTAAATTTGAAAAAAAACATAAGTTAAACCTCTTGAAAAAACAAAAAATCTAACATTTATAATGCGAGAACAAATGGAAAGATATGAGCCAATATTTTTTTTATTCAAAGAAAATATGAAAAGAACACATAAAATAAGATATCAAAATAAGTGAAATTTTAAATAAATAATACGACAGAAATGAAATATAAAATTTATAATACAAAGTTATATAAATCAATGGGAAAACATACACTAAGGGGGTAAATTTCAAATGTGATGTGCCTTGAGACATTGGAGCATTTTCCCATAATCTCATGGGTTGTCAAAGAGAAAAAGGGACATAATAGTGATTATAAGAAAATCATAGGAGTAAACATGGAAATCTCAAAATGTGTTTGACACACTCATTTTTTTCACTGTTCACTGAGTCTATTCTCATTACAGGGTAAAACACTACTCCAAAACATATAATGAGTATATAGAAGTTATAAAATTAAAAGGGAGCATTCTCGGAAATAAAGAATGGGGGATGGGGAATCGGAGTAAAAGTTATAAAATTAAAAAGGAGCCATTCTCGGAAATAAAGAATAGGAAAGAATCGGAATAAAATTTATAAAATTAAAAGGGGCATTATTGGAAATAAAGAATAAAGTGGGGGCGAAATTGAAAGTTTGCAAGTGTGACAAATTTAAGCACACCGACCATCCAATTGCAGTTATAAAAGTAGATTATTATGATAGGGAGCAGCTTCACCATGACTTCACCATGATGAAAATTGTGAGGTGGTCAAGAGGTGTGGGAGTATTAAGGCATTAGTTGTGGGAATGGTAAGCGTCAAGTTAGGATGGTTTTACCTTGATTTCTTCAAAGAATGTTGGGTTTTATAAGTGCGGAAGTAATGAAGGTGGTGGTATACTGTCCAAAACTCGTTTTGTGTAGTTTGAAGGTTGAACGATCCCTTTATCACTCTGATACCTAAGGAGGGTGATGGCTCTATTTCGAACTTTAGCTTAGTCGATTGTATGCGTAAGATGTTACTATATCAATGGCTAGGTGGCTAAATATTGCTTTGATTTTAGGACATAACCAATGAGCTTTTGGAACGGATAGACAAAATTTTTATTGGTGATGGTTACTAATCAGTTGGTGGACTTGAGGTTGTGGTATGTCAGGGATGCTACAACATTAACTTCAAGAAGGTGTAAGATAATGCAGATTAGGCCTTGGTTTTCTGGTATATGAGCAAGATGGATATTGATGAGAGGTGGATGAGATGGGTCAAGACTTGTATCTCAACTGTTCCTTTTTTTTTAAAATCATTATTGGGTTGCTCCAGTGTGTTTTTCAAGATGTCAGGGGGATTTTTTTTTTTTGAAAGGCAAGCAGGGTTTTTATAGGATCCCAGAACCCTTAAAGATGCTGCAAGCTGGGTTTGAACCCATGACCTAGTGGTACCATCCGCCAAGCTCTAACCGTTGAGCCGACATGCCATTGGCATCAGGGGGATATTTATCAAGGGGGGCCATAGTCTGCTTGCCTATTCATAGTAGTGGTGCAGGCTCTTAAGAGATTGATTGTCAAAGCCATGGAGCCAGGGTTATCTGATGGTGGTTCAGTCCCAAAACTGATTTTGTTGAGAGTGGTTTACGGTGTGGGGGGTGATGCCAATAGTATTTTGAAGGCTGGAGTTTCGAGGTATCAAGTGTGGGAATTGCCAACAATAACTTGGGTCTTACTTTGGGTGCTAAGAACATAAATAAGCATTTGTGGGATCTAGTGGTGGAAGACATGGTGAGGAGAATGACTATATGGAAGACCTAAGTTAGTTTTGAAGGGCATTATACTTGGTCTTGTTAGGATTGTTCTATCTATTCAATTTATTGATTTACTATATGTCGCTTTTTCATATGCCTTCGTCAGTTGCCTCTAAGTTAGAACCATGACCTGGATCTTTTGTGGTGTGGTTGGTGGAAGAAGGATAAAAGGTTTTTTGAACTAGGAATTGGTGCACCTTTCCAAAGAAGTGGGTGGGCTTGGCATTTGGTCTCTTCAAGTGATGAAAGAGTGTCATCATCTAAGTGGTTGGAGATATGGTACTGAGTCCCTATGAATGAAAGTTATTAGAGCAAAATATGACCAAAAGGGATCTTCATTATGGAAACGAAGCTTTCAAAAATAGGTCTCTGAGGCTATATGCCTTCTGCAATAGAAGCAAGGGAGGTTGGTGGTGTTTGGAGGTTAGTTGAATGTGGTCATGGAGTACTTTCATCTTAAAAGAGCGGCTCTTTCGGTGGGTGAATAAATGAGTTCGTAGTGTTATCCAGCGTGTTGGAAGGTGTAGTTTGGGGGTGTTGGGGATGATAGATGGGTTTGGAAGGATGACAAGGAGAAGGGTTTTTCAGTATCTTCATACTTTTTCAAGATTCAGTGTGTATTGCCCCTGGTACTTAATAACTTTTTAGTGAAACTGGTTAGAAAAAGGCTGTCTCATGACTCTCATCTAGAATGTCCTTTCTTTATGTGGACTGCCACATGGAATGGGATTCATGATTGAGTTGGCTCATAGAGGCATGAACGTTGACATGGTATATATTTATGTGATTTGAACCCTGAGAGTACAATGTCTATTTTCTTCTTCATTGTGGATGAGTTAACGGGATATGGGTGCATTGACTTTTTTTATTTGTCTTTGTTGCTGCCTGCTTCCTTGCTTCTATGGAGGAGTTGCCGAAGTCCTCAAAACCCCCAGCCTATCGTATCTCAAAGAGCAGAATCCTATAGAAGATTCTTCCTATAGCATTGTCTTGGTATGTCTCTAAGCAACACAGAATAAGATCTTTTGCAACAAGATCCTGGATATGAGAGTAGCTGTTCCGAAGTTGTTGACAAGTCTTTGTGCTGGGTGGCTCAACATCCCTTTTAAAGGGCTTTTCTTAGAATTTTGATTGCGAGTTGGGAGAGCCTAATCTTGGGAGCTTAATGCATCCATGCATTAGTTTGAATGCTCTAATTCATTAGAATTCTTACCCTTTACCAAAAAAAAACATGAAGCTCCTACACTATTACAATCACTTGCTCCTACAAACCATACAACACGGGAAAGGCACCTAGTGGATGTGATGGTTCCACATCGTAGTTTTAGGAGCAAACGAGCTAGTAACTAATAAAAAAATAAAACTATAAAAAATACATTGCATATACCAAATTGAATCCAGTGTAGTCCAATTTTAAGACAAAATAAGATCACTATCGATAACCTTAGCAAGGAGCAAACGAGCATAATAGCTAAAATATATAACTAATATCACAAAATAATTAGGATAAGTATCTAAGTGTAGCTAAAAAAAATCTGAAATTTGCGAACCTAATATGATCATAATACAATTTTATAGATAAAATAGTTTATATGAGGCTCAAATTTTGTACGAGTTGGCTAATGGTATATATTTTCATTGAATTTTATAGTTATTATTTTAGATATTAATTTTAAATATTTTTTTGTTGGAGGTTTTATACCAGTTGTGAAAAACAATTTATTTCTTTAATGTTAATAAAAATTTTATTAAACTAAACATTTTTTAATGTTTGCAATTACTGATAAAATTGCATTGAAAATAAAATAAAAATGCACTCGAAGAGTATCGAACTCGGGTCTTTTACTAAAAAAGATAAACCTCCAACCTCTACAACAACAAAGACATGTTAAAACATTTGTATAAACAATTATCATATTGTATTCTACATTATATAATCGATTTTTTTAAGACTAAAGTATATACAACAAAATATTTTAAAAGCCCCTTAGTAGGTCCGCCCATGTCTAGAACACCATTCTCTTAATTATGTGAGGTGTAAGAGTAACGAGATCGTGACCACACTCTTGTCTCCATTGTAGTAATACAAAATTGCACCGCAACCATTTCACATTCAATTCATACACATAGATGTATCAAATCAACAAAATAGGTGAAAAGTTTCATTAAATATCTTCGACAAACCATATGTATTCACCAATAAATTTAGAGGAATAACATGTAATACTAATACCAATTATGGTGTTAACATAAAGCGTGGGTGTAGGGCATTACTCATATATTTTCATTGAATCTATCATAGTATTCTTAAATACACAAGGGAAAATGTGTTGTGTGTGTGTGTATATGTGCGCGTGTGTGTCTGTCTGTCGTCTCTGTCTATACATATACTGAGGGTAGGGATGAGGACACAACTAAGATTAGAGCCCGAGTTTTGGGGTGCCTAACTAAAGAGTTAAGGGCTGATTTTTGGTAGATGTAATCTCCTCTTAAACAAGATCATGGCCACAAAGAATCGGCTGATTTTTACAATGGTTTAGTGATTTATTATAAGCTAATTATTTTCGGCCTTCTGTTTTTATTGGTTTTTGCCATTATTTTGTGAAACACATATAATGGAGTTAGAATAATCACACTGAACTGATTCTCTGTGACTGTGATGTCGTTTATGGGGAGATTTAGGTACCCCAAACTGGCTTTGTAATCGGATTTTTTTTTTTTTTTTTTAAAATACAAGTAATCATAGTTTGGTACCCCAAACTGGCATTGTAATCGGGTTTTTTATTTTTCAAATACAAGTAATCATAGTTGTCAGCGGATTCCAATGCTCTATTATATTATTTACTTTTTCTTTTTTTATTTGTAGATTAATATTGTTGCATATAACTTTCCATAATAAAAATTTAAACTTTCAAAAGATAATGGAAAAGTTGATGATATGGAATGTCCAGTGTACAAAGAATATCCATGTTTGACACAGGTGTCTCTGTAAAATAGCTTACCACAATAGTGCTATAATTGTTCGTATCTACCTCTTTTTCACTGTTTGATTGGGTTGTCTGAATGGGGTTCTTTTGTTTCCCTTTTATTAAAAAGATTGAATTTTTTTTTTTTTTTTTTTTTTTCAACTTGGGAGATGAATACTTCGACTGAGCCCCGAGTACTGAAAGGCATCAAAATTCAATGAACTGAACCAAATGACAAATGCCTTCGTTGTTTCTCTTTGTTGTCTTTCAGCAAGTATATGACAAAGATACATTTACAACTGATGACTTCATGGGAGAGGCAGAGATTGACATCCAGCCACTAGTCTCTGCCGCTAAAGCATACGAGAATTCCAGCATCAATGAGCCCATGCAGCTTGGGAAATGGCTTGCCACCAAAGACAATACCCTTGTAAAAGACAGTGTTATTAATTTGTCAGATGGGAAGGTAAGGCAGGAGATCTTGCTTAGGCTGCAGAATGTTGAACGTGGAGTTTTAGAAATTGAGCTTGAATGTGTTCCTCTCAGTCAATAGTGAAAACAGGAAATTTTCCTGAAAGAAAGAGTAGATGCATTTATGAGAACCATTTTTCCTTGATCACTGCCAGTTGTATGTATGTTTTCATCTTGCCTTACCTGCTGTAACAATGGAAGATCAGTTTTATCCTGTCGTCAGAGTTCCCTCCAGGTCTGCTTGTAGAGCGTGCTTCATCCAGTCTCAATGTAGAAATTGTAAGTATTGGTATTTCAGCCATAGAACATGAAACTCCAGATATTTCTTCTCGTACTGATGAAAGTTAGAAATTACAGGTCTCCTCTCTCATTTGACATTTTTGACATTAACTTGGTATAAATGCATATAGTTTCTTCCAATTTAAATTCAGTTGCATGGTTAGATCAAAGCTAATTGATCCGGGGAAAATGTTTTTGTTTCGATCCACAGTTCTAGCGAAGAATTACAGCTGATCAATGTCCACCCAAAAAAACAAAAACATAGGTTGAACTTATAGGTGCAGTAACTTCAACAAACTGCATTTTCAGTATGGAACATTATTACCCTCTAGGTTAAGACTTCAGTTCTGACAGGATCTAAAGGTGTGTTTGGTTGCATGGAATCTTATTCTATGGGAATTCATGAGGGGACTACTTACATTTAAGCTAAATTGAAGTATTGCTAGATTTTGTGATCAATGGTGAGAATGAAAGTCTCATGTATATGAGAATTTCACTCCTTACTCCCTCAAAAGCATGTGACTCACATGTTCATGAAACTTCCATTCCTACCATTGATCGCAAAATACATTGGTAGATAATTAGTGTTATCTTAATTTAGCTTAAATGGATATGGTCCCTTCAGGATTCTTGTGGAATAAGATTTCATGCAACCAAACATACCCTAAGTTTGAGTTTAATATGGTCTTATGAAATATGTCAGTGGTCTCCATAAACCGACATATGGTTATTGTGTTAAGTGGTTGAGTTAACAAATTAAAATCCAACTACAAGATTATTTAGCATGAGAATATCTTTCAAGGTTATGGAACTCATGCATATGGATGTGGACAAACCTAGTTTGGATAATTTAGAGTAATTTTCATGCTTAACTAATTTTATAGTAATGTGCATGCCATATGATCTTATTATGGAATTATATGGATGAATAAGTTATCTAAGGCAAGTTCTATTTTGCATATATAAGTCAGCACTAGACAAAAAAAAAAATTTGCTTGACGTTTTTCATTTACCACCAAACATATTGACAATGGACATGAAAATGTATTTATTTTGGGAAATTTTTTTCAAAATCAAATCATTTTAATTTACAGTGGATTTATGGTGAATAAACTAGGTTGGCCTTTTCCACGACTTATTTTTGAACTAGAATCGATAAGAATCCCCGTAAGGCTTATAAAAGAATTCATCTCTCTCTTGTTCATAAAAAATAATAGTAACATTACAATTGGTGCCACGTTTTTGTAGTAGAAACTACAAAAACGATCACCCTTTCTTGTTCATTCTTAGTCTACTACAAAATGACCACCCTTTCATGTTCATTCTTAGTTTCCTTTCTCGTGATTATTATCTATTTTGGTAAGTCATAGTCAGGCTGAGGGATGTGGGAGATTGGAGAGTTGTTCGCTGTAATAGGTGCTTTGATGTTGTGTGCGGTTTGTGGTGATGGTTGTGAAAACATAGGATGGGGAGGTTTAGGCACAATTCTACATGGGGGTAAGTGGGGGGACTTGCCCCCACTGACTTTTGAAAATATATAATAGTTATTTGCAATTTGCCCACCCTGCGACGTCGACGACACCATCCCGCCCCACTCATTCTCTTCTTTTGTTCTTTGAGATGCCAACAACCCTACCCCTTTCTTCTTTTCTGCTCCCTTTCTTGGTTTACTGCAAGACCAACAACTGTCCCGCCTCCTAATTTCTTCCTCTCCCTCCCTCTTTGCTTGATTTATTTTCCTTTCTCACCATCGCCACCAGCAACCCCAATCTCTCTTGTTAGCTTTGAAAAGAATAATGTTTTCTTAAGTATTTTTCTTGAGATGCATTCATATATTGAGCTCTAGTTCTGTATTTTATTCATAGGATTTTTCTAGAGATACACGAAATATTCAACCCATTAACTTTTTTTTCTCAAGATACATGTTTCTATCTCGAGGTTTATCTGTAGGTTATTGTTTGAAGAGCATCTTGGTAATCAACTTGAGCCTTTTGACAATCAACACACATTAAATGTTAGTCCAGGGGGAGATTGCATTAGTGATTAATATTGGGGGTAACCTCTAATTAGCTATTTTTATAGGGGACAAATCACAAATAACCCAATTTTTTTTTTTTTTTGTATACATATAATTTTACATTTGATATTAATTTTTGCCTTTTAACTTTATATACCCAATTGATTTGTCCCCCATATATTTATCTTTTGTGTTCCTACAAAATAGCTTGTCGGATCCATTTTCATCCCCCATAGATAACATGAAGTTTTTTTTTTAACAATTGGTGTTTTATATAGTTTATTTATGTATTGTTCAAATTTTAAAATAATATGTTAAAGTAATTAATTATTATATTATATTATCATTAATTAACTATGATTCATCACTCCATCCCTCTTCAACAAAAATCATGGCTTTGTCACTAGAGAGGTTGTGGCAGTAGACTACTCATGGGTGACTTTTGTACACATGATTCACTTCTAGTTTATATAACTCCGTGTTTATTTTGGCATTACATATTTTTAGATTCACGAAAAAGAAAAGCATTCATACAGACCAAAGAAATTAAACATGTGAACTTATTTTTGTATAATTCAAAAGAAAAAAATAATTATAATTCAAGAATTCATAAGGCATTCCAGATTTATTACAGGGTTTTCTCTAGGGCTTTTGTAGCATCCAACATCAAATATAAAAAGTAATTAAGGAAATAGCTCAAACAACTTGTGTAAAAATAGAAAAATAACCTCTATTTATAGACAATGGCATGTAGTCAACTAGCGAGCGACATCGTTTTGCAACATTTTATTTATTTTTAATTTTATCCCTTGACCGCTCCCACCCCGAATGTCGCCGGCAGGGTTTGAACCCTAGACCTGTGATTTCATCTGCCACAGGCCTAGCGCTGAGCTGGTACCCTACCAATGCTTTATAATATCAGTTCTCCATCACACCATATGTTTTGCGCAAGACTCTGACCTTTTTGTTGCAAGGAGAGGCAAAGGTTGACACCCAATTAGAGGCCAATTAGGAGTTGTTTCTCATTTAATTTTCAAACAGCCTAAAACCCATTTTAAGTAACATATAGGGAATTTGGGGTGTTTCGTTTATATATTTTAATTCACATCAGAATACTTAGACAACACACTTTGTATTTTGAAAATTCAAAGCTTAACTCACATTTCAGTTGCAAACTTGCAATTGTTCCACATAGATCCTAAAAGACTTTGCAATTTTCTTAATTTTTCTCAGTTATCCATGGGTTTTACTCTTTAAAAATAAGTTCCCGAAAGCAAAATCAAACAAAGCCATATGCATCTGGCATTCATCTTTTTTTTTTTTGGAGATGCATACAACATTGAAACCACTAGTTTTTTTACATGTTCTACTAGGATACAGTTGTCAACCTTTGAAATTTTACCATTCCAAGATAACAACAACAATAACAGTAATTAAAGATTATTGGTGAAAACCTTTTTTTTTCAATTCAATTTTATATCTAGAGAAAGATTTTAATAACAAAAAAGAAAAACATGTTTGACTTTGTTTGTCTTTTTTTTTTAATTGAGTCCACTATTCACTACATGGTGGGAAAAAATGGCAAGAATTTTTTCATTGTTTGTCCAAATCTATTTCTTATTATCCCCAATTTACAACTTGTATTTGTTTCAAGTTTAAAGAGAGGTTATGCATTTTCTTTTCTTTTTTTCTTTTTTTTTTAAATCCACTATTCACTACATGGTGGGAAAAACTGGCAAGAACCAAATCGTTTTCAAAGTTTGTCCAAATCTATTTCTTAGCATCCCAATTTACAACTTGTAGTTGTTTCAAGTTTAAAGAAAGGTTATACATTTTCTTTTTCTGGATTTTGAAAAGAGAAACGTGAAAAATACTACAAGATAAGAAACTTGGAAGACATATCAATAAATAATACACAATTCATCCAATCTTTATGCTTGCAACGATTTTTATCCCTACTGAAGTCAAAGACAGTGCTATAAGTAGAGCAAAAGTACCTGAATAATAGCTAAAGAATTTTGTTTTGGGTCGAGTATCATTACTAAATAATCAACATAATGTGTAAGTAAAGAATTTTGCTAATGGGATTGCCATGGTCCAAAATTGTTCATGATGCATTGATTGTATTGCCACAAGTCCCAATCAAAGGGCGGAGTCAGAATTCTCATGGAATAGGGGCAACTAATTATTATGTGAATGAGTGGAATAATGAACCCACCATTTAAGGAAATGTGAAAGGACAAAATGAGGGTAAAAGAAGAAATGCATAATTTTTAGGGGGCAATTAGTAGTATTAACTAAGTGGACCCAACTATTCTATAAGTAAATAAACACAATTTTCAAAGTTGTGGGTGTGTGTGTGTGTGTGTGTGTGTGTGTGTGTGTGTGTGTGGGGGGGGGGGGGGGGGGGGGGGGGGGGGGGGTGTTTGTGGGCAACGTGGCTCCGCCATTGGTCCCAATGTATGTCATTTTCTTTTGCTCTTGTTTGAATTCTTGCCATCTCACCTTTTCTTTTTCCTTACTCTTTTGAAAGCCAACCTTGGTATAACTCACAAAACAAAACTAGAAAAGTTTCAATCCTCAAAAGTTTTCTATGAGGGAGAAAGAATAAGAGGGGTTAGGGTAAGGTTTTTTTTTTATGTTTACATAGCATATCCAAAAAATAAAAGTGGGTGGTGGTGTCCATCAGAAGAAGTGGTGGTGTTATTTAGTAGGGGCTTTTGTATTTTTAGGTGTACAACTCTGGATCTTATCTTTCATAATGAAAATTGGCGTCGGTGGTGTAAGTGTGTCCGTGTATTCCAAATTTTCTAAAATGCCCTCTCCCCTTTCTTCTTCAACTTCTATTGTTACTCTTTTACATAGCTCTACACTTCTCTTCCTTCCACCTGTCATTTTCCTTTGCTCTTGTTTGAATTCTTGCCATCTCACCTTTTCTTTTTCCTTACTCTTTTGAAAGCCAACCTTGGTATAACTCACAAAACAAAACTAGAAAAGTTTCAATCCTCAAAAGTTTTCTATGAGGGAGAAAGAATAAGAGGGGTTAGGGTAAGGTTTTTTTTTATGTTTACATAGCATATCCAAAAAATAAAAGTGGGTGGTGGTGTCCATCAGAAGAAGTGGTGGTGTTATTTAGTAGGGGCTTTTGTATTTTTAGGTATACAGCTCTGGATCTTATCTTTCATAATGAAAATTGGCGTCGGTGGTGTAAGTGTGTCCGTGTATTCCAAATTTTCTAAAATGCCCCTCTCCCCTTTCTTCTTCAACTTCTATTGTTGCTCTTTTACATAGCTCTACACTTTTCTTCCTTCCACCTCACTTCTCTATCTCGAACCACCGCCACCATCTCAACGACACTGTCAACCACAAAGCTATCACTTCCTTCCATCTTTCTTCTCTATCTCTAACCACTATCGCGGACTCCATGACATCATTATTATATCAGATCTCGACCCCCCTTCGCGACAAATAAAGCAACCCGATCAAGTCAATCTTCTTCATCAAGAATCTCAGTATGTCGAAGACCTTCCATCACATCTCAAATCGGCTGAACAATTCTCAATTAATGAGAGAGAAGTTGAGCTGAACTGAACGATGTCGCGTACTACAAAGCGCCGTAGAGAGACAGGTGGCTCAGTTGACACCATAGTGTCATCATCTGCTATCTGCATTTAATTGCAAACCCCACAAAATCATATCTTTTCATTTTTTTCTCTGTAATGAACTTGAGTTTTCTTTTCTTCTATTTGTTTTCTTTGGCACACAACCTTTATTAAAGTCAACCGCCCTTCTCGATATCCTGCCTTGCCAATCCCAATGGGAACAAATTCAAAATCAGGTCCATTGTGGCGAGGTGGTGGTGGCGGCGGCGGCGGTTGATGGAGAAGAAAGGGAGAAAAGTGAAAAGGGGTCAGGGTTTTTTTTTTCTTCTTTTATTGGCCATGTTCTTTAGCAACGGTGTTATTTAGCAGCATCATTTCTGTTCCAAAAAGCATGTGTATTTCTATTACTCAAGAATCGTCAGTGAGTGATTTACTGTAAGAAATGACTGATAAAGTCCATTGCAGATACATGATGGTGTGAGGTACAGACTGCAACATATGAGAGAAAGATGAAAGTTGAGGTCGAAAGTAGAAACAAAGTTCAGGAATAAATATGCCCTAATTGTAGAAGAAAGTAAGTGCTAGCATCTTTTATAGTGTTATTATAACTATGTATCAGATTTTAATGAAAAAAATGAAACCTTTATTATTTCCCAGCATATGAATTCATTAGGCATAGTTTTTTATGCGTCTAAAATTCAGTCTCCAATAAGTAAAACCCGCAAAACAACTGTTAGATTGCCAAAGACCATTTTTTTTGTGGCCGGAGCCACTCCGATGCTTAAGTCAGTAACTCAGTTGGAGATGGAGATAAAACTGGACAAAACTCAGTTAAAATTGCATACCTTTGTCGAATGTTCCCTTTATAATGGTCGTAATTAATTTCATTCGTGAGTTAAGCATGTGAGGCGCAACGAGAGGAGACGTTTTTTTTATAAAAGTCTCCTCCTTTATGAGGATACGTCCGTGGAGGCGTAGCTCCCTCCACAACTCTTTATTTATGTAATTTTCCTCCCCCTTTGCGGAGAACTTTATTGAGCCTGGATTTGGCTCTCTGACAGTGATTTATTCTAATGGGCCTTGTTTGGGCTTTCTGTGACCAGATTTTCCCTTTCTGGGCTTTGTACATTGGCCTGAGCCTGGGATACTTGATCCTCGTGATGGATTATTTATGCCATGTGTACGGCTGTGATGTTGGTCTTATTTGATATATCATCAGCTATCCCCCCTAGTTTGTGGGCATGTTTGTGTGGCCACTAACGGTATGATGGTTAGATTTTCGATTCCACTGTCACGACGTATTTAATGCGGTTACCAGCTATTAGTGCTTCTGTCTCTCTGATGTCCCATTTGTCTGTTCGTTTCGGCATGATTTCTGGGATATCTCGTACATGTTTCCATGAGTGGGTTTTTTACCCTTATAAAAAGAGGAAGTTGGTACGATATATTTTCTTTTACGTTTCCTTCTTTCCTAGTTGTTGATTTCCTCTTCTTTTATTTTCGTCTCATAACGATGTCAAGCTCCAGAGTTTTGAGCGGTGACGTGCTTGATGCTTGTGAAGCTTGCTACTTACCTAAGCGATCGACGCGAGCAACTTTGATAGCATTTTTCATGACTACTCCTTGTTAACCGATCTCGAGATCATCCTTCCTGAAGAGGGCGATATCCCTTGTCGTCCAAAGATTAGATATATCGCTTTGTACCCCGACATGTTTCACTCCAGTTTTAGGCTTCCAGCTCATGAGATCGTTTGGGAATACCTAGATTTCGTAGGTATTGTTCCCGCTCAAATGGTTCCGAATGGTTGGAGGGTGCTAATCGCGACCTTGGTGAGGGTACCTTTATCTGTGGTTCTTATGAATGTCAAGATTTTGCACTCCTTGGTGGGGCTCGGAGTAAACACTAATTGCACTTGTTATCTCTATTTTCCATCTTGCTTCTAGAATTTGCGGGAAGAGTATGAGGGTTGGTCAAGGCCCTGGTTTTACGCTTCCATTGCTTCAGACTATTTCAAGTTGTGTAATCACCAAATTTTGCGGTCATTTCGAGAGCCAAAAAGGAACGAACCGTCATTATCTTAGGAGGAGCAGGAGCTTCGTGACCGGTTCAACAAGCTGCCCCAAGTTTCTGTTGAGGATTTCATTGCTACAGACGCTATTGCTCGTAGTGTTATGTTTACCTTAAGTGAGGCAGACTATCCAGAGCGCACGGTGACACGCGCTTCAAGAACTACCTTCGCACGTGTTAGTAAAGTCATTGTATCCAGCGAGGGGTTGGGCCATCCTCCTTTGGTGAGCGTTGGTGATGTAGAGAGGCAAGCTCTGCAAGGGATCCTGAGAGTCGTGTTGCTCCTATTGTCATCAGAGACTCTGGTAATGTTGGCTCTAGCATCAGGAAAAGGAAGGTACCAAGGCCTCCTAGTCGCTCAAAGTTACTGCGGTTAGTTCTGGTTGTGTCTCGAAGAGGAAAAAACTTGCTACCTCGGTCTGTGGTTGCTCGGTCATGACAATGATCGGATGGGCTTGAAAGTATGGTCGTAGCTTTCTTGAAGATACAATCAGAGCGAATGCTAGTTTCTCCAGAGCCGGGTAGTTGTTTTTTGCATCTGCGAGCGGTTTGCTAATGTAGTATACTGGTTTTTGTGTGCCTTTTTCTTCCCGTATCAGTGTCGAGCTCACCGCGTCGTCGGATACGGATAAGTATAGGTACAGTGATTCCCCCGTGTTTGGTTTTGATAACAGTTCTTTGCTCCCTATGTACGCCTTTAAACTCTGGAAAGCTTTTTCGCACGCTTCGTTCAATTTGAATGTCTTGTTTCCTTTCAAGATGTTGAAGAAGGGTAGACATTTGTCCGAAGACTTGGAAATGAATCTGTTTAAAGCTATTATCCTGCCGTTAAGACTTTGTACGCCCTTTATGTTTGTTGGTGATTGCATGTTGAGGAGTGCATGTATCTGTTTTGGATCAGCTTCGATTCCTCTTTGGTTGACCATATGTATCCAAGGAACTTCCCTGGCCCTACTCCAAATGTGCATTTCTCCGAGTTCAAGTTCATTTTGTATCTCCAGAGCTGTGAGAATGCATGTTCGAGGTCTTTGATGTGGTCTGTTATGTGTGAGCTTTTGACCAGCATGTCATCGATGTATACCTCCATGGTTATACCGATCTAGTCTTTGAACATTCTGTTTATCAGCTGTTGGTATGTAGCTCCTACATTTTTAAGTCCGAATGACGTTACCTGATAGCAATACGTGCCTCTCTCCATTATAAAAGATGTTTTTTCTTGGTCGGGGGGTACATTTGTATTTGCTTGTACCCGGAATACGCATCCATGAAGCTTAGGAGTTCATCTTCTGGTCTATGCATGGGAGCGAGAAACTGTCTTTCGGGCATGATTTGTTCAAATCAATGTTATCCACACGTACTCTCCACTTGTTATCTTTCTTCTTCACCAACACCATGTTAGCTAGCCAGTCCAGGTAGTAAGATTTTTTGACCTGAATTTATCAGACTGTGCACTTCCTCGTTTATTGCTTGATTGCATTCATGAGCTACGAGTCTTCTTTTTTGCCAGACCAACTTTTTGTCTGGATTGACTTGCAATTTGTGAGTGATGACAGATGGGTCTATTCCCACCATATCTTTCATCGTCCAGGTGAAAACGTCCTGATTATCCTTCAACAATTGAACCAGCTTCATGTCTAGTTCTGGGTGCATTTTGGTGCCAATCCGAGATGCTTTGTTTTCCCCATCACCCAAGTAGACCGTTGTTGTTTCTACTTCTAGTTGTCCAGTGTTTGGCTGATCTCTTGGACTGGTTGGGGTTGTATTATTGTCCATGAGGGGGGGTCTGCTTGACCAGATTGCTGCAACGGCTCCTCTGGTCGATGCAGTAATTGCTATTTGTATGGAGTTTTAACCGCTGCATAGTGATATTCGCGCGTAGCTGGCTGATCTCCTTTTATTGTTCCTATACCATTGTCAGTGTGCTACTTCAAGCGTTGATGCATGGTAGAAGATACCTCACCCATCTTATGTATCCAAGGCATTCCAAGAAGCATATTGTATGCGGATGGGGCGTCAACTACAAGGAAATTTGTCAACAAGACTCGTTGTCTCCCTGGTTCTCCCGCTTCCACTGGTAATTGGATCATTCCGATTGGCCAACATTGTTCACCACTGAAACCCACCATTGGTTGATTGTTTGGTGAAAGCATTTCCTCGGTGAATCAGCATCCTGCAGAACGACGTTAAGTACAAAAGGTTAGTCGAGCTGCCCGTATCGACTAGTACTCTTTTGATTTCCCATCTTACTATTAATACTGAGATTACTAAAACGTCATTATGTGGGAAATTAACTCCTTCTGCGTCCTCGTTGGAGAATGTCAAAATTCTCTGCGTCATTCTTGCTCGTCGTGTAGAAGGTTCCTGATATCTAATTTTTGCTCGTAAATCCCGAATTGACCACTTCTGAGCTCGGCTGGATAACTCTTCTTTTCCGACTGCACCTTGTAGGACGTATATTTTCTCATTTGATTGCTCTTCTGTGGCAATTTTGTTTTCTTCTGTTGGGCTACCTCAACTCAATGAACTCTCCAAATTGTCCTTTTTGGATGTGGCTCTTGATTTCGACTTTCAAGTTGTAGCAGTCCTCGGTATCATGCCCGTAGTCATTGTGGAAGGATCAATATCGGCTTTTAATTTGCCTGTCTAGATCTCCTATCATTTTGGAGAGCAGTCTAACGTCTTCCCACTATGTTATGGTCTTAAGGACCTCAGCTCGACTCGTCTTCAAAGTCATGAACGATTTGCCCACTGATTGCTCGCGTTTAGATCTTCCGGGTTGTAGTCTTCCAAGCTTTCATTGATCAAATTCAGAATCACCTACGGTTCGATGTCTTTTTGGTTGACTGTTTTCTTCTCTAAGCTCGTCATTATTTCGTCCTTTTTGGTCGGATGAAAAGTGTTTCTTTTCTGACTCGTCTTTCTTTCTAGCTGTTATCATCTCCTCGAGAGTGATGTGCTTTTGAGCGGTTTTCCAATAGAATCGCAGGATCCAAGTTCAGAACATTGAACAAGAGGCCTATTTTTAGTCCGGCTGTGAAGTAGCGGTGGTAGTGTCATCGCTGCATAAGTCAGTAAAACCTATTCCAGACTCCAATAAGTAAAACTTGCGAAACAACTGCTAGATTGCCAAAGACCACCTTTTTGGTAATCGAAGGCACTCTGATGCTTAAGTCAGTAATTCGATTGGAGATGAAGATAAAAATGGACAGAACTCGGTTAAAATTGCATACCTTTGTCGAACGTTCCCTTTACCTTTTATAATGGTCATAGTTAAGTCCCTGCGTGACTTAAGCATGTGAGGCACAATGAGAGAAGACATTTTCTGTAACAGTCTCCTTTATGAGGATACGTCAGTGGAGGCATAACTCCCTCCACGACTCTTTTTCTATGTAACGTTCCTCCCCCTTGGATTTAGGCCTCTAACTGTGATTTATTCTAACGAGCCTTGTTTATCCTTTCTTTAACCAGATTTTCCCTTTTTGGGCTTTGTATATCGATCTGGTCCTGGGATACTTGATCCTCGTGATGGATAATTTCTGCCAAATGTACGACTATGATGTTCGTCGTATTTGTTGTATCATCAGTTTCAATTACGACAAATACATGGGAGGTAATAATACTTATTGGGGAATTAGTAAAAAGAAAAAATAGAACTATCAGTACAGAGAGAAACCTACCTGAGCGTAATCTAAACAGTAGTAAGAGTGGGTGTACATCTTCAACTTTTCTTCTCCCTCTTTCATTGGTTCTCCATCAGCGGTAGCGGCCATTGCTACACTAAATATTTGTGCACCCTTAGTACTCTGTACATATTAAAACATCAAGCATCAAACATTAAATATCAGATAAAGAACAATAACAAAGTAGTGGTAACTTTACTAGCAACTTTACATGATTATTATGAGTCCCATGATCAAATCTAGTGGAATGGTTTGAGGTATTTTGCTATATTGGCATTTATTCCTAAAGAATTTGAGTATACAAATTTTGTATATTTAGTTCGAACTGGGAAAAGCATTTATAATGATTGGACTTGGATGTTTTGATGCTTCCACAATGATGTCAGTGGGTAATTCGTTAATAGTTATTTGTAATTGGGCTAGATATAATAAATCTCATATTAATTAGTTTTATGCTTCCACAGTGATGTAAGCGGGTAATTCGTTAATAGTTATTTGCAATTTGACTAGATAATAAAGCATATATTAATAGGCATTAGCCAAATTAGGTTTAGGGTTAGATTGCATGCCAAATAAGCTATTAAGCTTAAATAAGGCATAGAATAAAACATTGTAGTTGGTGAATTGACCGAACAAAATTTAAGTTTTTTTTTTTTTATCTTTTATCTTTTATCTTTTATCTTTTATCTTTTATCTTTTATCTTTTATCTTTTATCTTAGAGTTTATCATAGTTGTAGCTTTAGTTTTAGTATAGAATTCATCAATTGGTATCAGAGCCGAAGCACTCCTATTATTTATGCTGACATAGACTAAATTTGATAAATACGTAGAAGAAAAACTTGGAAGATGACAAAAGAAGAGAGATCTAAAATGGTTGAAGCAATGGAAGCTTGAAAGACATCGAAAAATCACTTAGACGTGGAAAAAAATGTAGGATAAACGTGGCAGAGATGATGAATGGTTGAATAGGCTTGCGGGGATTGAAAAAATGCTTGATCTAGAGATAATCAAATAGAAGATGAAATGCAGAACAACTAGCAGGATTGCAACAACAGGTTCAGAAAGAAATTGCTCAACAATGGCAAAGGAAGTGAAAAAGTTCCACTAAAGGATTTTGCAAAGAGAAACAACAAACAAAGAGGTCGTCAAGCACCTGCAAAGAGCACCCATCTACCCCCATGTGTTGATCGACACCTTCTACGCCCCTTCAACAAGGTCGACACCCTTCGTCGACCACCCCTCCTCCCCTTACCACCTATCGATCGCCTCCAGCACACGCCGCCTCCCCCTTGTACCGTCTCTCCCATGTCCAACACACTCTTCGCCCTCCCCACCAACTTGGGGTGTCCACTACCCCAACATCAAATTTTCCACGCCCTGAAACCCTATCCTTGAATCCCTATACCTTCCCAATCCCAAATAACCCACACCAAGCATTCATGCAAGCTGTTTCTTACCATAATTTCGCCAATTGGTTAAACCATAATTTCCTCCCATACTACCAACTTCCCAATTACTCCAGTTTACCACTACAACACCCTAATCCTCCTCAAATTAATCAAATTGAATCCTATAACGAGGTGCCAACACGGTTTGGCATATCTCCACAGTTATCTGTTGCAGACCCAACTAAGTATTTCACATGAGCATGTCAGACAATGGGTGGAAGATCAGCAAAGAGACCCTCATCCTACGTGGCCACCCGCTTAGGATGGGGGATAGATTTGCCCTCCCTTGGGTCGTGGGAAAGGAGGAAATCTGCCTTTTGTGCCCTTAATTTAGGAGATCGGGCTTATGGAGGATGTAACTTTGTTGAGAACAATCAGTTAGCATGGTGATAGTTGTCATGGAAGGCGAGATGATACAGGTTTTAAGTTGGACGTATCTTCCTATGATGGGTTGAACTTAACGATGCCTTTGTTGATTGGTCCATGGAAATTCAATGCATCTTTGAGTTTAAGAATATGTGGGGTTCGAACGCAATGCAGTTAGTGGCTACCAAACTGAAGGGCACTGCAAATCTTAGTGTGCTCGTCGAACAACCATACGTTTACCTCCAATGAAAAATTCGTTTGATCTGCAAGAGTTGATGCATGTTGTTTTTGTTCCTTTGGATTATGAGTGAGAACTTTTTGGTCGATTGATGGGATAGAGTTAATGACTATACCACCTAATTCAGAACTTTCTGTATGTGCACAAAGCCTCAAAAACAGGAACGACATATAGGTTTTCGCTTCTACCACGAGTTGGATGTGAGGATCAAGTCTTTGTTATTTTTGGAAGAATTTGAAACCCTTTTAGCAGCTGAGAAAATGGCTAAGCATGCTGAGACTAAGCTCCAATTATAGGACCGCAAATAGAATATGCCTTTTGTGAATTCAGTTCGCTCTTTCACTACCTTCCTGCAGTGGCCTACGTCTGATATGTCACTTAAATGCTTTGGATGTGGTCAACCTGGCCATGTTCAGAGTAATTATCCCAAAGGAAAGACCATATTGTTGACTTAGGATATTTTGAATAGGAAGGAATGGAACTGATACCCCCATTGATAGTAAAGGCAAACTCATTTCCTTGGTTACAGAAGGCACGACCTGCACTTTCTTCAAGCTAGGGCAGGTAGTTCATTAATAGTTATTTGTAATTAAGCTAGATATAATAAAGCCCATATTAATTAGGCATTAGCCAAATTTAGGTTTAGGGTTAGATTGCTTGCCAAAAAAGCTATTAAGCTTATAAATAAGGCATAGAATTAAACATTGTAGTTGGTGAATTGATTGAACATAACTGAAGTTGTTTTCTTTATCTTTTATTTTTGGATTTATCATAGTTGTAGCTTTAGTCTTAGTGTAGAATTCATCACACAGGCTTGTGTAAAGGAGATTTGTGGCAACAAACTATTGTTGGTGGAAATGTTATTGATCTATACTACTAATAAATAACCAGTGTTCTAAAAATCTTTAGGCGGTAAGCAGGCGACGAGCAGGGGAGTAGCGCCCACGGGCCTAGGCGGAGTGCAGGCAGGGGCCTATAATTTACAATTTTATAAAAGTTAAGCAATAGCATATAAATTACTTACAATTCAATGCCAAGATACATATGCAAAATGTATTAAAAAAACCTAGAGCCTTAATTTGTGTTAAAATTGCAAATGAATAAATAAAGTTCAAAAATCCGCCTAGGTGGCCTTTAGCCCGCCCAACCCACATGGGCGGCTTCGAACCACCTAGGCCGATTTTTAGAACACTATATATAAGGGTTTTTGCATCTAGGGTGTGTTTTGTTGGATGAAATCCTATTCCATGGGAAACCATGAGGGAACCCCTACATTGAGATAACACTCATTATCCACCATTAGATTTTATGATCGATGGTGGGAATGAAAGTCTCATTTACATGAGAATCGCACTCTTTGATCCTCCCAAAACATATGTTCATGAGACTTTCATTCCCATCATTGAACACATAATCTAATAGTGAACTGGTGAGTGAATATCAATTTAGCTTAGATGTAGGTTGTCCCCCATGGATTATCATGGAATAGAATTTCATTTAAGGATCGGGTCTTCCTCTGTAGAAGGAGTTAAGCATGGAGTAGAGTCATTTTTAAAGAGATTACCTTTATTGATCTGCTTCAAAAGTGCTACATGTTATCCTTGCTGCTCTTCACGAGTAAACCCTTGGCTTGTTGGTCTATATTTATTCGGGGGGACTTGAGCCGATCATGGTTACTTCTAGGAACAGGATATTGGTTGAGCTCCCCGTGTTCACCAGTAACCTTTTAACGCCCATTTGATATGGACATCATGATAACCAAGGCGTCGTTGTGCGGGGAGTAGACCCCTTGCATGTTTTACTCGATGAACACCAGGTTTGGGGTTGGGTGTTTCACCGGGCATGTTAGACAGGGCAGTATTAGCTAAGGGGACCTGTCCACAGCTCTCAGATTGCCCACTTCTTCGATCGGTTGGATTTTTTCGCTTCATTATGCATATTATTCATGACATAGATGACGTTCGCAACCTTTCTTCGACATCTAGGGCCGCTTCTTCCTTCTCTTGAGGTTGTTTCTCGTTAGAATTTACAAATTCTCCGAGTCTTCCACTTCGAACCCAATACTCTATTTCGTTCTTGAGACATGGCAGTCCTGGGTGATGTGATCGTGATTTTTGTGATAGGCACAATATTTTCTCTTATCAAGCCTTGAAGGATCGCTTGATCTTGAGGGGCTACTTGATGTACTCCTAGTTTTTCATTGCAGGAAGGATTTTGGCCAAGCTAGAGTTGAGGGGAGCGAACTCAGTGAACCTTGCACCGACATAGATGGTGGCCCAATCGGGTTTGGCCTTGTCAGACTCGATCTTGTTGTCATTTTTCCTCCTCTTTTACTTAAGCTCATCTTCGCGCATTTTTCCTCCCCCTAGGGGCATGCTTGGTATCATTTTCTTCTTCTTTCTTGGCGGTCAACGTCTCTTACAGGGTGATGTATTTTTGCACACTTTTAAGCAAGTCTGCCATATCCCTCAGGGATTCCAGGGTGAAGTTGTAGAACTGACTTCCTTGGAGGCCAGAAGTGAAAGGGGTGATCGACGTGTCACCGCTGCAACCGTCGATCAGGGTCAGCTCGTCATTAAAACAAGTGACGTATTCTCTGAGGGTCTAACCCTGCTTCTTCTTGAGACTTAGCAGATAGCGAGGCCCTTTTTTGATTCACTGGCTTCCTACGAATCTTGTGATGAACGCCTTCGCCAAGACTTGGAATGAAAAGTTAGATCTCGGCTGGAAACTATAGAACCAGGCCAGCGCAACCTTTTTCAGGCTGGTGGGAAAAGTTCGGTACAAGATGACCTCTGAACTTTCTTTGAGCACCATCATGTAGTGGTAATGGCGCAAATGGTCTGACGGATCTGATGTTCGGTCATAGAATTCGAGGTTTGGCGGGATGAACTTCCTTATGATCTCCACCGAGAATGGAAGGACGGTGAGGTCGTACAAGATGTCCGGATTGGTTGCCCCCAGTCGAAGCAGGTTCCTGACCGTGGTACGATCTGTTTTCGAGGCTTGGTCCTCGTGATCTCCATCGTCCCTTAGGTTCTCCTGCCGGTCAGTTCTTTGAACATCCTTGGGGAGGTATTCACTTTCCTATATGTAAATTGCAGTGTGTATGCTTAACTTTCTTTCTCATTTCACCATTTCTTATAGCGAGTGTTCCCTTCCCAACTGTCAATGCGATCGAGAAGGTGATGGAAGGAGGGGATCTCACATAAAACCTTACATGTGCATGACTGAGTCTCTTCGGCACTTAGCTATATTTAGGACCTAATGCTTGAATGGGCTAAGAGTTGATTTTTGTCTAGTGGATCCTGGGCCTGTGACAACTCTAAGATTCGTTGTTCAGACCTTATTGTCTCATTAGATGCTATCAGAAATTTGTAGGTCTGAAGCCGAATTTGTGGGAAACGACCCAGTCAAGTGTCAATGCATGATTCGGACCACTCATGTGTTTCCTTGTGCTCATGAAATGGCACAATATCTTACTGCTATTGGAAAACTTTCATTGTCTATCTTAGACAAGCATTGGATGCAACCTGGCAAAACACCTATTCGTGCAAGTGCGGATGTGATTATATACCCAGTAATCGACATCGTTAAGCAAAGGTTTATGGAATCCGCCATTGATCAACAGTTAGTTTTAAAGCTAAAGCTTTTAGAGTTGAGTTGTCCTGGTTCAAGTGTAATGATCGAACCATTTGAACCTATAAAGGCCAAGGGGAGACCTAATTTTTTTTTTTTATCTAAGCATGAGAAGTCCCCTAAAAGGACCCGTCTGGTCATGAGTATGCCAAGACACAAGATGAGCTTAGAAGTCATTAAAGTGTTTCTAAGCCAAAACAGAATGTGGAGAAGTGGAAAAATATGTTTGTAAAGCAAATTCCGTTGTAGATTCGGGATTATGTTCGCTGCATTGAGAATGTACTCGCAGATGAGAATTATGGACTTAGATGTATAAACAACTTCCTAGGTTACGACAAGAATAATGATTGGAAACAAGTACGAAATGAGCTACTACTGAAGCAAGAAACTAACCATGAGTTTTGGCTTCGAATGTGGAATGAGGGTGCGGTGAACATTGTAAAGGATGCTTTGACATTTCCAAAAGGCACTATGCATTACAGACCAAAAGTGGGTGTTCAACTAGATATGCTAAAGCTCGCGGCGAAACGTTATGCTTGTCTATTTGTGTGATATGAAAACCAAAACACTACATGTTTTTCATATGTTCAAACATCATTAAACTTGAACGACATACGAGTATGTTTCATGGCACACCTTGCCCAGAGTTCCTATTTCATCTTGCTCCATATGACACCAAACCACCATTGCCTCGGAAAGTACCGATTTGGCCCTCTCACATGTTTCCAAAAACAGTATCACTAAAAAGTTCGTTCGAAAGCCAGCTCCACATTGGTGACATAATGGTGAAGAAGTATAATGAGAAGATTTATTAGAAGAAGTCGGAGGAGGTCGTTCACATAATGAATTGACTACATTTTGTAACTTTTTGCACATTTTGTAAATGACATGTATACATACAATGATCTAGATGTCAAAGAAGCCACCGTTTTTGTATTTATTGATAACTTGTACCATCGTGATCATAAAATATCAACAAATTATATTTTATATTTCGTTATAACTTTTATTGATGACTAATGTATTTATGGATGATTTGTATCATGATAATGGTTACAAAGTTAACTGAAAATCAATTAATTATAATAACTTTTATCAATCAACTTGGAAAATTGATTCAAAATCAAAAGTCAAAGACAACAACCAGGAAAATCTAACTATAAACGTGCAATCCACAACGAAACTAAACAACCCAATCGCAAGACGTTATGTGAACATAACAACAATACTTGCAGTAGCCGTTGTGTTAGTGACCTGACACAACAAACACATCAGCTCCGATGAGTGGAACAAAACAATTTGTAGTGTAAATTGCGATAAAAAAGTTTGTTTTCTGACCAATCGCAAAGACCATTGCAAATCTGTTTCTCCCATTTGCAGAGTCCTCTACAATTGAACAGAAAACAAACTCTGTATTTTTTTTGTATTTAACTCTTTTTTCTTAATTCAATTTCTATGGTTTAGATACACTCTTGGCATATTTGATCTATTGCAAAACCCTCATTTTTATGGATGCATGAAGACAATGTCAAAATGATGGTTTAGGAAATAATCAAATATGCCAAGAGTGTATCTAAACCATAAAAATCGAAAAAACAAGAAGAAAATAGTCAAACACAAAAAATCCAAAAAAATGGACAAGTCCGTTTTCTGTCCAATCGTAGAGGACTCTGCGAATGGGAAGAAGAAAACTGCAGTGTCCTCTACAATTGGACAGAAAATATATTCTATCTATTTTTTGTATTTGACTCTTTTTTTTTTCAATTTCTATGGTTTAGATACACTCTTGGCATATTTGGTCTATTGCTAACCCACCATTTTGTTTGACATTATCTTCATGCATCTATAGAAATAAGGGCTTAGCAATAAATCAAATATGTCAAGATTTTATCTAAACTATATAAATTGGGAAAAAAAAGTCAAACAAAAAATCAGAAAAATGGGCAGAGTATGTTTTCTGTCCAATCTCAAAAGACTCTACGAATATCAGGTAATGGTTACGAAGTTAACGAAAAATCAATTAAACATAGTAACTTTTATCAATCAACCCGAAAAATTGGACACAGTCAAATACAACAACCAAGAAAATTTAATTGTAAACACACGATCCGCTGCAAAAATAAACAACCCAATCGCAAGATGTTATGTGAACATAACAACAAAGTGCGTTGCGTTAGTGACCTGACACAACAAATGCAGCGGCTCCTGCGAGTGGAAAATAATAATTTGCAGTGTAAATTGCAATAAAGTCTATTTTCTGACCAATCGCAGAGACAATTGCGAATCTGTTCTCCCATTCGTGGAATCTGTTGCGTTTGGATAGGAAACATACTCTGTCCATTTTTGTTATTTTTTGTGTATACCAAATTTTTTTTCAATGTCTATAGTTTAGATACACTCTTGGCATATTTGATCTAATACAAAATCCTCACTTCTATAGATGCATGAAGACAATGTTAATATGATGGTTTAGCAGTTGATCAAATATGCCAAGAGTGTATCTAAACTATAGTAATTGAAAAAAATCAACACAAAAAATCAACATAATGGACAGGGTCTATTTTCTGTCCAATTATAGAGGACTCTGCGAATGGGAAGAAGAAAATCGCAGTGTCCTGTGTGATTGGAAAGAAAACAGACCTTGTCCATTTTTATGATTTTTTGTGTTTGACTTTTTTCAATTTTTATGGTTTAAATACACTCTTGGCAAATTTGATCTATTGCTAAACCACCATTTTAAAATTGTCTTCATGCATCCTTAGAAATGGGGTTTTGCAATAGATCAAATATGGCAAGAGTTTATCTAAACCATAGAAATTGAAAAACCAAAAAAAAAATGAGTCAAACATAAAAATCTTTAAAATGGACAGAGTCTGTTTTCTGTCCAATCACAAAGGATTTTACGAATGGGAGAAACAGATACGCAATGGTCCAATGCGATGGGCCAGAAAACAAACACTTCTATCGCAATTTACCTAGCGAATTATTCTGTTCTACTCGTAGGAGCCACGGTGTGTGTTGTGTCAAGTCACTAACGCAGCGACTACTGCGAGTGTTGTTGTTATGTTCGCATTGTGTCTTGCAATGGGGGTGTTTATTTTCACATAGGATCGTGTGTTTACAGTCAGAATTAGTTGTTTTCATTGATTTTTGACTTTATGTCCTATTTTCCAGATTGATTGATAAAAGTTATTATGTTTAATTGATTCTCAGTTAATTTGTAATCATTACCATGATATAAATGACTCATTATATTGTCCCTTATCATAAATGTGTTCGCACTTTACTATGTCGTTACTGTCTCGTTAACCATTTAGTCTCCTTATATCCGAATTTGACTTTGTGTCCATGTTTCTCTTCAACTGAAACCAAAACTATAAATAATTAATTTATTGGAAAATTATAATTCATTTCATACACTATAAATCATTACATTTCATTAACTATGAAGTTTACAACAATCAAAATTACATTCTTTTTTCAAGGTTGAGTTGAAGTGATATTGTAATGCAGCTTCTTGGTTCTATACTCACTTCTTCCATCAACCAAGATTTATTCAATGTCATCACAATTACCCCTTCCTCTTCCACCACCCTGAGCACCACCACCACCCCTTCCTCATCCACCAACACCACCCTTTCCTCTTCCACCACCTGAAGCAGCACCACCACCACTGCCCCTTCCTCTTCTACCAACACCACCTCTTTATCTACCACCACCACCACTACTTGAAGCACCACCACCATCAGCCTTTCCTTTACCACCACCTGGAACACTACCACCATCACTTGGAGTACCACCGCCATCACCACATGGACCACTTTGTTGCTCTTCCTCTTAGCCTGAAGGTGACATGCGCAAACATTTGTCTTAGCAAGTCACTTACTTTATTTTGCGTCATAAGCAACACAACCTTATCAACATTCCCACCTTGTTCAATAGAGGCGTCCACCAACTTAAGAACTTCATCAACCAACTTGTTCTACAAGGGGAACATTGATCTTAGTAAAAACAATTCAATTTTGTATTTTAAATGTATGCAAATTTGTTAAAGTATAGATCAATTACCCGATTGAACGATGTGAACAATTGTTTTTTTAAGGGATGTTTCCTCCTAATCCTTGGTGGCTAGATGAAAGGACTAGTAATGTCATGAAACCACTCTAAGTAGTCTTTGCCAAGGTAGTCAAAGCGTGAAGCGAAGTGATTCATCATGTCTTGGCTTTAAGAGAAAAGCGAAGCGATGGCTTTACACAATTAAAGCGACCCTAAAAAATGTTTTTAATATTATATAAAAAATGTAAATATATGCATTTTGCTTGTATCTAAGCTTTTAAATGTATGCATTATGCTTTTCTACTAGATTTAGAGGTGTTAGCTCAAGTCAATGTAAGGGTTCGTATTGCTACCTATGTTATGATGTTTGTTACCATTTATTGCAACACCATACTTCCAACAAATGTCTTCCTGCGAACTACTCTCCCTTGCCTTAGGATTTTCTGCCATAACCAGTCACCTTAAGTAAAGAAAAAATAACAACATTATTATTGTATAGATTATTAATTAATAGATAATCCATATATAGACATGGGTTCCTTCTTCAGGGTTATGACGGTGGAAATTTCAATGAAGCTTTGTTGAAGGTAAGAAAATTCGCACCTCGAGCGAGATCTCAAACTCTTGCTTTGTTGAAGCTCTCTGATTCAATGATGAAGCTCCAATGAGAAGAGGAGAAAAATAACAAAGTATGAGAAGAAGAAGAAGAAAAAAAAATGCTTCAACAAAAAAAGGCTAAAAGCGGTGGCTTTTTGTGGCTTCAGGGTAGTGGTCTGGTTTTGACCAAGGCGGAACAAGATGTCATGGCTTGGCTTGGCTTTTGGCTTTAAGCAGTGGCTTTGAATGTCTTTGACTACACTAGTCCTTGCTGCAATCCCTTGGAAGCTTCACTGGTGCAACTTGGTTGTCAATTGACACGACATGATTCTGCCAAGTTGCAGCGAACAACGACAATATCTCGTGCTTCACCGAGTATTTATGGCTAGATTGACCTTTATTCTTCATTTTGGCTTAAATGGGGGATTTGGAATGACATGTACCCTTCCCATCTGTCTCATCACTCTATCTAGGCAATATGATTCTTCGACATCAAAGCATTACAAGCAGCCTTGGAACCATGTGATGCTATGAAGTAGAGTTTTTTGCTTGGATTCCACATAAGGGTCCCAAATGACCTGACAATACAGAGTTGAAGTTATTAAATTATGGAAGAAAAATGAAAACAATTACCTGAGATGAAACATGAACTTAAATGACTAAATTTGACCTCTTCAGGAGACATGTCATCGAGATACTCCCTAAGAGTCAAGATTTCTTCAGTCACGACCCCGCTAAGTTGTGGGCAATCCCACTTAGCTATGGTGGGGAGACGGTTATTCCATGAGGCTCGAGCTGTACCCCAAAGCCTAAAGTGATTATATATCAAAACACTAAAAAAACACATCAAATTAATTAGTTCAATGTCCAAAACACTAAAATGATAATTAACTGAACAACAAAATCTAAATATACCTTCAAAAGTGGCATATATCGAGATATTTGATTGGTACCCACTCTGCTAGCACAACCCAATTGACGATACAAGAACGATAAAGTACCTACTTCCCCTGCAAATTTCCCAGCATCATACACCTTCATCAACAACTTCAAATATCTAGTGTGAACTTTTGTTCCAATCTTCAAAACTAAGATTCTTCTTGACATGCTTTTGTGCTTCACTATTTTGATTCCCTAAACCATTCACCAACAATTGCACACATTCCTTTGCGTTCATTTGACTCTTTTTTTCAATAACCGGCTTACCAGCAATCGACATCCGAGTGATACGATAGACGTCGTCGATGGTGCTGGTCATATCTCCAAAAGGGAGGTGAAGTGTGTTGGTCTCAGGTTGCCAATGCTCGATGAAAGCACAAATGATCACTCTATCGACATGATCCTTACAATAGTCAATCAAGGTATAGATTATTGGAATTACTTCTCTCGACTCCTCACTCAACTTCCAAACTAAAAATTTCTTATATTGATGCCGACATCTCAACTCGCTTCGTTCCAAAATACAATAAGCAATAAGAAAAACTAGTCAGTGTCTGACTAATATAAAAAAAGGTACTACATATTTTAACAACTATCTCATCACCAACCCAAATGGACCGAGAAACATGGCCATCATAGTTCTCTAATATGGAGCAATCTTTGGGACTACTAGGATACGAAACTTTGTCATGTTCTTCATCTTCTTCGAAACCAGGTTCGACAGAGATAACTTGTTCCTCTTTATTTTGAACCGCCTCATCTCCTTCACCCTCTTCATTTTGAACCTCCTCATCCCCATCTCACTTCTCATCCCCATCACTCTCTTCATCCCCATCACATTCCTCATCCCCCTCACCCTCTTCCGTTTTCTCAACCTCATGTGCGACTCCTTTACCAACCAAACCATGTTGACTTTGCGATAGCATTAGGAGTCGTCGCTTCTTCTGCGTCAATCAAATTATTCTCATTTCATCCTTTCTCCTTTTCATTTCCTTATTTCTCCCTTCGTTCTTGCATTTTCTCTTCTTTTTTCTATTTTTTCTATATTTTTTACTGTAATACTTTTCTCATAGACACTGTCATTGGTTGTCTTTTAGCTGGACGATCCCCTTTACTACCACCATCACTGCCACCAACACCAACCAAATAAGATGCAACGTCTTTGTTTGTCTTTGCCATACTAAACATTTAAAAAACAAGATGACACGGTTAAAACAAAAATGAGGCATGACATTCCTTGCTTAGTTAAATGGAGATTTAGAGTTTTGAAATAACCTGAGTTTGTGGGTTTAGTTGAATGCATGGACGAACCCCCGGAGCAGAAAGAAGAAAAGAAGATGATGATGCAGCAAATTACACACCAAAACCCTAGTTTTATAGCGCACAGTGAGAGTAGTGGGATAGAACATAGTAAAAAGAATAGGGAAAATGATGGTAGGAAGAGAGTGGGTGCAAATATTCAAATTTTGGGAGAGTGAAGGCGACGTTTGTGGGAGAGGAGAAAAAAATTGGATTATGGAGGTTCAAGGTTTATATTAGTGGTGTCCTTCAGTAAGTGGTGGTATCCTTCAGAAAGTAGGGCAATGGTGGTGTCCTTTAGCAGAACTGGTGGTGTCATTTAGTCACCTCCTTTTTTTATGGGTTAATTGCTCTTCCCCCCCATAATAAATAAGTAATTGGGAAGTGCCCCATTATCATTTTGTATTGCATTATGCCCTTAAGACTAACAGTAAACGTGCATTGGCTGTGAGGGCATGAGCTGATTTCAAAATTGTCATATTTTAAGGACAAAATGTCTTTGAATGATCTGATGGCTGAGATTAAAAGCTTATACAAACCTAACTGATGATCTGAGGGATGAGATTCAAAGTTGAATTAGCTATTAGGACTCGTTGGGGCAGAAGAAATAGTTGTTGGCTTTATCCCCTCTTAATGGATGCTCTTTCATTCCATGAAATTCGAGTTAATCACCTGTAGATCAAAGCTATTTGAAGTTGAAAAGCTTTAGCAAACCCAAGTTTGAAGTTATGATTTCATTGTATAAAAAGCTTATAGAAACCCTAGATTCGGGTGATTTCATCATAGATTTCAGTTTAAACTATTTACATTTAAAATCAATCCCTGTAAATATTCATTAATTATACATGAGCCCCTAATATAATTTATTTGAAGTCCTCCAATTATCGATAAATTATAAAAATGCCCTTACATCTAACTTTGGATTTTCCATTTTTCCAGCCACATTTCATATTTTTACAATAAAAATCAGTCATTTTCAAACATTGATCAAATATACATATGCCCCTAACATTCTTTTAAGCCCCTTATTCATTTATAAACTATACATAGGCCCTTAAAATTATATAATTATTTTATTTAAAAATTCAATAGTAATTTCTTCTTATTATTCAGTTGTTGTAATAAAATACTGAATATCCGTTCATGTAGCGTGTCAACACTCTAGTTTTGTTTTTTTTAATGGTGTTGATTTTTTTTTAGTTTGGTCCTCATTAGTTTATATTGAATAAGGTTTAACCCTCATTTAAAATTTTAATTGAGTTTAACACTCATTTTCTAACAAAACCATTAGGTCAATGATGTTGACTGATCAAGATTTATTTAATGACTGAAATACTCCAATTCATAAAAGATTATCCAAATGTTCAAAATTTTCATATCGATTTCAAGGCAATCCTAAGGACCCTTTTTTTCTTCTTCTTCCTCCAACTTTCTGCCAAAAACCACCGTTCCCAACCCTCCTCCATCTTGTACTATTTCCTTTCACTACCATCAATCCACACACCTCAACTCCATTTTTACTCCTTATCACCTTCTTATACTCCTCTTTAAGGAGTTTCATCAAATAATTTCATGGCATCTTTTTGTAATACAATAAGAGACCGTTGTTGTTAATTATTATAACTCGGTGTATCTGTTGCTTTTCAATACCAAAGAGATTCCATTGAGTGCTTAAGTATAACAAGTACTTTCCTTCATATCATTATTCATTATATGGTCATCATTGTGGTATGTTATCGGTCTGCAGTTACTAGAATGGATGCAGCGTAAATTTCGGCAGAATAGTGGATCACAATTGGTATTCTCTTCGCCTTTGATCTTTCGTTAGTTGTAAACTTCAAGCAGTAACTAGCTAGTTGTTTAATATATACGTTTTTAGTCAAGGAAGTCGTCTTAAATGGGTTTCTAAACCAAAATAAGTTCCCTTAGACTTCAAATAATCATGGATTTCTGTGGTGGGTGGTGGTATAAAGGAGGGAGGCAACGGTGGCGATAGTGGTGACGGTGTAGAAGGTGAAAGTGGTTGAAATGTCCCTTTATGGGATAAGAGTCATTTTAGCATAAGGGTGTAAAGGAGGAAACGTCCCTCGCTGTGTTTTCAAGCTGTTGAAACAAACAAACAATAATTGGGAAGGATTTTATTTATATCAGAGTGAAGAAGAAAGAAGAAAGAAGAAAGAAGAAGAAGAGGAGGAACTTACAGCATCGTTGAGTTAAAGGCAAACAATGTCGGAAGGTCGGCCAAAATGAAGGACGAGGACCTTGTCGATAGTGTCTCTGATAATGGAGTCGATTTCTTGCTTCTTTGTCAGCGTCGCTAAACCAACACCACTCATCTCTTTCTTTCTTCCTTCGATGCAGAGGAGCAGGAGAAGGAGCAGCTTTGGTGTCAGAGTTTAGGATTTGGATTAGATACCCATTTAAGTGATTTTTAATAAGGTAGAAAATTTTGAAATCAATATGAAAAAAAATGATAATAAATCAGTATGAAAATTTTGAACAATCAAATTATTTTTTATGAATTGGGGTAATTCAGTCATTAAATAAATTTTGACCAGTCAATGTCATTGATTTAACGATTTTGTTAGAAAATGAGTGTCAAACTCAATTATAAACTAACGAGGGTTAAACTAAAAAAAAAACCCTAAAAAACGAAAAAAACAAAACAAAACGGCGTGGTTGTTTAAGCAGAAATGACGGTGTCAAAAAGTCGCGGCCTTTTGTTTTTCTTTCAAGGACTGCGCTTTGTCTCCCCTTCCATCTCCAAGACTCCGAGAGAGCGAAGAATGGCAGGTGAGGGTTTTGGTTTGACATCAAATCTTGCAGGAATGTCGAAGAATCAGCTCTACGACATTATGTCTCAGATGAAGGTATGTAGGAATGTGTATCATCTTCTCTCTCTAATCAAAACCCCATCACTAAGACTACTAATTTGTCTCTCTTTGTTTGTTTCCTTGCACAGAATTTGATCGAACAGAACCAAAAACAAGCCAAACAAGTTCTCGTCGACAATCCCGCTCTTACTAAAGCCCTTTTTCAGGTTATGTTCTCCCCCTCCCCTTTTTAGGGTTTTATTTATTGATGGTTAACAATGTTGTTGAATTTAGCTGATGGGGGTACTGGCTCAGCTGGTACACTTGTGGTGGATGGCATCACAAGTAGAACCCTACCGGAGATCCACTAAAAACCCTGTTCGCCTTTATAATAAAATTTTGCTGAATTTAAGTGTTTTGGAATGAATCTCTGGTTTCTCTATTATGCTCATCATTACATCTATTATTTCAACTTCGGTTGAATTTGCCACACTCTTTAGAAACAAGCCTAAAACCAAATCTTACGTACTATTTCTCACCAAATCAAATCCATTAGGAGCAAAAAAAGAAAATAATAATAATAATAATAAATATATATATATTAGAAACTTTAGATACCTTTTGTTGGGTTTTTTTTGTGTTGGGGGTTGGGGGGTTGGTGTGGGCCATTACCAAATGGCCACCAGAAGCTTATTACCAGCTGCTCAGTTGTGAGCTGTTCTAAAGTGTACTAAACATACACAACTTAATTGGTCTCTTTAATGAATGAGTCTGGCAATTCTAGTGTTGATATCATATATACATCAACACCTGTAACTTAAAACTTAATTGGTCTTCTAACAAATAAAAAGGGATGATTTTAGGGAAGTATGATTATTCATTATATTGATCATTTAATTAACAACCTTATACTATGTTATCAAAATTTATCCTAAAAATAGATGACTTACATTACAATTCATAAACTGGCACGCTGACATTTAATGGATAGCCTCAGAACTGCTCAAGAACAACTGTTGCAGCCTCAGCTCTCACCAGTGTCTGAATAGTTCATAAAGATGCATGTTATTGCACCAGCCACGCTGTACTTGATGGACATTTGGATTAGTTTATTTTGGTGTCTACAGTAATAAATCATATCATTTGCAAATTTTTTTTTTCATTTCCACATTTTCAACTTGTTCAATCTGGTTTGACATTATTTATGATCGGATACGCTATCACATTCTTCAATATGTTGCTTCAGGCACAAATAATGCTTGGAATGGTGCAGTCTTCCCAAGTGGTATAGCCTTTTCTTTTAATCCATATACTATTTTTATAATGGAGATTCAGAAGACTAACCTCATTCCTCTTCTAGATGCCAAGTGTCCAGCAGGCATCATCCCAGCCTCCTCAGCAATCGGTACAACCAGGCCAGCAGCCAGGTGTTCAGGCGTGCTCTTTACCAGTTCAAGTTGGCGTTCAGGAACAAGCAAGTGCATCCCAGATCCAATTTCCAGCTAGAAAGCAACAGATTGACCCACCTTTGCCACCCATGCCATCTGCCTCTGTCTCTCCGGTAACAATTCAAGCTCAGACATTGCAATCCCATTCCCTACAATCATTTCCACATCCTAAGGGACATCTAAATATGCAAGGGACATCTATGTCACTTTCACCATCCTCCCAAATGCATAATATACCTCCACCGCCAATTCATTCTGCCCCACAGCCAACCTCACTTCTTCATTCTCAAGTATCTTCTGTTTCCAGTCAGTCACAACAATCATTACATTCCTCTGGCACCCAGCATCTTCCTCTACAACCACCTTTCCCACCACAACCTAGGCCACCTATGATGCAGCCTTTCCAGCATCAGCTTCATTCACACATGGGACCTCACCTGGGTTTTCAGTCGTCTGGTCCAGCTCACCCCCTTCTTTCACAACCTCAATTCAATGTAAGCTTGACAGTGGATTTCCTTACTAAATGATTTTTGTTGATTTTATATAATTTACTAATTGATTAGTTGCAAATTTTTCAGTCAGGTGCCAAACATCTTGGTAGCATGGGGTCTTCATATCCTCAAGGGCAGCCACCATTGCCAAATCAACCACCGCCTCCGTCATTATATCAGGTATATTTGCCTTCTTGTTATTGAGCGGCTTGATTGTTCTTCATTTGATGAGTTGGTCTGGAGGTTCAAGATTTTTTTTTTTTCGTTTAATTTTGCTATATCTCAACTAAAACTCCCAATTTAATTAGCTTATTTTGATGTTGCATGTTAAGCTATTCCAAAATCACAGTGTTGGTTGGGGTGGTTGGTGATTGCGACAAAAGGCTTAAAACTGAAAAAATTAGACAAGAAGATAGTGAGTAGAAACAAAAAATGAAGAAAGAGAAAGATGAGTGTTTTAAGCTTGTATCTGCAGGTTGCTGCTTGCTGCATTGTTTACTCCAGTTCCCTCTCTCTTGACATTGATTATCCCTGGTTCTCACCCTAGCAACGAGATTCTTTTCATTTCTCGATCTTGTCTCTTTCCTCTCCATGACTCAATCTTTGGTTTTGGAAGAATAAGAGTGGTTGTAAAAAAGGGCAAGTCTACGTAGTCAGGGCCATCAACCATTTTTTTGTCAAGATTGGACTCTTTTACACTTTTACTCATTCTCTTTAAAACACAACCACAAACATCATTTATAGGAGTAGAAGTGTAAAAAGTCCAAATCCTGGCAAAAAAATAGCTGGTAGCCCTGGCTGCCTAGAATTATTGTTTAAAAAATGATAGAAAAAGGGTTTAGCATTGTTTAATACTGTTGGGATTGGTAAAGGCCGCTGGACCTAGTCTTAAATATTTTTTTCTTTAAAGTTGTTGGGCTCAAGACCAAGCCATGAAAACATCTCGAGTGTTAAAGGAACATGGGGTGGCATTTTGAGGGAAAGGAGTTGGGTGTTGGAGGTGTCAAGTTCAATGTAATGTTGGAGGCACGTGAAGTGCCCTACGTGGAATAAATGTTGAAGGCGCTTGGAGTGCAGCTTTGGAAGCCTTCTTAATAGAATTGAATATTGAAGGCACAAAAAGTGGATTGATTAAAGGCACGCAAAGTGAGGGTGGTGATCCCATTATTATCTTGTGATGCTTATTAGGATCAAGTTAGGGTAGGAAGCACATTTTGATGTGGTTTGAGTTAGTGATTTGTCTCCACATTAAATTTTGGAAAACCACACGTTGGATGTGGTTGAGATTCTAGAACTGGTGAATGTTGCTGTTTAATAATCTGTCTTCCTTCTAATGTCACTGGGAACCATGAAAAATGTGAGCACATGTGAGATGAGAGGATAAAAAGAATGAAGAGAAAGCTAATGACCAGAGTTTTAAAAAGCGCTAGGCAGTGGGTGGGCGGGGAGCAGGTGCCTGGCACCCAGGGGCTTAGGCGACACCTAGGCAGTCTTAGGTTTTGTATTATAATTTTAATAATTTACAAAAGTTAAGCATAATACCTTATCAATTACATCCAATTTAATGCCAAGATACATATGCAAAATTTAAAAATATGAAAAATTAACAATCATGAACAAAATTTATTAAAACTCAAATTACTAAAGTTGGTCATGATGGGTACTTTATACAAAGTTGAATTTGTGGACAAATATCCAAATCTACTCTTTTATTTTTCTTCAAATTGCATGAATGACCTCAGTCGTGTTTGATAAAATCTACATTACTAAAATTGGTACCGGCAGATCCTTTGAGAATTTCATTAAGTAATCATCCTTAGCTACATTCAGAAATATACTGAATAAAAAATAATTAAATTGTTTATTTCCAAAAAAGAGGAAAGAAAAATAAAATAAGAACACAATCGGCCTTATTAAAAAAAAATAAAAAAAAAACTCGCCCAGACCGCCTAGACCCGCCCAACCATTAATTTGGGCGTTTCTCTAACGCCTAGGCGCCGCCTAGGTCGATTTTTAGAACACTGCTAGTGACATGGAAGGGGTCCTTAGAAACATGTTGATTGATCCATATAAAAGTAAGCTCTTGCAAGCATCCCTTTATATGTGCTCTCTCTCTCTCTCTCGTTTTTTTTTTTTTTTTCATTCCAGCCTTTGTGGCTTTGAAGTTGCAAAAGTCATGAGGAGTTTCTGGCTAGGTTGTTTAATCGTTTGAATGATTTTTGGCCAACTAATTGCATTTGAAACTCACCGATAAATTGTTCAATGACAATATAAACAAAACGAGAAAAACTTGATTTTTTTTATATAAATTTTGCCCTAACCTTATCAATAACCCATGGGGCAATACCAATTTACCAAGAGTGTGTGAAGAGGCCAGAGAGGGAAAGATCAAAGAGAATATACATTAAAAAGATCTAAGAGAATAGAGAAAACGACCAAAGGAAAATAGCAAGCAAGACTAAAAAATATAGAGCCACGCTTTTATCAATTTTTTGTTTTGTTGTAATTTGCCTAAAAATATGGCATGTGATGTTTACTACTTCAATTATACATTAATTATTTAAATTTTTTTTCAAGTAACATACATATTACTTAGAAAAATATATTACTTAGAAGGATAGAGAAAATAAGTTTGTAAAATACCGGTCCATTGATTATGAGTAATTCTGATTAATTTGGTGACACTCTCGAAGCGATTAAGGTCCAATCAACGATTTAACTACATAAGTTTCTTGTGAAGTTTTCTCCTCAGGCTTTAAGTATTAATTGCATGTGACGGGATAATTTTGTTGTTCCCAAGTCTCTTGGTGGGTTGGGGATCAAATATTCAGATCTGTTATGCAGTGACCTTTATTGTATCTTGGATAGACTCTACAAAGAGGAATCATCTCGGATGAATCTGCCTGGCAGATGAGAGGATAGAGTTTGATACATGACATTTGTTGTGCAGCCTGGAAGGGAATATGGCCTGTAGCAACAGTGTTTTTTTATTTATTTTTTTGGGAGCTGATGTTAGGTTCTGTGAAGACAAATGGCAGACTGATGCCCCATTAAAAATTGTTTCAAGAGTTTTATGATCTGTGTTTGAACGTGAATGGTTAAGTTAAAGATTTCTGGGGAGGGATGACTTATCTCAAGGCCAGGTTATCTTATTAAGCAGGCCTTGCAATGATTGGGAAACTGATAATTTTGATTCTTCGGCACTACACAAGAAAGGGATCTGATAGGCTTCAGTGGGAGGGCAAGATGGTAGGTTTATTCTCTGAAAAGTTTCTTGTCTATCCTTGCATGCAACAGAAATGAACAGCTGGAATAAATGTATTGCAAACAATAATTAAGGGATCTGTGTCAGAATTTCCTCCCTCCCATCAATTTCTTAGAATTTCCTCCCTCCCATCAATTTCTTCTGTGGATTGAGGTGCAACTGAAGTTCCCCCAACTCACCCCCCACCCCCCCGGTGAATTTCTTTCTTTCCCCATAACAGACTTGGTTTTTTTTTTATTGACACGTGTTTCTTTACTGTTGTATTTTTAAAAGCAATCTGAGTCTGGTTTATGCTTGAGTTCAGATGCAATTAGCGTAAGGAGATTGGAGTGATGGATTGTGTGGAGAATTAGAAAATGAATAATTTACCTCTAATATGCTTAGGGTGTGTTTGATTTCAAGGAAAATTTCACATTGGAAAATTACAAGAGGAAGTGGGAAAACAAATCTCCATCTTATGGTTGAAGTCTTGAAGATGACTATATTTTTGGCTAAACTTTTCTTAGCTATCCCCTCCAAACGGATAGTGATGATCCCAAAATTCTTCTTCTTCATTATCTCTTCCTCTCCTTTCTCAATTTTGGCAAATTTTCTTGAAAATTTGCTCATTTGGAATCAAACACACCCTTAAAGATTGGATATGCGTGTATCTTCGTATATATAAAAAATAAACAACAACAATAATAATAATAATAATAATAAAAGCCAAAGCAAAATTTGTTGGCCCCAAAAAAGGAAAAGTAGCTATAAACAAGGACTGTTAGCCACGAAGAATTTGTGTGGGGGCATTCTAAGAAATCAGCAAATGGAGTGCCAGAGAAATTGGAGAAGAATCATCATTCAGTTGATTATGAAAGTTCTTTGGATGTCGTTACTTTTTCATGTGTTAATAGCATATGCCAAATAGAATCCAATGTTAGAAACACGTGGAGGAAATTCATTGCAGGTTACTTCATGTTTACTCTTCTCCAGCGATGATGTGCTAAGGCGTATCATATTCTTTATGTTGAATTGATTTCTTCGTTTTCTTTAATCACCTTGATATTACTAAAAAGATTTGCAGTATGGATGCTTTTAAAATGGCAGATACACAGTACTCTTTCAGTTGACAAGCTGAGAGCAAATGAAAATAAATCCAAATGGGTTTGATTTGATGGTTATATTCAACTCATGGGCGGATCTACCCTTTGGCTAAGGGGGTCAATTGCCCCCCTTATCTTTTTGAAAAATTTCACTAAATTACTCATATTTTTTTATATTGCCCCCCTTTAAAAGTTTAGGTTGCCCCCTTTTGTATACAATCTTGGCTCTCGACTCCACTAAAAATTAAATTATGGATTATTTTAAAAGTTTAGGTTCTCCGCCCCCCTTTCTATACAAATCTCTGCTATCGATATGTTCACGTTTTAGGGTTCGATATAGCCAACTGCTACGAAGTTGAGCGAATTGGGAGTGAAAATATAAGAGTGAGATGAGAAGCGGAGTTGAGAGATTACAGAGTGAGAGATTACAGAGTGAGAGAGAGTTTGTGAGGGAGAGAAATATAATAGAAGGAGAAGAGGAGAGAGTTAGAGGGTTGGTGAGGGTGGGTTTGTTGGGAGTTAAAAAAGAAAAAAAAAAATCTTCGTTTAGTTCAGAAAACCATGTTCAGGGGTAAGTTGGTCTTTTCAAACTTTTTTTTGCCCCCCTTTGTCAGCAATCCTGGCTCCGCCCCTGATTCAACCAAGGATTTTGAATGATGAAAACACCAGAAAGACTTCTCTGTTTTGTGTCTGAATGGAATAACATAGTTTAGAGAGAGCGAATTGGAGAGCGTTCGAGAGCCCTGGGTTCTTCAGGGGATGACTATATGAGAGAGTAGAAAGTGGATGAGTACTGGAAATCTTCAATGTTGCTATTTCCTTTGTGTGTGTGTGGCTTGCGCTGAGCCAGAGCTGGTTGAAGGCAGCAACACTACCTTGTGTTGCGAGTGATACATTTTTGAAGTACATGTTATTCATTGACGAATATCAGACCAACATCACATCCTTTGTACTGTTTCTGAACTTTTTTTTTTTTCTTTCAGGCTGGAGGTTCACACTTGGGACCAGACTTCAATAATCAACCTGGGAGTTCCATGCAAGTGGATAGAGCTTCGTTGTGGATGTCTGGTCTATCAGAGAATTCAATGGGTAGAGCTCATCTTCCTCTCCCGCCGCCGTTACCTAACCACATGGGACCTGGCAACCAGCCCCCTCGCCCACAACAGGTAACTTATCTAGGTGTTCTATTGCTCCATTCTGTGATGCATGTCAGATAAATTTTTTTCCTAATTGAAGTTTGTGAGATAGATGACAACCGAGATGGAGAAAGCAATCCTTCAACAAGTGATGAGCCTCACACCAGAGCAGATTAATCTCCTACCCCAAGAGCAAAGACATCAAGTGCTTCAGTTGCAGCAGATGCTCCGCAGCCAGTCATAATACTTTTGCACTGGGACAATTATCTTCATATGGTAGACATTCTTATTTGCCTATATAAAAGTTTATTTATGTTTACCTGTATGGATTAGAAAATTTAGAGATGATTCTGATATCTGCAAGTAGACATACTCGTGTATCTTGCTCCAAGCTCAATGTTGAAAAGTATCCTTCATCATCTTGGCATTATCAGCAATACCAGAGGAGACTCTTTGATTATAGTCAAGTTTGTTGTAGAAAATCCCTTCTGAGCTCCATGGGTCATGTCAGAAAGAACACTCATTTACCATCCCCAATGATGACTCTTAGCTAGTATAAACAGTGGAGTTCATTGTTGAAAATCATCGCTAATGAAGTGAACAAGTCGGAGGGCTACAATATTTGATTCAGGATGAAGTTGTCTCAATAAACATAATTCATACAACAAATTTTTTTTATTGGAGTGTTTTGTGAACCAACAACCCATCTCTTCACTCCTCACTCTGGAAACCTTAAAAATCTCTAAACTTTCCCTTTTTAAACAACTTGCGCCATTGCTATCTGCTCAACAAAAATCTCCTGTTCTTGGCAGATTAGTTAGTTACTAGTAATAGGAAATGCTCAGTTAAATTCCAGAAATTAATAATGTTAACACAGCCGTAATTTTGATCCAACTTGGAATGCAAAGAGATTTGTTTCGATGAAGCAGCATCTGCAGAGAAGCAAAAGACAATTTTGTTGATTTTCATCAGTGCTCTTTACTCCTTCCCTCTGTGGTGATCCGTCACACTCTGCGCAGCTATCTCCTTCCTACAGTATTGGTGTGCAATAGGATATCTGATTCTGACCTTATCTACAAACCAATTTTGATTCTAGTTAGTATCCGTTTTCTTCATTTTCTTATTGATATCATTTGTCCCCATTCCTGATTCCTGCAAGAACTGGAACCATCCTTGGATTGAAAAGTGCCAAATTTGAATCAGAACCAGCAAAGGCATAAATCCATATCTCATTGGTATGATAAAAGACATTGCATGTGCTTATTATTACCTGTTTTGTAATTGCATCTTCCTAACATATTACCTAACAAATAACCATTATCACTAATTCCAACGCCAGGCCCACAATAAGGAAGCAGGATTTACTGGGAAGAATACCTGTCAGTCAGCCCAACAAAACTAACTAATTATATATATATATATATATATATATATATATATATATATATATTTTTTTATTAAGAACTAATTATATTATATTATTATATATTATTTATATTATATATACAAAACATGACAGTGTTTGGGGTGGAAAATAAAAGACGGTTGAAAGTTAATCAAATATATGAATCTAAAGGATCACATATAACTCAAAGCACCGAGAATGCATGGGTTCAATTCTCATATCCAACATTTTTTATATTTATTTATTTTTCTTGAATTGTTGATGATGGTGGTGTTGAAAACTCAATGATGATTATATTTTGATAAGTTTTAAACTTTTATCGTGCCAATGGCACGGGGAATACCTTAGTCTATGTTACAAATCAGGATGATGTTTGAGGTTGGAGATAAAAGACTGCTGAGATTTATTCAAATATAAGAATTTAACGGATCGTATAAAACTTAAGGTGGGGGTATTCAATTTGGGATTTGAATGGACTCTGAAGAATTTTAAATTTCGTGGATTTTAAAAGGTTTCAAATGATTTTATTACAAAATCCACTGGATTTTGATGAGTTTTAAATGATTGGACTTTGTAGATTTTATAAAAGTTTGTTATGGATTATTATAAATTTAATGGATTTTTATAAATGTGTTATTAGTCATAGGAAACAATAAAAAAAATCACCTACATTGTTATTCATGCCAATACAAATCATAAAACATATCTCAAAACATCAATTAAACAATTGTTTGTATGTTACAAGAATTTATTTAAAATTAAAAAAAAATTCAAATACATTGAAGATGGTCCAAAAGTAATACAAATAACTATTTTACTTCAAATTGTTATTCCCGCCACCGCCACCTCTCGTCCCTTCTTCTTCTTCTTCTTTTTTAATCACCACCGCCACCTCTCATCCTCCTCATCCTTTTTTTCTTCTTCTTATTTTTCTTCTTCTCCATCAATCACCACCTCCACTTCTCATCCCACCTCCACCCATTTTCATCTTCTCATTCTCAACCTCCTCCCCTCACATTTTCTTCTTCTCTGTTCTTTTCTTTTTTCTTCTTCTCTTCATCCTCCACTTTTTTCTCTTTTTGTTTTTTTTTCTCCTATCTTTTTTTTTTCTTCTTTTTTTTGCCCCTGCGAAGGTTTTGGCAAGTGGGGAACCTCCACTCGCAGGAACCTTCGCAAGAGCGAAGAAGAAAAAAAATGGGAAAAAAAGAAAAGAGGAGAAAAAAATAGGAAAAGAAGAAAACAAAGAGAAAAGTAGAAGAAGAAGAAGAAATCAGAAGGAAAAAAAAAACAAAAAAAAAAAAGATGAAGACAAGACAAGAAAAAGAAAAAATAAGATGAAGAGAATGATAATAATAATAATAATAATAATAATAATAATAATAAAAAAGAACAAGAACAAAAGAGAAGAGGAAATGTCGAATGGTGGTGCAGCTAGCGTTGGTAGGGCATGGTGGTGTGGACAAAAGTTGTGGGGTGAGGTGGTGCTGCTCTTGTGAAGAGATAAGAGAAGGGAAGGTGGTGGTGTCTTTGAGCGGATCACAAAAAAATGGGATGTTGGCATCCTTTAGCGAAAATGGTGGTGTTATTTAACAATAGTCAATACAAATCCGTTGAAACATGAGGGGGGAAGGTTGGATTTGGAATAACTTTTGTTATATATATTTTTCATTCACAAATCCTTCAAAATCCACAACTTTAACAAATTCATTAAAATCCACTACTTTTTGAATACCCCCTGATTTTGGTGGATTTTTTAAAAGCATGAATTGAATACCCCATGATTTTGATGGATTTTAAAACAATCCTTTAAAATCAGTATTTGAATACCCCTAGATTTATATGTATCATTTTAAATCCTTAATTGAATACCCCTAAATTTTAATAGATTTTAAAAACCAACACAATCCATTAAAATTCGTAATTGAATACTACCCCCTAAAGCACCAAGAGTGCATGGGTTTGATTCATACATCCAATATTTTGATATTTATTTATTTTTCTTCAATTGTTGAAGGATCAAAACTTAAGGGTGATCATGTTTTGAGACGGAGAATACCCTAATCTATCTTACAAAACACGATGGTGCTTGGATGAGAGATAAAAGACGGCTAAGATTTACCAAAATATAAAAATCTAATGGATCACATAAAACTTAAAGCACCAAGAGTGCATGGATTTGATTCTCATACCCAACATTTTGATATTTATTTATCTTGATATTTATCATGTTAAACTTTTATCGTGCCAATGGCATGGAAAATACCCTATTCTATATTACAAATCAGAATGGTGTTTGAGGTTGGAGATAAAAGATGAATGAAATTTACCCAAATATAAGAATCTAACTTAAAGCACCAAGAGTGCATGAGTTCGATTCTCATATCCAACATTTTGATATTTATGTATCTTGATATTTAAAGTAGAATAAACTCTATTTATCATGTTAAATATTTATCGTGCCAACGACACGAATAATACCATAGTCCATATATATAAGAGATTACAAACCGTCCCAACCAAACATTATGTTCGCGATATTGTCACTTTCTAATTGTGCTCAGACTTAATTTGTAGGATAGGCCATGCATCTGTGTAGTTCTTTTGCTTTATGAGTTTTGTGAAATCCCATAGTTGAAAGCAACTATTAGTTGCAGAGTGATTCCATGTTCTTATGATTACCTATGATAATAAATAAATAAATAACAAATGGTTTCTTGGTTTGTAGTCTGCTACAAAAACAAGGTTCCTTATTCAACCTTGTTTTCCTTTATCCTGTGATTATCGCCTATTTGATGAGTCATGGTGGATTCAAAGGATGTATGTGGGATATTGAAGAGATGTCCTCGTAATAGGTGTTTGAACTTTCAAGTGTTCGAGGACTTGAAAAATTAGGTATTTAGTTGCTTACAGTTTGCAGAATTATATTGCCTGTTCCAAATAAGGCTTGAGGTGATGGTGGTCCTAAATTTCGATAGCTCCGCTCTTATCTTTGCATTGCATATTTATATATCACGTAAATAATTTTTACTTTGTTTGTCAATAAATAACTTTTACGTTGTTTGCCAATAATCAAAATTTTAATAGTAACTTGAAGGCGAGTTTAGGTTTTGCTCAAGTAATACATGGAAATTCATTTTATTTAAAATAATGATGATGGTATTGCCAACAAACCAATACCTTGGAAATATTGCGACGCAAGGAAACACTTGTGTTGGTTGTAAATCAAGTTTACCTCCTCTGATTCCGGATTTTCAAATGTAAGAATTTTTCTTTGGGTGTTCTTTTTTACCACTTCCAGCAAATGTATCAGAACTTCACATCTGCACTTCATTGGCCCTTTGATTGTTATATATTTGTTTTCCTAACATTAGTCCGGTTTCAGCATTTTAAGTAGTGTTTTATCTGGTGTCTAGAGAAAAGATCTAGTATCACAATCAGCTTAACCATTGACGAGACCAAGTAAATAGCTAAGCTCACCAGTTAGCCAAAATCTGTTATCTTCACTCTTTTGGAACCCAAATTTAACAGATACGTCTGCTTATATATATAAATAACAGCGCATATGGAACTCATTTTTCTCCAATATTAATTTTTCATGCATGACCTGAGAACAAAAAACTTCATTAGCTCAATAACAAAGTGAGGTTCAAATTGCACCTAAATTCCATCTGACACTGCTAGCTTTTTCTGATCAGCTGCAACTATTACAATTCCTGAGCAAACAGAATTCACTTCTTTCTCTCAGCACACGGCGGCACTCCTTGATACCAGCACAGGTGTACGTGCTACTTAGATTAAAACCCTTAATCACGTAAGGCTTCATGGTTTGTACTGGTGCCAACATATGAAATGGATTTGTATGGAATAATTTCTCTAGCAACTGTTATTGCAACTAAAATAAAGAAGTCGGTATTTCATCTTGCATATGTGCATAGAGATCTAACAAGGCAACAATAAATAACAAACCTCTAAGCAATAGCTGATTCAGGATTTTAGTTGGGGGGGGGGGGGGGGGGGGGGCGAAATGACAAATAATTATTAGTTGATAATGCTAGTTATCAAGGGTGGAGCAAAAAAAAATTTCCTACCCGAGCTTAGTAACTAATAAAAAAAAATAACCAAATTGAATCTAGTGTAGTCTAATTTTAAGCCAAAATAATGTCACAATATCGATAACCTTAACAAGAGCAAATAAGTATAATAACTAGAACATATAAGTAAAATCAGAAAATAATAAAGATAAGTATCAAGTTGAAGCTTAAAAAATCTGAAATTTGCGAACACAATAAGATTCTAATACGATTTCATAGAAAAAATTGTTTATGTTAGCCTTAAATTTTGTATGAGTCGGCTAATAGTATATGTTAATATTAATTTATATAGTTATTATTTTAGATATTAATTTAAAAAAATTTTGAAGTTTTATACCACTGAACAAACATTTCATTTTTTCAATATATGCAATTTCGTATAAATTTGCATTGAAAACAAAAACGTAGGGACAGATCACAATGACAAAAATATTAATTGTCAATAGCCATAAAAAAAATCATACGCTCCAAGATGACCGAAAATAAGTTTTTATTAAACCAAATTTTTTTTTTTGTTTGCTATTATTAATAAAATTGCATTATAAATAAAATTAAAATCATACGTTCGAAAAGAACCGTAGATAATTTTTTATTAAACTAAACAATTTTTTATGTTTGCAATTATTATAAAATTGCATTGAAAAAAAAATTAAAAATTAAAAAATTATGTGAGTAAAGAGTATCGAACTCGGGTCATTTACTAAAATTCTTAAACATTCAACAACTTTAACTATTGTACTAGTTGAATGAACAATAATCATATTATATTATATATTATATAATTATTTTTTTTGTAATGTTAAATATTTATTAAAAAAAATTGAAAGTTAAGGGGCAGCTCCACCCTTAGTAGATCGGATCAGGGGAGGGGGGGGGGGGGGGGGGGGGGGCACTCATGTGCACAAAGCGCATGAGGGTGTCCTGTGCACAGATCTGGACCGCTTGATTTATTGGACGGTCCAGATTCATGGATTTGAATATTTTTTATTTCAAATTTTTAAGCAAAGGGATTGAAGGGGAAATGAAAGGTTTTGGGAGGGGGTCCTAGGCAGGAAACAAGATGTGAAGAAGAAGAGAGTCTCTTCCTCCCTCTTCAAGGGTTCTTCTTCTTAGCGAGGCGAGGCTACAAACACCGACCTACCCTGTTGTCCTTAATCTTCTCTTCATGAGTTTGTGGGGAACAAACATCGCCTTCTCTACCCTGTTGTCATTGATCTTCTCTTCCAACATGTGAGCTCTCTCTTGAGAAGAAGGTCCGGGTTTGCTTTTAAGAAACATATATTTGCTCCACTCTTCTATCTGTCAAGGTGCTGATGATGAGTCTAGGATGACATGAAAATGATCCAAATCCTTGCAAAGATGAAAGTCAACCATGCAATTCTATATAATACAACCATGAAACTAGCAAATCCCAAAGCGGGTCATATAATTCTGTACGGGTTCTGATTAGATCAAACAAAATCTCAAATACCCAAGTGAAATTGAACCAAGAAATCACTGAATTCATATCAAAACAAGCTAAGAAAAACCCTGTTTTGAACCCAAATGAACAATTTTTATGTCAAAACATGATTTGAAATAAAAAAGAGATTCAAATCCACACTACAAAAAAAAACATTATTAGCTACGGAAATTAGCGACGGTTTTAAAACCGTCGCTATTTAAACGTTTTGCGACGGCATAAAACCGTCGCTAACGTTTCTGCTACGGTTTTAGCCCATAAATTAAAATAACCGTCGCTAACTGTTTTGCGACGGCTTAAAACTGTCGCTAATACGAGCATTAGCTACGGCACAGGGGTCGTCGCTAATGTTTACAACAAAATTTTGTTAGCGACGGTACAATACCGTAGCTAAGGTGTTTTTTAAAAATAAAAAAAATATATAAAAACAATTTAGCGACGGTACAGGGGCCGTCGCTAATGTTTACAACAAAATTTTGTTAGCGACGGTACAATACCGTAGCTAAGTTGTTTTTTAAAAATAATAAAAAAATATAAAAACAATTTAGCGACGGCAGTTTACAACAAAATTTTGTTAGCGACGGTACAATACCGTAGCTAAGGTGTTTTTTAAAAATAAAAAAATATATAAAAACAATTTAGCGACGACACGGGGGCCGTCACTAATGTTTACAACAAAATTTTGTTAGCCACGGTACAATACCGTAGCTAACGTGTTTTTAAAAAAAAAAAATATATATATATATATATATATAAACAATTTAGCGACGACACAGGGGCCGTCGCTAATGTTTACAACAAAATTTTGTTAGCGACGGTACAATACCGTAGCTAAGGTGTTTTTTAAAAATAAAAAAATATATAAAAACAATTTAGCGATGACACGGGGGTCGTCGCTAATGTTTACAACAAAATTTTGTTAGCCACGGTACAATACCGTAGCTAAGGTGTTTTTTAAAACACATTGCCGTCCAGCCCGGTTAGAAACCTGCCTTTCACCCAGCCGACCCGGGTTCGAATCCCGCCAATGAAACATTTTTTTATATTAATATTTTTATCTTAGCGACGGCAGTGTGCCGTGGCTAATGAGTTTTATAGCCACGATTCTCTACCGTAGCTAATTCTTTTTTTAAAAAAATTATATAAAATAAATAGATATATATATATATAAACTGGATAAAATCACCACCAACCTATTGCCGTCCAGCTCGGTTAGAAACCTGCTTTTCACCTAGCCCACCCGGGTTCGAATCCCAGCAATGGAAATTTTTTATTGTTTATTTATTTCAACTTTGAAACATACTCCAAGCCGCTTGTTTTTTCTTTACGACTTTATTTTTCTTTTATTTTTTTTTAACTGCTTTCAACTTTAGAACATGTTCCAATCCCCCTAAATTGTTTTTTCTTTACGACTTCTATGTATATTAAACCAGTCAAGATTTCTTGAACAGAGTCATTCACTCATTGGTATTATCAGTGGTTGCTCTTGGAAAAAAAAAAATTAACCGATCCGCGTGAAACTTCATATCAACCGTCAATAACACCCAAAAATTTTGCTCAATCCAACGCACTAAACCAAACCACGTCACCGATCCGCGTGAAACTAACACAACCATTCCCCTTCGAAGAAGAAGATATGATCAAGATCAAGATCGAATAAGAAGATGAGATATGATCAAGATCGAAGAAGAAGATAAGATCTTGATCAAGATCGAAGAAGAAGATCATTGAATATCAGATCAGATCAGATCAAAGAATATCAGATCAGATCAAAGAAAATCAAAGAACACCAGATCGGATCAAAGAAGATCAGATCATATCAGATCAAAGAAGATCAAAGAAAATCAAATAAGATCAAAGAAGATCAGATCAAAGAATATCAAAGAAGATCGAAGAAGTTCAAAGAAGATCACAGAATATCAAATAAGATCAGATCAGATCAAAGAAGATCAAATAAGATCAGATCAGATCAAAGAAGATCAAAAAATATCAGATCAAATAAGATCAAAGAAGACCAAAGAAGATCAGATAAAAAAATATCAGATCAAAGAAGATCAGATCAGATCAAAGAAAATCAAAGAAAACCAGATCGGATCAAAGAAGATCAGATCAGATCAAAGAAGATCAAAGAAAATCAAAGAAGATCAAAGAAGTTCAAAGAAGATCAAAGAAGATCAGAGAAGATCAAAGAAGATCAGATCAAAGAATATCAAAGAAGATCGAAGAAGTTCAAAGAAGATCACAGAATATCAAATAAGATCAGATCGGATCAAAGAAGATCAAATAAGATCAGATCAGATCAAATAAGATCAGATCAGATCAAAGAATATCAGATCAAATAAGATCAAAGAAGACCAAAGAAGATCAGATAAAAAAAGATCAGATCAAATAAGATCAGATCAAAGAAGATCGAAAGAAGATCAAAGAAGATCAAAGAAGATCAAAGAAGACCAAAGAAGATCAAAGAAGATCAGATAAAAAAAGATCAAAGAAAATCAAAGAAGATAAAAAAAGTTCAAATAAGATCAAAGAAGATCAGAGAAGATCAGATTATCAAATAAGATCAAAGAAGATCAGATCAGATCAAAGAAGATCAAAGAAGATCAGATCAGATCAAATCAAATCAAAGAAGATCAAATAAGATCAAATAAGATCAAAGAAGACCAAAGAAGATCGGATAAAAAAAGATCAAAGAAGATCAGATCAGATCAAAGAAGATCAAAGAAAATCAAAGAAGATCAAAGAAGTTTAAAGAAGATCAAAGAAGATCAGATCAAAGAATATCAAATAAGATCAAAGAAAATCAAAGAAGATCAAAGAAGTTCAAAAAAGATCAAAGAAGATTAGAGAAGATCAAAGAAGATCAGATCAAAGAATATCAAAGAAGATCGAAGAAGTTCAAAGAAGATCGAAGAAGTTCAAAGAAAATCACAGAATATCAAATAAGATCAGATCAGATCAAAGAAGATCAGATCAGATCAAAGAAGATCAATGTATCTTTTGGTTTAAAAAAAAAAAAAAAAAACACTAAAGAGGTTGGCGACGGCAAACTTGCCGTCGCTAATTGGGTTTTATTTTTTATAGTAGCGACGGCAAAAAACCGTCGCTAATTGGTTTTAAAAAAAAACACTAAAGAGGTTAGCGACGACAAACTTGCCGTCGCTAATTGGTTAAAAAAAAAACACTAAAGAGGTTAGCGACGGCAAACTTGCCATCGCTAATTGGTTTTAAAAAAAGAAAAAAAACACTAAAGAGGTTAGCGACGGCAATTTTGCCGTCGCTAATTGGGTTTTATTTTTTATATTAGCGACAGCAAAAAACCGTCGCTAATTGGTTTTAAAAAACATAAAAAAAATTTAACAATAAAGAGATTGGTTTTTTTAAAAAAAATAATTTAACACTAAAGAGATTAGCGACGGCACATTTGTCGTGGCTAATTGGTTTTTATTTTTTATATTAGCGACGGTACAAAACCGTCGCTAATTGGTTTAAAAAAAAAAAAAACACTAAAGAGGTTAGCGACGGCAAACTTGCGTTGCTAATTGGTTTTAAAAAAAAACACTAAAGAGGTTACCGACGGCAAAATTGTCGTCGCTAATTGGTTTTAAAAAAAAAATAAAAACACTAAAGAGGTTAGCGACGGCAAACTTGCCGTCGCTAATTGGTTTTTATTTTTTATATTAGCGACGACAAAAAACCGTCGCTAATTGGTTTTAAAAAAAAAAAAAATTTAACACTAAAGAGATTGGTTTCTAAAAAAAAGAAATTTAACACTAAAGAGATTAGTGACGGCAAATTTGCCGTGGCTAATTGGTTTTTATTTTTTATATTAGCGACGGCAAAACACCGTCGCTAATTGTTTTAAAAAAAAAAAAACACTAAAGAGATTAGTGTGCCGTCGCTAATTGGTTTTTATTTTTTATATTAGCGACGGCAAAAAACCGTCGCTAATTGGTTTTTAAAAAAAAAAAAATTTAACACTAAAGAGATTGGTTTAAAAAAAAAAAAAAATTTAACACTAAAGAGATTAGTGACGGCAAATTTGCCATGGCTAATTGGTTTTTATTTTTTATATTAGCGACGGCAAAACACCGTCGCTAATTGTTTTAAAAAAAAAAAAAAAAACACTAAAGAGATTAACGACGACACATTGGCCGTCGCTAATTGGTTTTTAAAAAAAATAGCACCGATCCGCGTGAAATCTCATCTCAAACGTTAATAACACCAAAAAATTTAGCTCAATCCAACGCACTAAACCAAACTATGTCATCGATCCGCGTGAAACTAACACAACCAATCCCCTTCAATTACCTTTCTCTATATAAATTTCAATTTTTTCTACAAACTAACTTAAACAAAAATTTTCTCTCAAATTTTTTTTTTTCTCATCTTCCAGAGAAGAAACCCACAGAGGAGAAGCCCGCCGCTTCCTCGACACCGATCCCGGCCGCCTCTCTCTCCCCTCCCTTCATCCGCCGCCTCTCTCTCGGAGATCTGAGACCTGAGATCTCGGAGATCTCGGAGATCTGAGACCTAAGATCTCTGATATCTCGGATCTCGGAGATCTGAGACCTGAGATCTCGGAGATCTTGGAGATCTGAGATCTCTGATCTCGGAGATCTGAGACCTGAGATCTCGGAAATCTGAGATCTTGGAGATCTGAGATCTCGGAGAATCTCAAAGATTTGAGTTATCGGAGAAATCTCAGAGATATCGGAGATATCGGAGAAATCTCAGATCTCGGAGAAATCTGATCTTTTAAAAATATATATATATATATTTTTTTTTTAAAAACCATTTAGCGCAATGCCGTCGCTAATATAAAAATAATGTAAATTTTTTTTTTAAAAAACCATTTAGCCACGGCAAAATGCCGTCGCTAAAATAAAAAATAATGTTAAATTAAAAAAAAAAAATCAATTAGCCACGGCAAAATGTCGTCGCTAATATTAAAATATTTTTTAAAAATACCATTTAGCCACGGCACAATGCCGTCACTATTATAAAAATAATGTTAAATTTAAAAAAAAAAAAATCAATTAGCCACGGCAAAATGCCGTCGCTAACATTAAAATATTTTTTTAAATACCATTTAGCGACGGCTTCCTGCCGTCGCTAATGGTTATTTATATTCGGGACTTAGCGATGGCAGGAAGCCGTCGCTAACTAGCCACGGCTATTTTGCCGTCGCTGATTCAAATAACGACGATAATTGTTGCTACGGGGTTGCGACGGTTGTTGTGCCGTCGCTGATGCCTTTTAGCTACGGTTTTAGCTCAATCAGCAACGAAAAAGTCGTTGCTGATTTCAATTTTTTTTGTAGTGCCATGAATCTAGACCGTTCAATAGATCTAACAGTCCAGATCTGTGCATAGGACCCCCTCCTGCGCTTTGTGCGCATGGTAGATCCGCCCCTGCCCTAAGTAGAGATCTACGCGCAATGGACATTATACTAGTAATTAATTAAAGTTCTGAGGAATGTTCTGCATCCCTTGGAAAATGTTACTCATCGGCAGCAGCAGCAAATGGGGCATCGAATCAGTCCATTTTCAGTGCAATGAGGGCACCTTTTGACTTCCATTGCAGTTCAAGCAAGGCACAAACTTGGCATCACCACAGCTCTCACAAACAGATCCAGGAGAACCTCCAAATGGGAAACCATGGAGAAGCTTTGCTAACTCCCGCATCTCATGAAGCTGCTTGACTTTGTCTGCCCCACCGATATATTTTCCTCGAATAAACACCTGAGGCAAGCTCATTACAACACTCTTTTTGTTGTGATCAATACCATTCTCACCACAATCGATGAGTGCAATAGTCTCCAACTCTTTCTTGTAAGATGAGTCCATTGAAACATCCCGTTCGTCCACAGGAACCCTGAACCCCTTGAAAATGGTACGAACAGCACAGCAATTCTCGTAAGTCTTTTGAATTCCTCGGAGACTAGTGTAGTAAATAACAATTCTATCCTCCTCATTAGTATCTGCCGCCCCCACCAACAGGTGGGGGTGATTGTGGTTGTGGTTCTCTCACTCTGCTACTACCAATGTAGTTTTGAAAATTAAATCCGAGTTGCCTAGAGCATTAAGCTTTTCTGAAACTTGATCCAACACTTGGATCCATTTCGGCGAGAAGCAATTCTTCTGATAAATGCTGCCACAATGGCTTTGGCTCGACCGACATCTCTTCTTGTGGTGGTGGTGGTGATTTTATTTCATTATTAGATACTTTGGAGATTGATTTACTATACAAAATGTTCTTCTTCTTCCTGATCATATCGTAGTCATTGATGACAGATCTCCCATTCGTTCCGTCCGAATGGGGCTGAATGAGAGTCTTACTATTGACCCGAATGGAAGGTTTGATGACCGAAGATAGATCCAAGTCATCAAGCCCAGCCATGAGCTCCCAAGTGTTGATAATGGAATCATCATAAGTGGGGGGCGAAGAGGAGGATGGAGATGGAGGATCAATAAGGACGAGAGAACCATAAGAAGCGGAAGTAAGAGAGACTAGGTGTTGGGTGTCACCTTTTTTGAGAGGTGGATGATGTACTAGTGGGGTGTGAAGATTAACAGTTCTAGGAGTTGATGTTATTGTTGATGATGACGAAGGATCAAAGACGAGATTATGTTGTTGAGACGCAGAGCAGCCCATGACCATGAGATGGTCTGGTTTTTAGTCTTCTTCTTCACTCTTGTGTTGCTTCAACACAACCAAGAACAAAAACACACATACCATTTGCATAATTTGGTTGGCAATTCTGGCAGGTGGTGCGAGTTATAATGGAATAGATAGAGAGATCGGATGGGAAAAAAACAATGTTGAAGTATTGATTGGTTTGATCAAGGTATTAATTGCAAGAGTAGAGTGGGAGATTTGAAGTACAACAAACGTGTTAGAAGAAGAGTTGGGAGAGAAGCTGTGATCAGTAACAACAGTCTGGGAGTCAAATACATTGTTACGGCAGTTGCGGTTGTTGAAGTTATTATTCTATTAATGTTTTTTTTTTTTTTTTGAAAGGCAAGCAAAGTTTTTATAGGATCTCAGAACCTATAAAGATGTCGCAAACTGAGTTTGAACCCATGATCTAGTGGTACCATCCGCCAAATTCTAACCGTTGAGTTGTCATGCCATTGGCTTCTATTGATGTTGTATTGAGTGAGTGAATGTATTTGGTTCGTCATTTTACTTTATTAGTATAAAGGTTTGGGGATCGTTTAAACCTCTGTTGGCTTTCAAAAAAAAAAAACCCATTAGCTAGGTCTTTAGAAAAACAATATATATATATGTGTGTGTGTGTCTTGAGTTAGATAATAAGTAAATCCTTGGCTTTTCACCTTATATATTGCGCTTTTTCAAATAATGGACTAAGTTTTCATTTGGGTAAAGAACAATTTCTTGCTAGTTGAAATTGTCATTATACCATAATTTAGAACAACAATTAAACTTTTTCAAGTTGTATGGAATGTACTTTTGATAATTATATTTTTTTATTAGTTACTAGCATGGCTAGAAAAAAAAAAAAATTAGCTACGCCCTTGATAACTACTATTATCAATTAATAATTATTTGTAAAATCTTGAGTACGCCACTGTTTCCAACATGCACAAATTATCTTAGAAAGCTCTTTTCTTTTAGAAATTATGAGATGAATCACACAGCCTTCTCCCTATGCATAAAGAAAGTCACTAGCTCACACTCAGGGGCAGATCTACCCTTTGGCTAAGGGGGTCAATTGCCCCCCTTATATTTTTAAAAGACTCCACTAATAAAGTAGTCATATTTCTCATATTGCCCCTTTTTAAATTTGTAGGTTGCCCCTTCATGCGGTAAAAAAATAGCTTTCATTCATTGAATTAAGTTATTCTTGTCCAGTGTCTTCTTCTTCACATTCGTCTTCTACTGTCGACAACAAATCTGAAACAAGCGAATGGTAGCAAAGTTTTTCTCGATCAGATGGAGCAGGACCTTGACAAAACCCTCTCTCTAGTAGCATAGTGCAGAGCGAATGATATCATGAAACAAGTCTTCACAATAATCCCTGCAGCTGCGTTCAAGAAGATGCTCGCGTAGCTCGAAAATTCTACCGTGGACGTCTTCTAGCTCCTCCGCGCGTCTGATGAATATTTAGGACTCTCATCTATTTCTACAAATGAACCAAGTCTGTGCCTAATCTGGGAGCAAATTGCAATGCTCTACACTGGATCGCTTGATGACCTATCTGATGCGGCAACCTCGCTCGTTTCGCTTGCTCGTGACAATGATAGGTATTGCTGAAATTGATGTAGTTGCATAATTGTGTACTGTTTACCCCCCTTTGTCTGCAATCTTTGCTCCGCCCCTGCTCACACAACCACCCAAATTAAGTTTCAAACTCTTATAAGTGGCATTCTCCCACGCTTGGCCTGATTGTCCTAAATTTTGATAGAGCTTTTCCACAGAGCATGCTGATGTTATGGAGTCATTGGTAGAGGCCATAATAATTTCGTTGTAGTCATCATCATCTTGTACAATGCCAGATCCATTACTCACTCTATCACTGAAACTGAGCTGATATGTCATGGCCTCAACTTTATAGGAAAATAGATGCGAATACAATATTCTTCAACATTATAAACTAGTGAAGTCAAATGTACTCTTGGTTAGCCTTTGGGGATGGTGATTATAGGCTTCAGGAGCTGATGATGATAGCTTCAACACGGTGAATTTAGTCAAATGTATCTGTGAAGCACACTATAAGTAGCTGAGCGATTATTTATTACTAGATCATTAGTTCCATTTTGTTTTATGTCTCCGATATATATTGGGATCTCTACATGAATTTGGTTTGGATACTGGTTCAATAGGATGTACTCGAAGAGTCTAAGGTTCGCTCCTTTTAATTTTCTCTCTGGTAGTGGACGAACCTAACTCTAACCCTAGCTTGAAGGTTGGTACCATGTACCCCATATCCCCTCCCTGACAAGAGATTTGTCAGTTGCCAGTACCACCATTATTTGAATGGTTTTCTCACTCATTGGATCTTATTTGGAAAATTTAGCCATTCCAAATGGAGATTTAATCATTGATTGGAGACTAACACATTAGATTTTGGTCCCAAGTGGCAATTGGGCAAATGAGTTTTTTTTTTTTTACCACAAAACTTTTACTTGTAAGAGACTCCATTGCCACTGATCAGTCTCTAAAGAGGCCACTGATTTTTGTTCACTTTTGTATTTCTAATTCTCCATTTATCGACTTTGGTAACAGGCCTAAATTTATTTTTAGTCATTTAATCGTCAACAACTCCTTGTGTGGCAAGACATAGAAATACATTCAATGGTACCAATTCACTGAAGAAAATGAAAACCATGGACCATTTCTCATCATGAAAAATATTAGATTAATTCACATTACAATGGCATATTTGTTTACTTAACAATCTAATTACAACTCGGGACTTCTTGAGAAAACTTTTGTGTTATAGGTTCTTATTAGAATAAGATTCAATTTTCGACCAATGCATGACAGCTTAACGGTTAGAGCTTGACGGATGGTACCACTAGGTCATGGGTTTAAACCCAGCTTGTGGCATCTTTAGTGGGTTCTGAGATCCTATAAAAACTCTGCTTGACTTTCAATTTTTTTATTTTTTTTTTTCAGTTTTCGGATTTTGTTTTCATTTTTGTAGTTGATTAGCAAAGATGAGGATCATTTACATTACCTATACTAGGGGTGGGCATTTAAGACCGAAAACCCGAACCGAACCAACAATCAGACCGATCGGGTCGGTTTGGATCGGTTTTTTTTATTTATTATTAAATTTTCAATTTTAAAGCCCGGCCCAATGTTTCTGGTTCGGGCCTCGGTTACCCTTTCTGAAACCCGTCGGGTAACCGGCCCGACCCGGGTATGAATAAATATTAAATACTTAAATAGAACCCTCAAAACAGTTTGGGCTATAGCAGCAGTTTAGGCTTTATTTAATTTCTAAACAGTTTTCTTAGAACCTCTGATTCAGTCCCTTGCTTTGAACTTAGAAAAACAATCAAAACCCTAGTTTTTGTGTTTTTGATCTTCAAATGTGGCAGTTCTTGCTGGCTGCAGCAGTTGCAGGATCTGAATTGTTATCTAAGCAACTCTTCAACCATGGAGGTCGTAAGGGTTCTCTTAGATCTGAAGAAGAACAGGTGGTACCTATTCATTCTGCGAATCCTGATGGTCGGATTGGTGATTTTAAGGTTACCCAATTAAAGAATTGGGAGATTGAAGAAGAGGGTATCTTTAGATTTTCGAGTTTGGGTGGGAGTGATAGGATTGGGGGTTCGATGAGTTCTTTGAAGAAGAAGAAGAATAATAATAAGGCAAGACTGAATGGATATGGAGATGGTGGGGTTAGTGACATTGAGCAGAAATTGGGGGCATTATATCTTGAGAAGATGGTGGTGAAAGACGAGAGAAAGAAGGGAAGAAGGTTTTGTGTTGGCTTGAAGAGGAGGAAGACTGGCAAGAGTGCGTTAGTGAAATGTGGTAAAATTTTGTTTCAAATTTCATGTTGGATTACCTTCTTGATCTTGATTCTTCTTGTTGTAGTATAATTCTGGAAATAATGTTAGTCTGATCTGTTTAATTGGTGAATGAAAAATCAATGTTTGTTGTCTGAGAGCTATTGAGGGTTGTTGCCTTGTTGGATCGAGACCGACCCGAGACCGGTCCGAAATTCTGTTAACCGGGCCTCGGTTAACTGACCCAACTCGGTCCGGTCTCGGACCTCAAAATTGTGGGCTTAAAAATATTAGGCCGGTTTTCGGTTGTTAATTTTCGGGGCTGTTACCCGAACCTGCCCAGCCCTAGCCTATACCAAGGATTGTGTTTTCGTTTTTCGAAATGATTTCGGTTATTTGATTTTAAGAAATATTTCGTTGCGAAGAAAAAATGTAAAATTTTAAAAAATACATAAAAACATATAGAATAAATTTTGAAGGTATCTGAAGTATATTTAAAAAAAAAAAAAAAACCTCTAATCTACTCTAATAACAAATCTCCTCCCACGTGTCCCACCGACCAATCTTCCTTTCTGATCAAACACCACATTCCTAACCAAATGACATGTCTCGATTGTCCGCGAGATAACACTATACAACAGCCAAAGCACCGGAACCCGAAGACTAGAAGAGTACACAACAAATAAAAACCCCATCTTTCTTCTCCAAAAACCTTGTGATTCTCCTCTATTTTCATCTTTGCAACTCAATCAAGCCAAAAGTCATCCTCACAACACCACAAACAATGTCCTCATCTCTCGTTTTTTTTTCCTTCTTTCTTCACAAACTTTCTTCCCTGGTTTCAGTTTCAACACCTCCTCAACAGTCTATTAGATCGAGCCGATCGAGCAGACTGAGGAAGAAAACGAATAGTGATTTCGTGAATGTATCGCAATAATTGACGAAAAAATGGAGATATAAATTCGGATGTTTTCTTTTCGTAAAGTGAAAAAATAAAAAATTTCAAGAGATTTCGCAAAATCGCAATCCATGGCCTACTACCTAACAGTGAGGTACAAAATTTGATGAAATGGACCACCATCAGAAATCAATTCACTCAACCAGCTGGATGTAGAGTAGGGTCTTTTTCAATCCACCACATCACTCTTCTCAATTAGTTTGGTTTGATGGACATTTTATTATGGTGTGATTTTACAAGATAAAGGGGGCTGTCAAGGGATTGGGTTCAGGTAATCGGGTCAGTTTTATTCAAAATTTACCAAATGCTAAATCCAATCCACCATCCTCGACATCCCTGTTGTTCACGGAATGGGGAATGTATACAACCAATAATTACTCTAAACATAGTTTGAAAAAGCTGACCTCAAAGTTGGGATTAAGAAGTAATTATTTTATCTTGCCAAGCACTCAGCTCAAAAACCAGCTTTGTATTCATCAAACTAGTCTTTGGAAAACCTGAGCTTCTATTGGTTTAACTATGTTGACTACTTGTTACAACACAGTTCTTCTGTCACCAATTCTTCTCTAGCAGAGATCACCTTAAGCAATTCATAATTGTACAAAACTTTTTTTCACGGCCTGGGGCAAACAGGCTGTGAGGAGAAAACAGACCTCAATCAGATGTCCCTTTTTTTCTTTCTCCGCGACTTTGGCTTTGTTTGTGTCCTCATTTAGCAAATGACTGTATTCATCTAGACTTGCGAATGGAGATACACCAGACTTTCCCCCGGACTTCTTGTTTCTCTTCCTTTTGTTGGAACTGCAGATCTTGTCATCTGCATCACTCAAATCCACAGGAACATCATCATCATCATCATCAACATCAGTATCATCCACATCACCGATATCCACAGGAACATCATCATCATCATCATCATCATCACTATCCTCTTCTCCTTCTGCAATATCAGCAGGGAGTTCTGTCTCAGGATCGCTATTATATCCAATTAAGTCATCATCATCCTCATTAGCAAGTTTATCCAAATCATTGTAATCATAACCTCCGTCAGCTTCCAAAGTTTTATCTCCAGAATCCAACATGTTGTCAATCTCGTCATCGACACTGTCATCACCACCAATCTCTTCATCACTTTCATTTCTTCCATTCACTCCAAGTAAATCTTCAGCAACTTCATCTTCAGGTCCCTTCTTCTTCTTTGTTTTCATTGAGGATGTCATTTTATTCATGTAAAACTTGTGGAAGACCAAATCCTCAGGTGGAACATCCACTTCAGTAAGAGCAAGAATCTCAGCTCTAATCAAATGATTGCTCATGTCTAACTGCGAGTCTCAATGAAAATCAAAGTGTTAAAAACTAATGTTTGTGAATTCTAGGCAAGACCCCAAGCTACAGATCACTTGCTTGAATCTCAGAACAATTACATAATACAGACAAACAAATGTAATGCATAGTGAAAAATCTATCAGCTTCAATTAGCTGTCATGATCAACGTAAAAGGGCATTCAGAATTTGAAATCTCATAGGAAGAGTCTTCTTTTCTGACCATAGAGCATTTAAAGACTGGATCAAATAATCAAAAGATGAAGGAGAACTCAATGATTACTATGATTAGATCTGCGCCTTAAAAAAAAAAAAATATATATATATATATATATATATATATATATATATTTGTGCCTTCAATGTAACTAAATTTTTTCAATTTGTTTTTAGACTTTATCTCGACAAATGACTATACAACTATACAGTTGTATGGTCAAAAGCCAATGAAACATTTACAGGAAACATTTTTAAAGTTTTGGACAATTTTTGAACCAATGAACGTGATATACTTTACTGTCAGTAAGTTGTAGACAGTGAAATATTTTTGAAAATCTAAGCATGATGTTTCCATTGGAGTGCCAAATGTGTAAGTGAGGGCACAGGGTCGGAGACGATAAGTTTTTCCAAAAATGAAGTGTCCTTGTTGCATAGATGCAAATAATTTACATTGCAGAAAGGCTAGGTGTAAAAAAACAGACCTTCTTGGCTGGTTCAATTTGAGATCCTCCATGCCATGCAGTTTGCTTTGGTTTCTTCTCCATGAACTTGTCCAGAAAGGCACTAAGTGATAGATCCTTTAAAGGGTTTCCATTGTAAACAATGTTGGCCCCTGAAAGAAGGGTCATAGCCATAGTTGCCACTGACGGATGCACATGCGATGCTAGCACCATTAGCTCCCACCAACTTGCACGGTCTGCATTGCTGTTGATAAGAGAAAGGAATTGACGTCCAAACAGCAGTATAACCAAAATGGAGCAGGCACATGGGATGTGAATTAAATTGAGTGCAGTTCTTTTCTCTATGTCTACAACATTCACTAGTAATCTACGTTGTCAGGGACAAGACGAGACATGAGGTGCCAAGGTTCGCCTCTATAGGCTTGGTGAGGTGAGACGAGGCACCGCCGCAGCATAGCCTTTTTTCAAAGGTAGAGGATTTAGTATAGTCGCTCTCACCTTAACTAATGTATAGCCACCCTAATGCACTCTAAGGCAAGGGCGGGGAACTTTAAATAAAGAATAGTGCCCTTAGCACCTTGGCGGTGCCCATTACAACATAGCGAATAATCTCTTTGGCAGTTCTCAGTGACTTAAACACAAACTCTGTTTCTTTTCTTCTTTTTTTCAGAACCAACAGGGATTGAAACTAAAAGTTTAATTATTACTAACTAGCAACCATTTTTAAGTTCAATTACGATTTGAAGCAAATAAGACTTACCAGTAAGAAGGCTCTCTGTGACGTGGATCATACCCTCCAGGCAGTAAAGACTGCATCGGGGGCACGAGACTGATCATTACCAACATCAGTGGCTGTTATGACTCTCCCAACATCCTTGAAACTACCTCCTTTAAGCAGGTCCACATCAGAATCATCGTCCGTGTCACTCAGGGGACCAGCTTTAGCTTCGGAATCAGAAGAAGAATCACTGTCATTCTTAACATCGGCATTAGTATTACAAGAAATTCCATCACTGTTTTCCAGTGGCTCAGATGGCATAGTTCCATGTCCACGAACAGGATCTTCCACGATATCTTCAAAATGTTCAATATCTTCATCTATTAACTCATTTTGAAGCACCATGTTCCTGTTCGATCAAATATAGTCATAAAAAATTAAAATAAAAACATATTTTTTTAACAAGGCTCCACTTGGAGCACTGTAGCATTAACTATGCATTTAGAATTAATGCCAATGCATTACTTCCCGATGCAATAGTATTAGACTGCTCAGTATTAATTAAGACCACGCCATAAACTCGTGTATATGTATATATATTCTAGTGGAGAGATATTTATGATCTTTTGAACTACAGTTGTAAACATCAAGGAAAGATATCATGTTCGAAGGAGTGATGATGGAAGAGAATAATTAGTATGGCATCAGGCGGAATGAACTCCTTGGAGTGATCTTTGAGAGGTAATGGCCTTTTGGGACTTTTTTTTGAAAGGTAAAGTTTATTTATGAAATATAACGTGGAATTACAAGACGGTGACCTTAAAAGCATCCAATACAAGAGCATCGCAATTAGCAAACAGATTCTCAAAGAAATCCCTTTGAAAGAGGGAAGGTGAAACACTGAGCCCAGAGAGTAAATAAGACCTCCATGATCACTGAGTCTAGTCAATCCCTGATTTCTTATTATTAAAAATTCTATTATTCCATTCCTTCCAGACTGTCACACACACTGCAAAAGGAATTAGTTTCCGTAACGCCTTCCCTCTTGAATAAAGAGATTCAGTGTCTTCCCTTTTGGGCCATTTACGATGTATTATTTTTCTCTCACTAATCCATGTTCCGTGAGATTGTTATAGTTGTAAGATTTACAATGGAATGAAAGTTATTTGACCTTAAATAAATAAATAACAAGGGAAGAAACATAAAAACTTGACAAGAGCAGGATACGGAGCTAAAGCAGAGAACATGAAGAAAAACCAGAAAGATAAAAGGATAATGAGTTTAGAAGGTATGGGTCATGCAAACATTTGCATTAATGTTCAATACTTTTAAACTACAAGATGCAGTGGTATTGCATTTAAATTATGTAACTGAATTCGACAAAAATTTACTCTGATTGGGCCCACCGTAAAATAATGCAAATGTACTCCAATACGGTGAAACAAGCGAAGCCGAAATTGAAAATAATATATATGTATGTATATATTATAAGACCCGGAATTGGCATTACCATAGTGGTGGCCTGGCTTTAAGAACTTCAGATAGCAGAAACAGGGATCCACATGCAAACTGAGGGGGCTGCTGGAGCGCGATCTGTTTAAGAACGTCACTGAATAAACTTTGATGAAAAGCAGTAACAATTTAGGGCAAAGCTAAAATTTTAACTGGGGAAGTTATCTCAATCCCTACAAAGTTAATAGAGTAATATCTTCACATTAGCATCCACATGAAAGGTATATAAATCGAGCTTGGAATGTAGACCCCCAGGCCAAATTGCATGACCACATATATTTGATGATAGTGATGATGACAGTAATGAAACTGTGTTCCTGAGGCTACTACAGTTTTTATTGAAGACATTAAAAAGTTAGCTTTCTGCAGTAACTTCTACTGGTATTGCATCTTCATGGTAGGGATGGCAACGGAGCGGATTTGGACAAATCCATCCCCGCCCCGTCAGGGATCACGGATCCCCGAATCCGCCCCGAACATCCGTTTATATATTTTGTTAAAAACCATCCCCGCCCCGAGCGGATTGGCGGATATCCGTCCCGCCCCAATTAACCATTAAATTTTTTTTTAAATGTTGAATGAATTAGAACACGGTTTTTAATTATAACATTTCTTCTTCAGATCTTTGCTGAGAGGCGAGATGAGAGAGCAGAGACGCTGAGGTGCTGAAGGATCTTTGCTGAGGTGAGATGAGAGGAACTTTGTTGAGGCGAGATGAGATGAGATGAAGAGAGCAGAAAGGCAAGATGAGAGAGCAGAGAGGCTGAGGCGCTGAAGGATCTGTTGAACACTACGAACCCCTCTCTAATCGTTGTAACCTCCTCCTCTTGAACCCTATGAAAGATCTGCTACTGCTGAAGGATCTGAGATCGAGAGCAAACCATCCTCATCTCTCCGCTCGCCCTGTCACAGATTGAGATCTGAGATCTCAGATTTGTGTTGTGTGTGTTTTGGGGGAAAGAAAGAGAGAAGATGAAACAGGAGAAGAAAAGAGTGATTAGATGAGTTTGTGGAAGAATGGAGGAAGAGTGATGGATCTTTCTTCGTCCATGAAAGAAAAATGGAGGAAGAAAAGTTTTTGTGGGGAGGCGGAAGTGATAGACGAGAGTATGGTGGATGGAGGGTGGTTTATGTTAGGGTTAGGTTTTTTCTTCTTTAATAGCTAAGGGTATTTTAGTAAATTATCTGTATAAACGGATATCCGTGGGGCGGATATGGCCAAATCCGTATCCGCCCCGAATATGTAACGGATATTGTTTGGATTCTCGAAACCGCCCCAAAAATCATTAAGCTAAACCCAAATCCGCCCCAAACGGTTTGGGTGGGGCGGATATCCGTGAAAATCCGCCCCACTGCCATCCCTACTTCATGCACGTGTTGTAGTTTATCTTTAGGGACACAGCTTGACAACCAAGCATACTCTTTTACGGTAATGATTTAAGGGGGTAAGTCAAACTTGATGGGCTTCGGAATATGTGTTAGATCATGAAAACATGCCCTCAAAAAACAACATTTTTTTACTCTATGTTATAGCACATGACCTATCAGGATGTACAGTGTTAAGAGTTCAAATGCCAACATCAAAATAGATTTTGTTAGTGTCTATTTTGGTGACAGCGTCATTAGAGAAACTCCTAAAATCAAATAGACTGAGACAAGCCGTAGTTAACTTATCACAGTATATCTACTGAATACCTCCAAATCTGTATGAAGACCACTCATGGTACCTTTTACAGTTATCAGATTCAAAAAGTTTCAAATGGAAAAAATAACATTTCAAAAATAACACTGCTAAAAGCCAAGCGCAGAACGGAAGCTTCTAGGCCTCCTCTGGAACCCACAATACAGCATACTTAAAAATAAATAAATTGAAGTAAATTAATAGACCAGACAACTGAATAAAAAAACAGCTAAATGTGATAGAACCAAAAAAAACTGGATGAACACAGTAGGTAAACAAATGTAACTATCTAGAAACCGAAGGAGTGAAAAATACCATTTCTCCACCCACAAACATCAATCAAAAAACCAAAAAAAGGATCATGTACCTGCAGGAGACGCTTCGAGAAGGCAGAAACCCGCTTTAAGTTTACGTCATTCTTCATAGCTCGAAAAAGCAATCCAATGAACATTTCTGCCTGCCATGTTCAACATTGTCAGATCTGTGGTTTATTACAACCAAGACATGTTTGATTTTAACTCCCCATATCCAATCATCCACTGGGATTACATACACCTTCCAATCACTAAGGGTGTGTTTGATTTTTGTTTTTCATGAAAAACTTAAACTAGTGAAGAGCTCGTGGAAGAGAAGAGAGAAGGGAGGGGAGTGAGCACGAAATTTAAGACCTCCCACCACCTATCTTCTCTCAAAATCATAGAAAATAACACTCTAGAGGGGCCTAAGAAAATTTTTCCATGAAGAACTCAAGAAACATGGCTATTTCATCACCATTGGATGGGAACTTTCTCACGTGCTCTCTCATTTCAACTATTTTCATGGTTTTCCATGAAAACAAAATCAAACACACCGTAGTAAAAGGAAATTGCAAAAGGTATTTTCTTTTTATTATAATTATTACTATACTGTATACCAGAAAACGTGAGCTGTTATGATGGAAACCAGTTCCTCAAGATATGTGGACAAACATGTTTTCATGTATCTTCTTATGCTAGGGAAAATTACCACCCCCCCTTTTTCCTAGGGATGGCAGTGGGGCGGATTTTCACGGATATCCGCCTCATTCGCCCCGTTTGGGGCGGATTTAGTTAAGGGTGGATGGAGGTTAGGGCGGATACGAATATTCAAACTGTATCCATTTATTATTCGGGGCGGATACGGATTTGGCCATATCCGCCCCACGGATATCCGTTTAACCGATTAAATTACTATAATGTCCTTGGACTATAAATAGAAAATAAACCCCTCTCACATTCTCATTCACTATCTCACTCTCACAATCTCATTTCGCAATTCGCCTCTCACAGAGCGAAAACTCTCTATGTGCTCGAAGGCTCGAAGCCTCACTGGTGGTCGATCGAAGCCTCTCTGTGGTCGATCGAAGCCTGCCTCTCTGGTGGTCGATCGAAGGCTTGAAGTCGAAGGTGGTCGAAGTCGAAGTCGAAGCCTTCCTCTCCTCTTTCTCCCCTACTGTGAGAAGGATCAGATAAGAGATAGATCCCTGCCTCGAAGGTGGTCAAAGTCGAAGCCCTCTTCTCATTTTTCTCCCCTACTGTAAGATCGAGATCTCTGATCTGAGATCTGAGATCCAGGATTCCAGATTCTTTAGATCGTTTTTTTTTTGTTATAATTTTGTATCTTGATTCTTTAATTCGATTTTTTTTTTTTTTTTTAATTTTTTGTTATAATTTTTGTATCTTTTACCAGTAAGAATCCTTGTGCTTCTTGGATGTTTTTGTGAGCTTTTTGCTTTGGTTCAATCTTGTATTTGCTTTGGTTCGATTTTGTATTATCTTTGCTTTGTTAGAATTGATCTCAGAAATTGCTTCGAGAATTGATCTCTGGTCAGAGAATTGATTGATTATCAATTTGTAAATTAAATTCATTCAACATTTTTTTTTTATAAATTAAATGGTTAATTGGGGCGGAGCGGATATCCGCCGATCCGTCAGGGGCGGGGATGGTTTTAAACTAAATATATAAACGGATATTCGAGGCGGATTCGGAGATCCGCAATCCCTGATGGGGCAGGGATGGATTTGTCCAAATCCGCCCCGTTGCCATCCTTACTTCTTCCTTCTTTTCCCAAACATTTTAGATATCTGATATGGCCCTCCATGTCTTTTTAAATTAGGTATTCCCGATCAAATATACACAATCTATTAGTACACATGTTACCTAGACTACCCTTCTCACTAAACGAGAAAAGTTTGGCTGTCCACCCATTTAAGTAGAATAACCTTGAGATGGATCTAAATTAGGGGTGGGCACGGGACGGGATGGGACGAGATATACCCATCCCTATCCCATCCCGTTCATACGGGATCGGGACGGGACGGGATGGGAAAAACCCTATCTCGACCTCGTCCCATCCCAAACGGGTTCGGGACGGGACGGGATCAACGTGCTAATCTGGAGAATTGTATGATCAAATTGATAGTTAAGCAATTAGGTTCAATCTGAACATCAAATTGCTACAAAGTTTTTTCATTCTTATTTTATGCGGCATCTTTATTGAAAATGCTTAAAGTACAGTTGATTGATTTATAAAATGATTAAGGAATAAAATATTCTAGTTTTATGTGTAATAGTCACATAATTGTGCTGTTGCAATCATGCATTCGAATCAAACAGTGTTCATTGAAAAAATTCAAAACAAAATCAATTGATTAACTTGACTGAATTGGGCAGGCAATCAATAGAGCGAAACTGTCATTGAAGTGGGTAGGTTTAGAGCAGACTCCAACACCCAAAAAAATTGGCCCAACTTGTATAAGGAAATGTGGGTTATCTTTCATGCTGTACAATGCTAAACTCACCAATTTGAGGCAGTTTTCTCGCTATTTTCTATACGTTTTGCACACTATCCAGCATGCATCTTCGTATGAAAATCCAGTTCAAAGTTGTTCATTGATGCACCATCCATGTAAATATATAATGTGAATAATGGACAGGGTGAATAATGGCCCCAGTGTGCACACCATGAATAGAAGTAACAACATACACCATAACAATCTGTAACAACATACACCATGAAATAATTAAATAAAAATACTAATAATTAATATTAATAAATTAGTTCGAGACGGGATGTGATTGGCGAGATTGAAAATCTTCATCCCATTCTAGATCAGGACGGGACGAGATCAGGATGAAATTATTCAATCCCATTAAGACCCGAAAAAATCGGGACGGGACGAAACGGAATCGAGACGAAAACGGAATAGCAGGATCGGATGCCCACCCCTAATCTAAATTCTAGCCCTTGGCACGTGATTGTAAATGAACATAATCCATGTAGATAAAGTAAGGTCTGAGACCCTAACTTCAGCTCAACCGGATAGAGGCTTGGTGAAGCAAACAACCTCCTTCCATGGTCAGAAGCAAAGAAAATATACCAAAGCTACTACTAGACATAAAAAGTTTTGGGAAGCCCATATCTAGCATTCTTAAAGTGATGTGGTTCAAGATGTCCCATCAATGTAAGTTGATGCTATATTTCCCATTGTTCGTAATATCTAAACTTTTTAAAAATTAGTCGATTTTCTTCTAGAGAGTGTGGATTTAGTAGACACCAGCAAGAATGTTAACCTATTACGGGGTATCCCTTTTAAATTATCTGTCGATTTCATTACTTTTTATTCAATTTGAATGTGTCTGGGTATTGATAAATGTTCAGGGATATAAATTAGAAATTACACAAACATTTGAAATTCCTTTTAGTTTACAACATATTATTTTCCCAATTTTAGTATTAATTTGTAGACCATACATCTCCAAAATATGGGATATTTATATTAAATTATTTATCTAGCAGTAAAAAATACACTGATGTCTTCTAGCAGTAAAAAATACACTGATATCTAGTTCGATAAAATTTTTGGAAGGTAGACTTTCAATGATAATCTTAACATTTTGTCTCACTGGAACTGCAGGTCCTTGGTCCTATATGGAGGTGGATGCCGTTGTTGGAGATTAGAATATCATACTTCCTCAGCGATGATGAAATATATGATAACAAACAAAATAGTAAATATCTTCATTATGGATAACAAAATGTCTTTATAACATGAAGATTTAACTGATATATTGAAAATTTTCCACTGTTTGCGCACTACAAACTTGTTTCATATAACCTTGAGAATGCACAAGAAGGAAATAGTACCACAAAGAATAAATTGATTGGGTACCTTCGAAGAATTCATGGCAGCAGGGAGCAGAAGTTTCGAATACAAAGCTCGGTAAAACCTATCACTGACAACCTGATTTTTGGATGCTATCTTATCAAGAAGCATCAATGCTTGAACTCCGATGTTAAAATTCTTTGATTGGACCTGCATGTTCAATCGATATCAGCATGTCAAAAAATGTACTCATTTACCTTACTAATGTCACCTTTCAATTCAAGATCATATCACCTGGAAGAAGACAATCTATACATAGTTACGTTCATTTCAAATCAAACAAGATTTAATATAAATCTTCAAAGCTCACATCACATCAAATCAAATCAAATCAAAGTTAACAAAAAGCATTGAACCTCACCAATTTGAAAAGCATATATAGGTGTTTGAACCTCAACAACGTCATCAGCTTCATCATTGGTGACAAAAGGAAATGCTCTATTGATTCCCTGTGAGAAAAAAAGAGCTCAAGCGTAAACCGTGCTGCTTTTTCAGGTTCTAAGATCAGAAAGTATAACCTCGCAAATTACTAATTGTATAACAGTAGCTTAGCAAGTCACAATCGACCAACAAGAAAAGCATACTTATTTTATATTATCCCAGAAATGATTAAGAATAGAGAATTAGCCAAAATTCTAACGACAAGAACAGAAGCTTCAAAATCCTTTATTGAAGAGCATAGTATCAAGGTTTTAAAAAACTTGAAACATGTGTCGAAATGTGCCTCGATGCGAAATGAGAGCAAAACATAGGGGTGGGCATCCCATCCCGCGATTCCGTTCCCGTCCCGATCTCGTCCCGTCCCATTCCGAATTTTTCGGGTTTTAATGGGGTTGAATAATTTCATTCCGATCTCGTCCCATCCCGTCCCGATCTAGAATGGGATGGGATGGGATGAAGATTTTCAATCCCACCAATTTCGTCCCGTCTCGAACTAATTTTTCAATATTTATTATTTATTTATTTATTTATTTATTTTAGGATTGCAATATTTGGATGCTTATACAAATTCCCTGATGCATATAACATTTTAGCATCTAAAATTCTTAATGTCGTTAGGCTATCAACTCATATTTGAAGACCAATTTGTTTAATTGTATTTAACTAGGGTACATTAGATTTCATTGAAAACTTTGGATACTCAACCTATAATACAATTTAATGGGTTCCTAGTATCATCTCATTTGCAATGATAGATATGCATGAAAATTAAACTCTGTGAGAGATTCCAATGACAGCTTCATGTGCTTATTATGGCATAGGTTACATTATGTTTAAATGATTGCATTTTGATTTATTATTTCATTTTTAGCATGGTTATGTGTGAACATGCAATTTGCTAAAGATCTATTTTAGTTATTGAAATTGCATGGTCAATTTGAAACACGCTGATCCCGTCCCGTCTCGAACCCGTTTGGGATAGGACGAGGTCGGGATGAGATTTATCTCATCCCGTCCCGATCCCGTATGAACGAGATGGAATAGGGATGAGTCTATCTCGTCCCATCCCGTCCCGTATCCACCCCTAATATCCACCTTTTGCATTATAAAGCATGTCAGAAAAACTCACTCCTAGCTAAATAGATGCCTAGTCAACAGAGAGTGGATCCTTTTCCTCATGAATCCATAAGCTAATTTCGTCAATTCTCACTGGTCACAGCCCTGTGGATCTCATAAGTACAAATCCTACTTGTTTTACTGTAGCTTGTGCTCTACTTAAAGTTATTGAGGAAATAGGCATGTAAAACTTCCATATGCTGAATCAAAGACCCTAATGGTGTGAATACACAGAGAAGGCGGAATGAAGAGCTACGTTCTCAACTAATACTCAGATCTATCGGATACTTCTTATGCTTTGATAGCCCAAGCTTGACACTGAACTTCTTACGAGTGATTCTCCATATCAACTAACAGTGTATTTTGAATTGACCGATGTCCTTCAAAGTTACAATGGTTGCGATAGTTGTGTTAGTTTGTGAGACTAGTTTTAATAAATAAACAATTTAGTTAACTAATTAGTTAAAGTAATATACATTGTCTTGGGGATTTAAAGCTAAACTAGAGAAATTTTAAACCAAGAAAACTCCCTTGCATGAAAGATGGAATCACTAAGAAGAACGGAATTAAGCACATGATTCAAAAAACAAAACAAAGAGTATACTTACTTTCAGGTAATTGCTCAGAGAAGGATCCAACTGTGTAACTCTGTAATCCTAGTTGCAAAAGAGGATAATTATTCCTGGAACCTTTACACTCCAAAATTGCTATGTGAAGATAAGGAACAATAAGAGAATAGTTACCAATCATTTTAGTCCATCTCCCAAATTAGGAACATATCCACTTATCAAATAAAATGTGTCAAACTCCACAGTCACATGTCGATCTTCAGTGTCATGATCGAGAATGCCTAGCTCATATTTGATAGAAAGTGGCTTTACCTGCCATTGATGCGCCAATTTAATAGCACACAACTTAATACCCTACTTTGTGATTATAGTATAAAATAAGTAAGGATCGTTCTGGACTGAGAATTAGAAGGCTTACTAATTAACACTAAGAATAACTAAAAGACTACTAACAACCTAATTAAGTAAATATTTGGAGATTGAATTTTCTAAGTTAAACTATAAAAATAACTACGAAAATTACTGTAAAGATAATAGAACTAAATGGATGACAAAAATGAGAAAATAGTTAAGGGTTTATCTCCACACACCAAGCATATGCTTATAAATCAATCTTCAATAATCACTTGCTAACTCGTGAATGACAATGCTCAAAATTAACCGTGACCAGCACTGCATTAATCTTATTATTTTTCCAAGTTCGTTGAATTAAACTTAGCATTGCTTTTAAACTATTCTTATCATGCTATCTAATCAGGAATCACAAGTTAGATAATAATCTAAGATCATTATAAGTTTTGTGAAAATTATGAACACTGACTAGGTAATTATAAGTATGATCAACATCTTGTTCTTACCTATGTTTTACTTAACCTTATCAACGTTCATTGGTATTTACTACTTGTGAGTACATGATTATAACAATTAAGTGAAACGCTCTTATACTCTAGCCCCATATCGATCCTAGCATGCTTACTAATTTAGTCACCTTACCAAACATACAAAGAAAAATTTTCTATAAAGCATTTAAGCAAAACACAATCACTAATAGCAAGGAAGATTAAATTCAATTAATTCATAAAACACAAGTTCGGGGTTTTGAATCAACCCCTAACTAAGATGAGTTTAGCTAGACAAATTAATCATGTTCAGACAGTAATCCATAATTAAATATCTAATTATAAATAAGAAAAAGGTAAGAAGAAACTCTGTCGCTGCGTGGTGGTGCTGAATGGATCTGGTGGTGCGAGAAAGAGATGGGGTGCGAATAGCGCCAAGAAGAGAATGAATTATCTCTTCTTCCCGATCTGCTCCTTTACTCTTCTCTTTTTCTTCTACTCCTTGTGCGATCTGCTTTGGTGAGAAGAGGTTGCGAAGGAGAAGGACGACAGTTGTCGGTGCTTGCGTGGTTGGCGGAGATTAGAGGCGAGGCTGTGAAAAATCTGATGGCGAGATGGTGGTGGGGTTTTGTGTATGTGTTGGTTAGATGGTATAAGGGAGATGATAGCAAAATAAGGGCTAGACGGATATGGGTCTTGCGAGAAGGGGTCGACAGTGATACTGTGGTGGACTAGGCTGTTCAGGAACAGTCTGGTGAGATAGAGGATTGATGTTGGTGATGGAGGCAATGTTCGTTGGTGATTGTGGATGGAGGTGAAGGGGGTTAAGGTAGAGGGAAAATGTTTCTTGACTGTTGCGATGAGGAGCGGGGAGTGTTTGGAGGCTTGCGGCTGCGATGAAGGATGTTTGTTGTGAATGGGTGATGATGGTTGATGGCTTGTTGTGGTTGCAAGCATGAGGAGGCTATGGGTGGAAGAGGAGGTTTTGGTTGTAAGCATTCTTGCTTCAGTGCATGTATTATCCCTTTTACAATTGTTTTATTCTCGGTTTCCTTCCTTGCGTGATTTTCTTTTGCAATCAGTATTTCTAAATTGCCAATTTGCTTCACTTAGCTTCTATTTTGGAATCTTGTAATTGCAAACCTACACAAACACGAAAATAGAAATTAGTACCATAATTAACAACTAATAGCCAAAAATACATATAGAAATATGCTACTAAAAATAGCATAATTATGCTCCTATCAAATTTCCCCACACTTATCTTTTACTAGTCCTCGAGTAAATCAAAGAAACAAAAATAAAAGACTCAATCTATATTTTCCAACATTTGTCTCAGAGATTTTCAACGGATCATGACATATTAATATTCTTCATAAACACAAGATTAAATCCACATCATTCGAAAATTAATACACGTTCATAGCAATGATATAAAATTTCACAATTAAATCAATATAAGTGACTGTGAAACTCAATCGTGTGCTTAAAAGAATTAACCCAAAAATCTCACTGGATGCACTATTTTCTTTTTCACTGATTGTTAGGTTAAAATCAATATTCTTATTCTAGTTATATGTGATAGGATTAATGTAAAAGGGAAACAAATAGCTCACATATGATATAACAAGAAAGAAAGCCATTTTCTGACATTTTTTTCCAGATATATGATCTCATGGAAGGAATGCTATTACTTGAATGCAAACACTAGTGACATCATATGCTTATACCTCATTCGAATCTCTACATCGTGACATTGCACAACACACTCAATCAAAAAGTCTTAATTCAGGTTGTAATGAGGCTAAGGGGTCAAAGGAAGAGAAAAAACGGATTACAAATGACTTAAAGAAATGGTGAAAGCATGCAATAATATTAGATACATTAACAAGGAATCACATGATTCAAGACATAAGTAGGAAAAGGAAAATGAAGAGGTGGCTGATATTCACATAATATATCTCCTAATTTAGTTTAATTTTTTTTTTGTATTTTTGTAGGATTTGGAGTTTAAATGACAAAAGTGCTTTAGCGTAGCGAATTTGGAAATTCATAGACAAATTGACGAAGTGGAGCGGGAGACACTCAAGCCAAAGATTAATAAAGAGAACCAAAAAAAAATGAAGGAAATTAGTTTTGAAATTTGATGGAACAAAGGAGTAATATGGATGAACATAGCCAAACCCACCTTCCCTGTTATTAGAACAAAATCTAAACAAAGGGGTGAGACCCCTTTTGTTTTTAGTTTCCAATTATATTTGGTTTCCAATTTGTATTTGGTTTCTAATTTGTATTTGGTTTCCAATTATATTTGGTTCCAATTTGTATTTGGTTTCTAATTTGTATTTGATTTCCAATTGTATTTCCAATAAGGAGTTGTTTCTTTCTACCATAAATACAGCAACACACAGGGAAGGGAGGACGGGCATACAACGGAGGAACATCAGATAGCGCATGAACAACAGGGACACACACAACGCATCAACAGTCGAGTACGCATCGCTAATCCACCACGTGCTGCCATGAAGTTCCATACCGCTATTGTTGTCATCACCTTCACCATGTGTCACTAAACTCCACGCAAGGGCCTTTCAAAAAAAAAAAAACTCCACGCAAAGTGAAGAGATGAACTCCTAGATGTAACGCACTTAATTGGTATTTGATTCGTTTTATGCTTTCACGATGAATAATGATATTTATGATTTTCACTTTTATTTAATAAAGGAGTTCATGTTATTTTAGTGACAAAGATTTCATCAACTTCTTCATAGATTACTATTTCGGTGGTTGTCTTTTTATTCTCCATGTAAGTCTAGTCATGTTTTTCTTATATGTGGAATTTTAAAGATCAAATAATTCCGATAGGTTAGTTATATGTGATTGTCTTTTGTTACGTTATTGTCTCCGGATATATCGTAAATTTAGGATATCATATATGACCAATCTTTGTGTTTTCTAGAAAAAGTGAAATCTAAAATCCATTTACATTAGAATAAATTGGTGCATTAAAGACTATTTTTCCGATTATGTTGTTTGGGATGTGAAACACGTAATTGAGTTATCATAGCGAATCAATACTAGTTGGCGCGTGAAATCTAGGAGGGATTCTTGGAACCTTGTGATTTTTCTAAATTTGATTTTTATTAAACTAAATTCAATTTCATATTTTAAAATTGCTAGAATTTCTTAAATTTAGTTTCGCGTAGTTCTTCTTCCTTGACCTTAGGGCTGAACAAAAAACCGATCAAACCGATTAAACCGACCAAACCGAACCAATCGGTTCGATTTAAATTCGGTTCGGATCGGATTCGGTTTTAAAAAATTCAAAACCGAAGTAGTCGGTTCGGTTTTCGGTTTCTATGTGATTTTAACCGACCAAATCGAACCGATCGAATATATGTAATAAATAATACATTTTTTATATGTAAATAATACAATATGTTTAAAATAGTCGGTCGGTTCGGTTTTATTTCGGTTTTAGTTTAATATCCACCACGCGCACTGGTACTCCATCATGTATCATGTTTGCACCAAATACACCAAAGCTAGATTTTAAGTCGGGTATGATACAATTATTACCCACTTTTCATGGTCTAGAGAGTGAGAATCCTTATGTTCACATTAGGGAATTCAAGGAAGTTGTGGTCACTTTTCACAACAAAGTTGAGGCTGTAGACTCGGTTAGACTAAGGTTTTTTCTTTTTCCCTTAAGGAAAAAGTGAAGAGTTGGCTATACTCTTTGCGACCAAGGTCTATAGGTTCATGGGAGGAGATGACCCAAACATTTTTTTTAAAATATTTTCCTTACCACAAAACCAACGGTCTAAAGAGACAAATTTCTACCTTCACCCAAAAGCATAGCGAGACATTATATCTAGAATGGGAGAGGTTCAAGGATCTCTTGAATACATGTCCACACCATGGGTATGAGAGTTGGCACTTAGTTAGTTATTTTTATGAGGGACTCACCAACAGATAACGTCAGTTCGTTGAGATGATGTGTAATGAAGAGTTTTTGCATAAGGACCCTGACGAGGCCATTGAATACCTGAATGACTTGGCTGAAAAGGCTCATACTTGGACTGGTCCAAGTGCTACTGAGAGCACGGATAGAACACGCCCACCTGGAGTCTACCAACTTAGGGAAGAGGACAGCCTTAGAGCCCAATTGGATAGAGTGACTAGGGAGTTAGAGGCACTTCAGGCCAAAGATGGTAGGCCCACACATACTGTTGCCAGAGTTGAGTTACAGGACGCCTGTTTTATATGCGGGGGAGTTGAACACTTAGCACAGGATTGCCCGACCTTGACTGAGATGAGATGGGTTTATGAGGAACAATGTAACGCCTTAGGAATGTACAAAAAGCCTTACTCACCATTCTCTAACACTTACAATTATGGCTGGAGCGATTACCCTAACTTAGGTTGGAGGTTTGAAGCAGACAAACCTACACACTCACAGGCACAACCACCTAGGTCATACCCCGCACCTCCATACAATGCGCAATCTAACAAAAGTTTCTCATCAGACACATTACCTACATTTATAGAGGCACAAGGTAAAACTAATAAAAAATTTGAGGTTGCATTGACACAGTTTACAGAAGAGAACAATGAGATCAAAAGCCAGATTACCAAGTTGACAAGTTCATTAACAGTACAAGAGCAGAACCAATTTCTGTCACAGCCTTAAGCAAATTCGAAGGGTCGACTTATGGCATAAACCTCTGCTTCAAATTCTCAGAATGTCAAAGAGGTTAATGCCATCACTACTCAGAGTGGTAAGATTTTAGATGGATCAAGCTCGTCCACAACTATAGGCTCCTCCCTAAGTGCAAAGGAGAACATCCCTGATGATGAGCTCAACAAGAACATTCCAGTTCCAGTTCATTTTCCTCAAGCACTACTACCTACTGGAAAAAAATCGGAAATGTATGGTGAGATTTTAGAACACTTGAAACAGGTTAAAATTAACTTACCTTTGCTACATGTGATTAAACAGGTACCAACTTATGCGAGGGTCATCAAGGATCTATGTACTATCAAGAGGAAGCATCATGTCAAGAAGACTACCTTCTTGACAGAACAGGTAAGTGCGGTGATTGAGCAGAAGACACCACCCAAATACAAAGATCCAAAGTGTCCTATAATCACTTGCCAGATTGGGACTCATGAGTTCGGCCAAACCTTGTTGGATTTAGGAGCAAGTCTAAATCTTATGTCATATTCTATTTACTTGCGATTGGGTCTATGAGAGATTAAACTCACATCCGTGGTACTACAATTGGCCGATAGATCGGTTAAGAAACCAAGAGGAATAGTCGAGGATGTCTTGCTGCAGATTGATAAGTTTTACTATCGCGTCGACTTTCTTATTTTAGATACTCATTTTGCAGTTAATATGGAGTCTACAGTTTCGATTATTTTAGGTAGACATTTTCTTGCCACAGCTAACGTTCTTATCAATTGCAGGAACGGTATAATGAAGCTGTCTTTTGGAAACATGACTCTAGAGGTCAACATATTCAATATTATCAAGCAACCACATGATGATGATGAGTGTCATCATACCTACATGATAGACACGCTGATATCAGAGGAGGCGCTTCTGAGCGCAAATTCTGAAGCCTTAGAGTACCTCCCTTTCTATTTTCGATTATGAGAGTTCACCTTATCCTGACATTGCTTTTGATATTTTTGTTGTTTCAGGGATAAAAGGATAAAAGAGGACGACAATGGCAACCATGCTTTGAAGAGTTGCCAAAGGAAAGACAGAAACTACAACCATCCACCGTGGAAACTCCGAAAGTTGACCTTGCTCCATTGCCTAAGGGACTTAAACATGCATTCCTCGGACCAGATGATACCTTTCTGGTTATTATTTCTTCCGTGCTTAATGGCTCACAAGAAGAATAATTAATTAATATGTTACGTGAGCACAAATCTGCATTAGGTTGGACTATAGCTGACATAAAAGGTATTAGCCTCTTAATATGTTCCCATAGGATTCACTTAGAAGAAGGAGTTAACCCTCGTAGAGATCCTCAAAGACGACTTAACCCCACTATGAAAGAGGTGGTGAAAAATGAGGTCTTAAAATTGTTAGATGCAGACATCATTTATCTCATCTCTGATAGCAAGTGGGTTAGTCCAACTCAAGTAGTTCCCAAGAAATCTGGAATAAAAGTGGTGAGTAATGATGAGGGGGTGCCTGTTACTACTAAGGTAGTGACAGGGTGGCGCATGTGCATTGATTATAGGAAACTTAATTCTGCCACCCGCAAGGATAATTTCTTACTTCCATTCCTAGACCAAATCTTAGAGCGAGTAGCTGGTCATTCTTTCTATTGCTTTCTAGATGGGTATTCAGGATATTATCAGATTGAGATTGCATTAGAGGATCAGGATAAGACTACTTTCACATGTCCTTTTGGTACTTATGTTTTTCGGCGTATGCCATTTGGTTTGTGTAATGCACCGGCTACTTTTCAGAGATGCATGATGAGTATTTTTAGTGACATAGTTGAAAAATATATGGAAGTATTCATGGATGATTTGACTATTTTTGGTGATTCCTTTGACTCATGTTTACTTCACTTGAAGGTTGTTTTAAGTAGATGTGAAGAGAAGGGTCTGGTGCTTAATTAGGAAAAATGTCATTTCATGGTTCCATATGGAATAGTTCTGGGACACATAGTTTCTGATAAAAGAATCAAGGTTGATAAAACAAAAATTGAATTGATTTCTAAATTACCTACACCTAAAAGTGTCAAGGATGTGAGATCATTTCTAGGGCATGCAGGTTTTTATAGGAGGTCCATACATATTTTTTATGCCATCTCTAGACCATTAAATAGCCTCCTGGTCAAAGACGCCGTGTTCCAATGGACACAAGAGTGTGAGGACGCATTTCAAACACTCATTGATAGGCTAACCTCTGCCCCTATCATGCAACCACCGGATTGAAATTTACCATTTGAAATAATGTGTGATGCAAGTAACAAATGTTGTGGGGGCAGTCTTGGGACAACGAAGGGAAGGGAAGCCCTTTGTTGTTTACTATGCTAGTCGAACACTTAATGATGCTCAAATGAATTATTCGACTACTGAAAAAGAGTTGCTAGCCGTAGTTTTTGTTTTAGATAAATTTCGTGCTTATTTGATTGGTACGCCTATCACTGTTTTTACTGACCATGCGGCTCTTAAGTCCCTTCTTTCTAAAAAGGATGCTAAGGCAAAATTGATTAGGTGAATTTTACTTCTGCAGGAATTTAATCTAACTATAAAGGATAAGAAGGGGGTCGAGAATTTTGTGGCGGATCACTTGTCTCGTCTAAAGTTCAATGACTTTGTCAATGGCCCACCCATCCGTGATGATTTCCCTGATGAACACCTATTCGCCGTCACTCAAGTACCATGGTATGCGCACATTGTTATTTACTTGGTTTCCGACAAAGTTCCATCATCATGGAGTGCTCAAGAGAAGCGCAAATTTTTGGTCAAGGCAAACAAATTTTATTAGGATGATCTTTATCTATATAAGTATTGCCCCGACCAAATCATGAGGCGCTGTATCCCTGAAGGTGAGATTGAAAGTGTCTTACATTTTTGTCATAGTACAGCTTGTGGAGGCCATTTTTCTATGAAAAAGACCGCTGCAAAAATTTCACAGTCGGGATTATATTGGCCTACATTGTTTAAGGACACTAACAATTATTGTTGTTCTTATGATAGATGCCAGAAGTTAGGTGCACTGTCCCAGAGACACATGATGCCCCTTAACCCCATCCTAGTCATTGAGATATTTGATTGTTGGTGATTGATTTTATGGGACCTTTTCCACATTCTTTTGGATATTTGTATATTTTGTTTGCAGTTGACTATGTGTCCAAATGGGTAGAGGTTGTGGCATGCCGGAACAATGACAACAACACAGTTGTCAGGTTTATCAAAGAACACATTTTATCCCGTTTCGGTACACCACGAGTCATTATTAGTGACCAGGGGACTCATTTCTGTAATCGCTCTTTTGAGGCTTTGATGCACAGGTATGGAATTCATCACAAGGTCGCCAATGCCTATCATCCGCAGACAAATGGCAAAGCCGAGCTGGCAAACCAAGAAGTGAAACAAATCTTGGAGAGATGGTGAATCCTGATAGGAAGGATTGGTCCTTGCGTCTTCTTGATGCACTTTGGGCTTACCGTACCGGTTATAAGACAATTCACGGGATGTCTCCGTATCGGCTTATATATGGAAAAGCTTGTCATTTACCTGTTGATTTAGAACATCGCGCTTATTGGGCTGTCAAAAACACTAACTTTGATCTCAATGATGCAAGTATTTAGCGAAAATTTCAGTTAGCTGAAATTGAGGAGTTGCGGAATGATGCCTATGACAATTTTCGAATATACAAGGCGAAGATGAAAGCAACTCATGATAAGCAAATTCTGAGGAAATATTTCGAGCCCAATCAACGAGTCTATCTCTACGACTCACGACTTTATCTTCATCCTGACAAGCTAAGATCGAGATGGACGGGCCCATTATGGTAAAACAGGTCTTTCCCAATGGTTCCATAGAAATTGAAGATCCAAAAGATGGGAGAGTATTTAGAGTAAATGGGCAACGTTTGAAGCACTATGTGGGGCGAGTAGAGATGCTAGAGGAGATCTCTCTAGTTGCCCCTATCTACTTGATTTGATGTTCTCCACCCTATCTTTAATTTAGGTTTTTTATTTTATTTTTTTTTAGTTTAGGTTTTTGCTTTTATGTTTTTCTTTTAGTTTTTAGGGTTATTTTAGGTGTTGCTACTGAAGTCACTCGGAGCCCCTCATCCCATGTGTTCTTTTCTCCCGTCGGTACGATTTTTTTATGGTGACTGTGAGGAAATTGGTAAAGCTTCACCATGGTGATATCACTCTAACCCTCATCTTTTCTTTTTCCTTCTTTGTCATGATTATTATTTTATACATTGAGGACAATGTTTGATTTAGGTTTGGGGTGATGTGGTTTATTAGATTTTTGTGCAATTTTCAACTAAACCGAGTCCTTTTTTTTTTTTTTTACTCAATCTCCATTGAATACTTAGATTATTACGGTAAATTGTGCAAAATCTTTATGAAATGCATTCGAAATCTGAACTCTTGGTGAATTTAAAAAAAAAAGGGGGGGGGGGGGGGGAGAGGTTGAGTCTTTTTAATTTTAGAGAATATTTTTGTTGCCTTTAATTTTGAGAAAACACATACTAAGACGTGTCACATAGTTATATTAGTAGAAAACATGATATTTGATATTATCCTTAGTTAGATGTATTTCGTGAGACTTTTCAACTCGACTATTCGTGCACTATAAGCCAAGTCAACATGATTTGAAGTTGATTAGTGAGATATTGAACTAGAAAACCTTAGAATAATAGTGGAGACTTAACCCTTGTGAGTTTTGAGTCATTCTTTATTTCTTGAGGGTTATTAATTACACTCTGATTTTTCTTGATTCCGCATTATTTCGTTGATGATATCATTATTCTTGACTTTCTTATTGATTGCTTTAAGAACGACATAAAAATTGAATTTTTACACTAGAACTTCTTGCTTTATTTAATTGAGATGTCCTAGTACCAACTAGAACTTATGAAGTGATATATGCATTTCTTTCTTTAAACCATTTTTTTAGCCTTTTAGCCTACTCAATAATAAATATCCATTTGCAGCCCTTTGAGCCTTTAAATAGCCTCGTCTTTGTTATTCACATTCCCATAACCTACTCCAATCAAGGAGTAATACCTCTATTATTTTATCCTTACCTAATTTTCTGAGAATGTATACGATGAGATATATTTATTGCATGGGCAAATAGAAAAAGTTGAAAATAGATATTTCATGCGCCCTCGAAGTAAAAGTATTTGATTGTATAAACGGGGAAAAACATGTAAAAAAAAAAGGTTGAAGAAGAAGAAAAAAAGGGTTGAAGAAGAAAATAATGAAGAAAAAGTTAATGGTGTACAACATTGATTTGTTCTTCAATGCCCTATGCGTTTATTCAAGGGTGTAGCCATTCTCAGAAATTTTTTGTATCATTTTTTGTCCATTATTGTTTGCCATAATCCAAGCCCCATTACAACCTAATTGATCTCAAGTGAAAGTTGGTTTAGTAGATGTGGAGATTGAATAGGCAAAAACTATGGTGTTTGATTCAACATTCTCAAAAGTAATCAATATTCCTATCCATGAGATCATATTCATTTCACTCTTTGAAAATTCTGTTTTTCATGATAATTATATGCGAGACGTTTGCTTTTTTCATAGTTTATACCATTTTTCTCACATATAAACTAAGTGCCCAATCTCTGAGTGACATCAAGGATTTGTAGTCGAAGCGTACTTTCTAAAGGTTATCTCGTCATATCTTTACTATGAGATGAAAAGTTATATTAATAAAGTTTCTCACACATACTTCGAGTTGAGAATGATTATGAAATTTATTTAACCTTTAGATACTATTAAATTATTGTACTCTATTGATATACTATTGTGACATTTTCAGTTTGTTGTTTTTCTTGAATTTAAGCAATTAGAAAATTACTCTAAGGAAAATAAAGGAGGATGCCCATGTTTTTGCATTATGTTTTTAGAAAATAGATTTTGTTCTATTGAGTCAGTAATGTTTGGGGGTAACATTTCTGAAAACCCTCACGAGACTATAACTCGTCCACTAGAGGTAATCTAGGGATTTAAAGCCTTGTTGCACGTTAAGGTAAGTGCAACCGTGATTCCTACGAAAGTGATGAGTTAGGATTTTATTCTTAATTTTGTTTTGCTCGAGGACTAGCAAAATATAGGTTTGGGGGTATTTGATATTCACATAATTATTACATAATATACCTCCTAATTTATATTTGTTAGTGTTTCAAATAGTGTATTTTAGTTTAATTATTTTATTTTTGTAGGATTTGGAGTTTAAACGACAAAAGTGCATTAGCGTGGCGAATTTGGAAATTCATAGACAAATTGACGAAGTGGAGTAGGAGACATTCAAGCCAAAGATTAATAAAGAGAACCAAAGAAAAAAAATATAGGAATTTAGTTTTGAATTTTGGTGGAACAAAGGAGTAACATGGATGAACATAGCCAAACTCACCTTCCCTGTTATTAGAACAAAATCTAAATAAAGGGGTGGGACCCCTTTTGTTTCCTTTTGTTTTTGGTTTCCAATTGTATTCCAATAAGGAGTTGTTTCTTTCTACCATAAATACAACAGCACACAGAGAAGGGAGGACGGGCAGACAGCGGAGGAACAACAGAGAGCGCATGAACAACAGGGACACACACAACGCATCAACAGTCGAGTACGCATCACTAATCCACCACGCGCTGCCATGAAGCTCCACACCGCTATTGCTGTCATCACCTTCACCATGTGTCACTAAACTCCACGCAAGGCGAAGAGATGATCTCCTAGATGTAACACACTTAATTGATATTTGATTCGTTTTATGCTTTCACGATGAATAATGGTATTTATGATTTTCACTTTTATTTAATATAAGAATTTATGTTATTTTAGTGACAAAGATTTCATCAACTTCTTCGTAGATTATTATTCCGGTGGTTGTCTTTTTCTTATTCATGTAAGTCTAGTCATGTTTTTCTTATGTGTGAAATTTTAAAGATCAATTAATTTCGATAGGTTAGTTATATGTGATTGTCTTTTATTACGTTATTGTCTCCAGATATATCGTAAATTTAGGGTATCATATATGACCAATCTTGTGCTTTCCAGAAAAAGTAAAATCTAAAATCCAATTACATTATAATATATTGGTGCATTAAAGAATTTTTTTCCGATTATGTTGTTTGGGATGTGAAACACGTAATTGAGTTATCATAGCGAATCAATACTAGTTGGCGCGTGAAATCTAGGAGGGATTCTTGGAACCTTGTGATTTTTCTAAACTTTATTTTTATTAAACTAAATTCAATTTCATATTTAAAATTGCTAGAATTTCTTAAATTTAGTTTCGCGTAGTTCTTCTTCCTTGACCTTGTTTTGTAGATCATTTTTTCTCATGGGATCGACACGCCAATCTTTACTGAAATTGACCGCGTATACTATTTGGGCGTAATCAGTGGCCTACTGATAATGAAGAGTTTTAACCATTATTTTGTATTTACTGAATGAATATAGACAAGGGCTTGTATCCCTTCTGTAACTTTGTACCTTTTATTTTGTTTTTTTTCCTTTTTTATTTATTTTATTTATTTTTTGCAACTCTTTCTTCCTGAACTGTCTACCATAAGGATCTTCCCCCACACTTGCTTTCCAACATACATTGAACCACAATAAAGTCTCTGCAAATCAAATTATGTTCCACTATTCTGATTAAGTTAGGGATAGAAGCCAATGGCATGACAGCTCAACGGTTAGAGCTTGGCGGATGGTACCACTAGGCCATGGGTTCAAACCCAGCTTGCATCATCTTTATGGCTTCTGGGATCCTATAAAAACCCTGCTTGCCTTTCACAAAAAAAAAGTTAGGGATAGAAAATGAGGTTAATAAATTAAAAAGCTTAATAATAGGCTCAACGGGGTTAACCTAAAGGAATATATAATGGATCAGACTTATTTGGCAATGGTGGAAACTAGGTACCTTTATCATGTCAAGCATGTTATGCAATTCAATATAATGCTTTGAATGAAATTAATACAAGTTCTAGTGTTTAATCCTTAATTAAGAAAGCAATCCAAGTAGCAATCAAAGCAAACAAACTTGAGATCATTCAACGAATTATTATTGACAAAAGAAATGAAAGATGACCTAACTAAAACTCTCAAAATCAAATGAATAATAGACTCAAAACTCACATATGGGTTATAATGAATTAAATTCAATTAAACATGCTACGAATACCAATTATAAGTTGATTACATGTGAATTTGCATATGATAACCATGAATAAGCATTAACCAAACAATAATATTAGATATTAACTCGTGCTTATAAATCACCTTAAAGTCATGCATTAAAAACCAAATCTCATCAATGTGTTGGAAAGTATCATAATCAAAACAACTATAATTTTTTCTTAATGATACTAATACCAAAAAAGAAAACAAAAACCAACATTTTTTTTAATGGATTGACATTTTTTATTAATTTTTTTTTTCAAAATAAAAACAACGTTTGTTCCCCCCCCCCCCCCCCCCCCCCCCCACACACACACACACTTAAACCTAACATTGTCCTCAATGTTAATAGATTATAGCACATGCAATGAAAAATTTTAAAAGAGGAAAAACAAACTACTAACAAACAAAAGCAAAAATAACGAAAAAAATAATAAAGGGATAAAGAAAGCAAATCTGATTGGGTTGCCTCCCAAAAAGCGTTTGTTTTAATGTTATACAGCCTGACGGTATGTCCCAATTAATCCTCAGAATAAGTGGGAATATGAAGTGATACGTCCTCCACGTCATGCTCCACAAATGACTCATAATAAGGTTTAAGTTGATGATGTTTCACCTTAAACTCCTTCCCGATTGTAACACTTTTAATCTGTATAACACCATGAGAAAAAATATTAGTAACAATAAAATGACTAACCCATTCAGAACGTAACTTACCAGTTCTAAGACATGATTGGAAAAGCAAGACTTTCATTCAAACGACAAAAGTATTTCCATGGATCATCTGATCATGAAAAAACTATGGTGTTCTTTTTATATATGTTTTTACTATTATAGGTCTCATCCTGAATCTTTTCGAGCTCATTCAACTGTAATTTCTTCGCTTCTTTGTGTCATAGGGAACTCTATTGCTCTCATATCCAACGGCAGCAGTGATGGTAGTCTCAAGTTCATCATCGTTTCTGATGTCTAACAATTTCTGGGCCAAATTGTCATTCACATTAATAAAAAAAACAATAATGATTTTTAGTAGGATATCTCGTGACTTCAAAGATGTTGAAGCCAATCACATCACCATCAAATTCCATAGTCAGTTTCCCCGCATGCACATCAATATTTGTCTTCGCAGTTTTCATGAAGGGGTGCCTAAAAGAAGAGGCAAATGTACTAAAAATTCCGAATCTTCAATCTCAAGCACATAGAAATCTGTTGGGAATATCAAATGGTTAACATTCACCAACACATCTTCCAACAAACCTTGATGATATATATTAGAACGGTCAGCCAATTGAATAATAACACCATCATTTTTTAGCTTTTCGAGATTCATAGATCGATAAATAGAATACAACATAACTAAGTCTAGCATTGCATTTTCAATTTTAGTATTACTGATAACACAAGGGATAATGAAACTGCCCGGATCCTTACACTTTGGCAGCAATTTCCTTGAAAAATTGTGGAGACATTCTCAATCACCCTTAACTACCTCTCCGTCTCGAGGTCGTCTCTTTGTTGTGCAAAACTTCTTCAAAAATTTTGCATACTTAGGCACTTGCTTAATAGTATCAAGAAGCGGAATATTGACTTGAATTTTCCAGAAGGTTTTCAAGATTTCCTTATGATGTTCATCTTTCCTAGATTTGGCAAACCTACCTGAAAAAGGCACAAAATGTGAAGAAATATTAGCAGAAACTGAATTTGGAATGTTCACCTTCTTACCTTGGAGCTCTGGTGCCTCAACGATGACTGGATCATCCTTCTGGAACTCAACTTCCCTATTTCGACCATGTTTAGAGACTATTGACTCATTCTCAATTTGCCTACCACTCCTCAATGTAATGTTTTTGCGGTTTATAATCGGTCTTTCGGATTTGGAATGGTAGAACTAGAAAGTTTTCCTTGCGAATTTGTCAAATAAACTTAGCTATTTGTCCCATTTATAGTTTCAAATCTGCTATATCTTTTGATTTGTTCTGTTGAGAAATAGTTAACGATTTCAAAATCTCATCATAATTAAAAGACATACCTGAATTGTGCTGAGGTGGTTCTGGTGGTTCTAGAAAGAAATCAAGGGGTGGCCGATTCGAAGTTTGTTGTTTTGGTTGTTTTGGATTTCTCCATCCAAAGCTGGGGTGATTTCTCCAACCTTCATTGTAAGTGTTCGAATAAGGGTTATTCCTATAGTGATTTTCCCCTGAAACCTACTGCATTGACATTCTCCCAACCACCATTCTCAATCAGTTGAGGACATTGATCAGATGGATGTCCTGGCTTAGTGCACACGCCACAAACTTGTGCAACTCCTAGCACATTCGGCTTCCATAAAGCCCGAGTAACAAGTGAAGTAAGATTAGCCATTTGAGCTTCCAAACTAGAATTAGTACTTACCTCATGGACTTGGCGTGAAGGCTCTCCAATTCCTTCATACTATTGGGCGTTTAAAACTCGGTTTGCAATCAAAGTCTTTACTGCTGCTGGAGTTTTATCAACCAAAACTCCTCCTGCCGCTGCATCTATCATTTGTCGCTCAAGAAGAAGCAATCCCTCATAAAAGTATTAAATCAGGAGCTCCTCCTTCATCTGATGTTGTGAACATGATGTTATAAGAGTTTTGAAGCGCTCATAATAAACTGGATATGATTCTCCTGGACCTTGCTGTATACTACTAAATTTTTTCCTCAACAAGATAATTTTGGAAGTTGGGAAGAATTTCTTTAGAAACACCTTCATGTTATCCCAAGAATATACTGTTCCGGAAGGTAGTTCATAGAGTCAATCCTTAGCCCTATCAGTTAGAGAAAAGAAAAATGCTCTCAGTTTCAGGATGTTCTCATCCACAATCATTGGTGTCATACTGGAGAATACAACTTCAAATTCCTTTAAATGTTTATTTGGATCCTCCATAGAAAGACCATGATATTTTGGAATATGATGAAGTAGGCTAGATTTAAGCTCGAATGACTCTGTCTTGCCCTGCGCTGCTGTTGGATACTGAATGCACAAGGGTGCAACATTGTCTAAAGTGGATGCTGAAAGTTCTTTAATAGATCTATTGTCTCCCATGTCGAGCTCTTCTGATTCAGATTCAGAGATAGACGTTTGTGACTCTTTTGTTTATCTCATTCGTCTTCTAAATGTTTTCTCAGGCTCTGGATCGTACTCTAATAAGTTTTCGCTGGATCTTCTATTGCGCATGAACTAGTACCTGAGATAAAGAAATGAAAAAAAATCAACAAAAAGAAAAATAAATAATAAATAATAAAAAAACTAATGAAGTAATTAATAATTTTACTATTCCCCGGCAACGGTGCCAAAAATTGATGCGCTAATTTAGTAGCACACAACTTTATACCATGCTTTGTAATTGTAGTATAAAATAAGTAGGGATCGTTGTGGACTGGGGATTAGAGGGCTTGCCAATTAACACTAAGAATAACTAAAAGACAACTAACAACCTAATTAAGTAAATATTGAGGGACTGAATTTTCTAAGTTAAACTATGAAAATAACTACAAAAATTACTGTAAAGATAATAAAACTAAAGGGATGACAAAGATGAAAAAATAGTTAAGGGTTTATCTCCACACACCAAGCATATGCTCATAAATCAATCTTCAATAATCACTTGCTAAATCGTGAGTGACAATACTCAAAATTAACCGTGATCAACACTGCATTAATTATATTATTTTCCCAAGTTCATTGAATTAAACTTAGCGTCGCTTTCAAACTATTTTTATCATGCTATCTAATCAGGAATCACAAGTTAGATAATAATCTAAGATCATTAAGCTTTGTGAAAAATATGAACACTGACTAGGCAATTACAAGTATGATCAACAACTTGTTCTTACCTAAGTTTTTACTTAACCTTACCAACGTTCCTTGGTATTTACTACTTGTGAGTACAAGATTATAACAATTAGTTGAAACTCTCTTATATTCTAGCCCCAGATCGTAACATGTTTACTAAGTTGGCCATCTTAACAAACATACAAAGAAAAATTATCTATAAAGCAGTTAAGCAAAACACAATCACTAATAGCAAGGAAGATTAAATTCAATTAATTCATAAAACACATGTTCGGGGTTTCGAATCAACCCCTAACTAAGAGGAGTTTAGCTAGACATATTAATCATGTTCAGACAGTAATCCATAATTAAATATCTAACTATAAATAAGAAAAGGGTAAGAAGAAACTATGTTACTGCGTGGTGGTGCTGAATGGAATTGGTGGTGCGAGAAAAAGCTGAGGTGCGGATAGCGCCAAGAAGAGAATGATTTATCTCTTATTCCCGATCTGCTCCTTTACTCTTCTCCTATTCTTCTACTCCTTGTGCAATTTGCTCTAGTGAGAAGAGGCTGCGAGGGAGAAGGACGTCGGTGGTCGATGCTTGCGTGGCTGGCGGAGATTAAAGAATCAGGCGAGAGAGATGAGGCAAGACTGTGAAGAATTTGATAGTGAGATGGTGGTGGGGTTTTGTGTCTGTGTTGGTTAGATGGTGTAAGGGAGATGTCAGCGAAATAAGGGCTGGACGTAGATGGGTCTTGCGAGAAGGGGGCGACGGTGATACTGTGGTAGATTGGGCTCTTCAAGAACGGTCTGGCGAGATAGAGTATTGATGTTGGTGATGGAGGCAATGTTCGTTGGTGATTGTGGATGGAGGTGAAGGGTATTATGGTCGAGGGAAAATGTTTCTTGACTGTCGCGATGAGGAGCGGGGAGTGGTTGGAGGCTTGCGGCTATGATGATGGATGCTTGCTGTGGATGGGTGATGGCTTGCTGTGGTTGTAAGCGTGAGGAGGCTATGGATGGGTGGAAGATGAGGTTGTGGTTGCAAGCGTCCTTGCTTCAGTGCAGGTATTGTCCCTTTTATATAGGGATGGCAATGGGGCGGATTAGAACGGATTTGAGCAAATCCATCCCCGCCCCGTCAGGAATAGCAGATCCCCAAATCCGCCGTGCCAATCCGTTAATAATTTTATTTAAAAATTGCCCTGCCCCACATGGATTGGCAGATATCCGCCCCGTCCCGCCAATCCGTTTACATCACAACCATTGGATCAAACCCCAATCCTTCTCAACGACTCCCAAACCCGCCACATAGTGATGTCTAGTAGAAAAGGCAAAGAAATGAAATTGGAAGTGAAAACGAAAGACAGAGACAAGAAGCGAAGCGAAGCTAACAAAAGAGAAAATACCAAGAAAATAGATAGAAAGCCAGGGTGGTTATATTTGATATTATCTGGTTTGCCAGTTGAAGCCGTGACGCGGACGTTGTGTTGTCTATTTCTTTGGCTTCGTTGCCTCAACCTCTGCCGGAAGATGGGGCGGCGGCGCATTTCTTTTTGGGATTTTGGATCTCTGTAGGGTTTGGTCTGTTTTGAGCTTGCCCTTTCCCTTTGTTGTGTCGCTGACTGAGCAACGTCAGAGGCATCAGTGGTTGACAATTTTGAGTGAGGGAAGAAGAGACTTTACTCTTGATCGGATAAACTTAGAGGAGATTGTTTTCTTTTTTCCTTTTTTTTGTTTTTCGCTCGACCGTCCCCACCTATTTTCCCCCATTTGGCAGGGATTTCTCCTCCACTCCCCACCACCTCTCGTGTCGCCCAGCCCCTCATCCTCTTCTCTAACCAAAACAAAAGCAAACAATACAAAGATGCATAATGAGAGATTAGGGACGTAGAGTTAGGGTTTTCATGTTTTTTAAGGGTAAGGGCATTTTTGTAATTTAAATACTTAAACAGATATTCGTGGGGTGGAGATGGTCAAATCCGTATCCGCTCTGAATATTTAACGGATGTTGTTTGGAGATCCGTATCTGCTCCGAAATCCGTTTAGACACATCAAAAACTGCCCCAATCGGTGCGGGAGAGGCGGATATCCGTGAAAATTCGCCCAACTGCCATCCATACTTTTATAATTGTGTTCTTTTCGATTTCCTTCCTTGCGTGGTTTCCTTTTGCAATCAGTATTTCTAAATTGCCAATTTGCTTCACTTAATTTTTATTTTGGAATCTTGTAATTAGAAACCTACACAAACACGAAAATAGCAATTAGTACCATAATTAACAAGTAATAGCCAAAAATACATATAGAAATATGGTACTAAAAATAGCCTAATTATGCTCCTATCAGTCATATACTTTGAACTTTATTATCACCACATATAGTAGCATGCTATAAAAAATGTAACATGAAACACAATGTTGCGCAACCATTAGAAAAGAGCATATGAAAAAAAAATCACTGAAAGATAACATGGGAACTTTTTAATACCACAAAGGAATAGCCAGAAAAATTAATAAATTAATACATGGTCATATGGGTGGGACACTGAAACATACAAGTATCTCAACATAGAGGCCTAGACTAAATGTGGTATACTCAAGGGAGTTTTCAATTCAGATCTGAAGTGCATTCATTCAAATGGATCAAGATTATTCACTCTGTTTTAAAAAAAAAAATTCACAGCTCAATCAATTCTAAAGTTCAAAGAACTAAGGGTATGTTTGGTTGTATTAATTTTTATTTCATGGAAATTCATGAGGGGATCACCTACGTCTAAGTTAATTTGAGGTTCACTAACCAATCTACCATTAGATTTTGTGATCGGAATGGAAGACTCATGAACATGACAAACATGCTTTGGGGGACCAAGGAGTGTGATTCTCATGTTTATGAGACTTTCATTAACACCATTGAACACAAAATCTAATTGGTAGATGATGAGTGTTAATTCAATTTAGCCTTAAATATAGGTCCCTCTAATGAATTCTCATAAAATAAGATTTCATCCAACCAAACACACCATAAGGTTCATTCTGAACCTAATGACTGAATCTGTAACTGAACTAGAGTATGCCCCGTGCCGTTGGCACTCCACATAATTTTATTTTTGCTAATTATTTTGTACTGAGCATCTACGTCACTATCCTCATTTTCGCTTTCAATCAGTATTGAAGTGTAAGCCGATTATAAGTGTATGCCTGTTCAGTCAAATTTGAATCAGTTCGGGAAAAATTTTAAACGTCGAGAATGAGTTCTTCCTCAATATTTGAATTCGCCAAAATATGAAATTTAGGGTTTTTGTTTAAATGTGCATTAAGATGTTCGACTCATTTTTTCAGGTATGATCGACACGTCTCATTGCTTTTAAAAATATTAAAAGATATTAAAGACATGTAATACATTATACCTTTTTTTTAATTATGAAATATATATTTTTAATATTTTGGCCCTTGTATTGATCATTGATTTTGTTCGAAAGATCTTCAAAAATGCATTTTAACGATACTAAGTTTATCAAAATCCGACAACGATGTAGATAGTTATGATAATTTTCATTTTGCTAAAAGGAAAACACAATATTTTTTCTCTCCGCCACATGTACATTCCACCAACTTTTTTCAAAAGTTTTTTCATTAGTTTTGCCCTTCTACCTATTTTATATTTACAAATATGCCATCATAGGAAATGAATCCCAACCCTCAAATTCAATACATTTTTCAACTTTCAATCCTAATCATCTTTTATCTCTAATTCTTTTGATTTGACTTTGTTCCATTCAGCAATGAATAGTAAAACACCACTATAAATTGTAATATAGATTGATATAACAGCACTTAAAAGAACAAAACAAACTACTGTAGATCTCGGACAAAAATATTTTTCAAGTGCCCTTGCTGCAGTGTCCACGTCATCCTTATATTTATTTGCCATTCTTTAAGGAGCAATTCCTAGTTCTAATATTATTTTATCCAAGTCAGAAAAAAAAAATGGGACCAAACAGTTAGAAAAGCTAGCCATTTTTTTTTAAAAGGTTAAATTCCATTAATAATTGAAAGCGTTACAATATAACCTAAGGTGCCCCAGCACTAACGTAGTCAAGATTTTTGTTGAAGGGGGCAGAGTCTTGAATAATAGTTAATAAATAATAATATAATAATTAATTATATTAACATATATTTTGTTAAAATTTGAACAATATATAAATATATACAAAACATCAATTGCTAAATAAAACTTCATCTAATCTATTGGGAGAGAAAAATTGATCCAATAAGCTACTTTGTAGAAACATAAAAGATAACTATATGGGGTACAAATCAAATTGGTGTATAAAGTTAAGGGGCAAAAATTAATTTCAAATGTAAAATTATATGCTTATAATTTTTTTTGCGTTATTTGCGATTTTTCCTATAAAAATAGCTAATTAGAGGATACCCCCAACATTAGTCACTGCTGCAGTCTCCCCCAGGACTAACAGTCAATATGCGTTGGTTGTCAAAAGGCTCCCCCAGGACTAACAGTAAATATGCGTTGGTTGTCAAAAGGCCCACGTTGATTATCAAAATGTCCTTCAAACAATAATCCACATATGAATCTCGAGATACAAACATATATCTTGAGGAAAAACTAATGGATCAAAATTTTCATGTATCTCCAGAAAAATCCAATGAATAAAATAACAAGACCTCGATATATGAATTCATCTCGAAAAAATATTTATTAAAAAATCTTCTTCTTCCTCAAAGCAGAAAGAGGCTGGGGTTGCTAATGAGTAGTGGCGATGGTGGGAAAGGGAAATAAATTAAACAAAGAGGGAAGGAAACGAAGAGAGGAGGCGGGGTAGTTGTCGGTCTTGTAGTGAACAGATAGAGGAAGCAGAAAAGAAGAAAGAGGCGGGGCGAGACGGGGTCGTCGACATCGCAAATAATAGAAGAATAAAGTAAGGGGTGGGGAGGGATGGCACCGTCGGCGACGCAGAATCGGCAAATCAAAAAAATAAAACTTAAAAAATCATGTGACCCCCCTTAGATCCGTGCCTGGTGCCCCGTTTTGATGAACCTACAAAATCCAGTAAACTTCTTCCCTTCAATGCTCACATAACCCATCTTCTAGAGAGTGTCACTTTTGTTTTAACAGCTTTCTAACCGAAAAGTTTTGAGTAACAACTAATGAGTGAAACGTGTGACTGGAGATATATAGCACTAACATTAATCACCTTTAAAGAAAATTAAGATGGCGGTCTTGGGAAAATTCTACAGACCTAAAAAGAGAAAAGATAATTTAATGGGACATAGCTATTGGCAAATTTGGTTGCTGAAATATCAGATGGAATGGAAATGCAATAATGTACTAAAACATCTTTTAAGAAATAAATAAATAAAAATTAAAGGACATTGTTCACTTTCTCATCTTCAGAAGAATATAGCAAGAAACATACCTGCGAGATGATTGCACAGCCAGAATAAGCAAAGCTTTGAGACACTACAAGTCCAAAAGCAGTTTTCATAGCCATCTATAAGACACTGCACTGCTTGATATTATCCACATCCTTTTCCTGTTCTCAGATTGAAACTTCCAAATTAGTCATAACAGAAACTGTACTTGGAATACTCTAGAGGCTAAGATAAATTAGTAAAATTCACCAAGGCGACATCATAGTGAAACACAAGTACTAAATTGTATTTGCAGAGTCATGTTTCTTTTCTATCTCTTTCAATATATATCATGATTTACATATGTAACACTTTTTACCCCAACTCTTTCTTTCTCGCCTTCCCGTGGCGGCGGTTAAAAAAAATCTTAGCATACTGCGCCTAATTTGTCTTCAACAAGCACTCTTACAGAGTTCTGACAACGTTTGGTGTTAGCTACTATACACCTTTGCCATGCAAGCAATAAATTTTATGGAGTTTTTACAAAGCATGGTGTTGAATACACTGATCTATAATTTTTGTACACCATTCCATCCAGGTTATCAGTACATTGAACTGAAGGATGCCAATCAAGTTTCTAATCTATCGCTTTAATACACTCCTACAAATCCTCTACTGTTCGCATGTGATGCCATGCTTCTGGAATGCTACAACTTTTCCCTTTCCTAATGTTCTGATGGTGTGTCATACACGTTCAATGGACGTGCAGGCCAACATGTTTCAGAGACAAATCCATAGGATTAGCACACTGAAGGCACGCTAAAATGTGCAGGAGGTATGAGACTACCATCAACATACTGTCACTACCCGATACTGATGGGGAGTGCGTAAACATTGATCATTGTTGACACACGCAAGAAAAACAAAGTTGTACGAAATTCTGTTTTTATTACCAAGTACAACACACAATTGGCTTGTCAAGTTAAGTAAGAAATTGGCAGCCATGATCTCCTGCACAAGATCAGCTCACATATTTTCCTTAGTTTGCTTGTTTCTACATTTAGATTTATTTTTTTCCATGTTTAAATATTCTTCCCCATACCTCAAAAGATTTCCCTTGATTCAAGTATTCAAATCCCTTGAAGTATGCCTATGTAACCTATATAAATGTACACAAGAACAATGCAATAATCTCAACAGTTCAGCCATTTCTACTGTACCAGAGCATACCCGTTGAGGTTGTACTCTTAAAAGAATGCATCTCAAATCTATTGCCTTAAGCGCGCTATTTCTAATTTTTCACAAGATCAAATGACAATTTCATCCTAGTACACCACTCTCAAAGGATATTTGGAGGAATTGGCATCATTAGTTACTCTAAAAACTTTCAATTGTGGTGCAGTCAGAGTCTTGACTCAATACCAACAAGATGAAAAGGTGTTTGAATTTCTCAAGGGCCTGAATTAGTCTTACTCTGGAATTCGTACCCAAATCCTTGCTTTGGATCCCTTACCTAATGTTAACAAGGCATACAACATGATCCCTCAAGAAGAAAAACAAACAAGCTTGCACATCACACAAACCCCGTCATTGGAGACAACAGCAATGTCTGCAATTAACCATGATAGGGGATGGTCTAGGCGCTCAATCAACAAGCAAGAACTGACCACACGTTTCAATGGACACCAAGGACAATATTCAGGACGTGGGCCGACGTGACTTTCGGGGGAACTACCATGAGAGATCCATAGTGATTATTGTGGTTAAATCGGCCATACTATTGACATTTATCGGAAGTGGAAAGAGACCTCGAATAAGAGTGTTCTTATAAACCCAGTCAAAAAGAGAAATCTATCTCTTTTGCACGTGTCCACACATCAGGGGAAGGATCCACTAGTCAGCCAAACAATGCATATGTTCCACAGCTTACCATGGATCAGTACAATCAGCTCATGTCGCTTCTAAATTCAAATTCCGCCCCTTCAGTTGCAAATTTTGCAGGTATGACCTGCTAGTGCCTCAATTTCTTCACCCATTTTTTGGATAATAGATACAGGAGCAACCTGTCACGAGCCATCTAGCATAGCTTTCTCTAGATGCCTCCGGAAGGTTCTAGAGTGCTCTTGGACATTCTAAATTTGCTTTCTCTAGAGTGTTCTAGCATGGATGAATCTAGAACACCCTTGTACAGACTTATGTAGTATTTTCTAGAAGCCTCCTTGTAATTTCTAGTTCCTTTGGAGGTGGGAACTTTCTAGATACATAGAGAATACTTCTTTGATGGAGGATTGTGGAAGGTTCTAGACTAGAAGCCTCTAGGACTTTAAGGGCCTATAAATAGGCCTTGGCATTCATTTGTACATATCATAAAACACTTGTACAACTCTCTCAAGCAATACAAAGCATTCTTTCAAAAGCCCAAACACTTGTGCCTTAGCATTTTCCTCACTTAAGCTTTCGAAGCATCACTTAGCATTAGCCAAGCATCGAAGTGCCTTGACTAGTTAGTCCGACGGGAGTGTGACGCTAGTAGGCAGCGTGTTAGCCAAGGGAAAAAGGTCAGCACGTGACAAACCGATCACATGTTGTCTTGTGCCTCAATTTCTTCACCGACTTCTTGGATGATAGATACAGGAGCAACCGATCACATGGCAAATACTCCTTTGACTTTAACATCCAAACAGTCCTTTGACTATAATCATATTGTTAATTGAACTTGGCTAACTGGCGAGGAAAACAGCGAGGGAGGGAAGGGGACTCTCCATCCCCTCGTGATGCGTGCATCCCATCCCTTGCATGTATCGCGAGGGAGATAGAGGGTCCACCCTCCCTCCCTGGTTTCCTCGACAATTAGAATTGGGGTTGTTAATTTGCCTAATGGCTCCACCACTCATGTCACACACATAGGGAATGTCAAGCGCTCACCTTCCCTTGATCTCCCTATTGTTTTATATGTACCCTCTTTCAATTTAAATCTGATTTCAGTTAGTAAACTAACCAAAACGGACATATAATTGTGCTTCTATATTTCTTCTTGGTTTTTGTGTTTTTCAGAACCTGTCAACAAAGAAAATGATCGGGATGGAATTTACTACTACAACGATTTCAAATTGCCCAATTTTCAAGCTCACTGCAACCCGTCTTCCCTTACATTGGACCTTTGGCATCAAAGACTCGGTCACCCACCTAACCAATGGTTGAAGGAGTTACTACAAAATATCTCTATTTCTTTTTCAGAAAATAAATCCAATCATTGCAAAGTTTGCCCTTTAGCTAAAAAGACTAGAAATCCATTTCCTACGAGTCATTAAAGAACTTATGTTGCTTTTGAACTCATACATTGTGACATTTGGGGAGGATATTCAACCCCATCACACACTGGTGCACTATACTTTTTGACCATTGTCGATGAATTTACCCGACGAAATGGGTATACCTCATGCAACATATCAAAAACTTCACATCCAAAACTTTTGTGCTATGGTACAAAGGCAAATTGCTCTCTGTTAAAAAAATTTCAGTCAGACAATGGAACTGAATTTCTTCCTTCACAAATTTGTGTTCAATTCCTCTAGCATATTACGAGAGCAGAGTTGTGTTGACACACCACAACAAAATGGTGTTGTAGAACGAAAACACAGGCACCTCCTTGAAGTTGCTCGCTCTATTCAGTTCCAGTCCGGATTACCTATAAAATTTTGGGGAGAATGTGTTTTAACAGCCGCATACCTAATAAATTGTTTGCCCACACCTATTTTAAATGGCAAAACACCTCATGAAATGCTTTTTGGTAGAAAACCTTCTTATTCTCACTTGCGTGTCTCTGGATGTCTTTGCTATGCACACTAACCATGACAAATTTGGTCCACGTGCTCGAAAATGTGTCTTTGTTGGATATCTATATGGTAAAAAAGGCCACGAATTCTATATTAGTCGCGAAATCGCGATGTCATTTTTAAGCTTATTTTTCCTGTGTGCTATAATATTGCGGATCAAACTCTTCTAGCTGATTTGGGTGTTCCTACCACTCTCACTTCAGAGACAAGTTTTGACCCATCTACTGAACATAACACCACTACCATTACTTCTCCAACTGGAGACAACCAACACATCCCTACACCATCACATTCAACCAATGATCCACCTATACGGTCATTGAGATCTCATCATCCACCAAACCAGCTTGCTAACTACCATTGTTCTAATGTACTCTCTTATCCAGCTCAACATTTTTCTTCAGAGACGGCTCTGTAGGTACACCCTATCCCCTCTCTTCTTACATTTCATATGCTAAATTTTCTACTAGTAATAGAATATTTCTTGCATCTATTTCTGATACGCCCAAAAACGTTTCTATGGCCATGAAATCTAATGCTTAGAGGGTAGGATTGTTAATTGGTTTCCTAAAACCGAACTGGCCGAAACGAAAAAAACTGAATTGAATAAAAACAAAAACCAAATAGTAAAAGCCGAACTGAAACGCATTCGGTTCGATTTCGGTTATTGTTTTTCACACACCCGAAAGACCGAACCGAACCCAATTTTTTAATTTATTTTTAATTCCCAACCATACCAAGTTCCAACCCACTCACTCTCCTTTTATTGGATGGGGGGGGGGGGGGGGGGGGGGGGGGCTCCTGCGCGCATTTATCAGCCGTCGGATTAGATCCAACGGCTCAGATTCATTTATTTTAAAAAAAAAAAAAAAAAAAATTGAATTTTGAAATCCACTATTTTGAAATGCATGAATCTGAACCGTCGAATCTAGTCCAACGGCTGATAAATGTGCGCAGGAGGACGTCCTGTGCTTTGTCCGCAGGAGCCCCCCTCAATCCCCTTTTATTACCCTCCCACTTGATCTCTCTTTCTTAATTCCCTCCTACCCACTCTCTCTCCTTTTTAATTCCCACTCCCCCCTGTATTCTCTCTCTCCAAGACTTCAGCCTCCCTCAATCTCAAGTTCAGTTAGGGGTGGGCACGGGACGGGATGGGACGAGATATACCCATCCCTATCCCATCCCGTTCATACGGGATCGGGACGGGACGGGATGGAAAAAACCCCATCCCGACCTCGTCCCATCCCAAACGGGATCGGGACGGGACGAGATCAGCGGCATCCAAAAAATTTAACTATCATTTAACTGCAGTGCACATATATGCATACAACTATCAAAAAAGGTATAACTTTTATATGATACCTTTTTTTACTCATCCAAAAAATGACTTCTGGACTACAGCTAGAATTTAACTATCATTTCTTAGTAATCTTTATGAACATTGTAACAAAGAAAAAGATGTTTTCAGTTATTCAATCAACTAGGAATTTATGTCATCCTTCAGTATCTGTTCAGCTACACAGCAAGCACACCAAGTTGTCAACTATTGAATGGAACCTACTAAGGGAAGCTTCAGCCCAAAGTCTCTATCTGACTGAACAATCCTAAACCTTGACCACATTCAACTCTAGAGGAGTTTTAAAAGTTACGCTACTTAATTTACCAACGTTGTGTATAAAAATCAGTTTTAGCCATCTTTTGAGTTAGCTTAACTACTTTCCCAATTTGGACATTTATCTATATAATTTGAAACATTGCAGGGAAGTAATTGTTGGATATGGAGCCCAAAATGATTAATGGTATTCAAAACAGTCAATATCATAATGTAAAAACATATTTGTGTTAGTAAATAATTAAATTAAAATATTAATAATTAATATTAATAAATTAGTTCGGGACGGGACGGGATTGGCGGGATTGAAAATCTCCATCCCATCCCATCCCATTCTAGATCGGGACGGGACGGGATCGGGATGAAATTATTCAATCCCATTAAGACCCGGAAAAATCGGGACGGGACGGGACGGGACGGGAACGGGATCGCGGGATGGGATGCCCACCCCTAAGTTCAGTAGAGTGACAGCGACAGACGAAGAAAGGTGATGAAGAAAAAAGAGATTTTGAGGTGTCTTAAATGTTATTGGGTTAATGTGGTTCCATCTTCAATCCTTCTCTTAATGCCTACAGAGCGAGGGAGGGAGCGAGGGAAAGGGGCGAGGGATGGGTGTAACCACCCATCCTCCTCGGGATGAGTGCATCGTGTTGGAGATGCGCGCGAGCGCTCATCGCGAGGAGGATGGGTGGTTACACCCATCCCTCGCTCCCTTTCCCTCGACCCCTAGAATTTTCCTTGTCTATACATATTCCTCAATTCTTATTATCTCTGAACTCTCCACCCACCATCACCATTTTTTTAATCAAAACCCCAAATTGGATTTTGGATTTGAACATAAAAAATGGAATTCCTTAACTACCCATCATCTTCTACTTTGAATTCTCCAACCCCATCTTGTTTTTGAAATATTGGGACTTGGTTTGACAGAGTTAGAGACTTATTCAGTGCTTTGTTTTATCTTTTTTCTTTTTTTCCTTCCCATGTCTTCTTCTTTGAGTTCTTTGATCCTGCTTATCTACGGATTGTGATAAAAAAAGAAAGGAAAAAACCAAAAAAATGAAACCGAACCGAAAACGAAATCCCTAGTTCGGTTCGGTTCTGGCCCAATTATGAACCGATTAACACCCCTATTGGAGAGAGGCAATGGCAGCTGAAATTAAAGCACTTGAGCAAAACAACACCTGGCAAGTAACTCTTCTTCCCCCTAAAAAGAAACCCATTAGCTGCAAATGGGTTTACAAAATTAAGCACCGTGCTAATGGTAGTGTTTTACTCAAACAGAGGGGGTTGATTATCATGATACATTTGCACCAGTTGCCAAATTAGTTACCATTTGTTACTTAATTGCTATTGCATCATCCAAACACTACCCATTTTTCCAATTGGATTGTTAACAATGCATTCCTCCATGGCGAACAAATGAATAAGTTTATATGGACCTCCCACCCAGTTTTCCTCGAAAAGAGGAGAATGACGAGAAATTTGTTTGTCAAGACTTAAGAAGCCAATTTATGGTCTCAAACAAGCATCCAAGAACTAGTTTTCCAAATTCTCCAATGCATTATTGGAAGCAGGTTTGCTACAATCTTATGCGGATTATTCTCATTTCACCTCACAATTATTCTCATCTTTGTTCATGACACTATCATCATAGGGAACCATGTGCCTACCATCAACTCTATCAAATCATTTATTCATGATTGCTTCCACATTAAAGATCTTGGCGTCTTGAAATGTTTCTTATATATTGAGGTGGCACGTTCAAAGCGTGACATTTTTCTTTCCCAACGGAAGTACACACTCGACACCCTCAATGAAACTGGTATGCTTGGTGCAAAACCTGTAGATTTGGCAATGAAGCAACATTTGAAATTAAAACTAGATGAAGGTACTTTGCTTAATTGTGTTGGGTCCTATAGATGTCTAATTGGAAAGTTGATCTACCTCACTATCACAAGACCCGAGATCACATACCCCTTTAACATACTAAGCCAGTTCATGCAATCTCCACATCAACCTCACATCTCACATGGATGTTGCTATTAGAATTTTCCATTACCTCAAATCTTATCCAAGGAAATGAATTCTCATGCCATTTGATAATAATCTCCAACTCAGTGCTTACTCAAATTCAAATTGGGTCAGTTGTCCTTCTACCCGTCGTTCCATCACTGGGTACTGTACATTCCTTGGAAATAGTCCCATTTCATGGTGCACCAAGAAGCAAAACACTGTCTCCCATTCATCAGCTGAAGCGGAGTATCCTGCCATAGCAACTACCACTTGTGAGCTCCTTTGGCATAAGTATCTACTTGATGACTTAGGTATTCCTCAATTACAACTAATGTGTTTGTACTGTGATAGTCAGGCTGCGATGCACATTGCTGCCAACCCAGCTTTCCATGAACGCACAAAACATATAGAGATAGGCTGCCATCTTGTCCGTGAAAAGGTACAGGCTGGTATCATTCGCACAATGTTCTTAAGCACTAGCCATCAATGAGAAAATGTCTTTACCAAACCACTTGGGCATGATCAGTTCTCCTATCTTCAAACCAAGTTTGGTATTGCATACCTTCACACTCCAACTTGAGGGGGAGTATTACCAAGTACAACATACAATTGGCTTGTCTAGTTAAGTAAGAAACTGGCAGCCATGATCCCCTGCACAAGATCAGTTCACATATCTTCCTTAGTTTGCTTTTGTCTACATTTAGATTTATTATTTTCCATGATTATATATTCTTCCCCATACTTCAAGAGATTTCCCTTGATTCAAGTATTCAAATCCCTTGAAGTATGCCTATGTAACCTATATAAATGTACACGAGAAAATGTAATAAACACAACAGTTCAACCATTTCTAGTGTTCTGTTCAGTTTTATAATTATGAAAATGAATCTTAACATGCTAAAAATATACTTGCCTGCAACTTGGTTTCTTGGAAGCACAAAATGTCAATTTCTCTTCCTGTGCAAATGTCGAAATCCCCTCCGATCTTAATAGTGTCTTAACCCATTAACATTCCAAGAGATTAACTTCATGGATTCGGTACCATCACCAGGGGGTGGAGGCTGCATCATCTTTGGATTGTATGGTATTCACCCTTGTTGTGGCATTTTATGGACAAGTATAGTCCACAATTCAATAGAATTTTCAACAAGTCCAACTCCACCATCTTCATTAACCAATCGAGATGATGTTTTCCTCTTCGCTATTGACAGCTTTGTATCTAACATCATCATGCACCAATCACGTGAGAACCATAACAAGTTGAATCATTTCATGGTGATAAGAACAATCTTATCAAATTAAAAACTTTCATTTTTTGAGTCCAAAGAAGTGTATATGTCTGGTAACGAAAAATAAAGAACATACCTGAAACCACATTCACTGAAGCTGAACTTTCTTTCTCTATGAATTGATTACTAGTATTGAGAATATATTGAGAATATTCTAATTGATTGAGAATATATTGAGAATACTCTGATTGATTATGTCAATATTGTTGATTAGGAACTAGAATATTGGTATTAGGAAGGTTGCTTATTGAGTCAAGATTGTATAATAGTTTTAAGGAAGTTAGCAGATTATATTGTGAATATTCTCTCACAATATTCTCTTGATTAGTTTGTATATAAACAGGAGAATGGAATGAGAAAGGCAGAACGTGATTCACACAAAATCAATTCTTTTGTGTTTGTTATTTTGTCATGGTATCAGAGCAATAGCAATAGCCGTAGCCATTAAACACCGATCATGGCTGGTGGCAACGCTCCTACCGGCGAAATTCGGAAGACGATTTCACCTTACGACATCACTTCTCTTGATAATCTCGGACTTTCAATTACTCAGGTTCAATTGAAAGGGGACAATTATGATGAATGGGCTCGTTCGTTTCGAGCGGCCTTGAGGGCCCGAAAGAAATTCAGGTTCATTGACGGAACTATTACACAACATGGCGAGCAGTCCGGAGACCTCGAAGACTGGCGGACTATCAACTCGCTTTTGGTGTCATGGATCCGAAATACCATCGAATCTACGCTACGCTCCACTATCTCCCATGTGGAAATAGCACAGGACCTCTGGAATGGCATCAAGGATCGATTCTCCATTACTAACGGACCGCGGATTCAACAACTCAAATCTGATCTTGCAGATTGCAAATAGAAGGGTCTGACCATAATGGATTACTATGGGCGACTCAAGCAACTTTGGGATGAACTGGGTAATTTCGAACAATTGCCGACATGCAAGTGCGGGAAGTGTACCTGCAATCTCGTTTCAATTTTGGAGAAACAACGGGAGGAAGGCAAAGTACACCTATTTCTTTTGGGTTTGGATGAAATTTTGTACGGAACAGTGAGATTCAACATATTGGCTCAAGATCCGTTGCCAAACATGAACAAGGTATACTCAATTCTCATCCAAGAGGAGCGAGTAAAGAATATTACTCGCGTCAAAGAAGAACGCGGAGAAATCATGGCCCTCGTCACACGAACCCGCCGTGACGGAAGAGACAAATCTAGTACGGTGTGTTCCCACTATAAGAGGACGGGGCATGAATATGAAAGTTGCTTTGCCTTGCACGGATATCCAGAATGGTGGGGTGACAAACCCCGAAGTGATGGGAAAGGTGTTGGTGCTGGTCGCGGTAGAGGACAGTCAAGTGTTCGAGGCAGTGGCCGAGGAACCAAGGGTATGCATCGTGCCAACGCCGCTCAGACCAGTTCCGCTGGGGCAGGAATGACCGAGACAGATGCATCCCCACTGCCCGACCTGAATACCGATCAGTGGGAGACGCTTCCCCAAATGCTGGGCGGGTCCAAACCAGCAACGACTGATAAGATGACTGGTAAGCCTTGGATTATTGACACAGGAGCTTCGAATCACATGACTGGCACGATCAGGGATCTCCGTGACTTACGGGAAATTGCTCAATGTCCCGTAGGATTGCCATATGGGAGTAGCGCCATTGCCACTAAAGAGGGGACATTCATTCTTGACAAAAATTTATCTTTGAAAAATGTTCTTTATGTGCCAGGGCTAACTTGCAAATTAATTTCTGTGTCGCAATTGACTGATCACTATAATTGTTTTGTCCAATTCACTAATGGTCTGTATGTTATACAGGACCGCACTTCGAGGATGTTGATTGGTGCGGGTGAAAGACGAGATGGGCTCTATTACTTCCAGGGGCTGCCACGGGTTCACGCAATGACGGCCAATAGTGTGGTATCTCTTGATATGTGGCATAAGCGACTGGGTCATCCATCTCTACAAGTAACAAAGTTAGTTCCCGAAGTAAGTTCTAGTGAAAGGAACAATACCTTCAATAAAAATTGTGATGTCTGTCAGAGGGCAAAGCAAAGTAGAGATAAGTTTCCTGTTAGCGAACATAAAGCTTCGGCTATTTTTGAAACTATTCACACTGATTTATGGGGACCTTATAGAACAACTGCCTCTTGTGGTGCTTCTTATTTTTTGACCATCGTTGATGATTTTTCCCGTGCTGTATGGATTTATTTGCTTGTTGACAAGAAAGAAGTCTCTCATACCCTTAAAATGTTTTTTTCGATGGTTGAGAGGCAATTTGATAAAGAAGTCAAAATTTTGCGCAATGATAATGGCACTGAATTCACTTGTCTGCGACAATATTTTCTTGATCATGGGATTGTTTTTCAAACGTCTTGTACGGGAACACCTCAACAAAATGGGCGGGTTGAACAGAAACACCAACATATTTTGAATGTAGCTCGGGCGCTGCGTTTTCAGGGCTATCTTCCAATTGAGTTTTGGGAAGAGTGTGTGTTGACAGCTGGCTACTTGATCAATAGGACTCCCTCCTTGATCTTAAATAGGAAAACGCCCTATAGTGTCTTATATGGCAGCGCACCTACTTACGCTCACTTGTGCATTTTTGGGTCCTTGTGCTATGCGCATGTGAGGATGGGGGATAAGTTTGCAAGTAGAAGTCGTAGGTGCGTCTTTGTTGGGTACCCTTATGGAAAAAAAAGGGATGGCATTTGTATGACTTGGAGAAACAAGATTTCTTTGTTTCTCGTGATGTTGTGTTCTCGGAAGGAGTTTTTCCCTTTGCAGATAATTTTAAATTAGACCACGATGGCCTGCCTAATGTTGAGGCCGTTCACGAGGACTTTGAGGAGACATCTACACCTGTATTGAGGGGGGGGGGGTGCCGCGGAGTTTGTACAGCTAGAAGAGGCTGCTGGGCAGCCGGTTTGTGAGAACTTGGAGGATGTCGAGGAGTTTGTACAGCCGCAAGGGGCTGCTGGGCAGCCGGTTTGTGCGAACCAGGAGGACAACCCGGAAGAGAATCAGGAAGATATGTTGGGCAGGGGTCAACGCAGAAGGCAAGCCTCGGTTCGACTCCGTGATTATGTTACTCATACCATTCAGAAAATGAGTCCATCCGTATCCGCATCACCCGCACCACGACATTCCTCAGGTACACCCTATCCTATAGCACACTACGTGAATTGTGATAGTTTTTCTGTGCGACATAGAAATTTTCTTGTAGCCTTGACAGCAAATCGGGAACCTGTGTGCGATTCTGAGGCTGCGAAAGACAGCCGCGGGCGGGATGCCATGCGACGGGAAATTGAGGCTCTTGAGATTAATGAAACCTGGGTTGTCACAGAACTGCCACCAAGAAAGAAAGCTCTAGGATGCAAGTGGGTATACAAGATCAAGTATCATTCTGACGGCACCATTGAGCGATTGAAGGCTCGGCTGGTTATTCTTGGGAATCATCAAATTGAAGGAATTGATTATACAAAGACATTTGCTGAAGGTGTGCAAGCTTAAGAAATCATTATATGGGCTGAAGCAGGCACCCCGGTGCTGGTTCGCTAAACTGTCAACTGGCTTGAAGAAATATGGTTTTCAGCAATCTTATTCAGATTATTCTTTGTTTACTCTACAGCAAGGTGCGGTTCAGCTCAGTGTTCTTGTTTATGTCGACGATCTCATCATCTCTGGGAGTCATCCAATTGATATACGGAAATTCAAGGATTACCTCAGTGCTTGTTTCCACATGAAAGATCTGGGTCCTTTAAAGTATTTCTTGGGGGTCGAAGTGGCACGTGGACATATGGGTTTGTGCTTTGTCAACGCAAATACGCGCTTGATATCATTTCTGAAGCCGGATTGCTAGGAGCAAGGCCCGCGGCGGTGCCATTGGAACAGAATCATTGACTCGCCTTGTCCACGAGTCAAGAGCTCGCTGACCCGGAGCCTTACCGTCGCTTGGGGGGACGGCTAATTTATTTGTATTTCACTCGACCCGAATTATCTTATAGTGTTCATGTTTTATCTCAATTCATGCAGCATCCTCGGGCGGACCAATGGGAAGCTACTTTGCGGGTAGTCCGGTACTTAAAAGGTAATCCGGGTCAAGGTATACATTTGAGTAGTAAGTGTGACATGCAGTTACATGGGTGGTGTGACGCTGACTGGGCCGGATGCCCTTTGACTCGGTGGTCCCTCACTGGTTGGTTGGTGTTCCTTGGGAACTCGCCAGTATCTTGGAAGACGAAGAAGCAACATACAGTATCCCGCTCCTCCGCAGAGGCGGAATACCAGTCTATGGCTATGACTACATGTGAGTTGAAATAGCTAAAAACTATTTTAGCTAGCCTCGGGATGCCTCATACACGTCCTATGTCTCTTCATTGTGATAGTCAGGCGGCTCTCCATATACCTCAAAATCCCGTATTTCATGAACGGACAAAACATATTGAGGTCGACTGTCACTTTGTCCGTGATGAAATTGTTGCTAGCCATATCAATCCCACATTTGTCCCGTCCAATGCGCAACTCGTTGACATTTTCACAAAGGCATTGGGCAAACGACAATATGAGTATCTACTTCGCAAGTTGGGCATACAGGATCTCCATGCACCAATTTGAGGGAGGTATTGAGAATATATTGAGAATATTCTAATTGATTGAGAATATATTGAGAATACTCTGATTGATATATGTCAATATTCTTGATTAGGAACTAGAATATTGGTATTAGGAATGTTGCTTATTGAGTCAAGATTGTATAATAGTTTTAAGGAAGTTAGCAAATTATATTGTGAATATTCTCTTGATTAGTTTGTATATAAACAGGAGAATGGAATGAGAAAGGCAGAACGTGATTCACACAAAATCAATTCTTTTGTGTTTGTTATTTTGTCAACTAGAACTAACTTTAACTAACTTTATAACTATCACCATCACCAGCTGAAAGTGATTTTCATTTCCTCTTTTTCTGCTGAAATTTAGACACTTCATAAACAAAAAAGATTAGAATTTTGACCATCAGATAAGTTCTAAAGCATTCTATTCAATCCAATACTTCTAAGAACTCCTTTACATGCCATGAATATATGCTCTCCATTTACGGAGGAAAAAAATGAAATGAAAGAAAATATCTGGACAAATAGTTTTCTACTCAGAGAAAAGGGAGTCAAAATTACTTCTTTTTAGTTTTATCAAATCAACAAATTTTTGATGTATGAAGAAAATCAAACAGGATTTAAACCATGCAATTTACCAATTTCTTTTCATGCGATTTCTTTCTGCATCGAGAGTCACTCCATAGGTGGTTTCAAATTGTAACAAACGGATTTGAAACCCAAACCTTAATAAAAACTATTTGAAACCCAAGAATACGAAAACCATGAATATTGAAGCACTTCAGGGGCTAATAAAGTGGCGCTCCACAGTCAGTAAGGAAAATGTGAGGAACATTAGTTTACAACCACTAATGCGTGGGTGTTGTCTTTGACAATGGCCTGAGGCCCTGAGACACTATTTGGTGCCTGTTATTCTTATTGGTTTCATCGTTGGAGTGCCCCTAGGTTTCAAATGTTAAAGAGGTCTTTCAAATCTATGTTTGGGATTTATACAAAACTGAAAAGTTCCAATCTAAGATGATACAAACCAGAAGGAAAGGAAAAGCTACAACAAGTCTATATTGACAATAATTTGCATTGTATGAGGAGATGGATCAACAAAAGCCTAAAATTGGTTTGATGATTCTGAGTTAGTAGGTCATATCTAAATTGTCATGGAGAGAAATGAATTTACATTCGATTTACAAATGATGGACGTCCCACAATAAGAGGTTGGGTAGCTTTTCCAGACCACCATTACCTATATGCAAGATGAGTGAAAAAACTTAGATTTCGTCAATTAGTCTATCTTGGAAATACTCTCACGATGATAAATTGCCAATTCTCTAAAAGCTCGAACTTATAGAGAGGACGAATCCAATCATATATCAAGCGGAAGCGAGAGTGGGGTTGTGGGACTACAACATACATCAATGGATACCAATCGTACAACTACACTGTAAATTCACATGGTACTACTGTGGATAAGCACATGGGCAATTTAGGCCCATGGATAATTGCAGTGGGCTTAATATTTCAATACTCCCCATTGCCAATTCTCTAAAAGCTCGAACTTGTAGAGTGGGCGAATCCAATCATATATCAAGCTGAAGCGAGAGTGGGGTTGTGAGACTACAACACACATCGATGGGCACCAATCGTACAATTACACCTTAAATTCACACAGTACTACTGTAGATAAGCACGTGAGCAATTTAAGCCCATGAATAATTGGAGTGGCTTAATATTCCAACACACGATCATGGTCCCAAATCCCTCGACCACCTTTCTTCTCGACTCCTCATAGACACCCACCTACTTCTCCCCCTCCTCTCACTCTCAGTTTGTCACAAACAAGGCGGTTGGAGTATTTTGAAATCAGAATTGGAAGAAAATGCAACTTTGGTGACATCACTTGGGTTTTAACACCTTGTGATACATTAGTGTACTTATTGTTTGCACTTAAATGATGAAAATTTGATACTTTTTTCTTACCCTCTGGTTGTTAACCAAAAGATGAGGATGAAGTTTCTCCTTCGAATTGGAAAGATAATAGATATTGTGCAAGGAAATGTCTATACTTAAACCCATACAGAAAACAAATAAATTAACTATAACTCAGTAAACACAATAGAGAGGCATTAGATCAACAACATTGATCTAGAAACAAGTTTAACATAACATACATGCAACAAACAAATGACAGACATCCCACTGTGAAGTTAAGGAGCATTCATCATTCCAATCAATGATAAAACATACAGAAAATACCTGAAATGTTTGAATTTTGAAGATGGACTTCATCAGAGTTCTTTCCTGATTTAACATTTTGATGGTCCATTGTTTTCATCTCTATATGTTGTAGTTTTTCCAAAAAAAATTGACTTGAAAATATACTTGAAAATTTTGCATCCTTAGTCATACGCTGCTCAGTGTTCTAAAAAGCGCTAGGCAGTGGGCGGGCGGCGAGCAAGTGTCTAGCGCCCAGGGGCCTAGGCGGTCTTAGGTTTTGTATTATAACTTTAATAATTTACAAAAGTTAAACATAATACTTTATTAATTACATCCAATTTAATGCCAAGATACATATGCAAAATTTAAAAACATGAAAAATTAACAATCATTAACAAAATTTATTAAAACTCAAATAACTGAAGTTGGTCATGATGGGTACTTTATACAAAGTTGAATTTGTGGACAAATATCCAAACCTACTCTTTTATTTTTCTTCAAATTGCACGAATAACCTCAGTCATGTTTAATAAAATCTACATTACTAAAATTGATATCGGCAGATCATTTGAGAATTCCATTAAGTAATCATCATTTGCCACATTTAGACATATACTGAATAAAAATTAATTAAATTGTTTATTTCTAAAAAGAGGAAAGCAAAATAAAATAAGAATACAATCAGCCTTATTAAATATATATATATATATATATATATATATATATATATATATATATATATATATATATATATATATATATATATATATATCGCCCAGACCCTGCCTAGACCGCCCAGCCATTAATCTGGGCGTTTTTCTACCGCCTAGGCCGATTTTTAGAACACTGACGCTGCTGTAAGCCATCAAACCTATCATGGAAAATCGATAATTCAAATTTTGTTAGCAACAGAAAATTGATACCATCTTTCTCTTTAGCTAAGAAACAATTCAAGGCCGACACAAGTTCGTGCTTAGAGCCTCTAGATGAGATCCCTACTTTCCTGTTAATTCATAACAATGAAAATAAAATGAGAAAGGGTGAGCCGTAAAATAAATTAGGTGCCCGATGCCCACAAACAACTGGGTGAAGCAAGTACAATATTCCCTTATGCAAGATAGTAGATAGACCTGGATACCCACAAGGAAAAATAACTAGAAAGGCTTTTCCGTTGACCAAAAAAAAAAAAAAAAAAAATATATATATATATATATTTGATCAATCAATAAGTAAGAAAAATAATTAGAATTTTCATTTAGCATCTATTTGTAAAGAAAACATCCCAAAGAAAAAAAAAATTAAAGACATGTCAAAAGACCAAACGCTAAGCTGTGATTGGTAAACACCTTGATAGGTACTTTCATTTGTTTTAGAAGAGATTTCCTACTCTTTTTAATTAACAATGTGACTAGCATGTTTATTATATTTGTTGCAGCACAAGTGTAAATACTACTTATGGATCATTCTATGAAAACGAACAAAACAAAAGAAAAAACTTGAAAGACCAACACACACGCTCGCACATATATAAATAAAATCATAATACGTACTTGGACATGGTTCTAAGTTGGTTGATTGGATATCAACCTCATCATATTCCTCCCAAGTTTTGAGTTATTTTCCGCGTTGCATAAAATCAAACAAATGAAACTAACAATCAATATCTATCATTCATTAATCCAATTGCTATGTACCCAACCAGATAAAGGGGGCAAAATTGAGTTGATAGAGAATTCTTACCTCCTCCACCTCTAAAACCAAACCTTTCTTGCATTTAGTGGTGGTGGTGATTGTAACAGAGGTAGTTGAAGATTTTGAAGTTGCTTTGAAGAGAAGGCATTCAGACCACGAAGGGTGCCCACGAGTGATGCAAAAAGGAAAATGAGAAGACAAACCCAGCCATTTGTGTTTAAAGCAAAGAAGTGATTTTCTCTAAAAATGTAAAAATTTCACCAAACATATATATAGTTAGGATCCGAAATACTTTTTTTTTTCATTAGGGCAATCTTAATTTTTCTACATTTTAATCTGTTATAACCTTAGTTTAGTATTAAAATTTTGTTATTGATGATACATAAAAACGGTCACAACCCTGAGTCGTACACGTGTCGTGATAATCTCGAGAAAATACGGACCCCAGCATCAGCCCAAATACTGAACATACCCAAGCGGTTCTAAGCCCGCTCAATTCAGTCCGTCGGGCGGACCCGAACTCTCACAGTACGCTAGGCCCACACGTCTCACAGCTGTCCTCAATACCCGTAAGCCCTTCTTAGGCAAGTATCTCAAGGATCTGTTTCGGGCGGGCAACTACAGCTGGACTTTGCTCCCAGCTAGGAAGCAAATACCAGAGTATCTTCCACACATGGAAACTCCCTTCTACGAAATGTTATTGGATTGGGAACGATCTCTCACGTATCTAGGAGCGCAGAGCTAACAAGGAACTTCCCTCCTACAACACGACTCCTAATTAGAGAGGGATCTGCACGGAGTTCTCCTCTCTAATCTACGCCTACGATGGTCTGGTTAAACAATGACTCATTGCAATATAAATAAGACATAAGGTTGGTAAGCTAAGGTACATTACAAATTCTCTGTTACATCATTAGACCTTCTTCAGAGCCATGTTTGACTTTAGCATCGAAATGTCATCGGCCACCAAAACAGTGGTATGTGGCTAACGTGTGCTACTTGTGCAGGTCAACAGGAACCAGATTGGAGCAGTGAGCGAAAAATGACTGCATCAGTTTGGAGCCGTCCGTGGGGACGACATAGCTTATAACTTTACACTAAGCGTCGTCTCCTTTCAAAACACAGAGAAATGATGACTACCAGGTCACGTAACAATGGAGAACCAAGGGACACATCGAACGCTCTGGCCGTCCCTATACAGTTTCCTTCAACAACTCCTATCTTGCACGTGCAGCCAACTCACGCTCCCGTACCAACGACAGCAGCGACAGATCCCAGAATCGATACGCTGGCCTCCCAAATACAATGGATCGCCAAAGTGGTGGAGACTCTCACGCGACAGAATCCACCACCCGCCAATGGAGACCATGAGCAGCACAGACCTCCACTTCCGACAAACGATGGGGAGCACGTGCAGGAAAGCCAAACACCTGTTAGTTCCTATTGGACTAAAGGAGGTTGTGCGGCTAACACTGAGTTTAACCGCCAGGGCAGAAAGGCTCGGCCCTGGGAACCCTCTCCGTAGAGGGGCGCACGACTTGGATGTATTGTATCGTCTTTCCGTCCCACCATTTGTGGATTGAATCATCCACCATTTGTGGATTGAATCATGAATGAGGCACCACCGAGGAAGTTCACTCTTCCGAAGCTCAACTCATACGACGGAACCACCGATCCCTTTGACCACCTGCGCCATTACCAGCACGTAATGGCCCTTAAAAAGGGATCTGAATCCGTAATGTGCAGGACCTTTCCCACTAGTCTGAAATGCTCCGCATTGACGTGGTTCCACAGCCTTCCATCGAAGTCCATCGACTCATTCAAAACGGTGGCCAAGGAATTTGTGACCCTTTTCGTCGGACGCCAACGCTTCCGTAAAGGCCGGCGCTACATACTCTCCCTGAGGTAGAGGTCCGGCAAGACACTCCGAGAGTACGTCATGCGCTTCAACAATGAGCTGACCCTCATAAACGGGTGCATTGATGATACAACCGTGACTGCCTTCACTGTGGGCCTCAAAAAGGGAAAGCTCTACGAAGATTTTACACTGGAGGCCCTCTGGACATGGATGAGCTCCTCAAGAGCATCCAGAAACACATCACCGTGGAAGAGTCGAGGACCTCAAAAAGGGAACCGAAGGGGATAGGAGGCCCTCTGCGCCAGAGATAAGAAGGAGGGAAAGAGACCCCCGGATGAGGAACGAAGCAAGAGAAAGCGCGGTGACAACATGCCAGACCCTAGTCGGTTCAGGCCAGAAAAATCGTCCAACTACATTGGATCCAGAGCAGTGACTCCCCTAAACGCTAACCTGTCGGACGTACTCAAATCAATGAAAAATTGGGAGAAACTTAAGTGCCCCCCAAAAACATGCAGAGACCCCGCCAAGCATGACAATGGCAAGTACTGCGCGTACCACAAAGAAAGTGGCCACAACACCAATGACTGTAAGAGTCTGAGGTACGAGGTTGAACACTGGATCCACAAGGGCAAACTGAAAGAGTACCTGCAGTCTTAGAAGTCAGTGAAGCAGACAAAGGACGAGGGGAGTCAGTTAAAGAAATAGAGAATGAGTCTCCAAGGATAATATACATCCTTCATGGAGTCGGATCAAATGAAGACCAGTCACATAGGTATCGCAAGTGGATACTACTGGATATGCGGACACAATCAGCGGATGAAGACAATGCCACTCAAGGGTTCAGAGCCCTATTCCCACCTTGACCTTTACAGACAAGAACCTCGAAGGAGTCCGAACACCACATAACGGCGCCTTTGTCATCTTGGTCTCCATAGCAAGATGGGAAGTAAAGAGAGCTCTAGTTGACACACAAAGTTCACTTAACGTTTTGCTCTACAACGCGTTCCGCAGCATAGACCTCAAGGAGAAAAACCTGACTTCTTCAAAACACCCACTGATCGGATTCAATAGGGAGAAATGTTTCCCCATTGGAAAAATAAGATTAGCTACGGTAACAGGTGAACCGCAACTTAGGAAGGTCCTATTTTTGGACTTCATGGTGGTAGTCGCGCCATCATCCTACAATCTCATTCTGGGAAGATCATGGTTCCACCAGATAAAAGCAGTAGTCTCCAGCCTTCACCAGTGTGTTAAGTATACTGCTAACCACTCGGAAGGAACGATACGTGGGGGCCAACCTACGACACGAGGCTGCCACTACGCTGCACTGAAACAGATAGAATGCTTCCAGATTCAGCTATATCATGCAGAGTAGCCTGACCCAGTGCAAGGCTAAAAAACAGTAGAGGCATCATTTTCAAGCGTTATAGGAGCAATCAGCTATTTCGCCCAGCGAGTCATAAGGGCCATGGCAAGCGGGAACACATCCCTCGACATTTTGTCGGCGCGGAGATCCGCCCCTCTGCAAGGTTTACTCTTCAGTGACCTATGTAACGCCTCGGCAGTCCGCTAAACGATCCGCAAGAGAAATCCGAATTCAATTCAAGGCTAGAACCAAATTTTTTCCGTCAACAGTTAGTTTGCTTTAAGTTGTTTGTTTCCCTTTCCATAGCCAAAATTGAGTTTAGTTTTTAAAAAGCTTATGTGATTCGCAATCATTTAAGAAATAAAAGAAGAATTACGAAAAACAAAACTCTATTGATTATTGGAAAGATGTAACAACAAGCACCTTGAGGCAGATACAAAAGGCTACATATTGCGAATGCCCTGAGGTGGATACAAAGACTGATAACTATAAGCGTCTGAATACAGTGCAAACTAAAGTAAAATACTCGTTTAGACAATTCTGATATGGACAGCGTCCGCCAAAGAATTGCAAACCCTCCGATGCGAGCAATCTGCAAGTGACAACAAAGGTAAAAAAATAAAAGTTGCTCGACCCATTCCAAAGACAACAAGGAAGTGTGAGAGGGGATTGAAAGGACTAAAAAGTCATATTGCTCCGTCACATCACCCCGAGAATATGCTCTCCTTACAACATTGTAGACCTCACAACAAGCTGCTGATTTCCTCAAGAGACATCCCACCGTCTATCCAACCTCCTCAAAGGGCTTAGAAGAAGGTAGATGAGAATGTCCACAAGTAGCGACGCAGTTACGATCTCATAGCGTCGTAAAAAAAGACCACGTTTCTCATATGCGATGGCAGGTGTGACTGAGAGCTACCACACCCAGAGACACAGCCCATCAACCAACACTTCACTCAGCTATCGGTCAGTAGCGGGATCCGAGCACATAAAGACACAAGTGGTATGGTGTAACACCAAGGCATCTCCCTTGGTAGAAAATCCGTACTACTTCTCCGCGAAATGTGAAGAAATTACGAGATCCCAGCAGATCAACTACGTGCTCACCCAAAGCAGGTGACCACGCATAACGACAACTATTATTGTGCCTGACCCTCTGCAAATGTCAGAGCATTCGGGGACTCCAGAAACGAATATCCACCTTCAACCTTTGGAAAACCCAAAGAACTCTCTTCAAGCAAGAACATTGCAGAAGATAAGTTCTGTGAAAGATAGCGCCTACAATGATTAGAAAACACCATTATACAGACATGATTGTTCACCAAGCGGGCACTCCAGCATTATTTGTCAAGCATTCAATGCGGTATGGGAAACGAGGAGACGGCGGTTCCCAAAGAAACTGCTCAGACTATGTCATTCAAATTAATGGCGTTGCACGCAACCCCATCAATTCAAGGGGAGTAACCAATACTAAACCATCACACAGCCTATGTCGTACACGTGTTACCATGCAATTTACGCCATACACGGAACACACTATACCCTAGCCCCTCCTCTGCAGGCCCATGGGCTCGGCTCATTATTCAAACAACATTCTGTCGCATACACAAATGCCCAATAATAGCATTTGTTAATAGCGGTTTTACTAAATACGCTATTAAAGATCAAATTTTTGGCGTAAACAAAAATGAAAACGCTACAAAAAAAAGGCGAGATTTTTGGCGCTCGCTTCTGTCCTCCCTCGTTTTACTGGGCGCTCGAGTTAGATAGAGCTCAATGAAACTCCACCCTCCCCTCATCTCGTCGTCTCCCTCACTGATTGCTCCCTCATCTCGCCATCTCCCTCCCTGCTCTCTCCATATCTCCATCTCCCTCACTGCTCCCTCCATCTCGCCATCTCCCTTACTGCTCCCTCCATCTCTCCATCGCCCTCACTGCTCTCTCCATATCTTCATCTCCATCTCTCCGTCGCCCTCCCTCTTTCGATATTTATGTTCTTCATTTCTGATATTTGGTTCTAATTTTGTTGGTTTTTCAGTACAATGAGATCCTTGGGAAAGGAGCTTCAAAGACAGTGTAAGAAACTTAAAACCCCATTTGTTATTTTTTCATCCCTTTTTGAGATTTTGAAGAAATTTCAGTTTTTTATGAGAACTTTTGCAGTTTTATGAGATGGGTATATGTTGATTTAGTTCTATGTTGGTGGGTTTTCTTCCTTTTTGGTTTTGGGTGTTGCAGTTACAGAGCTTTTGATAAGTTCGAAGGGATTGAAGTGGCTTGGAACCAAGTCAAGCTGTATGATTTCCTTCAGAGCCCTGAGGATCTTGAGAGGCTTCACTGTGAAATCCATCTTCTCAAGACCTTGAAGCACAAAAACATCATGAAATTTTACACCTCTTGGGTTGATACGGCCAATAGGAACATCTATTTTGTAACTGAGATGTTCACTTCTGGGACTCTGAGACTCTGAGACAGTAAGTTTTCATGGGATTTCATTGATTTCCATTTTCAGTGTTTATGAGTATGGTACTTGAGATTTGGAATTTAGGGTTGTAATGTTTTTTGTAATTTTGATTCTCTTTTGATTAGATATAGGCAGAAGCACAAGAGGGTAAACATTAGAGCAATGAAGCATTGGTGTAGACAAATCTTGAAAGAACTAATAGTGAACTCCTATTTGTTAAAGTTTGCCTATAATCAATAGTCAGTGCCATGGAGAACTCCTATTTGTTCACGAATAACTGCAACTATAACTATATGTTCTTTTGGAAAGGAATAAGGAGGTTTTCTTTAATTGTTTATTGTTTATTTAGTTTGTTCATTGCTTTATATGAGATATTATTAACTATACTTTTGGTGCCTAAATGGCTAAACAAGTCATGCCATTTCGATGGTATACAAGTAGCACATGTTAAGGAAATATGATGAAAGGGTCTTTCCTTGTAAGCAATACATTGCTAGTAAAGTTCCTTTTTTGTTTATTTCTTGTTAGGTTAATGTGACTCTTTCTTATATTAGTCCACAAGTTTTTCTCTACCTACTTAATCTTTTGATGCAATCTATATGTTTTGTTCCATTAAAAAAAGATTGGAACCAAGTGCAACTTCATTTTCAGTGTGTATCATGTCATTGGGGTGCAGTGAAGCGCCGAAGGGAGTTCATTTGGAGTTTCTTCTAGTGCTTTGTTGTAGTTGTATTAGTAGCAATCGGTTATTTATTAGCCTCTTATCTCGTCTTTTAAATGAATCAATTTTTACCTTTTCAGTAGGTAATTATGCTATTTTCTGTTTTTATTTTAAAACTTGATTTTCGCAATGCTAAGGTGATAAAATGTCTGTTTTGGCTTTCTTTTGTTTCAATATAATTTTGATTTCTTATTGGTGCCTTTCTAAAATAGAGTCTAATAGCAACTAATTTTGTTTATAATGATGACGCCATGAATGTTCTTGAATTGGTTGTCTTGCACTCTTGCCCTTTATAAGTCGTATTTGCATCATCACCCTGTTGTTGTTGGTATGTGGGTGTCTATACGTGCCAATGTTCGCGTCTCCGGCGCTGCATATATGCATATAGACACACATATATGCATGTGCATACCATTCATCGATTTGTGTTTGTGATCCTTTTGCAGCACGTGTGAAAGATTTGTTGTTGAACCTTTTAATAATAGGTAAGTTTACAACTTATTGACAAAACATTACGTACTCATGTAGTGTCTCTTCTCTTGGTGGGTTACGGTTTTGGAGCTTCCTTTGTTGCCCTCTTTGCCCAGTTGGGTGGTGGAATTTACACTAAGGCAGCTGATGTTGGAGCCGATCTTGTTGGAAAAGTAGAGCAGGGAATACCCGAAGACGATCTTAGGAATCCTGCGGTCATTGTAAATCTGGCAAGTTGATTGTTCTTTTATGACTAGGATAAAATTTTGCATAGTGTTGCGACTACATGTCATGTTATTTAGTCCTTTTGACATTATGTTGTTATCATGGTATACATTTCGATAAAAAAGTTATTTGTTTTGGCTAAGCTATTTAGCATTTTGTTCATTGTTCTTTTTGAATAGTTTATGAATGATTTTTGCTATGGAGATGCAACTATGTTGCATAAAACTCCTCGAAGTGAAAATTTCAATTGTTATTGTTATAATTCAATACTTAAGAATGGCGAGTCCGGATATTCAAATTCTTACATGTGTTCGCCATTGTTTAGTACTTGTTGGCCATTGTTTAGTCCTGATTTATTTTGTTGGAATTTATGCATTGAATTGCATGCACGAAAGACAAATCTTGATAGTCTGTTGGTTTAAAACAATATTGTTTCTACCGCATTTAAATGATAGTGTGTAGATATATGGTTTTGTATTACGAATTGAACTGAATGGCGAAAGCTGGGTTTTGGTATAGTCCATTGGTGGTGATTACATTTAGCATGATGAATGTTTGACCAAAATTTTTGTAGGGTTTCAAATTGTGTTTTTATACTGAATTTTGGTTGGTGGATAGATGGTTATTTACATTTGGTGCTATTTTGTTGTGTTATGCAGGGATTTGCAGTCTTATGGATCATCTCTTAGCATATTTTAGGCACTGAAAGTACTTTGTTTTTGGTGGATAATCAGCCATTATTGACAGACTTAGATTCACGGGCAGCACACCTGTGGCAATTGATAGTTACCAAGGTTGCAAATGAAACCACTTTGATGTCATATTTACTTTTGTTTAGAAGGCAAATGTTTTCAACTTAAAAAAATTGATTTGTGTTCGTATGCAGTCCAAGTTGTCCCCATTCGCGAACAATAGAGCACGGCGGGGGAAAAAGAGATGTGAATTAAAGGATACGAGTATGAAAATAGCATTTCTTCATGGTTCTCCGGGTCACATTATGAGCAGGCTTCAAATAGCATTTCTTCATGGTATAGCATTTCGACAATATAGAGCAGGCTTCAAATAGCATTATGAGCAGGATACGAGTATGAAAATAGCATTATGAGCAGGCTTCAAATAGCATTATGAGCAGGATACGAGTATGAAAATAGCATTTAGACAGTATAGAGCAGGCTTCAAATAACATTTCTTCATGGTACTTCGGGTCACATTATGAGTTTCTTCTCTTGCAGAACTATCTTGATTCTATCATAGGTACAACTCTCAACTCTAACTATTTCCAGATTTTGTTACAAGTAGACTCAAATTCAAGCTATAACAGACCAAGCTTCCCAGTAGTTTTATCCATGGAACAAATTAGACTTGGTTTAAGATCATTCATATGCATCCCACCATAGTATCAATAAGTTTTTTTTTTTTTTTTTTTTATGTTTTGTTTTGTTTAGCACCCACTTGATTCTCTTATTACTCAGTTGCTGACATTGTCTTGTGGTACTTTATATGATTCGTGTTATTAACAGTGATCATATGATCATTTTATCAATTTCTTCCAAAAGACATACATTCATCTTTGATTGTTGCAACCATTTCTTCAAGGTAGCACTGGTACTTTAGAAAAACTCACTGTGTCTGACACGTGTCGGAAGTCAGACAAAGACATGCCTATGATGGAAACACTTAGGTCATACCCACATTCATCATTTCTTCTCTTGCATTTTTAGTTGTCTTGATTTTAGCATGCGCTGTTTGGAATTACTGTGATTTTTGTTTTCCTTTATTTTCTTCTTGGAACGACATCCTCAATCTAATAGGGACCATGATCCTATGTGGGGCTAGTTGGGAAGTAAGGTTTAATGATTAGGGTAATTAAAAGGGTGTGATGTTGAAGACCTATGATCGTGATGTGTTCTCCCGTCATTCACATAAGTAAAGGACGTGGTTAGGTTTGATTCATGAGTGTATCCACACAACTCTGTCCAAAACAGAGTGCTCTGAAATAGAGACAACGTGGGAATATCTTGCAAATTCTATGCCACTTGCCATCAAGAACTAGGGCCAACACCACCATGAAACCGTCACGCATCAAGAGCATGAAACGTTCTTTGTTCCAGCACCCAAAACTGCAGCAACCTTGAGTAACAAAATCTGCAGACAAAGTGTATGACACTGCAAAAAACATGGAAGCGATGCTTTGTTTACTTTGTATCAGACCCTGCAAAAATGTAAAACTGAGTACAAATATTTTGGACAGTAAATGGACAATCCAAACAGTCCTAGAAAACATATCGAATTTCACTGTTACCTAGATCTCCTCAACTAAAATTCAACCTACTTTTATTTAGTTTATTTGCAAGTAACGAAATATCATTTTGGATGTGGTGTTTGGTGATGTGCACCAGACTTCAATTTGCAAATGCATAATGTACATTTTGTCTAAGAAGACGATTGACCACTTGTTAGTTTAAGTGGCCAGATTGGATAATAAAGAGTTTCTATGACATACAAATGTGGGCCTAATACTAACAAGCATTTACTCTTCTGTAGGAACTCAGTACTTGAGTGAGAAAGAATAGCAGAACGCATGAAAGCTTTGCAGGAACTGGTTCCTAGCTCCAATAAGGTAGTTTTCTCTTTTGTAGTCATTTTACCCCTTTTAACAAGCTTAGGTTGCAGCCTTGCAGGTGCCTTGTTTTTTTTAATCAAACAGTTTATATAGTTTTCATTTATTGTTCATAATTGAAACTGTGAGTACTAAATGGTAAGGGGAATTCTAAATGTCGAGGAAACGGGCGAGGAAACAGGCGAGGGACGGGACGTGGCGGGGTGGGGACCGTCCACCCCGCTCGGGATGCGCGCACCAAAAACGACGGCACGCATCCCGAGCGGGGTGGACGGTCCCCACCCCGCCACGTCTCGTCCCTCGCCCGTTTCCTCGCCATGTAGAAGCGCTCAAATGGTAATAGACCGAAAGAGATGCAACTATTGGTTAGCTTCTGCGGGCACTTTACCAATCTCAACCTTTGGTAAGTATACCAAAAACAAAAAAGAAAAGGAGAGTATCTTATTGAGTTTTGAATCTTTCATTGCTCAAGATTTCATTCAAGCTTATCTCCATTCTTTATAATCTACAAACTCAACGTCATGAAGTATAATATTCTGAACCTAGATGGTCTATTACAGTGTTTCTGAGATGGTGAACCCAATTTGTCTTACAAAACATTTAACTTCAATGTGTTTCAAGGATTTGTGTTGTGTCACCAATTGAAGTTTTGTGCCATGAGTAAGCACTTATTTGGATAGTCCTAATGGCTGCTGTGCACTTAATTGGTCCACATTTAGTTGCAATGTCATGGGCATTTGTTAGGTACTTAACATTATTAAACCGCTATGGTACGTACTAGGAGAAACTCTAGTATGGCTGCTGCTGCTGTCGTTGCTGTTGTTGCTGTCGATAGCCCCTGTTGCTGTTGCTGTTGATGTTGCTGTTTCTGCTGTCGTTGTTGTTGTTGCAGGTGTAGATTAATAAGAGTTTGTACATTATGTACATTCATCATCACAAAAATTATGTCGTTGCTTTCGTTCCCTTTTTTCCCTTGAAACATTATGTACATTCATCATCACAAAAATGTTTAGATCATTCAACATTTCTTTTAGCAAAAGGAAGTGAAAATAATACATTTTATTTTCTTTTGCTTGATCACCAACATGGTGTTTCTTGTCTTTGTCACAATGAATTTCGAGTGCTCAGGCTAATGCATACATGATAAGATGTAATAAAAAGTCATTTGATAGTAAAAAAAAAAAATTTGCTATGTATACTTACCATAGCGTTTTTAAAACGCTATGGTAAAGTCTACCATAGCGTTTTTAGAGTCTACTATAGCGTTTTTAAAACGCTATGGAAGAGGTTACCATAGCGGTTTTAGAGTCTACTATAGCGTTTTTAAAACGCTATGGAAGAGGCTACCATAGCGGTTTTGAAACGCTATAAAAGCCAAACTTACCATAGCTTTTTAAAACCGCTATAATATCCCCTGGGTCTATTATAGCGCCGGCTGTCATAGCGGTTACTAAACCGCTATGGTATCCTACCATAGCGGTTTTTAAACGCTATTGATCACAATTTTTCTTGTAGTGTTGGCACAAGCATTAAGAGATCCTAGCCGATCCTGACTTACAGATTATACCTACAGATCACCTGCTGATTCAAGGTAACTTTGTCCACACTATGCTACCACTAAATTGACACGCCCCAAATAGGCAGAACTTTTTTTTCAAACCATGCAAGCTTAGTCAGCCAAAATTGATGATGACAGCTTCTGGTTCAACCTGACACCTAGTCCGCTCAGCATGGGCATCGACGGTTTAGGAATTGAGACTCTAATTAGTGCTATCACGCATGGTAATGACGACTCGCCAAGGATCATTGCCCCCTTTGCGTCCAATGATCGCCAAACCTAATCAGGTAAGCCTAGCTGGTGACAACTAGCAACAAAAGCTTCTGATTAAAATCTGGACTTGTAGCCTTCAGTGCGAGGGTGTAGATAGTCTGGAAGGTAGGAGCCTAGTCAGTCCCGAACTGATTCTGATGGATTGCCATGGGACCACTGTTTTTCAGTGTGGCGGCCAAATCACCAAACCTGGATTTGTAGCCCCCACTGCAAGGGTGTAGATAGTCTGGAAGGTGGAAACCTAGTCAGTCCAGAACTGATTCCGATGGCTCGCCACGGGACCACTGCTTTTCAGCATGGCTGCCAAATCATCAAACCTGGACTTGTAGCCCTCACTGCGAGGGTGTATAGTCTGGAAGGTGGGAGCCTAGTCAATCCCAAACTGATTCCGATGGCTCGCCACGGGACCACTATTTTTCAGCATGGCCGCCAAATCACCAAACTTGGACTTGTAGCCCACGCTGTGAGGGTGTAGATAGTCTAAAAGGTGGGAACCCAATCAGCCATGACCTGATTCTGACAGTTTGTCACAGGACTACTGCTCTTCAGCGTAGTCGATGAACCCTCCCAAATTTGTAGCTTGGTGCACATAATTTGAATGGTGGGAGGCTAATCAGTCTCAAACTAATTTCGATGGCTTGCCACGGGACCACTGCTATTCAACCTAGTTGCCAAACCTCTTTCAAATTCGTAGCCCCCACCGCGCGGGGAGGGTGTAGATGGTTCGAAAGGTGGGAGTCTAGTCAGCCCTGAACTCGTTCTGATGGCTTGCCACGAGACCACCGCTCTTCACCTAGTCGCCAAACTTTTACTCCCCGAATTCGTAGCCCACTTCTTGGTCATACACGATTCGAAAGGTGGGAGCCTAGTCAGTCCCGCACTGATGCCAACGGCTTGCCACGAGACCACTGCTTTTCAGCATGGTCGCCAAACGTTTACTCCCCGAATTCGTAGCCCACTTTGCTTGGTCATATACGATTCGGAAGGTGGGAGCCTAGTCAGTCCTGCACTGATCCCAACTGCTTGCCACGAGATCACTACTCTTCAGCATGGTTGCCAAACATGAATCTAGCCGAATCAACGCCTTCATGTTCAAACAAAATGACATCTTAATATTTGCGAAGGCCATTCGCGCTGATACAAAGATCGTACGGCCAGTGCCAAGATAAAAACTATTTAGGATGCCAACCCAAGCTTATGGCGCTTGACTCGGCACGAACACTCTGACACATGCGCTCGACAATTGTGACTCGCTCTTAGCAGCAACTGCGGGCGACCGGTCGGGCAAACAGGATAAGCCTTAACCAACTTACCTTGGGAACAAGACATAGCGCCGGCAACCCCCAGCTAAACTATGCACAACATGCCCACTATTGAACATGCCTACGCAACAACGACCTCGAGTCGTTCACAATACAAAGCGGTCAAGCTTTCTATCACAGATAGACTAGTCAAGCATCCTATTGACTCAACCAGCCTAAGCATGACGACAAGCCAAAATAAAAAAAAAACATACAATAGAGACAACAAGCACATTACTGATAAAATTGTTTTCATTAACAGTTAAAAATAAAAGGGGTGCAATCACACCAAGGTCACTCCCTACCAGGAGAAGGTAGAGAAACCGAATAACTAAGCCTAGTGGAAGATAGAGCAGGGATAACATCCACACGCACCGCAGTCTGTGTATCAAGGCCCACATTGTCTTCCTCATCCAACGATGCAAAGGCAACAGACAAATCAACATATGACATCTTCTTATACCGGCCAAGTTCCCACTCCGGACGCTCCTCTTTCATCAGTGCCAACAGCTCCAGCCGACCATGTACAACCCAACGAAACTCACACTTGCCTTGCTCCTGAAGAAGCTCTTCCTCTCGCACCTTCGCGTCAACAAGTTCGCGCTCCTTGCCAGTTAGCGTGTCAACCTGAGACTGCACTGTGGCCAGATTGCTTTTCACAGCACAAACTCATGCCACCCCAATTCAAGCTGGTCCTCAACCTTTCTCACCTCATGGGCGTAGAACTCCACATCGGATCCCAACCGTTGCTTCTCAGCAACCCATTCAGTTTCCTTCGAAACACTCTTCAGCAAAAGACTGCAGCTCAGAATACGCCTTAGCCGCAACATCCTGTGCAACCTCGACTTCTCGGGGGATCCGATTCAACTCCTGCCTGAGTCCGTCCCTTTCAGACACCGCCTCCGTCAGACTACGCTCAAGGTCCTTCAGACAAACACCCTGAGCCTCAGCGGCCACGGTTGACTGATCCAACCGCTTCTCCTCAACCTGCTTCTTAAGTCGCTCGATTTCACGGAGCGCATTTGAATACAACAACTGCATGTGAGAGAAGACACGCTCCAAGGTTTATACTCTCACATGAGCCGCCTCGACTTCCGTTCCAGCAACGGCCGTGTGACTCATATGAGACATACCCAACATAAGGTACTTCAGACCCTTATCCATGCATCCTTCCAACATATCCTTTTCGGGTTTCGGAGCATGATCCATCAACCAGCTGTGGAGCCTACTTATGTGTTTCCTCGAAGCTTACTCTACATCCACCTCTTGATGCCAGACTTGTAAGCTCATTTTCACCAAGTCAGGTGCAAACATGTTTATTTGTGCATCTGGGTGAAACCTTCCCTGATCAGGAGCTACGCCAGCGCCACCCTTCATGGTCGCCATTGTCCTTAGACTCTCCTCTGTGGCCTTTCATTTTTCAAGAACAACCGAACCTTTATTGCGAGACGACTCAATGGGATCCGGAGGGAGCGAATTATCCAAAGGACCCTCCAACACTTCCAACTGCGGCCTAGAATGAGACGGCGAGCAATGCGAACTACAAGAGACACGACCAGTACCGCGGCCACCTTCAGGCGAATCAACAGTAGGGCGATCAAATTCAACCACCTCAGGCAAATCTTCATAAGAACCTCCAACAACAATGGTCCCACGTGAATCAGCACCAGCGGAAGCTGCCATTGCGACCCGCACCAGACAGTCATTCAGAGCCTTGACCTGCGCGTCACTAAGGTTCAACCTGTCCATGACTCCTGCCAACTGTAGGTAATCTTTCTCCAAGATGGAAATGTCAATCTCCGCCTCAACAGGCTCAGCAGGTTCACACTCCTTTCTCACTGGAGCGACTCTTGCCAAAGATGGCCCAACTCTAATGCGAGCTCTCTTCCACATGAAGGAAGCAAACGTCTCAGACGACTCCTCCACATTGGACAGAACATGAACTTTGGCCCCAGCAGCATTCCTCTTCCTAGAAGAGGCCATATCTTCCAACTTAATGCGCGACTCACGATTCAAAGTGGGGGCAACATGCTAGTTGTCTCATCGCCCACTACGGATGAAGTTGGAAACTCTTATGACATTGACCGCCTTCCTTTGCGGTATGACACAGAACGTCTCCATGGTGTTTTGTTCATCTAAGGTGAGAGGAGTGGTAGAATACCTTCATGCAAGGGAACACAAGTAATGAGCAGTCGGCTTGCTACCAAGCATATCAAAATCACGAGAAAATGATTGAACTTACGGAGCGGTCTGAATTGTCGCTCGAGCGAACGACCCTGCACCAGAAATACTTCGAATCTGTCGGAGCCAAGAAGCAGTACTTCTGCCAGAACTTGAAATCATCAGGCAGTTTACCGAAGCACTTCGGCGACTTCATCTTACAGATAACATTACTCTTCAACCAATGAGAGGTCAACAACTGGATCACCAGCGGAGTCACGCTAACACTAGCCTCCTTGGCACTGAGCAGAATCATGAGGATGATCTTATATCCATTAGGCCCCAACTGAGTCGAATGAATCCCTAAGAGATCCAAGAACTCCCAAATCACGTCCAGTACCGAAAAATGCACTCCAGTTTGGAGCATCTCACGATGTAAATAGATGAAACCAGCAGGAGGTGACACATGCGTTTGGTCGTCCGTTAGGAGATATAATGGCAGGTCTTTAGGAACCCCAAACTTTGTACAAATTTCGACAAGATCGGGTGTCACACCTCGACTCGCCACGGGAATCGCAGCGTGCCGATGCGTGAACTAACCCGTAACACAGGCGGATCGTAACCGGCCACAACATCATAATATAACACATTCTTGATACGAGAATGAAACGAAAATAAAAACTACGATAAAATTTTGAACAAAATCAATATATTTGATTCGCCCCGCCAGAGTCATAGCGACAAAACCAATATACAAACATCTAGTATAACAATATAGTACACCTGATATAACAAAGGAAGCAAAACATACCCGTACAGGGTGGACACGACCAAACAACACAAAACACGCCTACAATGGAAAATGGGGCCTACGTGCCACGATCATCAGGAACGCCAACACTGCCTGCACTCCAATAGAAGCACACCCCTTGCGGGGTCAACAAAGCACAAAGCTAGCTGGTGCGAGCGAAACTTAATACAAATAATAGAATACTATACCAGGAAAATTCATGCCAGACAATAAAGGATAAGTAACGAGTTCTAAAGTCTAAATCACACCGTGTCTCTAAAGATAATATTTCTAAGTTCAAGCAACAACACAAGCATTTCAGATTCAACAATAACTACAAGTTTACGATATATGCCGATCATTACACGTGATTCAAACATGGTAAATATCAAGCGATGAAAATAAAGACAATCTCATAGTTCTTCCTAGTCTCCTAGGTATAGCAATCAAGTCGAAACCAAAAATTCTGTATAAGTGTCTCATATCATAGGTATCCGCATACCCTACGAATGTGTCTCACCCAGACACATCCCACAATGTGCACCAATACCACTTCGGGCTTGTTTGTATCCTAATGGGGTGCCATCTGCCAGGATACAAACTCAAACATCCCGAACGACTGGCCTAACACGGCCAACCTAACACAATCAAACTCAAGCGCGCTGGGAGGGAAAACGAGTAATCTCCAAAGCACGTCCTCCGTGACCCGTCCTACTGCACTCTATAGTGGCAATTGCGTGCGGGAACTCACCGCACATCAGCAAGCTTGCCACATGCAATAGCGTCCACATTGTCTGGTGCGAGTCATCTCGAGCACCATCCAACTCACGATGCGAGCAAGCTCCTAAGCATCGGCACAACATGCATTATAGCAGGGTAAAGACACTTATACTAATATCCACAGGCACAAATGACGAGTCTGTACATAATCAAAGGTAACAGACGTGCAATCATAATCAATTCAACAATTTTTATAAAACCACGACTATGCCAGGGTCCCAACATGACCCAATTCACCACGAATAATTTATTCGAGTCGATTATCATACATGCTCAAGACTCGGCAATCCACGGTAAAACATGACATACTATGCAAACTCGAAAATAAAGCATACAAGTCCAATGTCATTACACCAAAGCCTAATCACACCCAAAACTCATTCACTATTCGATTTCATTCAAGTAGATCATGCTTTCAGGAAACCCAATACATAATTCATTCACAAATAACCAACACAATCATCGAAATATCTGAAAATCCCGAATTTCGGATTTGGATTCAATTATACACAATCGACGGTATAATGTAAAAATTAAATTCAGTATTTCAAATCATTATTTCTCAAAATAAATATTATAATTCGACTCACCTGGGGCGGAATGGGTTTTCAGAACCCAATTCCTACCGATCGAAGCTCCTAACTCGCAAAACAACGAATGCGGGACCACGAAAATTTCTAAAACTACAAGGCGGACTCGAAGGTGAGCAAACTAGCCGAAAACTAGAAAAATAAATAAATTACCAGTGGCGCGTGACTAAAAGAAAAACTTACAGGCAATAAAAATTCGGCAAACACCCCGCCGAAACCCAAAGTTTGGCGAAAACGCGCCGAAACCCTCCCTACTCTGGTCTGATCGCCTCCAAACCGCACAACAGGCCGGAAATAGGTCTAAGAACACTCAGAGTCACGAATGTGCGGCTCACCCACGCACCCAAAGTCCGGATTCACGCTGAAGAACCCTGAAAACGAACATGCACCCTGATTTTTTTGAAAAATCCGGCCAACACCAAAACCACCCTTGCATGTGGTGTCTAAGGGCTCCAAATGACGCCACCAAGGCCTCTCAACGGCTGATCGGAGCTACGAAAACCGATCAAACAAATCCAACACCAAACTCAAATGTGAAAACTGATTTTTTTATTATTTTTTTTTTGCAAAAAACCAAAAGAGAAACGAAGAGGGGAAGAAATGAAGGACAATGGGCGAGATTCCACTAAGGAATCGTTCGATCTCCTCGAACGAACCCGGCGAACAGCGTCGCTGCGAGAGAAAACTCACACTGAAGAAAAAAAAGGAGAATAAAGAAAAGGGGGAGGGTTGTCTCTTAAAAGGTGGGTGGCTATGTGCCCCCACCACCTCTACTGAGTACACCCCGACCAAATATATATATAATTTTTAAAACACAGATATTACATCGGGTTTGGACAATAACCCGTCTTCAAAAAATTTCAGGGCCTCAGCCAAAACAACATCATCAAGAAGGTTTCTTGAGCCATGAAGAAGGCGAATGATCTTTTCAAAACAATATCTTCGAAAGTGAACAAAGTAGAAGAATCAAACTCTGCACTGCAGATGACCTAAATAGAGAATGGATTCCCACCTCTTTTCCTCTGAACCGACGCACGTGCTATTAATGTGGTCTGCGGTTCAAGCGACGATTCAGGTTCAATCATCATGAGCAGCGCATGCCTTCAAGAGATGACTTAGCGAATCAATGTGATGACCCACTAACTTGGGGGAGTAGCTGATGATACATAAAAATTGTCACACCCCTGAGCCATACACGTGTTGTGATCATCTCGAGGAAATACGAACACCAGTATCTGCCCAACACTGAATAGGTTCAAGCAGTTCTAAGCCCATTCAATTCAGTCTGCCAGGTGGACCCGGATTCTCACAGCACGCTAGACCCACACGTCTCATAGCTGTCCTCAATACCCGTAAGCCTTCCTTAGGCAAGTATCTCGAGGATCTACTTTAGACGGGCAACCACAACTGCTCTTTGCTCCCAACTAGGAAGCAAACGCCAAAGTATCTTCCACATAGGGAAACTCTTTTCTACGGAAGGATTGGGAAGTATCTCCCGCATATCTAGGAGCGTAAAGCTAACATGGAACTTCCCTCCTACAACACGACTCCTAATTAGAGAGTGATCTCCACAAATATCTCATCCCTAATCTACACCTACGATGGCCTGGTTAAACCAGGACTCCTTGTACTATAAATAAGACATGAGGTTGGTAAGCTAAGCTACGCTACAAATTCTATGTTACAACATTACACCTTCCTCAAAGCCCTGTCTGACTTTAGCATCGGAGTGCCATCGGCCACCACAACAGTGGTCCATGGCTCACGTGTGCTACTTGTGCAGGTCAACATGTCAGCAGGAATCAGATCGGAGCAGGGAGCGAAAAACGACTGCATAAGTGATATAAGTGATTCTTGTGCAATATGTAGTTTGTATGACATTATGAGTCTTTTGGTACTCTTTATGTAATATGTAAAAGTTTAAAATGGTTAAATTATATTGATAAATTCAAAGTTACAACTGAAAATTTTACTTTTTTTGTATACAATGAAATATTTCTTATAATCAACTTATCGAAATTACCTCAAAAAACAAAATCACAATCATGGGTTTAAACAAACAAACCGCTATTGATGTTCATTTTAGATCCGAAACACTGAGATTGTTTGTGCACCCACCATTTTCGCCCACTTCCACCACTAATCTTATATTGCTTTGCTCACTCAAGTAAATTGCTTGGGTACTTTAGTTTGTTTTTGAAAATTGTTGGGGACACCGGATCGTATAAGGTAGGTGAGTGGTTGGTCATGTTCAAGCAAAATTATAACACAATGATTAAAAAAATCGATGTGTATTATTAGTCTATTCTCAAGTATTAACTAAGTAAATTCCTACTGAGGATGAAAATCAATCAGCAACTGTGGCGTTAATTTACATTAAAAACTTGAACAATATTTATTTATTGATTTTTTTCGATAACAAACTATAACACTTCTCCTCACCATATCAATTGCCACCATACCCAAAATCAAAGAAAACCCTATCTTGGGACTTTATAGTGGATAAGATCCTCATATTAGGGATTTTTGGTTACGAATAACTCAATAGATACCTAAATAGAATGTAGTTGGAGATGGACTAGAGCAAAAACACGATGTACATGGATGCTAGGTAGCAACCATGATTTAGCCTTTCGGCATTGTTTTAATTACACTTTGAAGAATGCATTGTAGCCTTTCGGCATTGTTGATCTGTTAGAACGAACGATGCCAATTCAACTTCTTAGGGTTGAATAATTAGATGTTCAATTAATAAGGATAAGGTTGGACTATTTGTCCTTTGCAGAACCATTGCATGTGACTGTCAGTAGGTGGAACAGTTGTTGCAATAATCTTTGATTGAACATTAGCGCATGTGACGCTTTTGAAGATGCTGTCGGCCAGAGGCGACCGAAAGGTGATTGTCTTGTAGTGATGCTTAATTTAGCAAAATAACAGGGGGTTCATTGCACAAAATTCAACCCTTGTTTTCCCCTCTCTCCCTCCCCGTCCCATGTTACAGCTAACACCAGCATCCCAGTATTAGACAAAATATCCACAATAATTTGTTGAATACTTTCCTTGCTTGCTTTTCCAAATATCAGGCTCAATGGTGATGAAACTCAAGTCATCAAATATTTCTTTGTAAGATGGGGAGAAAGTTTTTAGTGCTATAGTGTTTTCTGGTCAGAGTGTTGCGCTGAATTGATCATTATGCATTGAATGCCTTCTACGAAATGAACAATACTAGCACATGCTTGCCTATTAATAAGATGGCAAGATGCCACTTTGTTTATAATGCATTAGAGAACCTCTTAACTTTTGTTTGTAAACAATGAATAATTGTTGCTCCTATACCAAGAATATTGTCACGACCTGATCCACATAGTATTAGATTGTCCGCTTTGGGCCCAAGGCTCGCACGGCTTAAAAACGTGTAGTACTTTGTAGATCCAACCTCGTACATATATAACACATCCCCTTCCTTCACCAAGGCGACGTGAGACTATAATCTCTCCTTGGTAGCTCGTCCAACCCCTCTTGGGATCCACGGGCCTATTGGGCTTCGCCATCACAGGCCTCTCCCGCACCCTCCCCCAGCTCGTCCAACCCTTCTTGGGATCCACGGGCCTATTGGGTTTCGCCATCACGGGACTCTCCCGCACCCTCCCCTCAGGTCCACCCACATAAGGGTATCAAAGTCCACCCCTCTCAAGGAGCCCAACATCCTCGTTGGCACACTTCTGGCTAGGTCCAACTCGCCTATTGGGCTTCGCCATCACGGGCCTCTCCCGCACCCTCCCCCTCAGGTTCGCCCACAAAAGGGTATCACATTCCACCTCTCTCAAGGAGCCCAACGTCCTCGTTGGCACACTTCCGGCTAGGTCCGGCTCTAATACCATTCTGTCATTACCCGATCCACAAAGTACTATATTGTCTGCTTTGAGCCCAAGGCCCGCACGGCTTTAAAATGTGTAGTACTTTGTAGATCCAACATCGTACATATATAACACATCCCTTCCCTCACCTAGGCGATGTGGAGCTATAATCTCCCATTGGTAGCTCCTCCAACCCTTCTTGAGATCCATGGGTCTATTGGGCTTCGCCATCACGGGCCTCTCCCTCACCCTCCCCTCAGGTCGGCCCACACAAGGGTATCACAAATATGTACTTGCAAGTAACTTCACAAAGTAGATATACATGTAACATTTGCTTGCTTGCTGAAGAACCTGCCGAGGTCAAGTCAGTATTGAGGTTTGAAGCAACGAAGGGGAGAGTGTACTTGGTGCAAAGTAAAAGATTCAGGTAAAGGTCGTTGAGTTTCATGTTAAGGTGGGATGTTCTAATTTAAGGTAATTGGAAATTCGTAAGAGTTGGACGGCGAGAGTTTAATTCTAATAGTTCTTTATTAATGATCAGTCCAAGACAGTCGATGTTCTCTAGAAAGATCTAGTGACTTCTAGATAGTTGGATGTAAAACGAGTTTACCTAGGACTACTAACAAAGAACAAGATAGATACAGAGATAACAGAACAGTATGATATGCAGGAAATCAAAACAAAATTGAATAAACAAAATTGAAATACACAGAGATCCTATCTTTGATCTGTTAGAACGAACGGTGCCAATTCAACTTCTTAGGGTTGAATAATTAGATGTTCAATTAATAAGGATAAGGTTGGACTATTTGTCCTTTGCAGAACCATTGCATGTGACTGTCAGTAGGTGGAACAGTTGTTGCAATAATCTTTGATTGAACAGTAGCGCATGTGACGTTTTTGAAGATGATGTCGGCCAGAGGCGACCGAAAGGTGATTGTCTTGTAGTGATGCTGGCAGATAATGCCTTTGAAAATAATGGATAGGGACCCATTAGTCTATTGGAGAAAAGACGTTGTAACAGTCATCCTCGTTGTCAAGAGGTACTGTTGGTACATCTTCTGCAGCGGACTCTTCATAGCAAATCTTGGAGAGTGTCTCAAAAAGCTGAGTATTTGTAAGCTTGCCTTTGAACTGTTGCCGGATGTGTTGGCGGAGAACTTTGGCATCAATCAGAGGGTCAATGGGATTCACCTGGGGAATAGGGGAAGGTGTCTTGTTGGAGAAGAAGCGGATAACTCCTTCTTTGGTAACTTTGGAGTGGTCGAATTGAGACCACCATTTGACCTTGAAGCGGCGGCAGAACCACTTTGGGGCATGTTTGGATTGGTAAGGCTTGGATAATTCTGAGCAGTGATAATCCCAGCATAATATCCATGACAAACCAAATCTAATAAAAAACCAGAGTGACAAAACCTTTTCAGTTGGAGGAATTGGCGGCTGGTATTTGGATTGAAAGATCTTCCATCCTTCTTGAACTGCAGGAGGAAGAATGTCTTGGATTGGACCGAAATAGCTCCACCATGTATGCTGGAACCATAAGGGAACAGTCTTTTGTCGGAACTTTTGGCAGAACAGAAAAAACCATGAATGACCACAGTTCTGAGATTGAATGAAGAACGCTCTTGACCATGCTAATTTGTAGTCAAGATAATTGTAGGTTTGTGGAACATAGTTCACTAAGAACTTCTTATGGTAGTGGGGAAGCTGGTTCCAATCAGCTTCAGAGAGAACTTTGAGGATCTGACATTTGGAGAATGCAATCCTTTCTGAATTGGTCTTGTCATAGTGATGTGTCACTATAACAGAGTCTGAATCTACAAGGATGAACTCGTAGAATTCTTGGGATTTGTAGGTATCTGCTTCTTCAAATTGTTGTTGTTGAGGAAACAAATTCTTGGCGATGAGTTGGAGCTCTTTGATCAAATCATACATGGAAGGCTCAAGAATACAGAGATATTCTAAACAAGCCTTTGGAATATATGGATTTGGTGCCGAAGTCTGCGGCTTTGAGAAACTGGTCATTGTTGATCCAATAATTTCTTTTGTAGAAACGTCGTCTTCTTTGTTCAACGGGGTGAACCTTTGAGAAAGGGAAAGTGCATAAGAAAGAGGGGGTTGATGCTTAGACGCAGAAGGCGACATAGCATATTGGGATTTTGATTTGGGTTTGGTAAAAGGAGGGGGCCGAGAAGAAGATGAGTTAGAAGAACTCATCTTTGCAAGATTGGATTAAGAATGAATTTGTCCAACCCTACAATCAACAAAAAAGAGATCTGTTTTATGATCAAACCACTGAAGATCAAAGAACAGAATTAGGAAAACAATTTTATGCTTGTTGTGAAGAAATGAAACAAAACTTATCATTCTTAGAATGGTATTTTTCTGATTATCTTCCTAGCATAAATGTCATCAAAACTAATTCTAAACAATGGCTTACAACAGAAACCAATTCGGTTAAAGAATCCATATTACCACCATTAGAAGCAATTAAATTTTCCACTCTTGGAACCAATGTTCTTGCTTCTCAATTTAAAGATCATAATGTTGAGAATACATTCAAAGGAATTAGTAGAGTTATCCAACAAACTAACTATACTAATTTGTTGCTACATGAGATTGGTGAAAAACTGGTTCAAGATCAGGTTCATCAAGATCAATTGACTCGAACTCAATTGACTCAAAAACAACAATCCACTCCAAAACCAGTAGCGTATTTTGTACCTACTACTGTCAAGAAAGAAGTTTTATCCATTGTGTTATGCATCATGAAATTTCAAGATGATTTAACAAATCAAAAATTTCTTTTACAAGTTGATTGCCAATCTGCCAAAGAGATTTTAACAAAAGATGTTTTAAATCTCATGTCAAAACAGATCTTCGCCAGGTGGCAAGGTCTTCTTTCAGCCTTTGATTTTGAAATTAAGTTTATAAAAAGAGCTGATGAGTGTGAAGTTTGTACATTTATCCAAGACAGTCGATGTTCTCTAGAAAGATCTAGTGACTTCTAGATAGTTGGATGTAAAGCGAGTAAATGAAAGCAATGTATCTAGGCTTGTAGAATGGTCCCGTGATGTGCTTGGAAGTCTTGTAACCATCAGAAGAAAATCACATCAATTGGTTAGGGCAAAGTTTTATCTAAGTGAGCTCTCTACAGACTTAATGACATCTCCGTCATTGTCTCCCCCTATTCTTCACTGTATCAATAGTTAAACAAGATGACATTTTATGCTTCTGCTCACGCCTTACAAGATTCTGACATAAGGTTCTATAACCTGCAAAAAAAAAAAAACAACTTTGATGACAGACATTAGAATCACTAGATGTAGTAGAAATTATAAGAACTTCCAACCCAGTTCTTCTATGTACAATTTAAATTGGTATACAATTCCTTATTTTATCCCAGAGATCTCTATTCTATCGTATTCTGGGACAAAAACTGTGTACAAAATGAATACACTCCTTTACAGTATCGTCTCAGTTAAATTCATGTCAACATATGTTACACTTTCATAAATTACATTGTAAGAGGGCCGTAAAGAAATGAGCCGCGCTGACTGACGGTATTATGCAAACTTCATCAGTCATTTTTAATCCTTCATGGAATAGCGCCAAGTAGAGATGGTGGCATTGGCTACTTTTGTCCCGCTAAGGCTGAGTATACATGGATTTTCCGCCAGCTAGCTACGCCCACCCAGCTGGTATTCTGAGACACCATACCAAATTCTCTCCTATTCTGAAGCAATGCTCATGAAGAATTCCACCAGCTGATCATCAAGCATCTTCTGCAAAAGCTTTGTATATGAAATCGCGGAAGCGTCTCGAGTACAATCTAGGATCAACAGCAGATATCGAAGTGGGATCATATTGGAATGACTTGTACGCGTGCTCCAGCTTCTTGCTAATATCGTAGTCTTGGAGGATGTCTATAATTCCAAAACTCAGGATCACATCATTGTACTCTCCTGTTGGTTTTCCAATCAGCTGAGATTCGTAATTGCTTCTTCTAGTAGTGTATTCAACTCGTACTGGCATGTTCACACCTAATCTGACGTTTGCATACCTGCATATTCAGTATAGTAAGTCACCAACCTATATCAACACGAAGTATTCATATCAAAAGTTCTCAATATTGTTTTCATATAATCGTACTTGTAGGGGTCTGTAGGTGAGTCGAGCTCAGGGTCAACATAGCCTGAAATATCAGAGGATATCACTTTGTTCGTTAGAACAACATCCCCGGATAATAAATACTACACAAATGATAACAATAATAGTCTCAAAGATGAGAAATAACCTTTTGGTGTTTTTGGAGTTTTACCAGCTCCCGACAGACGTCCCTCAGGATGTGGCACTCCTTTGAAATGAACACCGACCAAAAGACTATAATCCATGATTCTTTCTTGCTCAAGAAACTCGCAGTCCCTGTCCACTTGCCTGAAAAAAAAAAAATATTGTTTCAGTTAGAAGACAAAAGAAAAGCAAATATATTACAGTTACAAGCTTAAGTTGGTTCCTAAGTAATTTACCTCTGAAACTGTTGGAACCATGTTTTTCGTAAACGAAATATAAAATTAAGATCAAGATCCTTATGGGTTGTATTTTCATCAATCTCTGACCCAGGCTTTTCTGTTGTTCGTCCATGGGAAGATCCTTTTAGATCAAATCGCCTGTGAATGGCATACTCGTGGCAGAACAAATTTCCCATTATAACAAAGCGTACCTGGTTGACAAAACAAAATTATGATTTTCAGATCTCAGATATAATCTGGATTTAAAACTGATAAAGTGGCATTCAGCTTAGTTAAAATTTAAGTTAGTTTTTTCCTTGAGTTTGTATGCAATCATCATTACACAAACGGTATCTCCTTGTCTAAAATGAATGAAAGACGATCTCAATGGAAATTGTAGGACTTTAACTAAATGCAATGCACCTGAAGTAGTTCCAAACCCATACCTTCTTCTGGGAAGGCCCAGTCAGTTTTACACAATGTAGACCGAAGAATTTGGTTACTAAAGTATCTTCGAAGGAGCGGACATGGTTATAATAAGCGGGAAGCATTCTTAAAAGAACCTGCACAGCAGAACCATATGTATCACGCATCGACTAATTTCTTGCTTTTAATCATGAATAAATATAAAGGAAGAAGCTTACTTTAACTTCTGACTTCTTTATTGTTTTTATCATGTAGCGGTCATCATTAGTCAAGTAAAAGAAGCTTCCACTTTTTCCAGGAGAAGAGAGCTCTCTAAGTGCATCATTGCCGCATATAGATATCATGTAATCGGCTGGATCCACCTTGAGCAGCTTTCGCAGTGTTCTGAATGCATATTATGATAGATTATAAGGATGTTAATTTGACCGTAAAGAACGGGAATGAAGAATTTTGCAAGAAAGATGCATCTGAGGCCTGACCTGAAGACTAAGGGGCAGTAATCCTTCCACTTGAATTCACCACATGGGTGTGGTGGAGTGTGTTTGGAGCCTTCAGGGGGGAATTTTGTCCATACTTTCTCCTTGGGATCAAATGCTGAACCCTTTAGATCAAGGGATGTAGCCGGAGCGGGTCTCCCTACAGAATGTCTGCTCAAGCACAACAAGCATTATTTATGAATGAGAAAGACTATGTTCCAAGAACCAAATCAAACAACGACAAAAGCACATGTATCCGTTTCTATCCTTATTTAATGGAAAAGATTGTTGAATGGAACACATGGAAACAGGTGGGAACTGTGAACACTTCGAACATTTGATATATTGGTTTGCAAGCTGGTTTAATAAAGTTTACAGTATTACCATTCAGTCTTCAATAGAATTGAATGGAGGAAAATGACTAGTTTAGTTGGAACCATTATTAAGACATGGCCTCAATACCTTAACCTCAAATATAAGATTCGGTCTTCTGGATCAGAATACTGAATCAGAGACAGACACATACCAATATTAAATGATAGATTGGCATACTCACAAGATCACAACGAATCATTAAATTTTCAGAAGTCCGACTTGATTTTTGTGACAGACTGGTAGTTTACGTTGAAACATATAAGTCAATCTCCTATATTCATATTGCCAACTAGTTGTATAACCCAGTCCCATCTTAATATACGACCACATACTGAGTGCACTTGCAAATTATCAACATTACGACAACCACAAGACATTGTATAAGGCTGTCCCATCTTCTACATTATATGCCTGAAGCATAGTCACAAACACACATACTAATTTCCATTTGGCAGATTGAAAATTACATAACTTTGAGATACGTCCTAAAGGCAGCTTTCTTCACAAATCACAGTGTGTTTAAAAATTATTACAAGATTGGAACAAGGCCAAGTTAATGAACCATTACATAATTCAAGCCAAATGATCCAATCACATCTCCACACACATCCAAAGTACAGAAAAAAAAATGATAGAATTGATAAGCAAAGAAAATTAGAGAAGATAACGTAAGTATGGGTAATTATTATATACCTGATACCAAGCTGTAGATTTAGCATGAGTTCATAATTCTTATGACCTTTAGAAATGGTCTCTCCTTGCTTCTTCATCGCCCTCGGCCTGGATAGGGAGTAAGTTCCCCTCAAATCCATATCATCAAGGCTAACCAAATTATCATCCATGGATCTCCTCCCGTCCGGTGTCATATCATCAGTATCCCAAACACAATTCCGGTCAGCCCCAGAACTTCTCTTGCAGGTTCTCTCATTTGAAGACTTCCATCCACCCTTCTGTCCATAATCAGCACCCACTCCAAACCAATTAATGGCCTTCTGAGATGGGAAGAGAGAGAGCTTCTCACAAGGACTAATCTTGCAATCATTCAATTCAACCAAATACACTTGCTGAGGATCCCAATCAGGAACAGTCTCAGACATTGCTTGAGTTGGGCAATAACTCCCATTAATTTGATCAGGGTCCTTATTCCACACACCTACATAATAACTCCCATCAGGCCAATAGAAGGTGCCATTGCCTTTAGGCACCCCATCTTCCCAAAACCCGTCAAACCGATTCCCATTAGCCCAAACCAGTACCCCATTACCGCAAATAACACCATTCTTCCATTGCCCAACATAATGGTTTCCATTAATCCATTGATACCGTCCATGTCCATCTTGTAGGCCACGACGCCATTCACCATCATATGAATCACGATTTGGATAGTGTTTGGCACCAGGGCCATGTTTAAGGTTCATGAGCCAGTAACCGCTGTACGTTTCACCAGAAGAAGATGTATACGTACCCATGCCATCCATGTAACCATTCTTGAAGTCACCTACATATATAGCACCGGAAGGCCAACAAAACTTCCCTTTGCCCATGGTTTTGCCTTTGAACCATTGGCCGACGTACATGCACCCATCTGTCCATAAGTATTTGCCTGTTCCATGAGGAAGATTATCTGCCCAGTGCCCAGTATAGTAATCTCCATTGGAAAGAACCCGTTCGACTTCTTCCAACACTACCTCTTCACCTTCTTCTTTTTCCATATAATTCTGGTTGTGGTTTGAATCATTGCTGTCAAGATCTTCATCTTCGTCATCATCTACATGAGCAACGGATGACGTTGTGAATAGACCAGCACGTTTCCTTATCGCAGCTTGTGATTTACGTACCGTGGCTTCCCAAGCTTTAACAGCAAATTTTTCTCTGCTCATTCTCTTTTTCTTTTTCTCTATGACACAAACTACATCACCATTTCCACCACCAACACCTGATTCAAATGTGTGTTGTTGATAGACCAGGTTAGTGGCTATGGTTTGTTTGGAATTGGAATCTCTTCTAACACAACAATCTTTTCGAACGAAATGTTGGAAGAAAGGAGAGGAATGAGGAAGGGAAGAAGAAGAAGAACCAACCAACCAACAACTGGCTTTCTTTTTCTTTTTGGACCCAAAAAAGGGACACAACAGAGACAACATAAACTAGCTGGTCAATTATGTCTTCCTTTTTTCTTTTTTTTTTTCTTATTTTTCTCCAAAAGATTTTTTTTTTTTTCCTTTTCTCTTTCTTAAAAGACTTTCCTTGTTCTTCTCCTAGAAGTGCTGAGAAACCCAACATGTGGAGTGGGATAGAACCTCAAACAGTAAATGGTGATGGATCCACTTTTAGGACCTTGGTGTTTGTAACAGTAAATTGGTTTAATTAAGTGGGAGTAGGTAGGATTAGGAGAATGGGTTGAATCAATCTAGTTGTTCTCGTAGCTGACTTTTAAAAATGGTTTTTTTTTGTTTGTTTTACGTGTTTTTATGGCCTGCTATTTATGTTTAATTTCTTTTTTATTCGATTATGCTCAATCTCTATGGAATCCGTCCCCATACAAGTCGACCTCCCTGTTCAGAAATTTCCGCCAAAAGAGCTTAGAAGAGTCAGTCACCACTTTTTAACTACTTTGGACACAATGTGGTTTGTAACCTTTATAAATTACAGTCAGAAACTGTGGATTTGAAACCAGTCCCCATTTGCAGATTTGTTTGTTTGGAGGTGCATGGAGGGATCTAGTTCCTTACTATCACATACCATGTGTGTATATTGTGTATTGTGTGAGAGGTGTTGTAGAATTCAAAAATGGCTAATTCAAACATGGCAAGGTCAAAGTTGAGTAACAATATATAGGATGATATACCATTTCATTTTTAGCGTTTGGGCCGATTTACTAGTAATCAATTTTTGAGATTTGGATCAAGGAATTTCAGTACGGCAGCAAATCTAGTGTGTGCCACATTATGATGATGTTAATTTGGTAAGAAACCCATTAACTGCTACCTGACTATGTAATTGTTCAGGCAAAACAAACTCGTTATGTGCCGTAGGTAGATGAGCTAACTTTAATGAGCCCCTTTCCAAATCTTGGACATGGTTAGGTGCTAGAGTTATGGTTAATTTTAAAATGTTTCTCCATTTGAACCCACCTTTAAAGAGAGAGTGTTGGCTTCATCAGAAAAGTGTTTGCCACATCGTTTCAACATTCACTAGATATTTTACAAATGGAAATGATTCATAAAAGTCACTCATGATGTCATTAGATCACACCCAAAAAAAAAAATTCAAAATAAAAATAAGAAATTTGAACCTATCTAAAAGGAAGTGTTTGCCACATCGTTCACACTCTTGCACAAGTGGAAATGAATAGTGCCTAAAGTTCATCCATGGGCTCATTTTAGATTATAAAACTTTTCCTTAAAACTATCTAGAGCAATGTGCTTGCCACCATTGTGCTAACACCTAACCTCTCTATTGCAAGTGAGCAGCCCAGATTTTTCAGGCAGCACTGAGAACTAATTAACAATTAAAAAAGAAAGAAAAAAAAAATACCCTTAAGACTTTTTCCCTTGGGGCGATGACTGAGTGTCTCTAGCAAAATGATGATTTTGAGATGGCAACAAAAAAAAAAAAAAAAAAACAAAACAAAAAACAAATCATCTTGTTTGAAAAAACAATTCCACAAGATTGACTATGATGAGATGAGATAGGGGTGTATAACAGAAAAACATAGGTGTTGGTCTAAAAGCCAATCAACAATTAGCAGTGATTGACACATAAGGCAGGGTCGGTATGGTTACAAAGGGGACCTGTGAATAGAAGAAAATGGGGTTCAAAGTTTAGTGAAAGGTAGACATGGTGTTGGCCTGAAAGGAGCCAACCCTGCCATGCTTGTCTTCTATTCACTTCTTTTTTTACCATACAGGAAAGGAAGTTTAGATTTATAAACTAATAATGACAATATATTGGAAGTGCAAAAGGCGATTGTTTAATGCCAAAAGTCCATAAACACACATTAAATTTTCTAGCATTTGCGAAGCCGCATGCACGTTTGATAAAGCATTGACCCATGATACAACTCTACCTTTTTGGTGGGAAACACGTAAACAAACAAGTTCCAGAACTGCTGCACCCGTTTGGTTTATTGTTGACATTGTACCGAGAAAAGAGACATTATCATACCTAAAATAAGCTATGTGTTACTTTAGTGTCTGATTTAGTGTGTATTTCATCCTGCCCAAAATAAAATGGATGGGGATGTTTTTTTTTGGAAGGCGAGTTGGGTTTTTAAGGATTTCATAACATATCAATTGGGCGATCTATAGGTCAACACCCATTAGAAAGTAACCATGCCGCAAGTGAGATTCGAAGCTAGGACGTGGGGGACAACCCACACAGCCCTAACCACTAGGCCATAACACCATTGGGGATGACCGACCAACCGGTCCCACAATCAATCACAACAAGGGCTGCCAAATATAGAGATTCAGCTTATCTTATCATGAAAATAAGTCACATTACATGTATATACAGCTCTTGATGCTTGTGTTCGTTGAGGTATCTGCAACGACTGGTTTTGTTGTGACTCAGCTCATGATGTTCGTTTCTTATGGACAATCAGAAATACTTCTTTTGTGGACCTAGAATAAAATCACTGCATTATCTGAACATTCAATTCCTAAGCTAGATCCATTAAACTCCAGAAAATAAAAAAAATTACAGTGTCATCCAGGTATTATCTGCAAAGTTTCTGAAGCCTAACCCTCTCAGAAATTGATTATTGAAGCCACTGAATCAGGAACTCAAACATACAAGGACAGACCTAAAGAATTGATAGTTAAATAGCAGAAGGGCCTAGTGACATAAGGTTCTAAAACTGTGCCCATACCAACATCCCGATCTTTCCAAACCTGAGACCAGCCATAAAGTACCCACATGCAAGATGGCTGCCTTGATAAACTGTTGCAGACTAGGGCACAAGCAGTACTGTGGTCCAAACTCCAAACTCTCTACTTTTTCTCATAGGAAATGGACAAGTAATTATACAAGCCAACAGCAACAACCAGTTGTATAACTATGGTCCTCAATTCCCCTACATCGTTAGGTAACAGATAGCACACAGTTAGCAGCAGTGGTCCAACAACATTAACTAACAACTTGTATCATGGCAAAATGTCAAGAGTGCTTTATGATGTGTCAAAAAATCGCCCTCATGTGAGTTTGACATGCAAAATAATTGTTAGACTATCAAGAACCACCTTTTTGGTGGTTGAAGGCACATCGATGCTTAAGTCAGTAACTCTGTTGGAAGAATGATGAAAATCTGGACAAAACTCAGTTAAAGTTGTATACCTTTGTCGAATGTTCCATTTACCTTTTATAATGGTCGTAGTTAATTCACTGAGTGACTTAAGCATGTGAGGCGCAACGGAAGGAGATGTTTCTTGTAACAAGCTCCTCTTTTATGGAGATGCGTTCGGGGAGGCGTAACTCCCTCTATGGCTCTTTTCGGTGCAACGTTCCTATTTTTTATGAGAAAACTCGTGTCGGGCCTGGATCCGTGCTCTGATTTGTTTGGGCCTGGATTTAGTTCATGTTTATTTTTCTCATTGGCGGGCCTCGTCTGGGCCTATGCAGTTGGCTTTATACTTCCTGGGCCATATGAGCTGGCCCAATAGATTGGGCGTTGTATTCTCGTGATGAATATTTATACCATGTGTGCGGCTGTGATGATCGGTCTATTTTGATATATCATCAGCTACCCCCCTTAGTTAGCGGGTATGTTCACGTATCCACTAATTGTGTGACGGTTAGTATTTTCGATTGCGCTATTGCAATGAACTTAATGTTTAATAACTTTCGGCTGGCTGATCGTCTCGGTTACTTCGTTGTCTGTTCATTTTCGTGCACATTTTCTGGGAGTTTTGTTGCCATTATGTCCTGTATGTTGCTCCGTGAGCAATTTCTTCGTTTCCTAGTTGTATAAAGGGTGTTGTGGCTACTTTCCCCTTTCTTTATGTCATCTTTGTTGTTAGTGTTATTTCTTCTCCTTTATTGCCTCTTTTTCTTTGATCAACTTTTGGTCGGTGATCAACTTTCTACCTGTGAGGCTCATTTTCCCCCAAATAAAGCTTCACAGGCTACTCTGGATAGTGTCCATTCCTACTATGTTTTGCCCCATGACCTTGAAATCGTTCTTCCTCGTGAAAACGACAATCCTTGTTGCCCGAGGAAGGGATATATTGCGCTTTATCCTCGCATGTTTTATGCTGGTCTCCGATTCCCAGTTCCGGAGCTATTCTGGTCGTATTTAGACTTCCTGGGTATTTCTCCTGCTTAGATGGGCCCGAATGGTTGGAGGGTTATGGTTTCCACGTATGTCAGGGCCATTCTTTCTAGTATTCCTTTAACCGTTACAATCTTGCACTCTTTGGTGGGGTTTAGCGTGAAACCCAACCGTACTTGTTTCTTGCATTCTCCTGCGTGTTTTGGAAATCTCAATGATGACATCAGGTGTTGGTCCCGGGATTGGTTTTATATGTCTGTTGGCTCTAGCTACTTCTAGAAAGAGAAAAGTACTGAGGCCTGTTAGTCCGTCAAAGCGATTGTTTCTGCTTTCGACCGTCTTCCGAAGAAGAAACGGCTTGGTGATTCTGTGTGTCGCACATCTCTTTATTCGGATTCTATCGATAGTGATCCCTCGAGGGAAAACCGTTGCGCCCTGCAGGATGCGGAAGAGATGAAGTTGGCTTTGGAGAGGAGTGAGAAAGATATCGTTCGGCCGCTGGACGACGGGGAAAATAAGTTTATCTCTGCTTATGGCAGTCTTGACGTTGTCAAGTGTTCAGATGATGATCCTCGGTCCTTAGATGACAAGATGTTCCAATTGGCTGTTGTTCAATCTATGGAGCTTGGCAGTCGTGATCAAGTTCCCGAGTTGTAGTCTTGTCTTTCTTCTTCCCCTTTTGCTTATGGAAGATTATAGATCCCTTATTTCGCAGTTTACTTGAGATCTTTTGCTATTGTTGGGACAACCATTTGTTCTGTTTCTACTGAATGATGAGAGTGTGATGGAGGTTCTCATATCGTTCCTTCTTCTTTCTCGACTGTGGGTGGTGGCGATTCCTCCATACTACCGGATCCTCACGTTCTTAATTCGCGAGTTAGTTGGAAGGAACCTACTCCTGAAGATTTTTGAGTTAAATCGGATGGGAAGTTTTGCTGGTTCTCTCGTCTTGGCGTGCAGGATGGCGCACGTAAGCTGGTTAATGAATGGCACAGATGGTCAGTGGAGAGGCCTTCGATGTCCGTGCTGAACCCGAACGTTCATTTTGAGGATGGTGTCAGGCTTATAATGGACTTGATGACCCATCTTGCTTATGCATGAGTGATGGGCTTGAGTCATCAGGTTAATCACAATCTTATGGTTTCTTTGGAGAGGAAGCTCTTCGTACTGCTACTAGTATTCTCCATGTTCTTTACCAATATGACGCATTAAAAACACGATGCTCTCAACGGATCAAAGCAGATGAGGTTGCTCAGACGTCGTTGGCCGAGGTGCAGTGTGATACCCTTGTGTGGGTGGACCTGAGGGGGAGGGTTAAGGAGAAACCCAACAGCCCATGGATCCCAAGAGAATTGGCAAGCGACAAAGGGGAAATCATAGTCCCACATCACCTGGGTAAGGGAGGGTGATGTACTATATATGTATGACTTTGGATCTACAAAGTACTATGCATTTTAAAGCCATGCGGGCCTTGGGCCCAAAGCGGACTATATAGTATTATATGGATCGGGTCATTACAGAATAGTATCAGAGCCTGACCCAGCTGGAAGTGTACCAACGAGGACGTTGGGCTCTCCAGGGGGGGTGGATTGTGATACCCTTGTGTGGGCGGATCTAAAGGAGATGATGAGGGAGAAGCCCAAGAGCCCATGGATCCCAAGAGGGTTGGAAAGCTACAAAGGGAAGATCATAGTCCCACATCGCCTGGATAAGGGAGGGTGATGTACTACATATGTACGACTTTGGATCTACAAAGTACTACGCGTTTTAAAGCCGTGAGGGCCTTTGGCCCAAAACATACAATATAATACTCTGTGGATCGGATTGTTACATGGAGGGTGCGCGGGGTCAATCCGTGGCCGTGCTTGAATCCCTGAGAGTTGACCTAGAAGGCATCCACACATTTTTGCACAATGTGAAGAAAGAGCTTTCCGCTGAGAAGGTGCTTCATGACGAGGTCGCGCGGGCCATGATAGAGCACTGTAACAACTGCGACGTTGCTGAAAAATTGTGGAGCAATTGTTGTCTTCGCTTGACGAGGCCAAGTTTGATTCCTTTGCGATGCTCATTACTACTGAGGGCCAACTCATTGTGCTAAGAAGTGAGCTTGCTTCTGTTAAGGATAGACTCCGTGTTATGGAGATGGCAGATTGGCAGTGCGTTGTTGACGGTCAGACTGAGCTTTTGGATTATATTGAGGGTCTCGGTGTCGACTTGTCTCAATATCGTCATCTGGCTTATTAGACCTTTGAGGATGATGAAGGTGCCGAAAATCCTCCAGGTGGCCCAATGGCTGAAGAGCCGCCTCCTCCTCCTGAAGAAAGAGTTTTTGTCGATGATCCGGCTCCTACAAGTGGTATTGCTAAGGACGTTATAGATCTTTCCCCTTAGTCTTCCGTTGCTACCTTCGAATGTAATTGAATAGATTTTGAATGACAAGAATTGGTCCCTTTATTTTTCTTCGTGTTGACTTTGTTCGTTTGTCGTTGTCGTGATAATTTGTGTTTGAGCTTTGATGTTTGATGATTTGAATTTTCCTATGCTTTGGTCGCATGTCTTGAACTTGTGTTTGTCATCTCTGAATTTTTGTGGAAAGTTGTTTTGTTTGCTTGTCTTCTACTTTGTTGGATTATCCGCTCGATCTTTACTTCGCTAACTCAACGTTTCAGTTGACCCAAAGTTGTTTTACGTAATTGACTCGTTCGTTCAATATGTTACTTCGTTAACTTGACATCTCGGTCGATTTGAGGTTTTTGCGTCTAGTTGAATTGTTGGCTCAATTTTATTGGCTCAACATTTTGGTCAATTCGAAGTTCCTGTGTTTAGTTGACTCGTTCATCTGACTTTTACTTTGTCAACTCGACATCTCAATCGATTCAAAGTTTCTGTGTTTAGTTGACTCAGGTGTCCAACTCTTACTTCGTTTGGTGCGACACTCTAGTCGAATCGAATTCATTTTACTTAGTTGACTTGTTCGTCCACTTTTACTTCTTTGGTTGATCAAACCAGAAGTTTATTGTGAATATCCGACTTGCGTCCTGATTCCTTTTGGGTTTTTACGCTGATTGTTTCGTATAGCTTTGCTATGAAGTTGTTCGCCTTTGTGAGATGTCAAGTTCGAAAATGAAACTTTACTAATTCTTTGACCATTTATAATGGTCGTTTTTCTAGAGTGGCTTCGTTACATTGTGGAGCATTTATTCTTTTATTCTTGCATCGCTAATGCCTTTTAATTTATGATCTTCTTCGCTTGGACCGTTATTGCTCTCTGTTTGGCATTGCTTGTTAGGGTTTGATAGAATTTATCGTTGTTAATTCCCTTATAAGCAACTTTGGATGAATTTGTATCCGTTATGACGGTCTTCGAGTTGGTTTGTGTAGCCGCCTCCACAGCGTTGACCTTTCGACTTCGATATAGGTATGTTTGGGTGGGAGATGCTTCTTTCCCGAGGCGGATGTAGTGTAGAGCATATATCGATTCCCTGGACCGTTCTTTTGATCTCGTGGCTGCAACGTCCACCTTTTCTTTAACTTTGAATTATTTGTCTGGTATGCCGATAAACTCGTCCAGTTGTCCTTTATGGATCCAATGCTCGATTTCTTATTTTAACTTGTAGCAGTCCTCGGTATCATGTCCGTGATCCTTATGAAAAGAGCAGTACCTGCTCTTGTCTCGTCTTTCTGGGTCTCCTTTCATCCTGGTTGGCCAATTGACATTCTCCCAATTTGATATGTGTTTTAAGATGTCGGTTCGGCTTGTTATTAGGGTTGTGTACGTTTTGTACTCTTTCCTCATTACGCTAGTTATTCGCTCATAACTGGGTTGTGCCGATTGCGATTTCCTATAATCCCACTGGTTGGACTCATTACGTCCATCACTTCAATGTTTATTTGAATGACTGTTGTCCTCCCGTGGTCTGTCATCTCACCTTCTTTCATATTTCCTTACTCGTTTCCTTGAATGGTTCTCCTTATCTTGTTCATTCTTTCTCCTTACAATTTTCATATCTTCGAGGAATATACGTTTCTGTGCTATTTTCAACAGGACCGCCATGCTGTGTCATCGCTGCACCCATCAATCATCGTTAACTCGTTGGTGAAGCGAGTGACATACTCCCGTATTGTTTCTTTGGGCTTTTATCGGATGTGTGGGAGGGAGTGGGGTCTTTTCCTCATCCGCTGGCTCTTAATTAATCTGGTAATGAAAGCGGTGGCTAAGGCCTGGAAATAGTCTATTGACCTTGGTGGTAGGCTGTTGAACCATTTCATTACTGTGGACGTGAGGCTTGTTGGGAACGTTCTGCACAAGATTGACTATGTGGTAGCCAACCGTAAAAAACCCATCACATCCTTTTTCATGGATATTGGTTCAAAAAGATTAATGCAGAAAAAAAGGGCGTCCCCTGCTATAAGCGACGCGCTGCACCTACGCTCGGGTGTAGTGACAAATGAGCAAGGCGCGCTGCAGCGGCGCCCGGCTGTAGTGTTAAATAGGCAAGGGTTCTCGCACCATTCTGGACGGGGGCGAGTAAAGAAGCTAGTCCAGGTTAGAGCTAGAGATAGAATGAATAGATTAGCCTCTTGGAACATAGGAACCTTGACGGGAAAGACAATAGAATTAGTGGATGCCCTGCGTAGGAGGAAAGTAAACATAGTTTGTCTTCAAGAGACAAAATGGAAGGGGAACAAGGCTAAAGATTTAGGAGGAGGGTTCAAGCTCTTCTATTCTGGTAAAGATGGCACTAGGAACGGGGTGGGAATAGTGGTAGATAAAGTTTTTAAGGATGCAGTAGTCGACGTTAGGAGGTTTGGGGATAGAATCATAAGTATTAAATTAGCTTTAGAACTAGAGATAGTGCATGTTATTAGTGTGTATGCACCCCAAGTGGGTTTGGACTAGGAGACTAAGAAGGATTTTTGGGACTCTTTAGATGAGTTAGTTCTTGGAATTCCCTCTTCCGATAGGGTTTTCCTAGGCGGGGATTTGAATGGCCATGTCGGTAAGGATAGAGTTGGGTATGAGAGGGTACATGGAGGTCAAGGCTTTGGGGATCGAAACACTACGGGGATTTCTATTCTAGATTTTGCTTTAGCTCAGGATTTTGGAATCGTAAATACTTTTTATAAGAAGAGGGAAGATCACTTGGTGACCTTTGCGAGTGGGCGTAATAGAAGTCAAATTGATTATTTTCTTGTGAAGAGACACGATTTAGGTAGGTGTAAAAATTGTAAGGTTATACTAGGGGAGTGTCTGACAAACCAATATAGGCTGTTAGTTCTCGATTTTTGTCTTAAGAGTAGGGGTCGTATTGCTATAGAACAGGTTAGACTGAGAATTAAGTGGTGGAGCTTACAGAGAGATGTGTGCCAAAGATTTAGAAAGAGGATTTTGGGTGGCCAGTCAGTTTCAGAGGGTTGGGAGAATCTAGAAGCAAAGGATCGGACTAGTAGCGCGGATCTTTTTGAACATTTGGCAAACCGAATCAGAAGATGTGCGAAAGAAGAGTTAGGACAGGTCAAAAGAGGAGGTTTCTATGGTAAGGAGACATGGTGGTGGAACGCGGATGTGCAACAAACCATTGCGAAAAAGAAAAGATGCTTTAAGGTGTGGCAAAAAGATAGGTGCCTAGAGTCTTATGAGCTTTATAAGCAGGCTAAGAAGTTGAGTAGTAGAGCAGTAGGGGAAGCTAAGAAGAGAGCGTATGATGCTCTTTATAATAGGCTAGGTACGAAGGAAGGGGAGAAGGATATTTTCAAGATAGCTAAAGCTAGAGAACGAAAGACTAGGGACTTGAGTCATGTTAAGTGTGTTAAGCATGAGGATGAAAGAGTTTTAATGCAGGATAAAGCTATTTTAGATAGATGGAAGGATTACTTTTGGAACCTACTCAATGGAACACATGTAGGGGAGTTAAACTTGGAGGGGTATGCTTCACAGGAAGGGAGAGATCGTGTGTTCCATCGCAGAGTTAGTGCCACAGAAGTGAGAGAAGCTTTAAAAAGAATGAAGACAGGGAAGGCCGTTGGACCGGATGATATCCCAATTGAAGCATGGAAATGTCTGGGAGAAGTTGGGATTCAATGGCTAACTAAACTCTTTAATAGGATTTTGGAAACTAGAAAAATGCCAGATTCATGGAGACATAGCATTGTGGTACCAATTTATAAGAACAAAGGGGATAATCCAGAATTGCTCGAACTATAGAGGGATAAAGCTTATGAGCCATACGATGAAACTTTGGGAGAGAGTTATAGAACAAAGACTTAGGAGTTTAACCACGGTTTCGGAGAATCAATTTGGATTTATGCCGGGTAGGTCTACTACGGAGGCCATCTTCCTGCTTAGGCAAACTATAGAAAACTATCGAGAGACGCGTAAGAGTTTGCATATGGTTTTTATTGATCTGGAGAAAGTATATGATAGGGTCCCCAGGGAGTTAATTTGGTGGGTGCTTGAAAGGAAGAAAGTGTCTCAATGTTATGTCGATATCATTAAGGATATGTATGAAGGGGTTGTAACAAGTGTTCGCTCAGTAGGTGGGATGTCTAGTGAATTTCCAGTGTCAGTAGGACTACATCAAGGGTCGGCGTTAAGTCCATATCTCTTTGCTTTGGTCATGGATGAGTTGACGAGACATCTGCAAGAAGATGTACCTTGGTGCATGTTATTTGTAGATGATATTGTCTTAATGGATGAGACTAGTGCAGGTTTAGGTCAGAAATTAGTGAAGTGGCGGGATGCTTTAGAGAGTAAAGGTTTTAGAATTAACCGTTCGAAGACGGAGTATCTAGTGTGCAACTTTGGGTGTGAACCAAGAGGGAGAAGTAATGCAATTGAGATCGAAGGTGTCAAGGTCCCAGAGTGTGAGGCTTTGCGATATCTAGGATCTATAATTCAAAAGAATGGGGCTATTGGAGAAGATGTAGACCATAGGATTAAAGCTGGTTGATTGAAATGGAGAATGGCGTCAGGAGTATTATGCGATAGAAGGATGCCTGCAAGGCTAAAAGGGAAATGCTATAAGACAATTGTTCGACCAGCCATGCTATACGGTTCAGAATGTTGGGCCACTACGGGACAACATACGCATAGGATGGCAGTAGCAGAAATGCGTATGTTAAGGTGGATGTGTGGTAAAACTCGTAAGGATAAAATTAGAAATGAAAGAATTAGGAGATACTTAGGTGTAGCGCCCATAGAGGAAAAAATTAGAGAAAGACGTTTAACTTGGTTTGGTCATGTGCGGAAGAGACCAAGCACGACGCCAATTAGAAAATGTTTAGATTGGCAAGTTAATGGAGGGTGTAGACGGAGGGGACGACCGTTGAAAACTTGGATGAAGACGGTGAATGAAGATATCATTGAGCTTGGATTAGGCGAGAAAATGTGGGAAGATCGTATTGCTTGGAGAACCAAAATCCATGTAGCCGACCCCGAAAATCTCGGGAATGGGCTTTGATGATGATGATGATGATGTGGTGAAAATGTCTTAGGTGATTTGTTGGGTCACTGATACCATCGTACACTTCGAATTTTGGCGGAGTGGACTTTTTTTACATTGCCTTCTTCATGAGTGCGTTAGAAAATGGTGGCTTGGCTAACTCGTACAGTACGTTGGGATCCGTGACTCCGATCCTAAATGGGATCTCAGCAACCGTTCCACTGCACCGCGGAGTCTCGTCTTGGTAGAGCTCGTTGCTCATCAACGTTTCCCTGTTGGGGTTCTGTTAGGGCTTCGTCACTTCCTTAAGTTCAGATAGTAGAATTTTGTTGAGGCGGTGCTGGAGCGAGGTCGGCTAGCTAAACGCGTTCCTAGGTGATTTTCTACAGCATCTTTGTTATGTATTTTATCTGGGCCATGAGCAAATCTACCCCATGGCAGCGGGGCCGATCGTTGGGCTGTTTGGACTATTGCGTGCAACGGATCCGCATTCTCGGATGCTATTGGTTATGTGATCCGGGCTGCATCTTCTCCTCGAGTTGTCAGTGATGCGTCGGTGGGAGAGTTGTCGTGATCATTACTGGATTGAGGATCTGTATACTACAATTATTTCCTCCGATGGCTTGTCGATCTTTCGTTAGGTTGTGTTGAGCCTTGTTACTGAGTGTTTTGTTTTCTAAAAAGAGGAAACTCATCGTTCCCCACGGACGGCGCCAAACTAATGCGTCCAAAAATCGTCCTCCTGTGAGTTTGACATGCAAAACAATTGTTAGACTGCCAAGGACCACCTTTTTGGTGCCTAAAAGCACTCCGATGCTTAAGTCAGTAACTCTGTTGGAAGAATGATGAAAATCTGGACAAAACTCAATTAAAGTTGCATACCTTTGTCGAATGTTCTCTTTACCATTTATAATGGTCGTGGTTAACTCTTTGCGTGACTTAAGCATGTGAGGCGCAACGGAAAGAAATGGTTCTTATAACAGTCTCCTCCTTTATGGAGATGCGTTCGGGGAGAAGTAACTCCTTCCATGGCTTTTTCGGTGCGACGTTCATCTTCTTTATAAAAGAACTTGTGTCGGGCCTGGATCCGTGCCCCGATTCGTTTGGGCCTGGATTTAGGCCCTGTTTATTTTCCTCATTGCCAGGCTTCGTCCGTGCCTATGCAGTTGGCTTTTTTCTTCCTGTGTTGTATGAGCTGGCCCAATAGATTATGCGCTGTATTCTCGTGATGAATGTTTATGCCACGTGTACGGTTGTTTACATAGAGCCAAGAGTATTTAAATTAGAGAGATGTTTGAATTTTATGGATTTTTTAAGTGACAAAAAAAAAAAAAAAAATTTGAATTGCCACAAAAAAAAAATAGATTCGATGGCTTTTGTTAATCTCGGTCATGTTTGCAAATTCTCATCACTACAACCGCCTTTACTGTAACAGTTAATCGTACAAAATTATACGAGAAACCAGACACCAGCATAAACTCGCACTCACATCTCCATACTGAAGCTACAGTATTTAAGATGCTATACATATTACAGCCAGGCACGGATTCAGGTGGGGGCAAGTGCCCCCACTGACTTTTGAGATTTTTTTTTTTTTTTAAATAATTTATTTGTCTCTCAATTAGTTTTTAATTTGCTCCTCTATTCTCACTTTTCACTTCAACCAGGACTTCATCCTTCAAATCATGTACATATCAAATTTAAACTCTACTTTTAGAGTTAGAGATAGAGGTTAAATCCCTCAAATCTCTCAAAGAACAGAAATTCTAACAGACCTGGGAAACCACTGCCTGGGGGCAAAAATACATTTCCCCCCCCCCCCCCCCCTCTTTAAACACATACTCCCCTTTTCTTCATGTAGTAGTAATCAACGATTCAAACCCTTCTCTTCTGTTGTGTTTCTTTAAGTAGTAATCATCTTCAATGAATATAATAGTAATCATCTTCAATGACTGTCTTTGTTGTACTCCCCTTTTTGCTATAGTAGTAATCAATGAATATAGTAGTAATTCTACAGGGCTTGGGTCCCCCCTTTTTAAACACCTTTTCCAAAAAGGTTGATAAATAGGGGGGCAAAAGTGTATTTTTGCCTCTCCAGGCAGCAACCTCGCTGGTTTTTCCAGGCCAGGAAGAATTTCGGATTTAAAAAAAAAATTCATGTTAAAGTAACTAATTTTTATATTATATTTAATTAATTATGATATCACTCCGCCCCCCCTCGACAAAAATCCTGGCTCCGTCACTGATTACAGCCTCGAAATCCTCAATTCATAACCAAGTAAAAATATATCAGGAAACCCTAACCCCGTTCATTTCTAGCTCTGCAATTGTCGTATTGAACGCATCAATCAACTCCATCTTAATTTGGCGCAATGCTTCATCTATTGTGGTATGTTCATGGCTAACCAACACCAAAAAACAGCTCAACGACAACTAACCATAGTAACAGGTTTGAAACAAACCTATTTAGTGTAGTGACAGCCACTCCGGCCCTAATTAGCTTTTTAATCACCTGACATGGACAAAAACTTGATCAAATTCTACGACAAACATAATCAAATAATATAAGTCTGGGATCCAGGCATAACTACTGCATTCAGCCACGCCCAATGAAGAGGTGCATTTCTTTCTATATTACTCGCATTAACATCCTGCAACATGGAAGGGGCACATATATAAACTGTATATCATAACCAAATAAAACTGCTAGGCGAATAGCACATACAATGCAAGTGCATATAAAACCCAGACTTGTATTGTCACAAGTGGGAACCCTCGTGGAGATGAACCTGGGTTATGAAATATTGGATCTTAAAGAAAAGTCCATCCAATAGTCAAGTCCAGTCTACCCGTAAAGTTAGAAAAAAAAAAAAATCGAAAATCAGATATTTTCTCAAAGGCCAGAGAGGAAGAGGAACCACAATGCATAGAACCTGAATACATCTACTTCACTAAAGGTCATTATGATTTTCAATCACCAAACTTATAGTCAGATGATTTGGTGTTTTTCTTGTGTCCTCCAAAACCTAGCTTAAACATTATTACATATCTCAACCAAAACTTTCATAAATACGTTGTGACTACTACATGTTGCAAATTTAATAAACGAATGTGTAGATGCATATAGCGAGTACGAGGATCAAGAATTAAATCAATCTTGAAGTGATAATTGCAAACATATTTTCTGAGCAATCACTACGGGAAATTGTATCTTTGTTACAACTGTACAAGTGTGTTCCACATAATGCACCTAGTGTTTATATATTCTTGTATCATTTTTTTTTTTGTTCTTTGTTTATCCACCAGAGAACTTTTTTTTTTAATTTTTATGAATTGCAATAAAAGAATTTTCTCAATTTGTTACGGAAGGGCAGCAGAAGTACTGAAGAATTTTGGTCAACAATCTCTTATTTAAGAGTAATTCTAGATGTCGAGGAAATGGGCGAGGGATGGTGGCGAGCACGTGCAAAAGTGACGTGGTGAAAAAAAAAAAAAAAAAAAAAGAGCGAGCGGAAAATCGAAAATTTTCGGGGGGAAGAAGGAGGGAATGGGGAGAGCTCTCCCCATTTTCATTCTCAAGGTCAGACCTCCCTCTCCCTCTCCCCATTTTCATTCTCAAGCTCAAGCTCAGACCTCCCTCTCCCTCTCCCCCTTTTCCATCTCGACACCCTCTCCCCCAACGAAGCTCTCCCTCTCCATCATCGACTCAAACGAAGCCAGAGAAGAAGAAGGAGAAGAGAAGAAGTCCCTGTCGTAGTCCAGAGAAGAAGAAGGAGAAGAGAAGAAGCTCACCTTCGTCCCAAGGTAAGTCTCCCCTTCATTTCTAGATCTAGGGTTTTTAGATCTAGGGTTTCTCATTTTAGATCTAGGGTTTCTTCTTGTAATTATGCTCTTCTGAAATGAGAATGTACTATATTTTGGAACATGAACTTCAGTATTTCATAATTCTGCTCATTTCTAGCATGTAGCATTAGCGACATTTACTTTGATTTTCACTTTGAATCGATGAATTTGAAATCATGCAAAGTTTTTTTTATTCTTCTCTGTAAACTGCAGAAAGCAAAATCTTGTGGTGACAGGTCTGCTCGTTTCTTACTCTATGGATATGGATCAGTTTGCAAGTTCTTGAATTAAAACATCAACAACAGAGTTCAAATGCAAAATTCTATGTTTCGTTCATGAACTTGCATTCTATGAACTTGGCTGGAGCTTTAAGCTCTATTATCAACTTCCCAGGTGATCCTTACAGGAGCCTTCTCACCTTCTAAGCATTCTAGGAGGGTGAATTTACTTTATTTCAAGATTGTAAGGTGTGAACATTAGTCATGATGAATATAGTAGGGATGCTCCACATGTATAGTATTTTTGCGTGTTGCCAATGCTAATGTTAGATAGCCGTATAATGATGGGTTTTAATGCCCTGCATCAAGGCAATGTCGTGAATTACGAAATACTGCTCCAGCATCTCTCACTATGGGTCGAACTGGAAGTAGATAATTATTTCTGGTTGTGACCGTTTTTGCTCTGGATTTTCAAATAACTGTCTACCACACATACTCCCTATTATCGTCAATTTATTTTTCAGCAGCTAGCTTTTGTGGAAAAAAAAAGTTCAAATATTTTGTTTTGGGTGCATCGCAGGCATTCCAAGCTGCATGGGCAGGTGCTTGTAAACAAGGAGCATCCACGGTCATAGTGCCATCCGGTTCTGTATTTCTTGTAGGACCTATCTCATTCTCAGGCCCTTACTGCGAGTCAAACATTATATTTCAGGTGAATAAGGACATCAAGCAGTTTAGTTTTAGCATCAGAATTGATAATTTGAGTTTGATATTAAAGCATATAATCTCCTAAAATATAGTGTACATCGGGGGTTAGTACTTCAATTAGTTGAGCTTGGTGAAATGAATTTCTTGCAGTTGGACGGGACCATAATTACCCCAACAAATGCCAGAGCTTGGGGTTCAGGACTACTGCAATGGCTTGAATTCTCAAAGCTGAGTGGGATAACAATCCAGGGTAAAGGTATCATTGATGGCTGAGGCTCAGTTTGGTGGCAAGATTCACCATCAGATGGTCCAACAGATGATGAAATACAATTAGTTGTTCCTATAGCAAACAATACCGCTGATGACAACTTGCAGACACCAGTAATTGACCACTGTCTCTCTCTCTCTCTCTGTGAATCATATTATACGATTCCCAGGACTAAAATGGTTGATCACATTTGGTAGATAAGCAGCGAGTTAAGTGGAAAAATGCCAAGCACCAAACCAACTGTAAGAATTGCTCCTCCATTAATACCAAACTACATGTTCTAACAATTAGTAGTAAGAATTGATTGAAATACACGTTTATATACATTACAATAGCTTTTTATTATGTCTTATTTCTGCATTATTTATCTGCAGGCACTCAGATTCTACGGGAGTTATAATGTGATAGTTACAGGAATAACAATTACAAACAGCCCTCAGTGCCACCTGAAGTTTGATAATTGCATTGGCGTTCAGGTGTTCAATATGAACGTCTCTTCACCAGGAGACAGCCTCAACACGGATGGTATCCATCTCCAGAACTCTAAAGAAGTGCTGATTCACCACACCAACCTTGCTTGCGGTAAATTCATAACTCTCTAAATGTTATTTTACTCTTTTGGGGCAGCTCCCTTGCTTTCCGTCAATTGCTGGTACAGAAGTGAAGTCATGAAAGAAGTGGTTCAGAATATAACATTAGACAAATAAAGGAGAACAACTTTGTCCCTACTTGAGATCAATTCAGCTTATCACATGCATCATTAAAATTTCAAGATATGGTCAGCTGGAGCTCAAGCCCAAGCTCCACACCTTTTGGCAATTTTGATACTTAGAATTATCAGTGGGGAGTAAGTGAACCTGATTATCTGACTAGTTTTCAAAGGGTTTCCTTCATTCACCAAACAATCATCATAAGAGAGCCTTTTGAAGGTCTTTGGGTTCACTATCCTTGCTGAGGCAAACCACCCACAATGGAGATGGATGTGTGATGGTGCACAACCAGACATGCATGTGTTGACAATCTGAACTATGTATTGTGGGATCCCTGTTGTTGTGTCTTTGCTTTGTGAGATGCTTATGTCTATGCTTGTACAAATCCCTGAAAAACAAATTTTACAAAAAACCATTTTAGAAGTCTAGACCCCCCCCCCCCCCCCCCCCCCAAAAAAAAAAAAAAAAAAAAACCTCAACTTGTTACCTCTCATGAAATTCCTGTTCCTTGAATATGTTGATGGAGCTATGGAGATTTTGATTTGCTATGTTTTTCTGTGAAACTTGAACTGAAAATATTGTTGATTGACTTCGTAATTTCATAAACTGTGAATCTGTATTGGAAACACAAGATGGGAGTTTGTAACTGTAAATTGAACTTTCAATTAAGTTGACTTGATGGTATTCTTAAAAAGTGACTTCCTCTGTTCTACATGTTGGGATTACTTGAACTCATAATTCTGAGACGCGAAAAATAATCTAAACAAACCATGTCAGGTGTTATTTAGAGTTTAGACTACATAGCCTCATATTTCGTTTCTGTACTTGCAGATATTTCAGTTACAAGTCGAACATGGGATTCCCATTGAGAGCTGGTTTGGAGATCCGTCAGACAATGCCCTGGTTTCATTGCTTAGCTTCTTAGAGACGCTTGTTGGTGCTGATGATGTTCGACCAATCATCAGAAAGAAATACGGCAGCATAGACTGACATGTCATTTGAGACATGGAAGTTTCTATTGGATCATTCTTTTCCCTCCAGTGCTAAGTAAGAGGAAATGTATTTGTTAACTAGCAATACTTGTTGTAACCCAAGCATGAACACTACTTGAATAATAGCATTTTCCATGTCAGTAATTCTTATGTTAATGTTTACATTAGAGTGTCTATGGTTCCCAGAAGAACCATTTGTAGAATTCAGCTGATTGCTTTCAGTTTCTATTCTTAAATAGCAAAAACAAAATTGGTTTAACAGCTTGGTCACTCTACAATCGAACTGAGCTTATCAGTCATATACTATGGAAAACAAGCTTTATATACTAATGCAAAGAACAAAAATTACAGTGTCACAATTTTGCTGAAATATTTTACAAATTCCTCTTCAACACACCAATCTCCACAATTAGAACATTATATGTTTAAAGGAATGTATACGATTTTGTACAAAGCCTCCTCATCATTCGACCCTCAGGATGGAACCTTTGGTGACCACTTCTTTCTGAGAGTCTATCCTCCATTCACCATCAACAATGAACTTTATCTGCTTGTAATCAAAGAACAAATATTCATTCATCGTAGATTTTTTTCATGAAAAAATACAAAATATTGCCTGCAAAAATATCAGATCTTTACTGTGTTACATCTAAAATTATTCCTACTGACACTTGCACTTGAGTACTAGGATTACATAACCTGCATGCTCCATGGGGTGTCAATGGCATACATACTAGATGTACTGACGAGAACTACTCAAAATGGTGAAATCTATGATTGGAATGAAATTCTACCTAAATGGCCCTGCCAAAGGGAGCCTCCTGCCAACTGATTATAATCAGCATAGAAAACTATACCAAAAATCATGTTTTGCGTTTGATCGATCACACTAGTTACAATCTAACTGAGCTTATCAGTCATATACTATGGAAAACAAGCTTTATATACTAATGCAACGAACAAAAATTACAGTGTCACAATTTTGCTGAAATATTTTACAGATTCCTCTTCAACACACCAATCTCCACAATTACAACATTATATGTTTAAAGGAACTTCTCTTACAGTTAATCATCACAGCATCTCAGGGGCACTATAGACTGGTTTTGCGTTGGTTGGAGGAAAACAACACAAAGTAGAGAACAAAATAACTTGACAGTGTTCAAGAACACTTCGAACAGATACTGGAGAGCATTGCACCGAGCTTTTGGAGATAAGGTCATGGTTTAGGAACAAAACAATTACACTGATATCGTCGTGGAAATGGCGTCTGACCTTCTTGTCAATCCTCCGAAGATCTATCGCATCTCTCTCTTTCTAGCTGCTTCCTGGAGTGCTGCCGTAATGAGCCGTTTCACACTTCCCTGCATCAATATGAAAGCTTTAGCCCAAATAAAGCATTGTTAAACCGAAACAATATCCCAAGAGTTAGAAAGAAATACATTCACCCTCGATTGCAATCAGGTTTTATCCAAGTTCACAATTTTGAATCTTGAAAGATAAAGTTTGCTAAAATACATATGCTCAACTTGAACTGATTCTCAGAGAGTCAAAATAAGATCAACAAAGATATATCTTACTGCATGTGGATGGTTGTGGACAATGTCCACAGCTTTTTCATTGCTCAAGTGTTCCCATAACCCATCAGAGGCAACTATAACGAAAGAATCACATGGTTGAAGAGGTAGAGTGATTATAGATGGATTTGCAGTCAAGAGAAAGGAAGACAAACAGAGCAAGCAAAACAAACACACTCGACCCAAAACAACATATCACCAAAGTTGGACTAGCTTCTACTCCAATTGTCAGATTAGCATGATCAGAATACATACTGCCACACTTGGAAACTGAATATACTCAATTTACATATCGCAACAGGGGACAAGAGACCAGACTGGAGAGATGAGTGTTAATTAAAAATTGGCAGACCGAATGGAAATGGAGTAGAAAAACACATGAGTTCTGCCATTCATGAACAAGTATACAAGCAAGCTACAAAAGCAATGAATGTATCCTAAAACATCAATTAAGGGAAAAAGGTTCACGAGTTTGAGTCAACTTATTGCATACCTTCTGTTGGAACATATGTGGGTTTTTAAAATAATTTGATTAAAAACGAATTTAAAAACAATGAGTGGGGCGGCTTAGTGGTTCCAGGAATCCCGCCATGTTTTCAGCCATTTCTGCTCCCTGTTTTGTTTTGCTTTCATTCTATTTATACATATCAAATCAGAGCTTGTAAGTAGAGAGAAAAGAAGAAGAAAACAGAGTCTGCTCCCTGCTTCTTCCAGACTCTGTTTCAGCTCAGAAACTCCTCCTTCTTCTTCCAGTTCTTGAAACGAAAATAGAACAGAGCTTCCCACTGTCCAGTCTTACTGATTTTCGTTGCCAAACTGAACAACGAAAATAAAAACAGAGCTTCCTCTTGCTTCCTCTAAAACAGTTCTTGTTGGGAGAGAGATCACAGAGCAGCAGTTCTTGACTGTTTCTTCAACCGAAAAAACAGAGTGTTTTTGATCTTCTTCTGAAAACGAAAAACAGTCTTGTTATCTTCTTCTTCTTCCAGTTTTGAACCTGCAAAACAGAAACAGAATTAAGAGATAAAAACAACAGAAAACAGAGTGATTGCAAGCTCGTTTTCTGCTTGAGAGAATGAAGAAAACAGAGTGTTCTTCAAGTCTTGTAGCAGTTCTTCGAAACTGATTTTGTGAGCTTCTTCTGCTCTGAAACAGAGTTCTTCGAAATCTGATTTTGCAGATTTTAGCTTCTTCGAAGAACAGAGCTTCAGTTCTTAAAAACAGAAACATGTTTTTTCAATCTGTTTTGTTTTTATTCGAAATCAGGAAGTGATTGCAGAAACAGAGTTTGTAAAACAGAATTCGAAATGGAGTTTTTTGCTTCAACGAAATACAGAAAACAGTTCTTGCGGTTTTTGCAAAAATCCAGAACGTGTTTTTCAAGATTTTTGATTCCGAGCAAATAATGAGAATGAGGGTGAATAGTATACCGTTCATTTATTGTGCGTATTTGAACGAGACAGAGAAGATTCTGGGCTGTTTTATCCTGGGGACGGCGGGGCTACGTAACTGCTAGCACAATCTTGGGCAGAGCCGCGAAACGTCTTAAAGAGAGCGACCTAGTCCGCGACTCAACCCAAGAAATATTGGTACCATTGAGCCTAACTATTTCTGGATTTATTTACAGCATTGGAATCTTATACAACAGTTACGACAAACAGGTATGTTACGTATGAATTTAATTCATAGATTACATTTGTTTGTCAAAGTATGTTTGCCTACATTAGAATGTTTATATGCATGTGCTATTGTTCGTATGCTCAATAATTCCATGGAATTTATGCTTTATATTTGCATATAGGAATTTGCTTGAGTAGGACATCATATACAATAAACTAGCAAACATAGTCAGTATATGAGAAATGTCTTATTGTGACATATTTTGTGCTGATCCATGTAATGTGCCCCAACAATTTTAAGACGTTGTTCTTTCTGCCATGATTACAAATACTGAATTTGCTAAACAAAGTTTTCATGTATTTGTAATACAAGAATGCACACATGTGATCACACTAGAAGTAAAGTTGAGTTATGATACTGACTTTAGCTATGGACTATTCCTTGATTCAAAGTGATCCAAGGATAGGTTGGCAAACATTTCTTTGATGAGAAAAATGTATGTTATTGCCATGTTGCTTGAATGTGTCTGTTATGGATCCCATTCACCTAAACAAAATTTGTTCCAAGGATTGGAATTTAGTTTTGTTTACACTATGATGATTTTATGTATCCTTGGGTAGTAGTGTTTTGTTGTGAAATTGGGATGGAAGCATGTTTCTCCATTTATTTATTTTATAAATTGGTTATGGTAGAATCTATGCAAGGACACAATCCATGGTAATATTTGAAAAGTTTAGAAAGAGAGTTATATTTAAAGATCCACATGATTTAGAGTTTTACAACTACGTTTGAAATATCAGATATCTTTATCTATAATGGTGGTTTACCATGTTGTGAATTTTTAAAGATATTTTTATGGTGACTTTATTACCATATTGAAATCATATTAATTATGATTAACGTAGTTAGAGATTGACATACATATACACATGATGACATGTAAAATGTAGTCTAAACTCTAAACCTTGGAGGAATAGAACACCATTCATAGAAATGTAACTATGAAATTGATGCTTTCTGAGAAGGAATATCATGAAATCTGAATCAATAAATTTCATTTGAACATTTCATGAGAAGTGAATAATATCATCTATGCATGTTACTCTTTAGATAATGAGTATGCATTTATATGATAATTATGTTATGCATTTTGAAAGATTCAGTCTATTTTGGTGAGAACAATAATTGATCTATTGTGAAAATTAGAATGCCTCTAATTATCAATACTATTGATAGAAAGAAAAACCTTGTGCTTAATGTTATGTTTGATGTTAAGCTGACATAAGGAGGCTATAAGGAATCATTTATATAAAGATTGACCTGTGGATTTTGTTCTTGATGTCAATAAATAAATGATTTTGCTCAGACCATAAATTGGTCGGACTTCCACATGAGGACATGTATTCTTATGGAAAGAATATGTTCTCATGATGATGATGTTGATGACAATATAGATCAATTGAAGCTATTGCTTGATTTTGTTGCGAAACTTTGTTTTCAAAGTCTGCAACTAAATTCTCAGAGGCTGAACACAGAAAGCTTGATGTTTATATCAAAGTTTGAAAAATTCAGAAGCTGAATTTAAGGTACGTGTTCTAATGAAAGTTGATCCTTGAACTTAAAAGAAAAAATGAGAATAGCGAGATGAATAGAATGAATGTTTTATTCGATATTCTCATTTTATGGGTCCTTAAGAATTGAATGCATGGTCCGCTTCAGATAGCAAGAAGACCGTCATTGAATATGCATTCAAAAATGTAGCTAAACCTGTTTTTGACAATAGTTAGAAGGACCGAAGTTCAAAAGTCCCTTAATGGGAAGCTTACGTATATTTTTATACATGCTAAGAATAATTTTGTGGATTCTGATTCTTTGTGAAAAGATTTTTTGTGTTTCTCAAAGAATTTTTCATGAAAAGATAAATTGCATTTATAGTGGGGGTTATTTCGAGGAATAGTGGGGGTATATCCTCAAATAACGTGCCTATGATAAGAATGCATGAAACTGATAAAGTCATAGAATCTGAGCCTAGGAGAAGTAAACAGAAATGAACTTCTTGGCCCCGATTACTATGTATTTTTAGTAAAGAAGGTTTTCCTTAGATTTCAAGGAGCCTAATAGATGCAATTGAAAAGGTCTTGATGTACCTTAAGAGGACTACGAACCTCGTCTTACAGAAGTTTACCGCTGTCCTTGAAGGATAGAGCGATGCTGATTGGAATGCCCTTTCAGATGAGACTCCAAAGCCACCAGTGGCTAAATTTTCAATATAGCTGGTGGAGCTGTTTCTTGGAAGTCAAAGAAACAGACCATTTTGGCACAGTCCACGATGGAGTCAGAGATTAGAACATTAGCTACCGCTAGTGAAGAAGCAGTTTGGTTGAGAACCCTGCTAGCAGAGAACCCTTTATGGGAAAGACTGATTCCAGTTGTCTTGATCCAATGCGATAGTTCCGCGGCTATTGCAAGAATAATACAGAACCGTTATGATAACGGCAAGAAACGACAAATACGTCGTAAGCACAGTAAGGATAGAGAATTCCATGTACTGGTGCTGTGAGATCGGATCAAGTACGAACTGATGTGAACTCGGTTAATTCTTTGACGAAAGGATTAGCTTGAGAAAAGGTTTTCAAAAACCTCGAAAGGAATGGGACTAAAGCCCTTAGATGGATGAGTCATTCATGATGGTAACCCAACCTATAGACTGGAGATCCCAAGAAATAGGTTCAAAGGGTAATAACAAGTTGTGAATGATATGATGTGAATCATGCTGACAAAATAATAATCTCATTCCTAGAATACAGCATGAATTCCTGAAGCGATAGTAGGATGAGTTGAAAAACTCTTAATGAGGACTATACTCTATGTGGAGTGGAGTACCTAGCTACAGGAGTACTCTTGATAGACTCACCTAAGTGATTGTGGAAGTTTGGCCGCTTCCTATGGAATTTGTGGGCAAAATTCCTAGAGCCTTCACTTACTGGGATATACGTGCATGGCTGTAAAGCACGGGCTTTTTAGACTTCACCCAGGAAAAGGTTGTGCGTGTAATGTCTGTTAGAGATAGAGTTCAAAACTACGAGTTACTCTAGTATAATCTAAAGCATGAACACTACGCAAGAGTTCAAGTCGAAAGACACTTTTGTTTATGCACAATCTTATGTTTGAACGATTGCTCGATGAAAAATTGTTTTTTCAATCCAAGTGGAGGATTGTAAAATTGTTTTTTCAATCCAAGTGGAGGATTGTACAATTGTTTTAAAAATCCAAGTGGGGGATTGTTGGAACATATGTGGGTTTTTAAAATAATTTGATTAAAAACGAATTTAAAAACAATGAGTGGGGCGGCTTAGTGGTTCCAGGAATCCCGCCATGTTTTCAGCCATTTCTGCTCCCTGTTTTGTTTTGCTTTCATTCTATTTATACATATCAAATCAGAGCTTGTAAGTAGAGAGAAAAGAAGAAGAAAACAGAGTCTGCTCCCTGCTTCTTCCAGACTCTGTTTCAGCTCAGAAACTCCTCCTTCTTCTTCCAGTTCTTGAAACGAAAATAGAACAGAGCTTCCCACTGTCCAGTCTTACTGATTTTCGTTGCCAAACTGAACAACGAAAATAAAAACAGAGCTTCCTCTTGCTTCCTCTAAAACAGTTCTTGTTGGGAGAGAGATCACAGAGCAGCAGTTCTTGACTGTTTCTTCAACCGAAAAAACAGAGTGTTTTTGATCTTCTTCTGAAAACGAAAAACAGTCTTGTTATCTTCTTCTTCTTCCAGTTTTGAACCTGCAAAACAGAAACAGAATTAAGAGATAAAAACAACAGAAAACAGAGTGATTGCAAGCTCGTTTTCTGCTTGAGAGAATGAAGAAAACAGAGTGTTCTTCAAGTCTTGTAGCAGTTCTTCGAAACTGATTTTGTGAGCTTCTTCTGCTCTGAAACAGAGTTCTTCGAAATCTGATTTTGCAGATTTTAGCTTCTTCGAAGAACAGAGCTTCAGTTCTTAAAAACAGAAACATGTTTTTTCAATCTGTTTTGTTTTTATTCGAAATCAGGAAGTGATTGCAGAAACAGAGTTTGTAAAACAGAATTCGAAATGGAGTTTTTTGCTTCAACGAAATACAGAAAACAGTTCTTGCGGTTTTTGCAAAAATCCAGAACGTGTTTTTCAAGATTTTTGATTCCGAGCAAATAATGAGAATGAGGGTGAATAGTATACCGTTCATTTATTGTGCGTATTTGAACGAGACAGAGAAGATTCTGGGCTGTTTTATCCTGGGGACGGCGGGGCTACGTAACTGCTAGCACAATCTTGGGCAGAGCCGCGAAACGTCTTAAAGAGAGCGACCTAGTCCGCGACTCAACCCAAGAAATATTGGTACCATTGAGCCTAACTATTTCTGGATTTATTTACAGCATTGGAATCTTATACAACAGTTACGACAAACAGGTATGTTACGTATGAATTTAATTCATAGATTACATTTGTTTGTCAAAGTATGTTTGCCTACATTAGAATGTTTATATGCATGTGCTATTGTTCGTATGCTCAATAATTCCATGGAATTTATGCTTTATATTTGCATATAGGAATTTGCTTGAGTAGGACATCATATACAATAAACTAGCAAACATAGTCAGTATATGAGAAATGTCTTATTGTGACATATTTTGTGCTGATCCATGTAATGTGCCCCAACACCTTCCATATCTGCTGAAAAGGTCTTCCAAGTCACGGGACAGTGTCCTTGAAGACAAATGACCAACATAGAGGCGAGTGCTTCCATAGCGATCACTGCCATAGTGATCACCACCATAGCGATGGCCATAACGGTCACGGTCATCATAGCGAGGCATTTTTCAACTGCAACAAATTCAAACGAACATCTCAAAATAATTACCATGAGCACCAGCAAAAGCTAGTGCCTAGGCAGCTCAACAAAAAAACACATGCACCTAAAAACAAAAATACCCTAACGCGGGACAAGAGACAACCAACAAACATTTGACACTTTTGATGTTTGAGCTATGAAATCGCAACACACTTTTGATGTTTGGCATCCCTACTATATTCATCATGACTAATGTTCACACCTTACAATCTTGAAATAAAGTAAATTCACCCTCCTAGAATGCTTAGAAGGTGAGAAGGCTCCTATAAGGATCACCTAGGAAGTTGATAATAGAGCTTAAAGCTCCAGCCAAGTTCATAGAATGCAAGTTCATGAACGAAACATAGAATTTTGCATTTGAACTCTGTTGTTGATGTTTTAATTCAAGAACTTGCAAACTGATCCATATCCATAGAGTAAGAAACGAGCAGACCTGTCACCACAAGATTTTGCTTTCTGCAGTTTACAGAGAAGAATAAAAAAAACTTTGCCATGATTTCAAATTCATCGATTCAAAGTGAAGATCAAAGTAAATGTCGCTAATGCTACATGCTAGAAATGAGCAGAATTATGAAATACTGAAGTTCATGTTCCAAAATATAGTACATTCTCATTTCAGAAGAGCATAATTACAAGAAGAAACCCTAGATCTAAAATGAGAAACCCTAGATCTAAAAACCCTAGATCTAGAAATGAAGGGGAGACTTACCTTGGGACGAAGGTGAGCTTCTTCTCTTCTCCTTCTTCTTCTCTGGCCTACGACAGGGACTTCTTCTCTTCTCCTTCTTCTTCTCTGGCTTCGTTTGAGTCAATGATGGAGAGGGAGAGCTTCGTTGAGGGAGAGGGTGTCGAGATGGAAAATGGGGAGAGGGAGAGGGAGAGGGAGGTCTGAGCTTGAGCTTGAGAATCAAAATGGGGAGAGGGAGAGGGAGGTCTGACCTTGAGAATGAGAATGGGGATTCCCTCCTTCTTCTCCCCAAAAATTTTCGATTTCCCGCTCGCTCATTTTTTTTTTTTTTTTTACCACGTCACTTTTGCAAGTGCTCGCCACCATCCCTCGCCCATTTCCTCGACATCTAGAATTACTCCTTATTTAATGTTCTATTCCTTTGGGACCTGAGGAACTCCATACGCTTGAGGAGTTCAAGGAATAGAGTCTGGGTCTTGCTAATACTTCTATGGAGGCTTCGCTGGTCATCGAAAACAATCGAGCACCTCTAAATGCCTATCTAATCACCCTGTCCCCCTCTTTCTGACTCTTTCAGCATCGTTTTTTATATCACTATACCAAATTGACATATTTGTAACAACCCAAAAAAAGTATCACCGTTGTGTTGTAACAATTCACCAAACAGTTTCACAAATGAAGTGATACAATAATTGGATCACCATGAATAATATGGTGTTGCAAGTGATACTATTCATGGTGATCCAATTTATTGTATTACTTTATTTGTGAAATAATTTTTCAAAATTTTGCCAGAATTTAATTTTAATTTGAAATTGTTTGGTGGACTTTTACATTACAAAAGTGATATTATTTGAGGGTTATTACAAAACTGCCCATTTGGTGCAGCGTGTTTTTTATTTTATTTTTTATTCAATGATTCTCTTTCTCATTGTCAGGAATTTAAAAAAAGATGGCTTTCTCACGCGCAAGAACTCGTCTAATTGTCAAGGAAAGCAGCGAGGAAAACAGCGAGGGACCCCACAGGGGGGAGGGGGAGCCGTCCATCCCTCCGGGATGTGCGTTTGACTTTTCGACGCACACATCTCGAGGGTTGAAAACGCGCATCCCGGGGGGAATGGACGGCTCCTCCTCCCCCCTGTGGGGTCCCTCGCTGTTTTCCTCGCCATTTCCCTCTGACAATTAGATTTTTTCCACGCGCAATGAGTAGTTATTGTTTGGATGAGAGAGAGAAGGGTATTCTCATTAGCGATTCGAGAAGGGAGGCTACTTGCAAACAACACAATATAGTAGTCTTCAAATTCAAGAATAGCCATGAGCAGCAACAATGTACTGTATATGGAGGTGAAACGTTCTGATGGTAGAGATGGAGTTTGTCCAGGGAATTAACACATGTCTGGAGCTACATTGCAGTCAAGATTCACAAAGACATTGTAGCAGATATGGAGGCTCTTTTGAGTGTAGAGCTATCAGTAAGATGAGGGATCCGAAAGAAGGGGTAGACAACATGGGGCACCAATGTTATACTTGGGGGTGATTGTGAAGGTTGCTAGTCACCTTTTCCATCAAGGATAAGGGTGTTTTTTTTTTTACTTATTGAGATAGATCATTCTCATACGAAATGGTGAAGGACCTTAGAGATGGGAAAGGGCAATGGGATGGTTGAGAGCAGAAAAAAATCTTGAGAGAAACAAAAGGTAGCTTGTCCTAAATGTGAAGTGTGATAAAACTGACCGGAAGGAGATCAGAAAGAGAGAGATTTAGATGGTCAATCATGAAGAGTGCTAGTTTTAGCTTGGAATATGAGAGGGTTAGGAAACACGTCCCTCATTGAGTGAGTAATCTAGTAATGATGCCAGGTGTCATGGTCGGTTTGGTGTCCCATTGCATGCCGCGACGATATTGTGGATGACATGCATGCCTATGGGGGCCGAACTTCTATGTGTCAATTCATGGAAAGAACTTAGGAATGCTCGAAATTGGTTAGTTACTTGGGTTTATGGTACATATGTAATGGAGTTCAGACCTCAATTTTGGAAAGAGCTCGATGATATTGTCTGTTATGTTGGTTAAAACTCATAGTGTAATGGCGTTAGCTTCAATGCCATTAGATTTTGTTCGAGTAATTGGGAGGTGGTACTGTTACCTAGGGTATGACATCTTCTAACGAGTTTATGCAGAGACTTCGGCTCCTTGATATCTTCTTCACAGAAGATGGGAGGTTCACATGGACTGAAAAACATGATATCCCCACAAAAGATACACCAAACCGTATTTTAATATGTGTCGTATGCGTGTCATAATCATATCGTCAACAAAGCAAAGCGGGCTCGACTGCTCACCAAATCTGGCAAACCTCAGGCAACATTAAGCCTAATTCAGCAGAATCCAGAAAATCGGATCCAAGCTGCAGAGCCATATTAAGCCCACATGTCACATGGTAAAGCCTTGGTACCTATAAGGCCTAATCAGGCAAGTATCTGGGGGATCACCTAAGACTGGCAGGCCAACGACACATTGGTTCCGACAAGGAAACATATACCAGTGTGTAAGTCGTGCGTGGAAACTTCCTTGCATGGACAACACTCCAAAAGGGAAACCTCTCCTGCAGATCTAGGAGCACAAGTTGTATAGAGAAACTCTCTTACATGGTCAACTTCAAACTAGGAAAGGATCTCCAGCAAGATATATTTCTCTAAACTACGTCACCAAAGACCTAGCCGAATGAGGATTCTCGCATTATAAATAAGACACGGGTTTGACGAAGAAAGGTACGCTACAGAACCCCGTAGCCTTGTCTGACTTTAGCATCGAAGTGTCATCAGCAACCACAACAGTGGTCCTTGGCTCATGTGTGTTCCCTGTGCAGGTCCAAATCAAGGTCAAGGAGACCAAGATTCGACTACATCAGTTTGACGCCGTCCATGGGGAACGACGAAGTTCCTTGAAAAAATAGTGATATCACCCTGTCTCACAATACCGAGATATGATGACCACGAGATCTCACAACAATTGAGACATCGTTGAGCCCTTGAACGCTCGTACTAAGATAGCTCCGCCAGTTCCGATGGATCCGGCACAACAAGGGGAACAAAATTAGATCCCCATGCCAGTGGTAGCCATGGCGGACCTCAGGGTGGATTTACTATCAACCCAGATGTTGCAAATTGCACGAGCGATGGAGATGCTCACTCGTTAGAATCCTCCACCCGCAAAGGGAAATCAGGAGCAACGAAGAGTCTCGTCCCCAGAAAATACTGAAGAACACATTCAGGAAAGCCGCGCTACCCCTACAGGCTCTCAGTAGATCAGAGGCGGAGACCCAACGACTAGGACTGATAGACAAGCCTCCCAGAACCCCATCCGTCTAGGGGCCGCCAACACTAACGTGATGTTCAACCTCATTATACCAATGTTCATGGATCGTTCATGAATAGAGGAGAGTGGAGGTAGCACGCCAGACAACGAGGAGAACCCTCCCGACTTGATAACATCAAACACTACTCTTTTCACAAGAATAACAACTACGGTATAAAAAACTGCAGGAATTTCATGTATGAGATTGAGTATCGGATCAAGAATGAGAAACTCGAGGAATTCCTGAACCCTGGCGTCAAACTTGACTGGGTGAAGGAAGAAGAGTAGGTCTCCATCAAAGCTGAAGCCAAGGCGACGGGTGTTATATGCGCCCTGCACGGAGTATATTCATAAGCGGAACAATCCAACAGGTCCCGAAAGAAGGTGCTCCGGGAGATGCAAACTCGGTCAGCATATGAGGACCAACATGTGCAGTACATTCGAGCCCAGAGCCCGAATTTGTCACTGACTTTCACAGATAAAGTCTTCCAAGGCGTCCTATCTCTGCATAACGACGCCCTGATAATTACGATCTTCATAGAAAACTGGGAAATAAGGGATTGTTGGTGGACACTGGGAACTCCTTGAATGTTCTATTTCTCACTGCATTCCGCAACATGCAGCTAAAGGAAGATGACCTAATACCTGCTAGTCACCCCATGGTAGGGTTTAGCGGGCTGAAATGCTTGATTGTAATGGCAGGGTAACCGCAACATCAGAGGGTCATATTCCAAGAGTTCATGGTCATCGATGCTCGGTCCTCCTAGAACATAATCCTAGGAAGGCCTTGGCTCCACCAGATGGAAGTGGTGGTTTCTACTTTGCACTAGTGTATCAAGTACCCTACCAGTCTAGCGGTAGGAACCAGACGAGGGAACCAGTCGGAAGCCAAAGACTGCTATGCAACCATGAAACAACTTGACAGCCACCACCTACAATCCAGGCCAGCAGTCATGACGCCTCAAAGCTCGGATCCTGAGATTGAAGAAGAATTTTCCAACTCAGATAACGAGACTCCAGTTAGTCCAAGGGGCAGGCCCAATGTCGGTCAGCCAAAAGAGGAGTCTATCACGATCTACCTCAACAACCCAAGCAACAACAAAGCCGTCCAGATAGGTGCTCGCCTAGAAAAAATATTGGCAGAAAGTTTGATAAACTTGTTACGGCAGAATCAGGATGTCTTTGCCTGGACGATGCACGACATGGTGGGAATTGACCCCTCTGTGAGCACTCATCGGTTGGAGGTCGATCCCGTGCGAAAATTCATCAGGCAAAAAAAAAGACCCATGGCTTCAGAAAGAAACTAGGTCATAAATGAAGAAGTACATAGATTGTTCAATGCTGATATGTCAAAGAGGCACAATATTCAGATTGGCTACAAATATCGTTCTGATAAGAAAGAGAAATGGGAAATGGAGAGTCTACATAGATTACACAAACTTAAACAAGGCGTGCCTAAAAGCCAACTTTCCACTTTCTCGCATCGATCAAATCGTGGACGCCATGTCTGGACACAACCTCCTGAGTTTCATGGACACCTACTCCGGGTACAACCAAATATAGATGCACCCCAGACCAAGAGAAAATCTCGTCCATAACAGAAAGAGGGATACACTGTTATTGGGTGATGTCGTTTGACTTAAAGAACGTAGGAGCTACGTATCAGCGACTGATGAACCAGATGTTCAAGGAACATATCAGCCGAAACATGGAAGTCTACATAGACTACATGTTGGTAAAAAGCCTCCGTAGCCCAGATCACATCCCTGACCTTGACGAAGCATTCTCTCAGCTCCGCAGATACTGGATGAAACTCAACCCACAAAAGTGTACATTTGGGGTAGAGTCGGCCAAATTCCTGGGTTACATAATGAACCAAAGAGGAATAGAGGCCGACCTAGAGCAGATTTAGGCTCTTCTTGATATGAAGTCCCCGACCAGTATCAGGGAAGTTCAAGGCCTGACTGAGAGGGTAGCAACATTCAACATGTTTATTGCCAAATCATCTGATAAGTGCCCCTCTTTCTTCAAAATATTGAGAGGAAACAAAGGCTTTAGATGGGATGAAGAATGTCAAAAGCATTCCAGAGTCTAAAAACATATTTGGGAAGCACAAAGCTACTTTCGAAACCAGCGCCAAGGGAGACGCTTTATTTATATCTGTCTATCTCAAACCACGCTGTAAGTTCGGTTCTCATGTTGAAGGATAAAAGAGTAAAAAGACCAGTGTATCGCGCCAACAAAACTAGAAGTAGAAGCAAACTAACCAGACCTAGAGAAGCTGGATCTGGCATTGGTTGTCTCCTCCAAGAAACTGCGACTCTACTTCTAGGCCCACTCCATAGCAGTCCTGACCAAACATCCACTTTGCATGGTGCTGCACAAACCAAAATTATCAGGCAGGATGGTCAAATGGTTAATGGAACTCGGACAGTTCGATATCAATTACTCTCCAAGAACCGCTATCAAAGCTCAAGCCTGGTGGATTTCATCGCTGAATTTATTGGCGTCGGGGAACAAGAGTCTGGCAATACAAAGCAGAAGTCAACCGACCAAGGATGATCTTGCATTGTGACGAGTCATCCACAATAAAGGGAAGCAGAGCGAGAATCACTCTCCGTATTATAGGAGGTTTTACCTTGGAGAAAGCTGTCACGTTCAGATTCCCGACCTCAATCAATGAAGTAGAATACAAAACCATATTATTCAGTATGAAGCTTGCTAAGGGAATCAAGATAAATGAGCTGCCCACGTACAATGACTCAAGCCTGGTAGTCGACCAGGTCCAGGGGAAGTTCAACCCCAAAGATCCCAAGATGATGGCTTACCTGAAAAGGTAATCAATGCCATGGGCAGATTCAAAAGGTTTGAAAACTTATAGTGTTCCCGTGACAATAACCACATAGCCGACACACTGGCCAGATAGGCCTCAGCTACAACAAAAGCTTCTGACAGGCTCATCGAATTCCAGGAACAACTGACTCTGGAGGAAAAATAGCCCAACAAAGTCTAAAAGCAACGTATGTAAAGACAAGTTGGATGAATCTCATCATCAAGTATATCAAGAATGGAGTCCTCTTACCTTAAAAGACAGAGGACAGAAGGTTGAAGAACAAAGCAGCGCGCTATTCTATCCTAAATGACAAGCTATATAGAAGGTCTACCATGAGACCCCTCCTCAAATGCCTCACTCCCTCAGAGGCAAATCATGTTCTTAAAAAAATTCATGGTGGCATCTACGGGAACCACCCTGAAGGGAGAACTTTGGCCCACAAAGCCCTAACCCTAGGGTACTATTGGCTGAAATGCAACAAGATGCCAAGGATATTGTCTGCAGATGCGACAAATGTCATAGGTTCGCGTCGTATACACACATGCTCGCTCAACCTTTGACTTCGATGACCAGTCCATGGTCGTTCACACAATGGGGGATAGACATCATCGGAGCACTCCCAGCCTCAGCCAATACGAAGTTCCTCCGTAAGCTATGGACTACTTTACTAAATGGGTCGAATTTGAGCCCCTGTCCAAAATAGACCAGAAGAAAATTGGGAAATTCATATGGGCCTCCATCATCTGCAGGTTCAACATCTTAAGGACACTAGTCAGTGACAATGGAACACAATTCGAAGGGAGTAAGGTCGAAAAACTATGCAGAGATCTTGGCATCAACCACCACTTTTCCTCGCTAGGGCACCTGCAAGCCAACGACCAAACAAAAGCCACCAACAGAATGATCTTGGAAGCACTCAAAAGAAAACTCGACGTGACCAAGGGAAAGTGGGTCTCAGCGCTTCCAGGAATACTCTGGGCGAACCAGACCACCAAAAGAACCCCAACTGGGAAAACACCTTTTTCCCTAGCTTAAGGGTTGGAAGAGATGGTCCCGGTGGAGCTTGAGATAATGACTTTCCAAACAGAGGAGTTGAGGTCGGAGGACAACAACGAAGCTTTACGCGTCAGGTTAGACCTCCTCGAAGAAAGGAGAGATCAAACCTCTGCTAGGATAGTGGCCTACCAACAAAAGATGGCTCAATACTACAACAAGATATTCAAGCCATGTGAATTCAAAGTGGGGGCTAGATACTCAAAAAGACTCAGCAAAACACAAATGAACCAGGAGCAGGCAAGCTGAACCCGAACTAGGAGGGGCCATATAAAGTGACAATAATCAACATGCTAGGGACATATTGGTTGGAAGACATTGATGGGAAAAACCTTATGCGGTCATGGAATGTAGAACACCTTAAAAAGTATTATTTGATGCATCCAAATCTCGTCCTCCTGTGAGTTTGACCCGCAAAACAGATGTTAGACTGCCAAAGACCACCTTTTTGGTGGCTGAAGGCACTCCGATGCTTAAGTCAGCAACTCTGCTTGAAGAAGGAAGTAAATCTGGAAAAAAAAACTCTGCATACCTTGGTCAATTGTTCCTTTTACCTTATGTAATAGTCGCAGTTAATTCCCTGTGTGACTTAAGCATGTGAAGCACAACGGAGGGAGACATTCCTTGTAACGGTCTCCTCTTTTATGAAGATGCGTCCGTGGAGGCAGAACTCCCTCCACGACTCTTTTCTTATGCAACATTCCTCTTCATTATGAAAGAATTCGCGCGGACCCGAATTTGGGCGTTAATTGCGTCTTCTTCTGATGGTCTTGTTTGGTCTTTTTATGAAGGATACATGATCCTCGTGATGGATGTTTCCTGCCACATATATGGCCCTGATGTTAGTCTATTTTGCTATATCATCAGCCACTCCCCCTTAGTTAGTGTGTATGCTCATGTGTCCACTAACTGTGTGGCGGTTGGATTTTCGATTTCAACATTATGGAGCATTTAGTTTTGTTACTAGCTGTTGTTGCTGCTGTCTCTCCGATGTTTTGTCCGTCTACTCATTTCAACGTAATTTCTAGTATTTCATGTGACTGTCATATCTTGCACGTTCTCCCAAGAGCAGACCTTTCAATGCTCGCCCTTATAAAATAAGGAGTTGAGTTCGGGGCTTTTCCCTTTTACACCTTTTTATTTCTAGTTTTTGATTCTTTTATCCTTTGCTTTTGCTTTGTAATCATGTCTAGCTTAAGGGTTTTGAGTGGCGATGTTCTTGATGCATGTGAAGCTTTCTTTTTGCCTAAGCAGGATGCGTGCGACTTTGGATAACATGTGTGCTTTGAAGGTGATTGTTGCATGTGTTGGTGATGTTGGCCGTGGAGAGAGTTCCATTAAAAACCTGTAGACCGAATTGCATCTGTTGTTGTCAGAGGCTCTGGGAGTGTTAGCTCGATTGTTAGAAAAAGGAAAGTTCCCATGCCTCCTAGCCCTTCTAAGTTGTTGGCAATTAGTCTTGGCCATGTCTTGAAGAAGAAAATGTTCGCCACATCGGTTCGTGATGCTGTTAGGGCTCCCTCCCCTCCTACTTTTCCCCCAAAAGGAGGTCGTCGTTCGGAGGATGAATCTTCTGCCCGAGAAGATAAGGAAATAAATCAAGTTCTTGAAAGGAACAAAAAAAGGGTTTATCGTCCTTTGGACGACCGTGTGAAGAGTTTTGTCGCCTCGTACAGTTTGCGCATTTCTGCTGACCTGATGATTGATGACTTTCACGTCATTGAAAATAAAATGCTTCAACTTGGTTTTGAGCAATTTGAGAATCCAAAGAGTACTGAGACCTTGGATGACTTCAAGTACGATCCGACACGGGAAGATCAAGTCATTACTTGAACTCGAGGCCTCAAACTCCCCATGTCTCCTGCTGTTGATGGGACCTCGAGATCGCTTGCTATTCCCTTCGCTTCTCGTTCTATCTCGGTTGTGCTCGAGAAGTTCTGTTTGCCTTTAGGGATTGATGTGCAAGACAACGCTTGCAACCTCATTGGCAGTTGTCATGGGTGGTTGGTTAATAGGGCTCTCATGCCTGTATGTTTATCACGTAGTCATTTCGATGAGGGCCTCCAACACCTTATGGAAGGAATGACCCATCTCACTTATGTTGTCGTGATGGGGTGAAATTGTAAGGCTGCCCGTGATCAGGTGGTGCTCGTTGAGCGAAAGCTGGCAAGACATGTCTTGGTTCTTTCTCACGTTCTCTGCCAACTTGATTCATTGAGATCGTAGTGCATAGAGCATGTAAGGTCTACAGATATTGCACGGACTTTGTTGAGGGAGCTCGAGGCCATTCGAGACAAGTTCGCTTCTGATCTCGAAACGTCTGAAGTCGAGTTGGATAGGTTGCGATCCCATTTGAATGTTACTGAGGAGGAGTTGTCCGACCAAAAGGATGAGTGTGATGATGCCACTTGTTCTGCCGAAGAATGTTCTACCATTCTCAAGGCTTCTGTGACGCGAATTGCTCAGCTAAATTCTGAGTTCATTGTGCCAAGTTTGCGCTTTCTGCTAGACTTACAGTCGTTGATAATGAATTGGCGACGACTCGAGCCAAGCTATTATCTGTTACTTAAAGGTTGTAGAGGCAGTGGATTGGAAAAGAATGGTTGATGGTCGTCACGACTTCTTGGATTTCCTCAAGACGCAAGGCTTAGATTTATTCGAATATCGTTGCTTCGCCGAGCAAGAATTCGACGATGTGGAGGAAATCGTTTCGGATTCGTTGAGTGATCCTATTGTCGAAGAACCTTCTCAGCATTTGTCTAAGCTTGTGCCACCTAGTAATGTTGCTGCTAACACTGATGTTCCTCCTTAATCATCTATTTTGATTCCTTTGTAATATCTTTTTTTAGAAGATCAATGGAAACTTTACATTTTGAGTTTTTGTGTCCAACATGTCTAGCTTATTAGCTTTTTATTTTCAACATTCCTGGCAGAGTTCTGACTCGTTTGTCTGAATTTTTGTGACTGGCTTCAATGTTCGACATACCAGTCTTGTAGGAGCATTCATTTTACGAAATCTGATTCTATATCTAGATTATGATGTCATACATTATAGTCGACGTGAAAAAGTCTGGCTCGTATGTCCTGGCACTTTACTACTTCATGGTTGATCAGGCCAGAAGTTTCATATTTATGTCCGACTGGTTCGCTCGGTACATATATTTATTTGTTGCTCGATACTCTAGCCGTGCTGAGTATTTTCACGAGTGAGATTTTCAATCTGATTTTCTAGTCCTAGCTGAATTTTGTCGTTTTGAACTCGAGATAAAGGATTGTGCGAATTTATTTATAATATCTTTTAAGTGCTCTGCATTCCATGGTCGTGGTAGCTTTTCACCCTCATTGTTTTTCAACCAATATGTTCCTAGTATGTTGATCATTATTACTCTGTACGGTCCTTCCCAATTTGGGCTTAACTTGCCTGCGCCTGGTTCATTGGTGTTGAGCTGGACTTTTCGGATTACCTTATCACCAATGTCAAAATTGCGGATTTTTACCATCTTATTGTAATATCGAACCATACGCTGTTGGCAGGCTGTTGTTTTGATAGAAGTCGCTTCTCGTTTTTCCTTGAGGATGTTTAGCCCAACCCTCAGTGCCTCGACGTTATCTTCAATGCGGAATTCTTCGATCCTGAACGTCGACATACCGATCTCCACTGGTATCATTGCTTCAGATCCGTACGCGTGGGCGAAAGGGGTTTTCCCTATCAGAGTTTTCTTTGTTGTTCTATATGCCCAAAGGATGCCAGGTAACTCGAGTGTCCACAATCCTTTCGCTGCCTCAAGCCTTCTTTTGATTGCTTCCAAGATTGTCATGTGGGTGACCTCGGCTTGCGATTTTCCTGTGGATGGGCGGGTGCCAAGAAGTGATGTTGGATGTTTAGGTTTGTATGTAGCTCCTTGATCTTCTTGCCTTCGAATTGTTTCTCATTGTCTGTGACAATTATGCTTGGAATCCCGAATTTGCATATTATGTCTTTCCAAAGAAACTTCTCGACTTGGGTTTCTCGTATCGTTGCTAGGGGCTCTATTTCTACCCACTTAGTGAAGTAATCTATTGCCACGAGGAGAAACTTCTTTTTGTCGGACACAAGGAGTGGTCCTACGATGTCCATTCCCCATTGCGCAAATGGCTAGAGTCTACTCATCGGAATCAGGTTCTGTCCCAGCATGTGAGTGTACGGGGCAAATCTTTGGCACAAGTCGCATGCGAGAATGATTTTTTGAGCATCTGCTTGCATCATTGGTCAGTAGTATCCTAGTGTGAGTGCTTTATGGGCCAACATTCTTCCTTCTTGGTGATTTTCGCATGTATCGTGGTGGATTTCTTGTAGGACATATTCAACATCTTCTGGCAAAAGGCACCTTAGTAACGAACTCGTGGCAGATCTCCTATAGAGTCTGTTGTTAGTCACTATGTATCATGTCGCCCGATGTCGTAGTTTTCGGGCCTCCATCTTATCTGTTGGGAATTCTCCATTTGATATATTCGCCAGGATTGGAATTGTCCAGTTGTTCTCTTGATTTGTGGTGCATGATTCTTCCACCTGTTTTTCAAGTATGGAGCTTCCTTGCATCATGACGAGTGGATTATCATTCTCTTAAGCTTGTGATGCTTCCTTTGCCAGTTCGTCGACTCTTTTGTTCTCCATTCTTGCGCACTGTCTAATGATCATAGTCAGGAAGCCTTCTATCAGATCAATAGTTTTTGGTGGTAGGCCCTTATTTGAACGTCTTTGACTTGGAATTCGTCGCCAATTTCTCTAGAATCGAATAGTTGATCTCCACATCTGCAAGTATTTTGCTGATGTAGTATACTGGTTTTTGTGCGCCTTTTTCCTCCCGCACTAGCGCTGAGCTTACCGCGTGGTCGGACATATAATAAATATAAATACAGTGCTTTCCCGTGTTTGGTTTCGTCATTAGCTTTGTGCTCCCCATATATGCATTTTGGCTTTGAAAAACTTTTTTGCACTCTGCATTCCATTCGAATGTCTTGTTTCCTTTCAAAATTTTGAATAAAGGTAGACATTTGTTTGAGGATTTGGAAATGTATCTGATGCAGTTGTTTTTCGCTCCTTGTTCTGGCCTGTTCCCGCTGACCTGTTTGACCTGCACAAGTAGCACACGTGAGCCACAGACCACCGTGGGGTGGTCGATGGCACTTTGATGCTAAAGTCAGACAAGGCTTTGAGGAAGGTGTAATGTTGTAACAAGGAATTTTTAGCGTACCTTAGCATACCAACCTCATGTCTTATTTACAGTGCAAGGAATCCTGGTTTAACCAAACCATCGTAGGCGTAGATTAGGGGGGAGATCTTCATGGAGATCCTTTTCTATTAGGAGTCGTGTTGTAGGAGGGAAGTTCCCGGTTAGCTCCGTGCTCCTAGATACGTGGTAGATACTTCCCAATTCGAGAGCATTATGTGGAAGGGAGTTTATCTGTGTGGAAGATATATGGTGTTTGCTTCCTAGTTGGAAGCAAAGAGCAGCGGTGGTTTCCCGTTCGAAGCAAATCCTCAAGATATTTGCCTAAAAAGGGCTTACGGGTATTGTGGATAGCTGTGAGACATGTGGACCTAGCATGATGTAAGAGTCTGGGCCCGCCTGGTGGCCTGAAGTTGAGCGGGCTGATAACCGCTAGGGCTGGATCCGTATTGTGCTATCGCTTGAATCCGTAGTTCCTCGAGATCATTATGACATGTATGGCTCAGGGGTGTGACCATTTTTATGTATCATCAGCTACTTTCCCCAAGTTAGTGAGTCGTCACATCGGTTCGCTAAGTCGTATCTGGAAGGGATGTGTCGCTCATGATGACCGAATATGAATCGTTGCTTGAGCCACGCGCTGCATTACTTGAACATGCGTTGGTTCGACGAAAAAAAGGCAGGAACCCATCGCCTATATAGGTCATCCGCAGTGCAGCGTCAGACTCTTATAACTTTCTTGCTTTCAAAGATATCGTTCTGATTATAAAAGTTTGTTCGTTTTCCTATCTCTCGAGAATATCTTCTTGATGATGTTGTCTTGGTCAAGGGCCTAGAGTTTTTTTGAAGATAGGTTGTTGCCTGGACCTAGTCTTGCTAAAATCCATACTAGGTTTGGAGTCTCGTTGTATCTGCCATTGTACCTTCTAACGGGCGACCAGACGCCAATGTCACCTCCGGATGGTCTTATCTGTTTACACCGGGGGATGCTTCAAACTGGAGTGTGTTTCCCGATTCTAGACATGAACTAGGAATTCTTGAATCTACTAGGGATTCCCCCGGCTCAGTTGGGACCCAACGGATACAAAGTTATCCTCATGATTCTACTCCGTGCTAAGGAAGCCGGCGTTAGTGTGACACCGCGGGTGATCCAGTTGCTTACCGCTCATCGACTGCAGAACAATGTTGTCTGTAAGTTAAGGACGCCGAAGTGCTTCGGTAGATTACCTGATGACTTCAAGTTCTTGCAGAAGTTGTGTTTTTTGGCCCCTGCAGATTCAAAGTATTTCCGATGCAAGGGTTGTCCGCTCAAACGACAGTTCAGACCGCTTCGTAAGTTCGACTCTTTTCTTGTAACTTTTATGTGCTTGACGATAGATTGACTAACCGTTGCTCATGTTCTTCTGCAGGGAGGTTCCTTACTACTCTTACTTTGGAGGAGCAAACCACCATGGAGAAATTCCTTGGCTTGCCTCAAAAGGAGGTGACTAATGTAATCAGAGTTTCCAACTTCATTCGTAGTAAGCTTGGGACAATTGGCACGTAGCTCTCACGTTGTACTGAGAGGCATGCATCAAGTCAAAAGATGGGGCCCCTTCCAGAAAGAGGAAGGCTGCTAGGGCCATTGCTCCTATCCTGTCTGATGTGGAGGAGCCGTCTGAGATGCTTGCTTCCTTTATGAAGAAGAAGCCCCGTGTTAGAACTGGTTCGTCTTTGGCACGACCCGCTCCACCGAGAAAGGAGATCGAGTTTGCTAGGCCTGTTAAGGCAGAGTCTAACGTTCCCGGCATGGAGGGAGATTATCGGCGGTTGGCGGGACTCACGAATGCGTCGAAACTTAGTGACTCCTAGGTTGAGGCTCTGAATGACCGTCTGGTGCGGGTAGCAATGGCGACTTTTGCTAGTGCTGATTTGTGTGGGCCCATTCCGATAGAAGGCCCTTTTGATGATTCGCCCCAGGTAGTGGAATCTGACCGCCCCCTTGATGATTTGCCCGAGAGTAGTCGTGGTACCGGTCGTGTTTCCTGTAGTCCGTGCAGTTCACCGTCTCGTCGAAGGCCACAAATAGAAGTGTTGGAAGGCCCTTTGGATACTTCACTTCCTCCTCTGCCTACGGATCATGTTGAGTCATCTCACAGTAAAGGGTCGGCTGCTCTTGATAAAGGAAAAGCCACGGAGGAAAGTCTGAGGACGGTGGTGGCCATGAAGAGTGGTGTTGGCGTAGTTCCAGATCAGGGGACGCTTCATCCTGATGCACGGATAAGCCTGTTTGCACCAGACTTGGTGAAGATGAGCTCACAAGTCTTGCACCGTGATGTGGAAATAGAGTATGCTTCTAGGAAGCATATAAGCAGGTGTCACTACTGGCTGATGGACCACGCTCCGAAACCCGAGAAGGATTCGCTTGAAAGGTGTATGGATAAGGGTTTGAGGTACCTTATGCTGGCTATGTCTCATATAAGCCACGTGGTCGTCGCTGGAATGGAAGTCGAGGCGGCTCATGAGAGAGTATACACCTTGGAGCGTGTCTTATCTCGCATGTGCAGAAGTTGTACTCTGATGCACTTCATGAAATTGAGCGACTTAAGAAGCAGGCCGAAAAGATGCGGTTGGATCAACCAACTGTGGCCGCTGAGGCTTAGAGAGCTCGTCTGGAGGACCTTGAGCACAAATTGCCAGAGGCAGTGTCCAAAAATGACAGACTCAGGCAGGAGCTGAGCCGGATACGTCAAGAAGTCGAGGTTGCGTATAAAACGCGTTTTGAGCTACAATCCCTTGCTGAAGAGAGTGCTTCAAGGGAAGTTGGCTAGGCCGCTGAGAAGCAATAGTTGGAATCCGACGTGGATTTCTATGCTCGAGAAGCTAGGAAGGCCGAAGACTAGCTGAAGCTGGGGTGTCATGAACTCAATGTTGTGGAAAACTGTTTGGCCACAGAGCAGCCTCAGGTTGATGCGCTGACTGGTCAGTTGGAGCCATTGGAGCATGAACTCATTGATGCAAAAGTGCGAGAGGAAGAGCTTCTCCAGGAACAAGGCAAATGTGAGTTCCGCTGGGTCATACATGGCCAGCTAGAACTGTTGTCGCTGATGAAGGAGGAGCATCCAGAGTGGGACCTTGATCATTATAAGAAGATGTCAAATGTAGACTTGTCTGTCTCTTCTGCGTCGTCGGACGAGGAGGATGATTTGGTCCCTGACGTCCAAGTTGAAGCACATATGGATGCAACTTCTGCCCCTGTTTCTACTAGGCTTAACTCTTTCGTTTCCATGCCTTCTTCTGATTAGGAGTGATTTTGTGTACTTGTACTGTTTTTCTCTTGACCATTAATGTAAACAGTGTTATCCGTTTTACTCATTTTGTCTCTATTGCATGCTTTTCCATTTTGCCTTATCGTCTTGCTTTGGCATAGGCTAGCTGAATCAATAGGACGTTGACTGGTCTGTCTATTTTATAGGGTTTGACCGCTTTGTATTATGAACGACCTGGGTCATTGCTTGTTTGATTGACTAGTCGGCTGCAGCTGTTGCCTTGGGCGAGTTGTGGTGGCCGAGTGTTTGGCATGAGTGGCATTTTCCAATGTTAGGGTGCCAATTCGTTTCAGCTCGATGGTGTTGACTTGACTAGATTCATATTTGCGTCCGCTGGTTGAAAGGGACAGCGGAGGCCGTGTGGCGAGTTGTTAGAGACTCCCAGCATCCGAATCATTTATGATCGATCAAGGCTGACGACAAATTAGGGGAGTAAGGATTTGGCGACCAAGCTGAAAAACAGTGGTCCCGTGGCAAGCCGTCGGAATCAGTTCGGGACTAACTAGGTTTCCACCTTTCGAACCGTCGACACCCTCCCCGCTCGGTGGGGGCTACGTGTTCGAGAGGGTTTTGGCGGCCACGCTGAAGAGCGGTGGTTCCGTGGTGAGCCAACGGAATCAGTTCTAGACTGACTAGGCTCCCACCAACCAAATTATCTACACCTGAGTGCACCAAGCTATAAATTTGGGAGGGTTCGACGGCCACGCTGAAAAACAGTAGTCCCATGGCAAACCATCGGAATCAGGTCTTGAAAGACTGGGTTCCAACCTTTTAGACTACCTACACTCTCGCAGTGCGGGCTACAAGTCTAGGTTTGGTGATTTGGCGGCCACGTTGAAAAGTAGTGGTCTCGTGGCAAGCCATCAGAATCAGTTTGGGACTGACTAGGCTCCCTTCTTTTGGACTATCTACACCCTCGCAATGGGGTTACAAGTCAAGGTTTTGATCAGAAGCTTTCGTTGTCGTTCTTCACCAGCTAGGCTTACCTGATTAGGTTCGGCGAATACTGACTGCGAATGGGGCAATGATCCCTAGCGAGTCATCTTCACCAGGCGTGGCAACACTGATTAGACTCCCACTTCCTAAATCGTCAATGCCTGCGCTAAGCAGACTAGGTGTCAGGGTGAACCAAAAGCTATCGTTATCAGTCCTGACTAAGCTTGCCCGATTTGACTAGAGGTTTCGCCTGCTAAGGGGCGTGCGCACCTAGTGGTTCATGGTGTGGACGAAGTTACCTTAACTTAGCGAGTGATAAAGTCCGTAAGTCAAAGCTGGCTAGGATCTTCGAGTGCTCGTGCCAAGCATGCGTTAGGATGTTGTTCGAATAACAGGCTGAGCCCGTGGGCCAACGAAGGAAGGGCTAGGGTTTCCTGCGTGGTGCGTTGCATGTACGACGTAGATTGTGCGGTGACACGTTATGGTGTAGGCTACATGACATTTGAGTATATAGGAAACTCCCCTTCAATTGATGGAGTTGCGTGTAGTGCCATTAATTGATTGACGTGGTCTGTGCAGTTTCCTTGAGAACCGTACTATCCGTTCTGCATTGCATCGTCATATTTTTCTTTTGTCGCTTTGTAGACTGTAGGGTATGTACAAATTCTTTCAGTCAATATCTGCAATGACTCCCTCAGTGTTGACGGACTAGCGCTGACTTTGGCCTCCATTCCTTCGGTCGTTATGACCTGCGCGGAACGGGTTAGGCTTTGCATGTCGAGAGTTGTTGTCATTAGTTTCGGACTAATTAAGCTTTGCTTGGTAAGTTCGGCGACCATTGTCTGTATCAAGAGCAATGATCCCTTGGCGAGTCATCGTCATTAGCAGACAAGCGCTGACTATACTCCCACTTCCTTAGCCATCGCGACCCGCGTGGAGCGGAATAGGCTTTGGGAACAAGAAGCCATCGTCATCAGTCGCGAACTGACTAAGCTTACCAGGCTAATTCGACGATCATTGAGAGTAATGATCCCTTGGCGATTCATCGTAATGAGAGGACAAACGCAGACTAGACTCCCACTTCCTCAGCCGTTGTGACCCACGCGGAGCAGATTAGGCTTTAAGTACTAGAAGCCGTCGTCATCAGTCGCGAACTGACCAAGTTTACCTGGCTAATTCGGTAATCATCGTCTGCATTGAGAGCAGTGATCCCTTGGTGAGTCGTTGTCATCAGCGGAAAAACACTGACTAGATTCCAACTTCCCCAGCAGTCGTGACCCGCGTTAGGCGGATTAGGCTTAAGGCATCAGAAGCCGTCGCCATCAGTCGCGAACTAACTATGCTTACCTGGCTAATTCGGCGATCATCGTCTGCACTGATAGCAATGATCTCTTGGTGACTCATCGTCATCGGCGGACAAGCGCAAACTAGACTCCCATTTCATCAACCGTAGTGACCGCGCAGAGAGGATTAGGCTTTGGGCACCAGAAGCCGTCTTCATCAGTCGTGAACTAACTAAGCTTACCTGGCTAATTCGGCGATCATCGTTTGCATTGAGAGCAATGATCCCTAGGCGAGTCGTCGTCATCAGCGGACAAACGCTGACTAGACTCTAACTTCCTCAGCCATTTTGACCCGCATGGAGCAGATTAGGCTTTGGGCAACAGAAGCCGTCATCATTAGTCGCGAACTGACTAAGCTTACATGGCTAATTAGGCGATCATCGTCTGCATTGAGAGCAATGAACCCATAGTGAATCGCCATCATCAGCGGACAAGCGCTGACTAGACTCCCACTTCCGCAGCCATCGTGACCCGCGAGGAGCGGATTAGGCCTTGGGCACCAAAAGCTGTCGTCATCAGTCGCGAACTGACTAAGCTTACTTTGCTAATTTGGCGATAATTGAGAGCAATGATCCTTTGGCGAGTCATCATCATCAGCGGACAAGCGCTGACAAGAATCCCACTGCCTCAGCTGTCATGACTCGCGCAGAGCGGATTAGGCTCTGGGCACCAAAGTCGTCGTCATCAGTTGCGAACTGACTAAGCTTACCTGGCTAATTCAGCAATCATCGTTTGCATTGAAAGCAATGATCCCTTGGCAAGTCGTCGTCATCAGCATACAAGCACTGACAAGGCTCCCACTTCCTCAGCCATCGTGACCAGCGTGAAGCGGAATATTCTTTGGGCACTAAAAGTCGACGTCATTAGTCGCGAACTAACTAAGCTTACCTAACTAATTCGGCGATCATCGTTTGCATTAAAAGAAATGATCCCTTGGCGAGTCTTCATCATCAACGGACAAGGGATTACTAGACTCCCACTTCCTCAGTAGTCGTGACCTGCGCGGAGTGGATTAATCTTTGTACACCAGAAGCCGTCATCATCAGTCGCGAACTGACTAAGCATACCTGGCTAATTTGGCGATCATTGAGAGCAATAATCCCTAGGCGAGTCGTCGTCATCAGCGGACAAGTACTGACTAGACTTCCACTTCCTCAGCGATCGTGACCCGCGAGGAGCAGTGTATGCTTTGGGCACTAGAAGCCATCGTCATCAATAGCAAACTGACTAAGTTTACCTGGCTAATTCGGCGATCATCGTCTGCATTGAGTGCAATGATCCCTTGGCAAATCGATGTCATCAGCGGACAAGCGCTGACTAGACTCTCACTTCCTCAGCCGTCGTGACCCGCACGAAGCCGATAAGGCTTTTGGCACCAGAAGCCATCATCTTCAGTTTTGAACTTAATAAGTTTACCTTGCTAATTCGGCAATCATCGTCCGCATTGAGAGCAATGATCCATTGGCGGGTCCTCGTCACCATCAAACAAGCACTGACTAAACTACCACTTCCTCAACCGTCGTGACCCTCACGGATCGGATTAGGTTTTGGGCACCGAAAGTCATCATCATCACTAACGAATTGACTAAGCTTACCTGGCTAATTCGGCGATCATCATCTGCATTGAGAGAAATGAACCCTTTGCGAGTCGTCGTCATCAACATACAAACACTAACTAGACTAGCTTACCTAGCTAATTCGGCGATCATCGTCGGCATTGAGACCAATGATCCCTTGTCGCGTCGTCGTCATCAGTAGACAAGCACTGACTAGACTCCCACTTCCTCAGCCGTCGTGATCCTCGCAGAACAAATTAAGCTTTGGGCACCCGAAGTCGTTGTCATCAGTCACGAACTGACTAAGCTTACCTGGAAAATTCGGCGATCATTGTGGGCAATGATCCCTTGGCTAGACGTCATCATCAGTGGACAAGCGCTGACTAGACTCCTACTTTATCAACCGCCGTGACCCTCGCGAAGCGGATGAAGCTTGGGGCACTGGAAGCTGTTTCCATTAGTCGCGAACTAACTAAGCTTACCTGGCTAATTTGGCGAATATCGTTTGCAATGAGAGCAATGATCCCTTGGCAAGTCATCGTCATCAGCAAACAAGCACTGACTAGACTCCCAGTTCCTCAGCGATCGTGTCCCGCGAGATGCAGTGTATGCTTTGGGCACCAGAAGCCATCGTCATCAGTCGCGAACTGACTAAGCTTACATGGCTAATTCGGTGATCATCGTCCGCATTGGGTACAATGATCCCTTGGAAAATCGATGTCATCAGCGGACAAGCGCTGACTAGACTCTCACTTCCTCAGCCGTCGTGACCCGCACGGAGCCAATAAGGCTTTTGGCACCAGAAGCCATCATCATCAGTTGCGAACTTAATAAGTTTACCTTGCTAATTCGGCGATCATCGTCCGCATTGAGAGCAATGATCCATTGGCGGGTCCTCGTCACCATCAAACAAGCACTGACTAGACTACCACTTCCTCAACCGTCGTGACCCTCGCAGATCGGGTTAGGCTTTTGGCATCGAAAGTCATCGTCATCACTAACGAATTCACTAAGCTTACCTGGCTAATTCGGCAATCATCATCTGCATTGAGAGAAATGATCCCTTTGCGAGTTGTCGTCATCAGCATACAAGCACTAACTAGACTAGCACTTCCTCAGCCATCGTGACTGGCACGAAGCCGATTACGTTTGGGCACCAGAAGTCGTCGTGAATTGACTAAGCTTACCTGGCTAATTCGACGTTCATCGTCTGCATTGAGATCAATGATCCCGTGGTGAGTCATCGTCGTCAATGGACAAGCGCTGACTAGACTCCCACTTTCTCAATCATCGTGACCCGCTCGGAGCGGATTAGGTGTTGGGCACCAAAAGCCGTCTTGATCAGTCTCAAATTGAATAAGTTTACCTGGCTGATTCGGCGATCATCATCTGCATTGAGAGCAATGATCCCTTGGCCAGTCATCGACATCAGTAGACAAGTGCAGACTAGACTCCCACTTCCTCAACCATCGTGACCCGCACGGGGCGGATTAGGTATTGGGCAACAAAAGTCGTCGTCATAAGTCGCGTACTGAAAAAGATTACCTGGCCGATTTGGCGATCATCGTCTGCAATGAGAGCAATGATCCCTTGATGAATCATCGTCATCAGCGAACAAGCGCTGACTAGACTCTTACTTCCTCAGCTGCATGTCTCGCGTGGTGCGAATTACGCTTTGGGCAACAGAAGTCGTCGTTATCAGTCGCAAACTGACTAAGCTTACCTGGCTAATTCGGCGATCATCGTCAGCATTGAGGGCAATGATCCCTTGGTGAGTCATCATCATCAGCGAACAAGCGTAGACTACCACTTCATCTATCACCGTGACCCGCGAAAAGCGGATTAGGCTTTGGGCACAAGATGTCGTCGTCGTTAGTCGCGAGCTGACTAAGCATACCTGGCTAATTCAACGATCATTTTGAGCAATAATCCTTTGGCGAATCATCGTCTCAGCGGACAAGCGCTAACTAGACCCCACTTCCTCAGCCATCGTGACCCGTGAAGAGCGGATTAGGCTTTGGGCACCACAAGCCGTCGTCATCAGTTGCGAACTGACTAAGCTTACCTAGCTAATTCGGCGATCATCGTCGGCATTGAGACCAATAATCCCTTGTCGCGTCGTCGTCATCAGTAGACAAGCGCTGACTAGACTCCCACTTCCTCAGCCGTCGTGATCCTCATGGAACGAATTAAGCTTTGGGCACCAGAAGTCATTGTCATCAGTCGCGAACTGACTAAGCTTACCTGGAAAATTCGGCGATCATTGTAGGCAATGATCCCTTGGCTAGACGTCATCATCAGTGGACAAGCGCTGACTAGACTCCTACTTTATCAACCGCCGTGACCCACGCGAAGCGGATTAAGCTTGGGGCACTGGAAGTTGTTTCCATTAGTCGCGAACTAACTAAGCTTACCTGGCTAATTTGGCGAATATCGTTTGCAATGAGAGCAATGATCCCTTGGCAAGTCATCGTCATCAGCATACAAGCACTGACTAGACTCCCACTTCCTCAGCTGTCGCGACCTGCGCGGAGCGGATAAGGTTTTGATCACCAGAAGTCGTCGTCATCATTAGCGACTTGGCTATCGATACCTGGATAATTTGTCGATCATTGAGAGCAATAATCCCTTGGCGAGTCATCATCATCAGCGGACAAGCGCTGAGTAGACTCCCACTTCCTCAACTGTCGTGACCCGAGCGGGGCGGATTAGGCATTGGGCACCAGAAGTCATCGTTATTAGTCGCGAACTAACAAAGCTTACCTGGCTAAATCGGCAATCATCGTCTACATTGAGAGCAATGTTACCTTGATGAGTCGATGTCATCAGAGGACAAGCGTTGACTTGACTCCCACTTCCTTAGCCGTCGTGACTCGCACAGAGCGGATTAGGGTTTGGGCACAAGAAGTCGTCGTCATTAGTCGCAGACTGAATAAGCATACTTGGCTAATTAATCATCGTATACACTGAGAGCAGTGATCCCTTGGCGAGTCATCGTCATCAGTGGACAACCACTGACTAGACTCCAAGTTCATCAACTGTCGTGACCCGCACGAAGCAGATTAGGCTTTGGGAAATAAAAGTCATTGTCATCAGTCGCGAACTGACTAATCTTACCTGGCTAATTCGACAATCATCATCTGCATTGAAAGCAATGATCCCTTGGCAAGTCGACGTCATCAGCGGACAAGCGCTGACTAGACTCCCATTCCTCAACCGTAGTGACTCGCACGGAGCCGATTAGTCTTTGGGCACCAGAATCCGTCGTCATCAGTCGTGAACGGAATAAGCTTACTTGGCGAGTCGTCATCATCAACGGACAAGGACAAACTAGACTCCCACTTCCTCAACCATCACGACACTCGCGGATCGAATTAGGCTTTGGGCACCATAACTATTGTCATCAGTAGCGAACTGACTATGCTTACCTTGAAATTTCGACAATCATCGTCTGCATTGAGAGCAGTGATCCCTTGGCAAGTCGTATTCATCAGCGGACATGCGCAGACTAGACTCTGACTTCCTCAACCATCGTGACCCGCACAGAATGAATTTGGCTTTGGGCACTAAAAGTTGTCGTCATCAGTAGCGAACTAACTAAGTTTTCCTGGCTAATTCGGCAATCATCGTCTGCATTGAAAGCAATGATCCATTGGCGAATCATCGTCATCAGCATACAAGCACTGACCAGATTCCCACTTCCTCAGCCATCGTGACCAGCGTGAAGCGGAATAGGCTTTGGGCACTAAAAGTCGTCGTCATCAGTCGCGAACTAATTAAGCTTATCTAACTAATTCGGCAATCATCGTTTGCATTAAAAGAAATGATCTCTTGGCGAGTCGTCATCATCAACAAACAAGCGATTACTAGACTCCCACTTCCTCAACCGTCGTGACCTATGCGGAGCGGATTAATCTTTGGGCACCAGAAGTGGTCCTCATCAGTCGCGAACTGACTAAGCATACCTGGCTAATTCGACGATCATTGAGAGCAATAATCCCTTGGCGAGTCATCGTCGTCAGTGGACAAGCACTAACTAGACTCCCACTTCCTCAGCGATCGTGACCCGCGAGGAGCAGTGTATGCGTTGGGCACCAGAAGCCATCGTCATCAGTCGCGAACTGACTAAGCTTACCTGGCTAATTCGGTGATCATCGTCTGTATTGAGTGCAATGATCCCTTGGAAAATCGATGTCATCAGTGGACAAGCGCTGACTAGACTCTCATTTCCTCAACCGTCATGACCAGCACAGAGCCGATATGGCTTTTGGAACCAGAAGCCTTCATCATCATATGCGAACTTAATAAGCTTTTCTTGCTAATTCAGCGATCATTGTCTGCATTGAGAGCAATGATCCATTGGCGGGTCCTCGTCACAGTCGAACAAGCACTTACTAGACTCCCACTTCCTCAACCGTCGTGACCCTCATGGAGCGGATTAGGCTTTGGGCACCGGAAGTCGTCGTCATCAGTAACGAATTGACTAAGCTTACCTGGCTAATTCGGCGATCATCATCTGCATTGAGAGCAATGATCCCTTGGCGAGTCGTCATCATCAGCATACAAGTACTAACTAGACTTCCACTTCCTCAGCCATCGTGACTCGTGCGAAGCCGATTAAGTTTGGGCAACAGGAGTCGTCGTCATCAGTAGCATACTGACTAAGCTTACCTGGCTAATTCGGCGTTCATCGTCTGCATTGAGAGCAATGATCCCGTGGTGAGTCATCGTCATCAATGGAAAAATGCTGACTAGAGTCCCACTTCCTTAATCATCGTGACCTCTCGGAGCAGATTAGGTCTTGGGCACCAAAAGCTGTCGTCATCAGTCGCGAACTGAATAAGCTTACCTGGCTGATTTGGCTATCATCGTCTGCATTGAGAGCAATGATCCCTTGGCTAGTCGTCGACATCAGTAGATAAGTGTAGACTAGACTCCCACTTCCTCAACCATCGTGACCCGCAAGGAGTGGATTAGGCATTGGGCAATAAAAGTCGTCGTCATAAGTCGCGTACTAAAAAAGATTACCTGGCTAATTCGGCGATCATCGTCTGCAATGAGAGCAATGATCCATTGTAGAGTCATCGTCATCAGCGAACAAGCGATGACTAGATTCTTACTTCCTCAGCCGTCATGTCCCGCGTGGAGCGAATTACGCTTTGGGCACCAGAAGCCGTCGTTATCAGTCGCAAACTGACTAAGCTTACCTGGCTAATTTGGCGATCATCGTCTGCATTCATAGCAATGATTCCTTGGCGATTCGTCATCACCAGTTGACAAGGGCTGACTAGACTCCTACTTTCTCAGCCGTCGTGACCCGCAAGGAGCGGATTAAGCTTTGGGCACCAGAACCCATCGCCATCAGTCGTGAACTGACTAAGTTTACCAGGCTAATTTGGCGATAATCATCTGCAATGAGAGCAAAGATCCCTAAGCGAGTCGTCATCATCAGTGGACGAGTACTGACTAAACTCTCACTTCCTCAGCCGTCGTGACCTGCGTGGAGCCGATTGGGCTTTGGGCACCAGAAGCCATCGTCATCAGTCGCGAACTGACTAAGCATACTTGGCTAATTCGGCGATCATTTTGAGAATTAATCCTTTGGTGAGTCATCGTCATCAACGAGCAAGCGATGACTAGACTCCCACTTTCTCAACTGTCGTAACCCGGGCGGAGCGGATTAAGCTTTGGTCATCAGAAGTCATCGTCATCGGTCGCGAACTGACTTAGCTTACCTGGCTAATTCGGCGATCATCGCCTACATTGAGAACGATGATCCCTTGGCAAGTCGTCGTCATCAGTGGATAAGTGCTGACTAGACTCCCAATTCTTCAACTGTCGTGACCCGCAAGGAGCGGATTAGTTTTTGGGCACCAGAAGTCGTCGTCATCATCAGCGAAAAATCGTTGGCTAGACTCCCACTTCCTCAGCCATCGTGACCCGCACGAAGTGGATTATACTTTGGGCACCATAAGCCGTCGTCATTAGTATAAGCTTACCTGGCTAATTCAGCGATCATCGTTTGCATTGAAAGCAATGATCCCTTGGCGAGTCGTCGTCATCAGGGGACAAGTGCAGACTAATCTCCCAGTTCCTCAGCTATCATGACCAGTGCCGAGTGGATTAGGCTTTGGGAAGTCATCGTCATCTATCGCGAACTGACTAAGCTTACCTGGCTAATTCATCGATCATCGTCTGCATTGAGAGCAATGATCCCTTGACGAGTCGTCGTCATCAGTGGACAAGCATAGACTAGACTCCCACTTCCTTAGCTGTCGTGACCCACGCGGAGCGGATTAGGCTTTGGGCAAATGTCTGAATCGGGCCGTAACCTGGGTTAACGAGGGTTGTAACGGACAGCAATGGAAGTTTTGGTAAAATCAAAATATTTTATTGATAATACTTTTTGAGATGCTTTACATTCCATGGTCGTTTTAACCCGTCGTCGCCGACGTCTTCCAGCCAATATGTTCCCGACCTATTAACTTTAGCAACTATGTAAAGTCCTTCCCAATTCGGATTTAGCTTTCCTGCCTTGGCTTCTTTAGTGTTTTGTTGGGTCTTCCGTGTTGTTCCTTGTCTCCATCGGCAATGGGTGGATTCTGTGTGTGAGCGTCTCAACCGCCTTGACGACCTGCTGTATTTGAGATGTCAGCACCTCAGATGCAGGGAGGAGCGATGGACATGTCCCCTAGTTCGTTGTTTCGTGACCTGGTTGTCACCATCTTTCTGGGATTTGGTAGGAGACGACACTTAGTGTAAAGTTAAGAACTATATCGTCCCCACGAACAGCGCCAAACTGATGCAGTCATTTTTCGCTCCCTACTCTTACCTGTTCCCACTGACTTGTTTGATCTACACAAGTAGCACACGTGAGCCACAGACCACCGTGGGGTGGTCGATGGCACTCCAATGTTAAAGTCATACAAGGCTCTGAGGAAGGTGTAATGCTATAACAGGGAATTTGTGGCGTACCTTAGCTTACCAACCGCATGTCTTATATATAATGCAAGGAGTCCTTGTTTAACCACACCATCGTAGGCGTAAATTAGGGAGAAAATCTTTGTAAAGATCCCTTTCTAATTAGGAGTCGTGTTGTAGAAGGGAAGTTCCATGTTAGCTCCATGCTCCTAGATACGCGCGAGATAGTTCCCAATCCTAGAGCATTTCATTGAAGGGAGTTTCCCTGTGTGGAAGATACTTTGGTGTTTGCTTCTTAGTTGGAAGGAAAAAGCAGATGTGGTTGCCCGTCCGAAGTAGATCGTCAAGATACTTTCCTAAAAAGGGCTTACGGGTATCGTGGATAGATGTGAGACGTGTGGGCCTAGCGTGTTGTGAGAGTCTAGGCCCGCCTGGTGGGCTGAAGTTGAGCGGCCTGATAATCGCTAGGGCTAGATCCATATTGGGTTGTTGTTTGAACCCTTAGTTCCTCGAGATCATTATGACATGTGTACGGCTCAGAGGTGTGACCATTTTTATGTATCTTCAGTATCTATTCAAAGTCGTTATTCTTCCATTAAGACTTTGTACGCCTTTTATGTTTGTTGGCAACCAAATGACAGAATCGTCTTTATCTGCATTGGGTCAGCCTCGATTCCTTTCTGATTGACCATCTGGTATATTCGTGAAAATGGGAAACTGTATTTTGGGCAGGCTTTATTCAGATCGATGTAGTCCATGCATACCCTCCATTTGTCGTTCTTTTTCCTTACTAGTATCGTGTTGGCCAACCAATTCGAATAGTGAGCTTCTCTAATCATCCCTGCATTAAGTAGGCAGTGTACTTCCTTGTTTATTGCGTTCTGGAGCCACTGCCCTTCTTTTTTGCCGAACTGGCTTCTTGTCTGGGTTTACTTGAAATTTGTGAGAAATGACGGACGTGTCTATTCCCACCATGTCTTACTTGTATTTTGTGAGAAATGACGGACGGGTCTATTCCCACCATGTCCTTCATCGTCCATGCGAAAACATTTTGATTATCTTTTTAGAAGTTGGATTAGTTTCTCTGCGAGTGCACATTTGTCTAACTGGTAGACAATGGCGAATACGGGTCGATCCCAAGAGGATCGAAGACACAATCGAAAATTAAGATCTACATAAACTAATTTAAAATGGGTTACAATTATTGAAAATTCCTAAATTAACAAAACTAAATTGAGCAACAATTTTTTTTACTTAATAAGATAATTAGAAAGTGGACCGAAGCATCGAATCCACCACAGGTTCTTCGAGACTTGTATAACCTATTAATGTTTTTGAGAAGCACTAGGACTAATCTAAGGATTAATCCAAATTCACAATTAATTTCAGGAAAAATCTAAACCCCTAGCATTGAGTGTCTTTCTACGGCACACACAATCACATGTTTAACCTAATTAATCAAAACAAGCTTTGAATATCAACAAAGAGTACTCTAACTACCGACTAGTCTAGATATTATATCGGATATAATTGGTGAAATCAATTTATCATTATTCAGAAATTAACTGTATCTAACACTGAAGCATAGAAAAAAAAAACAGTAATTTAAATGCATCAAACTCTAGAAACCTGTGGTTTCATCTTCGTCTCGGTGCGGGGTTTAGAAACCCATGGTGGTGGTGAATCCGGTGGAGATTGCGGCGGCGAACATCTCCTTTTCAATAAATGCGCGCTAAGTTGTGTAGTGGTACAGAGCAAGCAAGTTAGGTGCAAATAGCAAAACTGTTTTGAAAAACAATTTCTTCCCTCCAAAATTTATTCTTCTTCCCTGAGTCTGCGTCTTCCTTCATCCCTATTGTTCGAATCTCGTACCTGCAAGAGAGATTAGAACAGAGTATGTGTGTGTGAGAGACGAGATGTTGAAGAAAAATAGAAGAGAGGGAAAAGAGAAATTGCAAAAGAGGGAGGACGAGGTGAGAGGTGCTCTTTGTTGTGATGTGTTCAATCTGTTGAAGTGATGAGACGTTGAAGGGAGGAGAGTGGTTGGTGAGGATGTGTTTTTTGTTTCAATGGTTGCAAGAAAGAAATAAGGAAGAACATGGGATGGAGGTGTGTAGAAGGTTGTCAGTGGCGAGAGTTCAGAGAGAAAAGGCAGTTCGTGAAGAAGAGAGAAAGAAGGGATTTTGATGATGAGATGAAGGAACAGGGACTGGTTAGCGTGATATTGTGACGAGAGGAAGCAGATAGGAGAGATGGTGATGATGGCGAGTTTATGGTGGTTGCGCTATCGGTCCTTCTATCGAGCGAGAATCCCCAGGCGATTAGATCGGGTTGGTGGTTGGAAAAAAAAAAGGAGGAAAGGGGCGTTTAAGGGAAAGGTGTAGAGAAGAGGAGAAAAAAAATAATTAGATAAGATTTTTTTTCTCTTTCTCCTAGTTAGGTTGGGTTTGGGTTTGGGTTTGGGTTTGGGTTTTGGTCAATTTTTGGGCTTGGGCAAAATCATCAACTTCACCGTTCGCACCACTTTGGGCTAGTTCTTCCAAACTCGTCGCTCTAATGTGATTTCATCGTTTAAACTCCAATTACTACAAAAACATAAAAACGAAATAATTAGAATAAAATATGATATTTGAAATACAAACAAATATAAATTAGGAGATATTTTATATAATAATTATGTGAATAACAAATATTCCTAAACCTATAGTTTGCTAGTCCTCAAACAAAATAAAAATACAATCCTGACTCACTTTCGCGGGAATCATAAATTGCACTTATCTTAATGTGCAACAAGGCTTTGAACCCCTAAATTATCTCTAGTGGACGAGTTATAGTCTCGTGAGGATTTTCAGGAAACAACTAAGGATGTCAAACTAATATATCAACAAAATTTGACAACAATTTAATAGTATCTAAAGGTTAAATGAACTTCATCATCATTTTCAACTTGAAGTGTGTGTGTTCATAGCCTCATCAACATAACTCTCCATTTCACAGTAAAGACATGACTAGATAACCTTTAGAAATTTCGTTCGACTACAAATCTCTCATGTCACTAAAAAATAAACCACTAAGAGATTGGTTATTTATCACTTAGTTTATATGTAATGAAAAACATCTCAAATATAATTATCATGAAAGACAAACTTTTCATGAATATGATCTCATGGACATGAATATCAATTATTTTGAAAATGTTGAATCAAACACCATAGTTCTTGTCTATTCAATCTCCACATCTATGAACCGAACCTTTACTTAAGATCAATCAGATCTTTATTAGGTTGTAATGGAGTTAAGATTCTGGCTAACAAGAATGAAAAAAGATAATACAAGTTTCCTCTGAGAATGAATACGCCTTTTAATAAACTCATGAAGCACTGAAGAATAAATTTTTCTTTTCTCTGTTCTTCATCATTTTTTTTTTAATATCAATGACATGTTTTCCCCCCTTCTGCACGATGAAACATTTCAGTCTTGAGGATTCATGAAATATTTCAACTCTTTCTATTTGCCCATTCCAAAAATATATCAACCATACATATTCTCAAATAAATTGGATAAGGATAAAAATAATATAGGGCATTACTTTTTCTTTTTTTTTTGGAAATCAAGTGGGGTTATTTAGGATCCCCAAACCTATAAAAAAATGATTTACCGATTACAATCGCCAATAGGTCTTGCCTAGCCTGTCTTCATGTACAATATCTTTCAAGTCCTCTGCGAAGGAACTAGGAGTTATTTCCAGAAACTCTGTGTTAGGAAGGAGGCTCGCCAGTCGGTCTGCTAGTCTATTAGTCTCTCAGTATTCATGACAAATCTGGTAGTCGTCAAGGTGCTCCAACATATATTTGATCCTATTGATGATATGTCTTAGATCCCATGTTGAGTTCTTGTATTTAGTTAAGTAGTCAAACACAGTGGTTGAGTCTGTTGATAATTCTAACTTCCTGAGATGGTGTAAGCGAGCTAGTTTCAGTCCAGCCTCGACTCCCTGAAGCTCATGTTTTAGGATAGAGTGCCCTGTAGAGGATCCTGAGCACGCTGCTACTACACTACCAATTCCATCCCTGATCATTGCACCGTAGCCCCCTCTATTACCTTGCATTGAGCCATTTGAGTTCATCTTATGCCAATCATCTCTTGGCTTTTTCCAAGAGCATGTGATGGGCCTCTTGATTTTAAACATTGTGTCCAGGTTCCAGTTACCAAAGAACTGTCTATTGGATGAATTGTCCTCGACAACTAGCTCCTCTGCTGTGAATCTCAATCTAATGTCTTTGTAGATGTGCTTTGTGAGCGCAATTCCTGTGAATCTCAATCTTAGCTCCTTTGCAGAATTGTTGCTCATATAGTCTGTTATTACGCTCCATCCATAGCGCATATACCGTGGCATTGAAGGTAACTCTTTTGACTAAATATATACTGGATGCGCCTGTAAGGTGTTGGCAGCACCACCGTAACTCAGCATCCCAATCAGTAACTTGTCTATGGTAGTTGAGGTAGCGCAGCATTCTAGTCCAGACAAATTTGGAGTATGTACACTTAAAGAACAGATGTTTGGCTGTCTCTAGTTCCTGATTGCATAAGGGACAATCATCAGACTGAGTTATCCCCCATTTCTTTAGCTTACTAAGTGTTTTCAATGCACCATGCATGAGTAACCACGTTACAAAGCTGTGCTTGGGAATGTTCCCTTTAAACCACACCAATGCAGCCCATTCCACCCTGCTGTTACGCTTCCTGATTGCTTCATATGTAGGTTTCATTTGGAACAGTCCTGTATTCCCTACTTTCCATAACACCCCGTCCTGCTTGCTTGCATCGATTTCAATCTCAGCCAAATAATTAGTGATTTACGAGATTGAGTTCCCAGCACTTGGCGGAATACTCCAAGCATTATCACTGATAATTGCTGAAACATTCGCATTCTTATGCAACGTTGAATCATACATCAGTTCCTGTGGGAATTTGTCATGTAGAATACCACTTGGATGCCATGGGTCATTCCAAAATAGGGTCGTTTCACCATTACCTATAGAGTGCGACAGCAAGTGAGAAGCCTTTCTCCTTCCTTCTAAGATCCTTCTCCAACACCAAGAGGCCTCTTTAGGAGCATTCATAATCCAGAAATCTTTGTTTTTTATCAAGTATTTCCAGACCCATTTGACCCAGATTGATGCTCTTCGTGTGACAATACTCCATATATGCTTCATGCTAGCTGCCTCATTTGCAATACGGATGTCTCTGATGCCAAGACCTCCTTCCTTGTACGGGAAACAAATCTTCTCCCAACTTACCATAGACTTAGTCGCAACATCTCTACCTGGCCATAAAAAACTACAAAGTATAGCATTTATGCAATCAAGTGTTTGTTTGGGAAGTCCGAAAGAGGTCGTCCAGTAGATATGCATACTAGCTAGCACTGACTTGATTAGAACTAACCTCCCGGCATAGGTAAGAAATCTGTTTTTCCATGAGCTTACCTTTTTCCTGATCTTTTCTATTAGTGGAGCACATTGATGGTGTGAGAGGTATGAAGAGATCATCGGGAGGCCTAGGTATCTTACTGGGAGTGTACCTATTTGAAATTGGAGCAGCCCAGTGATAGAAGTGGTCTCCTCGGTTGAAACTCCTGATATAAATAAGGAACTTTTGTCACGGTTCACCTCTAGTCCACTGCATTCTTTGAAGATTGTCAGGGTATCATGAAGTGCCTTTGCTGATTGACTATCCCCCTGGAAGAAAGCTATCAAGTCATCCTTAAAGCATAGGTGTGTAATTTCTGGGTCATGACATCTGTAATGGAGCTTGTAGAGACCTTCTTGCACTTGTTTCCTTAGCAAAACGTGTAGGATCTCCATTACCATGACAAAGAGATAGGGCGACATAGGGCATCCTTGTCTAATACCCCTATTGGCCTTTATATAGCCTTTAGGCGAGCCATTTAAGCAAATAGAAAACCTAGGAGTAGTGATGCATTCCTTGATCCATGCTATGAACTGAGTTGGAAAATTGTATTTGTGGAGCATATGCAGAATAACATCCCAACGGACCATGTCATAAGCTTTCCAAATATCGATTTTGGCAGCACACCTTGGGGGTGGGGCATTACTCATAATTGGAGTAGGTAATGGAGATGGGGTTAGCAAAGAAAAATGCTATTTAAAGGCTCAAGGGGTTGCAAACATATTTTTATTATTAGGTAGGCTAAAACGCTAAATAACAGTTCAAAGAAAAAATGCCTATATCATTTCCTAAGCTCTAGTCGGTATTATGACATCTCAACTAAATTAACCAAGAAGTTCTAGTGTAATAATTCAATTTTAATGTAATTCTCAAAGTAATCAATAAAAGAAACAAGAATAATGAGATCATCAACGAGATAATGCAGACTCAAGAAAAGTCAAAGTTTATTTAATAACCCTCAAGAAAAATGGAATGGCTTAAAGCTCACAACAGTTAAGCCTCTACTATTATTCTAAGGCTTTCTAGTTAATATCTTACTCATCAACTTCAAATTATGCTAACTTGGCTTATAGTGCATGAATAGCCGAGTTGAAAAATCTCGTGAAATATATTTAACTTAAAGATAATATCAAACATTATGTCCACCTATTGATAAATCAACATGACAAGTGATAGCATGTATTTCTCAAATTTAAAAGCTTACTTGAAAGCAAAAATCTCTTCATTGGAAATGAACTTCAGATTTTATAATGCATTTTCAAATAAAAAAAATTCATACAATTATCATAATCATCTATGTATTCAATGGAGATTGAGTAGAATACAGTAGTCAACCAGCATAGTTGTGAAATACACTTCAGTTCATAATTTTGATAAATGCACAAAAACTCATAAACATCACCCCCAAACCTAAACCAAACATTGTCCTCAATGTATAAAAATAAGGATCATGATAAATGAAGGAAAAAAAAGATGAGGGTGTTAGAGTTATATTACCATGGTGAAGTTTTTACTAATTTTGACGAAATCATCCACCAATGAACGCTTAAAAACATAAGAACTGTGGACTCATCATGAGAAATTGATAAAAACACATACATGACACAAAAAAAATGCATAAATGAAAAAAAATTACATGTACCAGTTGTAGATCATAACTACTATGGAGTTAACGAGTATGAGTGAAATGCAACTGGAAAGAACTCGAAAATTAATCCAGACTAATCATAATGACACAACTAAAGTTAGGCTACCTCCTAGGAGCACTTGGTTTAATGTCGTCAGCTCAATGCATATTCTTCCTCACAAATGATGTACCATAAATGAAGAGGAAGAACATAGTGAACACCCTCCCCCAAACCTAGACAGTTAGTCCATGATGTTAACTAGATCATACAGCAACAACCTAAAACATTGAGGATCGATCCAACAAATATTAACAACTACATGCAACACAACAAAAACTAACACGCCCCTAAAACTACGAAGGCGCCATGCAAAATCATAGAGAAAATGCAAATGAACTCGCAATCGTAGGGAATCCATAGGGATCTGGAGCATAAAGGTGTCACAAATAGTGATATCCAACAAATGACTTTCGCCTACTCTTAAAAGGGGACATCCTAAGTCAGGTGTCAAATTAGAAGATTGAATGTGTTACACAATAGGATGGTCAAAACTAAAATCATCACTAATAAACAAGGGATCCACATAAGTAGAGTCAATCAATGTGAAAGGGATGCAAAGAGACATGTTTATAGATATATCGGGTGGTACATGCTCATCATAAAAAAATGAATTGCACAAAGATGATGACCTAGACAACTCAATAACACCCCCAAACCTGGAATTAGCAGAACATATGGCATGGATTTCCTCATTAGATGCGTCTTCTGATAACGCCCTGACTATTTCTTGAATTATGGGCTCATTCGTGTCGTGAAAATAGTCAAGGCAGGACTCCAAAGAATATTGAGAATCAGACTTCATGTAGGAGTCACTAGGAAGGCATATGCCGAATGGGTCAACATGAAAAGGTGGGAACGAGAATGGGTCGAGAAGCAAAATAGTCTCAACGAAATGGGTTGGTTTTGACTCACTGAGTGGAAGGAGTTTCACTTTATGCTTCCATGTATACTTTGGATCCATAATAGAGGCTAAATCAAACAAAACATTCGCTTCCCTAATGGAATTATCAAAATTGAAGTCTAAATCAAAATGAGTCAAACAGACCGCTAAGGGATCATCTAATGCAGACTGCAAAAAGGAATTCTCCACCAAACTCTCAATCACGTTAACCTCACAAACATCTTTAGACTCAGGAAGTTGTTGACTTACATTAAAAACATTGAGTTCGACGGTCATGTTACCAAATGACAATTTCATGATTCCATTCCTACAGGTAATAATAACAATAGGTGTCGCCAAAAATGGGCCATCAAAAATTATGTGGAATGTGAATTGAGGGATTGTGAGCAAGTTGTGTATCAAGAACTATGAAGTCTACGGGAAAATATAAATTTTCAACCTTAATGATCACATCTTCTATAACACCGCAAGGAGCTCTGATTGACCTATGTGCCAATTGCAGTGTTACTTCAGTCGTTTTAATTCGCCAAACCCTAACTACTCATAAACACAATATGGAAATAAATTAACACTTGCCCTAAATCCAACAATGCCTTATCAACAATATGATCACCAATAACACAAGAAATGGTTGGGCCCCCGGGATCCCTATACTTAGGCGAGATTCTGTGATGAATAATTAAGCTGACTTGCTCGGCAAAGAATGCTCTCTTTTGCACATGTAATTTTCGTTTATGTGTGCAAAGATCCTTCAGAAACTTGGCATAGGTAGGAAGTTGTTTAATAGCATCGAGTAATGGGATATTAATGTGAACTTGTTTAAAATTTTCCATTACATCGTTAGCATTTATTCCTTTCTTTGTTAGGGCTAACCGTGATGGAAACGGTGCCCTAGGAAAATAAGATGCATGAGTGGGATCAAAATAAGAGGAACATTTTTAGAAGGTGAGGCTTTAACAGCCTCCTTGTCAGATGGAGATGCAATTTGCTTTAAATTAGACGGAGATGCAACGACACTCAAATCGGGCACTCGTACCCGATTGTCAAATTGTTTTCCACTCCTAAGGATAGTAATAGATTGGACATCTTCATGACATGGCTCAAATGTACTATCAACCGTGAATTGACCGTTTGGGTTTGGAACAGGTTGACTAGGAAATTTTCCTGGCTCTCTCTCAGATAATAACTGAGCGATCTTACTCATAGCTATCTCAAGTCTATGGATGGCTTGAGATTGGTATTGAGTCGTGGCTTTCAACTCTAATATATCATGAGAATTCTGCTCAAGTATACTCTTTGTGCTCTGCATAAAATGATTAACTATTTCCTCTAAACTATGTGTTGGATAAATGAACTTGGTTAAATTGAAGCATAAAGGCACTAGGGGCTTGAGAAGCCTGGGATTCAACAACGGGTCCCCCTTGGTGTGAGCCATGGGCCTAGGGGTGATTTGGATGTTTGGAGACCCCTGGATTATATTAGTTAGGTTGTGGATTATTACCAGGTCGCCTCATAGCATTAAAAGAAATGACTTGCTCAGCATAGTATGCAAGATAATCATTTTGCAAATCACAATCAGCTATGGAATGACTATGACTCGAACATGCAGCACAAACCTCAGATGAAATATTCGTGGGAGGTGTAGGTTGAATCATATTAAAAAATTGCATCAATTTTCTGAGCCATAATTATAACAATTGCTTCTAGCTTCGAAACAGAAGGGGAGTGAACAAATGTATCTCTAACCTCATATATACCACCTTTATGCCCATCAGAATCCTCTCTAGAATAATCCCATTGCTGAGAGTTTTCGAAAAGCATTTAAAAAAACTCCCAAATCTCATTAACGCTCATCTTCATTAGTGACCCACTAGTGACATCAATCATACGACGGTTTTGAGGGGTTAAACCATTTTGGAAGTATTGAATTAACCACCACTTCTCAAATATGTGATGGGGACACTTAACAATGAGTTCATTGAACCTTTCCCAACATTCATAGTAATGTTCACCCTCTTTTTGTTGAAAATTAGATATATTTCATTAGAGGGCATTTGTTTATGAATGGGGAATTACTTTGACAAGAACTTTCTTGACAACGCATCCCAAGTTGTGATGGATCTTGTCTCTAACAAATTTAACAACGATTTTGCTTTATCTTTCAGAGAAAAAAGGAAACAACTAAGATTGACCGAATCATTTTAAAAATTTTGGTACTTAAGGGTAGCATAGATGTCAAGAAATTCTTTGACATGAAGATACAGATCTTTTTTCTCAAAACCATAAAAGGAGATCAGAAGATGGATAATGAATGGTTTGAGTTCAAAAATGTTTGCAGTTGTCTCAGGTAAGACAATGCAAGACGAAACGTTGTTGGAAAGAGGGGAGAAGTAGTTCTTAAAGGCCTTTTCCTTAGCCATGTATTTGGTTTAGGGTTTTTTTTTTAATGCAAGCCTAACATCTATATGAAGATGATTTAACTCTACAAAAATAAAAACAACGGAACCCTAAACGACACCTAAATGATGCGCAAACAATGAATGGCAGACGACCTTAGAGTTTTGTTACTAATGCAGGGCTGAATTTCAATTTAATTTACTTAATCGTGGGAGAGACACAATAATTTCCTATCAATCCACTACTACAGAATTCATCCTATCTCTTTTTTTTTCACTTTCCAGCTCAAAGTGAAATGCTAGTTTAAGAACTATTCCCAATAGAATATGTTCCTTCACTTAACTATAAATTTTTATACTTCAAAAGAGGGACCCTATGAGCATCAAACTTGTCCTAGACAATTATCTTGCTACAAATTTTAAACAGTGAAGGCTTAGGTTCCTAACCCTAAAATAGATGGTGGTTAACCTATCCGCGGGAGAGGGCATCGGAGTTTCAAAGCAATCCTGCCACTATTCATATTTGCATCCAATACTATCTAAATCAACGAAAACACAAGTGATCGCAATAGAAACCGCGTTTGAATGTGGCGGGGAGAAGTTTCTTCCAGCATGAACCTCTTTCGAGTTACTTGCGACGCTGACTAGAAGTCGACTTTCCGTCAATCACTCCTGTGTATTATTGTCGGTCAAACAAATGCCAAAAAAATATTAAAACTCAACTACTAACAAAAATAAAAGAAAATAAACATGTGACACCTAACATTGTTCCTAAACAAAGAAAATATGCCTAATCTATAAACTAGTAAAAACAAACCCTAGATTACGATTGTACCGTGACAATCCCCGACAACAGAGCCAAAAACTTGATGCAGATTTTATCAACCTAAATTAATAGGTTATTTTACCTGATTATTATACCGCAAGTACACGATTGTCTAACTAGTAGATGATGGAAAATACGGATCGATCCCACGAGGATTGAAGACACAAGCGAAAATTAAGATCTACCTAAACTAATTTAAAAGGGGTTACAATGATTGAAAATTCCTAAATTAACAAAACTAAATTGAGCAACAAAAAATTTACTTAATAAGATAATTAGAAAGTGGACCGAAGCATCGAATCCACCACAGGTTCTTCGAGACTTGTTTAACCTAAATTACTGTTTTTGAGACGTACTACGACTAATTTAAGGACTAATCCAAATTCACAATTAATTTCAACAAAAGTCTAAACCCCTAACATTGAGTGTCTTTCTACTGCACACACAATCACAGGTTTAACATAATTAATCAAAAAAGGCTTCAAATATCAACAAAGAGTACTCTAACTATCGACTAGTCTAGATATTATACCAGATACAATCGATGGAAGCAGTTTATCAACATTTAGAAATTAATTGTGTCTAACACTGAAGCATAGAAAAAAACTGTAATTTAAATGCAACAAACTCTAGAAACTTGTGGTTTTATCTTCGTCTCGAAGCAGGGTTTAGAAACTCATGATTGTGGTGAATCTCGCAGAGATTGCAGCGGCGAACATCTCTTTTTCAATAGACGCTAGGTTGTGTGGTGGTACAGAACAAGTAGGTCGGGTGCAAATAGTGAAACTGTTTTGAAAAACAATTTCTTCCCTCCAAATTTTTTTCTTTTTTCTTACATCTATGTCTTCCTTCATCCCCACTATTATACCTGCAATAGATATTAGAATAGAATATGGGTGAGAGAGATTGGATGTTGAAGGGAAATAGAATTGAAGGAAGAAAAAAATTACAAAAAAGGGAGGACGAGGTGAGAGGTGCTCTTTGTTGCGGTGGGCTGTTGTGTACATTCTGTTGAAGTGACGAGAGAAATGGACGAGATGTTGAAGGGAGACGAGTGGTTTGTGAGGACGTGCTCTCTATTTCAGTGGCTGCAAGAAAGAAAGAATGAGGAACATTGGATGGAGGTGTGAAGAAGGTTGTCGATGGCGAGAGTTCAATGAGAGAAGGGAGTTCGTAAGAAAGATAGGAAGAAGAGAGTGATGATGAAATGAAGGAACATGGACTGGTTAGCGTGATATTGTGGCGAGAGGAAGCATATAGGAGAGATAGTGATGATGGCGAGTTTATGGTGGTTGCGCTGTCGGTCCTTCTATCGAACGAGAATCCACGACAGGCGATGAGATCGGGTTGGTGGCTAGAAAAAAAAGGAATAGGAAAGGAACGTGAAAGGGAGAGGTGCAGAGGAGAGGGGAGAAAAAAATTTATATAGGGTTTTTTTTTCTTTTTTCTCCAGGTTAGGTTGGGTTTGGGTTTTGGTCAATTTTTGGGCTTGGGCTCTATCATCAACTTCGCCGTTCGCACCACTTCGTGCTAGTTCTTCCAAACTCGTTGCGCTAATATGATTTCATCGTTTAAGCTCTAAGTACTGCAATGACATAAAAATGAAATAATTAGAATAAATACGATATTTGAAATACAAACAAATATAAATTAGGAGATATTTTGTATAATAATTATGTGAATATCAAACTACCCGTGTCGACCAGCACTTTCTTAAGTTCCTACCTGGCTATCAGCACCGAAGTTAGTAAGGCGTCATTGTGCGGGAAGTTAACTTCGTATGCGTCTTTGTTGGAGAAGGTCAGAGTCTTTTACATCATTGTTGCGCGTTGTGCCGACAACTCTTGGTATCTAATCTTTGCTCACAAGTCTTTGACTATCTGCTTCCAGGATCGGTTGAATTGCTCTGTTTTTCCAGTTGCACCATGCAAGACATATATTAGCTCCTTGGTTGCTCTCCTAACGTGATTATTTTGTCTTCGGACTCTCTCAGCTTAATGAATTCTTCAAGTCGCTCTTCTCTGACATAGCGTTTCGTCTCATCCTTCAAGTTGCGATAGTCTTCTCTGACATGGCGCAACAGCCCACTGAACGAGAATCCACGACAGGCGATGAGATCGGGTTGGTGGCTAGAAAAAAAAGGAATAGGAAAGGAACGTGAAAGGGGGAGGTGCAGAGGAGAGGGGAGAAAAAAATTTATATAGAGGTTTTTTTCTTTTTTCTCCAGGTTAGGTTGGGTTTGGGTTTTGGTCAATTTTTGGGCTTGGGCTCTATCATCAACTTTGCCGTTCGCACCACTTCGTGCTAGTTCTTCCAAACTCGTTGCGCTAATGTGATTTCATCGTTTAAGCTCTAAGTACTGCAATGACATAAAAATGAAATAATTAGAATAAATACGATATTTGAAATACAAACAAATATAAATTAGGAGATATTTTGTATAATAATTATGTGAATATCAAACTACCCGTGTCGACCAGCACTTTCTTAAGTTCCTACCTGGCTATCAGCACCGAAATTAGTAAGGCATCATTGTGCGGGAAGTTAACTCCGTATGCGTCTTTGTTGGAGAAGGTCAGAGTCTTTTACATCATTGTTGCGCGTTGTGCCGACAACTCTTGGTATCAAATCTTTGCTCACAAGTCTTTGACTATCTGCTTCCAGGATCGGTTGAATTGTTATGTTTCTCCAGCTGCACCATGCAAGACATATATTAGCTCCTTGGTTGCTCTCCTAACATGATTATTTTGTCTTCGGACTCTCTCAGCTTAATGAATTCTTCAAGTCGTTCTTCTCTGACATGGCGTTCGGTCTCGTCCTTCAAGTTGCGATAGTCTTCGATATCGTGTCTATAGTCGTCATGGAAGGAGCAGTATTTGCTTTTGTTCCATCTTTCTGGATCTCCTCTCATTTTTGGTGGCCACTTGATGTCTTCCCATTTTGCTATAGCTTTCAGGACCTCGCCTCGACTAGTTATTAAGGTTGTGAACAATTTCTCAGCTGGTCGTTCATGTTTGGGCTTTATCGATTATAGCCTTCTAGGCTTTCGTTGACCGAATATTGGTCTAATGTCTCTTATTCTGGGTGTTTTCTTCTCGATGCTTGTTGCCCTCCAGGTTTTGGGTGAGTTTGTCCGCCATTTTGATCATGTGGTTCATCTGGATCATGAGCATCTTTACATGAGGGTCCAAGGGGATTCCCCAAAATGTCAGAGACGTCTGAATCACTATATGTTGAGGTTCCCTTCTCTCTGGTGCAGTTGGTTCGACGGTTGGCGCTGGGTTGATATCATGAGACAGGTTGCGTCGACCATCACTAGATTGGGGGTATGTAGAGCATTCCATTATTTCTGATAGCTTTTTTATCGTTGATCAGCTCTCGGTGAGTTTTGTCACTGTGGATCTTCTTTTCAAAAAGGAAACTTCTCGCTCCCCCCGGATGGCGCCAAACTGATGCATCCAAATCTCGTCCTCCTATGAGTTTGACCTGCAAAACAGATTTTAGACTGCCAAAGACCACCTTTTTGGTGATCAAAGGCACTCCGATATTTAGGTCAGTAACTTTGTTTGAAGAGGGAAGTAAATCTAGACAAAACTCACTTAAAGTTGCATACATTGGTCGATTGTTCCCTTTACCATATATAATGGTCGCAGTTAATTCCCTGCGAGACTTAAGCATATGAAGCGCAACGGAGGGAGATGTTCCTCGTAATGGTCTCCTCATTTATGGAGATGCATCCGTGGAGGCGTAACTCCCTCCACGACTATTTTTTTCTGCAACGTTCCTCTTCTTTATGACAGAACTCGTGCGGACCCGAATTTGGGCAATAATTGCGTCTTCTTCTGATGGGCCATGTTTGAGTTTTTTTTATGAAGGATAGATGATCATCGTGATGGATGTTTCCTGCCACGTGTATGGTTGTGATGTCGATTTATTTTGATGTATCATCATTATCTATAAAATACATAAAAGATTTGTTTGATAGGTTTATAAACCTCCCTGATCTGTTTGATGGGCAATTAGATGAGTTTATAAAATCAGCTGGTGTGGGGTTGTAGAGATCTCATTAATACACAAAAAATCAGTTTGATGGAACTTTTATTTTTATTCTCTCGGTTTCCATTTGATTTCCTTATAAATACATTAAATCATAAATACTTAGTGGGGGTATAAAAATATATTTAAAATATATATTTTATTATATACCGTTATATTCATATATAATCTTTTATAACTTGTAACGCTCCTAGGCCGTTATGGGTCTGTTATCCGTTTTAAATGCATAGCCAAGCAGCATATGGCTGAAAAATATTGTTGTACATCATTTGTATGTATTCTTTCCTTGAACAAGTTTATTTCTCTCTTCCCATATCGTCCATTTTAGTGTTTCAGTGGTTCCGTTTTGGTTTATAGCTTTTTTTAACAAAATTTTGTTATTCATGGTTTCTTGCCTTAATTCTTGTTTCCATTCTTTTGGTTTGTTCATGGAACATAGTGTTGTGTTTCAAAGTGTGATATTCAGAAGAATAAATTTAAGTCCAGGTTTATCCTTAAGTTGTCACCTCCTATATATTCTGAGTGTATTTCCCGTTCATTGGATGATGTATTGTGCACAATTTTGAATGAAGATTAGTCGGTTAATAGGACTAACGTGTGGAGATAGAGTACTTACATAGTGTCTACATGGCACCTATGCAACTTTCATTAGATACCACTGTTGCAATGCATCTGATCCATTTTTTGTTGATTTGGCGCAAAGTCAACATCCTACAATACGAAAAGGAAATCTTGTGGGTGTATTGATTCGGTGGTTTTGAGTTTTGGAATCTGATGTAATATTGGGTTGTATATTAGTGTTATTATTAGAATTTATTTAGTATTAATTATTATTATTAGGTAAGTCCATGTTAAGGCCTAGCTAGGAATACAAGTCGAATAGGATTTAGAATTAGGGCTTTGCTTTTGGAATTAGAATTAGGAATTTAATTCAAGTAGTAGTTAGGATTTCTATTTTGTTAGGAAACTCTGCTTGCTTAATAAGCTTAGGTCAATTATAAATTAAAGGCATTGGCCAATGTAATAGTTTAGTTTTGTTGATTTTTGACATTGAAGTTGTGAAATTATATTTATCAAGTTTTGTTTATGTTTGGTTTGTAAGCTTTCGTTGAATACATCAATTTGGTATCAGAGCAGTAAAAATTTTGGACAAAGATGCCGCCTAAGGGAACTAGAGTCACCAATGCAAGGATGGAGCGTATGGAGAAAGCCTTTGCGGACATCTCATAGCAGTTGCTTGTTGTCAAGAACCTGAAGCTATCCGCGAAAAGTCGCGTCGTGCGGCTGGACAACGAAGTGAAATATTTTGAGATTCATCTGAAGCAGATAATGCGAACCCTACTGTCGTTGATTGGAAGAAACCACATGTGCTTGATGTGTACGACGGACATACAGTTGTCTGCAAGTTGTTGTGTTGTGAGGCCGAAACAATCACGAAAATTTTGCCGTTTTTCACATGAAAGAAAATGATCAAAGAAGTTCACAAGAACAGGGTGGTTGTCACAAACAAGAATTGCGATTTGCAAAGAAGAGAAATAAAAAATAAGAATAAGAAATCAAGAAAGCGGTGGTTATGGTGAACAACCCTAATTTTCCCGATTTGTTTGAAACCCCTAATTCTAGGGGTTCATAGAGAAGAGAAATTCTCCAAGGGAAAGTTCCCGATTGACTTTATTATTCATGGTACGAGCAATTGTCAAAGAAAAATTTGAGGTCGACTTTTAGTGGCGCATTTTTCTGACATTCCATCCTTAAAGCTCGAGGACGAGCTTTTCAAATGGGGAAAATGATGTAATATTGGGTTGTATATTAGTATTAGTTATTATTAATAATCGGGCCAGTCCTTGTTAAGGCTCAATTAGGAGTATAAGTCCAATTAGGTTTAGGATTTTATTTTGCTTAAATAGGTCAGAAATCAAGTTTGTAGACAGTGTTGAAATTGAGAGAATTATTTTCAGATTGATGAAACTTTGTAACTCTTGTTTATTGCTTCTACACCATTAAATCTATCATAATCATAAATGGGTCGGTGCCTTTGTGATCAAACCCTTATCGACAAATTCTAGAATATCTGTAGGATCTTCCTAAGAAGGGCATGCCCAATTAGTAGTTTCAAGATGATGGATCAGAATTCAAATGGGTGGGATGTGGCCCCTAGGGGAGACCTGAAGGATGAGAAGCACTTTGAGTGATTGGACACATCTCTCTTTTGCATTTGTTCCAATTCAAGGAGGACAAAGACCTGGGAGTACAATGAAGGGCTTTTCTCAGTTAACAGTTGCTACCAAAATCTATTCAAAATAGCCATTCCAGTGGAGACAGGTGCGAGAATCAATTCGAGTTTCAGTGACCTCCTTTGGCACAAGCAAGTTCTGTCGTCCCAAACTTATTTTCTGGACTCTTTCCCATGGAACAATATTGACAGTGGATAATTTGGCTAAAAGGGGCCTCTTTATTTGCAACAGGTACAGCATGTGCAGTAGCTGTGAGGAATCAAGCAATCATCCTCGAATCATATTTGGGAGGACATTAGTCAAGAGGCTGGAGCTCAAAAGCCTGATGGGAACCTGAAATTTCTTGCATAGGGAAACTGTATGTGGGATAGAATGCTCGTTCCAACTTTGTGTATTCTTTGGCATAAAAGAAATAACAAGATTTTTTATGGAAAAACCTTCTTAGTGAACAGATCATATAAAGATTACAGTTTGGCAATAAGCTGTTGCTTGGAACATAGTTAAAGACATTCCTTGAATGATGTTTTCTGCAACTGGGATAGTTGTTTGTTGGCAAAGAATCAAATTCCATGAAAGTCACCATCTAAAGGCTTTTTCAAAGGGGACTTAGCAGACCCCAAAATTGTTACCCCATAAAAATGGCTGACCCCATGTTAATCAAATTTGGTTGACTAAAAATAATAAAACAAACCCTTGCTAACCTCACATCTAAATCGTTAAGCAGACCTTAATCGAGATTAATTAGAATTAATTGACCTATATTTTATAAACATATTTCTTTGTCCTTCTAAGTAAGATGTTTACTTCAAGAAATGTTTTTTAATGTGTTGAAGTAGTAAAATCATAAATTATAATAAAATAAAAAATTCAATGTTAAATACTTCATATTCTTTAGTTTTGCTTGTTATAACTTCATCGTTCTTCTCTTTTTTCATAATATATATATTCATCTTTTTCTCTCTAGCCTCTTCACATACTCTTGGTAATGCCTGTATTGATGAGGTTAAGGCAAAAAAAAATTGATTTTGTTTCTTATTTGTTTATATCAGCTAGAAATCAACAATTATTCAAACAATTAATTCAAATACCGTAACGCTCCTTTAGTGAGAATAGATTAGTCGGAATTAACTGTTGATTAATCATGAATTTAATAACATAGCCTCTATCTATCTCCTCCCTTAAACTATTTTTCCTTCCCCAATTTTCACTCAAACCTTTCAAATTAACTCTCTTTCTCTCTTCTTCCCCAACTCTCATCTTCCCCCTATTTTTATTTCCTCCATTAAACTCTCTTCAATCTCTCTCAAATCTTCTTCCCCAACCTCTCATCTTCACCCTTTTTCATTTCCTTCATTAAACCCTTACTCTCTCTTAAAAGGTTGTGGTCGTGATAGAGCTTGTTGTACTGACTTTAGGCTTAGAACCATGAGGTGGGTCATTTTGTTTTCCCTGGTTCACTTGAGAACGCTTAATGGCAGCCATAAACAAAAACATAATTTGAGGTTGTTGCTAGTTCACATGGTTAGATCAAACCATGATTTATTGCTTACATGGTTGGTCTAACCTTGAAGATGATTTCATATAGTTTAAGCTAAATGTGTGAACTGTAACAACTTTTCAAAAAAAAAAAAATTGCTTTCGAGAAAAACTACTTGTAGTCACACGGTTGGTTCAAACCGTGGTTTTCACGTAACATGGTTGACTTAATTGTGAAACTTTAGTTCATAGTTTGAGCCAACCGTCTGGACTGGCAACAACTTTCTCAAAATTTTGCTCTCAGGCAAACAACTTGCAACCACACGGTTAGCTCAAACTGTGAGTTTTACGATAATTTGGTTGGCCTAACCGTGAAACTTATATTCTCACAATTTGAGCCAAATATGTGAACTAGCAACAACTTTCTAAGAAACTTGTTCTTGGTTTGGTAAGTAGGGAAGATAATGAAACTCAACCCAAGTTCCCCTTGTGAAGAATCAATTTTGTTATAAGGAGTTAATTTTGTTGTAGTGAGGAAAAGAGACGAGAGCTGAGGGAGAGAGGGAGTGAGTGTTTAATGGAGAAAATGAATGAAGTAAAGAGAAGTTAAGAAGAGAGATTTGACAATTTGAGAGAATAAGGAGGGTTTAATGGAGGAAATGAATATAGTGGGGAAAAGAAGAAGAAGATAAAGACATTTGAATGTTAGAGTAGTGAAGAGGGTTTAATGGGGGAAATAAAGAAGTAGTGAGAAAATGAGAGTTGAGGAAGAGTAAGGAAAAAAAAGATTAAGTTTAATGGAGGAAATGGAATGGGAAAAAAGATAAAGAGAGTTGGGCAAGAAGGGTTCAACAAGGGTAAATAGGGAAGTTAATAGTCCAAACGGGGTGGTCAAGGGGGTTCTATAATCCAAAAATAGAGAATATTCCTCAAAGGGTTTTTTGTTTTAAAAAGCCCATAATGGAGTCTGCCATAAGCCAAATGGGGTCTGCCTTTATCAACCCCCTTTGCAAGAATATGAGATATCAAAACAAAAATAATTCTAGAGAGCCCGTGTTTGTAGCCTGGGAGACTGTTCGAACCCTCCTGGGCACATGCCTGGGAGGGTGTTTGGCACGTGAACCCAGGCCCAAATTTGGGCTCCAACACCTCGGCTCCAAGAAGAGGAGAAGAAGAAGAAAAGGAATTACGTAAAAGAGAGCAGAGTATTAGCATACAAGATCATGGGTTCTACTCGCAGCAATTTTTACAAGAATCCTTCTTTTGCTTACAACAAACATTTTTGTATCTCCTCCGTCCTTCAAAACCTCTCTTCGTTTCCAATTAATTACCAAAAAAAAAAACTTCTCTTTTATTGCATTCTCATCTGACTGAGTTGGGAGGTTTCTTTCTTTTATTTGATTGTCTCTCCAGCATACAACGTCGCAACCGGGAAAATCTATTTAATTAATCGAAGAAGAACCAAATACAATCAACGAGGAGAAGGAGAAAGTAGTTCCTAATCGTGAAGGTCCTCCGAATCATACAATTGCAGTAGAAGAAGAGGGCAATCATGGGCCTCTAACTCATCAGGACTATGTTGAGAAGAGAAGGAAAGAAGTGGGGTCAGCTCAGACTTATCAGGAATTGATCCCAGATGTACTGGTTGGAGGATCTAATTGTTGAAAAAGATGTGAAAGGAAACAAGGAAGGGCGAATAGAATAAAAAATTTGGTTAAAATAACATAAAGTCTTTGAAAAGTCGAGTGAATAACTTGAGAGAAAACAAGTTTCTAGAAAATCAAATTAGAAGAAAAGTCAGAACACACCAAACAAAAAACCCAAGTAAAATAAGAAGAAATCAGAGGAGAATAGATGAAAAATTTGTTGAAATTTGGTCAAAATTTGAAGAACCAGAAAACCCAGAACAGAGTAAGTTTTAAGAGAGACAGCGAAAGATTGAACAAAAGCTTGAAATCAAAATTTAGACACCCAATGGTTCAAAAAGCTTCAAAACTTGAACACCCAAACCTTCAAATTTGGAACCCAGAGGAGAAAATGAGAGAGATAGGGGTTGAAGAAGAGAAAACAGACCTTGGGGTGTTCATCCTTATTACAAGCTTATCATACTCATCCAAATAAGCAGGCCACTCCATCTTCTGCTTCTTTACCTTCCTTGCTTTATTTAAAAACTAACTTCTTGTTTTAAACAAGTAAGAAGTGGAATCTCTCATTCGACACGAATGGAGTGAGAAGACGAAGAACCCAATAAAAACCTCCCCTTCCTTTCCCTTAAAATTATCAAAGAACTTCTACAGCAAAGCAAAGAGAAGGCCAATGTTCTTCTGGCTGACCCCACTTCGCCTCTCCCAGAAGTGGATTCACGTGCCAAACACCCTCCCAGGCACGTGCCCAGGAGGGTCCGGATAGTCTCCCAGGCTACAAACACGGGCTCTCTAGAATTAGTCCAAAACAAATGAACTGATTGGGGTGGGGCCCACATCAAAGGCACCAAATTGTAGCAATATGTTCCCAACTTAACTACCCAAATCTGCTTAAGAGTCCATCTTGGGCGTTTGGGTGTGAGGTTTTGTTTCAAGGGGTAGACAACTAGTTATATACTACTTGCCTACTGCCTTACTTCCACACACGATGTGGGACTAAACAAACCAACACCACATGCCATCATCACCATGGGTGGTTGCCTAAGCAGGGATGTGCACATCCTTGTTTTTCACCTCCCCGAGAGTCGTGATGTCACAAAAATTCTCAAGTTTCTCAAAAAGTGTGACTTGGAATTATTTTGGGTGGAACATGAGTAAAAATGGGAACCTTACTTTTTATTTTCTCTGGTCCTAGTCCTTTCTTCCCCTCCATTTGTGGAAGTGAGTTCTATGTAAAACAAACATACCTAGAAAGAGATAAAACTCTTGGACATGAGGTCATCTTTATGTTGCCTGAAGCTCCACGACGCTTCGCTTTCCAAGTGGTTGTTTTCTAAACAAGCATTTTGCCTCTGCCTTAGAGCGCCTCAAAATAATTAAGGGTTATCTTGGAGCACTACAATGCGACGTCAAGGCACCAAAAAAGGCTCATGAGGAATAAGTGTGTTAAAAGTTATTTTTCTATACCAAGTACACTAAAAAATATGAAGCCAACTATTTTATATTAAAGGGAACGGGGAATCACAAACCACAAAATAAGTTTATTTTTAATTATGGATCGGCCTCGACTCCTCCAAGACTTTTGGGGCGACTATTAGTGTCTCGTCCCTTTCTGTGCTCTAGATAACCTATGTATTTTTGGACCTTAAAATTTCTAACTTGTTTCACTTGAGAGTTAATTGCTTAAGTGACCTTGGTGTAACCAACCTGATAGTTCAAAATTTCTATGTTATTTATAATGTAAGCATATTTAAAAGTCATGGTCTGCTCACTTGAAGTGTCCGATGTTGTTGGGGGCTCTGCTAAGGCTCTATTGTTACTTTAAAGTGCCTCGCCCTAGCCTTAAAGCGCCATAAAGACTTACACTAGTCAAGGTTACTAAACCCTATAGAAAAAGGCTCTGTGTGGTAGCGCCTCGCCTCACCAAGGCTTTGGGGGAGGACCTTGGTGCCTCACCCCTGAAAATATAGCTTACGTCTAACTAAAGGGTCTGATTGACATTTGAAAACCTTTATTGATAAATAACTCTACTTCTCACATTTAATAGAGAAGGCTTTGCCCACAACATTTCATTTATCTCTATCTTCAAAATAATTAACTCCCGGTCCGTACCTCAGATTTAGTAGTAATGACCATTCGACTAAAACTTTTCATTTAAACTATGTTACGTTTGTTTTAAAGCAAAAGAAAATCCTAGGGAAAGCTACAAAAAGAGAGTAGATTGGAGGTTTTCCACTTTAGGTTGTAGACGATATATTTCAAGAATTTTTAGCACAAATTCCACAAATTTGAGAAAACACAATGGTACAGCTCAACACTTGTTCTCTCTTTTTCCTTCTCACTATTGACGACTTTTTCAGGGGGGCAGTGAAACACAAACACAGCCTAAGAAGATGTTAAAAATCGAAATTATCTATGAGATTGCGCTTGTTAAAGGGAAGCCTCTTCATTACGCATTTAAGATTCATTGTAAATTTGTTTCTAAGATCTGATGTATGTTCAGAGATGTAATTGCTAGGCAATCTAATAAGGTATTTTAATTTTTCATTTGGTGTTTAGTGCCAGGCTTCGTTCTATACCTGCTACTGTAATGCAATTGGGTTATTGTAATACCATAATGGGCCTAGTCTGTGTTTGGTACTGTTTTCTCTTTTTTGTAGCAAGCACGACTACTAGATAAGACTCCATTGCCTCATGGCTTGATCTTCATTCTTTGTATAGGCCATTGTAAATTCATTTTTTTTTTCTTATCCGTGCAGCAAGACCAGGATTCCAAAAGGCATCCGGTAGTAGTTCATCTAGATCTTTGATTGAACGGAACCTGTTCCAATTACCGATGATGGCAGACTTCCAGTAGATTTTGTTTTGGAAGATCCAGATTCTCACTTTATTTATTTTTGCAGAAAAATGGATGAAACAGAGCCAGGCTGCGCAAGCACATACTGACATTTGATTAAGTATAATATGGTGCACTAAATTCTTTTTACTTACATTTGTAGCTCATTTATTTGTACTGATTACTGGTCCAACTTGTGTAGATAAAGTTGTGGTTAAGTACTGCAGTTAACATTACATTTTGTTTCATAAACAATCTTCATTTTTTGAGAGTTACGATTTGAATATAATTTGTGTTGTCAGAATGCAAGGGTAACTCGCAAATGTTTTTGTAATAGTTCATATGTTACAGTGTGTATGGACTACTCAGGGCGAACAACAAATGTTAGTTTTATTTTTCTGCTCTCGACCTAGAATATTGTTCAATACATGCAAGTTTGAAACTATTTGTTGTAGGATTATTTACTGTTACTAAAAGCTTGAAGGGGATATTTACGCGCGTGCTCACCTGTCTTGAAAATGCCCAATGAATATAACAAGAGGTTCTTAGAGGAAAATGGAACTACTGTCGATAGTGTTTGGAAATTGATTTGCATGATTGCTGCATTGAGCATTAGTTTTGATGCATAAAAAGACCCATGTGGTTTGTGTACTCCCACGACTGCTCACCAGTCACAAAAACTGCTCCCCTTGCGTGTGTGGATCCGCCAGAGTATAATGGTCTACCACAAATAAACTTGTGTATATTGCAGTTACCTATTCATTTTAATATTTGTATGATAGGTCGTGATTAATTCAAAAATAAAAACAATATTTTGATAAATATATGTATTATTACCACGTGCAAACACTCGCGGATGACAATTAATAATTGGAGAAATCAAATATAATTGACATGTTAACAACTGTTATGATTCAACCTTAATCATTGTTTGTTCTAAAAAATCAAGTTGTTGAAAAACAGGAGATCCATTTATATGTGATAATTTGTTATATCATGGTTTAATTTAATTTGTTTTCATTAAAATTTATTTATAGTCTTAGATACAATTATCCAGAAAACACGTGCAGACTACTTATATATAGTAGGGGTGAAGCGCACTAGATGTGCGTATATTCAATATTTTTTATTACAGTTTAAAATCTTAGAGAGCTAAAAAAAAAAAAAATCACCTGTATCCATAAGTTATATAATTCAAGCATAAGTTATAATATACACAATCAAGAAATATTGTAATTTTTTCATTTTTAAGGCATCTTAAATTGAATGGGCTAGAATCCTTAAACCCATGAACCCAATTACCCACCACAGTGTGAGCATGGATCCGTTTATAGCTTCAAGCCAGCCCAAACCAACATGTTTAATGGGGTTAAAGGTATGGAGCAAACCCCAAACCATCAAAAAAAGTTTACACAAACCTCACTACTCACCCGACATACATCCAAAAAACAACAACACCTTTACTATGTTTTTTCCACCCTCAAATTTAAGCACCCATATACAAAATCCACCAAATGCATCAAATGTGATTGTTTATCTGCAAATCAATTTTTATCAAGTTTTCTCAAGAAATCGATTGGTTTTTCGATTACTGATTGTTGGGTATTTTCATTTTTTTGCTAATTAATTTTGGGAGTCTCTCAAAATAGGTTTCAATGAAACTTGGTTGTTTAAGGTTAAACAAAATGCGGATGGTTCTGTACACAGATATAAGGCTAGGTTGGTGGCTCGAGGATTTGAACAAGTTGCAGGATTCGATTATGCTGAGACATACAGTCCAGTGGTAAAACCCACTACAATTCGGGTTGTATTCACAGTAGCTATTACATATGGATGGTCTGTTTTTCAACTTGATGTTAACAATGCCTTCTTGAATGGAGATTTACAAGAAGATGTTTACATGATGCAACCTCCTGGATTTATTGATTCTTCTCGTCCCACTGCTGTGTGCAAACTACACAAAGCTTTGTATGGACTGAAGCAGGCTCCTCGGGCATGGTTTGAGAAGCTGAGACATACTCTTCATCTATTTGGTTTTGCTCCTTCTAAGTCAGATACCTCACTGTTCATCCGACATTCTCCTTCTCCTATTTCTTCTGGTGTATGTTGATGATATTTTGGTCACTGGTTCCAGTTCTAAGGATGTTTCACAACTCATTCATCAGCTGAATGCCCAGTTTGCCTTGAAAGATCTTGGTCTTGCTCACTACTTCCTTGGCATTCAGGTTCAACAAACCACTGATGGCTTGTTTTTGTCTCAGACTAAGTATATTAATGATCTTTTATGTCAAGCTAAAATGCAATTCGCCAATGGTTTATCTACTCTATGATACTGGCAGTGATCCAGTTGCAGATGTTCACTTGTATAAGAGTATGGTTGGTGCTCTGCAGTATGTTACCATCACAAGACCTGAATTAACATACTTTGTCAATAAAGTTTGTCAATTCATGCAACATCCTCTTGAATCACACTGGAGAGTGGTTAAAAGAATTCTGAGGTATCTCAAGGATACACCCACTGTTGGTCTTCATCTGGTTTCAATACCGTCATTCAAGTGGACAGGTTACTGTGATGTTGATTGGGCATCTGATCCCATTGACAGGAGGTCCACCTCTGGCTACTGTGTGTATTTGGGTGCTAATCTCATCTCTTGGTCTTCAAAGAAGCAGAGCACTATCTCAAGAAGTAGTACTGAAGCCGAATATAGGAGTCTTGCTGTTGTTACGGCTGAACTCACATGGTTGCAGTCTCTAGTTTCTGAACTACACATTCGCTCCAGTCCTCCCACTATCTGGTGTGATAATAACAGTGCTGTAATGCTTAGTGCAAATCCTATTCTTCATTCTAGGACTAAGCATATTGAATTGGATCTTTACTTTGTACGAGAGAAGGTTGCTCGCAGGCTTGTCCAGGTTCAACACATTCCTGCTATTGATCAGGTTGCTGACATTCTCACTAAAGCTCTTGGGAAATCCAGATTTTTGAAACTTCGTGACAAACTAAGTGTAGTTGATATATCTACGCTTAGTTTGAAGGGGGATGTCAAGACTAATTAGTAATACAATCTACATCTGAGTTAGTATTAGCTAGTTGTTAGTACAGCTGTTCATGTGGTCCATAGTGTGTTAGTCTGTTAGGTTGTTTTGACAACTAGCAACACATTACATTGTCTATATAAGTCATGTATCTTGTACATTTTGGTTTAGATGATTGAATACAATTTGTCATAACTTGTTGAGAAAGTTAACAATTTGTATCGCACGATGTTAGATCCTATACCCGAGAACCCTCTAGAATCCGATTTCATGCAAAGAGAATAAGTTAAGAGTATTGTGTGTGAAGGGTAGTTTGGTGGGAGAGAGGAAGGGGAGTTGTTCGAGATGGGAGGGAAGGCATGGTAGTTGTGTTGCAATCTGAACAGAGAGTGGTGGTTTCAGGGTGGTGGACTACGATTAGAGAGGTAAGGAGAGGGGTGGGGTTTATTCGTGCAAGAGAGAGCGACATGGTGGGCAACCGGCTACGGTGGGAGAGAGGAAGGGGAAGGGATATGCATCCGCTGGCGGGGTGGTGATCGACTGTGATTAGAGAAAATGGAGGGAAAGGACGGTGATATGATGGGAATTGTTTAATTTTGGCGAGGACAAAATGGATATTCCATATATCAGGTTGAAGTTATACACAATCACTGTTCATTTGGGGGAACTGTTGTTATAATATAGAAACGAGGTAAGATTTAGTCTCATCACATCTTAAGGAATTTAGTTATAGGGATAGGACAACTATTGTATGCGGCAACATCATATTCATAACTATGTATAGTGAATTGTTTTTCTTGGAATACATAGATGGAAACAAATACCGAGTTATCTTGCCATATGTATAATTGTGTGATATCCTAGTCCCTACATGATACATGAGTATCCTTACTATAGGAGCTTGGGTTCGGAGCGGAGCCCCGACACCAGGGTCGAGCTTTTGAGGGCAGTGCCCCGAAAGGTTTACAAGATTCTGGAAATTTCTAATTGAGTTTGTTGTTGGAAACAAGAAACCTCTCCTTGCGAGACAATGAAATTGAAGCAAAAATCACTTTTCTATTGGGAGTAGGTTTCCTTGATTAATTTTGGAATTGTTTAGCAGATATATGGTGTCTTTGTATATAGGTTTAGGTATCGAGGACTAACAAAGGTTGGACTACATTATTTTTCCACACAACTTTGACTCATTTGAGTATCACAACATGAGATTTTCCCTACGTATGCAACGTATACCTCAAGAGATCTTTAAATATTTTGCCTTAAATTATTTACCTTAAAATCTCAAGTTATGGCAAATCTATCGTTTATCTACTAGGGGTGCGGAAGATATACTGACAAGTTTAATATGTGAGAAAAATGTTGTATGGGATGACATCATAACTATTTGCATAAATGATGAGTTTTTTTGCTTGGAATACATGGATGGGAGAAGTTATTGAGTTGTCTTGCGAATCATGCAATAGCATACAATCGTGAAACATTCCCTACACGAAAATGTATCTAGTCTACATCATAGACTTCGAGAGATGTTTTAAAAATTTTACCTTACAACCTTAAAACCTTAAAACAAATCCATAATATATCGACTAAGGCCACAAAATTTATATTAAGAAATTTGGTATGTGAGAATTCTTGAATGGATACGGGAGTTGTTTCGGTTGGTATGCATGGATGGAAACAAATATTGAGTTATCTTGTCACGCGTATAATCGGGTAGCGCCGGCCCAAGTCCTTACATGACACTTCCCCTAGGTCCACATATGATATTGAGAGATGTTTAAACATTTTACCTTAACTATTTACCAAATTTGAAAAGAAGGAAAATCCTTCATATGTTCGACTATATTCACAAGGTTAGTATGTGGGTCAAAGCTTGTGTGGCTGACATAATAACATTACCCATATGGTGAATTGTTTTGCTTGAAAATTGGAACAGCTATTGAGTTGTGTTGTCAAGTGTTCCTTTGTTAAACACCATAATCCCTACACGATTATCGCTAGGTTCATGTCATAGACCTTGAGAGGTTCCACTTTAAATGATTCATTACCTCAAATTATTAAGGTAGATCCATGGAATTAGGTTACTAGGTATATATCAACAAATTTAGTATGTGAGACAAATCTTGTAGGGGGCAACATCATAACCATATGCGTACATGGTGACTAGCTTGTTTCTAATAGAGCCACCGAGACTTTATCTGATGTTGTTGAATTAGTTTTGAATTGATTTTGTTTTTTACATTGTCTTTGTAATTTGAATTTTGTATCTTTTTGTTTCATTGTATCTAGGAGTTAGCTTTCTATTTCATTGTATCTAGGAGTTAGCTTAGGCAGATTTGTATTTGAATTATACTTCCTTGTAATCTATAAATACTGAGATCAATGAATAGCCAAGTGTGTGTGGCTTTTATTTCCTTATCTATTTCTCATCTATGTATTATAGTATGAGAGCAATTTAAAAAAATGTTGTTGTTATTCTTCTCTAAGCCACCACAATCACGACTTTAACCAATCCCTCAAACTCTTCGACTTCCCACCCTGCAATTCATAACACCAACGAGCCAAACAATACCTTGATCACCATCAATATCTTAGCTCAGGCTCCTATCAAACTCACCAATGACAATTATATCTCATGGAAGCTTCAATTTCACACCCTCTTTGTCGGATATGATCTCCTAGGATATGTAAATAGATCAAAACCATGTCCACCAGCCACAATTACTACAAACAACACCACTACACCAAATCCTACTCACATCAAATGGGTTCGACAAGATCAATTATTTCTAAATGCTTTTGTAGGATCTCTATCTCCCACTATCATTGTTTGCATTGCTCGTGTCAAGACATCTCAAGAAGCGTGGAAAATTTTGGCAAACACGTATGCCAAGCCGTCAAGAGGACGCATTAAGTAGGTAAAAAGTCACCTTAAAAGTCTAACCAAAGGCTCTCAAAGTGTTACAGATTTCCTACAAAAGGTGAAAGCTTGTGTTGATGAGCTCGCCATTCTTGGAGCACCAATGGAAGAAGATGATCTCACAGATAAAATCCTTGATGGTCTTGGTGATGACTACAAAGAACTTGTTCGTGCAATCCAAGCCCGAGAAACTACGATCAGTTTTGACGAGCTTCATGAAAAACTTCTGAATTTTGAAGCAACTCTCTCTGGAACAAAATCTGAACCTACTCACTTTCTGGCATCAACAAATCCTGCAAATTGAACCAACAATGGTTGGCGTCTTTCAAACATCTCAGGGAACGACAACAACAACTAGCGTCCATCACAAGTCTCTAGCAACACGAGCTGGCGCCCGTCGCCAAACTACAATAATTGCTCCCCCGCATCCTCCAATGCCAGGCCAAACTCCACCTGAAATGATCGACCTCCTCGTCCCTATATTGGTCACTACCAAATTTGTGGGATTCAGGGGCATACGGCAAAAAAGTGTCTATCATTTCGCTTTGTTCTTGATGCAGTCTTTTTCCGCTCCCTGCTTTGACCTAGTCCCATTGACCTACTGACCTGCATAAGTAATGCCCCTGAGCCACAGACCACTGTGGGGTGGCCGATGGCACTCCGATGCTAAAGTCAGACAGGGCTCTGAGGAAGGTGTAATGTTGTAACAAAAAATTTGTAACGTACCTTAACTTACCAACCTCTGTCTTATTTATAGTGCAAGGAGTCTTGGTTTAACTAGACCATTGTAGGTGTAGTTTAGGAAGGCGATCTTCATGGAGATTCCTCTCTAATTAGGAGTCGTGCTGTAGAAGGTAAGTTCCACGTTAGCTCTGCGCTCCTAGATACGCGGGAGATGGTTCCCAGTCCAAAAGCAATCCGTAGAAGGGAGTTTCCCTGTGTGAAAGATACTCTGGTGTTTACTACCTAGTTGGGAGCAAAGAGCAGCTGTAGTTGTCCGTCCGAAGCTGATCCTCAAGATACTTGCCTAAGGAGGGCATACGGGTATTGAGGACAGTTGTGAGACGTGTGGGCCTAGAGTGTTGTAAGAGTCCGGGTCCGCCTGGTGAACTGAATTGAGCGGGCTTAGAACTGCTTGGGCCTGTTCAATGTTGGGCTGATGTTGGGCCCGTATTTCCTCGAGATCATCATGACACGTGTACGACTCAGGGATGTGACTGTTTTTATGTACCATCAGCTACCCCCCCCCCCCCGAGTTAGTGGGTTGCCACACCAGTTTGCTAAGTCATCTATTGAAGGGGTGCACCGCTCATGATGATTGAGTCTAAATCGTTGCTTGAGCCACACGCCGCTTTAATGGCACGTGCATTGATTAAACGAAAAAAAGGAGGGAAACCATCATCTATTTAGGTCATCTGCAGTGTATAGCCTCATTCTTCTACTTTGTTTGTTTTCGAAGATATTGTTCTGAAAAGATCGTTATTCTTCTTCATGGCTCAAGAAAACCTTTTTGATGACGCTGTCTTGGCCGAGGGCCTGGAGTTTTTTGAAGACAGGTTGCTGCCCGAGCCTGGTCTTGTTAAAATCCGTATGAAGTTTGGAGTCCCTGAGGACCTGCCGTTGTATTTCCTAGCGGGCGACCAAACGCTGTGTCACCTCCTGCCGATTTCACCTGTTTACATCATGGGATGCTTCAAACTGGAGTGCCCTTTCCGGTTCTGGTCGTGATTTGGGAGTTCTTGGATCTCTTAGGGATTCCTCCGGCTCAGTTGGGGCCCAATGGATATAGGATCATCCTCATGATTCTGCTCAATGCTAAGGAGGTCGATGTTGGCGTGACTCTGTAGATGATCCAGTTGTTGACCTATCCTCATCTTCTCGTTTGAAGTCGTCGAATTGCTTTGGTAAACTGCCTGATAATTTTAAGTTTTGGCAGAAGTACTGCTTCTAGGCTTCTACAGATTCAAAGTATTTTAGGTGCAAGGGCGGTCCGCTTGAGCCACAGTTCAGGCCACTTCGTAAGTTCAACCATTTTCTTGCAACTGTGATATACTTGATAGCGGGCTGACTGATCATTACTTGTGTTCCCCTGAAGGAAGGTTTCCTACTACTCTTACTCTGGAGGAGCGAAATACCATGAAAATGTTCCGTGTCTTGCCGAAAAGAAAGGCGATCGATATCATAAGAGTTTCCAACTTCATCCGTAATGGGTTGTGGGACAACTGGCACGTCGCCCTACTCTGAATCGAGAGTCACGTATTAAGTTGGAAAATGGGGCCCCTTTCCAGGCAAAGGAAGGCTGCTGGGGCCAAAGTTCCCATTCTGTCTAATGCGGAAGAGCCATCCGAGACGCTTGCTTCCTTTGTGAGGAAGAGGTCTCACGTTAGAGTTGGGCCTTCTTCGGCACGAGCCGCTTCAGTGAGAGAGGAACGTGAGTCTGTTGGGCTTGTTGAGGCGGAGACTGATGTTTTCGTCTTGGAAAAAGATTACCTGCAGTTGGCAGGAGTCATGGACAGGTCGAACCTTAGTGATGCGCGGGTCGAGGCTTTGAATGACCGTCTGGTGCGGGTTGCAATGGCAGCTTCTGTTGGTGCTGATTCGTGTGGGACCATTGTTGTATGAGGCGTTCGTGAAGATTCGCTTGAGGTGGTAGAATCTGATCGCCCTATTTTGATTCGCCTGAAGGTGGTCGCGGTACCGGCCATGTCTCTTGTAGCCCGCATTGCTCGCCGTCTCGTTTAAGGCCACAGCTAGGAGTGTTGGAGGGTCCTTTGGATAATTCACTCCCTCATCTTCCTTCGTATCCCATTAAGTCACCTTGCAATAAAGGCTCGGTTGTTAATGACAAAGGGATGGACACGGAGGAGAGTTTGAGGACGGTGGCGACCACGAAGGGCGGTGCTGGTGTAATCCCTAATCCGGGGAAGCTTCATCCGGGTGCACAGATAAAACTATTCGCACCTCACTTGGTAAAGATAAGATCTGGCACAAGGAGGTAGACATAGAGTATGCTTCGATGAAGCATATAAGCAGGCGTCACAGCTGGTTGATGGATCATGCTCCTAAATCCGAAGAGGATACGTTGGAAGGATGTATGGATAAGGGTTTGAAGTACCCTATGTTGGGTATGTCTCACATGAGCCACGCGGCCATTGTTGGAACGAAAGTCGAGGTGGCTCGTGAGAGAGTATATACCTTGGAGCTTATCTTCTCGCACATGCAATTGTTGTATTATGATGCGCTCCGTGAAATTGAGCGGCTTAAAAAGCAGGTCGAGGAGAAACAGTTGGATCAGTCAATCGTGGCCGCTGAGGCTCAGAAAGCTCATCTGGAGGACCTAATCTGACAGAGACGGTGTCCGAAAGGGACAGACTCAAGCAAGAGTTAAGTTGGATCTGCTGAGAAGTCGAAGTTGTGTAGGATGTTGCGGCTAAGGCATGTTATGAGCTACAGTCTTTTGCTGAAGAGAGCGCTTTGAAGAAAGCTGACTAGGCTGCTGAGAAGCAAGAATTGGAATCCGATGTGGAGTTCTACGTCCGTGAGGCGAGAAAGGCTGAGGACCAGCTCGAATTGGGGTGGCATGAGCTTAGTGTTGTGAAGAGTAGTCTGGCCACGGAGCAGTCTCAATTCGACACGCTTACTGGCAAGTTGGAGCTGCTGGAGCGTGAATTTATTGACGCGAAGGTGTGAGAGGAAGAACTTCTTCAGGAGCAAGGCAAGTGTGAGTTCCGTTGGGTTGTACATGGCCGGCCGGAGCTGTTGGCACCGATGAAAGAGGAACATCCGGAGTGGGATCTTGGCCGGTATAAGAAGATGTCATATGTTGATTTGTCTGTTGCTTTTGCATCATGGGATGAGGAAGACAATATGGGCCCTGATACACAGGCCGCGGCGCGTGTGGACGTTATCACTGCTCCATCTTAAACTAGGCTTAGCTCTTCTGTTTCTGTATCTTCTCCTGATAGGGAGTAACCTTGGTGTGATTGTACCCCTTTTAGTTTTGACCGTTAATGAACACAGTTTTATCAGTACTATGCTTGTTGTCTCTATTGTATGTTTTTCCTTTTGCTTTGTCATCATGCTTAGGCTGGTTGAGTCAATAGGACGCTTGACTGGTTTGTCTGTGATAGAGAGTTTGACCGTTTTGTATTGTGAACGACTCGGGGTCGTTGTTGCGTAGCCATGTCCGATAGTGGTTATGTTGCGAACAGTTTAGCTGGGGGTTGCCCGCGTTGTATCTTGTTCCAGAAGTAAGGTGCTTGAGGCTTATCCTATTTGTCCGACCGGTCGACCACAGTTGCTGCTAAGAGTGAGTTGCAATGGCCGAGCACATGCGTCAGAGCGTTCGTGCAAAGTCAGGCGTCGTAAGCTCGGGCTGGCATCCTAAATATATTTTATTTGGGCACTAGCCGTATGACCTTTGTATCAGCGCAAATGGCTTTCACGAATATTAGAATGTCAGTATGTTTTAGCGTGAAAACGCTGATTCGGCTAGATTCATGTTTGGCGACCAGGCTGATGAACAATGGTCTCGTGGCAAGCCGTCGGGATCAATGCAGGACTGACTAGGCTCCCACCTTCCGAATCATGTATGACCAAGTAAAGTGAGCTACGGATTCGGGGAATAAAAGTTTGGCGACCAGGCTGAAGAGCAGTGGTCCCGTGGAAAGCCATCATAATCAGTTCAGGACTAACTAGACTCCCACTTTTTGAACCATCTATACCCTCCCAGCACGGTAGGGGCTATGAAATCGAGAAAGGTTTGGCGACCAGGCTGAAAAGCAGTGGTCCCGTGGCAAGCCATCGGAATCAGTTCAGGACTAACTAGGCTCCCACCATCCAAATTATCTACACCTGAGTGCACCAAGCCACAAATTTGGGAGGGTTAGGCGGCCACGCTAAAAAGCAGTGGTCTCGTGGCAAACCGTCAGAATCAGGTCGTGACTGACTGGGTTTCCACCTTCTAGACTATCTACACCCTCGCAGCGCGGGCTACAAGTCCAGGTTTGGTGATTTGGCGGCCACGCTGAAAAGCAGTGGTCCTGTGGTGAACCATCGGAATTAGTTCGGGACTGACTAGGCTCCCACCATCCAAATTATCTACACCTAAGTGCACCAAGCTACAAATTTGGGAGGGTTCAACGGCCACGCTGAAAAGCAGTGCCATGTGGCAAACTGTCAAAATTAGGTCGTGGTTGACTGGGTTCCCACTTTCTAGACTATCTACACCCTTGCAGCGTGGGCTACAAGTCCTGGTTTGGTGATTTGGCGGACACGCTGAAAAGCAGTGGTCTCGTGGCTAGCCATTAGAATTAGTTTGGGACTGACTAGGCACCCACCTACTAGACTATCTACACCATCATAGTGGGGGGCTACAAGTCCAGGTTTTGATGATTTGGCAGCTACGCTGAAAAGCATTGGTCCCATGGCAAGCCATCGAAATCAGTTCGGGACTTACTAGGCTCCCACCTTCTAGACTATTTACACCCTCGCAGTGGGGGCTACAACTCCAGGTTTTGATCAGAAGCTTTCATTGCTAGTCGTCACCAGCTAGGCTTACCTGATTAGGTTTGGCGATCATTGGCCGCGAAGGGGGCAATGATCCCTAGCGAGTCATTGTTACTAGGCGTGTTAGCACCGATTAGACTCCCACTTCCTAAACCATCGATGCCCGCGCTAAGCGGACTAGGTGTCGGGTTGAACCAGAAGTTGTTGTCATCAGTTTTGGCTAACTAAGTCTGCATGGTTTGAAAAGAAGTTTTGTCTGTTAAGGGGCGTGTGCATTTAGTGGTGCATGGTGTGGACGAAGTTACCTCCAATTAGTAGGTGACCCGTTGGTACAATCTGTATGTCAAGATCGGCTAGGATCTCTTAGTGCTCGTGCCAAGCATGCGACATAATGTTGTTGAATAATGGGACGAGCCCATGGGCCCACAGAGAAAGAGCTAGGGCGCAGTGCACTGCGTGTACGGCATAAATCGCATAGTAACACATGTATGACACGGGCTGTGTGTTAGTTGAGTATCGGTTACTCCTCCTTAATTGATGGGGTTGCGTGCAGTGCCATTAATTTGAATGACGTGGTCTGCGCAGTTTCCTTGGGAACCGTCGTCTCCTGGTTTCCCATACCGTATTGAATTTTTGACAATTATTGCTTGAGTGCCCGCTTGGTGAACCATCATGTCTATATAATGGTGTTTTCCAATCGTTGTAGACACTATCTTTCACAGAGCTTATCTTCTGTAATGTCCTTGCTTGAAAAGGATGTTTTGGGTTTTCCAAAGGCTAAGGAAAATGTTTTGGGTTTTCCAAAGGCTGAAACTGAATCTCCGTCTCTGGAGTCTCCGAATGTTCTGACATTTGCAAAGGTCGGGCTCCTTAATAGTTGTCGTTATGCGTGGTCGCTTGCTGTGGGTGAGCATGTAGTTGATCTGCTGAGATCTTGTAATTTCTTCTCATTTCACGGAGAACTAGTACGGATTTTCTTCCAAGGGGGATGCTTTGGTGTTACACCATACCATTTGTGTCTCGTGTGCTCAGATGCCGCTGCTGACCGATGGTTGATCAAAGTGTCGGTTGATGTGCGGTGTCTCCGAGCGTGGTAGCTCTTAGTCACACCTGCCATGACATATGGAAAAAGTGGTTTTCCTGACGATGTTGTGAGATCGTAACTACGTCGCTGCTTGTGGCCATCATCATATTTATTTTTCAAAGCCCTTTGAGAAGGTTGGATAGACGGTGGGATGTCTCTTGAGGAAATCAGCAGCTAGTCATGAGGTCTACAACGCCATTGTATGAGCCCTTTCCTAGAGTGATTTGACAGAGCAACCTAACTGCTCAGTCCTTTCAATCGCCCCTTACACTTTGTTGTTGTTTTCAGAAGGTTTCGAGGTCCCCCATTCTCTTACCTTTGTTGTCACTTGCAGATTGCTTGTACCGGAGGATTTGCAAGATTTCGCCGGACTCTGTCCATTGCAGAATTGTCTAAGCGAGTCTTTTACTTCAATCACGCTGTATTCAGATGCTTGTAGTGCTCAGTCTTTTGTATCTACCTCGGGGTGTTCGTAATATGTAGTCTTTTGTATCCGCCTCAAGGTGTTTACTGTTACATCTTTTCAATAATCAATAGGGTTTTTTTTTCGTAATTCTTTTTTTATTTCTTAAATGATTGCAAATCACATAAGCCTTTTAACAACTAAAACTCAATATTGACCAATAAAAGGGAAACAAACAACTTTAAAGCAAACTAACTATTTTCAAGGCGTTACATAGGTTACTAAAGAGTAAACCTTGCAGATGTACGAATCTCCGTGCCAATGGAATGTCGGGGGGATGTGTTCCCGCTTGCCATGGCATTTTCAACTCGCTAGGCGAAAGAGCTTGTTGCTCCTGTACCGCTTGAAAGTAATGCCTCTACCGTCTTTTGGCATTGCATTGGGTCAGGCTGTTCTGCATGATGTAGCTGAATCTGGGAGCACTCTATCTATTTCAGTGCGGCGTAGTGGCATCCTCGTGCCATAGGTTGGTTTCTACGTATTGTTCCCTCCGAGTGGTTAGCAGTATACTTAACACACTGGTGAAGGGTGGAGACCACAGCTTCCATCTGGTGGAGCCATGGTCTACCCAGGATGAGATTGTAGGATGATGATGCGTCAACCACCATGAAGTCCAGAAATAAGACCTTTCTGAGCTGCGGTTCACTTGCTATCGTAGCTAATATGATATTTACAATGGGGAAGCACTTCTCCTCGCTGAATCCAATCAACGGGTGTTCTGAAGACGTTAGGTTTTCCTCCTTGAGGTCCATGCTACAGAACGCGTTGTAGAACAGAACGTTAAGTGAACTTCTTGTGTCAACCAGAGCTTTATTTACTTCCCACCTTGCTACGGAGACCGAGATGACTAAGGCGTTGTTATGCGGCACTCGGACGCCATCGAGGTCCCTCTCAGTGAAAGTCAAAGTGGGAATGGGGTTCTGAACCCATGAGTGGAAGATGTGTCTGTCCTCACCCGCGGATTGTTTCCCCAAATCCAGTAGTGTCTGCTTGCGGGACCTGTATGACTGGTCTTCATTCGGTCCGACTCCATGAAGGACATAAATTATCCCTAGAGTCGACTTTTCTATTTCTTTAACTGACTCCCCCTGTCCTTTGTTTGTTCCGTTGGTTTCTCAGACTTCAGGAACTTTTTTAGTTTTCCTTTGCGGATCCAGTACTCAATTTCATACCTCGGACTATTGCAGTCATTGGTGTTGTGGTCATTTTCCTTGTGGTACGCGCAGTATTTGTCGTTGTCGCGCTTGGAGGGGTCTCCACGCATCTTTGGCGGCCACTTTAGTTCCTCCAGCCTTTCATGGAGTTAAGTACAAATGACAGGCTAGCGCTTAGGGGTGTCACGGCTCTGGATCCAACGTAGTTGGATGATTTCTCCGGCATGGGACGACCAGGGTCCAACCTGTTGTCGCTGTGCTTCCTTAGGCTTCCTATCGCCTTCGATTTCCCTTTTAGTGGTTCTTGACTCCTTCAGGGAAATGTGTCTCTGGACGCTCTTAAGGAGTTTCGCCATGTCCAGAGGTGGCTCCAATGTGAGGTCCTCAAAAAAGCTTTATCTCTCTGAGGCCCGCAGTGAAGGACGTCACGGCTGTATCATTGTTGCACCCGTTGATGAGGGTCAGCTCGTTGTTGAAGCGCGTGACATACTCTCAGAGCGTCTCGCCGGACCTCTACCTTAGAGAGAGTATGTAGTGCGGGCCTTTTCTAAAATGTTGGCTTCCTTCGCCAGTGTTTTGAAGGAGTCGATTGACTTCGGTGGAAGGCTGTGGAACCATGTCAGCGCAGGGCCTTTTAGACTGGTGGGAAAGGTTCTGCACATGACAGACTCGGGTCCTTCTGTAAGGGTAATTACGTGCTGGTAATGGCGCAGGTGGTCGAAGGGATCGGTGGTTCTGTTGTAGGAGTCAAGCTTCGGAGGTGTGAACTTCCTCGATAGGGCCTCGTTCATGATTCGATCCACAAATGGTGGAACGGATAGGCAGTATAGTATGTCCGGGTCATGCACTCCTCTGTGGAGGGGGTTCTCAGGGTCAAGCCTCTCTGTCCTGGTGGTGAGCACACTGTTAGCCGTGAATCCTCCCTTAGTCCAATGAGAACTAGCGGGCGCCTGGCTCTCCTGCGCTTGCTCCTTATCATCTTCTAGAGGCAGAAGTCTGTGTTGTTTCTGGTCTCCATTAGCAAGTGGTGGATTCTGTCGCATAAGAGTCTCCACTTCCTTGGCAATCTGTTGTATCTGAGATGCTAGCACCTCGATTCTGGGGTCAATGGTTATTGTCGTTGGCGTGGGAGCGTGAGTCAGTTGCCCGTGCAAGACAAGAACTGCTGAATGAGGCGGTATAGGGACAACCTAAGCGTTGGACGTGTCCCCTGGTTCTCCGTTGTTGCGTGACCTAGTGGTCACCATTTCTCTGGGTTTTGATAGGAGACGACGATTAGTGTAAAGTTATGAACTATGTCGTCCCCACGGACGTCGCCAAACTGATGCAGTCTTTTTCCGCTCCATGTTTTGACCTAGTCCCGCTGACCTGCACAAGTAACGCATGTGAGCCACAAACCACCATGGGGTGGCAGATGACACTCCAATGCTAAAGTCAAACAGGGCTCTGAGGAAGGTGTAATGCTGTAACAGGGAATTTGTAGCATACCTTAGCTTACCAACCTCGTGCCTTATTTATAGTGCAAGGAGTCCTGGTTTAACCAGGCCATCGTAAGCGTAGTTTATGAAGGAGATCTTCGTGGAGATCCCTCTCTAATTAGGAGTTGTGTTATAGAAGGGAAGTTCTATGTTAGCTCTGAGCCTAGATACGCGAGAGATAGTTCCCAATCCAATAGCAATCCGTAGAAGGGAGTTTTCCTATGTGGAAGATACTCTGGTGTTTGCTTCCTAGTTGGAAGCAAAGAGCAGCTGTAATTGCCCGTCTGAAGTTGATCCTCGAGATACTTGGCTAAAGAGGACTTATGGGTAATGAGGACAGTTGTGAGACATGTGGGCCTAGCGTGTTGTGAGAGTTTGGGTCCGCCTGGCAGACTGAATTGAGTGGGCTTAGAGCCGCTTGGGCATGTTCAGTGTTGGGCTGACGTTGTGGCCCGTATTTCCTCGAGATCATCATGACACGTGTACGGCTCAGGGGTGTGACCATTTTTATGTATCACCAGTTCCCATTCAGCCATCCACCACCACAAGTGCTCCAGTGATCACCTCTCCAACACCATGGCAGCCTCGAGCACACTTTGCTGCGAAAATTTCTTCCAACACTCCAACTTGGCTACCAGACAGTGGTGTTTGTCACCATGTCACTGCAGACTTGAGTAATCTTCCCTTCATGCACCTTACATAGGTTCCGACAACATCATGATCGACAACGACAAGGGTCTCCCCATTACTCACATTGGTTCCACTTCTCTTAACACTTCTACCGCCTCATTTCAATTAAATCATGTTCTTTGTATACCTAACATGAAGAAAAACTTAATCTCCATTTCACAGTTTTGTCTCTCAAATAATGTATCTATTGAATTCTTACCCTCTTCTTTTCTTATAAAGGAACTTCGAACAGGGGCAACACTTTTGAAAGGCAAAACGAAAGATGGGGTGTATGAATGGCCATCCTCTTCTCCAATAAATTCTTCCCTGCTCGCATTTTCTAGTGTCAAGACAACTTCTTCTGAGTGGCATCATAGATTAGGTCATCCTGCATCTCCTATTTTAAATCACATTGTTTCTCATTAACAACTAGCCTCGTCCACATAATTGCCCTATCATTTTTCATGTAATGCATGTCACTGCAATAAAAGTCACAAACTTTCCTTTTCTAATTCCTCTCTTGTGTTTGCTCAACCACTTCAAATAATTTTCTCTGATGTATGAACTTCACCTGTTTTATCCTATGATGGTTTTAAATATTATGTCATCTTTGTTGATCGCTTCACCAAATACATATGGTTTTATCCACTTAAGCACAAATATGAAGTCAAAGATGTTTCATAAGATTTAAAGCTATTGTTGAAAAACACTTCACACTTAAATTTCGCTCACTTTATTCGGATAATGGTGGTGAATATTTAGCTTTAGCCAATTTTCTTGCTACCAATGGAATATCTCATCTCACTACTCCACCACACACTCCTGAACATGATGGCTACTCCGAAAGAAGACACCATCACATTGTTGAAACATGTTTATCCCTACTCTCTCGTGCCTCAATACCTTTAACCTTTTGGCCTCAATCCTTAGCTATTGCAATCTATCTAATTAATAGGATGCCAACTCCAACACTTAATCTTTCGTCCCTTTTTGAAAAAAAATTGGCACTTCTCCAAACTATTCAAAAATTCAGATTTTTTGATGTTTATGCTACCCTTGGCTTCGCCCCTATTCCTCCCACAAATTTGATGCTCGTTCCAAACCTTGTGTCTTTCTACGCTACTCTCTTACACAAAAGTGCACATCTTTGTTTACATCCATCTACCTCAAAGACATATGTCTTTAGGCATGTCAAGTTTGTTGAGTCTGTGTTTCCATTTCACACACTATCCACTCACTTTCCTCGTCCACAACCTGATACTGTGTCTACTTGGATACCTCAACCTATCACTGTTCCCTTGCCAACATCATCTTCGCCAACAAACGCCACCCCAGTTGACGTGCAACCTATCAGGCAACCCCAATGCGTAGTACCAACACCATCTACCGAACCATTAGCCTCAGCCACCAACACCCAACCTCTACCATCCAATTCAACCACCATTACATCTTCCCCCAACCCACCATCTGTCATAGTAACCACTTCCAATCCATCTACCTCTCAATCTACTCACACACACTCCATGATCACAACAGCCAAAAACAACATTACCAAACCTATTCAAAATCTAAACCTTTCAACTCAACTATCTCCACCCATTGACATAGAACCCGCCACTATGACCCAAACCCTCAAGGATAAAAAATGGCGTCGGACCATGTCTAAAGAATATGATGCTCTTGTTCGAAATGGGACATGGCAGCTAGTACCTCTTGCTTCTAGTCACAATGTAGTTGGTTGTAAGTAGATTTTTTGCATTAAATGACACTTTGATGGTTCTATTGACAGATACAAAGCACGTTTGGTAGCTAAATGATTTCATCAATGTTCTGTATTGACTATCATGATACATATAGCCCTGTGGTCAAGCCAACAAGGGGTGGGCATCCCATCCTGTGATCTCGATCCCGTCTCAGTCCCATCCCGTCCCTTCCCGCCTCGATTTAGAATGGGATGGGATCGAGATGGAGATTTCAATCCCGTCCCGTTCCGCACTTCTTTATTTAACATTTATTATTGTTAATTTTAATCAAACTACTCTTCTAAATGAAAGTTTAGGACGTGTTGAAATTAAATCAAAACATTTATTGTTGAAAACTTACTTGCTTAATTTGGTCATCTTTGTTTAGATAAAAACTTTAGTTTGAATATTTTAGATCAAATAGAACCCATGAAAATTTATGATTTTTCATAATTTAGATTGGTTATACGACAATTATTCTTATATCACATAGACGATGTTTAACATAAGAAACTGTAAGTTCATTGGACCATAAATTTTATATGACATTTAATAATGTTATGAAGAAAGTTATATGTACATAAATTAGACATTATTTGTGTGTGAGCAATGTGAGAAGAAATTTTTTATTATTCTTCATTGGAAGACTATTTAGTACATGCTCATCCCATCCCATCCCGAACCCATTTGGATGGGACGAGGTTGAGATAAGGTTTATCCCATCTCGATCCCGAACGAACGAGATGGGATAGGGATGAGGTCCATCTCATCCCATCCCGTTCTGTGCCCACCCCTAAAGCCAACTACAGTATGCCTTGTTCTCAGTCTTGTTGTTAGTCGTGGATGGTCTCACCGACAACTTGATATCAATAATGCATTTTTACAATGTCATCTTTATGAAGATGTCTATATGTCACAACCGCAAGGCTTTGTTGATCCTGATAATCCATCTTATGTATGCGGTCTTAGTAAAGCAATTTATGGGCTCAAGTAAGCTCCACGAGCCTGGTATAATGAGCTTCGCAAATTTCTTCTTGCTCCGGGATTTCATAATTCACTAGCTGACACTACTATATTCATTTTCAAAAATGGTGGTCATCTTATCTACCTCTTGGTTTATGTGGATGATATTATTATAATTGTTGATAATTATGGTTTTGTTCAACAATTTGTGACTATATTATCTCAACAATTTTCTTTGAAAAATCTTGGGTAGCTATCTTATTTTGTGTGGAAGTTTTATCCCAAGCTCATGGTCTTTTGCTCTCTCAAAGACGCTATATAATGAATCTTCTTGCTCGTACAAAAATGAAGGATGCAAAACCTGTTCTCACACCTCTTACCACTTCATCACTAATCACTTTGGACTCTAGTTCTCCACTTCCTGATTCATCTAAATACCGTGCAATTGTTGAGAGCTTAATATATATATTACTTACTAGGCCGGACATTGCTTTTGTCGTCAACAAGTTGTCCCAATTCATGCATAAACCAACCTCATATCATTGGGTTCTAGTTAAGAGACTTTTCCATTATTTGTGTGGTTCAGTTAACGAATGCATACTCCTCTATTGTGAATCACCATACTTGCATGCTTTCTCCGATGCCGATTAGGCTGGGAACAAATATGATTTCACCTCCACCAGTGCCTATATTTGTTTACCTTGGTCATAATCCGATTTCCTTGAGTTCCAAAAAGCAGTGCTCTATTGCGCGATTCAACACTGAGTCCGACTCAATTGGGTGTGCTCTCTCTTGACTGAACTTGGTGTGTTTATTTCACATTCACCTATGATTTACTGTGATAATATAAGGGTCACTAATCTACGCTCAAACTCAAATTTCCACTCTAAAATGAAGCACGTGGCCATCGACTTCCATTTTATTCGTGGTCAAGTTCAATTGGGACGTCTATGTGTTGCTCATGTTTCTAGTAAAGACTAGCTTATTGATGCTCTAACAAGGCCCCTTTCTAGGACACCTTTTCTTACTCTCAAGACCAAGATTGGACTTTCTACTCGAGCTCCATCTTGAGGGGGCATAATAGAGCCACCAAGACTTTCTCTGATGTTGTTGAATTAGTTTTGAATCGGTTTTGTTTTTTTACTCTATCTTTATAATTTGAATTTTGTATCTTTATGTTTCATTGTATCTAGGAGTTAGTTTTATGTTTCATTGTATCTAGGAGTTAGCTTAGGCAAAGTTGTATTTGAGCTATACTTCCTTATAATCTATAAATACTGAGATCAATGAATAGCCAAGTGTGTGAGGCTTTTATTTCCTTATCTATATTTTGCTCATCTCTGCATTAGTTTTGTATGGAATGAGAAATATCAATGAATTGTCTTATCACGTGTAAAAGTCATGTAACATGCAAATCCCCACACGAGATTTTCTCTAGGTCCATGTCATAGACCTCGAGATGTGTAAACATCTATCCATATCATGATTATTTATAGACTTTGTATATATTAATATGGATAACCATAATAAGTATAATGCACCATGGACGGTTTGGGTTGAAGTAAGTGATGTGTTATATTCATCACTTTCCTTCTTTACTCATCATCTCTTTCCTTTTAATAGTAAAAAGAATTTCGTAATAAATTTTTTTTCTTTCTCAGGGTTAGAACAGAAGGAAAGGGTTTGCTAAGAATAGAGGTGGTGAGAAGAGAGTGAAAGAGCAATTTTTATATGAATATATAAATAGCATTTATTTATTGAGTAAAAAAAGAAGAAAACGGAAAAATTAGGCCCCACGCATGCTAAATGTGGCAATAAAACCTTTACCTCTTTTATGCATTTAAACAATGGAGACAAATTCCCTCTAAGGGTGTGTTTGGTTGTATGAAATCTTATGTCATGGAAATTCATGAGGGGACCCTTATATTTTAGGCTAAATTGATGTATCACTCCACATTCACCATTTGATTTTGTGATCAATGATGGGAATGAAAGTTCCATGAATATGAGAATCACAATCTTTGTTCCCCCAATGCATGTGATTCTCATGTTCATGGGATTTTCATTCCACCATTATCACAAAATCAAAGGATAGATGTGGAGTGATACCTTAAATTAACCTAAAATATAGGAATCTCCTCATAAATTTCAATAATATAGGATTTCATACAACCAAACACACCCTAAATCTCTTCTATCTCTCCCCAAGCAATTGCAATTTTCAATGCATGCCATTTAAAGGCATTTTCCATTTTGAGTAAAGTCTCTCTCTGACCTCTCTATCTTCCACTCTATATTTAGTCGAGTAAGTCTAGCTAGCCTGGTTTGCTGGTCTTATTGGTTTTTTTACACTTTTTATCCCTCTTTTTTAAAACACAATCATAAACATCACTTATAAAATTGGTGAAATTGTATAAAAGCCAACAAGACCAGCGACGCTAACTAGAATTTCTGATATTTAGTCAACTTTACCTTGTTTGGAATCCCCTCATGAGTTACTGGCCGGACAAAGAGATTTAGAATAGAAGAGGGAGAGATTCCATTACTATAATTTTCCTTTTTTTACCTTTCTTCTTCTTGTTTACAACAAAAAAATCTCCCACTCTTTCTCCCTTCATATATCTATATATTATTCTTAATTTTTCAGTCAGGAAAAACTCGTTGAAGTGAAGGAGAGAAATTATAAAAAAAAAAAAAAAAATGGGGAGAGGGAAGATTGAGATTAAAAGGATCGAAAACTCGACTAGTCGTCAAGTAACTTTCTCCAAGCGCCGTGCCGGATTAATCAAGAAGGCTCAGTAACTGTGTATTATGCGATGCAGAAGTTGGACTCATCATCTTTTCCAGCACTGGTAAACTCATTGTTTGAATTGACTACTGATTGATGGTTTTGGGGTTTTGGTACATTAACAAAAGGAAGATAGGAAGATAGAATTGTAAAGGGGTTTTTGATTTCCCTGGTTTTTGTCCAAATCATTGATTTCCATGAACAAAACAACAATCAAAAATGAAAGAATTAGAGAAAATAGTAGAGATCTCAGAAGCAGACAGTTTGAGACACTCTTACCTACGTTGCCTCCGAATAAACTCTCAAATTTGTAAAGCGCTATGACAATAGCATGCGGGCGGGCAGTTAGTTTGATCATAGATAGTTTCACAATAAAAGTATAACTAGAATGGACATTGGAATAATTGATGCTTGCTATCAAACGGTAATATTGACATTATAACATTAGAATTCCTAGTACTGGTATACTTTCCTAGCCATTACAATGGGAATTCTTCTTGTTTTTCCATTCACGACTTGATCTTTTCTATTTCTAGTTTAAGTTAGTACTTTTAGATCCTAGTACTTGAATTCAATAAGATTTTCTTTGTTTTGCAACTCAAGTGGAACAGTTTGATTTCACTTCATTCCATGTTAAGAGAGTCTTCCTTTCATGTCTACTTTGATGAAAACATCGGCAAGGATTTATGTTAGGCTGTGTTTGGGAAGAAAAATCTAATATGAAATCTGTCACCACCTAGTACAATATTAGGTCAGGTTACTTTCACAAGCACGTGAGTGTGTACAAACAATGGTGCACACCGAAGTCTTGCCATGGCGATCTACGATGTGTTTATGAGAGAAATTAATTCCACAGAAATAGTTACATGTTAGGAATGTAGTGGAGGTTGAATTGATAAAAAGAAAACGAAATTCATGTTAAGAATGCGGTGGATGCTTGAATTAATAAAAAGAAAAGGAAATTTGAAGCTTAAAATTATTATGGAATCGGGTTTATCGCAGGAATATATGGGCTAGTTTCACTTGCATGTACTATATAATAAGACAAGTTGAACTTGGAAAGAAACTCAAAATAGATAGTCTAATAAAACTAGTATTCCTAATACTATTGACCTTGGACGAAATAAACCAATAAATAAAAAATCATAATTTTAGATTCTGGCTTATCTGACTCAAGCATACCAAGTTGACATGGTTATAGTCAAACCAAGATGTATTATGGATGTCAGGATTGACATGAACAAATCTTCCTACTCTTATTCTCATTCTTGTCTAGCTTTTCTTAACACTACCTTAGTCCCAATTCTTGTATAGAACCCTCCCCTTGTTTCATTCGAGGAAGAGAAACTCCTTTTGTAGTATGGGAAGCGATCAAAAAGAGATGTTAATGTTCTTTGGAAGATCAACCAAATATGGGTTGTCTGGTGTTCTTGGGCATTTACTAGGCCTAATTTTCTTGAGCCTAGTTGTGTTGTACTTGTATATAGAAATATGTCTAAGGTTTAGTATTACTAAATCAACTCGTTAAGAGCATGAACCACAATCTATAGTTCTCCACTGTTGAGGAGCCACAATGAACTTTCTCACTCAAATACTTAATTGACCACTCTTCTTGAGACAAACTAATACTGATAACTAAAAGAGTGATACCAAAACATCGAAACTTGTTATTTGTCAAAGTTTCACAAATTCAATTAATTCTCAAAATTCAACTAAAACTGGTTATTTATTGGCCAATGATCTTAATTTATAATTAACCTAAGCTTGCTTAGCAAGCACCTAGTTTCCTAAACAAAATAATACTCTAACACCTACTTGAATTTATCCTTAATTCTAATTGGACTCGTACTCCTAGTTGGGCCTTAACATGGACCAACCCAATTACTATGCAGTTAAAATGGATAACGAACCCATAACGGTCCAGGAGCGTTATAGGTTATAACGGGACATATCGGTATATAACTGAATATTTTTTTTAAATATATTTTTTATACCCCACTAAGTATTAATGTATTATAGAGTCAAAAAAGTAAATCATATTCGTAACATTAAATTCAAAAACATCAAAACATTAACAAAAAACATTTTCCTTCGTATGAGAGTGAGATTGCAACAAAGAGTGTGATTGACACTTTATCTTCTTCCCTTCCTCTTCTTCTTCTTTTCTCGTTTTTTGTCGATCGGCGAGGTTTTATTCTCTATCGATCGGCGACGGCGAGCTCTAATCCATTTTGTTTGCCCTTGAGTATATGGCTTTGGTTCAATCGAGAATGAAATAGGTGAATTTTTTATTTTTTACATATTAGAACAAAATGTTAAAATGACGTTATTGAAAAAAACGTTATTTCAATAACAGCCATTATATCGGAGCCATGATAATAAAACATAACGTTCACCTCGGTTAAGCGTTATCATCATCATCATCATCAAAGCCCATTCCCGAGATTTTCGGGGTCGGCTACATGGATTTTGGTTCTCCAAGCAATGCGATCTTCCCACAGTTCCTCGCCTAATCCAAGCTCAATGATATCTTCATTCACCATCTTCATCCAAGTTTTCAACGGTCGTCCCCTCCGTCTACACCCTCCATTAACTTGCCAATCTAAACATTTTCTAATTGGCGTCGTGCTTGATCTCCTCCGCACATGACCAAACCAAGTTAAACGTCTTTCTCTAATTTTGTCCTCTATGGGCGCTACACCTAAGTATCTCCTAATTCTTTCATTTCTAATTTTATCCTTACGAGTTTTACCACACATCCACTTTAACATACGCATTTCTGCTACTGCCATCCTATGCGTATGTTGTCCCGTAGTAGCCCAACATTCTGAACCGTATAGCATGGCTGGTCGAACAATTGTCTTATAGCATTTCCCTTTTAGCCTTGCAGGCATCCTTCTATCGCATAATACTCCTGATGCCAGTCTCCATTTCAACCAACCAGCTTTAATCCTATGGTCTACATCTTCTCCAATAGCCCCATTCTTTTGAATTATAGATCCTAGATATCGGAAAGCCTCACACTCTGGGACCTCGACACCTTCGATCTCAATTGCATTACTTCTCCCTCTTGGTTCACACCCAAAGTTGCACACTAGATACTCCGTCTTCGAACGGCTAATTCTAAAACCTTTACTCTCTAAAGCCTCCCACCACTTAACTAATTTCTGACCTAAACCTGCACTAGTCTCATCCATTAAGACAATATCATCTGCAAATAACATGCACCAAGGTACATCTTCTTGCAGATGTCTCGTCAACTCATCCATGACCAAAGCAAAGAGATATGGACTTAACGCCGACCCTTGATGTAGTCCTACTGACACTGAAAATTCACTAGACATCCCACCTACTGAGCGGACACTTGTTACAACCCCTTCATACATATCCTTAATGAGATCGACATAACATTGAGACACTTTCTTCCTTTCAAGCACCCACCAAATTAATTCCCTGGGGACCCTATCATATGCTTTCTCCAGATCAATAAAAACCATATGCAAACTCTTACGTGTCTCTCGATATTTTTCTATAGTTTGCCTAAGCAGGAAGATGGCCTCCGTAGTAGACCTACCCGGCATAAATCCAAATTGATTTTCTGAAACCGTAGTTAAACTCCTAAGTCTTTGTTCTATAACCCTCTCCCAAAGTTTCATCGTATGACTCATAAGCTTTATCCCTCTATAGTTCGAGCAATTATGGATATCCCCTTTGTTCTTATAAATTGGTACCACAATGCTATGCCTCCATGAATCTGGCATTTTTCTAGTTTCCAAAATTATATTAAAGAGCTTAGTTAGCCATTGAATCCCAACTTCTCCCAGACATTTCCATGCTTCAATTGGTATATCATCCGGTCCAACGGCCTTCCCTATCTTCATTCTTTTTAAAGCTTCTCTCACTTCTGTGGCACTAACTCTGCGATGGAATACGCGATCTCTCCCTTCCTGTGAAGCATACCCCTCCAAGTTTAACTCCCCTACATGTGTTCCGTTTAGTAGGTTCCAAAAGTAATCCTTCCATCTATCTAAAATAGCTTTATCCTGCATTAAAACTCTTCCATCCTCATGCTTAACACACTTAACATGACTCAAGTCCCTAGTTTTTCGTTCTCTAGCTTTAGCTATCTTGAAAATATCCTTCTCCCCTTCCTTCGTACCTAGCCTATTATAAAGAGCATCATACGCTCTCTTCTTAGCTTCCCCTACTGCTCTACTACTCGACTTCTTAGCCTGCTTATAAAGCTCATAAGACTCGAGGCACCTATCTTTTTGCCACACCTTAAAGCATCTTTTCTTTTTCGCAATGGTTTGTTGCACATCAGCGTTCCACCACCATGTCTCCTTACCATAGAAACCTCCTCTTTTGGCATGTCCTAATTATTAACTGCTCGGTTAAGCGTTATATCAGGGTTATATCAACATTATAACGCAAGTTTAACTGCTCAGCCCAATTATTAACTGAATAATACATAAATAAATATACACATATTACATCAAAGAGATGCACCCCTATGCACCACAAAAAGGTTGTCAAAGAATAATAAGACAAGGATGGGATGGTAGATCTCATCCAATGACATAAAAGTCTTTCAAATGGTAATCCGATAAATGACTATCAATGAATCCAAAAATGACAATGAACAAAAAACCTTCTATATATATTTTAATTTTATCAAGAGCCTCTTCCTCAATTATCCTCCTAGTTCCTTCTTTCCAAAAAGTCAAAAAATAACAAATGGGACAAGCTTCCACACAACAAAACCAACGCTTCTAAAAAATAACATAACGGACCTTGTCGTCACTTCAACACCCAAAACTTGGCCAAAAACAAACTCCACAAGAACATAGGAAGCTTTGAATGTAAGAAAAATGATTCATCCTCTAAATTGCAATTCACACAACACCATCAATGGTCATACCCCTTGACACATCCCTCAAAGGGAAGGGATTCCAAGTGCATTTCCACATGAATAAGTGCACTCTAAGTCTATGAGGGAAGTGCTCACCCATACAATGCTAACCGAAAACTATTAGGCACGCCCAATGGGAACTCGTCGTCTCACAATTATTTCCATACAAAGTTGCTCACAAGAGTTTCCATATTTGTTGCTAAGAGTCCGGAAGATGAAGCTAAGACATATAGCACATGGGCCTATTATAGTTAGTATCCTTCCCTTTGAAAGAATATTACTTTTCTCATGGCCAATCTTTTCTGAAAATGGAAATTCTTATTGTACTCATACCAAAATACACCTCTAACAACACTAGAGGCTAGCCTCTAACAGCACTAATCTCACTCATCAACACCTTTAGTGTCTCTGGAATAGGCTAGCCTCTAACAGCACTAGTCTTTCACTCATCAACACCTTCTTTCACAATATATATCGGCAAGATACATCTTTAAGTTGATATACAAAATATTCCCCTTGAACGCATTGAAAATACCCCAAATATAAGCCAAGTGACCAGACGTTGTTGTTGTAGACAAGCATGTCACGAAAATAGACAACCAGTAAAAGGATGGAGGACTTATTTTATCAATCTCATAAAGGTGTTAGAGGCGCCGTTGGACAACCTAAAGAGCATATCGAGCCACTAAAAGAGATGATACTTCTTTTGAAGGTGGTTTTCAATTCATAATCAAATTGTTTAGCATATCATGCATATCAATTGATGGGTGATCAAATGTTTGACAATGTATAGTTGAATCATTTTTACTATACATATTTTTTCCTGGAATAGTATATAGATTATTTATGTATGGTATTCCATAGGGGAAGTGTAGACTATAGGATTAAAGCTGGTTGAACGAAATGGAGAATGACGTCAGGAGTATTATGCGATAGAAAGATGCCCGCGAGGTTAAAAAGGAAATGTTATAAACAACTGTTCAACAAGCCATGCTCTACGGTTCAGAATGTTGGACTACTACGTGACAACATACGCATAGGATAGCGGTATCAGAAATACATATGTTAAGATGGATATGTGGCAAAACTCGCAAGGATAAAATTAGGAATCAAAGAATTAAGAGATACTTAGGTGTAGCGTCCATAGAAGACAAAATTAGAGAAAGACGTTTAACGTGGTTTGGTCACGTGTGGAGGAGACCAAGCACGGTACCAATTAGAAAATATTTAGATTGGCAAGTTAGTGGAGGTTGTAGACAAAGGGGACGACCATCGAAAATTTGGATGAAGGCGGTGAAGGAACACATCCTTGAGCTTGGATTAGGCGAGGATATATGGGAAACCACATTGCTTGGAGAACCAATATACATCTAGCCGACCCCGAGAGTATCGGGAATGGGCTTTGATGACGATTCCACGGAGGAAGTGTCCTTCTTTGGAGAATCTGATGTATAATTGCTCCTCAAGTACTGCTAATCAATCCAGAATTGTATTTAGTTTCTGATAAACTTTTGTAATGGTTAAGATTTTGTTTTCTCAAGTTGAATCGAGCTTTAGTTGAAATTCTGGCTTTGTTCTTTATCAGTAATTGATGAAAGAAATTTTACATGCAAATCTTATCAAGTTACATTTATTTAGAGAGAAGAACTAGCTTTCGTGTGTAGTGTAACAAGCGGTAAGGGTAGTACAAACTTATCATGTGTTTGACCTTACAATTTTGGGTATTTTCTTTGTAAAGGATGAGAGGACACTTGCAAGATACAACAAGACCTAAGAGAGTTCTGACATTTCGTTAGTTGAGTATGATGCAGAGGTAAGATTTTTCAAATACAAGAAAGATGTCCTTTTTTTTCAGTTACATTTCATTATAAGCTTTTCGCTTGGATACTTTTTATAAGCAAATACAAGCTTGATGTGCTTAGAATGATAATAAATCGATGTGATTTTGAAATAACCATTCGTGAGTTAGCTGATGTTATTAGTCCAATCATTTAAGTTCATGAGCAATTTGAATGCTGCAAGTATCTCCACTTTTTTACTAGCATATATGTTTAGTTACTTGGTTTCTTTGCAGAGGTATCAATTTATGTTTATTTATTTTTACTTCCTGACAGAAGCAACACTCTTAAGGAGAAAAACATTTTGAAAGAGGAAAATTCAAAGTTGCGCACAGCCCACCGGTACCTCATCATTCATAGTTGTTCTCATGCACATTTTGGTCACTGTAGTTTTTGCAATATAAACTTTATTTGTGATGTTGTCCTAATATCAGGAGGAGGATGGGTAAAGAACTGACCAGATTGAGCTTCAAAGAGCTGCAACATCTCGAACACAAGTTAAATGAAGGGATACTATCTGTGAAGAGTAGGAAGGTACCACAGAGATTACGACTTTTCATTCCCGATCTTTAAAACCAGTGTGCTTGTTACTTTCAGTTTATTAGCAACAATTGTTTTTCATTGAAATTTTACTGTTTTAGGAGCAATTGCTGTTGGAACAGCTTGAGCAATCAAGACTGCAGGTACACCAGATTACAGATACAAATTTCTCCTTTCTTGGAGTTTCAATTTTAGTAAATAAAAGAAATTTCAAAAACCCGAAAGTAAAGAAATACATAATAAACGAAATAAACTAATAAACCAAATAATTTTATTCAATCAACCAACTAATAATGGGCAGTCTATGCCTTATTTATAACTTACCTAATTTCTAAAACAAACCTTAAACCTAATAGGAAACAATGTCCTAATTTATTAATATGCCTAAAATACTACTATTGCTAATATCTATGCAGTTAAAACGACGTTATAATGCCGATGTAACCCTAATATAACGCTTAACGGGGTGAACCGTTACATTTTGACATTATCGTGTTTTGGTATAATGGCTCCGATATAACGGTCGTTATTGAGATAACGTTTTTTTCAATAACGCCATTTTAACATTTTGTTCTAATACATAAAAAAAATTCATCCATTTCATTCTCGATTGAACCAAAATCCTAGACTCAAAGAAAGACGAAGAACCAGTGCTCGCCATCGCCGGTCAATAGAGAACGAGAAAAGAAGAAAAATATGGAAAGAAGATGAAGAATTGATCGCACTCTTTGTTGCGATTCGCTCTCTATTGCAATCTCATTCTCATACGAAGGGAACATGTTTTATATTAGTGTTTTGATTTTTTCATTTTTTGAATTTAATGTTATGAATATGAATTACTTTTTTTACTCTATAATACATTCATTCTTAGAGAGGTATACAATATACATATATTTAAAAAAAATATTCCGTTATATCCTGTTATAACTTATAAAGCTCCTGGACCGTTTTGGGTTCGTTATCCGTTTTAACTGTATAGGCTAATGTTACTAGATATCCTAATTACATCAACCTCCCTAGATTGAAGAAGTTTGTGCTCGAGCTTGAAGCCGAAGAAGTCATACTAGCACAAGCAGTAACAAAATGTGAAGTGTCCAAGCAAAAGGCGACTTCGAACCTTGCTTTGTTAATTGCTAGGAGCACAAACACTCAAGTCCAAAGTAAGCCGCCAAAACCAAAGCTGTAGAGAAGTCCCTGGCTCGAAGGAGATCCAATGTAAAAGTTCAATGTGTGGGTGCACAAATTTGTCTCCAAAATTAACGACGAAATTGTCCTAAATTGAATTGAAAAATGTGTTCTGTGGTGTCAAGGGTGCTGTCTGCTGGTGGGAAATAACCTGATCAGAAACAACAGCTGGTGGTGGTACTGACAAGTGTAGGAGGTGGACATAGCCATGGGAACCCAGGGACTTAATTAGAAAATTGTTGTCATGTACTAAATTGAAATAGGAAAAGGGACTTGTATGAACAAAGTCTTCTTCCTATTTACTAACAGAAACATAGAGGGGGGGATTTGGGAAAGGTCGATCGACTAATAGAGGGACTTTGGTGAAGAGAGGATTGTTTCATGGAAGGTGGTTGCGAAGGAGGAAATGGGGGTTGCGAAGGTCGTCCAATTGAGGTGGGGTTTTGCGATGGAACTTGGGGTGTGGTTGTCGATCGATGGAAAATAGGGGGTTTGCGACTGAATGTATCGAAGGCAATGAAGGGGGTTGATCGACTTGGATCGATGGAGGAGGGAGGTCGAAGGAAGGAGTTTTTCGGTGGCAGATTGTTGTTGATGGTCGATCGACAGTGGAGGAGGTTTTGATGGAGGTCGAGAGAGGAAGAAAAGTAAGGGCAAGCATGGATCTAGGTGGGGGCAAGTAGGGGCACTTGCCCCACTGATTTTTGAAAAAATTGGGTTATTTGCGAGTTACCCACCCTGCGACACCGACTATGCCATCTCGCCCCACCCCTTCCTCTCTCCCTTTGGTCTGCGACGCCGACGACCCCGCCTTGCCCCTTTCTTCTTTTCTGCCCCCTTTCTCTATTTACTGCGAGTCCAACAACCACCTCGCCTCCTCTTCTCTTCCTCTCTCTCCCTCTCTGTTTGATTTATTTCCCTTTTCCACCATCGCCACCAGCAACCCCAACTTCTCTTGTCTGCTTTGAGAAGGAAGAAGTTTTGTTAGCATTTTCTCAAGATGAATTTGTTTATCGAGGTCTAGTTTTGTATTTTATTTATAAAAATTTTCTAGAGATACATGAAAATTTCGATCCATCAATATTTTCTCAAGATACAAATTTATTTGTGGGTTATTGTCTGAAGGGCATTTTGATAATAAAAGTGAGCATTTTGACAGTCAATGCACGTTGACTCTAGTTCTAGGGGAGACTACAATAGTGATTAATATTGGAGTAACCACTAATTAGCTATTTTTCATAAGGAATGAAATCGCAAATATGCCAAATTTTTTTGTAAGCATATAACATTTGACGCTAAATTTTTTCTCTTAACTTTATATACCAATTTGATTTGTCCCCCATATACTTATCTTTTGTGCTCCTACAAAGTAGCTTGTTGGATCCATTTTCTTTCCCTATAGATTAGATGTAGTTTTCTTAAGCAACGGTGTTTTGTATAATTATTTAATTATTGTTCAAATTAAAAAATTATGTTACAGTAATTAATTATTAGATTATCATTAATTAACAATGATTCATCAGTCCGCCCTCTTCAACAAAAATCTTGGCTCTGTCACTGAGTGAGGGGGTGGCAGACTGATGATCGGTTGTAGGGAGTCTAGTGACGATTGACGGATAGCTGATTGATAGTTGGAGTCGTCTATGGGTGTCGGGGGTGGGATCCGACAATGGCTGGAAAGTTGCGATCGACGGTGGTTGCAAGGGTTGGTACTGATGTTGTTTGGAAATCGTGTGTGGTGTGAAGCATCCTACTTTAAGAGGCATTTCAATATGAGATAAGCGTAAAATTATCGCTTCCAGATGTCCTGGCTTGAGGAATCACAGAAGAAGTCCTGCAAAAAGAAGAGATTAGAGCCTAAGGCTAGGGATGGCAACGGGGCGGATTGGAGCAAACCCATCTCCGCCCCGCGAGGGATTTCGGGTCCCCAAAACCGCCCTGCATATCCGCCCCATACGGATTGGGTGGGGCGGATATCCGTGAAAATCCGCCCCACTGCCATCCCTACCTAAGGATGATGACCCTTGGGAAGTGGCAAACAACACCGGCGGCGAGAATCAGACAGTGTTCTAAAAATTGCTAGGCGCTGGGCGGGCGGCGAGCAGGTGTCTAGCTCCCAGGGGTCTAGGCGGTCTTAGGTTTTGTATTATAACTTTAATAATTTACAAAAGTTAGGCATAATACCTTATCAATTACATCCAATTTAATGCCAATGTATATATGCAAAATTTAAAAATATGAAAAATTAACAATCATGAACAAAATTTATTAAAACTCAAATGAATGAAGTTGGTCATGATGGGTACTTTATATAAAATTGAATTTGTATACAAATATCCAAACCTACTCTTTTATTTTTCTTCAAATTGCATGAATAACCTCAGTCATGTTTGATAAAATCTACATTAGTAAAATTGGTACCGGCAGATCCTCCGAGAATTCCATTAAGTAATCATCATTTGCTACATTTAGACATATACTGAATAAAAAATAATTAAATAGTTTATTTCTAAAAAAGAGGAAAGAAAAATAAAATAAGAACACAATCAGCCTTATTAAAAAAAAAAAAAATCGCCCATACCACCTAGAGCCCGCCTAGGCCGCCCAAAACCGCCCAGCCATTAATCTAGGCGGTTTTCCACCTTCTAGCGCTTAGGCCGATTTTTAGAACACTGGAATCAGGTATGTAAGTACTCTCCTCCTCACCAAGTAATTCTTCTATCTTTTTTTGTTTTTTGTTCTTGTTCTTCCTTGGGGTTGGTTCTGTTGGGCTGAGATGCCATCGTCGACAATGTTGGGTGTGAGCCCTTGCGGCGCTATCGGTGATGATGGTGCTGCTTGAGTCTGTCCCCCAGCCTTTGTGTTGCCTGAGAGTAATCCTCTATATCGTCGCATTCATCTCATATGGTATTGCCTTCGCTAACTGGAATCTTGCTTCTTCAATCATTTTCCTTCAATTTTTTTTTCGAATCTAATAAACTAGAATCGTTCGACTCTAATACCAATTGATAGATTTGAACTAGCAAATAAACGAAATTGCAATGATTGAAAGTAAAGAAATAGACAATAAACAAAATAAATTAATAAACCAAATAACTTTTATTTAATCAAGGAAGTAACAATGAGCAGCGTATGCCTTTTTTTTGTAATTAACCTAACTTCTAAAACAAACCCTAAACCAAATAGGAAACAATGTCCTAATAATACTATAATTATTAATATGCATAAAATACTATTATTATTAATATTACTAAATATCTTAATTAATGAGAATGAAGTACAAATTGGTCACCCAATTTGTGGAAAAATGAAATGACTATTTGAGAGTATCACCTGGTTGATTACGATTTGCTAGTCCAAACCCAAACTACTGCTTCTGAATTCCGGCATGAGGTCAGTAGTGTACTTGAACTTGAATGCACTAGGCTGAAACCTATCTTTCCTAATGCTTAAGAGAAACTTCCTATACAGATGGTTTAACCCTTTTCATAATCTACCTTAAAAGCAAACATTGAAGCCACTCTTTCATTTTAGAATCAATGAGTTCAGTAATCACATAGAATCATTAGTAGCATCACCTGACATTCTTGGATTCTGTATACTTTCTTTTTGCTCCTTAGGAAGAACGTGCAGTGCTGGAAAATGGGAGCTTAAGCAAGCAGGTATATATATATATTTCCTTGATGAAGAATCAAGTTCCATATGAAGTCTATTGTAGTTGTTTATTTATTTTCAATCTTGTCCCTTTCTTTAATCTTGTGTAGGTTGAGGAGCTCCGGGCTTTGCTTCCAACAAATGAATAACCAAAGCCAAAATGTTTGGAATTCGGTCCCTTGGAGCGGAAACAGTCACACACAAAACCTTATACAGACAGTTCAGAGATGGTTTGTGATTGCAAATTCAATGAGCAAAAGGCTTCAGACACCTCCTTGCACTTGGGGTATGACTTGATCCTTAAACTATATACATAGTTATAAATCTCAAGTACATCAAGTCATTGAACACCAGCACTCTTTGTTCTAACAAAACCATGTGTGCTATTTTGTTCGCTTAAGGTGCTCCTGTATTATCCAGGCTTTCATCTGAAGCTAACTGCAAGAGTAAAGCACCTGAAAGAGCATCTTCCTCAAATGATTCGGGAACCGAGATGACTACTTGAAGAGTTCTTCATAGTTATCTCTTTACATGCAAGGAGAATCTCCTCAGTCATTCCGTGCTTTTGCCGTTATGACGGTTATTCATCCATGGACATCCCTCGAGTGATGTTTTCTTTTTGTTTCTTTACTTTAGATTTGGAATGGAGAATATTTTTTGTACGTCAGTCCAGTTCATAAAGTATTTCAGATTTAGTTTAGTTGTCCTGGTTTTATGGAAAAGCATACATCTTTTTGTGTTTTTATATTAGTAACCGCACGTTGCTAACCATACATTTATGTCTGGTCGAGTGGTGGAGAGTATGAAAAAAATGTGTAAATCCTTGTTACCTATTCCATCTTTATTTGCATAATAGGTTTTGCAATTTTTTAAATAACATTAGTCATAGAGGGTTTTTAATGCAAGTATTCCGCATCAACAATTCTAAAATGCACCGATGTTTTACCTGGAATTTTGCCTGGATGGTGCCAAGCACGTGCACCATCCCATGTGCCAGTCACGTGCCTTTAAAGTGGGGAAAAAAAAAAAAAAAAAAACAAATTCCAGAATCGAAAGACAACAGTTTTGGAGATTGAAACCCTAGCTCCAAACGAAAACCCTAGATCCAATCACGCAAGAAACCAATCGGGTTCCCTCTTGTAATAAACCCTAGATCCAAAGGAGATTGAAACCCTAGATCCAATCACGCAAGAAACCAATCGGCTTCAGCTGCAACTGCGAGATCATCCTGCGACAAATTGTAAATCGACAGAGAAAGCATTTGGGTTCCCTCTTTCGCATAAACCCTAGATCCAATTTCGATAGGAATCTTCGTGAGGCTGCTTCGGGTTAGGAATCTTCGCAAGCGAGGTATAATGAAAAAAATTTTGAAATCGTTTTCTGTTTAGTTTAGTTTTGGAATTTGTGTTTTGAACTTGCACTTGAGTGAATGCTATTTCTTTGTTAAGTGAATGCTATTTCATTTTTTTTTTTGTTAGCGATATGAATTTCTGGAATGCTATGAATTTTCAGTGGAATGCTATTAATGCTATGAATTTTCAGTGGAATGCTATGAATTTCAGTGGAATGCTATGAATTTCTGGAATTTTCAGTGGAATGCTATGAATTTCTGGAATGCTATGAATGCTATTTCATATTGTTGTTAGCAATATGAATTTATGGAATGCTATGAATTTTTTTTGTTAAGTGGATTTTCAGTGGATTTTCAGTGTTGCTGTTAGCAATATGAATTTTCAGTGGATTTGCTCTGAATTTTCAGTGGACTTCCTTGTTTTTTGTAAATCAACACAATTCATTTGTTGTTAGCAAATCAAAAGTGAATAATCTTTGTACTAAAGACAAACCTGCGTAGCTGAAAGCTGTGTCATAAATTGTGAACTTTCAAATCCAACTTGGGTAGAACCCTACAAATGACATGTCAAATTGAAAATTTATTATCTTGAATTGAAATAATATATATATTCATTGAAGCAAAACAAACAAGTAAACCTACCAAATTATTCTCTTTTTGAGTTTCTTTCTTCTTCTTCTTCTTCTTCTTCTTCTTCTTCTTCTTCTTCTTTTTACAGGCTTTTTCCATTGTAGATTGCATCCTCGACGTAGAACGTCGTCCTTTGCAATGAACATGCAATGGACTATGAATTTCAGCACTACTTCTACTGTCTCACTACAGATCAATCCACATCCAAGAAGTATTGACTAACCATGATGATTCACCCCAACAAAAGGAGCAAATGGCATTTCGTACTTATTAGTTAAGTACGTAGTGTCAAAAGTAATGGCATCACCAAACTCCTTGTAAGCTGCTCTACTCCATGCGTTAGCCCAAAATACATTTCTTAAACTCCCTGTTTCATCCAAATCCATCAAATAGAAAAATTCAGCATTGTTGGCTTGCATCTTTTGAAAGTAGTTATGAAGTGCCGACGCATCCCCCTCACCAAGTCTCAACTGCCTTATTTTATGCAGATAGTTGTAACAATCTTTTTGGGAAAATGTCATATTATCATTCCCACCAGCTTCAACCACACACGAAGTAAAACTCTTATTTGGCCTAATGTCCGCCCTATCATTATATTCAAGTCTCTTCTTCACATATTGGCTCATAACTCGATTTTTAGAATAATATCTCGATTTTCCAGGGCTCAAATCATGATTGTGCTCATCACTTACTGTTGTCACTTTCACTGTTCCATCAGGGCGTATACGACCTCTCATCTTAGCCTTACAACCACATTTACCCATGGGACGCAATTTTATAACACTTTCTGCTTTACTTTTTGATCTCCCAGTCCGACCACATGCAAGAATAACATATCTAGAATTTCCATCCACATCTTTTTCAGTCGACCTTACTCTCACTGGAAATCCTTTTTTATTACCATAATCATGATAATACGACTGAAACTCTTCAATATTGTTAAATTTCATCCCTATGCAAGGCTCTTTTATCTCATCTAAAAATTCTTCATTTTCCATACATTCATTATTTTCTAATGTATCCATCCCTGAAAATATGAAAAATTCAACACAAGCAAAACCCCATTAAATCTCTAATACTACTATACTGAAGTTAACAATAATATATATATAGGCTAACAATACAATTGCTAATCATACAACACTCAGGAAAGCCAAAAATGTTACTAGGCTAATCATACAACACTCAGGAAAGCCTAAAATGTTTCAGTACATTGAAATGAGATGTTTTATTTGGGTAATGAGGTTCTAGATTTTTATTGTTAAAATCTCTATTGTTTAGAATGTGGTTGAAGATTAGAATTAGCTGTTTTTAGAATTTCAACTCGAACATTTTGAATATAGTTAGTCTGCAAAAACATTAATTTGTGGTTCTACAAACCCTAGAAGTTCCTATTTGTCGACTAGGGATAGCATTTCCTTCCTATTTTAACTTAACATTTTATTGATCTATTTTAAGAGAGATGCTAGGGCGCACCGGTTTTTTACCTGGTATTTCGCCTGGATGGTGCTAGGCACGTGCACCATCCACGCATGTCAAGCACGTGCGATTAAGGTGAGCAAAAAAAAAAAAAAAAAAAAACAAAGAACCCAAATCGCCAGAGAAGAAGTTTTCTCTAGCAAGCAAACCGAATCCAAAACCCTAGATCTATTTGTGTAATCAATCGAATCCATATCAATCCAAACCAATCCAAGAAGAACACAACACAAAGGTATTTTTCTCCATTTCTTTCTCTCCTTTTGATTTTGAAATGCTATCCCTTTCTTTCAACCAAACCGAATCAATTTGGTGATTTTCACTTTGATTCAACCAAACCGAATCAATTTGATCTTTAAAATAGCAACAATTCTAAAATGCACCGATGTTTTACCTGGAATTTTGCCTGGATGGTGCCAAGCACGTGCACCATCCCACGTGCCAGTCACGTGCCTTTAAAGTGGGGGAAAAAAAAAACAAACAAATTCCAGAATCGAAAGACAACAGTTTTGGAGATTGAAACCCTAGCTCCAAACGAAAACCCTAGATCCAATCACGCAAGAAACCAATCGGGTTCCCTCTTGTAATAAACCCTAGATCCAAAGGAGATTGAAACCCTAGATCCAATCACGCAAGAAACCAATCTGCTTCAGCTGCAACTGCGAGATCATCCTGCGACAAATTGTAAATCGACAGAGAAAGCATTTGGGTTCCCTCTTTCGCATAAACCCTAGATCCAATTTCGATAGGAATCTTCGTGAGGCTGCTTCGGGTTAGGAATCTTCGCAAGCGAGGTATAATGAAAAAAAATTTGAAATCGTTTTCTGTTTAGTTTAGTTTTGGAATTTGTGTTTTGAACTTGCACTTGAGTGAATGCTATTTCTTTGTTAAGTGAATGCTATTTCTTTGTTAAGTGAATGCTATTTCATTTTTTTTGTTGTTAGCAATATGAATTTCTGGATTGCTATGAATTTTCAGTGGAATGCTATGAATGCTATGAATTTTCACTGGAATGCTATGAATTTTCAGTGGAATGCTATGAATTTCAGTGGAATGCTATGAATTTCTGGAATGCTATTTCATATTGTTGTTAGCAATATGAATTTCTGGAATGCTATGAATTTTTTTTGTTAAGTGGATTTTCAGTGTTGCTGTTAGCAATATGAATTTTCAGTGGATTTGCTCTGAATTTTCAGTGGACTTCCTTGTTTTTTGTAAATCAACACAATTCATTTGTTGTTAGCAATATGAATTTTCAGTGGATTTTCTCTGAATTTTCAGTGCATAGTGAAAGAAACCAATCCATTCAAATTTCAAACAAGAAAAGGAAAGCCAAAAGAGAAAAGATATATGGAGTTGCTATATATCAATGAATGTAGGCTTATAAATCTTTTTGACAATGTAGGCTTATAAATCTTTTTGACAATGTAGGCTTATATATCAATGGAGTTGGATCATATAAATCTTTTTGACAGGTTCTTTGTCTGGGCAAGATGATGATGATTATGTTTAAAGTGCATGAATGTAGGCTTATTCATGGAGTTGCTATATATCATTGGTGAAGTAGGCTTTCAAATGGGAAAAGTATAGAAGTTCAGAGTAAAAAAAAAAAACCAATCTTGATTATGTTTAAAGTTTTATGTTGCTTATGTTGTGATCAGTGTTGTAAAGTTTTGATTTTGGTTTAGAGCCAACTAACATCTGTTACTTTGCCAACGCAGCAATGGCATACGTAGCTTATGTTGTTTATCGTGGGCATGTTCCTGGCATTTATGTTACTTGGTCAAGTTGCGCACTCCAAGTAAACGGATATACGGATGCTGTCTACAAGGGTTTCAATTCACTTGAAGAAGCGGTTGAAGATTATGAAATGTGGAAGGAGCAGGAGGCGAGAAGAGAAAGAGAACAAGCGTCGAGAAGAGAAAGAGAACAAGCGTCGAGAAGAGAGCACCAATCAAGAACAAGAACAAGGGAGTCAAGAACAAATGACACTGAAGAAGTGGTGGACCAACCCAATAATGCTCCCGAGGGTCGTCGCAATCAAGCTCATGACAATCAACTCCAGGATACTTGGGCTTTTACTAAGGACCTTATCAACAGTATATTAGTAGTAGTTTTATTAATTCTTGTACTTTTGTTTTTTAAGGTCTTGGATAGTATGTGAGATGTAAATGAATATGTTTTGGATTGTAAATGAATTTGAAGATCTTGGATGATATATTATTCTGTTTTGTTATTTCTATGGTGTGTTGCTATTGTATGTTGTTTGTAAGTCAATGTTGCTATGTTGTTGCATAAAACTGACAGTGTTGCTATGTTTATGTATGGTGCTATGTTTTTATGTTGAAAAATCAGAGCGGGAAACTGCAGTGTTGCAATGTTTCCAGTGTTGGGATTGCTATGTTGCAATGTTGCTATTGTGAAATTTCTGATGACATAGTTTATATAAGATGAAGATTAGCATGATAAACACTGGATTGCAAAAATAGTGAACACTGCAAAAACAGTGAATCACTGTCAGAAATTCTTATGTAATTTTGCAATGTTGCTATTGTGAAATTGCTATCAGATGAAGATTAGCATGATAAACATTGGATTAGCATGATAAACACTGGATTGCTATAAGAGTTTCTATAAGAATTACTGGAAATTTTCTGGAAAATTGCTATAAGAATTCTGACAGCAATTTCTGCAAAAACAGTGAACACTGGGAAAACAGTCAACACTGGAAAATTTTCTGCAAAAACAGTGAACACTGGAAAATTGCTATAAGAATTCTGACAGCAATTTCTGTGAAATTTTCTGACAGTTTAGATAAACACTGGAAAATTTCTGGACAGATGAAGATTATCATGAAAATTTCTATAAGAATTCTGACTGTAAAAAAATTTCTGATAAAATTTCTGTGAGAAAAAAATTTCTGACATGAAAATTAGCATGGAAATTTTCTGTCAGAAAAAAACACTAGAAATTTCACAATAGCAAAAACACTGGAAATTTTCTGACAGTTTAGATGAAATTTTCTGTGAAAAAACACTGGAAATTTTCTGAAAAAACAATGATAAACACTGATAAAAACACTGAGATACTAAAAATTTCTGACAGTAAACATTAGAAAAACTGAAAAACACTGGAAATTACATAGCAAATTATACGAGTTTACACCCTGAAAGCTGAAATTACACCCTGAAAACCCGACATTACACCCTGAAACACTGAACACTACATGAAACTCATGACTTGCAACAATGAAACTGCATGAACTGGATCCTCAACGCTTCCATATGTCTGACACTATGTTTGAATGATCTCTTTCAGGGTTGGAGAATTCATTTGCAACATCTGTACAATCTCTGTACGACTCCATGCCGTTGCTATAAGTTGGTCGCTGCAGAAATAAATGATTAAGGCTTACAATCTTTATGTGGTTGTTAAAATGACAATAAACATGTAAATTATGTACCTGTGATATAAGTGAGTAAACCTGACCAAGTCCACTAGGTTGTGAATAATATGACCCCATACTTTCACCCTTCAAAACGACAAACACGTTAATCATAGTTAACAAGCATAGCGGGGCAAATCAAAAGTGAATAATCTTTGTACTAAAGACAAACCTGCGTAGCTGAAAGCTGTGTCATAAATTGTGAACTTTCAAATCCAACTTGGGTAGAACCCTACAAATGACATGTCAAATTGAAAATTTATTATCTTGAATTGAAAAAATATATATATTCATTGAAGCAAAACAAACAAGTAAACCTACCAAATTATTCTCTTTTTGAGTTTCTTTCTTCTTCTTCTTCTTCTTCTTCTTCTTCTTTTTCTTCTTTTTACAGGCTTTTTCCATTGTAGATTGCATCCTCGACGTAGAACGTCGTCCTTTGCAATGAACATGCAATGGACTATGAATTTCAGCACTACTTCTACTGTCTCACTACAGATCAATCCACATCCAAGAAGTATTGACTGACCATGATGATTCACCCCAACAAAAGGAGCAAATGGCATTTCGTACTTATTAGTTAAGTACGTAGTGTCAAAAGTAATGGCATCACCAAACTCCTTGCAAGCTGCTCTACTCCATGCGTCAGCTCAAAATACATTTCTTAACCTCCCTGTTTCATCCAAATCCATCAAATAGAAAAATTCAGCATTGTTGGCTTGCATCTTTTGAAAGTAGTTATGAAGTGCCGACGCATCCCCCTCACCAAGTCTCAACTGCCTTATTTTATGCAGATAGTTGTAACAATCTTTTTGGGAAAATGTCATATTATCATTCCCACCAGCTTCAACCACACACGAAGTAAAACTCTTATTTGGCCTAATGCCCGCCCTATCATTATATTCAAGTCTCTTCTTCACATATTGGCTCATAACTCGATTTTTAGAATAATATCTCGATTTTCCAGGGCTCAAATCATGATTGTGCTCATCACTTACTGTTGTCACTTTCACTGTTCCATCAGGGCGTATACGACCTCTCATCTTAGCCTTACAACCACATTTACCCATGGGACGCAATTTTATAACAATTTCTGCTTTACTTTTTGATCTCCCAGTCCGACCACATGCAAGAATAACATATCTAGAATTTCCATCCACATCTTTTTCAATCGACCTTACTCTCACTGGAAATCCTTTTTTATTACCATAATCATGATAATAGGACTGAAACTCTTCAATATTGTTAAATTTCATCCCTATGCAAGGCTCTTTTATCTCATCTAAAAATTCTTCATTTTCCATACATTCATTATTTTCTAATGTATCCATCCCTGAAAATATGAAAAATTCAACACAAGCAAAACCCCATTAAATCTCTAATACTACTATACTGAAGTTAACAATAATATATATATAGGCTAACAATACAATTGCTAATCATACAACACTCAGGAAAGCCTAAAATGTTACTAGGCTAATCATACAACACTCAGGAAAGCCTAAAATGTTTCAGTACATTGAAATGAGATGTTTTATTTGGGTAATGAGGTTCTAGATTTTTATTGTTAAAATCTCTATTGTTTAGAATGTGGTTGAAGATTAGAATTAGCTGTTTTTAGAATTTCAACTCGAACATTTTGAATATAGTTAGTATGCAAAAACATTAATTTGTGGTTCTACAAACCCTAGAAGTTCCTATTTGTCGACTAGGGATAGCATTTCCTTCCTATTTTAACTTAACATTTTATTGATCTATTTTAAAGATCAAATTGATTCGGTTTGGTTGAATCAAAGTGAAAATCACCAAATTGATTCGGTTTGGTTGAAAGAAAGGGATAGCATTTCAAAATCAAAAGGAGAGAAAGAAATGGAGAAAAATACCTTTGTGTTGTGTTCTTCTTGGATTGGATTGGATTGATATGGATTCGATTGATTACACAAATAGATCTAGGGTTTTGGATTCGGTTTGCTTGCTAGAGAAAACTTCTTCTCTGGCGATTTGGGTTCTTTGTTTTTTTTTTTTTTTTTTTTTTGCTCACCTTAATCGCACGTGCTTGACATGCGTGGATGGTGCACGTGCCTAGCACCATCCAGGCGAAATACCAGGTAAAAAACCGGTGCGCCCTAGCATCTCTCATTCCGCATACTTGATTAGGAAAGAGTTTGGTGGATCATCCATATACGACATTTCCTACAACTGCTAGCTTCGCTGGCAGATGGAACACAAGTCCAAGGTATTAACCCTACCGAAGGTATTTAATGGTATTGGGATCGAATTAAAACTCTGCCCACCCTTTAAAATGGTCTTGGGCCCGAAATCGTATTTCTTTGTGTTTATACCTATAACCTATGTTGGGCGAGGCCTATATAGCAATTCTCGGATCCAATAAATTTTTTTTTCCAACTATGAAGTCAATTTAAAGAACCTAGAAACTAAAATTTAATTTTAGTTCCATTAATTGATAGAAAAGCTAATTGCAAAAATTACAATGATCTTCTCTTCTCCCCCACTCCCAATTTCTCTCTATGTTTTTTCTCCTCAGAAGGCCATATATGGTCCAAAGATTAAATGGTTATATGTTATTGTTGGAATTCCCAATAATTTCATTGTCTATGGTCCAAAGATGATCCAAGTATCATGTGTAGTTTAGACATCTCAATAAATAAAAGGGTTATTTTCTATTTGGCTTTTATTAGTTTATGACTTTTTCTATTTGACCCCCATTAATTTTTTTATCCTAATCTAACACTCATGACCGCGTGTTCAACTACGTTGACTAACAAATTAAATACAATTTTTTCAAAAAGACCAACTTAACATGTTTTTTTTATGATCATGTTTGATCCAATGGCTAAGAAAATAGCATTTGATCTTTTTTAAAATTTTTGTGATTTTAGTAAAACATGTGCATATGATTTACATTTGTATATTTAATTGGCACCCATCTTATTTGTTAAAAAATTAAAATAAAAAGTATATCAAAATGTTATTTTCCTAGCCGTTGGATTAAACATGATTTATGTGATTTTATAAAACATGTGCATATGACTTAGGTTTATATATAACTTTTAATTGACACCGATCTTCTTTGTTAAGAAAATTACAATAAAAAATAGATCCAAATGCTATTTTCTCAGCCGTCGGATCAAACATGATCATCAAACAACATGATTTATATGATTTTATTAAAACGTGTGCATATGATTTAGATTTATATATAATTTTAATTGTCACCTCTCTTCTTTGTTAAAAAAATTAATATACAAAAAAAAGATTCAAATGTTATTTTCCAAGCCCCTGGATTAAACATGATTTATGTGATTTTATTAAAACGTGTGCATATGATTTATGTTTGTATATAACTTTTAATTGGCAGTCCATCCAAATGTTATTTTCCTAATTGGATGGACACACATCCAAATGTTAAAAAATCAAGCAACATAATTTATGTCATTTTAGTAAAAACATGTGCAAAATACATGCAGGGTGAGTTGGTCTCTTTGAAAAAATTGGATAAAATTTGTTAGTCAACGTAGTTGAACATATGGTCATGGGTGTTAGACTAGGATAAAAGAATTAATGAGGGCCAAGTAAAGCTCCACGAGATGCACTTATCTAGATTGATCTCAACGCACACAAGTGTATACACGAATGTAGCTTAGCTTCTGAAGTTGTAGCCTAAATAGGGAGAAAGAAATTAATATAAAAAAAAAAAAAAAAAAAAAAAAAAAACTTAAATATTCTTCCTTTGCATTGCCTACTCGTCGACACCCCTGGTAAATTCTATGGTAGAGAAGGTTGTGGTGATAATTTAGTTGAGAGACTAAGTTTTGCAAAAGAAGGGGCACTATACTATCAAACTAATGATGAAAGCGTTCACTCACCTAACACTTGCACACTCTTATCATGAACCACCCCCCATCTTCATTGACTTGATCATATGATTTACTTACTTTTGGTCCTATATAAAGTATTGTTTTAGCTTATTTCTCTAGAGAAAGTTGCTTGGAATTCCCATGGGTGCATGATGATTCGAAAAAGCATGGCTAGCAATGTTTTGGTTTGGTGACATATCATTTGTTGAAATGTCTAGCAAAATAAGGGTTTACAATAATGAAATGTGGAGAGGGTTGCCAAGGGCATTGACCTGGTCACCGTATGACTAGACTACCCCTGCGGCTACTCAGTATCGAGCTATCGGCCCTGAGGGTAGGTCCTAGAGACCTGGGCCTAGGGCACATCTGAGGGGCACTGAATTTAAACCTTTTTTTTTTTTTTATCAAAATGTGACTTCTGTGAACATTGTTACACCTCGCATAAGAGGGGAGACCAAAATGAGTGAGACCAATTTCAAATTTCAATTTCAATTTCAAGTTTCAAGCCGTGATCACAGCCCTAGCTTCAAATGGATGTTTAACTGCTTTTTGTTCTGACTCATCCTAATCTTAAAAAAAAAAATTTAGATTTTGTTTGTTGTTAATCCTATGTAAAAGCGGGGCACAATTTCGGGAATTCGCCTTGAGCACCCAAAATGTCAAGGTTAGTCATGCGGCTGCTCTTAACCACACGAGTAATACTACAGTGCACTGGTCTCAGTGCATTGATATCTTGCCGGGTGATTACCAGGCACCGTAGAATTGCATCGAGATAAATGTTTACACTTATCTCGATGTAATCCTACGGTGCCTAATAACCACCAGGCAAGATACCAAGCACTTAACCGATGCACTTAAGAATTCTTGTAACCACACAATAGTAAACTCCCTAGTCATTAGCTTCCACGTGTCCACCTCCCTAACCTTTGCCTACCCGTGTGTGCTGGAGCCAGGGCTATTGGGGTTGAATTTTTTCAGAAATGCCTGATACAAGTATTCATTCCTCTATTGTGAGTAGGCCAACTTCTTAAACCTCCAAGACTTTTTGTTGTCGGTCGATGCTCTAAACCATTATTATTCAATTCACTTGCTTGACCTTGTCCGTTGCTTAGTTTTGCATTTTGGGCATTCTACCTTAAGGATATTCACTTAATTACAATTTACCTATTTTTGGAGAGGAAGATTCGAAATACAAAATGTGTTAGTGAATACATTTTGATCTTCGTCCATTCAGGAAATATACCTAAATATGATATTCTTTTGGACATATATCTGAAAGCGACTAAAAATTTGGGTATGGCGAGCTTTGCCTAACTATCCATGCTCTTAATACATTACTGAAATCATTGGTGCTGTTTAATGCCACTTTCAAACAAGTCTTCAAGAGTTGTATGCTTGTGGGACTCTACAACCCATAGGTCGTTATCCCTTTTAATGACAAGTTTCAAGAGTTATGAGATACTGGAACTCTACAACCCACAGGTTTAAGAATTGTGGACTCAGGACTACACTCATAAGAATACCCACTTTTCCATCTTGTACTGCCACAAGAGCTGTGAAATACTGGGGATCTGACACCCAAGGGCTTCTTTTCTTCTTTTTTAATAAAATTTTTATATCGACCACAAAAAATTTCTACCATGGCTTAGACCATAGATTTATGAACAAATAGAACATTTCCTTGGATCTTGGCCATAAAATAGTGTCTTCGGATCTAAGTCAAATATGTACTTGGATGAGTAATATATCATAAGTTCACATCACCAACATACTATGGACATAAAATAAACAAAGATTCTAGAGGGCCTGGGTTTTACGCTTGGGAGGCTGTCTGTACCTTTCTGGGCATGTGCGCCTGGAGGGTCTTTGGCACGTAAAACTCAGTTGGAGGCAAAGATTCTAAAATCTCATGTTTTTGGTTTTCATTCTCATTTTTTGCTCCAAAAAAGAAGAAACCAGAGAGCTTCCCCAGATCTCGTCCTTCAACTCCAAAGAAGAGGCCATTTTTGGCTCCAAAGAACAAATCGCAGGCAGCATTCGGGGAAGAACAAATCGCATTCGTGGAAGAGGCCATTTTCAAATCTCGTCCTTCAACCAAAGCACAAGAACAAACTCAGATCTCAGACTCACTGCTCAGATCTCGTCCTCACAAGCTCCTTCCCCTCTTGACAGACTCAGACTCCTTCACAAGAGAACATCTCTTCTTCACAAACTCATATTCAATCGGGGTGAGTTTGGTTTTTGGCTCCAAAGACCCACAATCTTCTCTGGTCTTTGAATCAAGACATGGTGAAGATATCAAAGAAACTGTATGTTTTTTAATTCCTCTGGTTAAACTTTCTTTTGTTTTCTTGTACTGTTAGTAAATTTTTATTGAGTTTTAGTACTGATATTACCCATTTCAAGTGTTTGATGAGTCCGAGTTCGGATGTATTGGTTGTTCTGGGGGTACCCAGTTTGCAGGTTGAGTGGATAAGGCAAAACTGTGATTACCCATAGTGTACAAATTTAATTTTAGGTTTGAAAATGATCTTCATCCATGTTTTTTTTTTTTCCTGAAATTGTGGAAAAGATGTTCTTAGGGTTGAAACAAGGAATATTATCTCATTGTGGACTATGGTCATCATCAACCCTAAATGTTCATTTTCCCCTTTCCAAACACAGTTTAAGTAGATTTAAACTTTTGTTATTAGTTTATTTAAAGTCTTGAGCTTCCTGTCATAAGTTTAGAGATCTATATTGCTTATTGTTTTGTTGATGTTACATTAGAAGCTTGGAAGCTGGAAGAGCTTGGAAGTGTGCTAACAAGTTTGGATGCAGGGAATTCCATTGTTACGCTAAATCTTTTTCCCACATTCTTAACTTGGCCGAGGAGGTTCAAATTGCTTACGGGCGACGAATCAAGCTTAAAAAAGGGGATTTTGCTGATGAGAACTCTGCTACAATGCTCCCCTCATCCAATTTTCTTTTTGGATGGGTGGTGACCGTGACGGTACTATCCATTTGCTAACTTTTCATCAACCTTTAAATCTTGCATAAGTCACAAGCAATATAAGTGTCAAATAATGCGATGTTTTATCTCTCAAAATCTGTTTTAATATGCACCGTAGGAAATCCAAGGGCCACTCCCGAAGTTACCAGGGATGTCTGTTTGCTGGCAAGAATGATGGCATCTAATTTGTATTATTCACAGATAGAGGATCTTATGTTTGAGGTATAAATATTGTATATTTTTTACATTCTCCTTTCAAGCATTGTTGCTCAAAGTGTTTATCGAACTTCAGATGTGATTCTTCATTGCTAGTTTGTTATTAATAAATTATATATTACCTTTTGCAGTTGTCTATGTGGCGTTGCAGTGATGAACTTCGTGCCTGTGCAGATGAACTTCATAGGTCTTCCAAAAAAGATGTTAAACATTACATAGGTAAATCAATGGTTGGAATTTATGTCTTCCATGTAGATCAAAATGCAGCCACAAGAAAATTAAATAGTTGCAAATACATTCAAGAGAAAATTCTTGGACCTTTTCCCCTGTTTTAGCTCACTGTGTTATTTGGCTACCCTTTTGTTAAATTCCAATGCTGCAATTGTCTTACTTCTGTCACTTGCACTGTATTTTATACAGAATGATCACAGGCGCGAAGGTTTTACTTTATCTTATGATTTTATTTTGCTTTCAGAGTTCTGGAAACAAGTTCCTCCTACCGTGTTATTCTCAGTGATGTAAGAGATAAACTGTAGACACGTGAGCGCTCTCGCCATTTACTATCCAATGGGGTCTCTGACATACCTGAGGATGCTACTTATACCAATATTGATCAGGTATTGCAAACATCCCACCTTTACCAACATTTACTGTGTTGAGCACACAAAAGGATGAACACTAGGATATGCAGTTTTTGAAATCACAGACATAGCTGAGTATCTAGCTATTAAGTATTTGTTGTCAATGCTCTCATTTTCGGAAGGACATTTTTGCTATTGGTACAAGTTAACAATTAAAATTGGCTCAGAAGTGGTTTCTGAACTAGCCAATAGACTTGAGATTTTGCATTTGCTTGCTGTATCTTTTCTCAACCATTTTCAGCATTGCTGATTTTCCTCCATTTGTATTCTATAGATCCTGGAACCTCTTGAGCTTTGCTACAGTTCGCTGTGTGCATGTGGCAATAGACCAATTGCTGATGGGAGTCTTCTTGATTTCTTACGACAAGTTTCTACGTTCGGTCTTTCTCTTGTAAGGCTTGATATAAGACAAGAATCAGATAGGCACACGGATGTACTTGACGCCATTACAAAACACCTTGACATTGGATCCTACCGCGAATGATGTATAGATGTGTAATGTAATATGTGAATATAAATATACTCCCCCAACCATTCTATGAAAATCCAAATAAAATTGAAGTCATAGTGCACCATATGTTCTCCATTTGTAGTTTTATGGTGAATTCTATCATTGTTTTATGGTGAATTCAATCACTGTCAACATTCTTGATATGTGGAAATCATATTGCCTGAACTAAATTCAGTTCTAAGCATTTGAGAAGTTCAGAACCAGTAGAAACTTTAATAACTTGAACTTGCACTTATCATGACGACTAGGCAATGTAAAAAATAAAAGATCATCCGATACTTGTCTTGATTGCTTAACTATATCAGTTTGAGGTTTGAAATGCACTAACAAAGCTCAAACACTTAAAAGTTTGTCAGTTTTTCTCTAAAATGAAAGAACAAAATGAATTGATTGAATGGTATGTGTTGCTATTGCTATTTGCAAATTGGACTTTCAAGTTTCCCTGTCTGTTTCTTCATATTTTCTTCCATTTTGCCCTTGAGGTACCTTCTCATGGTAGCATCCAACCAAACAAAATACATTCATATATAGCATACCATCTGATAAAATCCATAGCAACACTACAAAAAACTCCCAATCCGTAGCAACACTACAAAAAACTCAGAATCCATAGCAACATGTTATGAATCAAAACTCAGAATCCATAGCAACACTACTCAAATCTAATTAGAATCCATAGCAACATGTTATGAATCAAATAGAAAGGGAAATTATTATATGATTAGTAACATGTTATGAATCAAATTATGGTTCTACTGCTAATAAAATTGTAATTCACAAAATGCTAAACAGTAAGCAAAAAGTTTCTGTCAGTTTTATGCAGCCAATTCTGCATCATAGCACAAACAAATGGAGCCCAAATTTGAAAACTTTCACCAACACCAGCAAATTTCCCTGACATAATCCATACACTCAGAAATTCATACATAGCAACACTGCAAAAATAAGCAAATTTCCCTGAACAGAAAAACCAAACTAAACAATTGCCAAACCAAAACATAATCTGTATTAACAATCTACTAAAGCAGGCCAAGTCCTCTGCAGAAATGAAGTCTGCTGGAATTACATCTTGATATTGAAATAATCTTGTCCACTAAATAAGGACATCTTCTGGCAAGAAGTTCAAGATTTTTGGCACTTATTTTGCTAAGGTCCGTAGAGTAGAAGTTCAAAGTCTCAAGAACTGTGTTGTTCGAAGCAAGCTCATGCATCCATTCACCATTATTTTCATCAATTATGCTTTCTTCCAATGACAAGGTTCTTAGAGCTCTGTTAAAGAATGAAATTGATCAATATATGTTGTGAAAAATCAGGTTGCAGAGCTAGTAGAAATAATAGTTCATTAAGATAGGAAATTCAAGCGTTCAACTTTAGTGTTCATAAAAGCAAATCTTAGTTTTGTTTTTGGTTTGTTCTTTGGAGCCAAAAACCTCAAGTCTCTTGAGTTTCTCCAAATGGATCGAGAGAAGAGGAAAGCCAAAATCAAGATCTCAGTGTGGGTCTTTCGAGCCGAAAAAGCAAATCTGAATTCATCCAAACTTTTATCGCATACAAAGTTCGTCCAAATTTTTTTTCGCATAAAAATAAAAAAATAAAAAAATAAAAAAATAAAAAAATAAAAAAATAAAAAAATAAAAAAATAAAAAAATAAAAAAATAAAAAAATAAAAAAATAAAAAAATAAAAGATTAATTGAGCAGAACCCACTTCAGAAAATGAAGTAAATTAGACAAACTCACCGAAGCTAAATGAAGAGAAATTGAACAGAAGAAGCAGCAAGAGCAATAAATTCTGCATCTTCTTTGGGAAAAATTGAAGTCGTAAAGACCATCGTATCAGCAACAGTAGCAGAGTCAACAACAACAGAAGACAATAACAAAGAGAAAGCTGAAGCCTTTATAGTGAGACCACATTGAAGACGAAGACGAAGAGGAGCTTCTCCAAATGGATCGAGAGAAGGGGAAAGCCAAAATCCAGATCTGAGTGTGGGTCTTTCGAGCCAAAAACAAATCTTGAGTTTTGGTTTGTTCTATGGAGCCAAAAACCTCAAGTCTCTGAGCTTCTCCAAATGGATCGAGGGAAAAGGAAAGCAAAATCCAGATCTGAGTTTTGTTTTTGGTTTGTTCTTTGGAGCCAAAAACCTCAAGTCTCTGGAGCCAAATTTTGCGCATGTGCCCAACACCCTCCCAGGCGCACGTGCCCAGGAGGGTCCAGGCAGCCTCCCAGGCGTGAAACCCAGGCCCTCTAGAATCTTTGTTAATAAAGTAGAGTAATTCTAGATGTCGAGGAAATGGGCGAGGGAGGGTGGGGCGCACGTGCAGGAGGTGACGTGGCAAAAAAAAAAGGGAGGGGGGGGGAATCGAAAATTTGGGGGAGAAGAAGGAGGGAATGGGGAGCTTTCTCCCCATTTTCAATCGACATAGAGCTCTCCTCCCCTCCCCATTTTCTCCCTCTCCCTCTCCTCATTTTCCATCTTAGATAGAGAAGACCCCCTCCCTCTCCCCCAAACGAAGCTCTCCCTCTCCACCCTCTCCCCATCATCGTCATCGACTCAAACGAAGGAGAAGAGAAGAAGCTCAAATGAAGCTAGAAAAGAAGGAGAAGAGAAGAAGCTTCAATTTTTAGGTTTTTGGTTTCGGACTCTCCAGATCTAGTTTTCATCGCTCGGATCTGGTTTCCAGAGGTAAGAGCTTCAATTTTTTTTTTCCTTTTTTCAGTTTTCAGATCTGATTTTACTCTCCAGATATGAAATTACCCATTTTTTTAATTTCAATTTTTTTATATTTAATTTCAGTTTTCATACTTGATTTAATTTCAGTTTTCAGCTGATTTAATTTCAGTTTTCACATCTACAAGGCTTTGGGTCTCTACGATCTCGGCTCTCCCCAAGCTGTCCAACTCTTCTATACTCAGATGGAACTCCCCCCTCCCATCTTAATTCTGCTTAACATACTACAATACTTTATTTAAGACAATTTTATTTCTTCTTCCTCTTTGTTTTATTCAATAATTTGGCACCATTAGAATTGTGTGATATTTCTTTTATGGTCAATTTGGGGAGAACTCCATAAGGAGTTATTTTCAGCTTGGTTATGTATGATATAATTAGTATTTCAGCTATCCTGCACATATTGATGGTTGAACATAAAATCCTGAATGGATGTATCTTTTCACAAACCAAGAGTTTTAGGGCATATATTTAATTAAGTTCGAAGGGTTTTCATCTAATCTTGTTTCAAACCCTTGACACTGGTTGGGTGTTTTTTCAGATTATTTGTTTTTCCTTCTAATAATGGTTATATATTTTAATGTTGATTTAAGTCCAATGGGTATGATCTAATATTGATGATAGGTATTGAGGATGATTTTGATTTTGAATTTGATTAGTTCATTTTTTTTCTTATGTGATTTTGTTGGATTATTAGGTGAAAGTAAGAATGGCAACTGAAGCACCAACTTGGGTGGATCAATGGGGAGGAATGGAAGATGATGACAACAAGAAGTTGAACAACAACAAGGGGAACAGCAGTGGAAAGAAAATGGCAGAAGTGAAGGCAACAGCATCAGCAGGGTTTTACAAGGCAAAGACAGCAGCAGTGGTGGGAGCACAGAAGGTGAAGAGTGGGACATCTGTTGGGATTAAGTGGGTCAAGTCTCAGTACCAGAAGAGAACCTCCAAGTGATTAGGTTGAGAGAGGGGAAGTGTGGGAATGAGTTGATCAGTAAGGTTTGCATGTTGTTTTCTATACCATACAGCTTTGGCAGTTTAGGATTTTATGTTATTGGTCCTTTGAACGACATGTTCTGTTAATCTGTCTTCAATGGAAATGCCAAATGTGAAAATTTGGAGTACCTTTTGCAAGTAATTGAGAAATGGAGTTAACAAGTTTCAGACCTCTACCAGGTTAGAGTAAGAAGTCGTGGCATTAAATCAGGTAGGCTCTCTTTACATATGCATATACATATATACACGCATACAATTGTTGAAAAATTCATGTAATGTTCTTCATTATGCAGAACTCAATCAAAATTGTTCAACAAGTTGTGGCAGAAGAAGAAATCAAGCTCAAGGGACTCCCACAAGGAGATTGCTCCATAATTATGCTCTGGCATCTGCACATACCATCACAATTGATTCTCATCAAGAACCAGTCAGCCACTTCATCAGATGATAACAGCAAGTAGCAAAAAAAAAAAAAAAGAGAATATATAGAATAAGAAGGATGCAAGAAAAAGGGTTGGTGATGTTAGCAATTTTGTGATGAACTTCCCCCCCTTGTGTTATGTTTACCTTCTGCTATATATTATTTTTTGTAATTCTTTTCGAAAGTTTACGTCCAGAAGTTGATGATTAATTAAAAAACTCATTGCTTGATTAATGGTAGTGTGTTATTTTTTTCTTTTAATTCCTTATAGGATGATCTTGTAATCTGCAAAGCCAATCTAATATAGAGGCAAAAGCAAAAAAACCAGGGCCGCGTACTGCCCGACAAAACAGCAAAACATTCTAATTCTGAGATCTGAAGCTCATGCATCCACACATTGATGTTTGCTAAAATGTAGAAAACTAGTGTTCTCTTAGTCACAACTCTTAACATACAAACATAAACAAAAAGAGACTCCAACAAGTGAACCAAAACAAGTAGTGAATAAATCTTTACATACATCAGGACAAAAGGGACTGATCGAAAGGGGCTTAGCCCTCTTGTGCCGTGTGCTCAAGGGCGACCGACGGTTCAACCCCATTTTGAATTGCTCATCAGAATGGAGATTGAACCAAACCGTGGTTGCAGACCTAGATGGAACTCTTTTTGTGTCTCGAAGCGGCTTTCCTTATTTCAATATAATCCCCTATTTGCCTTATCTCACTGCAGAGCCTTCCATTACCATAACCACATCTAGCAGTCTTCAGGAGACGAGCGTGCTCACTTACAATGTTGGAAGGCAAGGCAGTCATTGGAGAGACTGATATGCTTCAAACAATGCAGAAGGACGCTCTTCACCTTGCAGCAAAGGCTCTTGATGTCTTTGATGGTACAGATAACATTGACATAGCCTGCTTCATAAAAAAGGTAATACACAGGCAATGAACCCAATTAGGGCAATCAATCTGATGGTGTATTTTCTCGCATAAGTTGATCCATTTGATTTGTGATGTAGGAGTTTGACAAGCTATATGGACCGGGGTGGCAATGCATAGTCGGGACAGACTTTGGTTCATTTGTAACTCATTCCCATGGATGTTTTATATACTTCTGCATTGGCAGTCTTGCAATTTTTCTCTTCAAAGGCACTGCAGGTCCTGAGGTTGAAACAAGCCAATTTGCAGCGTTGGAGCCGGTGACTGCATGAAAGTCTCATTTGCCTTTCTTTCTTAGCTGTGTAAATAAGGAAAAATAATAGTGAATAAAAATATTTGAAGCTTTCATAATCCTTCGGTTCTCTGTCAACCACTTGTTTCTCTTTTTGCATGGTTCAGATCTGAATGGTTCAACTGGGTAGAAACTCCACTAGAAAACCTGTCAGACTGAATACGAACGAGGAAGATAATCAGTGAACTGAAATAAGTTTACATCAACAGACAATACAAGATATTCATAAAAAATCTAACATAAAAAGTGAAGCATATTTGAAGAGTTGAGGCTGTTTTATGTGAGAAACATTTCATTCAGTGTTAGTAAATACCTGCAATAGCTTACTTTTTGGAGTTTGCATCTTTTAGCCAGAGAAAAAAAAAAAGATATGGATTATGAAAGTCCTGTAAAATTGAAGTAGTAATGTTGAGGCTGTAACACAAGAACCATAGCCCAAACTCAACCACACAATAGATAAAGGTGCTTTTAGATATGCCCTAAAACTCTTGGTTTGTGAAAAGATACATCCATTCAGGATTTTATGTTCAACCATCAATATGTGCAGGATAGCTGAAATACTAATTATATCATACATAACCAAGCTGAAAATAACTCCTTATGGAGTTCTCTCCAAATTGACCATAAAAGAAATATCACACAATTCTAATGGTGCCAAATTATTGAATAAAACAAAGAGGAAGAAGAAATAAAATTGTCTTAAATAAAGTATTGTAGTATGTTAAGCAGAATTAAGATGGGAGGGGGGAGTTCCAACTGAGTATAGAAGAGTTGGACAGCTTGGGGAGAGCCGAGATCGTAGAGACCCAAAGCCTCATAGATGTGAAAACTGAAATTAAATCAGCTGAAAACTGAAATTAAATCAAGTATGAAAACTGAAATTAAATAAAAAAAATTGAAATTAAAAAAAAATGGGTAATTTCAGATCTGGAGAGTAAAATCAGATCTGAAAACTGAAAAAAAAAAAAAAAAAATTGAAGCTCTTACCTCTGGAAACCAGATCTGGAGAGTCCGAAACCAAAAACCTAAAAATTGAAGCTTCTTCTCTAGCTTCGTTTGAGCTTCTTCTCTTCTCCTTCGTTTGAGTCGATGACGATGATGGGGAGAGGGTGGAGAGGGAGAGCTTCGTTTGGGGGAGAGGGAGGGGGCCTTCTCTATCTAAGATGGAAAATGAGGAGAGGGAGAGGGAGAAAATGGGGAGGGGAGGAGAGCTCTCTGTTGATTGAAAATGGGGAGAAAGCTCCCCATTCCCACCTTCTTCTCCCCCAAATTTTCGATTCCCCCCCCCTTTTTTTTTTTGTTTTGCCACGTCACTTTCTGCACGTGCGCCCCACCCTCCCTCGCCCATTTCCTCGACATCTAGAATTACTCAATAAAGTAACAAGTAGGAGTCCGTCTAATTGTCGAGGGAAGCAGCGAGGAACCCTACAGGGGGGAGAGAGTCGTCCATCTCCCCCGGGATACGCGCATGAATTTTCAACGCACGCATGTCGAGAATTCATGCGTGCATCCCGGGGGAGATGGACGGCTCTCTCCCCCCTGTGGGGTCCCTCGCTGGTTTCCTCGCCGCTTCCCTCGACAATTAGAATTTTTCAACAAGTAGGGATCCAGAATCAATCAATGTACCCCGAACCCGTCTAATTAGCGAGGGAAGCAGCGAGGAAAACAGTGAGGGACCCCACAGGGGGGAGGGGCAGCCGTCCATTCCCCCCGAGATGCGCGTTTGAAAATTCAACGTGCACATCTCGGGGGGAATGGACGGCTGCCCCTCCCCCTGTGGGGTCCCTCGCTGTTTTCCTCGCTGCTTCCCTCGACAATTAGAATTTTTGATGTACCCCATACTTGAAATCTTTCACAAACAAAAGAAAAAGAATAAAGTATCTATTCACTCCTTGTCTAGTGCATGAACATAAGCTTACAAATTATACATCACATGTACAAAAGTTTGAAGAAGACCATTCAACAAAGCCAAATCTCTCTACACAATAGTAATCTCCAGGTCTTCTTCTTCCCAACCATTCAAACTAAATGAAGAAAAAAAAAATATAATCAAAGAATTGAGAATGAATTACACAAACTGCTAGGAAGGAACTTCTTGTTTTGTGATGGTATAGTCATATGCGCGAACCAATCTCTTTCGAAATCGACTGAGATTCAGTCTTACATTCTGCCCATCCAAATAGACCTTCTTAGTGAATTCCCACCCCTTGGCATTGACACTATCAGGATCTCTAAGGACAGTGTCATCCTGATGATACTCTTTGTATAAGGAACTCTCCCTAGGAAGAATTTTGTAACCAATGTACTTAAGCCCGAGCTTCTTCGAGGGATCGCCGTAGTAGGTTTGTGCAGCCCAATCAGTACCAAGTGGGACAACCTGGATGAACACAGTCCCAGGCCTCATGAATAGGAAGTGTGTCATTGCTGCACCATGGACACCCAACATAACATCACTTGAATTGATTTCTCTATATATCTTGGCCAACTCCGTCGTAGGATCCGGTCTTAACACCTTTACTTCGAAACCGATTTCCTCTGCTAATTCCACTAATGAATTTTCATTGATTATCATTCTTGACCCACTTCTCGATAAGATAACTAATCTGGGCTTCTTTGTCTTCTCCTTTTCCTTCTTCATCTTAATCATTTGCTCGTCTTCCTGTTCTTCTAGTTGGCGTTGTAGTAGCTCTTCATCTACATCTGTAACCGGGGCAGGAGGGGAAGAAGTTTTTGCTTCTACCTCTTCATCGAAAACCAACCCTTTTATTCTGGGATGATATGCCAAGTCAAGAACCTTGTGGAAATCCCTAATTGATCTGTTCCCCTCCATCAAGGAAGGATCAATGGTGAGCTCATCATGGATCTTAAGACCTACAATTGCCTCAGAGAAGCAATGGGTTTTAACATCATTGCTGAAATCAATTGGGGGATAATTTGAAAGCTGAGATAGAATGTCAGCATACTTGCTGACCCACCAATCATGGTACTCAAGCATCACAAACACCACCTCTTTATTGAAATGCTGGGAAGTGATATAGAGTGGAAGAATCCCATCATTGAATTCATGGTAAACATTTCCAGTATACCCTCCAGTGGAGAAAAAAACAGCTGGAACAGAGTGATGAAGTTGACATGATGTAGAAGAATTTTTTTCCTTGTTGACAAAAAGGTCTAATTCATCAATGGTGTCCATAACACTGGTCTCCCATTTTCTAGTATAGGGTTTAATCTTTTGATGCAGCAAAACCCCATCTACTTGTTCATCACCCATACTAGTAGTAGTGGTGTTGTTGGGAACATAAACATGGATTGAAGATGAAGTAGAGTGGGTTCTAATATCACCTCTCATGTAACAAATGTCTGAACGATATCCGGTTGTATCACAGCAAATGCTTCCATAAGGGACAGAGGAACAAACTGGGGTATCTACAATCACCACACAATCATCTCCAGATCCAAATGAATCTGCAAACATAATCAAAACACAAGCATATTAGTAACATTATATATTTATACATAAGAAGGTGGGGTTGTGAATAAAGACTGTAAAGTAGATTAGAGCACCCCTAATGGAAATCAATAACAAACGAAAAATAGAAAGACTTACAAAAGGGGAGGAAGTGAGGGATGAAGAATAGGGTGGAGGAGACTAGGAAGAAGAATAAGAGGGACAGAAGGGGGTAGAGTTTAGGTGTTGTTCTTCTCAAAATATTATGGGTCTGGGACTCCTCATCTTCAACTTGTTTGTTGCTTACAACAACTGCACCATTTTCCAAGTTATGGTATCTGTGATGATGCACCATATTGTGATTGTTTCTACTACTTCTTCTTGTGGTATCTCTATCTTCTGTTTGCTTTTCTACCATAAATGAAGTTGTGGGAAGGTATTTGAAGCAAATCAAGGGGTGGGTATGGTTTGAAGAGAAGATGGGTAGGCAGGGGAGGGGTGTGCTGGGTTTGGCTGGAAACAGTCAATAGCGTGTAGAGAGGGAAAGAAAGGGTGTGCTTGGGGAAGCAAAGAGGAAGAGAGAGAGAAAGAGCTCACCTTTGGAGGGGGAATTCTAATTGGCGAGGAAACGAGCGAGGAAACGGGCGAGGGAGGATCCCGCTCGAGATTCGCGAATGCGTAGAAGGGCTCGGGAGGGGAGTTTTACCACTCACCTCCCTCGAGATTCGTGAAGGCACGCATCTCGAGAGGGATGAGCGGTCACACCCCCTCCCTCGCCCCTTTCCTCGCCATTTAGAATTAGCGTAAAAACAAGAGCCCTTCTAGGCAGCGAGGAAATGGGCGAGGGAGGGGGCTTTTACCACTCATCCCACTCGAGATTCGCAAAGGCACGCATCTCGAGAGGGATGAGCGGTCACCCCCCCTCCCTCGCCATTTAGAATTAGCATAAAAACAAACATAGGTGGCTACCCTTATTAAAGTATTATTGCCTTCATTAAGGTGGTACTACTGTATGGATGTCAAAAGAAGAGAGACGTGTTTTTCCAAAGTAATAAAAAAATCAGATACTCCTGCCTGTACTCAGTTTGGACCACTCACACAATCCGCCCATTCTTGCTTGGAGCTTACCACAGATCAGATAATTTGTGCCACAAATCATACCCTCAATATCATAAATCATACCCTCAATATCACTCCTGACCTTCCTCAACCTCTCATTCTTTCTCTCCAACGAGACAAGATTATTGTTACCTACGATCCTAGTTTCTTGGCTATTTCAAAATAACAAAAATATTGGAGTGCATGCAGTTAATCTTCAAGGTGAGGTGGTAGCCACAGTGGCCAACCCTATTACAGAAATAGTGCTAGATAGCACAATGGCTTAAGGATATGTAGCAAAAGCGTTTTTACTTCTAAGTCAGGCTAGACGGTGGAGGACATGATTACTTCTAGGCGATTCCAGGACTTTGAATTCCATTTTGTAGGACCCTACGACACCAATCTGATAGGTTTGGTGTCCAATTATTAATAATATCAAACATTTGCTTTCTTTTCAATCATGTTGGTATTGTAAGTTTATTGATCGAGCTCTTAATACCCATGCTCATACTTTAGCAAGCTTTGCAAGACTTAAGTATTGTAACAGTAGTAGTTTTTAGTAATGAATATGCTATTTAACATAAAAAAAATAAAAAAAAAATAAAAAAAACAAACAAAGATATTAGAGTGTTGTGTGGTGTGGTGTTGTGTTGTGCGTTGGATTTAAAAGTTTCACCCCTGATCAAGGAAGACCACTGCTAAATAACACCACCAATTCCATTGAAGGGCACCACCACCACCTACTGAAGAACACCGCCAATATAAGTCATTAACTTTCCAAACTCAAAAAAAATTCATTTCTCTCCCAAACGAAACGGTTTCTCCCTCTTCCAAAATTTGAACTTTACACCCCCTTCCCTCCCACATGTTCCCTCTTCTTTCTACTCTCTAGCTCTAGTCCCTGCTCTTTCTCTTTACCGTCACTGCGAGATACAAAGGTTGGAGGTTTTCGATGCGATTTGGGTCTGTTGGTGTGCGATTTAGTGTGTTGGTGTGTGAATCAGTTTTTGTGCAATTCTTTCTAATTTGGTGTCGATTTGGTGCGTAATCTCTTCCTTGCTTCGTTGTGACTTGTGAGACTTCATTTATGCATTCAACCAAACCCACGAATTCAGGTAAACTCTAAATCTTCATTTCCATGACTGTAAATCTCCATGCTAGTTTTGTTTTAATTGTTTCATTTATTTTAAATGTTTAGTATGGAAAAGACAAACAAAGATGTTGTGTTGGAGGTTGGTGGTAGTGTTGGTATCAGTAGTGAGGATCATCCAGCTCAAAGACGACCAATGACGATGTCTTTAAGAAAGAGCATAGCCGTAAAAAATAAATTAAAGATGGAAGAGAAAAAAAAACAACGAAGGGAGAAAGAAGAGGAGAGAAGATGAAATGGGGAATGATTTGGTTGACACGGATGAAGCGGCGTAACTCCTATTGCTATCGCAAAGTCAACGTAATGTGGTTCGTGAGGTTGACAAAGCGGATAAGGGTGAGGGGGATGAGGAGGGTGAGTAGGGTTGGGAGGATGCAGAGGCTCAAAAGTCACCAGTTATTTCTATCAAACCTAGTCCCGATGAAGATCTAGAACTTGACAAAGTTTCTTATCATGGTGGTCCCAAAGATGCATTCATATTAAAGGATTATGATGATCATGTTTCTTAGTCCATTTGGCTAGTGAGGAGGTATTTATAATATTTTAAAATTTTTTAAAATATGCAGTATTTATTGTTTTTACATTATTTGGACACTGGCTAGTTTTTCTTATTGTGTAGGAACGAGCCGAATTAAGATGTCGGCATTAGTACAAGAATTTTATATTTTAGAGATTGAATGACTAGCCAAAAAAAGTAATTTCAATGGTCTATAAGAATTGTCTTCGACCGTTGATAGACCATTGTATGGATCATATCGATAGGGTGACAATTTGTGTTTTCATCGAGCGTTGACAACCTGAGACCAACACTTTTCACCTCCCTTTTGGAGAAATTACCATCACCATCGATGATGTCTATCGTATCACTCATTTGCGGATTGTTGGTAACCTGGTTATGGTGAAGAAAACTCCAATGAAGGTAGAAGCATAAAAGCATGTATAGAAGTATCAGAGTTTCATGGAGATAAATTTTATTAAGGAGCATTGCTGTGAGAAAGTGAACACAAGTGATTCTCTTCAAAAGAAACAATAAATTGCACGGGGTTACTTGTTATTTCTTCTGGGCATGACTATCTTCGTTGATAAGACCGGAACCAAGGTTCGCACTGAATATTTGAAGTTGTTGATGAATGTGGATGATTTTTGGGAAGTTCGCATGGGGAGTTGGTACTTTGGCGTTCTTGTAACGTCAACTTGGTTGTGCTAGCGGAGTGGGTATCAAATATCTAGATATCTGCCGCTTTTGGAGATACAATTTTCGGGTTAATTGTTCAGTTGATTATTTTTTTATGTTTCAGATATTGAGTCTTTATATTAATATGTTAATTTTTTTTAGTGTTGGATATACAATCACTTTAGGCTTTGGGGTACGGCCCGAGCCTCGTAGAAGGGTCGTCTCCCCATCATGGCTAAGTGGGATTGCCCCCAACTTAGTGGGGTTGTGAGTGAAGAAATTTTGACTCTTAGAGAGAATCTTCGTAACATGTCTCTTGAAGAGGTAAAAGTTAGTCATTTAAGTTCATGTTTCATCTAAGGTAATTTAACAAATTCATGTTTATATTGTCAGGTTATTTAGGACCCTTATGTAGAATCCAAGCGAAGAACTCCACTTCACAACATTACATGGTTCCAAGGCTACTTGTTATGCCCTGATGTTGAAGAACCCTATTACCCAGATCAAGTGATGAGATAGATGGGAAGGGTACAAATCGTTCCAAATCCCCTATTCAAGCCAAAATGAAGAATAGAGGTTGATCTTGCCACAACTACTCGGTGAAGCACGAGATACTGTCTTCGTTTCATGCAACTTGCCAGAATCATCTCGTGTCAATTGAAAACCAATGAGCGCCAGTGAAGTTTCCATGGGATTGCAACAATGACTACTTGAAGTGGTTTCATGACATTAGTCATCCGTTCATCCAACCATCGATGACTGGGATGACACACTTCCCTTAAGAAATCAATTGTTCATATCACAATCAGGTAATTGATCTATACTTTAAAAAAAATTTCGCATTTGAAAGTCATAATTGATTTGTTTTTTTTACTAAGATCAATGTTTTCCTTGCAGAACAAATTGGTTGATGAGGCTCTTCAGTTGGTGGACACCTCTATTGAATAAGGAATGTGGATAAGGTTGTGTTTCTCATGAGGCAAAAGAAAGTAGGTGACCTGCTAAGATAAATGTCTACGCATTTCGCCTCCTTAAGAGATAATAAGGAAGAACAACAAACTAGTCAAACTGGTGATGATGGTGGTGCTCCGAGTGGTGGTGGTAAGGGAAGGGTGGTGGTGGTGTTGTTGCTGGTGTTGGTGGAGGTAGTGTTGGTGGTAGAGGAATGAGCGATGATGGTGGTAATGTTGGTGGTAGAGGAAGGGGTGATGGTGGTGCTGATGGTCCTGGTGGTATAGGTAGGGGAAGGGGTGGTGGTTGTGCTAATGACAGCAAATAAGTCCTTGCTGGTGGTGGTGCTAAGGGAAGAACGAAGAAGAGGCATGAGAAGAATATCACTGAAACTGAACCTCGGAAAAATACTAAGAGGACTTGATGTATAAACTTTTGATATACAATTTTGTTTGTTGTAATCTTTGTAGTTAGTTAATGAAAAATGTAATGATTATATGTTTATGCAATGAATTATGATTTCACAATTATGATTCTCATCAGTATGTATGCATATCTCAGTAATGGTTACAAAGTTAACTGTAATTCAAGTAAAACTAACAAATTCTATCAAATAACCTGAAATTTTTTTACACGGACTCGTCTATTTGTAAAATCTGAAATTTTTGTCTGCAAACACATGAGTTATTGCAAGTTTGATAAAAATAATAGCAGCTGCGCCAATATCAAAACCATTCACAGACTAAATTGTGTTTGGTGCATGAAAAAAAGCAATCGCCAGCAAACACAGCGGATCATGCAAACTTAATTTTTAAAATTGTAGCGGCTACTGCGATCATGAGGTTAATATTCGCATGAGCAGCGAGTGTACAGAAATTACACTTTGTCCAATTTATGATTTTTTTTTTTTTTTTTTGTATTTCAATCTTTTTTGTGTTTTTTCCAATTTCTATGGGTTTGATACAGTATTGGCATATTTGATTTATTGCAAAACCTCAATTTGAACCAACCCAACTTGAGAATGTCAAAAGTGGGGTTTGCAATAAATCAAATATGTCAATATTGTATCAAACCCATAGGAATTGAAAAAAGCAAAAAAAAAAGTTTGAAATACAAAAAATCATAAGATTGGACAAAGATGGAAGCTGCGATTGGACAAAAATCAAACTCTGTCAAATTTTCTGATTTTTTGTATTTCAATGTTTATTGATTTTTTTTCAATTCTTATGGGTTTGATACAGTATTGACATATTTGATTTATTGCAAACTTCACTTTTGACATTCTTAAATTGGGTGCTCCAAATTGGAGTTTTGCAATAAATCAAATATGTCAATACTACACCCATAGGAATTGAAAAAAACACATAAAAGATTCAAATTCAAAAAATCAGAATATTAGACAGAGTGTGATTTATGTCCAAACACAGCGGTTCATGCAAATATTATTCTCATAATCGCAATAGTCGATGCGATAGTAAAAATTATGTTCGCATGATCCGCTGTGTTTGTTGGCGATTAGTTTTCAAGCACCAAACGCAATTTAGTCTGTGAGTGGTTTTACTCTGTTTGTAGCGACAATTGTGATTATGAGTGTCACACTTTCAGCGGCTCGTGCGTTTGCAGTCGAAAATTTTTTAGACAATAGTCAAATTTTTCTATTGTCAAAAAAATTTCAACTTTTGTATTCAATTTTGCAGTCTAAATTTTTTGCTCATATTTAAGTTAATATAAGTTAACTTTTAGCCATTACCATGATATAAACCGTCAGTACAACTAGTCATCCATAAATGCAAAACCAATACAATCTTAATGAAATGTAAAATATAATTTATATTTAATGATCAAAATATACAAGTCAAGACTACAAAAAAGTTGACTTGCCTTACAATTTGATCATCGTATGTATATATGTCATTTACAAAATGTAGTTCAATCATCTAGTAGACAGTGAAAGTTAACCAGTGGGAGTGAAATATTGTGTCATTTCATGAGCACAAGGCAACCCATGAATGGTTTTCATCACACATTGACACTTGACTTGGTCAACGCCCACAAATTCAACATCAGACTTACCAATTTCAGATAGCATCAAGTCAAGAGCATTATGAGACACAGACCCATGAAGTTTTCCAAATAAGGGAACAATATGCTCTTTTTTAACCTTCATGATATTTTTTTCTAAATGACGCTTCAATCTCTACAAGTTGGACTTGGATCATGTCATGCATTTTCGTCCATACATTATAAAATATCTCTTGAGAATTCTCCAACATTTTCTTCAACCTGGAGTGTGTGCCTTCAATGCGATCAATTGTCCGTCGGCAAAAAATGCATGAAATTTTCGTTCCATGCATTCACAAAGAATTCCTTATGCGGTTACTAAAAAATTCACAGATAGTCCAAACACTTGTGATGAGATGTCCAACTTCTCTCGAACTTAATAATGCCCTTGTTCCATTCTTGCTTTGTAGTTGATCTATACAAGTCCGAGAAAGATTTATTAAACTCGTTACATCCTTCATTATCCTCAAATTCTTTTTTTTCAATTCTTTTCTACATTTGCATTTATGTGCCACATGCACAACAACCTCCTTGCTTCTAGAAAGACTCGCTCAATGGCATTGATAAACCCAAGCTCTATGTCGGTCACAGATACCTTTGGCAAGTTGTCTGACTCAGACACTCTCAATAGTTTTTCTAATGTTTAAGTGTATGACTGTTCAGTTTCAGATGACACAAAACAACAACCAACATTGAAAGTCATGTCGGTTGACGTCACACCTACAACCTCAAATAGAGGCATCCCATAGCAATTGGTTTTGTAGGTGCAGTCCTTAAGCATTACCGTTGGGAAACACTTAGTCAGTAGAATTGACTCGGGATGAGACCATAAAATATTTGTGACTCTATTCTGATCATCTACTGTATGCCACTCAATATAACCATTCTCGCTCAACAAGTGTATTTTGGCTTGCAAAATTGTCCTGCCTTTTAGGTGGAGTCCTTAAGCATCACCATTGGGAAACACCTAGCCAGTAGAATTGACTCGAGATGAGACCATAAAATATTTGTGACTCTATTCTGATCATCTACTGTATGCCACTCAATATAACCATTCTCGCTCAACAAGTGTATTTTGGCTTGCAAAATTGTCCTGTCTTTTGGTTGGAGTGTCTTCAAATATGACACATTGTTTGGGAACATCTCTTTCAAACCAAACAATATGTAATGATGGGCTACACCGGATGTGGACATGTTATGCAAATAAGCCATCTCGGCTTCATTCAGTCTCCCAACAAAGGAATGGAAAATAAGAGAGTTTGGTCGTGGATGATTGTGGGTTCCACAAGTCACTTGCAGCTTCCAATGATCATTACCTTGTGGCACCCACACTTCTTATAACTGGTCAATCGACCAACCTCCAATTTTTTTTTTGATTTTTCTTGATCTTCCCTCCCCTCTAACATCGCAAGTGGATCTTTCCTTTGCGTTTGATATCAGCAGGTTCCGACTTTGTGATAATGAGAATAATGTTATTCTCCCTGCCAACATCTTGACACCAAGCTATTATTAAGCATGACTTTGATAGGAATGCCTACAAAAAAATAATGCATACTGAAGTTAGGAATACTAATCAATTAACTTGTGAAACAATATTAAATAATGTCGTGCCTACAAGAATTAACCTTACCTTTTCCGTCATAAACAGGTCACCATCATCAACTACCTCTTCAAAGGCTTGTTCATCATTCACTTCATCATTATCATCATCCTTCTACATTAAATAAATAAACATATTTATTTTCTAATTATATATTAAATATGGTAATGAATAAAATCATTAAGGCAAAGTTTACCTCTAGAAGGTTTGTATCTTCCAAATATGCTTTAAGTATCTCCTAGTCCTCTAGATTATGTGAAGGTATCTCAAAATCAATTACATCGGCGATTTCATTCTATACACAAAATACCAAAAATCAACAACAACGATCAAACTAACCTAAAAATAAGCTAGTTTTAGGGTTCAAATATTAACAATTAACCCTAAAAATAACAATGTTGTATCAAATAAACTAAAAATTAAATTAAACATGATATTATGATAATAACAACAACAAAAAATACTCATGCAAGCTCATCTCAAGTTGAGAGTGTACCTCGAGTAGAGTGGGTCGTTATTCGTCTTGAAAATGTCCATCATCTTCGTTCACACCTATAAATGGAGTACAATGCTGACTCTCAACTATAGCATTATCATCTTGAAGCCTACCAACATCATTTTCACTAAACTCGTCCATTTTTAGATACAAACTTCACCAAAACCTTAACAAAGGAAGATGAAGAGAGAGACAGATGACGAAGACGTAGAAGAGAGGGAGAGATGCCAGTGTTGGGGTCGTTCGGCGAGCTTGGAATGGAAGACAACCAATGGACAATGAAGCAGAAAGAAAGAGATGTTTTCTCGTGTGAAAAAGTAAATGAAGCAGTAGAGAGGGAAAAGGGAAGATGGAGACGAGTAAGATAGGGAAATGGAGGATGAAGAATGTGGTCGGTGGTTAGTTTTTCCGCCAGATTGGGAGGAGAAGAGGGTGGGAGAGGAATGTTTGTGTGAGTGGGAGAGAAGGAGTCGCTGGAATTGGAAAAAAAAGAAAAAAGAAAAAAGAAAAATTGCTATATAGTTGTGGTGTCCTTCAGTAGATTTAGAAAAAAAAAGTGTGGGTGGTGTCCTTAGTGGAATTGGTGGTGTTATTTAGCAGGGGCCTTAAGGAATGGGAAACGAGTGTTGTTACTTATCCCATTTTTTGTTTTTCTTCCAAAATGCCATAGTAAGTTTTCGAAATGTGCTCCATTATGATATTTTCTAGTATTTTTCATGTGAAACATGAGATGAGTTTCCATCCTATTTTATTCTATGTTTCTCTACCAATGGCAACACCTCTCGTGGATATCTGAGAAGATACATTGATGATCGATCCTTATTTTATAACCCAAACACGAACCTAATATTTCGCAAGAACAACCACACATGGGCATGATAGGGCTGGCAATGGGCTGCGTTTGTTTGTGTTAGATCGACTAACAATGTTAGATAAAATTAACTTAACTCCTCTAAGCTTCGACCATGGATAGTGAAGCGTCCAAATCCGTCCTCTTAGAGATCTAACCTGCAAAACAGTGTTATACTGCAACAAACCACCTATTTTGGTGGTCGAAAGCACTCTGATGCTTAAGTCAGTTAATTTGTAGGAGAAAATTAAATTTGGACAGAGTATAGTTCAGTTGTATTTGCATACCATTTGTCGAATGTTCTCTTTACCTTATATATGTCTGTCATTAATTCTCTGCGTGATTTAGGGATGGCAACGGGGCAGATTGGGGCGGATTTGAGCAAATCCATCCCCGCCCCGTCAGGAAGAACGGATCCCCAAATCCGCCCCGCCAATCCTTTTATAAATTTATTTAAAACCCACCTCCGCCCCGCACGGATTGGCGGATATCTGCCCCGCCCACATACCCGTTAAAAAATTTCTTCTTAAGGATACATCTACAATAAAAGATACTTCATTCAAAAAATTACATATAAAAAATACAATCGAAAGATACATACAAAAAATTACAATAAAGCATACAATAAATTGCAAAAAAAAAAAAAAAATCGATCTACAGAATCTGAGATCAGATCTGATATCAGATATCTGATGGGGAGAGGAAGGCGGATGAGGTGGGAGCTTCGACTTCGATTTCGACTTACTGATCAAATCTGATCTACATCAGATCTCTGATGGGGAGAGGAAGGCGGATGAGGTGGGAGCTTCGACTTCGATTTCGACTTACTGTGAGAATCTGATCTCAGATCAGATCTCAATCTCTGATGGGGAGAGGAAGGCGGAGGATGCTTCGACTTTGACCCTTCGAAACCCTTGACTGTGAGAGGCGAAACCCTGGCTTCGACCCTTCATCTTCGAGTGAGGATCTGTGTGTGAGAAGGAGAGGCGAAGACGAATGAGAATCTGTGTGTGACTGTGTGAGAGGGAGAGGCTAAGGTGCGTGTGAGAGTGAGAGGGAGAGGGCTCTGCCGCTTTGCTGTGTGTGAGAGTGAGAGTGAAAGGCTCTGGCTCTGGTGTGAGTGAGAGCGAAGGTTTGTGTGAGGGAGGGCGAGGATTTGTGAGAGATACATTTAATCCTTTATTTAGCCGAAGGGCATTTTTGTAAATTTACCGGTTAAAAGGATATCCGTGGAGCGGATATGGCCAAATCTGTATCCGCCCCGATTAATAAACGGATACAGATCGAAAATCCGTATCCGCCCCAATATCCACGAACCCTTAACCAAATCCGCCCCAAACGGGGAGAGTGGGGCGGATATCCGTGAAAATCCGCCCCACTGCCATCCCTAGCGCGATTTAAGCATATAAGGCGTGACGAGGGGAGACGTTTTTTACAACGGTCTCCTCCTTCATTGAAATACATCACTGGGAGTGATTTCCGCCACGACTTGTCTCCTTTGTAACGTCTTTCTTCTCTAAGGGAAGATATCCAGTGGGCCTGGATTATGGCCTTTGATTACGATCTATTATCAATGACCCTTTTGGGCTTTAATGACTGGGCCAGCCTTTTTGGGCTTCTTGGGTTGGGCCTATTATCAGTGTTGAGATTGAAGTGCATGTTCTCGTGATGCATGAGTTTTGCCACGTATACGATCATGATTAGAGGCTTATTTGATATGTCATCAGATGGAATTTATTTCAAAACTCATGATTCGGTTCCATTTATCCCTCTTTCAACTGAATCTCAGCCTGACAACACGACCTATTTGACATATAAGTCGATGCAAATTGACAAGTTTGTTACAAAATGACATTAGTAGAATCTTGGGCACTAGGAGCTATAATCCTAAAGACAAGTATCTTGGATCTCCCCTCCTGTTTTCTAAGAAGAAAGCTACGGATTTTCAATTCCTTATTGACAAAATAAGTGCTAAACTCTCTTCTTGGAAAGCCAAAGTCCTCTTTCAAGCAGGTCGAACGGTGATTATCAAATTGGTCCTCAACTCGATCCCCATATACACTATGCAAACTTTCCTGCTGCCCTGTTCCGTCTCAGCAAACTTGGACCATTTGGCTAGGGATTTTTGGTGGAATGGGGCAACAGATAGTAAGGCCAAACATCTTTGCTTTTGGAATCGGGTTTGTCTGCCCCGTACTCTCGAGGGTCTCAATATTCCTTCTTGTAGGAACAAAAATCTGGCCTTATTGGCTAAAAACATTTGGAATGCCCTCTCCTATCCTCAACACCACCAAACTTGTCAATTCAAGGCGCTCTATTTCCGTAATAAGAGCCTTTTTCAATTAGGAAAATCTCCTTTTTTGGTGTCTTTCGCTTAGAGAGGGAACCTAACGACACTTCTCAAGATGAAGCGCTTTCTTTTATGGCAACTAATGTCTGGTAATCAAATCAATAACTGGCAGGACTGCTGGGTCAAACCAAATATTGTTCTTGCGGATTGTGTCCCTGACGTTACCGATCCCAGTCTTCCTCGAGCTATCCATGACCTTTGGACCCCTACTCCTAGAGGTTCACTCCACTAGAATTCGGATCTTATCAACTCTTTTCTTCCAGTTTCGATAGCTAGGGATATCCACGACATTTTGATCCGGCCTACTAGCAACCCAGATAAACTTCTCTGGACTTTTGACAAAAGAGGATTTTTTTCGGTTAAAAGTGCAAAACGGACTTTCGCAGTGGGTGCTTTGGAAAGCTCTACTTCCATTATTCCCCCTCACTCTTTTGGCTCTAAACTGTTAAAATCCATCTAGAGAATCAAAGACCCTCCAAGTGCCAAGTTTCTTTTCTGGAAGATTAGCCAGAATTTGCTTCCCACGAGTGCAAATTTAGTCAGGATCCATATCCCCATTGATGACACTTGCACCTTTTGTCATGCCCAGCATGAAGATGTGCTCCATCTTTTCTTCTTTTGCCCTATAATATCTCGATTCTGACTGCTTTCTCTCTTCATATTTATTGGGATGCACCTGACCTCCACATTCACTCTGTTCTACATGTTTTTGAATTCATATGGGACTCTTCCAAAGCCCATGTTCTGAATTCTGATGAGATGTTGTCTCAGTTTACTGCCATTTTGGTGACAATCTGGTATATGCGTAATCAAACTATTTTTAACAAGGGCAAAGTCTCCCCAACGATTTTTGTTTCCCAGTGTAATAATCTCTGGGAGTCTTGGTCCAAGCAATGGTTTCTTACCAAATCGGATTCTGACAAACCTCATTTTCCTTCGATCCCCCAAATTTTAGATACGGCCATTACAGACAGACAGCTTACAATCTGCACTTCTATAGCTCTGAATCTAACCTCTGCGGTCTTCCCTATGGGTCCTAGGTTTTCACCTTCACAGCTGGTCCAGGACATGTTGCATTCACCTCGATCCCACAAACTCAACCTCACAGCAAACCTCGCTCATCCACTGCCACTCAACCTTGATACAAATACAGTCATTGTTACTTTTTATGTTTGTTTTTTTAGTCTACCAAACAGGAAGGAGTGGGCATTTCAGCGACCGACTTGGCAGGGAATGTTCTGGCTTCTGTAGCCTATTAGATAGGCAACAAAGTTTCAGACAACACAATGACGGAATGATATGTGGTGGAGGCAGCCTTGCTTCTCATTTAGGCTCAGGGATGGAGGAACAGACTTCTTTTCGGGGACTCGGCGACTCTGATTGACCTCATTCAGGATGGAGATTCTCTACAACTATCTACTATGCATTGGGTCTAGCGCCCTCTTATTTGTAATATTAAACGCCTACTCCTTATGCTTCCTTTTTGGCATTGTAGATATATTTCTAGAGACCTAAATGGTACGGTTCATCGCTTGGCATCAGATGTTGGCAAAGTTGGATGTAATAGCTAGTAGTATTTAATTATTTGCCTAAGGCTTTTAATGCAAAAAAAAAAAAAAAAAAAAAAAAAACATGAGGTAATAAGTCAACCACCCTTTTAATTATGTCTAATATAAGTCCACTCCTTTCTTCATTTCCACTTCCCCCCATCCACTTGAACACAGTTTGCGAAAATCATAACCAAAGCATCATATTATATACTAAGTAAATGGATACATACCAACTTCAAATTGCTCATTGGGTTTTTGGTGAATCAATAAATGTTTAGTAGATATCGACTTTCATAACTGCAACTAAGTTTGATCTTAAGAAAACGAATAATTGTGAGCTAATTAGAATACACAACGTCAGATGCCTAGACAAGAGTTTTTCAATCAAATAAGCTCCATGGAATCAAAGATTCAACTTAGAGTCAATTTAACATCTATTACACCCAAATATCTGATAAACATCTATTACACCCAAATATCCAAAACCCCTAGAGTCGATTTAACTTAGAAAGTTTAGGAATAATATTCAAAATTTTACTGTTTTTATCCAAGATATTATTGGTTGCTTAGTTTTCATAATGCGAAAAAAAAAAAACCTATATATAATAGGAGTGATGCTAGCTGTCGAGGGAATGGGCGAGGAAAACAGCGAGGGGGGGGGACCGTCCATCCCCCGGGATGTGTGCCTTCATTTTTCAAGCGCGCATTCCGAGGGAATAGATGGTCCGCCCTCCCCTCGCTGTTTTCCTCGCCCATTCCCTCGACATTTAGAATTTCCCATATAACAGAGACCAGAAGATATGTGTTGGAAGAATCAATAATTGATGGATGTCCGATTTAGAATTGCATGAAAAAATTAAAAAAAAAATTGGCTCCAACACACAAAGTAAAAGGCATGTGGTAGCTGAATAGATTCCTTTTCTATGTTCTTCTTGTAGTTAGATGACTTTCTCTCTCTAATTTTGTTCAGAACTATGCATGCTAAGGAATCTGCTGGCTGTTTTCAAAAAGTTTGAATAAACTTCGATCAACTTGAAGTTGAGATCATGAGGTTAGCAAAGGGAGCGCCTTGATACCATTCTATATTGTTAAAAAGTTTTTTTTTTATTTTTTTAATTCCTAGGGTTTACAGCCGGGTAGTGAACTATCAAATGCATTATCCATGAATAATACAGCAAAACTCGCATGTTTTTTTTTTCTTTTGAAATTCGTTATGGTTGGGGGTGGTTTGCCTAGCTATGCTATTAATTTCATTAGTTGCTTCTTCGACACATTGATATCCTCCATTCTTTCAGGTGACTCATGGACTCCAACTACTTCAAGAATGAAAGAGACCAACAAATTGTGACTGTTTTATATGGAATGCAATCACCTTCGAGTTTCTTGTGATACGAGACTTGGAGATGAATAAATAAACTTAATTCTGTATTCTTCAGATGTCAGTGTTGTTGAGGAGTTGTCCATGCTGAATGCATGTGAAGTTCAGTTTCCGAGAATTGTCAAACAGCAAGTGTAAGACAACGTTGAATGGAGTATAGAATAGACAACGTGAAATGAGTAGGGAATGTCGTTGCATCAACAAAAACAACTATTATAAATGACCCGCCACCAATATGGGCATACGATAGGATTCTTGCAAAACATATTCAGTGCGCAAAGGCCCTCTAATTCAGTTTTTATATTTTTTTTAATAATAATATCAAGGGGGAAATTTTTAGCCTTTTGTACTTCAAAAATTCTTGAGAGCCAAGGCCCTCAGACTCCCCCTGCATATATGTTTTTAGGAGATAGATCTCTTCAAGATCTCCTCTCTCTCTCTCTCTCCTAAAAATGTGAAAAGAAGCCTCCCCTGACACGAATCTGGTGTTAAGGGCCTAGTGCTCTCTAGATAAGCTCTACTTCAAAAATTCTTAAGAGCCAGATGCTCTACTATTTATCTATTTAATAATTAATTAAAAAAAATTTCCAGCATATACCTGCGTGCCTACTTTTATCGTACCCCAATCTTCTCACCAAACCTTGTTCACCATCTGCTGCCACCTTAATATGCCACTACCACCTGTTCCATGCATGCATGCCATGTAATATAAGGAAACATCAGTGGTAAGATTCATATTATGGATCAATCCCCACAAACCTACCAATCAATGTTTAGGGACTGTGTCTGAGATCCATACAAGTCTCTACTTAACTCCCAGAAGCACGTGATAAGGACCCCCACTCCCACGTGGATGTTTTCTCCATCCAAAACATGCAAAGACTTCAACCAAACAAATAAACAGAAAACAAACGACCCTGACAACACAAACCCTTCGCAGAAAAAGGTAAAACTTTGCACCACCAAAACCAGAATGGACAAACCGCACTGACGATCACTAATTTACAACTAATGGAATGAAAAGGCAACGAGCAGGTTTACTTGCAAGTTTCCCTGGTTATCTGCCATTGTAATGGACTATTACACTATTTTTATCCATCCTTTTGGGAGGCACCATCTATAACAACATAATATTGTTCCAAGATACCGGCATAGATGATGCACCAGGAATCAGGAATCCCTACTGTGATTCTGTCGCATAAGATATGGACAACATGTGATAAATCATTCATTATCACAATAATGAAGCCAAATATTATTCAATGAGCACAAGTCAGTTTACCTGGAAGATCATCCAACTCGCATTTCCCTTTCATCTCAGACTTTCAAAACTACAGCATTGGTTACATCCAAGTTTGTTCTCATCCAGAAATAATCATTTTATTTCGCCCCACTTCAAAAATGAACTAGAATTCATTCCCATATCAGTGCCCTTCATGCAAAGCTCATCATTTACCAAACAGAGGGAGAGAGATAAAGAGATGCTTGATACTATTCCCAGCCTTGGCACTCCCTAGGATCTGTGATATAGCTAGTACAACCATTGCTAGTCTACAAGTCAAGCAGCAGCGGAACAGATAGCACCAGTAAAAAATCAAATAAAATCAAGATTTCGTGTATTAATCATTGGAGGGACACGTTGACCTCAACAGCGGAGTCGGTTAAAACTATTTCATTCAGTTTATCAGTTTTCGGATGGTCATAACCATTCAGAGATATTCTCAGATGCACTGGTTTGGTGAAGATGACATCTCTTAAATCTCTTTTTGATTCTAGCATCAATTGAGTAAAAGCAACTGTTCCCTGCTTTCCACTATTATCATTTACCATCTCCAGCATCTTTCTCAAATTTTCCTTTCGAATGTTCTCGTGACTATTGCAGCTTTTCAACTTCAAATAAAGCACAGCAGAAATGAGTACCTGTATTAAAATTGGAATGACGCTAAGAGAGAAATTTAAATAATAATAGTATCAAGAGAGAAATAAAACAAATAAATAATCACTGAAATCAATTAAGCAAAATGTTATAGTATAATTGTGAAAAATTGGTACAGCAAGGGAAGAGACTGCGGAAAGGTAAGGAACGGTTATAAATCTAAAAGGTCTAACCAATTTTTATGATGAACAAAACTAAGCTAGGGATGTGACCATTCTTAACCTAGAACAAATTTAACAAGAACAAAACTTTCCTGTTCGCACTTGTTGGGACTTGATATTTCACTGAGTATGAGCACTCACTGGGAGAGCTTTTCGGCGAGAACACAAGTTAGTTAGAGTCTAGCCTTGTACATCATGTCAAAGGTTACCAGGTGAAGAGCCAATTCTATTTATTTTCAATCATTTCAGTTAAAAAGATGTAATCATCATCAAAGCCCATTCCCGATACTCTCGGGGTCGGCTACACGTATTTTGATTCTCTAAGCAATGCGGTCTTTTCACATATCATCGCCTAATCCAAGCTCAAGGATGTCTTCCTTCACCGCCTTCATCTAAGTTTTCAACGGTTTCCCCCTCCATCTACACTAACTTGCCAATCTAGACATTTTTTTAATTGGCGTCGTGCTTAGTCTCCTCCACACGTGACCAAAATGAATTAAACGCCTTTATTAATTTTGTCCTCTATGGGCACTACACCTAAGTATCTCCTAGTTCTTTCATTCCTAATTGTTGAAAAGATGTAATAAGAGTTAAAAATACCAAAAGCCAACGATAGTAACTCTCACTCATTGAATAAAATAGGTTATGGGTATGGGAAAATTAACGACTGTCAAGAGAAGTGTGTTTATGATGTAATTAGGATATGTATTAATTTCAGAAATAGTAGTATTTTAGACATTCTATTATTTTGTAGTAGGGAATTCCAATTAGGGTTCTCACATTGGTTTCCTATTAGGTTTAGGGTTTGATTTAGAAGGTAAGTTAATTATAAATAGGGGCATAGGTTACCCATCGTTACTCAGTTCTATTTTGTTACTTTTGTTTATTGCAATTTCGTCTATTTACTAGTCCGAACTATCAGTTTAAGAACTGAGAAAACCACTTTTTATTGGGATATTTATGTACTATGGATCTTCAGATGTTTGTACTTTAGCTTCTGCAAAATCAGATTAAGATCCTGTATATCAGAGCCTCTGACACCCATCTTTTTCTACTCTTCGAAGAACGAAAAGTGTGGCAAGGCTACCAAGAAGCAAATTGAAGAACTTGAGAATTTGGTTCAGTTACAGGAGCGGTAAGCAAGGATAAGTTCAATGAACTTAAGAATCACCGACATTGCGCTTCTCACCATCACGCAATATGACATTGCACTTCTCACCATCACGCAATGTCCGAGCTAGGCTCTGCCGAGATCTCAGGGAGATGCATCCAGCGTACACACCTTTCCCAAGCCTGGTGAAGCTACTAATCAGTCGAGCAGAAAGCCTCTGCAGTGCCAACTCCCACGACCCAATTCTACATCTTCCTTGGCCTTGCATGATAACTAAAGACAGTGTGATGCTCCCTGCTGATGACAAATCTATTGAGCTCGATCTCAAGGTTGACTCTGACCTATTGTGTTTTTTTTGGAAGAATGGGCTCCCTCCACTCAACACCAGGTCACTTAAATCTGAACCCGTTAAGGAAAGGGTATCTTGTGATGTTCAAAATGTCAAACATCCTTCCTATAAAAAATTGAATTTGGGGCCTTTCAATTCAGGGGCCTATGCTGTTGCGCAGTTGCACTGCACCAGGGTTGTGGGGAATTTGGGTACAAATGCCTTGAGGGAGAGGATAGCTGCACTTATTGTGGAAGGTGCCAATCATACTGTCGCAAAAACATCAGTCAATGATCAATCTATTGAAGAAGTTTCTAACATCCCAAACCTCTAAAAGCTCGAGGGAAAGCTATAATCCGGACAATAGGGAGTGGGTGCCACTTTCGGGGGCGCTTATAATTATCCTTTCAAGCCATTTCAATTGAAAAGATGCAATGTTTGAAGGATACGATATGACATACACTATACATGAACACTTATCAACCAATACTTTCTTAGTGGGTTTTTTTTGTATAATGATTATCTTTGTTTTCCGAGACGCCCCCAAACCAAATATTAAGTCGGCCGCCGAAACATCAAGTCCTGGGATTGAAATCTATGCATGAGAGTCAATGATAACTTATTACAGTAAATTCTTAAGTTCTTAAGTGCATGTCCGCAACTAACAGTTTAATAAGGAAGCGATTGAGAGTGTATGTGGAAATAATAAAAGAGAAGAATATATTTTTTTTTAACCTTTGCTATTTTATTTAACTAACAAAGATTACAACACTCTCAAGAAAAAAAAACTCTCAATAGGCTAATTTTCTTGATCTCCTAAATGTTTTGAACCTACATACAAAGACACTATATAAAGGCTAAACAAGGAAACTTACTCCTAATCAATGAATAAGATTTCGCGAAATCTTGCTGATAATTTCATTTTTTTGAATTCCGAAAAGAAAAATAGCGAAATTTAATTTTACATTTTTCGAAGTATTTTTTCCGACAATTTCGTAAAATTCGAATTTTTTTCGTAAAAACACAAAACTATGCAAACAAGATTTCATTTTTTTGATTGAAATGCTCGATCTTTGCTCAATCTTTGTGCTCGTTCTCTCGATCTCTGTGCTCAATCTCTCTTCTCGATTTTACGACAGATCTAGACCCACGAGCTATACGCCATTGTTGGACCCATTTTGATTTCTTGGATTAGTTTTGTGTTGCAATTGAATTAAGTGGTGTATTGTTGTTGCACTATATTTCTCTTTGAAGAAGTGGAGGAGAAGAGAATGTGAGAAATGATTGTGATTTAATAAAATAAAAAGTGATATTTGAATGGGAATGCTTTTTGCTATGTGAAGAGGAAAGGAAGTGGTATTTAAGTTTAACACGTAGATGTGTGACATGGGTCTAATGATGCTCAGTAAGACAAGTCTCACACTTTTTTACTTTAGCCATGGGTAGTATTTGAAGTTTTTTCCTTTTTCCAATTCTTTTATCCTTTAGCCATAGGTATTTTGACCCTTTTTAGTTTTTCATTATTCTTGTATTCTTTATATTTTATGGTAGGTTTTTATCTTTACTTGCATTTTACTTTTTCACATATTTCATATATCCTCGAAATTTATTATATATGTTTCATGTGTCCTCGAAATTTTTACGTTTTTTCTTTACACCAAAATATTTCAAGAAATATTTCTTAAAATCAGTTGACCGAAATTAACTCGAAAAACGAAATCACAATCCTTGCTCCTAATAGGAAAGTCCGTAACACGTTACTTATTCCGCAAGGAGAACTTTTCTATTTAACCAAACAAGAAAAAACCTACTCCTAATAGGAAAGTGTTTCTTGTATACTTTCTTTGTCCGACAATGAGACTTTCTTGTTTTCAGCAAAAAATTGAATTTTTAACCAAACAAGGAAAACCTACTTCTAATAGGAAAGTGATGCAGGAGCATATTAATGAAGTCTTGGAAAATATTGTTTCTTGAGTTTTATAAATCTAGGAAGAAGAAATGGCAATCTGGGAATTTGTATTGAACTCTGTCTTTTCATTTTCTTGTAAAAAAACTATGTAAACATGATGAATGGAAGAAGAAATGCAGACTTTGCTTAAGAAACAGTACTGCTTGCAAGAATACTTTGCCTAGAGTTAAGTATTTCTTCCTTTTAATCAAGCTTGTGGCTTGGTCGCGTCGAGTGGCATCCGCGATTAGTAGCGTGAGTGGCATCCGCTGCCTTCGGTTGATTGAATCCCGAAACTATCTTAACTTCTTATCAAAACCTTATCTCTTGCTCCAACAATTGCAGGCATCAGCTGCATCAAATTGGTATCAGAGCATCAGTTATTGTTGTTTCCTAGCAACAATGGTTCGAGGGAGAAGAAGGAGCGTTGAACAGGTTAACGTGCAAGCTGAACTTGCTGAGTTGCGTCAATCTAACCAAAATCTACAGCAAATGATGAACGAGATTCTCCAAAGACTTCCACAATCTCCAACTCGTAGTAGGAGGAGTAATCCTCGAAGCTCTAGAAGTGGATATTCTGATGAAGAATCAGGTTCTTCAAATTTTGCTGGAAGGTCCAATGCTGCAGATGAAAATCCATTTGTCATGAATAGATTAATGAGAGCTCTTGAAGCAACGGATCGTAGTATTCAAGTTAATGTACCAGATTTCGAAGGGAAACTTAATCCCGACGAATATTTTGATTGGGTATCATCGTTGGAAGCCTTCTTTGAATGGAAAGATCTTTCCAATGAATATAAGGTACGGTTCGTGGCTACAAAATTGAAGGGTCATGCTCTTGTTTGGTGGCAACAATATCAACGTAGCCGTGATCGAAGGGGCGTTCCAAGAATCAACACATGGGCAGAGATGAAGTTGAAGCTGGATGAGAAATTTCTTCCTCTGGATTATCCTCAAACTCTCTACCAAAAATTTCATCAATTGCACCAGCGTAATGATCAGTCCGTGGAGGAGTATACAGAGATTTACTATAAGTTAATCGGGTTAATTTAAATGAGACAGATGATCAACTGGTGGCGCGGTATGTAAGCGGACTGAAATATAGCTTGCGTGGAGAACTCATAATGCACTCTATTCATTCTCTTGAAGAAGCATATCAAAAAGCGCTTAAGGCGGAGGAGAAAATAAAATGGAGTTTGTTTAAGAAGGCGGAGAGCTCCAAGACTCCACAGGAAAAGATGTTGACTTACGGGAAGAAAACTTCAACCTCTAGCACCGAGCAAAACATTCGCACTGCAGGAAGTGGTAAAGACAAGGGAAAGGCTGTTCAATCTTCAACTTTTACATGCTTTAGGTGTGGAGAATCAGGGCATCGTTCTTATGAATGTCCTAAGAAGAAAGCCGAAATTAATCTTGTTGAAGGGGATGACGAACTAGGCGAAGATCAGCCCATTTTTTATGAAGATCCTGATGAGGACTTAGAGGGAGAACGTTGTGAACCAGAGTGTGCAGCTAAAAGCCTTGTTATTCAACGGATTATGACAATCCAAGAAGATGATCAATGGCTGCGAAATAACATTTTCAGAACTTATTGCTTGTCCCATGAAAAGAAGTGCATTTTGATGATCGATTCGGGGAGTGTAGAAAATATGGTGTCCAAGCTTATGGTAGACAAGTTGAAGCTACCATGCGTACGCCATCCCAAGCCTTACAAGGTGTCGTGGTTCAAAAAAGGTGGGGAGGTGCTGGTGTCTCAAAGATGCAAAATCAAATTCTCTATCGGAAGGTATGAAGATGAGATTTATTTCGATGTTCTTCCCATGGATGCTTGTCACTTACTTCTTGGTAGGCCTTGGCAATTTGATCGAAATGTCCAACATGATGGGAAGAAAAATATTTACTCTCTTGTCAAGAATGGAGTAAAGTATTTGTTGCAGCCCTTGAAGAATGTTCCTAGTACGGTGCACAATGACGACCAAATTATTTTACTATCTCGCAAGGAGTTTGAGCGCTCTTGCAAGGACAGCAAAGTAGGGTTCATGTTGATGGCTGTTGAGAAGATTCTTGAAAACATAGAAAGGATTCCTGAAGAAGTTCAAGAACTGCTGGACAGATTTGAAGGATTGGCTCCAAATGAACTACCGGAGGGACTACCGCCTCTTCGCAATATTCAACATCAAATTGATTTTGTTCCAGGTGCAAGCCTTCCTAACTTACCTCATTATAGAATGTCACCTAAAGAACATGCTGAATTAAAAAGACAAGTTGATGATTTACTTAATAAAGGGCTGATTAGAGAATCACTTAGTCCTTGTGTTGTTCCTGCCCTTTTGACTCCTAAAAAAGATGGAACTTGGAGAATGTGTGTTGATAGTAGGGCTGTGAATAAAATTACAGTGAAATATAGATTCCCTATTCCCCGTCTTGATGACATGTTTGATATGCTTTATGGGGCAAAAATATTTTCTAAAATTGATCTAAGGAGTGGTTATCATCAAATTCGTATTCGTAGCGGCGATGAATGGAAAACGGCTTTCAAGACCAAGGATGGGTTGTTTGAATGGCTTGTTATGCCGTTTGGTCTTTCTAATGCTCCTAGCACTTTCATGAGGCTTATGACTGAAGTCTTGAGGAATTTTATGGGGAAATTTATTGTGGTTTATTTTGATGATATCTTGGTTTATAGCCAAAACAAAATTCAGCACTTAGAGCATTTGGCTCAAGTTTTCAAAGTGCTCCATGACAACCAACTGTTTATTAATCTCAAGAAGTGTTCTTTTATGGCTGACAAAGTGGTATTCTTAGGCTATGTTGTGACAGCTAGAGGCTTGGAAGTGGATCATGAGAAGGTCAAAGCTATCGTGAATTGGCCAACACCTAAAAGCCTTACGGATGTTCGAAGTTTCCATGGATTGGCGTCTTTTTATCGGCGATTTATTAAAAATTTCAGCACCATTGCAGCTCCTATGATGGATGTTATAAAAAAAGAATTTGTATGGACACATGAAGCAGAGAAGAGTTTCCAACTCTTGAAGAAAAAGCTTGTTGAAGCTCCCGTTTTGGCCTTGCCAGATTTTGCCAAAATTTTCCAAGTTGAATGTGATGCTTCTAATGTTGGAATTGGGGCTGTTCTAATGCAGGAAGGAAGACCAATTGCTTACTTCAGTGAGAAGCTAAATGATGCCAGATTGAATTATTCAACCTACGACAAGGAGCTTTACGCAGTGGTTCAAGCTTTGCGACATTGGGAAGATTACCTTATTGGCGTGGAGTTTGTTCTTTATTCTGATCATGAAGCCTTGCGGTTTCTTAAATCTCAAAGAAAGCTGAATTCTCGTCATGCCAGATGGGTCTCTTACTTGGAAAAATTCAGCTTTGTGCTGAATCATAAATCAGGAACTTCTAATAAGGTGGCTGATGCATTAAGTCGAAAGTACAGCTTATTGACCACTCTTTCCTATGAAGTGGTGGGTTTTGATTTGCTCCCAGAAAACTATGCAGCTGATCCATTCTTTTCCAAGGTTATGGAAGAGCTGAGTGATGGGAAAAATAATGATTACTTGCTCATGAATGGCTATCTCTTCAAAGGAAACCAACTTTGTCTTCCAGATGGCACACTTAGAGATTTTGTTATCACAGAATTACATGGAGGTGGACTTGCTGGTCATTTTGGAAGAGACAAGACTGAGGCACTTGTAAGGGAGCGGTACTTTTGGCCTACGTTGAAGCGTGATGTTACTCGTTATGTGCAAAGGTGTTATGTTTGTCAAAGGGCCAAAGGAGGAGTGCAAAATTCTGGTTTGTACCAGCCTCTACCTATTCCTAATGGTCCTTGGGAGGATGTTTCTATGGATTTTGTCCTTGGATTGCCAAAAACACAACATGGGCATGATGGCATCTTAGTTGTTGTTGATCGATTTTCTAAGATGGCACATTTTCTTCCGTGCAAGAACTCCAATAATGCTTCAGATGTGGCTACTTTATTTTTCAAAGAAGTGATTCGTTTGCATGGAGTTCCAAAGTCCATTACTTCGGATCGTGATGTACGATTCATGAGCTATTTTTGGAAGACACTTTGGAGGCTTTTGGGAACACGTTTACAATTCTCTAGCGCTTATCATCCTCAAACAGATGGCCAAACGGAGGTAGTAAACAGATCCCTTGGCAATTTATTGCGAAGTTTGGTTGGAGCGCATCCTAAGAAGTGGGAATTCATTATTCCTCAAGCTGAATTTGCTTATAATGGCTCTTGCAACCGCTCAACTAAGAAAACGCCCTTTGAGATTATTTATGGGCGTAATCCTTATCAAGTTTTAGACTTAGTACCAATTTCTACTCAAGCTAGAGTAAGCATGGATGCGGAGGAGCTTGCTGCCCATATCAAGAACATTCATGAACAAGTTCGTGAACACTTAAATCAAGCTTCCCAGCGTTACAAGAGTGTTGCTGATGCTCATAGGAGACATAAAGAATTTCAAGAAGGAGATTTGGTGATGGTTTATCTTAGAAAAGAGAGGTTTCCTGCTGGAACTTACAACAAATTAAAGCAAAGGAAATTTGGACCTTGTCAAATTCTCAAGAAACTTGGAGTAAATGCTTATCGTGTGAAGTTACCGCCAGGGTTATCAATTAGTCCAACTTTCAATATAAGTGATTTGTATCCGTATTATGGAGATAAAGGTCCTATATCAATTGAACCTAATGATGTTGCGGCCACAACCACCAATGTTTCTCGCGAAACTATTGATATTCTGGATGTGCGCACCATTACAACAAGGCGTGGAACTTACTCTCAATATTTGGTCCATTGGATTGGCAAGCCTAGTTCTGAGGATGCATGGATTTCAACTCAAGAACTCAAGAAGATTGATGAATCACTGTGGGAGGAATTGACTTCGAATTCTCAGTCAGGTTCTTTTCAAGCAGGGGAGAATGATGCAGGAGCATATTAATGAAGTCTTGGAAAATATTGTTTCTTGAGTTTTATAAATCTAGGAAGAAGAAATGGCAATCTGGGAATTTGTATTGAACTCTGTCTTTTCATTTTCTTGTAAAAAAACTATGTAAACATGATGAATGGAAGAAGAAATGCAGACTTTGCTTAAGAAACAGTACTGCTTGCAAGAATACTTTGCCTAGAGTTAAGTATTTCTTCCTTTTAATCAAGCTTGTGGCTTGGTCGCGTCGAGTGGCATCCGCGATTAGTAGCGTGAGTGGCATCCGCTGCCTTCGGTTGATTGAATCCCGAAACTATCTTAACTTCTTATCAAAACCTTATCTCTTGCTCCAACAATTGCAGGCATCAGCTGCATCAGAAAGTGTTTCCTGTATCACTTTCCTTGTCGCGCAAGGAGAACTGTCCTGATTCCAACAGATTACTAATCATAAACACATAAAATTCGAATTCCTGTATATAACTTTCCTTGTTCTAAGTGGTTAACAAAATTGTTGTCTAACTAGAAAACTTTCCTTGTTCTAATTAATTAACATTATCCAAATAGGAACGTTTCCTTAACCACTAATCTCCTAAATGAAGATACTCTTGTATCATAATCCCATCAAACAATTGCCTAAGCGTATGGGACACACTCCGATGCATCCATCGCCACCTCTCATACCAAGTACCTTCCCAGCACACCACCCTCCTCCACCTCTGCAGGAGTCGGGATGTCATATTTTCAATAACAAATGATACAAATAATGAATTGTGACAAACATATGTTCATATCTTCAGTTTAAATTATTTATTGTATTAGTCTCCTGGGTACTATAAAATATCAGGATATATACCTATGTCCTAGAATTTCTAAAGTTATGTGTTATATCTTCATACTCCTTATCAATGCCTATGCATCATGGGTTAAGTTAGTAAGAGCCAATAACAATTATAAATAATGCTCTTTTTTCATTGAATAAAATAGGTACTAGAAAAATTAATGATTGTCATGTGTTGAATGTTGTTTAACTTCCACAAGAAAACATGTATGTACTGAGGAATAGAGTAGGATGTTGAAAGTATGCGGAGTCTTTTCAGACGGAGATAGACTTTCTTTCAAAGACACATGGAGTATGACGAGTAATGAATAGTGAATTATTGGAACCATTCAGAGTTGGATAAATGCATGTCAAGTACCAAGACATAGAAAAGATATAGGAGGCACATTGGATGAATGAGAATGTGATGGTATCTAGCATGTATATTATGATAGTAGGAGGGTTAATATAGTAATATTAATATTAAGAATAATTGGGCCTATTGAGTAAGAGTCCAAAATAGTAGTTAAGGCATTATAAGCCAAATAAGATTAGGTTAATTAGCTTGCCAAATAAATGAGAAATACTATAAATAAGGCAAGGAATTGTACATTGTTCTTCAGTTCAGGTTGTAACTTCAAGAATACTAGCGTTCTTTGCATGAATAATTAGGGTTTTCGTTTTCTTTCGTTCAAATCTTGATTAATTTGTTAACATGACGTTATCCGCTGCACCTAATCTATCAATTAGTATAAGAGCGAGAATGCTCTAGGGAGGTTTCGACAAGTGTTTCGAGCCACATGAACAGGTAAAGAGAAGAGAACAGAACAGGGAGAGGAACTGAAGCGACAATGTTGTCTCGCCAATCTAGAACAAAGATGAGCAGTCGACGAAATGAGGTCGACCAAATGGCGTCCGGAACCACACACGGATCGTGCGACCGATCAGCTGCGTCATGCGCATGTGCGAACGGCCACCACGGTGGCGTAGGTGGTCTGACGGCTATTGGAATTTTTCGAGGGCTCACTCCCCAATGCGAGGCAATGGGGCAATGTTTCATTGCTTTCGTTGCGATATTGTTTTGCAAACATTGATTTTTCTTTTGTGTCTTTCACTTCTTCCCCTCTTTCTCGCGAAGCTCCAAAGGATGATGTTGCATGGCAGGAAAACAATATTTTTTTGCATTCGATGCAGTTGTAGGGGAAATTTTGTAACATGATGATGGAGGATCCATGAGAACTTGGTGTCCTAATTAATGGTAGATACCTTAAGGTTGAAAGAGGAACCCCTTTGTATGCTTTTGCAGTGGGATGAATGGATCCGAGTAAGGACAGAGCTACTACGAAATGCTTAGTTCCTTTCTCTATTGGACAGTATAAGGATCAGTGTTTGGTGTACTGTTATCCGAATGAGTATTTGTAATTGTTGTTAAGGAGACCATGGCAGTTTCAGCAAAGATATGGACACTTATAGTTTTTGTGAAGCTGAGGGATGCAAATTTATACTACAGCCGCTTCGTCTCACTCCTACGAAAACGTTACCCTATGGGGTTGATATGGGAGTACAACAGGTGCATGCTTCTATAGTTATAGTACAAGAGATCTCTTGATGATATGTATGCGCCAGGTATGGTCACTTCACCATTTCAGTTACCAGATCTTCTCATTCCCTTTCGTATGCAGAAACTTCTTGCCACATTTAGAGATGTTTGCATTGAGAGTGGCGGTGTCTCCATTAAGAAATATTCAGCATGCTATTGAGTTGGAACTAGAAGCGTATATTCCTAATATACCACATTATTGCATGGCCCCTAAGGTACAATAAGAAGTTACAACGGCATGTAAATAAACTTTTAGAAAAAGGCTTCATTCAGGAGAGCATCGCCAAATGTGTTTCCTGCTTTTTAGTACTCAAGAAGGATAGCTCTTTTCGTATGTGTTTGGATTGGCGAGCCATTAATAAGAGCACAATCAAATAACGTTTTCCAATTCCTATTCTGGAAGACATGCTTGATAATTTGCAGGGTGCCATGGTAGGATATTAAGAGTGGCAACCATCAGATTCGTACGTGGCCACAAGATTAATGGAAGACAACCTTTAAGACGAAGAAGGCAGGTATGCATGGTTAGTCATGCCCTTCTGATTGTCCAACACCCCTTCGACATTTATGTGGGTAATGACACATTCTACAACCTTTTTATTAACAAATTTGGTGTTGTTTACTTCGATGACATCTTTATCTTTAGTATCACAGAAGACAAACACTTACAACATGGTTGGACTATCTTAGAAGTTCTAAGAGACCATAAATTTTATATGAATCTAAAGATGTGTTTTCATGGTCTCTTCGGGGTATGTTGTGTCGGGAGGTGGGATGTTTGTTGATCAATCTGAAGTAGCTGCTATTCGAGAGTGGCTTGTACCCACATGTTCTTCTCAGGTACACAGTTTTAGTTCTATCATGACATCACTGACTCAGCTTATGAAAATGTACCATTTTCTTGAACTACTGACCGTCAAGTTGCTTTTGATACTATTAAGCTTAAGATGACCATTGCTCTAGTTCTTGCACAACCAGATTTTGGACGATGCATGTACGATAGGTGTCGAGCAGTATTATCACAAAAGGGACAACCAGTGACCTTTTATAATGGGAAATTGCAGAAGGCTCAACCGAATTACTCTATGTATGATACTGAATTATTTGTTGTCGTCCAAGCCTTGCATCACTGGAAACATTACCTCCTCTATTGCGAGTTTGTGATTCATTTTGATCATGAAGCTCTTTGTTTCCTTAACTCGCAAAGACATGTTAGTAAGTGGGTCAACGAAATTCAGAACTTTACTTTTACTGTGAAACATGTTAAGGGGTCTTAGAACAGGGTATCCAATGCGTTAAGCCATTGTGCAGATGTCTGGTTGTTTGGCATACTTATGTTGACGGGTTTGATGAGTTACCAGCATTGTATGATCTTATCCTTTCTTAGGTTCTGAATATCATGCTTGTTTGGCTGCGAGCCATCAGTCGCGTGATTTTGATTTTCTTTTGCAGGAATGGTCTCTTATTTCGTGGTAATGTGTTTTATATTCCTGCCTCTCCTATGCGGGAAAAGGTGATTGCTGAGCTCCATAGTGGAGGTTTGTGTGGCCACTCAGGTGTTAGTAAGATGTTGTGTTTGTTACGGGAATGCTACTTCTAGCCCACCATGTCATATGATGTAAATAACTTTGCGCGAAAATGTTGTGTGTCCGACTGCTAAGGGATGATTGACAAAACTAGTTTGTATTCACCTTTGCCCATTCCAGAGAGACCGTGGTTGGATGTTTCCATAGATTTTGTTTCGGGTTTCCCGGAATATAGGGCTAGAATTTTGGTTTTGTGGTGGTTAACTTTTTTTTCAAAATTGCTCATTATATTCCTTGTCGGAAGACTGATGAAGCACCACATGCCATTAATTTATATTTTTGGGAAATGGTTCGCCTTCAAGGTGTTCCACGGAGCATTGTGTCTGATCGTGATACAAAGTTTACATAGCAATTTTTGAAGACTTTGTGGTAGAATTTGCATTGTTCTTTTATGCATTTCATCTGCAGGTAGATGTTAATAGGAGCTTAGGTGACATATTGTGTTGTTTGGTGGGTGAAGATAGTGGTTTTTGGCCTTTTGTTTAGCCTCATGCATAGGTTGTGTATAATAATAAGGCGAACAGAAGTATGAGACATTCCCCTTTCCAAATTGTGCAAAGTTTTTTTTTCCTTTTGTTCTTGTTGATTTGGCACCTGTGACTAGTATAGTCCCGGTGAGTAGCGACAACTTTTAAGGCTGAGCAGATGAGTTTAATTCACCAACAAGTTCGCAATTGTTTGATTGACGTATATGATATACATAAGGGTGTTGTGGATCGGCACAAGAGATTTGTTTCTTTTGAACCAGGTGAGGTGATTTAATTATGGTCTTTCAGAAAGGTCAGCAACACACGGGGAAGGGCTCGAAACTCATTATAAGGCGCATTGGAAGCATGACTATTGCTTTCCAATTGATTGTTTTTTCATTAATTGCAACTTCATCAATCTTCTTAATTAGTGTATCTGTTGTATTTGCATCTTCTTGTATTTGCATCTTCTGATGGTTGGTCAAACAACAAAAATTTGCATACAGGTGGCAGACTCGAATAGATCATATATAAACTCTCTAAAAAAATATAGAAATATAGAAGAAAGGGGCCTTTTCCTATTGTGCGGTGGATTGGCGATAAATTATAATGCTTATGAGATCGATTTTCCAGAGAGTTTTCCGATGTACCGTACAGTTAACATTGACGATCTCACTTTGTACCTTGGTGATGTTGCACCTCCCATTTCTACTAGTGACATGTTCCCTACGTCCACCCCATGTGACTGATCGTGTGGAGCGCATTATGGAGAGCTTTGATGTTTATCCTTTTGACAATGTACTCAATCGGTTTTTGGTTCAATGGTAGGGACAATCTGCTTGCGACAACTCGTGGATTTCTTATCAACTTCGATCTTCTATGGATCCGGAGCTATTGACTGCATATGTGCGCGCAAACTCGAGATAGAGTTCTTCACAACCGGAGGAATATGGAATTTAGCATGTATATTATAGGAGGGTTAGTTTAGTAATATTAATATTAATAATAATTAGGCCTATTAAGAGCCCAAAATAGTAGTTAGGGCATTATTAGACAATTAAGGTTAGGTTAATTAGTTTGCCAAATAAGTTAGAAATTTATAACCAAGGAAAGGGAATGCGTGTACTAATTTTCAAATTGTAATTTCAAGAAAATTAGGGTTCTTGGCATGAACAAACTAGGGTTTCATTTTTTCGTCCGGACCTTGATTAATTTATTTATATATGATCTATTGCGCCTGATCTCTCAAAATAGTACACTAAAGGAGGATTGCGTTGAATGGAGTGAGCATAATACATTAAATTGGAATATCTTCTAAGAGGGTAGAAATCTCATGTTCATATCTCTTCAAAGTGTGGATTTTGTTGGAAGCCTGTGTCTTATACCATATGTCGAAGAATTTGGAAGGAACGCAACATGAGGATCTTTATAATCAAGGCCTTGGACAAAAGTGGTGCCATGATAAAAAATTTGTTTTGCTTTGGCAATGGATGTCTACTAACCGACCTTCAATGGTAGTTTTATAATACCCAAACCCTTACATAATTTACATCCAGCCCAATAACTCTAATTTGGCCAATTCTGGTTCTCGTCAGCTGGCCAAGAAACCATGAACTCTTCGAAAAACTTGTCGTACCCGTATGCGACACGTATCTGACACCGACACTCACTCAACACGCCTCCGATACGCATCGAACACATAGTCAACGTGTCGGTAGGTGTCAGACACTTGGTCAGTGTAGTCAACGAGTTGGACACGCCTTTGACACACCCAAAACTCATAACACAATCAAGACTCGACAACCAACTTTATTTTATTGACCACCTAATTTGAAGGTTGTTAATTCATCTAAAGTGAAAAAATTTCAATTGTGATGCAAGATAAAGAGAATGATAAAGCATAGAGATAATCTATGCTTCTTCTCTACTCTGCTTTTTTTGTCACAGAGTATCATCTTCTCCACTTTTTTACTTCTCTATGTTTTTTCTTCTTCAGTTCTTTTCAATCCTCTTCTCCACTTTTTTTACATCTTCTTCTCTATGTTTTTTCTTCTTTATTTCTTTTCAGCACTATTGTGCTTCATTTTCATCTTCATACTTATTATTCTTTTTTTATTTAAAGTCTTTCTTTATTAGATTATTATTTATATTTATATGACATATATATATAAGGTATGAGGTGTCGTGTCCACGAATCCTAGTTTTTGAAAAATTATCAAGTCGGTGTGTGTGTCCGTGTCTGACACGACGCGTGTGCCCATGTCATTGCATCCTTACAGCTGGCCCAATTCTTGATGTATGACTTCTGGTCTTCATATGTGTGTGCTCGGCATGCTGGTAAAGAGGTCAAAAGTGATCTATCGGTCTGTACCCAAAATGCCCACTAAAAAGGTAATGCAAATGGCACATACGAAGTTGGAGTAGCAAAAGGATGAAAAAATGAAGTGTCCAATACACATGGAGTTGAGTAGCAATGACAGTAGATGGAATGTTAAAGGTGTCTATAATCCAGTGCCAAAAGCACGTGGAATTAAAAAATGACAATAGTAGTAAAGAAATAAAAAGCATGTGGTGCTTTGCAGGATGCCAAGACACGAGTGGAATCTCAAGGGCACATTGAGTGCGTCTAAGACACATCAGCTGGATCGTTTGACAATTAAATATATTTTGAAGTTTCCAAGATATGATTTTCACATTCAATGTCCACAGGCATGGAGTATCTTGCCTCGTCCAGGATTTCATAGGTGCATCAAGTAAGAACGTGTTAAAACTAACTCGTACACATATAAAAGTTCCAAGTTACTGAAATCATTGTATCTAACACCAGAAATGGCTATGCACAAGCACATAACTAATGAGAAAGGTTCTGCACAAGCCTACCTCACTTGTTCCGGGACTGATATTGACAGCACATCCAATTTGTACTCTGTTTTTTTCTTGAGTCCTTCCAGAATTTACATCCTCGTCTTTTACACTTGCTTCTAGCACAGGAGTGAAAGCAAGGTTATCCAACTCGTCAAACCATTGTTGGGCAACACCAACCTGCACAGACTCATATGTGAGCTTTCATGCTTGCAAAAACCTTAATACACTCATAAGCATAAACACCTAGGTCAATCCCTAATTTGAATCAAAGTTGGATATCATTTCTTGAAAGTCTAACAGTAAACACACTAATTACAACAAACAAACCACTTCCAAATTTAGTTTTCAAAGAATGCAATTGCGATATAGTTTCCAAATCAATAGATCATCATTTGCTCCTCAACTTATGACCAATTTTAGTTGGCGCCACAAATATTGCTACAGTTTCTTAGGGATGGTCTAGTGGTGAGAATAAAACTTATTCAGAAACTTCCCTGTGGATGTAATGACCTCAAAAATTAATAACTTGGAACACACACGATATGCATTCAAGATGTTAAGAACTTCAGGTGTACACAACTTTTAGGATGTGCCTGTGAACTGAATGGGAGACATTGAGCAGGGTGATTGATGCGTAAAATACATCAATGAAAAGAAGTTCATCCACATAAATCTTAATATGAAGAAATCCAGAAAGATCAGGAACCATGCAAGAATGTCTTCCCGCTGTAAAGAAAGTAAAACAATATGGAAGAGAGACCTTTTCAGTCACTGCATCCACAACATCCAATTCAGAGACGTCGACAGCAGATCCTCGAACTCGGCGCCAGATAGAACCTCCTTGTAGTGGTGCAGCAACTTCGGTTTCTACTGGAATATCTATATTGATCTGTATAATGCACCTTCCTGTTCAATTTACCTCAGCATTCAGATAAAGTGCATGCACAAAATTGATCATCTATTTTGGGCTAAGAACGTAGAACTTAGTAATACAATTGCAAGTTGTCATTTTTGCAAATAAGAGGAAGAAAACTTTAATTAAAATTTCTGGAAGTATGTGAATAAAGTGATTTGGTCACCGCAACTACTAAATCCACAGTATATGTACAAATATTCTTCTATCTAGGATCACAACTAAGTGTTCTATAGCCATAGTGGCAATTCTTGGATAATCTGGTATACAGAATTATGCCACTCCACAGTCAGATACAATATCTATCAATATCTAATCATTTTCACACCCTCATGTCTTAGTTCTACTCTTAAGATTTTTGTCAGTATCTGAAATTTTCATATATTTTGGAGCAATAAGCGAGGGTTGACAATATCACCTTTTTTATTCTAAATTTCACTCATAGAACTACCATTAGATTGTAAATACAAGAAACACACACACAAACAACATACTGTGGCAGATAGGCTAAGAAGGGCTATCGAGTAAAACAATGAACCGGTTAAACTAAATAAAAGACCTGCAACTACATAACAACCCAGATCAAAGTCTTAAATGAAGAGTTTCAATGTAATATAATATGAAGTTTTAAATCAGCCACCTCTTGTAAACATAAATTCCACAAATATGTTCCACTGATTGCATAAAACATCCTTCATGTTGAGGATGCACCATTCCAATCATTAGTTTTTTCTTTTTATTTTTTTTCCAGAGGCACTCACCACTAAATTGTGAAAAATAGGTGCATAATTTTCTTCCATTGGAAGTGGGGGTTATCCTCCCTTCCCGAGCTCTCACTCAATTCTGCTAAAAGTAGCACATTAAGGAATTTTATTCATGGTGCACAAGTAAATTGTCCCAACTGAACACGAACGGATCAAAAGCCACATCTTAATGGTTTTAAGAGCTGAACCCCATGGACATATTGTTGCACTCTCCCAGATATCCCTTTACTTTTAACATCTGTACATGGTAACAACTTATCAACCGATCATTGTCCAAACCCTAGCTTCTCCATTTCTTATTCTTACCCTTCTTTATCCAAGTTGTATTTCCATTTCTTTGAGTGGGGTTAGTTGGAACAACTTGTCAAATCCCCTTGTAGAGCTTGTCATAAAGTGGGGTCTGAAACATAAGGGGACCACCCACTCAGCCCATTTGTTTTAAGACTGTAAGCATACGCAAATATCCTGAATTCAGTAGCAAAGGGATGTTTGGCGCCAACTAGGTGCTTCAATTTTATTCTCAAAATTACTCTCATAACCTTTCATGAAATCTACAGGATGCCCTTGACTGTATGAGGCTTAGGGCTTTCACATGGCACAGAAACAAGCTTCTTCTCATTGGCTACACTGCTCAGCCACTCTCATCTCTGCTATCCCCAGAACTCTCCTTACCCACCTCCTCATCATAGAACCAATGTTTCAAAAGTCTGTTGAGGCTTACGCCTTGAAGCTCGTCTAAAATCAAGGATACCACTTTTAGCATTGAGGCTTAAGCTTCTTGTAGTATAGGTATGAGGTTTAAGCCTTCTGTAAATGAGGCTCAATATCTTAGGATCGTGCCTCGTTTCTAATAGATGCAACAGTCATTTCTTTTAAAGGAGTTTAGTCTCTAAAAATAACTTGGGTGATAGGGTTCATTCTTTGCTGATAGATTGAAAAACTGATAATCTGATTTAGATGTATTCAAATCATCATGTGGGCTTGTGGAAGAGAGAAACAAAATGATCTTTGACAGGAAATGTTTGACTGAAAACCAGCTGGTTATGCACATCAAAGAAGATAGTTGAAGGTGGGGATCAGCCATGTGCATTATCAGGGAAGTACCCTTCAATTTGATTTCGTTCGAATAGAATTCTTAAGTCCTGTGACAATGCTCTGCTAATTCCCCTTTTTTCTTATATCAATTAATATATCTACACATTATTTATATAATTCATAACTCTGATTAATTTGAAAGAGATATAAGCTAATGTATCTCAAGTATTTTAGTTGTTGTAAACTCTTTGAAGTGACATTTTCCATGTCAGGCGCTTTGACACTATTGGGCTTCCTATGGTTTCAAAAGTTTTACCAAGGGTGCGCACTACCATGCTCATTAGTAGGTACTAAAGCCTAAGGAGATTTTGCGGACCTTGGTGTTATTGTTGTATCAAGTCTAAATTTTCTGCGAATTGAATTTAAACGAACAGAAAACAGGAAACCCTAATTCTGAATCAGACATAATCTTGCTCTTTGTGCAACTTCTGGGTCCAGGTTCAAAAAGCTGTTGTACTCCAATGTAAAACCTCAAATTCCACCATCCATCAGTATTTAAACTAATCCGCAATCGTTAAGAAAATATATGACCTACATCAGTTTTGTATTATAACTAGATTCCCCTCTATCATTGGTGATAAGAGACAGCAGTACTATATCACGACTTCCTGCCTCTTTAAAAAGTTAGCGTCACATGCAAACAAGAATAAAGAAAAGTGCAGAAGCACAAGCATGTCTACGCACAGATAAACATATCTCATTGTTACCATTTCCTGTTCGTAAATACTAACAACAACAACAAATAATAATAATAATAATAATAATAATAATAATAATAATAATAATAATAATAATAATAATAATAATAATAATAATAATAATAAAGGTTACTATGTAATTAGCTAGGACTTCAGGGAACAGTTCGAGATCAAAAGACAATACAAGATGTCGATATATATTCATAACATTATGATGGAAACTGTTCCAACTAGTAACTACAACTACATAACTTAATAATTTGAAATAAAGACTGAAATGAAACAATTACACAGAAAATACCTGGGAGCACACTGAAACACTGGAAATGATCAAATTGTGATTTCAGACGTGCATCTTTACTGCACATCAGCCCAAAACAAGTTCAGTAGATTTGTAAATGATTACAAGGGCAATACACAAGGTGCAAATATGTATAACTGTAAAGCAATAACTTACTGAAGATTGGGATTTTCAAATGGGAGAGAAACCCAATAGGGAATACCAAGAGCCCCATAATTTGAAAGTTGAAGACTTGAGATGACTCCAGATTCACTATTTTGTTTTAGAATAGCCTGACTAACTTCACAAACATAATTCTTGGTCAAATCTATAAAAATTAAAAAAAAAAAAAAAATATATATATATATATATATATATATAAATAAAACATAAGAATAACGTGTCAAAGAAGCACCTATGTCAGGTACCTGTATCACAATATATTATGTCATTTTGAAATGTCACCAGTGATGACATCAGACTAACGTCCGGATGCCCTTCTGTTGAGCCTAAATGATGACCAAACATTTGATTGAACAAGGATAGTTTCTCCATGATTTTCTCCCCACAGACCTCCATAATCTTTTGATATCCTTCAGAAAAAAAATATAAATAAAAATGTATAATATTTTAGGTCACTTCTGAAGTAAAATAACAGAGGAAAAAATAAAGAGGGGGGAGGAAGTTTAAATGAAAACCTCTGACAACTTCTTCAATCTTCCCAGAAACTGAATTCAGAATCCATAATGTGTGAAAGCTGTGGATTGAAGAAAACTACAAACCTTTAGCACAAAAATGCCCTTAATTTTATTTATTTAGTTCGTTTTTGTTGTTGTTGTTGAAGTGTGAGCATGTTTTTATCCCCAGAAGTATTAAACGTCTCGGCACGGCTTGACCCCTAGACTTATGATACTATTGCCACAAGGCTGCAACAGGTTTACTCTTTTTTCAAATGTTTCTTTAGTTGGTGAGATTGAGAATGAGACAATTACAGCTCAATATATAAAACAAGGTCAAAATAAATAATAATAATAATAAATAAAAATTTGAAAGAGTGAAAAGGATAATAAATTTCATCTTTGACACATTACGTTCCATGTTTGAATGCCTCTCCTCTTTCACACATTCGTCCTCTGTTCTACATTTTTTTTTTCTTTGTTGTCTTATTCTTCATCTTTCCCTTTCATTAAATGATGCAATGAGTTACAAGATGACCTAATTAAAGGGGATGATTGTGAGCAGGTCTAAATTATTGACCAGTTCAAAAAAAAATTATCTTTTTTATTTTAGTAAGATTGAAAACTTTATTGAAAATCAAGCAAAAGATTGCAAAAGGCTACAAGCCCACGCTCCCCACCACCCTTGGATTCAATACCAAAGCGATACTGACACTTAATAAAATGATCCCAGGATACAAGGAAACCATGGAATCGGACACCTTTGAAATCAACAGTGGGTAAAACACATTTAACACCAAAAAAAAAAAAAAAACCCAGGACATCCATTACAATATGGTCCCTATATGAAGATACTGACTCAAACACCCTTTTGCTCATTTCTTGCCAAAATAACCCATATGATCACACAGGGATGAGAGATCGCCCTGCTTCTATCCTAAGAAAAGACTTAGCACTTCAAGTCATGAAGTGCATCCAAAATTGACCAAGGCATCGCATCACTCAATCTATCCTGCAAGCACCAAAGACGTGGGACCACATGGAGCTAGCAAGATGACAATGAATGAGGGTGTGATCTTGAGACACATAGGGCAACCCAGCTCCACTTCCATGACTCTATTAGCCAAGACATCCCTTCCACATAAGCTCCCAAATAAAAACTTTTGGTGGGAAGAAAGTTAAACCTAGACTGAAGTGGTGGGCTTTCATCTACTAAGTGATTATAAAAGGATGAAACTATCAAAGAGTCACTAGAAGTCCACTTCAACCTCCATCCATCCTCATCCAAAGACAACATCATCAAACCAAGAGCTACTATCAAGCTTTCTGCTTCAACCTTCATTCATAAAGGGCCACTCTAAGATAAGAGGCCACACTCTCCCCCATTAGGGCCTTCTTCCACACAAAAATCTTTGACATTCCCCCTGAAACTCGGAAGAGTAGAGGAAACTTATCTTAAAGCCCTCGAGCCACACCAAGTATCATGTCAAAACCTGATTTTTCCCCTTTACCAAGACTCTGCTCTACCCGTTTAAGGAATTTGTGTTTGACATTGGAAATGAAGGTCGTTGTCAGGTATCACTATATGGACCAGCAGGATGAAGAGGTAGCCACCAGGTCCAGCTTCCATCATGTTTTGCTTTAGTAACTCTTCTCCATAGGCTAATGTCACTTTGTTGTACCTCCAAAGCTATTTGCTCAGTAAGGCAATATTCAGCATCCTAAAAGTTCTAACCCAAGCCACAACTTTAATTTCAAGGAGCCACCAACTCCCACCTCAACGGGTGCAATTTCTTCCTATAGTAAGTCCCGAAAAGTCCCAAACAGTTTGCTCCATTTGATTAGCAATGGGCACAAGCAAAAGGTGCAATGCCTTGTAGATCGTCAACTTACAAAAATTTTCCCAAGAATATATGCTTTTTGCTATAGAAAATGGACCACCCATGGGATTCATCTAACACTAACTCTGCAAAAGGCATCTCTAATTGGAATCTACATTTTTTAAGAGCCTTGCTTGATTGGGAGGTTGATCAAGCAAATCATTTCAACTTAACACATCGATTCTATCTCGAAGACAACAGTATATATCTATAGACATTTTCGACATACTTTGTCAGTTGAGTTCACACCCTAAAACTCCTTCGCTTGCGAAAAAGTTTGGGTCAAACTTTCAATTAGGGATTTCTTGAGGACAGTCATGAAGATTGATGGATAGTGTGTGACCGTTTGGATGTGAAAGCTCATCATCATCTACTTATTCAATGCCCCTTGGTTTTGGTTGTGTGGAAATATTTTCTAACCCGACGTTATGGTTCTTGGGTCTTACCAATGAGTCTATGTTGTCTCTTTAAAAGTTGGAACTGCGAAGAGATCTCCTTGGCAGTTGGGACTTGGTTTGGAAGCTTATATCTTACACAACTTGTTGGACTCTTTGGTGAGAAAGGAACAAAAAGATCTTCCACAATGACACCGCAAAAAAGCTAAGGAGATTTTCACGGAGTTGTGGGCTTGCCTTTGGCATTAGAGCTAGTTTGGCTGTGTTTGAGAGGTGTAACAACAGATATTTCTTTGATCTTATATCTCCTTATGGTATATTGGTATCACTGTCACTCAACTCTATGGATGTCATTAATGTGGATATGTGTTTGACCAACAAAAACAATGCAATCTAACTGAAGATCCAGCTAATCATTATTGTTACCTTGTACCACATCTTCTTCGATTAAGGAGATCTAGTTGGCCTGTCTACCAAAAAATTCATTGGACGAGAAGGTTGATGTATTTTACTGGAAGCAACTAACAAGCGCTAACCCTCCTATAAGGCTGTAGCTTGTTAATTTGTTTTTCAGATAAGGAATGTCTAATGAGATTTTTTTCAAACAGGATCTCATCCACCAGATCCTTTGAAAACTCTTTGCAGGATACCAGAAAGTTGAATTACATCATACTAAGTTTGAACATACTTACCCTCAACTATTTGAATACTCCTTTCAAGTTTGAAAAAAGCAATTCTCATGATCTACATCTGATAACCAGGTTGTTTATGTAAACCATAACTGACGTCCAATCTAGCATGTAATCTGTGTTATTAAATCAACGATTAATTTCGTCACTAGTATAGCGTTACGATTTTTTAACTAATCATTCGAATAATCTCAGGCTGAGTAATCGTCGATGTCTGGCCAATTATTCGCTCGCGAAACTCACTGATTCAATGGTCTTTTAACAGTAAATTATAAATAAAAGAGAAAAATTATACACACGTATATAGCCCTAAATCATCAATACTCATATGACAATACCAAGATTGTGAAGAGACTAAAGAGAAGGAAAGAGAAAAAAAACAAAGTTAAGGGAAGAGAGAAGGGGGGTCAAAGGAAAATAATAAGTACACATTGAAGGGTAGAAAGAATACGGAGATATAACTAAGTTTAAAACATAGTTATGTTTACTAGTTTAATATGCATTAATTTTCAACTTCTTTTCTTGTAGTACACATTGAAGGGTAGAAAGAAAATGTCCATAAGATATTGGCAGATGAATTCCAATTATTTCTGATCAATGCCGATTAACCATATTGCTCCTAAACCGACTAGGGTCCGACCATCAATTTGACTACATAGCATGTAATGTATGCGTACTTTATTGACGTGTATCAAGATAACCAATCGATTCCAGCAACTGAGCAAGTACACCAACTTAGTAAATGTAACATACCTAATGAAGCAAAAGGACAGGTGAAGGTAGAATGTTAAAGAAGAGAGTTTGAGATATAAGAAATCATCAATGGCTTGTTAGTAATATATTATACTGCTGCATTACAGGGATAAGAAAATAAACTGCTAGACTATAAAAAAAAAAAATAATGAATGATGATGATGATGTATTTGTTACCTTCGGTTAACAATTAAAAGACTGTCCTCCCTTGATTTCATCAAATGCCAAGGTGAAATCAGTGACTCCATATTGAATTCCACCGACTTTGCAGCAACTTCTCTTTCAATACCAAGCTTATCCAAGATCCAAATCCATATGCTATTAAATTTATTGCCCGTACCACATGATGGATATATAGTTTGTACAGATCTATTTTTCATATCAGCTCTCCTAACTGCATGGTTCTTAATCGAAAATAACCAAACAAACAACATAAACGAGTAAATGTCAGGAACAGAATCCAAACATCAGTATGCCGAAAAATAGAAGAGATAAATAAAATCCAGGAGATGCATATAACACAGCAGAAAAGTTTTGATCAATTAGAGTTTTGCTTATTGAGGAAATTCAAGCATTCCCCTATGATTGAGGTTGCGAGCATAAGGTCAATTTGACACTTAAACCTATCTTTAGCCATATCCCATTAACATGTGAACTATGCAGCTACTGTCCCAATCTAAATCATCAATACTTCCATTACCACCAAATTTTGGAGTTCTATTTTACGACTATTGTACAACTACAAACTAGTCCACAGAACTAAACAAACCACCTCAAAAAATTAAGCAGCAATTTCTTATGCGATCTATATCAACAAACTAGCCTGTAGACAAAGAGGGGCTAGGAGAGTAAGGGAAGTGACTAGGTCCCTCATTGCAGAATGGCTATGGGGGTCTGGCAAGGATTTATGGGTCAGATCATCAAAGATAAATGTGGAGAGCAACAACCCCACTACTTCATGAAAGAAACGTAACAACACGCATGGATGTGCAGTGCGATATGGAAGAATCTTATGTCAGAAAAGAACACTTTGTGACAAAATTCTCGTAAGTTTCAGGGAATGGAAATAAAATCAGGTTTTGGGAACACAAGTGGAAAGGGGACAGACCTCTAAAGCAAATATTTCCCCAACTTTTCCATGCATGCGTGAAGAAGAATGGCCAGTTGGCGAATTTATAACACAAGAGAGGCAGCACAATGATTGCCAATGTTGTCAAAGCATAAATGGGATCGAAATCGTAAAAGCAAAATGTTTGAATCAAATCGGAATTCAAATCATAAATCATAAGATTCAAGTTGGGATATGAAATGTAGTATAACTGTTACACATCAGAATGCACAGTTAACCAAAATAAACACGAAAATGGAAAGCTAAGTTTTGTGAGATGAAATAATCCTTAGTGGGGATAGATATTTTGGCTTAAGTGCAAATAATCCTTAGTGGAGAGAGGTGGAGAGCTATTTTTGGTGAGGTGCAAATAACCCTTCCTGGAGAGAAGCAAGATATGTGGTGAGGTGCAAACAGGCTTTTAAAAGCTTATTTTATAAGTTGGGAGTATTTAAAACACAAAAAAAGAAAAAAAATTAATTCAGTTGACCAGTCTTTACTTCACATTAAGCCCTATTTAACTTTGTGTGAACTTTTTCATATGTTATTTATCTCTTCTTTTGGTCTCCCTCTCTTGCAACCAGATTAGAGATCCACAAATCGACCAACCTCCCACTCTTGCAACCAAATCAACCGATTGAGATCAGAGACGAACAGATGAGAGATCCAAGAAATCAACCGACCCAAGAAACCACCAAAGAGACTCTCCATCCTCTTTATCTCTTCTTATTCTCCTTGTTCTTCTCTCTCTGGTCTCCCTTTCTTGTGAAACAAGTAGAAAGAACCCTGGTGATTTCGACTCGTGCGATTTAGTAAAATTACGACTTTGTAATATTATTTAGTCTGAGTCGCGTGATTCAACTCAGATATGAGTCAATTGTGCAATTCAAATGTAACTGGGCATGATACGAATCAAATTGCAATTTGAATCATACGACTCACGATTTTAACAATACTGGTGGTTGCAATCTCCACTTCAGAAGACAAATATTTAACAAATATTTAACAGGGAGATGGGCCAATTGGAAGATATCATTCACTTAATTTCTCGAGAGCAACTAAAAGAGGAAAACGATAATTGGGCGTGGTATAACAATTGAGATAGGTTTTCATCAAAGAAGTACTACAAACATATATGCGGGCATGAAAGAGATTGTGGGCATAATACTTTTAGTAGGATTTGGGCAGCAAAAGTGCCTCCAAAATATGCTTGTCATGTGGTTAGTTATTCAGGGTAAGCTTCAACCAAGAGAGATCTTAAGACCAAGGAGAACGCAAGTAGAAAGGGAATGTGGATTGTGCAATGAGACAGATGAAAGCACAAATCACTTGATGCTTCACAATAACATCTCTAAATTTATTTGGGTACACTTCTTCAATGAATTTAAAATTGCAAAAATGATACATAAAAGCTTCAAACAATGGGTGAGGCATACTTGTAAGTATAACCGAAAAAGATGTGTTGGCGCATGATGAATCTCCAAGGAGTTCAATAGAGGTTATCATATAATAATTAAGGGCTCAATAAGAAAAGATTATGCACAAATTACAACATCCCAATTATAAAGAAAAAGTGAATCCCTCTAAGGCCATGACACGCCATGATCCAATGCCAAACCAGTGGACTTCATGAGAATTAGTAATCTTTAGGGAGACTACAGTGATTCTCGAGTTGAACAAGGTTGGGTGAATTTTGCAAGTAAAGTTTATCTTGAAAATGGTTATAAGCATAGTAATAAATATCTTAGGATCTGCTCGATATGATACTCGATATATATAAGCCTCATTGATATATATATCTTAACTAGTACGGTGCATACGTATCTTCTGAGACACTGACACAGGATGATGCAGGGATATATCGTCCTTGTCAAGTGACATGATGAGTGGATGGATAATAAGCAATAGCTTTCTTATGTGTTACATGCTAGCTTTCTTATGAGTTACATGCGTCAATGGAAGTATTTTGGACCTCTCATATTTGTTTTTTATACATTTAAATGTATATCGTATAATTTTATATCTCTATATTTATTTCTTACAATACATGATATGGTACATGTCTTGTTAACTGTGTTTTTAAGCACATCTTACAAGGTTTTTTTGTAGTTTATATTTGTGTACCCTTCGTAGTGAGGATGAGTGAGAGAAGAGGGACCAGAAAGAAACCAGAAGGAAGAGGAGGACAGACCATATTCGATTTGTGAATGGAGGAGAGAATAGGAGAGTAACACAAACGGATGATACAATGTACTGATTTTTTAAGAGGGGCTCACTATCTTGGTTATTTTGGTGAAAAACCTTCGGGGCAGAAATACAAGAAATTTTATTAGGTGATCCACAATTTTTCCACATTTTGGAGAATATACATTTGGACAAAAAGAGACATGTTAGGTTCTTGAACATGGAGGCCGACAGCTTGTGGTCACGTGTGTGATGCATGAACTTACATTCTTCCAAGACATGTAGGTCATCGTGATTAAAAGAATTAGTTCTTTCTATCTCAATTACTAAAGGTGCAAAATGGAGATTAGTCACATTCACAATGTGTACAAACAAGTCCATGCATGACCTTATTATGAAGTCAGGTGACAAACCTCTGAGTCCACAAAATACAGGCAATCATCATTTGCATTATACAATGAAGCTGCAGGACGTAACAATTTGGATGATTCAAAGTCACCATCCTCAAAACCTGGAATGGAACCAATCTGGAAAAATAGCATAGTCAATCAACGAAGTCATTCTAAAGCATGAAATTAGCAAGGAAACTGTTTGAGGAGACAGATCAACCACATATAAGCTATGAACCTGCCCTAAACGTTAAATAGCTAATCTCCATACAAAAAATAAGGTAATGATCAAGAAATTAAGGATAAGATATAATAACTGACACTGGAAAATTACAAAGAAGTCAACTACCGTTGCAATGCCCAAACCACTAGTTTGGTCGCAAGTGTTTAAGTGATGTTATAATTGGCTATTTACGGTGAGGGTTGTGAGGCAACACTTTCTTAGACCTTAGGTGAATCTTTCGTATCATGAGAAGGAAGAAGAGATGGGATAGCACGTGAAGTTCTCGATGTTGCATTTCATCAAACACATAAGAGGAGAGCATTAAAGAAGAGGATGAATATGCTTATCTAACTTAACCAAGCGTGATGTGAATCACAAACCGAGAAAAATCTGAGATTTAAGAAGTAAACTTAGAACCAATATTTTAGAGAATTATTTAATCACTGATTGTTCTATTTATAAAATTAAAAAAAAATTAAAAAAATAAAGACGAACAAATTTCATTTTATCTAGAAATCATTCGTTCACATCAAGCTTTTATGTTAGATAAAAATACTTTGCAGAATACCATTTGTCAAGAACCAGAATATAAGGGTGCACAACTTTAATCATATAACAACCAACAAACTAAAATTTGAGCATTCATATTCATGAACAAGCATCTCAGTAAAACTGTCACGAGCTGTAAAGTAGAAACCGAATGGATTCAAAATGGAAAACTCTGCAATTTCCGCAAAATAACTTTGAGATATAAAGCAAGATGGGCAAGTATTTAAAATAAAGAGAATACAAAAGAAAATCTTTACAACTGCAGTTAACCCTAAATAGCAAAAAATATATACATACACAGTCCAATATCTTTCCATTGCCGGCTAATATAATGATCCGATGATGATTGCTGTCTGAGAGGAATACACGATTTCCATCTTCATCTACTGAAATGCAGCCTGGAATCAAGCAACAAAAGGTTCTTTCCTTTTAGAAAAAGTATATAAAAAAAAATTAAAAAGTTTTGAACTTTAAAGAAATAAGATATAAGCATTAGATTTTAACATGGAAAGAAGAACATCAATATGGTATTTTGCAACCAGAGAATAACAATGAAAGGAAAACAAAACATAGTGAGACCTAGGTAAGAAAAGGCACTCTTATCTTAATCTTATCTTAATTGGATCCATAATTCAAGTTGGGATAAGGTAACTCAAAATTTTTACTCGATGATTTTTTATTGAACTCATTACATCTGATTCTAATTTTCAAAACTTAACAAACCGATTAATTTTTCCTTTAATTAAATTAGGGAAGACATGATATCCTCATGATTATGAGGTCTACTACCATTCAATATCCAACTAAATTGACAAGTACAAACAAAATACCTATATATCAAGGAAGCGGACTCTTCAAAAACTTGCCGTATCTGTGTCCAACACGTATCCAACACACGACACTCGCTCGACACGCTTCCTACACGTGTCGGACACTTGGTCAACGTGTTGGCAGGTGTCAGACACATGGTCAATGTGGTCAACATGTCGAACACGCCTCTGATACACCCAGAACTTGGTCAGGACACAGTCGAGATTTGAAAATCAACTTTGTTTTATTTTTTACTTTTAGATGTTTACAAATAACTACATAATATAATGGTTGTTGATCCATCTGAAGTAAATGACTATTTCAATTGCGATTTAAGACAAATAGGGCTAAGAGTCACTAAAGCATAAAGGTAGTCTATGTTTTTTCTTAATTTTTGCTTCTTATTTTTCTCTCATTTGCTTCTTCTCTCCTATACTTCTTTTCTACTATACTTTTTATCTACTTTAATTTTTTTTTCCAACAGTATCATCTTCTTCAAGTTACTTTAGGGAGACACTTTATTAGATTATTATTTATATTTTATTAAAAAATAGTATGACGTGTCGACGTGTCTCCGAGTCCTAGGTTTTTAAAAATTGTCGAGTCGGCGTGTTTTGTCCGTGTCCGACACGACGCGCGTGTCCGTATCCGTGCATCCTTGCTATATATACACGTATATACTTTCGTTGGTTTAGTGATTGAGTATATCTGAGGAGTTGATTGGGAAACTACTTCAGTAACATTAGCGGATCAAATCATTTTAACATCAATGTTATGTTTCTTTTATAGTTGGTGTGTAGGTAGAAGACTGTAGTGAGATGTTATTCATCCAATCTTCCTTTGGTAAAGCCTTCTTGCATTAGGGCAACACAAGCTAAATTGTTGTCAACTTCTCAACTAAGTTCTTAGGGTGAGACGAGGCACCGCATACAAGGGTAGAACTTTTAGATCATGACTTTTTTCAATTTTATTATCATAAGACCATCTCCAATGATGGTGGTACAGCAAATGTATATGTATACAAATATACATATACAAAAATCTCTCAAATTGGCATGTAAAAAAGTTATACATGACCTTATACATCCTCAAAAATGTATGAACTATAAAGTTATAACTTGTGATCGTGCAGCTTGTGACATGGTCGTGTAGCCTGTGGGAGGCCACACACACTTATTACGCAAAAAAGAGCATGTGGTCTAGTGGTAAATCACCCTAAGTTAAGTTGTTTGTATTGGGTTGTCAAGTGTTTGAATCCCATCTGACACCATTTTCATATTTTTCACAAAATTTTAAACATTTAAAACTGTGTATATAAAAATTAAGAGTTTTAATTAATTAATCTCAATTAAAATAAGCATAACACTGGAACACACTTCTATAATCATCAGTGTGGAGCCACAAGCAACATATCTTCGTACCGACTGAAGTTAATTAATAGTTGTTTATTTAGCTAGTGATCTTGGCCAGACACTCTCGGTTTGTCATCTCGTGCAATAACAATCAAAATGGTTTTGAATTGGCTAAAGTGTGATTAACGGAGCGTCAACGAATGGTAGCATTGCATTTCTAACTAGATTGTGAGCGGCAGTTATTAGGTTAAAAGACAACCACAATTTTCATAACTAATGTAATACCCCATATTTTTGTTTTTTATATTAAAGCTATTAAATTTTAATTTCATTTGTAAATCTTAATTAAATAATAAAAAGAGATGTGTGGAGGTGCCTCGATGACATAATTATTACATGTACGGCATACAATATTGTTGAGGTAGTATCGTCTTGGACAAAGTTTTGCGCCTAGAATCAATTTCAATATCTTGTTCAAGCCGTCCTTAGCATTATACATAATTTATATAGAAGTACATATTTATACACCAAAACATTCACATTTTCACATTATATGTTTAATTGAGTATCTAACTAAGAAGATTTTATAGTTTTATCTAAAATTAGAATTTTCACTTTTTGCCATCTTAGAGTTCATAAAAAACAAGGCTGATAAAATAAATAAATAACTAAAATAAGATTCTAATTTAATTGAATGCTAATACAAATAGCCAATTAAGAAACTATAGCAAGAATTGATAATAGAATAGAATGCATGTACCATCTCCATGAACTACATGCATCGAAGTATTCCTCTCTTGTAGATTTTTGTTATTTATTCTCACATTATTGAACTATATAAGTTTGATGCTCAAATAGATAAATACGATTTTGGTATGCAACTTTAGGGAATTGGTGTCAGAAAGCACTACATGATGGGTCAAATTTCACAAAACACGGGTCAAAGGGGGTTGGGGAATTAGGTAGATATTGACATGACCACCAATTTACTAGTGACAAGTGGATGCCTATCATTAAAAAAACAAGTCATTAATTAACTAATCAAATATTCAACCCTTACTAGTTCAAACCTAAACTACTGATCAAATGGTCAAAGTTTTACACAAGTCACTCTGAGGACTCAGAAAGGGAAGTGTCCCTACATGGTGACTTTACATAACTTTGGCTTTACAAAGGAAGATATATACTAAAGATCCACTTCACCATAAATCTCATAAGTGATTATGACGTAAACAATATTAGCAATATTAGGGTTAGATTAGTATTAGGAATAATTGAGCTTATTTAATAACAACCCATAATAGTTAGGGCATTGGTTTCCAATTAAAATTAGGTTTGTTTTATTGCCAGAGAAGTTAGGACAATTATCAATAAGGCGCAGTTGAATGAAGAAAGAAAATTTATTTTGTTTATTTGATTTTATTGTAGATTATTTTTTCAATTCTTGGTTATTTGCAATTTCTATCAATTGGTATTAGAGCCAAAACAATTCGAGTTATTTGGTTCGAACTGACAAAAATTTGTTTGGCTAGAAAACTTTGGAAGATGACAAAAAAAGAATGAATCCAGCTAGCGAAGGCACTGGCAAAGGAGATGAAGGATATGCGACTGATGCTCACAAATTTTTTTCATGCATCAAAGAGGTCAGAGACATACACAAACAACACCACCAGTTCGGCAGCACTGCATGACCCCTCCTCCAGCACCACAGGCAGTTGCGCACAACCCACCACTGGGTCGGTTGCCCCAATCGCAACCCTCTTCATGCCAGCTGGCGATGCTGCACATATAGGCGGCGCTACACAAGTGCCTCATGCTTCCCCTGCCTCGATCAGTCGCATCGACCAAATCTGTACAACCCCTTGGCAAGTCGATCACAGACCCCCCGCTCCTTTTTTTCTTCAGTCGATCGACCCTGTTCCACCCCATTCAATTCCATCATCAGTCGATCAACAACACTCCTTCAATCTACTATAGTCTACCGCCCTCGGACCACCAAATCAACCTCCCCCGTTCGATCGACTCCCCACTGTCGATTGACACCACCATGTTTCAGCCAATCGACTCCTTCACCAAGTCGATTCCCCCCCCCCAAATCCACTCAACTTCCCTGGCAGCCAAACCAACCCCTCCCTCCATCATCCCCTCTCCACCCCTCACCTTCCATCGAAACCCCCTCCTCTCGAATCAGTAGATCACAGTCCTCGACACCTCCCCCTGTTTCAGTCGAGTTGGAGAGGAATGAGAGAATATTTCATAACAAGTCCATGTCCCTAAGTTTTTACAACAATCCCTGATCCCAAGGAGCTATTTACACCCCACCATCCCACTCATACCACCACACCTACTTAAATATTCATTTGGTCCGAATGTTATTCACAGTTGCAGACTAGACCTTGTACAACCACATATCGATAGTTCAAGTACTTTTTATTATCAGATTGTTCACACCACCGGACCGAACACATGCCAAAGCAGGACAAATTTTCGGATCCACTCTGAGACAGTTTTGAAGCTCAAATCCAGACATTTGCCCACACATATTGGAATTTTGCAAAGGATGTCCTTTGAGCCAAGGACTTTCCTTGGATTTTGTATTTGGTGGCACAATTTACTTGTTTGTGATGAGTGCAATTACAAAGGCAAAGTTCGAGGTCGGCTTCTGCTCGTACACGTCGCCTTGTGTTCCTAGTACTTCAAGCTCGATGACGAGCTTCTTCAACCCGGGGAGTATGATGTAAACAGTATTAGCAACATTAGGGTTAGATTAGTATTAGAAAAAATTTGGCCTATTTAGTAAAAACCCATAATAGTTAGGGTATTGATTTCCAATTAGAATTAGGTTTGTTTTCTTGCCACAGAAGTTAGGACAATTATTAATAAAGCGTAGGTTGTTCATTGTTAGGCAGTTGAATGAAGAAAGAGAATTTATTTTGTTTATTTGATTTTATTGTACATTTATTTCTTTCAATTTTTTTTTACTTTTAATTCTTGTTTATTTATAATTTTAATTCTATAAGATTACCCATATCTTTGAAGTGAGCCCCTCAAAAGGCTTTGATAATATTGTGATCTTAATATTCCATACAATTTCACGTGAAAGACTGAGCAATTGTTACCATCTATAGTTCATGGCTCTTTAATACAAAGCTATTGAGTTTGAATAATATATATGCATATATATGAGCTTGGACCTAGTCTTGTTTTAACGCAAGTAATCACTAATGCTTTCTATAACCCAAAAGGTAGAGTGCCTAAGATGAAATTAAGTGTGAAAAACGTGTAACTGAAATGGATCTATGGAAATCAATTGTAGACTATATATAAAATACACTATACCAGGAAAGCATAGAAGTAGATTTCTAAAAGGACAATGGTATGGATCCTTAATGACATCAAGCTCCTTCTCTCCTATGTCCCTTGAGTTATCAACTATCTCGGAATTATCATTCTGTAACACTTCAATGGCTGCACCCAAAGAACACAACATTATTCAATGGAAATTTTAATTTCTGGAATACAAATTATATATGGAAAAGGGAAATTTTAAAACAATTTCAACTGCTAATGAATATAATTTGAATATCAGTACTAACCTACCTAGTGTAGCAAATGAAAAATTATTTATTTATAAACCAAAAGGAGGTCACTTGTATTGTTTGTACGTGCATATTAGACATGGCAAGTGCACATACATGTACATGTTGTTTGTGTGTCAGCTTCTGAATAAACTAATACTTCATTGTAGTCAATAACAATGAAAATAGTTTTCCTATTTGTTATATTGCAATTAATATGTTAAGTTTTGTTAATCATTCAGTATGTTTGAAACTCTTTTTTTGTCCTTTTTCCTTTTTCTTTTCCCTTCAAATTTTATTTATTAGATGGACTAAAAATTACAAAGTCAAAATTCATCGATTACAACAAGGAACTATTGAGCCAACATGAGATTCTTCCAATTTACAATTAAGTCTTGAAACCGGACACCCTTTGACGGAGCAAAGAGACAGGCACATGTACCAAAGAAAGTATGTAAGACCCATGACAAGATGTTACTTAGTTGAGGTAATTAACTAAAAACCCACTTTTTCCTTTCTTGCCAAATGAACCAATGAGCCAGATAACTGACTACGGGATGAGAGGCCATAACAATATGCATCTGCAATAGAACTCAACATCACCAATCAAACCTAAAGCAAAAATCAAATAGATCCAATGGAACCAGCAAGATCACAGTGAACAAAGACATGGTCTTGAGACTCCAATCCCTCCACACATAGCACCACCAACTCCACTTTCATACCCCCCATTGGCAAAGACATCTGGGTGGCAATACTGTTCACTTTCAGACAAGTTCCCAATCTAAATATAAAACTTTTATAGGAACTCGCTTTCCTCCAGACAAGAGGAATGGATAAACTGCCTCTAGTTCTCCTGCATTATTATATTGTCTATTAAGTGATTGTAGAAGAATGAAACCAAGAAGGATCTAGGTTTTCAATCAAGCCTACTTCCAACTATCCTTGTCGCTATTTGGCATCATCAAACCAAAAGTCTCCAACAAATTTTCAGCCTCTTCCACCTCATAATTGTTAAGAGTTAAGAGGTCTTCTAAAATGAAGATTTTGTCCACCCCCATAAACTGCCCTTCAACAAAACCTTATAGCATATCAATACCAAGTTAAGAGGCAGGTACAATCTAGGAAGTGACCTTAAGGGTCACCAAACTACTCCATTTGTCATATCTCAAGGATTATTGTCGAAAGATGGTGATTTCCAAACCCAACCAGAAGTCTATACAAGGCATTAAGGATGCTCTTAACACATTCCATGAGATCTTGGAATTGACAACTAACACGGAAAAAAGTTGTATCATGATGGGTGGTGTTGAGATAAATCATGCAAAGCAAATAGCAGAGGAAGCTGGGCTTAAACTACAAGAGGCCAAGTTATCTTACCTTGGAATCCCACTGATTACTTTTAGATTGACCTAGGAGGATTGCTACCCTATTATTGAGAAGTTCACTTCAAGAATAGCTAACTGGAGAGCCAAGTACCTGAGCTATGCGAGTAAACTAGTCCTTATGAATTCCATCTTGTTTGCTATGCAAGTCTACTAGAGTAGGATGTTTTTTTCCCCAAGCAGGTTATTAACAAAATTGTTTCATTGAGCTGCAATTTCTTATGGGGAGGAGTGGAGATGAACAGTTCCAGCAAGTTGGAGAAAGATCGCAAGGCCTAAAGACCAAGGGGGGCTTGGAATAATAGATATTAAAAGGTGGAATTTGGCTGCTCAATGGGCTCATTTGGTTAGAACTGCTAGCAGGGAGAAAACCATTCGAGTGCAGTGGGTCTGGAAATACAAAATAAAACAAGGGAACCTTTGGACAATGTATGTCCATCAAAATGCTCTTGGGTGTTGCAGAATATTCTTAAGGATAGATATAAATGAAAATAATATGTTAGATACTTGATGGGAGATGGTTGTAGGGAACAAACTACCATCTAAGGTTGAGCTAGTTCAAGCTAGTTCACATAGGTATGGAGATTGAAGCGACATGTAACTTTGTGGTGGTTGAGCAAGAGAGTTTAGTTCACGTTCTGATGCACTGTGGGTGAATGTATAAGGTATGGATGCATTTTTGTGAGATGTTTGGTATTAGTTGGGTGATTTCCGGAAACAATGGAAATGTTATTAAAAAGCCGGAAAACAATAAGTCATTTATCTATGAAAGGGAAAGAGAATTAGAGATTACTTCCTTATGCAATGTTGTGGACAAAATGGAAGGAATGCAATAGCAAGATTTATGCAACAAGACGTCGCAATGTGAGTCGGCTATTATGGAGGTTCTCATCACTCTTTGAGGAATGGTGTCTCATGCGTCGTCTTTCAATGGAAATTTTTTGAGAATTTGATTGTTAATTGGGTTTATTTAGGTTACCGTTTTGTAATACCACGAGCAGTGTAATTAAGGCGTTGAGGCGACGGGGAGGCGGACGAGCTTGAAAACGCCTCAAAGGCGAGGCGGTCTTTAACATTTTTTAAAGATTTTTTTATTATAATAAATTGAAACACATTTAGATAAGTAATATTCATCATCATTTTGATAACTTGCATAAGCCAATATGTACAAAAAGTCATACAACAATTTAGAATTAAAATGGAAATATAATAAAGTTGCATAACATAGCAAAAAGATGGACTACATAAGTGTACTTAACTTGCCAATATCCACTAAATCACTAAAAAAGAAACAAGAAAAACATCAAAGCATAATGTAAACTAGTTCACCAAGTCACCAACTTCTCATTGGTTTAACTTTGGAAATTTGAAACAGTGTTTGAAAAATTAATGGTTGAATTTGAAACAGTGTTTGGAAAATTGCAATTTGGTGAGGCATCGCCCAGCAGGTCTCATTGGTTTAACTTTGGAAATTTGCATCAAATTTCGATCCATACGCTGAAATATTACGATCCATATACTGAAATATTACTTATTACTGTTTATTGTGAAGAAAAAAATGCAGCAGAATAGATCATATAAAAAAAAGGAAAGGAGCAGAACAGATCATTAAAAAATGAGTAGAACAGATGATATAAAAAAGGAGTAGAACAGATCATATAAAAAAACACAGCAGAAGCTGCAGAACAGATCATATAAAAAAATACACAGGAAGGAGAGGAAGGAAGAAGAGAGAAACATACCTGATATGAAAGAGGCAACACATAATTTGAAGGAGAGGAACCTGATTAGAAGGAAAAGAATACACACACAACAGCAACAATAGCCCCCAAGGAGTCATTCTCTTGTCTAAAACTCTAAATAACCCCCTCTTAACCCTAAAAAACAAGTGGGCTGCAATAGGCTTTTGGTTTTTAAGTTGCAAATGGGTTGAGGCGGTCCGAGGCGCTTGAGGCGGTGAATAGTGAGGCGGCCCGAGGTGGACACCTCACTTTACCGCTCCGCCTTGCATCATTTTGAGGCATCTCTTTGCCAAAACGCCTCGAGGCGCACCTAGGCGTCCACCTTAACAACACTGATCACAAGTATTGCTTAATAAATTTTAACTTTTCAAAAAAGAGTACTTGGTGGGAGATGGTAGTGATACAAAGTTCTGGCATGATCCTTGGTTGGAGTTGGGCATTCTGAAAGAGAAGTTAAGTTACCATCAGCGAAGAGATACGTGGCTGAATGAAGACATGTTAGTGAGCAAAATCAGAAGACGAAATGGAATCAAATTGCCAAGAACTGTGGATCCTCGAGTGAGAAACGTGTGGAATAGGCTGTATACAACTAAAATGGGGAAGTGGGAATAGGATAGAGTTGTCTGGACTTTTAACTCTGCTAGAAAGTTCTTAGAGTAGCTTATGCTAAAGCTCATTCGGGAAAATATCACATTCCACTGAGACTCTATTACTTGGGACTAGGGGAGTGTCGAATTTCATGCTATGGATGGTGATAGAAAATATCATTCTGACCAGATAATTTGTTAGAGAAATGTACTCTCGGAATCGTTGTGTTGCTTTTATGAAGATGAGCAGGAAAATATTCAGCACCTATTCTTCAATTGTGCTTATACAAAATTCATATGGCAGAATCTTCTCAACAAAATGAATATTCATGAGAGGGTAGAGGAATCTACTGTTGAATGGCAATGGTTGTATCAGAATATCAAAGGTGGAAGCCTAAGAAACTATATGATAAGAACCATGCTGAAGTACTTATGTTCTAAAAATCAGCCTAGGCAGCTAGAAGATGCCCAAGCGAGCTCGGGCGGTTGCCTAGGCGAGTTTTTGAAGAAAATAAATTCTAGTTCGAAAAAATATAGAAAATAAAGACTTTTTATATATTTTAAATATTTATCTTGGCATTGAATTGGAAGTAATTTATATGCTATTATGCTTAACTTTTATAAATTATAAATTATAAATTATAATATAAAAAAACGAAGTGACTATTCACCAATGCAGGCGGAAGACGAGAAATCTTGATAATGAATGTAAAGCAAGTTAGAAGTACTAGTGCCAATGAATATTTGGGAGCTGATCCCTCAAATGATCAAGCCCCAAACTAAGATAATGTAGGTGGGAATACCCATGTCAAGGGAGAGTTAAGCTAAGCACGGATGGGTCAAAGGGATGAGGAAGGAGGAATAGGCGGCTTGGTGAGGAACTACAAGGTCAGATTTTGCTAGCACTCACAAAGGTTGAACCAGGCAATGCAGTTTATATCACGAAATGAAAGCTCTCTGGCAAGGGATAATGATATGCAATGACAATGGTTGGAGACAAGTGGAAGTTGTGGATAACTTGCAAGTGGTTAAGATAATTAGAAACATATGGCAACTGCCATGGCAATTCACTCAACTAAAAGGTCATTTTGAAACATGATTGAGGATCTAATAGAGTTCTCAACAGAGTATGTTTATAGAGAGTGTAATAGACCATGTTTATAGAGAGTGTAATAGACCAGCAGACTTTCTTACAGGTAGGCAAGGCCTTGAAGGATTTACTATGTTCAGCCCTCCACTTGAAGAAGAGATGGCTATGTTTATAGAAGAAGATAGAACAATGTAGTCCAAGAAATTAGCATAGAATAAAAACTCAAATAAGAATTTAACCACATCAACCAAGGTGTGAACAACATAAAACTATAATGCATTTGGCATACAAGCACAACTTTAGCACCTTCAAAACATTTTTAAAAAAAGTAGGGCTTTTTTTTGTTTATAATTACCATTATGTCCTTATTCTCTTGCAAAACTGAAAAACAACTCCGGATATATTTGATTCCAAATGAATCTTTACTGTAAGATCCGTATCCGACCCATATCTGAGTCGGATCAACTTTCACATATCTGTATCCAACCCGTTTTCCTATTTGGATAATTTATAGAAACCATATCCACATAATCGGATTCGAATTCGGTTCGGATCTTGGATTTTATCAATACCATTTTATGCCCTAATCACAAGTCAGTGTTGTTGTCACACAAAAGTTTTTGGGTTTTCAAGTCTTTTGACCTGCCAAAAAAAAAGGAAAAGGGGAAAGAGGAAAAGAAAAAATGTGTATTCTGACTTTTGGTAGTTTGGAGGGGTTGCCTAGGCGACCATTTATGTCTTTTACATCTAGCCTAGGTAAAGGGAGACAATGTCATTTCAAGAAACCTACCACGAATACATACACAGAAATATTAGCTTAGCACGGATGAGGGGAAATAAATACTAACAAATAAACGACAAGGTACAATTGGTGACTATCGCCACATTGAGCGTGTTTGGCATCCTGCACCAACATTTAAGGACTGGTCCAATAAGGGAATAGCTAATATTGTAATTAGGTGGACACAAACAACATGGAATAGATTGTCATATCAACCACAGCAGCAAAGTTAAAATAACATGGAAATGGATTGTCATGTCAATAACAGCAGCAAGTTAAGGAGTAGACAGAGTTTAGTCATAATCATAATAAACGAAATGTAGCAAAGTCTCACTCAACAACATAATAAAAATCAAAAGGGGAACAAATACATGCCTTTGCAAATCATTTCAGTCTCTGTCCCCCCATCATGATAATTCACAGGGCACTTAAAATCTTTAAATAAAAGGTAGTGAGCACCGTTTTTCATCTACATTGATTAGGCAGAGAATCTTAGAACAGAAAACAGAGTGAATGCCCAAGAATTGAAAACATTTAATAGTGGCAACTTGGCAAGTAGAAACAAGTTTAAAGGTATGAAGAGAAAAAATAAAAATAACTACAAGTTCTGTTTTTTGTATGTGAAACTAAGTTCCTTTTTTTCTCTCATTTTTACAAAAACATGAGTCAAGTTCTTACTGAAGTAATGGTTTTGTTTGTTTTACATCTAGTAACCAATAACTATGGTGCTTATAATAATTTCAAGGTAATAAAGTAGTTGAAATACTTGTAGTAGCAAACACCCTTTTTAGGAGAATATCCCTGTCAGCGAAAACTCCAGTTAGTGCGAGTGTGGTGCAATAGTGGCGCCTAGGCTATGAGACCACGGCACTTTGTCTCTTTGCAAATCCTTCTTTTCTCTATCTTACAATTTCTTACACTCGCGCATTCTTGTAAACTAAACGTCGAGATGCCAATAGTTGGCCAATTCGCTTTTCCACTTGCTCACTAAAAAGACGTATAACTTCCCTTGCACTGCTCAAACATAGATTCTTCTACCACTTGAACTGATCAAGAGATGGCCATGAAAGCTTGATCATCACTCATGTTGCTCCTTTAGCTTTCTTTTTGGATCTCAATTTCTTCTTGAAACATCATCCTTTTATAAGCTTCTCAAAGAACGGAAGGGCTTTGATATAATTTTCTCATCTCAACGGGTATGATGACACTCATGATAATTTGCTTCTATAATGGCTTAGTTTTAAGAACTTTGTGGGGGGATTTTCATTTCTGAAATTGGGGGTTCCCAAGATTTTACTTTAATAAGTTCTACGCTTTATAATTATTATCCATTTCAGGGTGTTTGCAATTTAAAATTGGGGGCTTCAATTTTCAAAAGTTGATTGTAAATCAGTTATGATTTTGCAAATTAGCCTCCCTACCAGCAGTTTAGTTAATGGTTTGTTTAGCACATGAAATCGTGTTTGCTCTTGCTCTTGCTCTTGCTCTTGCTCTTGCTCTTGCTCTTGCTCTTGCTCTTGCTCTTGCTCTTGCTCTTGCTCTTGCTCTTGCAACTAAGTTATTAATGCAACAAAAAATCGCCAATTAATCGGTGATTAGTCACAATTCGGGGTTTTGACCGAACCGAATTGAGTGAAATCGGTTGGGGTTTAGCAGACACCAATTAATCAGCAAAAAATCGACAAGTCACCATTAATCGGCCCAGCCGACTCGCCGCTTTATCGTTGTGTATAAAAAATAAAAATGAAAACCTAATCTCACGTTCTCATTTCATTCACAAACCGCAGCTCCTCCCAACCCAAATCCTACAGAGGAAACGAAAAACAAGAAGAGAGAATGTGAAGATCTCTGGACGGCAACTAAATCAGTCTCTTATCCTCCCTTCAAACCAAATCAGAAAGGTATGTACCACTTCAACCCTAATGCCCCTTTTCCCTCTTCTCCCAGTCTCCATCCCACTCGGCCTCCCCTCTTCTCCTCCCTTTTGTGTAGAATTCATATGGACTGGGGGAGCTCGTTGATTGAGGTTGTTTGTAATGATATGGATTTTGGTGAAACAGTTGATTGTTGTCGGAATAAATTAGATTCAGCTTGTTGCTGATGTTGAACTTCCATCTTTTTGTGTATTTGACATTTTTGGCCTTCTAACTGAGAGCACTAATAACTAAACCTCACAAATTTTTTTGGAAGTTTGTGATTACGCGTGACAAATCCACACAATTTTCATGCACTTCAGTCATGACTTCCTTTATTCTTTGGTCTACAATATATTGGCATAATCCTCTAGATGTGGAGTATTTTTGTTATACAATGTGGCCCTTTTAGAAATATCTTCGGTGCAAAGTAATACGGTTTACCTTCATGGGTTAGTAGAATAGGTTGGTTGGTTTTTCATGTTAAGTCTAACATCTATTTTGCTTTTGAATATTTGTTTTGGTAGCTTGTCTGTTAAAACAATCTACAATTTTCTTTTAGTTTCTTTTTAAGTAGCTTAACAAATAATTAGTAAAGTTATATAATTACAAATTTATACCGTTTTGATTAATTATTTATTTTTGTAATCTATGACTATGATTAAATTTTAAAATATATGCTTTGAAAAAATTGATGATGGGCTTTGATGATGATGATGATGCTTTGAAAAAATTGATGATGATGATGATGATGATGATGATGGGCTTTGATGATGATGATGATGATGATGCTTTGAAAAAATTGACCGATTAAATCCTGCTTAATCGTAATTCGGTCCTGGACCGCGCTGCAACCACTTTCCGATTTAACTGCATAATTTTGCAGTTGCAATTGCTCTTCTCACAAAGTAGATGTCCCGAAGTCAACAGTGAATGTAATTATAAAGTTGATATCACAATCCCTTAGTATTTTTCTTGCAGGGAATTGAGAGAACAAATGAACAAGGTGGACAAGAGAAGGCAAGTGATTCAATAAACATTGAGATAGAGGGCTCTGTTAGTAATTACGATTGGACATGTATTAGAGATTTTAGTGTAGTAAGCTCCACCTTGACTAGTGTAGCGCTTTGCGACGCTCTAAGGCTAGGGCGAGACGCTTTAAAGTAAAATTAATCTTAGCTGAGCTCAAAATTCCAAAAATTAACATTAAAAAAATGATATAATTATTATTATTATTATTGTTTTATCAATATGTTAACTTGAAAATTCCAGAAAAATATAATATTATAAGATGTTGTGAAATCTTCAAAATATCCTCTAGAGTATGGGTTCACACAAATCCTATCCATGGTCCACACATATCGACCACATCATGGAGCCCCCTTTCAACCCTTGTTTGTCTTATGCGGTTTTTCAAAACAAAAACGAATTCCCTAATGAAATAATACAGTGAACTGAAACAAGAACAATTCATCTAATTCAAAATAGAAGATTAACAACTGTGTTTGTTTGCACTGCCTATAGGTAACAAGCATGTTAGTCATAATTTATATGTGCAAGTGGCAGTTGGATTTTGGTATGAAAAGTAACTCAAAAGATGTATTTGTTTATGCCACTTTACAAGTGACAATAAGTGGCATTTGTGTTTGCTTTTTTACGACTTACAAGTGGCACACGCGTCTTTTGTTATATTTATATAATTGTAAAATATTATTTTATTTATTTATTTGAAGATCAAACAAACAAACAATATATTCATAAGAAATCTGAGTCAGGGGCTCACTGAGGCACCCAGAAACATAAATACAAGAAAGAACACAAGCTACATAATCAAATTTAAATGCCAATATGCCGTTGAAAATTTAAGGACTTGCAAAGGGATAACATTAAGGATCCTCCTTGCGGTGCCCCAACTCCAAATCTCCTCTTCGATGAGCATGAATAACCCGTGAATAGTGTAGTAAGATAATACTCTATTGAATGACAAGAAGCAACAATCTGGAGCTTGTCAATTTACACCACTCAATAGAGGTTTAATGCAAGCAAACAAAAAAAACAAAAAATAAATTGTAGGGCGCGGGGGTGGGGGCACTTTTAATTTATATTTTTCTCAAATCCAAAATTACATGCCATGTATATAACTTACCTTAGTAAAACTTTTCTTGGACAACAGTACAGGAAATGTGATATATTCTGTCATGATTGTCTGGATCAAAAGAGCCTGTGAAGATACTGAATAAATTGAATCGTCTGCTTGAAAACCAAACACATGTAGCTGCGGATACCTACACCAAGCAAAAATAACCAGCTTAGACTAATCCTCCACTAGAATGACGATAAATAAAGTGATATCAACTCATCAATCACCTTCGTTGAAGCAATTTAACTCTTTCAAACATAAGGACATGGTCAGACTGCAACTTAAGAGATTCCTTAAGGAAGGCACCAGCAAGAACTAAGAATAGTCCATCTCTTTTGAAAGGCACTTTGGTTTTCTCATGTTTATTCAACCAATAATGACAAGGGCCTGTAAATTAATTTCAGAGTTCTTCAATTATGTACAAGAGAAAAAACAATATAGTTATCCTATATGCAAAGGCAGATGATAACTTTAGTGGAAATTACAACATTGAAAGAAAACAAGCAATCATTTCCCAAGACCTATAACTTTCTAATAAGAACTTCAAATCATGCACATAATGTATCAAAACAAAGACAAATCAATGATGAACAAGCATTCGCGTTAGATACAAGAAGTTAAGGACGAAACAGTGTGACTGTCCTAGAGCGATAAGCATTTTCTAGAAAATGTGATTTTATAAATGTGCTTCCAAAAGTGTTTTATTTAGTGGGTTTCCATTTTTAAGGAAGTTTTAGCTTGTCTATCATAATTTAAGTGTTTTTAATTTTTAAATGGTTTTAGGTATGATAATAGATTTAGGAGTAATATAGATGTTGTTGCTCCATTTCAATATTACATGAAAGCTTTAAATATATCCTCAGAGGCGGGCCTTGAGGCGTAAGCCTCCTGCGCTTTAAGAACATTAAGATTATAGATGTCTTACTCATTTTTTGGGAAAATACTCCATCTTTAGACAAAATAAAAAGAGTACCTTCGAGTTCATCGAGGGTGGATGCAAAGAATGTCAAAACATCTACTTCCAGAGGAAGCCTTTCTGGTACTTCCGACACTGCTGAAAACCTGAGAGCAACTAATATCAGTAACAGATATTATATCCATAGCTCTACAAGAGCCGAGGACAACTAAAAAGAAAGAAATTTGAAAAGTAAATATGTTGTAGATGACTCAACTATTCTATGGTAAAACAGAGGATATAGCTTTGTGAAGTAGCATTATCTAATACTGAGCATGGTTACCTCCGAACATGAATACATTTTTTTCCCGTGCTTTCACCTCTTTTCACCCACCCGGGAGAAAAGGGAATGACCACTTGAGCTGCAGTAGCAACGATAATACTTTGCTTCAATGGTTGTTAACTCCCAAATTTATAACCAAAATATACAATGCTAGAAATTTTACTCAAACCAATCAAACGTTAGGTTTCAATAACATAAATATGGCTAAACCTCTAACAAGGATCCACAACTATCAAACATAGAAGGTCTTTAACGCTAATGAAAACAGTGCAAGATATATACAATGATGTAAGAATTTCATCATCTGAGACATGTTCCAACTATTTTGAGTTGTTTAATTTGGTGCCATGAAGATGAAAATGAAGCAAAAATTGTGTTGGAAAATGAAAAAAAAAAAAAACATAAAGAAGAAAAAGAAATACAGAAGAAGATGACACTCTGTCACAAGAAAAAAACAAAGTAGAGGATAAAAGAAGTTGAAGATAAGACGCAAACGAGAGAAGAAGAAGAAGCATAGACTACCTCTATGTTTCATCGTTTTATCTAGCATCATAATTGAAATTTTTTCACTTATAGATGGATTAACAACCTTCAAATTAGGTTGTTATATGCGCCCATCTAAAAGTAAAAAATGAAACAAAGTTTGTTGTCGAGTCTTGATTGTTTTCAAACCGAATTTTGGGTGTGTCGGAGGCGTATCCGACATGTTGACTACATTGACCATGCGTCTGACACCTGCCAACACGTTGACCATGTGTCCAACACTTGTTGAAGGCGTGTCGGGCGAGTGTCAGTGTTGGATACGTATCGGACATTGGTACAGCAAGTTTTTGAAAGAGTTTGTGCTTCCTTGGTTGCAACACATTTCCTTGCCCAACCCACACGAGGTTGCTTAATTTAATATACCACCATGACTAACCTCGGGAAGGCACCATGAGCTCAAGGACAGCATTATGTTCCTACGCCAATTCATTAAGAACTCTTCTAAGGTGAAGATTCTATCTTTGCCGGTAGAGTCTCCTACCGAAATCATGCATTTCCCCTATCAAGGTTAGATACCCGAAAGATTCTAGGAAAAGCCTCCTTCAAAGATTCGGTGTTGCACCATTTTTGTATCCCCTTCCTAGGATGTGAGTCACCCCTAAACAGAAAGATGGCTCAACATTCAAGATTCTTTCCCAAAGGCTTGAACCATAGGGTCATGATGGATGACTAGGGATCCATCCATTCCCATCATACACCCGTTTCCAGATACTATTTGGCACCTAATTATGTCTCCATAACCATGTCCCCACAGGGAAATATTAATTTTCTTAAAGGTTCTAACACCCAAGACTCCTATCATTTGGAAGTATCACCAACTCCCACCAAAGAGGATGACACCCCACCCCCTCCTAGCCTCTCCCAGTGATTTTTGAAGTTGCATATATGATCACCAAATAATGTCTAGAAATGAAAAAATAATAATAATTGATATATACAGCTGCAACAAAGCGCATTACACACATACGCAATTCAAAATCCAATGAAACCCAATAATTATCTCTAGAGCAAATGTGCACCAAAAACAATAATTAAGCCCAATATACCGACTCAATAACCAAAAGAAAAACATAGTCAACCATGTGAATGGAGGAAACACAGAAAAATGCTTACTTATAAGCGATTGCTATAACTTTAAAAAACAAATTACTTCAAAGCAGACAAACTTACCTGAGTACAAAGGAGACAGAATTCTGGATATCTCTCTGCTACACCTTAATCTGGAAACCATCTTTTGTAAAAATAAAAAATAAAAAAGTAGTTAACATGGATCCTAAGCAAAAGGTCAAATAAAACGCATAATAATTTATCTTAGTCCCATCCAACCCCCACTCCCATGTATCAGAGTATCCAAGCAAGATCATTTAGCTTTCTCCGTGAATTTATAATGTGATCTCATGTATCCCGTAACACTACCATAAGGACCGAAAAATCAATAAAACACTACAAGTGAATGAAATATCTATATGGAATGGCTTTGCTACAAGGAGCACTAATCTCAAAGAGGTTTGGATACAGAAACAGAATGTGGTTTCCATAACTCAATTGTTAATTCATTGTTCTCTTGCTATATTGATATGGTGCTTTCTAAACAACTATTTGATGTGCACCTACACTGAAAAAGTTGAGAAAAATGCTATAGTGGTTGGTCCCATATGCTATTTTTTGCAGCATTTGGATCAAGTAAACTAATATAACAAAAAAAAAATTCAATGTTTGATTGCACCAAGGAAAAAAAATTCATTAGAGAGAACATTTCTATTTTGAGGTGAATTGTTGAGGAGAAGATAAGAATCTGTTTAACGAGGCTTTGAATGTTTAGACGTTGACTCTCTTGAGGGCTTTGAGTTGAGGAATGAGTCGTCGATGAGTGAAAAATCGAAGAAGAAAAAGTTTTTCGAAGGGAGCCTAAACAAAGTTTTCCCGCTTCAAGCGGGAAACATTTCCCTGGCGGAAAAGTTTTTTTGTCCTAGAAAAAATCAAATGCCAAAAAATTCAATTTTTGGAGAAAAATTTTCTTTTTCCATAAAACATCCGGGGTGTTTTTGATTTTTGGAAAAAATTTCAAGGAAAAAAAAGTTTTCTTTGGAAAAAAGTTCATGGAAAAAAACATTCAAAATATTTTTCACTGTTTTATAGCAACAAGGAAAAAGTAATTTCATTAGAGAGAACATTTCTATTTTGTGGAGGAATTGTTAAGGAGGAGAGGAATTTGTTTAATGAGGCTTTGAATGTTCAGATGTTGAGTCTCTTTAGGGCTTTGAGTCGAGGAGAGAGTCGGCGATGAGTGAGAAGATTGAATAGGGAAAATATTTATGAGGGGGAGCCTAAACAAAGTTGAAGCGGGAAAATATTTTACTGCAGAAAAGTTTTCCTTGTTCCGTGAAACACCCAAAACTCAAACAGTTTTCTTTTTCCGTGAAATACCCAAAATTCAAACACGCCCTAAAAGGCAAACTCTTAGACTTGCTAAAACATAATGATTCACTGGGGAGGACCTCATTATGCAAAAGGTAAAACGTTTTTATTGATAATAAGCCCTGCCCCTATCGAAGCACATAGCCTTCAGTATCCAGGGCACGCACCAAGCGATCATATGCATATTGATTTCAATGAAGTTACTTTGGTGGGAGTGTCAAAGACGAGTATAAAACAACCAATCCAATTAGGAAAATGTATATATAGTATATCTTGTCCAAAACTATACACATGGCACCCAGAAAAATCCAGTACAACAAGAGTGACTTTTCTTTTAAATTTCAATGTGAAGTGTTGGGATATTTTGTAGAATTGAATCCAAAACTAGTCTATCTCCTGTGATTTTATGCAATAACAGTAGAAAACAAGAAAAGTAAGAAGGCCTAGCTGAACCTAAATTGGGATTTGGTGAAAAAAAAAATTCCGTTATGAATTATCTTTGCTTGAATGCTAAGTATTGCAGTGGAAGACTTCACTCAGGCCTTCCGAGTATGTGTTTCCAAGAAGCAATGTAATCTTTCTTCACTACTCCCAACGGGACTTGCTGCGTGCATTTAATTAAAAGGAAAATACACAGTTTTGGGTTTCGAATCCATGAAAAAAAGAATGGGTGAGAATGCGGTGAGGGAGAGATGTTTTAGCGCCGCTAGAATGAGCTTTTCTCTTCAGTCCGTCCCGCCTTGGGTGCTACGATCATGCCTGATAGCATCTCCAATCGTGTGTTTAAAATTGAATTGAAGAAAAACAAAGGCAATTACTACTTTGCTCACCCGCCTAAATTCCTTCCCACAGTCTAGTCTAGTGCCACCCAACACCAACTCTCTCTTTCTTCTTCTTCTTCGGTCGGGAAGAGTGGGCGAGGACTTTGCAGAAATGAGAAGGGGCGACAAGAGCAGGGGGTTTAACATTTGTGTTTGGTTGAATGGAATAAGGCCCTGCTAAATGACACCTACACCGACCATTTTTTTTTTTTTAAAAATTTCCCAAGGCACACCATTAAAAATTCTTCTTCTCTCTCAAATTTTTTGCTCCCTCGATTCTTCTTCAGTTTTCCCCACTTTTGGTTTCAAATTTCGGTTTTGAAAGAGCTAGGGTTCGAAAATTTGGGAAAATTTTTTGGCTGCTGAAATCCCGCCCTTTTCATCATGCACGTGCCTGGGAGGGTCCCGAACGCGTGCCAGGGAGCGTCCAGGCAGCCTCCCAGGCCAACTAGAATTTCTCTTTATTTAATGGTGTGCCTTAGGAAATTTAAAAAAAAAATGTTAAATGTTAAATGTTAAAAAAAATGTTAATTTCCTAAGGCACATCATACATGTATCACCTCTTGATCATATGAACATGCATGTAATCTATGTGATCGAGTCATATATATGCACATCATACATGCATGGGTATGAATTGAATTGTAGATATGTTATGGGTTGTGATCTTATCTTGAAGAGATCCACCACATAGTAGTAGAGAAGTTGGAATTATATAGGGAATCCCAGGATGACTAATGAGGATCATGGTGAGATTTTAATGGAAAACATTTAGACTTTTTTGGTGCAATATACTGTTTTTAATTTTTCATAGACATGTACATTTCTCCCCAAAACGAGTTTTTGTATTGTCAATGTGAATTTAATTAGTAATGCTTCATAATGACTTACTCTGCTTTGCAAGCACAACAAACAGGGCTTAAGAAGAAATGGAACTAGAAACATTTAGAGTTTAAAACAAAACCATCAAACTTAGGATTCTGAAATCAATATTTGGAAATGATAAATAGCAGAAGTCTACTATGAGACAATCACATTTTTTTAAAGTTTCTTATACTTAATTTGTTAGGATTTTTTTTGTTCTCTCTGTTCCCCTCCAGAATCATAATATGTCATGGCAGGGTACAAATCATACAGCTAATGCCATCCACATTGCAGGGTTACGAGATTTACTCAGTTTTTTATGCTATCACAAATTGAAACTGAGACTTATCACAAACTACTGCTCTTATAACTCACATACAAAAAAAAAAAAAAATTGTCAGGAACCCTAGATCTAGAACTCCACAAGAAAAAATCAAGCTAGAATCAAGTTTGGCACTTACCTTTCTATGGTTTCTAAGTGAGATGGGTCGCTGATTCGAGAAGATTCAACAAGTTGTTGTTGTTGTTCTTCTTCTTCTTCTTCTTCTTCTTCTACTCTCTCGATTCTTCTTCTCTCTCGATTCTTTTCTCTCTCTCTCTCTCGATTCTTCTTCTCTCTCAAATTTTTTGCTCTCTCGATTCTTCTTCAGTTTTCCCCACTTTTGGTTTCAAATTTCGGTTTTGAAAGAGCTAGGGTTCGAAAATTTGGGGAAATTTTTTGGCTTCTGAAATCCCGCCCTTTTCATCATGCACGTGCCTGGGAGGGTCCCGAACGCGTGCCAGGGAGCGTCCAGGCAGCCACCCAGGCGCGCCTCCCAGGCCAGCTAGAATTTCTCTTTATTTAATGGTGTGCCTTAGGAAATTAAAAAAAAAAAAAAAAAAAATGGTCGGTGTAGGTGTCATTTAGCAGGGCCTTATACCATTCAACCAAACACAAATGTTAAACCCCCTGCTCTTGTCGCCCCTTCTCATTTCTGCAAAGCCCTCGCCCACTCTTCCCGACCGAAGAAGAAAAAGAAAGAGAGAGTTGGTGTTGGGTGGCACTAGACTAGACTGTGGGAAGGAATTTAGGCGGGTGAGCAAAGTAGTAATTGCCTTTGTTTTTCTTCAATTCAATTTTAAACACACGATTGGAGATGCTATCAGGCATGATCGTAGCACCCAAGGCGGGACGGACTGAAGAGAAAAGCTCATTCCAGCGGCGCTAAAACATCTCTCCCTCACCGCATTCTCACCCATTCTTTTTTTCATGGATTCGAAACCCTAAAATGTGTATTTTCCTTTTAATTAAATGCACGCAGCAAGTCCCGTTGGGAGTAGTGAAGAAAGATTACATTGCTTCTTGGAAACACATACACGGAAGGCCTGTGTCATGAATTAACCAATTCTCCCAAAAGCCCGAGCTGTCCAGGAGGGGAAGGTTAATTACATGACCTAGGATCGTGACATTGCCCCACGCTTCCAAAGTCGACGTCCTCGTCGGCCTACTCTATCGACACTGGCCCAATGGTAGCCCTTATCCTTTTTTTTCTCTTTGGGGTGGCTCCACTCACCTACCAGTATTCAACAACTTAGCTTATGCTAAATTATTTTAATCCAGCCTATAGGTCGCCTCTGCCGGGAATCGAACCTTGGATGTGGGGTTTGGCTCTGATACCAATTGTCATGAACCAACCAATTCTCCCAAAAGCCCGAGCTGTTCAGGAGGGGAAGGTTAATTACATGACCTAGGATCGTGACATTGCCCCACGCTTCCAAAGTCGACGTCCTCGTCGGCCTACTCTATCGACACTGGCCCAATGGTAGCCCTTATCCTTTTTTTTTTCTCTTTGGGGTGGCTCCACTCACCTACCAGTATTCAACAACTTAGCTTATGCTAAATTATTTTAATCCAGCCTATAGGTCGCCTCTGCCGGGAATCGAACCTTGGATGTAGGGTTCGGCTCTGATACCAATTGTCATGAACCAACCAATTCTCCCAAAAGCCCGAGCTGTTCAGGAGGGGAAGGTTAATTACATGACCTAGGATCGTGACATTGGATCGTGACAGCCTGAGTGAAGTCTTCCAATACAATACTTAGCATTCAAGCAAAGAGAATTCATAACGGAATTTTTTTTTCACCAAATCCCAATTTAGGTTCAGGTAGGCCTTCTTACTTTTCTTGTTTTCTACTGTTATTGCATAAAATCACAGGAGATAGACTAGTTTTGGATTCAATTCTACAAAATATCCCAACACTTCACATTGAAATTTAAAAGAAAAGTCACTCTTGTTGTACTGGATTTTTCTGGGTGCCATGTGTATAGTTTTGGACAAGATATACTATATATACATTTTCCTAATTGGATTGGTTGTTTTATACTCGTCTTTGACACTCCCACCAAAGTAACTTCATTGAAATCAATATGCATATGATCGCTTGGTGCGTGCCCTGGATACTGAAGGCTATGTGCTTCGATAGGGGCAGGGCTTATTATCAATAAATATCCGTCGCTAATTGATTTTTGTAAAAAACAAAATTTTAATTTTTTTTTATTTTAGCTACGGCATTTTGGCCGTGGCTAACTGATATTTTAAAAAAAATTTAACATTTTTTTTTTTTAGCGACGGCATTTTAGCCGTGGCTAACTGATTTTTTAAAAAAAATTTAAATTTTTTTTATTTTAGCGACGGCATTTTGGCCGTGGCTAACTGATTTTAAAAAAAAAAAAAATTTTATTTTAGCTACGGCATTTTGGCCGTGGCTAACTGATTTTTAAAAACAAATTTAACATTTTTTTTATTTTAGCGACGGCAATTTGGCTGTGGCTAACTGATTTTTTTAAAAAAAAATAAATTTTTTTTTTATTTTAGCTACGGCATTTTGGCCGTGGCTAAGTGATTTTAAAAAAAATAATTAAAATTTCTTTATTTTAGCTACGGCATTTGGGCCGTGGCTAACTGATTTTTAAAAACAAATTTAACATTTTTTTTATTTTAGCGACGGCATTTTGGCCGTGGCTAACTGATTTTTTAAAAAAATTTAAAATTTTAGCGACGGCATTTTGGCAGTGGCTAAATGGTTTTTTTTTAAAAAAAATATAGATATATATATTTTTTTTCGATCTCTCCGAGATCTGAGATTTCTCCGAGATCTTTAAAAAAAATATATTTATTTTTAAAAGATCAGATTTCTCCGAGATCTGAGATTTCTCCGAGATCTCTTAAATTTTTAAAAATATATATATATATATATTTAAAAAAATATCGGAGATCTCTCCAAGATCTGAGATTTCAGATCTCGAGAACTCGGATCTTTGAGATTCTCCGAGATCACAGATCTCAGATCTCCGAGATCCGAGATATCAGAGATCTCAGATCTCCGAGATATCAGAGATATGAGGTCTCAGATCTCCGAGAGAGCGGCGGCGGATGAAGGGAGGGGAGAGAGAGGCGGCCGGGATCGGTGTCGAGGAAGCGGCGGACTTCTCCTCAGTGGGTTTCTTCTCTGGAAGATGAGAGAAAAAAATTTTGAGAGAAAATTTTTGTTTAAGTTGGTTTGTAGAAAAAATTGAAATTTATATAGAGAAAGGTAATTGAAGGGGATTGGTTGTGTTAGTTTCACGCGGATCGATGACGTGGTTTGATTTAGTGCGTTGGATTGAGTTAAATTTTTGGGTGTTATTAACGGTTGAGATGAGATTTCACGCGGATCGGTAATATTTTTTTAAAAAACCAATTAGCGACGGCATAATTGCCGTCGCTAACCTCTTTATTATTTTATTTTTTGAAACCGATTAGCCACGGCAATTAGGCCGTCGCTAACCTCTTTAGTAATTTTTTTTAAAACCAATTAGCGACGGCAATTAGGCCGTCGCTAACCTCTTTAGTTTTTTTTTTTTTTTTTTTTAAACCGATTAGCCACGGCAATTAGGCCGTCGCTAACCTCTTTAGTTTTTTTTTATCTTCTTTGATCTTATTTGATATTCTTTGATTTGATCTGATCTGATCTTCTTTGAACTTCTTTGATTTGATCTTCTTTGATCTGATCTGAACTTTTTTTATTTTCTTTGATCTTATTTGATATTCTTTGATCTGATCTTCTCTGATCTTCTTTGAACTTCTTTGATCTTTTTTTATCTGATCTTCTTTTAACTTCTCTGATCTTCTTTGATATTTTTTTATCTGATCTACTTTGGTCTTCTTTGATCTTATTTGATCTTATCTTCTTTGATTTGATCTGATCTGATCTTCTTTGATCTATCTGATCTTCTTTGATATTCTTTGATCTGATATTCTCTGATCTTCTTTGAACTTCTTTGATCTTTTTTTATTTTCTTTGATATTCCTTGATCTTCTCTGATCTTATTTGATTTTCTTTGATCTGATCTGATCTGATCTTATTTGATCTGATCTTCTTTGATCTAATCTTCTTTGATCTACTTTTAACTTCTTTGATTTTCTTTGATCTGATCTGATCTGATTTAATCTAATCTCTTTGATCTACTTTTAACTTATTTGATCTACTTTTAACTTATTTGATTTTCTTTGATCTGATCTGATCTTCTTTGAACTTCTTTGATCTTCTTTTATCTGATCTTCTTTGGTCTTCTTTGATCTTATTTGATCTGATCTTCTTTGATCTGATCTTCTTTGATCTGATCTGATCTGATCTTCTTTGATATTCTTTGATCTGATTGCCGTCGATCTTCTTTGATCTTCTTTGATCTTTTTTGATCTGATCTTCTTTGAACTTCTCTGATCTTCTTTGATCTTTTTTTATCTGATCTACTTTGGTCTTCTTTGATCTTATTTGATCTTATCTTCTTTGATTTGATTTGATCTGATCTTCTTTGATCTTATTTGATATTCTTTGATCTGATCTTCTCTGATCTTCTTTGATCTTCTTTGAACTTCTTTGATCTTCTTTGATTTTCTTTGATCTTCTTTGATATTTTTTTATCTGATCTTCTTTGATCTTCTTTGGTCTTCTTTGATCTTCTTCGATCTTATTTGATATTCTTTGATATGATATTCCTTGATCTTCTCTGATCTTATTTGATCTTCTCTGATCTTATTTGAACTTCTCTGATCTTCTTTGATCTTTTTTTTATCTAATCTACTTTGGTCTTCTTTGATCTTCTTTGATCTTATCTTCTTTGATTTGATCTGTTTTGATCTTATTTGATATTCTTTGATCTGATCTTCTTTGATCTAATCTGATCTTCTTTGATCTTATTTGATATTCTTTGATCTGATCTTCTCTGATCTTCTTTGATCTTCTTTGATCTTCTTTGATTTTCTTTGATTTTCTTTGATTTTTTTATCTGATCTTCTTTGATCTTCTTTGGTCTTCTTCGATCGTATTTGATATTCTTTGATCTGATCTTACTTGATCTTCTCTGATCTTATTTGATCTTCTTTGATCTGATCTAATCTTATTTGATCTGATATTCTTTGATCTAATCTTCTTTGATCTACTTTTAACTTCTTTGATTTTGTTTGATCTGATCTGATCTGATCTGATCTGATTTAATCTAATCTATTTGATCTACTTTTAACTTCTTTGATCTACTTTTAACTTCTTTGATCTTCTTTGATCTGATCTTCTCTGATCTTCTCTGAACTTCTTTGATCTTTTTTTATCTGATCTACTTTGGTCTTCTTTGATCTTATCTTCTTTGATTTGATCTGATCTGATCTTCTTTGATCTTATTTGATATTCTTTGATCTGATCTTCTCTGATCTTCTTTGATCTTCTTTGATTTTCTTTGATCTTCTTTGATCTTTTTTGATCTGATCTTTTTTGATCTTCTTTGGTCTTCTTTGATCTTCTTCGATCTTATTTGATATTCTTTGATCTGATCTTCCTTGAACTTCTTTGATCTTCTTTGATCTGATCTGATCTTATTTGATCTAATCTTATTTGATCTGATCTTCTTTGATCTAATCTTCTTTGATCTACTTTTAACTTCTTTGATCTTCTTTGATCTGATCTGATCTGATTTAATCTAATCTCTTTGATCTACTTTTAACTTAGTTGATCTACTTTTAACTTCTTTGATCTTCTTTGATCTGATCTGATTTTCTTTGATCTGATCTTCTCTGATCTTCTTTGATCTTTTTTTATCTGATTTTCTTTGGTCTTCTTTGATCTTATTTGATCTGATCTTCTTTGATTTGATTTGATCTGATCTTCTTTGATCTTATTTGATATTCTTTGATCTGATCCTTTTGATCTAATCTTCTTTGATATGATCTTCTTTGATTTTCTTTGATCTGATCTGATCTTCTTTGAATTTCTTTGATCTGATCTTCTTTTATCTTCTTTGATATTCTTTTATCTGATCTTATTTGATCTGATCTTCTTTGATCTGATCTGATATTCTTTGAATTTATTTGATCTGATCATATCTTCTTTGATCTTCTTAGATCTTCTTTGATCTCATATTATTTGATCTGATCTGATTTTTTTTTATCTGATCTTATTTTATCTTCTTTGATCTGATCTGATTTTTTTTATCTGATCATCTTTTATCTTCTTTTTATTCGAAAATGTGTTATTGGAGATTTTATCCAGTTTATAAATATATAGCGATTTTGCTTTATATAATTTAAAAAAAAAATTCACATTTAGCTACGGTATTTTGACCGTAGCTAACAAAAAAAAAAAATTTGTAAATTCGAACCCGGGTCGCCTAGGTGAAAACTAGGTTTCTTAACGGGCTGGACGGAAATGTGTTATTGGTGATTTGATCCAGTTTCTAAATATATAGCGATTTTGCTTTATATAATTTAAAAAAAAAATTCACATTTAGCTACGGTCAGACAACCGTCGCTCAGCTCTTTTGTAAAATTTTTTTTTTTAAAAAATCACGTTAGCTACGGTCTGAAAACCGTCGCTAAGCTCTTTATATAATTTTTTTATAAAAATCACGTTAGCTACGGTCCGAAAACCGTCGCTACGCTCTTTTGTAAATTTTTTTTTTTTTTTAAAAATCACGTTAGCTACGGTCCGAAAACCGTCGCTAATCTCTTTATAAATTTTTTTTTTTTTTTAAAAATCACGTTAGCTACGGTCCGAAAACCGTCGCTAAGCTCTTTTGTAAATTTTTTTTTTTTTTTTAAAATCACGTTAGCTACGGTCCGAACACCGTCACTAAGCTCTTTATAAATTTTTTTTTAAAAATCACGTTAGCTACGGTCCGAAACCCGTCGCTAAGCTCTTTTGTAAATTTTTTTTTTTTTTAAAATCACGTTAGCGACGGTCTTCGGTGTTTTCATATTTTTTTTTAAAAAATCACAAAAAACCGTAGCTAGCTACGGCTGTATTGCCGTCGCTAATTAGTTTGTTATATTTTTTTAAAAAAATCACGTTAGCTACGGTCAGAAAACCGTCGCTAAGCTCTTTTGTAAAATTTTTCTTTTTAAAAAAATCACATTAGCTACGGCCATCCTGCCGTCGCTAAGGTGTTTTCATATTTTTTTTTTTAAAAAATCACAAAAACATTAGCTACGGCTGTATTGCCGTCGCTAATTTGTTTGTTATAATTTTTTTAAAAAAAAATCACGTTAGCGACGGTGTTTGGACCGTAGCTAAATTTTTTTTTTCTAAACATTAGCTACGGTCAGAATGCCGTCGCTAATGTTCGTATTAGCGACAGTTTAAATCCGTCGCAAAACGGTTAGCGACGGTTATTTTAATTTATTTACTGAAAACCGTAGCAGAAATTTTAGCGACGGTTTAGTACCGTCGCAAACCGTTTAAATAGCGACGGTTTTTAAAACCGTCGCTAATTGCCGTAGCTAATTTTGCTTTTTTTTGTAGTGAGATCCATAAAGTTGGGGCAACTTTATCAAGATTAGCAATCTAGTTTACTTTTTTTAATCAATATTTGTCATTATTATCCTTTATTAAGGGCTATTTGCACTTTGACTCGAATTAATTTTAGGATAAATCACGTTGGACACCAAAGTTTATGGTAATAGTAGTCTGACACCCGTTTTGGATGGAAATCGTTTAGTCAAATAGGTTGACTGGTTAAGGGATCTTCCAAGACTAAAATGACCTCCACATAAAGACTTGGTGAATTGTGATCCCTATGGCCCCACTTCACCTCACCTTCATCCTCCACCACCAACTCACCCATTGTAACGATCTATCTGTGTATAAGCAGACACGCTCCCTTTATGTTTACTCCTCACACAACAATATTATCGTCCTGCACCACCAGCTGCAACTTTCTCCCCACCCTTTATTGACTCGCGATTCTATTAGCTTGTTAAAATGGGTTTCCTCATGCCCCCAATCCAATTGTAAGTTTATAACCAAAACACCAAAACAAGCAATCTGATTGGTTCACCAAAACCATGTGTCACTGTGGGATTTCAAGATTTCCAAACAGAGAGATTGGGGACAACTGAATGAATCAATGATTTCTCGATTATAACCCAACCATTGACCACCCACCACCTACCTGGAGATTCCAAACCCATGTCTGATTTTGAACTTCAAGAGATCCAAACATGTATGTAAACTGTACTAGAAGTTGATGCATTCAAATCCATCCTTGTTGATTTTGACCATCAAAGATGAACAACGGTGAATCAGAGACCACCATTGTGGTTGTCAAAGGCACTTCGATGGTAAAGTCAGGCACTTGAACAAAGATAAAGATAGACTTATAAAATTAGGATTGCATGTGTGTCCCTCTCTCATCCATTTTGTTCACCTTATACAATGAGTGTTTCATTCCTACATTGACTCTACCGTTGAAGGCGTTATGGAGGGAGGAGGCCTTTTTAGAATCTTACCCGTCCATGACTGATTCTTTTTTGGCACTTGGCTATTTTTAGGACTCAATGCTTGATTTGATCAAAAGGTGCACAAATGGACCTTGGGCCTGCTATAGTCTAGAGGTTTGTATTCATGCCTTATTGTTTTGAGCCAAACTCCAAGATTCTCACCATGTTGGGCTCGCATAATCTGGGCTTGGGCGCCTGACTTACGGGCTGAATAGTAATTAGTTGGGAGCTGGGTTGGACCTGGCTTGGGCCTAATCTGTTCTGGTTTTTTTCATTAGAGTTGACTGTGCCACGTGTTTGCTGTGATCGGATGATTGTTTGATGTCTCATAAGTTACCCCCTAGTTAATGGGGATGTGTGCAGGTTCATCAGCATAATAAGTAGGAACTTGTGCAATGTATTGGTAATTGAATTCAACGTCTCTTCGGCTTTTGCGTGACATTTAACGTTGATGCGACTATTGGGTGGTTGTCTGCCCCAAACGATGTGCCTATATAAGCTTGGCTTGGTTGGATCATGATTTATTCTTTGTTTGCAGAGTTTACTTCCGTCTTTCTCAATGGAGTTTCTTGAATGTTCTCTATCCCCAATATCTTCAGAGGCGAAATAGTAGGATATGTTGATGAAGTCTCAACATATTCTAACATTCGTAGTGATGAATCTCAATAGGATTTGCACTTATAGGGAGCCTGCTAGCTTGGTTGTGTTCCCGATTGCTTTTCGAGGGCTACCATACTTATCTTTTCTTTGTGGAAAAGAAGTCGAGGGTACCTCCTTGATCCTGAGTTTGTCATCCATCAGGAGGTGCACCTACAACTTCTTCCACCATCTTTTAGAGATAGCAGCATCAACTTCCTCTGCCATCCTTCAGAGGTTGCATTGACAGCTGCACATTTGGCATCTCCTCCAGAAGACTGACTGGCGGGGCAGATTCCTAGTATGTGTTCTGGTAGCTCTTCACTTGTAAATTCCTTTCCACCAAGCTCAGATGCTTATTGTGTTTAAGACTTCACTTTGATTAGTAGGTTAAGCCTTGTAAAAAACATTCTGCTCAATCAATAAAGTTTGTTTTCTTATTCCATATATGTGTTCCTGCTTTGATAATATGTCTTTGATAATATGTCTGATCAAATTATATTTGAATAATACAAATCATATTAACCCTGACTAGGTCTGTGATGGACAGAGATTATCCTGGTCCTGGCGGATTAGACTTCTAAACACGTTAACTTAATCCTGAGTAGGACTTAAGTTTTGGAGAAATCGTCTCTGTCAAATCGAACTAGGTTTCATAATATAAACTAACTCAATCTTAAAGAGGGCTTAAGCTGTTGAAAAGTCAAACCGTCTTTGTCCGATCGGACTAGGTTTCATAATATAAGCTAATTGCCAATGGTGTTATAAGCTAATATAAGCTAATTGCCAATGGTGTTATGGTCGAGTGGTTAGGGCTGTGTGGGTTTATCCCCCACGTCCTAGGTTCGAGACCCGCCGGCGGCATGGTTACTTTCTTATGGTGTTGACCTGTAGGTCGCACATTGTTGATAGGTTATGGGATCCTATAAAAATCCAGCTCGTTTTTCAAAAAAATAAAATAATATAAGCTAATTTAACCCTGAAGATGACTTAAGCTGTAGAGAAATCATCCTAATCCAAACGAACTACACTTCATAATATGAGCTGACTTAATCTTGAATAGGACTTGAGCAGTAGGGAAATCATCTTGGTCCATATGGACTAGATTTCATAATATAAGCTAACTTAATCCTGAAGAGGACTTAAGTTGTAGAGAAATCATCATGGTCCGAACGGACTAGATTTCTTAATATAAGCTAACTTAATTCTGAAGAGGATTTAAGCTGCTGAGAAGTCATCCTGGTTCGAACGAACTAGACTTCATAATATGAGCTGACTTAATCCTAAATAGGACTTAAATAATAGAGAAATCATCTTGGTCCATACGGACTAGATTTCATAGTATAAGCTGACTTAATCCTTAATAAGACTTAAGTAGCAGTGGTCGAGTCATTAAGATGTGGCAAGTTGTCATCGTCTTGAGTACGACTAGACTTGGCCCATGTGTGCCACTGTGGTTGCTCAGACGAACTAGGCTACTTAGATGTGGCGAGTTGTAGTCATCCTGAATAGGACTAGACTCGCCACTATGCATCATCGCGATCCTCTGGTCGAACCAAGATACTGAGGGGTGGCGAGTTGTCATCATCCTGAATAGGACTAGACTTGGCTGTTGTGCACCACTGTGGTTCTTCAGATGGACTAGGTCACTTAGATGCGGTGAGTTGTCGTCAACCTAAATAGGACTAGACTCGGCTGATGTGCGCCATCGTGGTCCTCTGGTCGGACCAGGTTACTTAGGTGCGACCAGTTGTTATCGTCCTGAATAGGATTAGACTCGGCCGTTGTACACCACCGTGGTTCCTCAGACAGATTAGGTTACTTAGATGTGCAAGTTGTCGTCATGCTGAATAGGACTAGATTCGGCCATTGTGCGCCATCATGGTCCTCTGGTCAGACCAGGTTACTTAGATGCATCGAATTTTCATCATCTTGACTAGGACTAGATTCGACCGTTGTGCGCCATCGTGGTCTTTCAGAGGGATTAGGTCACTTAGATGCAGCGAGCTGTCATCATCTTGAATAGGACTAGACTCGGCCGTTGTGCACCATCGTGTTCCTCTAGTCGAACTAGGCTTGCCCCTGCATGTAGAGTTGTATATGAAATGAAATTCTTTTGGATAATACTTATTCAAGTGTTCTACATTCCATGGTTTTAAGACGCTATCCACTCAGGTTTTATAACCAATAAGTTTTGTGCCTATCGATTTTTGTCACCTTATAGGATCCTTCCTAGTTTGGGCTCAATTTTCCATCTATTTGGTCTCTTGTGTTCGGCTGATTTTTTCTGAGCACCCAATCACCGACTTTGAATTCTCGAGGCTTGACCTTCTTATTGTAGTGCTGAGCCATTTTCTGCTGGTAGACCTCTATCCTGATCAAAGTTCCATATCTTCGTTCTTCGAGTAGATCTAGTCCGACTCTCAGAACTTCATCATTGTCTTCCAACCTGAACTTCTCCATTCTGAATGTCGGCATCCCTAGTTCCACTAAAACCATTGCCACAGACCGGTTGGCGAGAGCGAATGGTGTCTCTCTGGTCGAAGTCTTTTTTGTGGTCCGGTAGGCCATGAGGATGTCTGGGAGTTCAGAAACCTTGAGCCCTTTGGTTGCTTCGAGTTTCTTTTTTATTGCTTCCATAAATGTTCGATTTGTGACTTTCGCTTGTTCGTTGGCCTGAGGATGTCCCGATGCTAAATAATGGTGACTGATGTTTATATTAGCACAATGTATTTAAAATTTTTTTGCTTTCAAACTAGGTCTTGTTATCACTGACCAATGTTTTCGGGATTCCAAACTACAGATGATGGACTTCTAGAGGAAATTCTCAATCTGATTTTCTCCAATCTTGGAGAGTGGTTCCATTTGGTGAAGTAGTTGACAACCATAAAGAGAAATTTCTTCTTCTATGAGGTGGGGAGTGGGCCTACGATGTTCGTTCCCCACTGTGCAAAGGGCCATGGAATGGTAACCAGGACCAGGTTATGTGCGGTTATATTGTGTATCTTTAGCCTCTTGTTGCATCTTAGGCCAGTAATACGCTAGGGTGAGGGCTTTTGTGGGCCAATGTCCTTCCTCCGGGATGGCTTCCATAGATTCCTTCATGGATCTCTCCGAGGACATAGTCCTACTCATAGGGAGTTCAATATCTGAGCAGTGGGCCAGTTGTTGATCTTCGTATAGTTTGTCATTAAGGAGTGTGTGTCGTACCGCCCTGTTCTTCAGCTTACGTGCCTCTAATTTTTCAGCTGGGAAGACTTCGTCTTTGATGTAGCTAACTAGGGGATTCATGCAGCTCATCTTCATTTGTGAAAAAATCCTCGTGGAGTTCATTTTTCCTTTAGAGCTGATTTTTCATGGAGCTCTATAAGTCTGTCGTAGTTGTTTGTTGCAGATGAGGCCATCTTGGCCAGGGCGTCAGCTTTCTTGTTGTCTGTTCTGGAACAGTGACAAAGTAGAATTTTCGTAAACCCTTTTTTGGCGTAAACTACTTTTTGGCAATAGGCCAGCATCCGGGGGTCTTTAGCGTTGAATTCACCATTCACTTGGTTGACTACCAGTTGAGAATCGGTGAACACTGTGATTTCTTCCGCTCCGATCCTTGCCAGTCAGCTTGGCTATGATGGCCTCATATTCTGCTTCATTGTTAGAAGCGCTAAAGTCGAATCTGATAGCTTTCTTTAGGGTGATCCTCTCTAGGGTGTGGAGAACAATCCGAGCTCCACTTCCTTTCTCGTTGGATGACCCTTCACATCGCAAGATCCATCTTTGTGAGAGTGGTTCGTGGTTCCCATTTACTTGGTTTTTTGGCTCTTGTTATCTTGTTCCAGTAAGCTCAACATTGAAGTCTGGTAGCGCTTGTACTTTGATGGTCGTTCTCGGAGAATAATAGATATCAAACTGTCCTAGCTCTACTGACCATTTGATCATCCTACCTGATAGCTCTGGTTTGTGCAGTACTGACCAGAGTGGGTACTCAGTAAGGACTGTTATTGAGTGAACTTGGAAGTAAGGTCTCAGTTTTTTGGAGGAGGTTACCAGTGCTGAGGCCAATTTTTCCAGGTTGAGGTAGTTAGCTTATGTCTTAGCAAACGTCTTACTGACGTAGTAGACTGAATTATGTTTCCCCTTCTCTTCCCGAATCAAGGTTGAACTAACTGCGTGCTCTGAGACTGAGAGGTATAGGAAGAGCATGTAGCACCCGGTAGTTCATACTTATTGAATTTTATTATATATATTTTGTATGTTTATCCTCATGAAGTTTTGTGCATGTACATGTGCTACTTGTTTGTGTGTTTGCCGTGTGTGCTTTATTTCTTAAGGGGTGGTGGTAGAACATTTTTTTTATGAGTGGTTTATTATATGTTTGGTCTCTAGTGTTGTTTCATGTCCTACCTGATATGTTTAGTCTTTAGCCTCTTGTTGCATCTTGGGCTAGTAATACCCTAGGGTGAGGGCTTTGTGGACCAATGTCCTTCCTCCGGGATGGCTTTTGTATATTCCTTCATGGATCTCTTTGAGGACATAGTCCTACTCATAGGGAGTTCAATATTTGAGCAGTGGGCCAGTTGTTGATCTTCGTATAGTTTGTCATAAAAGAGTGTGTGTCGTACTGCTCTATTCTTCATCTTACGTGCCTCTAATTGTTCTGCTGGGAGGACTTCGTCTTTGATGTAGCTAACTAGGGGACTCATGCAGCTCATCTTCATTTGTGAAAAATACCTCGTGGAGTTCCTTTTCCTTTAGAGCTGATTTTTCATGGAGCTCTATAAGTCTGTAGTAGTTGTCCGTTGCAGATGAGGCCATCTTGGCCAGGGCGTCAGCTTCCTTGTTGTCTGTTCTGGACCTGTTACAAAGTAGAATTTCCGTAAACCCTTTTCTGGCGTCAACTACTTTTTGGCAATAAGCCAGCGTCCGAGGGTCTTTAGCGCTGAATTCACCATTCACTTGGTTGACTACCAGTTGGGAATCGGTGAACACTGTGATTTCTTCTGCTCCGATCCTTCTAGCCAGTTTCAGCCTAGCTATGAGGGCCTCATATTCTGCTTCGTTGTTAGAGGCGATGAAGTCGAATATGAAAGCTTTATTTAGGGTGATCATCTCTAGGGTGTGGAGAACAATCCGAGCTCCACTTTCTTTCTTGTTGGATGACCCTTCGCATCGCAAGATCCATCCTTGTAAGAGTGGTTTGTGGTTCCCATTTACTTGGCTTTTTTATTCTTGTTCTCTTGTTCCAGTAAGCTCAACATTGAAGTCCGCTAGCGCTTGTACTTTGATGGTCGTTCTCGGAACATAATAGATATCAAACTGTCCTAGCTCTACTGACCATTGGATCATCCTACCTGATAGCTCTGATTTGTGCAGTACTGACTAGAGTGGGTACTCAGTAAGGACTATTATTGAGTGAACTTGGAAGTAAGGTCTCAGTTTTTTGGAGGAGGTTACCAGTGCTAAGGCTAATTTTTTCAGGTTGAGGTAGTTAGCTTCTGTCTTAGTAAACATCTTATTGACGTAGTAGACTGACTTATGTTTCCCCTTCTCTTCCCGAATCAGGGTTGAACTGACTGCGTGCTCTGAGACTGAGAGGTATAGGAAGAACATGTAGCACCCGGTAATTCATACTTATTGAATTTTATTATATATCTTTTGTCTGTTTATTTTCATGAAGTTTTGTGCATGTACATGTGCTACTTGTTTGTGTTTTGCCGTGTGTGCTTTATTTCTTAAGGGGTGGTGGTAGAACATCTTTTTATGAGTGGTTTATTATATGTTTGGTCTCTAGTGTTGTTTCATTCAATAAGTAGTTGGCTTATTGTAGAATAAGTTACCTAGCTATTCTCTCTACCGAATTTCGGGACGAGATTCCTTTAAGGTGTATATATTTAACACTCGTATTTTTTCGCTGACCTTAATAAATATTTTTATACAAAAAAGGGTTGCAATTTGTTATGTTTGTGTTCTTGTTAAAATAATATAGATATATGTATGTAGCAGTCTCGTGTTTATGCATGTTTAGTGTGTTGCTTTGTATGATGTGAACTTTTCTATAAGTATAAGATCTGAGTAACCTCTCATCTAAACATGTATTTTTTAAATCTCATTTTGTTTGGCAAATTGTATTTTTTTTTTAAATTCACATTACTCTCTTACCTTCCAAATCTCGGGACAAGATTCTTTTGAGTTGTGTCGCCTAATTACGTAAATATAAATAATATTTATTTATTATTTTAGTAATATATTATAATTTTATATATTGTACAAAACCTTGTTTTATTTGTAGTGGTTAAAGAAAGTAAAAATTGTCTGTGTATGAGTGTATTTAACCAAAAATTAGGAAACTCTAAATTAGAATCTTATAAAATAGTTTGATTAGGGTAATACATAGTCACTTTCTCTTATACACACAAAAACAAAAGGGAGAAAACGTTGTGTAGAATAATAGGGTGAATAACACCTGTGAGTTTCCCTTCGTTATCTTTTACTTTTTAGATTAATCAATGAATTAGAGTTGGAGTTTAATACGGATATAACTTTGAAATATGAACATTTTATTGTATTTTCGTAGGAATTGGTTAAGTTAAAAGAGAAAACTCAAAACTAGGTTTTTATTTAAATCTCGTATTAAAGACATCTCTGTGCAGTCTTAGTGTTTCCAGTGGATCGAGACCTTTTAGAGGTCGGAATTCTTTCAAATTAAATCTGTCGATTCATAACACACGTATGAAAACTATATTAGAGTCTATCCAATGGTTAGATCTCATTCGAGGTAGAAAAAATGTCACTGGTCAAATTTTATAAATCTTTATATTATATAAAATTTTTAGTAGAAGTTAGTGAGTTTTCTCATTATCTGACGTGATATTATAATTTATTTTGATTAGTAAATTGTATTTATAGAGTTGTTAGATGTTAGTTGAGGTGAGTAATTCTCACTATCTTTTGCCTTACAAAAATACATTACATGAATGTCTTAGATTAATTGATAATTATCTGAAAGATTTATTGTTAGATTATTCTTATGTACATGCTAGATTGTAAATTAATTATGTAGTTAGTAGCTATTATTGTTAGATTATTTTTATGTACATGCTTGATTGTAAATTAATTATGTGGTTAATATATGTGCGATGAGTATAAATGTATATGAGTGTTTGCAAATTAAGTTTAATTTTTATGTAGATGTTGACATTAGTTAAACATGTTGTAAGGGTATGTGGGATAGCCAATTCGCTTAATGTTAGTCTTCTAGTAATGTTTATAACTTTATTGTTTATTAATAAAGTTTAATTATTTTATAGCAATATAGGTACGGTTATTGCAAACGCATTCTAAGTGCGAACTTTATTTGACGTGTGATATAAGTGACTTGTGCGTGATGTTGTGAAGTTTGTTTTCCCAATAGAAGGGGTGAATATTGTGGTTGATAAAGTGTCACTGTAAAAGAGTTTTGAGAGTTTGTTGATTTTCTTTTGTGATTTTTTTTGTGTTATTTTCGACAACTCCGAAAAAAATGAGAAAAAAAGAATGAAAAATGCGATTTTAGTATAGACTTGCTTGTATACTAGGTATATGATTTTGGTATGCAGACTTGCTTGCATATCGGGTACACCGTTCCATGTGTGTTTGGAGGTAAGTGTAATGTTTAGAATATACTTACCATGATTGAACTTCGGGTGAGATGACATGTTGCTCGATGTGGCACTCCACATGGGACATTTACGCTCCGAGTGGTTTCAACATACTTGGGTGATGTGTGTTTGGCATAATGAGGGTAGTGCGATTGTGGAAAAGAAACGAAAATTTTGTGCATATGCATTACTGTCTTGAGGGAAGAAACTAAATGCTTATTCAATTATAGAATGAGAACTATACGTCTTCCTTAAGGTAAAAAAAAGTTTGTTGTTGATATTTTATAATAATTTCCTTCAGGCAATAAATTAAATGCTCATTCGATCATTGAATGAGATTTACATGTCTTCCTTAAGGTAAAAAAATGTTTATTGTTGATATTTTATAATATGATTTCCTTGAGGAAAGAAATTAAATGCTCATTCGATTATTAAATGAGAACTACATGTCTTCCTTAAGGTAAAATGTATTTTGTTGATATTTAAATAATGTTGTATTATGACTATGATTTGTATTTTGTTTAAAACAAATTATATTTATGAGGATTGATAAATTAAGGATTCTATTAATTTGTTTCTAACCATTCTGTGCAGGATGGTAAGTCCATTAACGTTTCTGCAAGACAAACTTACTATGTTCAACCTTCCCTTTGTAAGTGTTGGTAAAATAAATGTATATTTTAAGCATGATAAAACTTATTAGGATGAATTGATTGCCTCATTGATGAACTACAAGTCATTGAGTATAATTTTATTGTATATGAAAATTTCATGTTAAAGCATGGAACTTATTTTATTTATAAGAAATTGAGATTTCTCATACCAGCTACATCGCTGACCCAAGTAAATTTATGCTTATTGGGTACGTTCTTATTGGAACGTAGTCATTTAACCTTTCTTAGGTTATACAGTTTTGGGGTGCCATCTTTGGCAGTTTCATTAATGGAGCGATCATCTTCAAAGAGTTTCCTAATTATAATTTTTGTCTATGTTAATGTTTACTTTTATAAATGTTTCTGTTAAATTTCACGTCCGAGTTTTGGGGAAGCGGGTAATCCTAATCCTACTTGGATATAAGGATTTTGGTTTTCCCGATGATCAGGTCGTGACTCGAAAATCCTTGGGCGTGAAAGATCGTCTCTCCAATAATGGCTTTTGAGAGCAACTATGTGTTTCCCATGTACGCCTTCAGATCTTGAAAATTTTGTTCACATTGTTCGCCCCCATTAAAATTCCTTATTCTCTTTCAGAGTCTTGAGAAAGGGGAGACATCTGTCTGAAGACTTGGAGCTAAACTTGTTCAGCGTTGCCACCTTCCCAGTCAGGCTCTGAACTCCTTTGATGTTTGTAGGCGACCTCATGGAGATAAACTGATAAAATTAGGGTTGCATGTGTGTCCCTCTCTCATCCGTTTTGTTCTCCTAATATAATGAGTTATTTCACTCCTACATCGACTCTATCGTTGAATGCGTGATAGAGGAGGGAGATCTCGCTTAGAATTTTATCCGTCCATGATTGATTCTTCTTTGGCACTTGGCTATTTTTAGGACGCAATGCTTTATTGGGTCAAGAGGTGAACAAATGGACCTTGGGCCTGCTATAGTCCAAAGGTCTGTATTCAAGCCTTATTCTCTTGGGCCAAACTCCAAGATTCTCACCACGTTGGGCTCACATCATCTGGGCTTGGGCACCTGACTTACGGGCTGAATAATAATTAGTCTGGGCCTAGGTTGGACCTGGCTTGGGCTTGATCTATTTTGGTTTTTTTCATTAGAGCTGATATGTCCCACATGTTCGACTGTGATCGGATGACTGTTTGATGTCTCGTCAGAAGTAATCAATAGGTTCTTCGTTAAAACTGAGCCCTCACTGAATTTGAAATTTAGGGGAAGTGAAATGGCTTGGAAAGACTTGTAAGGAGTGTGATTGATAATTGTGAAATTGTTGGTAGAAGGAATGTTGTGAGAAAGAAGAGATTGTTTAGGGGAAATTGATTACGATTTTTTTATTTTCATGAAAATGAATGATTGTCCTCGAGATTTGCATTTATTTTCTAACCATTGGATCATTTTTGGAACTTGCACATGTTTCTCACACGCCATTTAAGTGGAGGGCATTTTAGTCTTAAAAGATCTCTTTACCAGCCAATGTGGTTGACTGGACGGTGTTAGACTGCTATTACAATAAAATTTGGCGTAAAAAGTAATTTACCCTAAAAGCTGATGAGGGCCAAAGTGTAAATAACTCATTTATTTAACACAACGCCTTAGCGAATTGCTTTTTGCCCCTCAACCACTGTGATACCCAAGCTAAATAATGTGAGCCATTCACCGTGAGTTAATACATAAAGTGACTTCAAATGAAAAAATGAATGGCATGGGCGAAACACTAACAACTCAACATAAAGTTGGGCCCAGTTAAAAAAAGGCACCTAACATTATCCCTCGGGTTGGTCCAAAATATATTGTAAACTTTTTCAAATTTTACATTTGAAAATCTGATTCGATTTAATCTATTAGAGATCTGAGATCCAACCGACCGATTTTCTTTGATCCCTAGTCGAATATGGAGCAAAACTAGGGCCTTAATTATTTTGAGTGGATGCTCTAAGAATCTATCTTGGGGTGTATGGGGTGTGCGAGGCACATCCATCTGCACAGTGCGCAAGATGGTAGCTTCAAACGTTGAAGCCACACACAATCGAAAAAAGTGAAGGCAGTAGTAGCCTTTTCCCTGTTTCAATATGATGATGAGTTGGAGAAGACTAACTGTTCCACCACCACCACCACCATCATCTATTCTCACACTCCCATTACCTTCTTCTTCAAATTTCTCCAAACATCAATCATCTTCTCCATGGTTGTTTTCTCCTCCTCCTCTTCGTCTTCCTTTCCTCTGTCGAAGCCAGCAAGACCAAGAACAACATCATTTCGTCCTCCACGATGCCCTAGACACGACCGGAACCGACACCACTCACGCCAGAGTGAGTAGTAGTGAATTTTATTGATTTCATTTCTGCAATTTCTGTCTTCCAAATTGCAAACCAAAACAAGAGAAAGAAAGAAAGAATTTGGTTTAATTTGGAGCTCGTGCAGGCGGCCAGAGATGGATTTTGTTCTCAAATCCAAGGCTTAACAGAGATAGAGAGGCAGACCAGCATCTGTATCAACAGAAAAGTTGATTTGGGCAAAACTGCACTTTACATTGCTGCTGAAGATGATTCTCTTGTCTCACATTCATCTGTGCCTCTACCAGTCGACGCATTTGTCCAAAGACTCGATCATCTCACCGTTGGGTTTTGCTCACACTACACCTCGTCCGCTTCCAAATCCACCGAGATATTTCTTGACACTTTGGACAAGTATTTGTATGCTTACAAGGTGAGCTACTTCATTTTGATTTAGTTAGAATTTCATCTTCTCTCCGTTATGTAAATATCTTTGTGTATTTAGACAAGTATTTTTATGTTCATGGGAGTTCAATTCCTGCATATAATAAGAAAGTTAGAATGATTGATTGCAATTTTTAAAAATCTAATTGGTTCCCCGTTCCCTTATGGATTCTCTTAACTGTATTTCAAAGCATTCTCAAATGAGATAAGGCATCAATACTAAGTTAAAAAATAAGAGCAATGCATTTTGATCTTCAACTTGTGTTGGGATATGTAATATGTAAGTTTCGTAGGCATGGGTCTGGAGATAGATGGATAAGGGAGATTCAAACTTGCTTATCCACGATATATTTCTCTATTCTTACTGGAGGAGGTCTCTCATCAGCTTCTTCAAGAGGCATTCATCAAAGCGACCCTTTTATCACTGTCACTGTTTATTTTCATTATTGTGGTGGAAGTTTCGAGAACAATGGGGCTTAAAGCAATGGAGAAAAGAAAATATCCGTTATGGGTTCCAAGTTGATGATTGAGGAACAAGAATCGCTTATCTTCAATTCATCTGACCAAAAATTGCCAGTCTCCAATTTGTCTGATTTTAGATAATAATATGGCGCACTTTGTGGACTTGAAGCGAATTATCATCTTTTTTGGCTTGTGCTTGGGTCCCAGATCGTTTTTGCTTACAATACGGTCTATTGTGTGGGAGAAGGGACTTTTAGTGCCTTGGGAGCTAGCTTATTGTGTTTCTTAAGTTTTATCCTAACATGCTAAAATAAACAACATTTGAAAAAATAAAAAATTGTAAACAAATGTACAAATGCTAACTCAAATTTAATAGGCCGGGACACACATATAATATATTTATATTTATATTTATATTTGCAACTCTAGGATTAACCATATCCTATGTCTACTTTCGATTTATGTTTGACACATACCGATTTTTCAACAATCTAAATTAATAGATTATCCAGAAACCATAGCTCGATGTAAACAATTAAAATGGTAGAGACATGAATGAAATAATAAATATAATAAACTAACTCCCAAAATATTCCTCTCATAACTAAGATAAACATAATCATGTTATAACCACCAAGATAAATCATAAGTCAAACATGCCTAAGGTTATTAAATCAATCATCCCAAAGTTTTTACACTTCAAGTACGGAAAGAAATAATTGTGTCCTACATCTTATTACATACGGATAGCCAAAACTAAATTTTTTTTAACGGAATGTGTCAAGGCCACAACTAACGCTACAAAGCTAGGATCGCTCGCTTCCAAACGAACCTTGATGAGTTCCTTGAGATGCGCTCATTATAAACGCACCCAAATTTGTAAAACAAATACAATTGAGTCAGTATTTCAATACTGGTGTGAAAAACTTACTTTCAACAAAATACACGTCATAGTCACAATACATGATTATTGAAATACCAACAAATAATTTTTTTACCTTAAGGAAGACGCGGTTCTCATTCAATGATCGAATGAACATTTAGTTTATTTCCATAAGGCAATCGTACATATATAATAGCAAAGTAATTAAGAATTTGAACATGCCAACGAATGCAAAATCTCAGGGCGAGTCAATCATGCAATTAGTTTGACCCACGCCCGCGCAAATATAAGATTTTAAACCAAAAGTTGTAAAATAACTCATTCTGTAGAAATATACAATTTTGGGAAAACCTAGGCCAAAACTTAGAAAAACCTATGTCACATAAGTTGCTCAAAATTATGTTTATACAAGATTGCGAAACAACTCTAACAAATTCTCAGTATATCTGGAGATATTCAATTTTTTTTACAACAAGGGCAATCGAGGTAATTTCGTAAAAAACTAATAGGGTCATCGACATTTACAGTTTCTGACCAAACCAAGTAAAATTTGAAAAAGTTCATTTCACAAAGTGTTCGGAATTTGATTTTCTATAAAACCCTAAAACAAAATTTTAAGATTCAATATAAGCAGAAAGTTATTCGAGTTTTAATATAGGTTATGCATTTTGATAAAATCGAATTTTCGTATTGCCCTAATTTTTCGTTTCTTTGTCACAATTGCACTCTCCCTGGTGCTGAACACACCTCACCCAAATGTGTCACTTCAAGGGTCAGGGCATCACAACCGAACTCACTTAGGATGGAGTACCAAGTATATGAGCAAGTCTGTGTACTAAATTCCATATAAATTTCATGGGCATTGTCCCCATATTTTTTTTCATTTTTTTTTCTAGTCAATCCACTTTTCCTTTTCTTTTCATTTTTTCCGGAGTTGTGAAAAAGAGCATTACTAACTTTAAAACTAAAGCACCATGTGCATGATTAAGTGTACAACATAGTAATATCTGAGGAATGCTAATATATGAGGAATACAAATAGTCAAAAGGCAAACAGAGTAATATATGAGGAATTCAACCTAGCTATTGACCTTTCAAAGTTGCATTAACCAAGTCTCCAATGAACCCAACCACACGATAGCACCATAACCCAGTCATAGTTTCAAAATCCCATTTTAATTTGATCTCTCAAAACACCCGAAACCAAAAGAAAGTAATCAGCTCCAAAACTCAGTCTTAAACAAAATAATAAAGGGTGTCCAAGAACAACAAAATAAACTACTTACACACAACAATACAAAGCCATGAAATAATGATAAGAAAGCTGAACGAATAACCAATTTCATAGAAAAGCAATTCCTATTCATTATTTGCTTCTTTATTGTTTAATAGTTTACTGAACTTTTGAGAACATCAGGATTCTGCCTAGAAACCTAGATTTCCAACTTTGTGGACCAACAAACAATTTTGTTTAAGAAACCAATCCTAAAGCCCAACCCTCTTTCCAACATTCAGATCCAGCTTACTTCCACCTAACCAGTACAATACATAATTTCTCACCTTTAGAATAGACATCCATGCAGAAAAGTATGGTTTGAGTCCTAATTTCTCACCTTTTTATAATAGACATCCATATAGAAAAGTATGATTTGAGTCCTAATTTTTCTCCTTTTTCGTAAGATCCAACATTGGAGGAAGGCTTTCTCTTCCTTTTCACCCTTCCTTTTATTTTACATAGATCGTTGAGCAAAACTTTTTGCGTTCTCCTCCCCCTTTTTTCTATGTATAAGAGAATTTGACTAGCTATTTTACCCTAGGTCAGACTCTTTTATTAGATTCTATTTTAGGTTTTCCCAATTTAGCGAAACACACCTATACACCCACACTTTATTATTCTCTTTAGCAAACAACAAGCAAAGATATCTTTTACACAATATAGAAAATTATAATATATAACAAAATATTAAATAAGTAGTATTTTTATTTAGGAGGGTATTACAATATTATTGGTTCAGTTTCTAGAAGGCTTCTACTTGTCTTTTCAGTATTACTGCAAGAACTTAAGTTACTGAATCCTGTAAGGTTGGTGTGAACAAGTTAGTCAATTAGACTTGTGTCCTTTTTCCCTGCTATTCAAGAGTGACATTTTTCATGCTGGAAGGAGCTGAATAACTCATTCCTCACGTATTTTTGTATTACCAGGGTTTCAGGAGAGCTGCTGCCACTAACCCACCTGAATCACGAGCTTTGTATCTTCATTCAGTATGGTTCTCCAGTTTGTCCTTTGACTCCTTTTATTAAAACAGAATATACTCTCAATTAATTTTAGTTAAACCCTGTTAACAGGTTTTGACACATCGTTATGGCTCCGTGATAATGCTTTCACTTATTTACTCAGAGGTCTTAAAAATGCTACGATTGTGGGGCATTTTGAGTTTTGACGCAGAGATATACTACCCTACCGATCTCGTCAGTCTTCCTAGAGGCTATCTTAAACAAAAGAGCAAGGTGTCTGATCAACCTCATATACTGACAACACAGTCCTTTTTGGTAGAGGTTAGTGTGAATGTCAATCATAGTTTCTTTAATTGTTTGAAGATGACGTATTTCTCGATCATGGATAATATACACATCTCTGCTTCTTCCTTTTTTTAATTAATTAATTTATATATATGAAATCTAAAAGCAAGGTTTAGTATCTCAGAAAATAGGAGGTCAAGAACTGTAAAGACCCAAAACACACAGCGATTTAGTGTTTTAGTTTAGGGGGGAAATTAGGTTGGGAGGTTTTATGTAAGCTGAAGGAGTTGTTCTTCTCAATTGGATTCACGTTTTCAAAAGGTATGATGCTTTGGTGACCTATCCATTTGCCATCCTTCGGAGAATTTGGTTAGAGCTTGATTATAGTGTCTTTAAGGGGATTTGGCATGTGGTGGATTGAGTCGTCTTCATAGGAGCTTCCTCAATTGGTGTAGTCTGTCTTAGGCTGTTTTGTATCTTCCCGTCTTCTACATTGAATTTATCTTTGCCGCTTAAAAAAATTATAAAATAAGGTTCGGAGTCTTGTGGTTTTAGATGAAAAGCACAAATACGAGCTAGAAAAAGAACAAATAGGCAAATGTCTGGGAAATGGGTAAAGAATATATACAAATGTCGTAAAAGTAAAAGTTAAAACTAAAGGTTACTTTAAATATTAGCTTCGGAAAAATGACAAAGCATTCTTCAGGAATCAAACTTGCAATCTTAGTTTCTAAAATCGTGATCACTTGCATTAAATCTTCACCAGATCATTGTAGCTTGTGTTGCTGCAAATGCATACATTTTCTTGCTGCTTGGTTGAGCATAAAAGTTTTGAAGGAAAACGTTCTTGCATTCTAAATATGAGAATGAAGGAAATTAAGAGAGAAAACATAATATAATTATAAGATTATTAACTGTTGGTTCGAAATATCAATGATATGCGGAGATATATCACAATATATTTCAATTTTCCAGAACAGCAGAACTTATTGGATATGTAGGCAAATTTGTCAGAAAACCACCGTTTCCTTAATTTACTACTAATAATAATAAAAATAACTGCTACAAACCATAATAGTAGTATTCTATTAATATAACAATAAGAACAAAATAGTTTTGTGTTAGCTAATAGTAGTGTCTGAAAAACCTGGTTATTTAATTATATGACCTTTGAATAAAGTGCTAGACCAATAACTAGTTCTTTCCTTCCAAATAACACCAAGATGCACCAAAGGTTTTCCACCATGGACCTGAGCTATCACTCATATTGTCGAGCTTGCTTCCATTGCATCCATGAAGTGTGACTAAAACATGATTTCTGTGTGATTTTCACATGGTGTATTACCCCTCCACAGTGCTGTAGAAGGTTATTAAAAAATTGTCTTTTAAGGCTGAGTTACTTGGCAAGTTAAAAAGAAGGCAATGAGTTGGCCAAGTACGTGGCGAGTTACTCAGGCTAATTAAGTTATAGGAGTTATTTGATAACTGGGATTTGGGGTGAGTTGAGAGTACTTGGGGATTATATAACAAAACATATTCAACTTCTTAGTTCTACACCTTTGTCAGTTATACGTCATAGCGTTAAAAAAGAAAGAGGGGGATGAATATAAGCTATCTTGATTGATTTCAATGTGATGCTAATTCATGGTTTATAAGCTAACAATTACTTGCAAACAAAGAAACTAATTATTTGGAAATATTTGATTACTCTCATGAAAAACATATAAAATACTTTCAAATTACTAATATCTAAAATACACTTGCAAACTGGCTTGACAACTTATAAATCTAAACAAAGAGGCAATGGATATCTTTTCCAATGTTTATAGAAAACACACCACGATTTAGAAAGCCACCATCTATTCTTTTCACAATTAGTTTCAACAGTATATTTATGAATTTAAGAGAAGATGTAGACCTTAGGATGTAGACCATAGGATTAAAACTGGCTGGACAAAATGGAGAATGACGTCAGGAGTATTATGCGATAAAAGGATGCATGCAAGGTTAAAAGGGAAATGCTATATAAGACCATGCTATACAGTTCAGAATGTTGAGCTACTATGAGACAACTTACACATAGACCCGGTAGCAAAAATGTGTATGTTAAGATGGATGTGTGGTAAAGTCGGTAAAGATAAAATTAATAATGAAAGAATTAGGAGATACTTAGGTGTAGCGCCCATAGAGGATAAAATTAGAGAAAGGTGTTTAACGTAGTTTGGTCACGTGCGAAGGAGATCAAACACGGCGCCAATTAGAAAATGTCTAGATTGGCAAGTTAATAGGAGGTGTGAAAGGAGGGGAAGACCGTTGAAAACTTGGATAAAATCGGTGAAGGAAGACATCCTTGAGCTTGGATTAGGCGAGGATACGTGGGAAGACGGCATTGCTTCGAGAACCAAAATCCGTGTAGCCGACTTCGAAAGTATCGGGAATGGGCTTTGATGATGATGATTTATGAATTTATCCTTATATCGTACTCTATGCAGATATTGAGAAATTTAAAGCATGCCTTCTGGCCATTCCGTTATGAAACTACTGGGAGCTTATTTCTGAGAGCAGCTTCTGCGGCAAAATGCATCAGTGGACCCAACGTTTTAGAAGAAAGGTAAGCCTTAGCACTACAACACATGATTTCTATCCCATCTTATGAAAGAAAGTTATGATCCATAGGGCGATTGACAGACCATAGTGGTTATATTTGTTTGATCTTTTAAATGTTCAACTTTTAAATTATTATTATTATTATTATTATTATTATTATTATTATTATTATTTTAACTTTTTGACCTCTGATTGTAGTGCTTTTGAACATGCTTCTGCTAAGGCTGCTCAACATAGGCTAGAACGTGGGATTTGGACTAGTGTACGTTTTGGAGATATGCGACGTGCATTAGCTGGTATTGATTAGTAACATTTCATGCATTTAGGGCATAAATTTTGTTTTTCCAGAAAAGTTCCCGTGTTTACATGTAGATATCAACATATTGAAAATACTCATGGACACGGAAATGAATACTCCTTATATTATCAAATTTTGCAAATATATTTTCAAATGTCTAATTTATTTTTTCATGTTAATCGCTCCTACACTCTTAGAAACTAATACGAATGCTTGTAAATGTTTTTACTTCTCTAGACACTTTTACCAAAAAGTTGAATTTTAAGTCCATGTTTTGAAATTATGTGCTTTGTAACATTTGCAATTTTTTTTTCATGATTATGTTTAACTTAGTAACGCGTGAGTAGCACCCTTAGATGTATAAGCAGAATTGATTGCAAAGATTAAGATTAAAACTAAAGAAAAAGTAGCAGTTTTAATGAATGGGTCCATCACCGATTTGGTTTTCTTTGTAGTTGTTGTATCAGACACTGTGTACATGTTTCCAACACTATTATATATACTCTGCATTTTTGCTATGTATATCGTCTTTCTTCCTAAGATAAGTGAAAGGATTCAATAATTTGTAGTGTATACATAATAAAAATCCTATGTAAGTAGGCCTGTCTAAGCAAGGCAGGTACTCTCCGTTATGGATTGTGGTCTCAGTCCGCATTTGCTCCGATAGCCTCATATATTCATCCGAAGTTCATCTAAAATAACATGGGACGTCCGAAATGATGTCAGACATCCTGAAGTGATCATCTTCACCGAAATATACCCCTTGATTCGTCTCAAAGTTAGCCGATGAGTATTTCTACATAAAGTGAGAGGGTGATCTCCATGGGGAAGTGATAGTCACTGTTATCACGAGAAGCAATAGGCATACATATGTGGTGCACATCGGACTTTTTTTTTTTGAGACTTGGCTATTACCTTGATAGAGCACACATATATTTATGTTTGTTCAACAAGCAATTACTGTGTGGTTCTCTGTTCAATTTCTCTTTCCTATTCTTCTCTCATACTTATTGAGACTAAAGTCCACTCCTATCGGCCATTGGCCTAGACCGCTTGCTACATTATAGATTTATTTATTTATTTATTTATTTATTCTTTAGAGTAGATGGGACTTTAGCATTGGTTCTGAGAGGTCCTGGAATCAATTCTAGCCCAGTGTAATTTCTGAGACGGTTCTAGTATTTTCGAGTACTACTGATGAGGTGGATTAGTGAGAAAATTCACTTCCCTTGTTGACAGCCCAAATCACTTGATTTATGGTAATTTGCCTTCTTTAATAGCTTAAGCTTTTAGAATAGGCCCGAGGCATGGTCTGATCATGCTCGCTGAGTTGCCCTTGGTTCAGTTCCTTTAGCTCTCTCCATATAGTCAAACATGTTTTTGGTTGTTAATTTGTTTGCTCCTCTGTCTAGCCATCCTCTGAACATGTCTCATTTTTCTCAGATAGGATATGCTCTTGTTATGTCTGTCTTCTGAGCATTGGCATGATTACTCTGTCTGCTCTCAAGCATGATCCCTGTCCCTGCACCAAAATCCTGTCATTATTGCTTGTGATGGTTTACATGCTGATCATGAATCAATTTTGTTTACTGCTCAAAACTGTTTTGGCTTCACTCTTGTGATGTAAACTCGATAGTCAATTCACATAATGATATTGAGGGGACTGTTAAAGTAGGCACTTAGAATTTAACATACTTGTTTAGTTGTGACCTTATATGGGAGTAATAAGGAATTAGGGTTTTAGGTTTAGCTTGTTATTAGTTATTCACTTCAATCTGACATTGCCTAGTGTTGGTATTTTTGTGCCATCGCTAGATAGTTTGGCCTATTTGAAGGCTTGTTATATGGAGTTCAGGTTTCTAGTTGAGATTGTTTTATTTGTGTTCTTCACCATTGCAGCTCTTGTGGATACAGTTGTAAGATATAATGATTATCCATAATCTGATGCATAGATTGTTTGATAAGTGTACGAAGTATGATCTAATGTCTGACATGGTTTCTGTTATATGTTTTCTGAATCATCTACACATGTACCTGTCAGTATTATGGAATATGTTGCGAAACTATCACTTGTGTGGTTCCTTCAATTTAGTAATGTCTAAAAAAAAAAAACTTTGTAACCTTCTTTTTATGATCTTTATTTGAGGTTTCTTTTGACGTCTGGTTTGGCAGCCTGTGAACGTCTTATCCTCTTAGACCACAGCTTGGACGAGTTAAGGGATTATAGCATTCTTCTTTACCACTGTGGATTCTATGCGGAGTCTATGGAATATCTCAATATGTATCTGAACTTGCGGGTAATGTTTTCTTTCTTCGTTTGACTGATTTATTTACTTGTAGTTGAGAGCTCCTTTAACATTGAGGTACATTTTACAGAAACCAGAAAAGGAACGTATGAGTAAACTCAGACACTTGGAAGATGATGCTGTGGAGGAACTGAGGATTCGTCTTAACCTCATTTTGATGGAAGACAGTTGGACCAGACCTGCATATTTCAGGAAGATTTTTGAAAATAACCCTGAGCCATGGTAGTATGCTAAGGTAATGGGAGTGTGTACAGAGAGTACAATTTCTCATCAACGTGGGATTCTTCAAATACATATTTGAACATATTCTAGAGAAAAAAAATGAACAACATTTTGCTTCTTCAGATTTGGCCTCCACCCAATTGTACGTAACTTGGACTCCAAATGCAATGCTGTAACATGATTATAGTAGCCAAAAACATTATGAATGGAGTATGATACAGTAACCATCATGTTCAGATTTTGGCAGAATGGAGTGGACTTGAACCTGAAATTCTTTTTTTGGTCGTCTTTGTAACAGTGGTGGGTATTAACACCAAAACATGCCATCACAAATTAGGGTGAGCATGAGAGGATTACACAAATTAGTCTTGGTGTTAGTTCTTGTAATTATCGAAATCAGATTAGTCCTGCTGCTACTAATATCACATTTTTCAGGTGTACATAACACATGAGAAGTATCACCAGAACAAGCAAATGTATTTCCGAGAGTCAATCATAGTTCATAGTTGTATAGTTTCCTTTCCAAGTCTATGTTTTCAACTCAAACTCTCTCCCTGGTCCAGACGCGGAAATAATTAAAGTCCATGTGCAACCATATTTCCATGTGTTTTAGTATTACATGCTTGTCAAATTACTGGTTGAAGTGTGGTGTTCAAGTGCATTAGTTGTTCGCCAAAATAATATAATTCTAGCCTTGTTTAGGGGGTTAGCTTCAGTTGATGTTCTTTGTTGTAATAACAACTAGCTTTAAAGGTAATCCATCCTCCTTGAAAATGAGTGAGGATCCTACTTGCATGACGAACAGGGGGTGAAAGTTGTAAGACAAAATAAAATGTGTTTGCTACAATTGTAGTCTAATATCTCATTTTTGATATAAATCTATATGGTAGCTCACCATCATTTGTGAAAATGACCAATGAGGCTGAGAAAATTTCATACCTGTGGCTTCGGAGAGGTGAGAAATCAGGTTTAAGTATAGTTTGTGCTTTGAGGCATGAGACATTTCAAACATAACCAGATCAGGAATATCAACATCAACGTGATCAAGCATATTTTATGTCTAGCATATAAACAGCAGAGAGAACATTAACATAATAGATTCAATACCAACTACGGTTTTCCTGCCTGCAAGTAAAAATTTCCATATCTCCTAGTACAAGGACCAAAAAAGAATTTATCCTCTTCCATTAATGATCAAAATACTTGCTATTGAAAAAAGAAAAAAAAATAGAAATAATAGAAAAAAGAATAAAATACTGGAATAATCAATTCAGCATGCTAGTCCTTTCATTTATATCGTCTCTTCATTTCCCCATAAAGAACAACCCCCATAATAGTTATTGAATATCCACCTATTCCAACAACAGTGACAGGATTTCGGAACAGTAGGATCGAAATAACAACAGCTACAGCACCATTTGCGTTTCCTAACACCTGAAAAATAAGAATGGCAGGATAAATTTAGTGTATAAAATGGATTAGATGGAAATATAGCATCTATCCGTGCATAGAACAGATTATTCAATTAAATGTATATCTGCAGTCCAATGACTTGCAAAGTCAGAATCTAATCATCCATCACTAGCACGATACATAAAGACATGGAAAGTGTCTGACCTGGAGTGTTAAAGCACTGGTGTGCTTGGTCACCAAGCAGTTGGACAAGTTTGCCACATAGGCCATTGATGAATTCACAATAAGAAGTAGCCACATAGAACTATGTTTCCTTCCGAGAGCACAGATGGAGTCCACTGCAGTAGGCTCCATCATCAGTGTTGCAGGAACCAGAACAAGGACGGCTATTGGTGACATGTACAGCATTAAATTCATGGAAGTCAACTTCTCGCTGTAAACGTAATAGTGGATACTATAAAAACTAAAGGTTTTAAAAATAAATAATAAACTGAAATTCCTTCCAAAAAGAAAAGTATTACATTTGTACAATATAAGCTTCAACAAAATTAGATGGATTAACGCCCGCTTGACAAGTATTGACAAGCATTACATTTATCCCAGTTTCTGGCTACACTTGTTTCAATTTGGAGACTTTGAAATGACGTCATCTTCAACAAAGCCAAATTTAGCATTCAAGCTTTCACTTCATCCCTCCATGTCCTTTGGTCATCTTGGGCCGCCCAATGGTTTACACCTGATACTGCTCACCCCAATATGACCCTCACAAATATCTCCCAGATTATCAGCTGCCCGTATCGACCTCAATCATCACACTATCACTCCTCCTAGAAATGCCTCCCTGAGCTCAACCACTACTCATGTAGCTAGTAGACCTGATCTTATCCGGAAACAATTTGAGTTCGCCAAAACTCACACTTCAAATTCCACCATTTCTTCCTCTAGTCAATCTTGGGACTCACTTGACCCGGATACAGTCATTGTTAACTTTGATGCTTACTTCTTTGACCATTCTAAGCAGGGCACGGTGGGTGTCAATAGCTATGAATCTCGAAGGACACGTTCTCGCTACGGTGGCTAGTACAATCCAGAGTCAGGTCTTGGATAGCCCAATGGCGGAACTTTTTGCAGGAAAAGTGGCACTTACGCTTATTCAAGCCCAAAAGTGAAAATTTGGCATAGTTTTAGGTGATTCTACAAACTTTTTGCGGGCACTCGATATGGATGATGTTTGCCCTTCTTTTGTGTCTAATTGGGCCTTGGACACATCTTATGTAGTATTAAACGTCTACTTGTATCACTTAATAGTTGGGTATGGATGTATATAGTAGGCAGGGATCTCAATTATGAGGCCCATAACCTCGCTCGTTCTGCAGTTTCACCTATATAATGTTTTACTTTTATTTATGCATAATGCTTCATAAAAATAAAAAAAAATCCGAAATATAAGAGAACTGGTCCATAGATGCTACGAAAGAAATGTGTTCTTAGGTAATAATACGGTTTGGTGGAACGCAATGCTGGAGTCTGATCTCATGTGTTTCTCACCAAGCAAAGAACAATGTAGGACAGTGAATGTTATGATGTTACCCCTTTACTTTATACTGCATAATTTGGTTACTTCCGAATTGTGTGTGAAAGTTATATAGTGCTAACTTATTTTGTTACATCCATTACAATGTTTGTGTGGGGTAAGGTGAGCACGAAAGAGTGAATCAGAAAGTTGTTAAAGTTGAACGCACTGCCACCTGAACACCTTTGAGTTGATCCCAGACTGGTGCCATCCCAACTGGTATAGCTCTAAGGCTATTCATTTTCAACCGGAGAAATTTTCCAATGGCGCGGGGAGGGGGGGTTGTATATAATTGCCAAGAACAATAAAGTAGAAGAATAGATAAATGCCAATGACACCACAACACCAAAATGTTACATATTAAGGTCTGTCACCTCAGAAAAACTACAGCTATCAACAATTAACAACCAAGAGAATGATAAATTGGAAGATACAGAGAGAAACAGACTAGGCCACCTGAAATTCACTACCAACCCTTCTTAAGAAACTTCATCAAAAAAAAAAAAAAAAAACCCTTCTTAAGAAACTCTGGAGAAATCCTCACAAGGAGAAAGCTTAAATTCAAATTCAAAACACAGACCGCACCGAATATATTAGTTCTTTCTAGCATTTCTCTACTCAATTGCACTTGTACTAAATCCTAAGCACCCTAAAAAGAACAACTATGATTCTATCAAAAGAAAAAACAAAAATATTCAATATAATTAGTCAGGGAACAGGCTGAGCACCCTATCCCTGTCCCCACCCTGAATCCGTGTCAGGTTTTGGCATCCCCCATCCCAACCCCAAAACCTGACAAGTGGTTCCCATATCATCCCCTTTAGTGGCGGGGTGGTTTGGGACCTGAAATTCCAGGTTTAATTTAAATCCCTAGATCCACTGCCATATATGATGCTGTTGATATTGAGCTTTCAACAATTTCACCTCGTGAGAAATCTCTTATGCTACTTGGAAAAAAAAAATAAAATTCTAAGGTAGGACTAGGAAGGGTTATTCTTATTCAATCAACTAAGTATTCACATTTACCTCCTCCCTATTTGCACAATCCCTATATCTATTGCTAGGAGAATGTAGAAAATTATTAGGGATTTCTTGTGGGGGGTCCACCATTGAGAAGAAAGTTAATATTTATTGCCTGGGATAAAGTTTGTGTTCCTAAAGTCAAGGGTGGCCTTTGCCTTAGAAAGATTAAAGCTTTTAATGAAGCTCTGTTAAGCAAGTGGTTGTCGAGGTTTGAGAAGGAGAAGGTTTCTCTTTGGAGACAAGTCATTATTGATAAATACGGAAGAAAGCTTCAGCAATCAGTGCAAAATACTAAATATGGCTGGGGAGTCTGGAAAAGAATCATAAACTTGGCTCCTATTTTCTATGCCCAAGGGTCTTTGAAGTACGGAAAAGGTGATTCCATCAGCTTCTGGGAGGACAAGTGGTGTGAGTAGGGGAGCTTTAAGTCTCTGTTTCCAAATCTTTTTGGAATGTGCAACAAAAAGAATGGGCGTGTGGCAGATTTTTGGGACAACTCTCAAACTTTGATAAACAAGGATTGAAATTCCATTTCATAAGAGATATTAAAGAATGGGAAATGGAGGATGTGGGGAATTTATCGTCAATCATTCAAGAGTAGTATATTTCTCCTTTAGAAAATAGCTTATCATGGGAAGGAAAGGAGCAGGGCTTCTCAGTCAGCAAAACGTTTGAAACTATCAACAATGTTGTCCAAGAGTATGAAGAATCCACTGCTGATTTGTGGAAGAATATCTGGGTAAAACATTGTCCTCCCAAACTCAATTTCTTATTGTGGGCAATTATTGAAGGAAGAACTCTCACTGTTTTGACAATTTGAATAGTGCAAGCATGCAAATCCCCAATCATTATGTGCTTTTTAACCAAGCAGAGAAGTCTATTGATCACATTCTCCTCAATTGCCCTCAGGCTAAGAAGGTGCGGACTGCCTTTCTCAATGAATTTCGCGAGCATTGGTAGGTCCACGGTACTATAAAAGATTGGGTGAGAGTGTGGAAGCATATAAACATCTCAAGAATGGGAAAATGGATATGAGAAGAGGAATACATTTTGTTTCTTGGGCATTATGGAAGGAAAGATGAAAGAAACAAAACAATCTTTGAAGGGAAAGAGCTCTCCCGAAGGATTGTTTCATTTCTCTGAAGGAAGACATCTGGCTGTGGGGATCAGCCCATAAGATCATTGAAAATGTTTCTTTTGATCTATTTATGTTTGGATGGGATAATCTCTTCTTCTTGTAAAGTTTCTTGTTTTTTGCTTCACGTGTATGTTGTCTTTCTCACTAAATTAGGTGTAGCGCCCATAGAGGACAAAATTAGAAACGTTTAACTTGGTTTGGTCATGTGCGAAGGAGACCAAACACGACGCCAATTAGAAAATGTCTAGATTGGCAAGTTAATGGAGGGTGTAGACGGAGGGGACGACCGTTGAAAATTTGGATGAAGGTGGTGAATGAAGATATCATTGAGCTTGGATTAGGCGAGGATATGTGGGAAGACCGCATTGCTTGGAGAACCAAAATCCATGTAGCCGACCCCGAAAATATCGGGAATGGGCTTTGATGACGATGATGATGTGTACGTTGTCTTTCTCACTCACCTTTGTTTTCCTCTGTGATCAATAAAACTCTGATGTGCGTTTGATAAAGGGGGAGTCTCTTATGCCAACGTTTGGTTCATGAATACCACCTTTCTACCCTTGCATGTACAAGTCCAATTTTTCTTTCCTTACAATTGATTCGCCATTGAACTTTCTCACTAAAACAAACCTTGCGACTATCTATTTGATTGTTCGAATAATCACTGTTATTTGACATATCTGTTTAAACTGCCATTTACTCTAAAGGTTAAGCTGTTAGAGAGGAAGGATCCAACATATATTAGGCAGAAATGGTGGAGGTGTGGTACATATTTTTCTTACAAAACAAAATGATATGTGGTTAGGTCTACCATATATGAAGTTGAAACAGTACTAGGGTATTCCTCATGCCGTTGGCACTCCACATACATTTTTTTTTTGCTACCGAGTACTGAACACCCCGCCACAATCCCCACTTCCGCCCTCAATCCATTTTGAAATATGAAACAGTTGGGGAAAATTTTCAAACGCTGAGAGTGAGTTCTCCCCCAAACTTTGAATTCGCCAAAACATGAAGTTCAAGGTTTTTATTTAAATATGCATTAAGATGCCTATCTCATTTTTTCCTGTTATGATCGACCGGTCTTATTTCTTTGAAAAATATCGAAAAATACTAATGACGTGAAATGCATTAGATTTTATTTTAATAAAAAATATATATTTTAAAATTTTTAGCGTGTGTATTGATCATTAATTTCAGTGGACAGATCTTCAAAAGTGTATTCCAATGATACCAAGTTTACCAAAATTCAACAACCAAATAAAAAGTTATGACAATTTTACTTTTGAGAATAAAAAGAACATAAAAATTTCTCTTCCCGCCACATATACATTCCACTATTTTTTCATTTTCTTTACCCTTCTACATATTTTATATTTATAAACATGTCATTATAAGAAATGAATCTCAACCTTCAACATATTTCCCAACTTTCAATTCTAGCCATATTTTATCTTCAAATTCTAGTGAAACACCTAGCTGATTATTAAGATAGATTTTTTTTTTACCAAGAAAAGAAAAAATATGATATTTTTTGGGGCCCATGGACTATTGGAATAGACTCAAGTTGTAAGCCCTGACACAAGAATTAGAGAATACCAGAAATGCCTTAACACCACATTGGGCGAGAATCATACACATGACCTCTGTGGCCAATGTATCAAGCAGGAGCAACAACAACATGGTATATATTTTCATAAAGGGCAAGCTGATTGACTCATGGACAATGATAATGGGCTTTGAGTCTCAATAATACCTTTATGCGTACAATTGTTGTTTTATTGCTTGCAAACAATCAGTGGACAAAAGAATTAAGTATTTAGAATTGATTAAGAATTTATATGAATTGTTGAATTTCATATTATCCAAGCTATGTAAACCCCACCACCACTCACACACATAGTTGATGAACCACAAAAAATTGAGATAAAACTAGTAATTGCAAGAAACAACTAAAAATGCAACAGTGCACGTAACAAGACATTGGTAATAGTTACAAAGACATTTAGCCTTCAGAAGAGAGAAGGATACCCTGAAGCACAGACTTGAAGGCCCTAGCTGCAGTGGCACTGATGCACATAATAAAGCCAAACAAGTTAAACATTGGCTCCCCCTGCCAACAATGAGAGTCAAATTACAGTTGCATTAAGTATGGAAAAGTAAGCAATAGTTCGGACAGTAAGCAACATACTCAAATCTACTAAAAATAATCATAGGATTGATGGACATTTTTCTGATCAATTACTTATCATTTTCATAAATAGCCTGCATCCATATATCAACATTCATATGATATTTGATTATGAATCTCAAAGCAAGTAAAACACAATCAGATATGAGAAGGCATAAACAACAAAACAACAAAACCACAAAGATATCTGCGACTGACTTATTGGGAATTTGTAAGAACAATAAACAAAGGGTTAATAATTGATTGAAACTTCTCTCCTAATAAGTGCAAAACGTGAAAAATTATAAGATATAGGAAAATACTAATAGTTGACTGATTTACATAATAAACCATACCAACTGTCATATTGAATAAGAGAAAACTATGCACTTGAGGATTACCATTTATACAATTGGATCAAGATGGATGGAACCTGAAATCGTAACTCAATAAACTAAAGGTGTGTTTGATTGCAATGAGAAAATCTTCATGAGGAAAACCTCGAGTCATAAGCATACATTCATTTCTCATCTCCATGATAATTTTATTTCTCAATACCTGATAACAATCAGAGCAAAAAAAAAGGACGAAAGATGACAAAAGAATGTATGTTCAATTGTCATTTTTTGATATGTCGATGACTAGGTGGCAATAATGGTGTAGCCATCGGGCATGGTTTAGTTACCCCTACGGGGATAGTGATCTAGCCTCCGAGCATTGTTTCAATTACCCTCCGAGGACTGCATTGTATCCTTTAGGCATTCATTATATAAATATGGGTCAGCGACCCAAAATTTAAAAAAAAAATGTCTACTTGCATGTGCAATCTAATTAACATTCACACTTTTCTCGCTAAAAATTTCTCATTGCTAAAACACAAGATTTCTCGCTTATTGTTCAGAGACACCCTTGAAGACTTACAAACCTTGTTTAGGCCAAAAGATAACTTGATTGAAAATGCAAACATATAAGAAACTGGTGAGGGCTAAGAATAATGAACAAAAGAAATACCTTATCTTTTGTTCTTTAAAAGGAGACCAAAATTTTTAGTGGATCCTTGAACCACACAAATCACTTACACAAGTAGCCTTCTAGGACGGTCCGTCACTAGTAAGACTTGAATCCACAACCTCCTACATTGGGGAGCGAGTTGAGTTGAGCTACAGTTGGTTGGCCAAAAAAAAAAAAAACATAATACTTGCTAGAGTTAGCAACTTAGATCCTAACTAACTAAGGAACAAGTAAAATAAACCAAAATTGGTTTGTTAGGGCTTTCCCGACTTCCCATTTTATTTTGAGTATGGACCTAACAAAAAGAAGCCCTCACTCAGAAGCATCAGAATTCAAAGTCCATTATTCTGATATTTATAAACCCGAAGATATTATAGCTAGAATTTCCATACCGACAAGAATCCCTATAGTTGCACATTTCCACCTTAACAATTACTAGTAAAGAAATTCATTATAACAATCATTTTGCCTAAAAAGAATTCCAATTATTTAAATTACTCACTAAACATTTGAAATTGAATCAAAGAAAATGCATCTTATCTAGTTTCTTTCTAAGCCAAAGTTTTGTGCATATATTGAATTCAAAAAGTAAAGTATTGTGCAGATAAAGTGTAAACTGAATTCAAAATGCAAAGATAAGGTAGGGAATACTTACCCCACTGGCTATGACGACCCCTGGGACAACGGGCACAAGAGCAGCATAGGTGACACATGCCTCAGGCTTAAGAGTGGCGAAATACGCGAAGAGAGCCGTAAAGAAAGGCGTGGTTGCACCCACAGCCTGATTGAATGACACAGGGAGATACCTAAGGGAAATGTTACCCCCAACAACAGAAGCACAGAAAAAAACGCTCAAAGCAGCGATCTTGATGAATTGGGTCCTAGATTTGATCATCTGAAATGGCACAAACTTGAAAACAATGATAGAAATGTAGCTAAAAAAATGCACAGGCAGACATATGACAGATTGTGAGGAAGATTGGGAATCTAAATCCGTAATTGGAGAGCAAGTATTTGTTGAGGAGAAGAACCCCAATGTTGGATGAGTACCATAACACAACCAGGGAGGTTATGAACACTGCATCCTTTTTGAGCCACATTTTTGGTTGGAGAAGATGGGATGAAAGAGATGTTGAAACACTCTGCACTACAAGTTCAGAACATTCATGGGTTGATGGGGGTGGTGTGAATAGATTGAATGGGTGTTTGGGTTGATCTGATTTGATTTGATCTGGTTTGGTTTGAGAGAGAAGAAGGGGGAGGTGGAGGAGGGAGGGAAGGAAGGAAGGAAATGTGGAGCAGTTTCAGTGTTTTGTCTGTTTATTTATTTTTGGAAGAGTTTAGTTTAGTGCGAGTGTCTTAAACATTTGGAACAACAAACACTTTATTGGGCAAAGGGCCGTATAATTCTCCCGTAAGTCTTAGGTGTCGTTGGTAAATCGTTGATAGCGTTGGTAAGTCGCTTAGAGTGTTGGTCAGTCGTAGAGCCTTTGATCCAGTGTAAGTCGCCATGGTGTGCGCAGAGGGTGATCTAGGTTAGGTGGTCCCACTTAGGTGTTCCAGGCACAGTGTTCTTGCCATACCCTAAAGCATTTTAAAACGATGTCTTTGTTTTCAAGGCTTTCCAGAACTTCTAGTTCTAGGTCAATGAGTTCTTCAACCAAAATGGAAGGAAGAATTTCAGATGTTGAACAAGATTTGCAAAACTGGTCAATACCAGTAATCCCCCCAAAAAGAGATTTATAAAATCACCCAGTCAATCTTTTCTCCAAAAACTGAAGATTTAATCAGTATTGTTGAACAAACAGTACCGATCAATAAATCTTTAGATTCAAAACAGCTTCTATCTTTTCAAACAATCAATTCTTTAATTAAAGAAAAATATAGATATATTCACTTAGGTTTGATTCAAATAGCCCTAAAACCTTTAACCAGGTTAGGACTAGATACATGTGCCCTTGTTGCTCTTCGCGACTGCAGACACAACAAGTTCAGTGATTCTCTGCTTGGAATTGCAGAGTCTTCACTCTCAATGGGTCCAGTTTATTTTAACTGTTACCCCAACTTCTCAGTATCTCTTTGTGATCCAAACATATTAGAGACACTGACTCTCAATATCCAAACAAGTGGTTTTGACATGGCCGAAGGTTCTGAACCTTTAGCACTCATATACAAGATCACTTACAGAGCTATGAAGACACTGCTCAGCCCTCGAGCTCTTCATACTGATGAAAGAGGACACACAATCCTCTTTGAAATCAATGACCAGAAAACCAATGTTATTGTACCAAGAACAATACAATGGGATCAGGTCACCCTTCCTGAAACTTGGATCATTGAAGGAGCTTCGATCCCCAGAAGCCTTCCTCCAAGCCAAATCGACAACATAATTGCTCACCCAGATGGGACTGTGCAATTAAGGTTCAGTGATCTGCGTATCACTAACCTTGACCCCTCTAAGTTCCAATCAGGACGCAGATCTGAATCATCATTCAAAACTGCCCCTTCTCGTTTACAATCGAGAGTTCAAACTCCTGAACCTCCCCCTCACCTCAACCTGATGAATATTAGGACAAATCCTAATTTTCCTCAAGTTCCTCAACCAATTTATTATCCTCCTGAACAGGTTACATCTGAACCTCCAGAAGATAATCAATCTCCAACTCAGTCAGAAATGAAATTTCTGCCAAGAGTCCAATGTCTGTCTACACCCTTTGTGTTAGACAAAGAACACATCAAGAAAGACTTCATGCCTTCAGAAAATAAAGAAAGAAGAACTAAGTTTCAATCTCAAACAACTGAACCAGAAAGATTAGAACTTAGTAAGAAATTTTATGAATGTTGTGAAACTTTAAAGACAAATTTACCATTCTTAGATTGGTATTTTAATGTACATGTTCCTCAGGTTCATGTAATCAATGTGACACCAAAGGTGTGGAAAACACCAACAAACAAAACATTCAAAGCAGCATTGCCTCCTTTGACAAATTTAGAATTTTCTGTATCTGAACAACAATATGTGGCTTCTCCATTTCAAACTAGTAATGAAAGCCAAGGTGTTAGTAAACTTATTCAACAGAATAATTATACTAACTTATTGTTATCAGAATTAGGCGAGAAATTAGTCCAAGACCAACTTGTGACTAATGAATTAAAAAAGAAACAAACAGAAGAAAAACAGAGTAAAATCCAGGATCAAAAGAAAGCAAATGTCTTCTTTCAGATGCCTGAACCTCTTACTCAAAACACTTTTTCTTCTTCAAGCAACAACTCTTTGTTGAAAGAAATCGATGCTAAATTAGAAGCATTAAAAATGGATGTTAGGCTTAAAATCAATACTTTATCAAATCCTATTAAATCTGATCAGGATTCTGATATAAGTGAAAGTTTTGATCCTATGGCTGAACTGGATAGAATGAATTTTATCCCTTACCAAGCCAATCCAATTAGGCATGCTACTAAAGCATCCAAACAACCAAAATGGCGTAATCCTATGCCAACATCCAGAAATTATTATCCTAGACCCTCTCATCCTGATATGCAGTTTGAAGAAAGAAATCTTCAAACCTTTGGCTCATTTTCTGCCAAAGAACTCTATATCTGGAATATAGATGGCATATCTGAAGATGCCATTCTTGAACTTACTCAAGAAATGGTGATGATGGCATCAACCCATAGAGCTGAAAATAAAGATGATCATACAATTGCAACTATAATCATCAATGGATTTTCAGGTCTAATAAAAGGTTGGTGGGACAATTATTTATCTCAAGCTGAAAAGCGAGAGATTTTACAAGCAGTTAAATTATGTTCTGATGGTCTGCCGATGAAAACTGAAAAAGGTTTTATCATCCCAGATTGTGTACCTACTTTAATCCAAACAATTTTAAGACATTTCATTGGAAATCCCAATGAATACCAAGGAAAATCCAAAGACCTTCTAATGACTCATAAGTGTCCAACACTTAGTCACTTTAGATGGTATAAAGATTTATTCATGAAAAGGGTTATGCTCCAAAATGATGCAGCAAATCCTTTCTGGAAAAGAAAGTTCATTTATGGACTTCCAGAAATCTTTGCTGAAACTGTTCGTGGAAAACTCCAAGAACTCTATAATGGAGACATCCAATACGAGCATGTCACTTTTGGCGACTTAATTGCTTTCATCAATAAATGTGCTTTGAACATTTGTAATGACCTTAAGTTAAGAAGACAACTTAAGAAACAACATGTTCATGGGCCTAAAGAATTAGGTGATTTTTGTCAACAGTATGGATTTGAAGAATTTAGGGCCCCCGACCACCTTTCTTCAAAACAAAAATACAGATCCCATCCTGCTAGGCAATTTAAATCAAAAAAGCCTTATGGCCCAAAGCCTGCTAAAAATATTGAAAAATACTATAGCAAGCCCAAAAGGCATGGCGCACACAAGCCCAAGCCTTATAACAAAAATTCCACTGCAAAGCCCATATGCTTTAAGTGTGGACAACCAGGTCATTATGCAAAGAACTGCAGAACGGCCCAAAAGGTCCAAGCCTTAGACATTCCCAAATCAATGAAACAAATGTTTCTTAACACACTCAATGATAGTGAGACTGGATCCTCAGATGAAGATCTTCAAGTTGGAAATCTGATTTATTCATCAGACTCTTCAACTTCCTCTGATCAATGTGACGAGTGTGCACCTGGTGCTTGCCTCTGTCATCTCACTAGTTCCAAACCAAAAGTTAATATGTTATCTAAATCAAAACAATCTCAAATATTGTTAGATTTTGTTGATAAAATTGATGATCCAAATTTGAAGACTGAATATCTTCAACATATAAAGAGTTCAATAACTCAACCAAAACCCACTCCTGATGTGATCACACCTTTTTATGATCACAAGGAAATCAACAATCGATTTAATCAATCACGATTAACTCTTCTCCTGTTAGTTTATCTGACTTACAGTATGAAGTTAACAACATCAAGAAAGAGATCAATCTCTTAAAACAAAATCAAAATTTGGTTAACCTCCAAATTCAAACACTTCAAGATAATCAATATCAGCCTTTTTCAGAACACGAAAATGAAGAGAACCCTTCATCTTCCAAACAAAAAGAAGCTGAATTCTTAAACAATCTTAATAAAAAACAAGTCATTCCACATACACTCACCATTCAAAAATGGTTTGTAGCAATTGATTTGTTTATCAAAGGTCAAACTCTCATATCAGTCATTGCCTTAATTGACTCTGGAGCTGATATGAATTGCATCAAGGAAGGAATTGTTCCTTCACAATATTTCCAGAAAACAACGCAGAAGTTGTATACCACAGACAATTCTTGTTTGGAAATATTCTTTAAACTTTCAAATGCCCATATCTGTAAGGATAAAATTTGCATTAAGCAACATTTTCTTCTTGTCAGAAATATGGAACAAACAATGATATTGGAAACACCCTTTATCAATTCAATTTCCCCATTTTCTGTGTCTAAACAAGGAATTCAAACTTCCTATTTAGGAACAAATCTTGAATTTCCCTTCTTGTTTAAGCCAGAAATTTATGAACTTAATCAAGTTACAAAGAAATCCTTTTTAAATCGTTTAATTTGCAAACAACAGCAATTAAACTTTCTAAAACAGGAAGTTGAATACAAAAGAATTGCGGACCAAATTATTGAACCAAAACATCAATCTCAAGTCATTCAATACCAGAAACACTTGCAAAAGGAACTTTGTTCCGATCTCCCAAATGCATTCTGGTATAGATCCCAGCATGTTGTTCATCTCCCCTATGAACCAGGGTTTGATGAGAAAAAGATTTCCACAAAAGCTCGACCAAATCAAATGAATCTTGAGCTTATGGAATACTGCAAAGAAGAAATCAAAGGTTTAATTGACAAACGTCTTATTAGACCATCCAAATCACCTTGGAGTTGTGCAGCTTTCTATGTCAGAAAAGCAGCAGAACTTGAAAGAGGTAGTCCTCGCTTAGTCATCAATTATAAACCTTTAAATCAGGTTCTTCAATGGATAAGATATCCAATCCCTCATCAAAGAGATCTTCTTAAGAGACTACACAATGCCTGTGTATTTTCTAAGTTTGATCTGAAATCCGAATTTTGGCAAATCCAGATTCATCCCAAAGATAGGTATAAAACTGCCTTCAATGTCCCTTTTGGCCATTACGAATGGAACGTAATGCCATTTGGTCTCAAGAATGCTCCCAGTGAGTTTCAGAATATCATGAATGATATTCTTTCCCAATTTTCTCAATTCACAATTGTGTATATCGATGATATACTTGTTTTCTCTGAATCAATTCCAGCACACTAGAAACACTTATATCAATTTGAAACTTGCATCAGAAAGAATGGATTAGTTTTATCTCCTACCAAAATCAATTTATTTCAAACAAGTGTTAGATTTTTAGGTCACAAGATTTTCAATGGAATGGTAACCCCTATTTCCAGAACAATTGAATTTGCAGATAAATTTTCTGATGAAATTCGGGATAAAACCCAATTACAAAGATTCCTTGGATCTTTAAATTATGTTGCAGATTTTTATGAAGGCCTCCGAGTTTTACTTAAGCCTTTATACAGTCGTCTTAAGAAAAACCCAAGCCCATGGATTGAAGCCCATTCACAAATAGTCCGTCAAGTCAAAGTCCAAGTCAAGAGTCTTCCCTGTTTAGGAATTTCAGATCCCCAAGCCTTCAAGATTGTAGAGACCGATGCGTCTAACCTTGGGTATGGTGGTATCCTCAAACAGCGTCTTCCTGACTCTTTTACTGTCCAATTAGTCCGATACCATTCTGGTATTTGGAATTCTACACAGATAAATTATTCTACGGTCAAAAAAGAAGTTTTAGCGATCGTATTGTGCATCATGAAATTTCAAGATGATTTAACAAATCAGAAATTTTTATTACTAATTGATTGCCAATCAACAAAAGATATTTTAACTAAAGATGTACTTAATTTGGTTTCCAAACAGATTTTCGCCAGATGGCAAGGTTTAATTTCAGCTTTCGATTTCGAAATCAAGTATATAAAGGGAGCAGATAACTCACTTGCAGACTTCCTTTCTCGTGAGTTCCTTCAAAGATGAGTTCTTCTCAAAACTCATCTCCAAAGCAGGGAAACCCTGCAAAACCTCAAACCAAAGCCAGCTATGCTAAGAAGCCTTCTGCTTCTCAGTCTCCAGCCCCTCTTTCTTATGCCCTCTAATTATCCCAAAGGTTTACCCCTTTAGGTCAAGTTACAGAGTCAAGCTCGTCCATGACAAGCTTTTCAAAGCCTTCACAGGCACCCCTTGTTTATGTCAATAAGTCTAATGTAGACTTCATCAACATGATTGAACCATGCTTTCATGCTCTGATCCCTGACCCTCAGGCTATCTCCAAACACCTGTTCTCCATAGACCAACAGTTTATAGAGGCAGATCAATAAAAAACAAGAGAATTCTACGAATTCATCCTTGTTGATTCTGATTCAATCGCAGTCACACACCATCGTGACTCCAATTCCAAGGTTACCTTCTCCAAATGTCAGATCTTTAAGATTCTGACTGAAACAGATTGGGGACAACTTCCCCTCTATCACAAGAAGTTCTCCCAGAACTATTCCCCTCCATCTTACAATTATATTGACTACCAAAATGCTTGGCATCGAGCATTTCTAGTCAGTCCTCATCAAAGTGGCCATTCTTGGTTCTTTTTATTTTGCAAAAAATTCAATCAAAAGGTTCTCCCATTCTGGTTCCAACATATCTGGTGGAACTCTTATGGCCCAGTTCCTGACATCCTCCCTCTTCCAGTCAAAGAAGGTTGGAATGTCTTCAAAGACAAATACATTCCTCCTGATCCCGCTCATGAACAGGTATTATCAGCCTGGTTCTTTATTCGTTTCAATCTTGCCTGGATCATGTGTTGGGATTATGTAACCTCCCCACTAGATTCAACAATCACCCTTTCAAAGGTTAAACCTTTATGGTTTTGTCGCCGCTTCAAAGTTAAATGGTGGCAAAGATTTGATCATTCAAAGGTAACCAAAGAAGGAGTTCTATCATTCTTCACCAAAAAAGAGGTGTCTTCTACACCACCACAGCCACCCTATCAAAGCAATCCAGAATCATCCTCCAGTACCAAAATTCTGAAGCAGCAGATTCTGAAGCAGATTTTGGCTAAGCCAACCAGAGCTCAGCTTATGGAGACCTTGTCTCAAATATGTTCAGATGAAGCAGACGAAGAAGATGATCCAACAGTGGATCTCAATGAAGACGATTGCTTCAACATAATTGATCCTCGAGATTTGTAAAAGGACCCATGTCCACTCTCAAAGGCAGCATCTGCCACCTCCAGAAAACAACAAAATAGCTTTCGGCCAACCGACAAGCTTTTCTTTATCAAAGGCATCCATGTGAAGCTACAGTTCCCTCAATTAATGCAGCTACAGTCAAAGCATCCGCCAACAGTATCTGTCGACAGTCAAAAGGTGAACAGTCGAAGCATCTTCAACAGTCCACCTCCACTCAAGCAAAAGGACAAGCATCCAGCTCATCCTCCACTCAATGAAGAGCCTTATCTCTTCCTTCTTCTTGTCTCTTTTCTTCTATAAATAAAACACAAGTCTTCTGCGAAAGACTCAGACGCTATTAGAACCCCATATCCTTCTTGTATCCCTTAGTATTTATTTTGTAAGCTTTCCTCTTCTCCATCCCATGTACATTCTTCTAGTAAGTCTCCTCTGTACTATCTTATTTTCAGTTTATTTTAAATATAAACATCTTTTATCTATCTCTCTGTTTTCTTCTTTTCTTAAAACTCTATTCTTAAAACTCTATTCTTAAAAGATAGTATTGGACTTGGGTGAACCACTGAAACCACCGTAAGACGTGGGTAAGGCGTTCTCTTGGACAATACAAAGAATAGATCTTCAAAAGCTATGTCTCTGTTTATTGTTGTATTATGCATATGGTGTTTTATTATGTATGTTCTATTTATCTGTATCTCTCCCATGTTCCATTTTCTTCTTGATCTTATTGACTGAGCCTTTGGTCCTGAGAAATCTATTGGTATCAGAGCAAATGAACTTTTCTAGAGAGCCAGGCCGGACAAGCCAAGCCAGGCCCAATACCGTCCCGGCTCTCTAGAATTATAATTATCAAATAACAAAAGAATTGCAAAGTTAAAATGTTGAATAATAGGGATATGATAGCATGTTGTAATCTTTAAGCTTTTGAAGGTACTATACAAAGACGTACCTAGACTAATATAACAATAGGTGTATATATACTTCGGTCTTGCATTTTCTAATTTTTTTAAAGGTGGATTAATGGTGAATATAAATATTTGAATTCTATATAAGGATGGAAGGTTGGTTTGAATGGAAAATGAGAGTGAAAAGAAAATAAGGATGGAAGGTTGGTTTGAATGGAAATAAAGAGAATTTGGGAAGAGGATGTTGAAGAAGATGAGAGATGTCTGTGGTGGTGGAGATAAAGGGTTGCGCCAGATCGTCAATGGAGGTGGAGAGGTTGTATGGTAGCAGAGTGAACAGGTGTGAGTGAAATAGAATTAATGGGGGAGAACCTTCTTGTGTGTTGTTATTGGCTAGGAGAGATGGTGGAGATGATGAAGTTTGTTGGGTTTTGGGTGAAAATGAGCTTTGCGCTGAGTTGATTTATTATTGGTTATGGGTTGCAAGTAGGGGTGGGCACGGGACGGGATGGGACGAAATATACCCATCCCTATTTCATCCCGTTCATACGGGATCGGGACGGGATGGGATGGGAAAAACTTCATCCCGACCTCGTCCCATACGGGTTCGGGACGGGACGGGACGGGATCAGCGTGCTAAAAAAGCTTAATAATGAGTTGTCTTTAATAGAATACACGTTCTGGACTATTGTCAAGCCATGTAGATAGTCAAGATGAGCATCCTAACATCTCCAGGTTTTAAGTGCATTTGTCAAACAAAAAACTAAACAGTCAAGCTGAACTAATCAATCATTAGGTGAGTTGAACTCAATTTCATCTAGATCCCCAAACTGTTTGGTCAAGCAAAGCAACAACGCTCTTTTGAAAAGTTATACCAACAACTCGGTGGTCAACTGGCATAAAAAAAATGCATTAATCACGCACACACAATCATTTCTGATTGGATCAACTCAGAAGCACATAACAACTGTTAGCTCGGCAAATAATCAAAAAGTTGGCGTGCCAAACCAAATTACACCCAGACTCAACAGACAATCTTATCCTTTTAAGGAAACTTGGTTTTTTGAGAAAACCATGACATGCTTTCAACTATGTAAATCATCCATCCACAGACTCAAAATAAGCATGTAACCATGTACACTATGATTTCGACTATGATCCTCCATAGTGTAGGTTGCAAAATCTCTGCTCCACGAGAAACTCAGTCCATATTATACTCTCAAATAATAGTGTAGGTTGCAAAGTCTATTGCATAAGAAAATAAATAATTAAATAAAAATATTAATAATTAATATTAATAAATTAGTTCGGGACGGGACGGGATTGGCAGGATTGAAAATCTCCATTCCATCCCATCTCATTCTAGATCGGGACGGGACGGGATCGGGATGAAATTATTCAGTCCCATTAAGACCCGGAAAAATTGGGACGGGACGGAACGGGATCGGGACGGGATCGGGATTGCGGGATGGGATGCCCACCCCTAGTTGCAAGGGGTTTGCGAGTTTACAGAAGTGGTCAAATGGGTTGAGCTAGACATAAATTGGGTTGGTAATTTCTACATTAATTTGGTGGATAAATCACCGTGGCTTTCAAAATGATGATTTCGAAACTTATAAAGATAGATTAAAAACAAAAGATCCACCACCAACCACCAATACCTCAATTTTAATTATCCATATTTGAATTGGTGAATTATATATTTGTTGATCAATAAGAAAATGTAAAAAATCTATATACATAAAATTTTGTAGCGTCAACAAAAGATTTTATTGGAGATTGCCGACAGTACAACCCAACAAACCAAGTGGCGTGCCAAAGACACGAGTACACATAGATAAAAGTGGCGCCGAAGGCACAAATACACATGACAAGAGAAAAATGTAGGGTTACGACAACGCCACGAGAATACACTAGGTGTTTCACTATTCACAATGAACATCGTAGGTCCACTCCCTACCTCTGAGAAGAAGAAATTTCTCCTTGTGGTTGTCGACTACTTCACCAAATGGGTAGAGGTAGAACTACTATCCAAGATTGATAATTTCCTCTGAAAGTCCATCATCTGCAGGTTTGGAATCTCGAAAACATTGGTCAATGATAACGGGACTCAGATCGAAGACAAACAAGTTAGAAAACTTTGTGCCAATCTGAACATCATTCACCATTATTCAACACCGGGACATCCCCAGGCCAACGGACAGGCGAAAATCACCAACCGAACAATTCTAGAAACAATAAAAAGAAACTCGAAGTAGCCTAAGGGCTCTAGTTTCTGAACTGCCAAGCATCATCTGGGCTTATCGGACAACAAGAATGACTCCGACTGGAGAGACATCATTCGCCCTAACTTATGAGTTTGAAGCCATGGTTCCAGTGGAACTCGGGATGCCAACATTTAGAACCGAGGAGTTCAGGTTGGAGAACAATGATGAAGCTCTTAGAATCAGACTAGATCTGCTCGAAGAAGGAAAGACAAAACTTCCAACAAGATAGTAGCCTATCAACAAAAATGGCCCGGTACTACAATAAGAAGGTCAAGCGTCGATATATCAAAGTTGGCAGTTAGGTGCACAAAAAACCTAGTCGAACACGAAAGACCCACGAGATGGCAAGCTGAGCCCAAATTGGGAAGGGCCATATAATAATAAAAATCAATAGGCCTGGAACCTATTGGTTAGAGAACCTGAGTGGAGAGCGTCTTAAAAGACCATGGAATGTAGAACACTTGAATAAGTGTTATCAATAAAGGTACACTTTTTAAATAAACCCATTTCATATACAACTCTACATGCAGGGGCAAGCCTAGTCCAACCAGAACACCACAATGGCGCACATCGGCTGAGTCTGGTCCTATTCAGGATGACGACAACTTGCCACATCTAAGCAACCTAGTCCGTTTGAAAAATTGCGATGCTGCACAATGACTGGATCTAGTCCTAGTCAGGATGATAAAAGTTTGACGCATCTAAATAACCTGGTCCGACCAGAGGACCACGATAGCGCACAACAGCCGAGTCTATATTAAGGATGACGACAACTCGCTGCATCTAAATAACCTAATCTGTTTGAGGAACCACGGTGGTGCACAACGGCCGAGTCTAGTCCGATTTTGGATGACAACAACTCGCCACACCTAAGTAACCTGTTTCAACCAGAGGACCACGATGGCGCATAACGACTGAGTCTAGTCCTATTCAAGATGACGACAATTTGCCGCATCTAAGTGACCTAGTTCGTTTGAGGAACCACGGTGATGCGCAATGGCTGAGTCTATCCTATTCAGGATGACAACAACTTGCCGCATCTAAGTTACCTGGTCCGACTAGAAGACCACAATGGTGCACAGTGGCTGAGTCTAATCTTATTTAGGATGGCGACAACTCGCCACATTTAAGTGACCTAGTTCGTTTGAGGAACCTCGGTGATGCACAACGGCCGAGTCTAGTCCTATTTGGGACGGCGACAACTCGTTGCATCTTAATGATCCAACCTCTGCTATTTAAGTCCCATTCAGAATTAAGTCAGCTTACGTTATCAAGTCTAGTCCATTCGGACCAGGATGACTTCTCTGCAGCTTACGTCCTCTTTAGGATTAAGTTCGCCTATATTATGAAATATAGTTTGTTCGAACAAAAATGATTTTTCTACAGCTTAAGTCCTTTTCAGGACTAAGTTACTGCATTCAGAAGTCTAGTCCGTTCGGACCAGAATGACTTCTTTGCAGCTTAAGTCCTCTTCAGAGTTAAGTTAGCCTATATTATAAAATCTAGTCCGAAATGATTTCTTCGGTTAATTTCTATTCAGCCCGTAAATCAAGAGCCAAACCAAGATAATGCGAGTCCAACGTGGCGAGGATTTTGGAGATTGGCTCAGGACAATAAGGCTCAAATACAGACTCTAGAATATAGCAAACCCGAGGTCCATTTGCACACCTTCTGGTCCAATCAAGCATTGGGTCCTAAAGAGAGCCAAGTGCCAAAGAAGAATCCTTCATGGACAGGTAAGATTCAAAACTAGATATCCTCTATCCATCATGCTCTAAATGGTAGAATCAATGAAAGAGTGAAATACTCATTATATAAGATGAACAAAACGAATGAGAGGAGGTACACAATACAATCCTAATTTTATTAGTCTATGCCGGAATGGTGGGAATTGAGCTGGAAGTTGCCTAAGACAGAGTTTACACTTTAGAGAAGGTGCTTGTTGAGCAGCTATTGAAGCTCTTAGACGCTTTCTTCACAGTGGACTCTCTGGAAAGGCAATGGCTGCCTAGCCTAATCTAGGAACTCAACTGAACGGGGCGCATGAGAATCTGGATAAGGCTTTGGTTGCCCAGTTCGACTTTAAGGCTTAACTGAAAGAACTCTAAGAGGGTCTTGACAAGGCGATGGCCGCATAGTTATGATAAGAGGACAAAGCTAAAAAAGGTCCAAGAGAGTCGAGATAAGTCGGTAGCTGAGCAAACCATGATGGCTGACCAGTTAGAGTTTGCTTTGAAGGCCACTACTGACGCTCAGAGTGTTTTGAAGTGGAACGTACTGAGGTTTTTCATCAAAGACGTCTTCGTGAGGAATATGAGGTGCGGATGTTTCGTGTCAATGAGAAGTTGCATTCTGAATAAGCAAAATGTGGTGAGGTTGGCGGATTGTGAAAACAAATTGGCAAAGCCCAATGAGGAGCTAACCGGCTCGAAGGCACAGTGTAAAGCTCGAGAGAAGGAGCTCCTAAAGACTGTCGATATCATTCAATTTAGTAAGGTTGTTGCGGGGAGGCAATAATTGCTTGATCTGATTGAGCAGGATCATGAAGACCAGAACTTCTCTGTTTACAAGGCACTGGCCTTCGGGCATTTGGAGGAAGTAAACAAATCTTCTCCTTCTTCGGGTGGCCCTGAAGTTGATCCGACTATCCCCGAGTCTGCCGCTTGTCCCGATGTCCCAGAGTATGTTGCCGATCCTGACGTCCCAAAGCTCGTTGCTGACCCTGCTTAGTCTGCCCATGCTGAGTCTAGTCCTGCTATGTCTGGTTCTGTTGAGTCAAATCTTACTAAGTCTGGTTCCTCCCCTTGAGAGCAGAGCTATTGTAATGAACTTTTTTTAAATTAATGCGGATCACGTTTTCTTTGCCTCATATTTATGTTGTCATTTTCGTACTTGCCATATTGATCTCTATTCAGACTAGGCTGTGTAGATTGATTAGTCACCAAGACTCTTCAGTTGTGACTGGACTTAGGTAATAAAGTAGACTTAATCCTGAAGAGGACTTAAGCTGTAGATAATCGTCTTTGTCCAATCAGACTAGACTTCTATAGTAGAGTAAACTTGATCTTGAAGAGGACTTAAGTTGTAGAGAAGTCGCCTTTATCGGAACGGACTAGATTTCTATAATAAAGTAAACTTAATCCCGAAGAGGACTTAAGCTTTAGAGAAGTTGTCTATGCCTTAACGAATTAGACTTCTATAACAAAGTAAACTTAATCCTAAAGAGGACTTAAGCTATAGAGAAGTCGTATTGGTTCAAACAGTCTAGACTTCTATAGTAGAATAAAATTAATCCTAATTAAGATTTAAGTTGTAAAAAAATCGTCTTTGTCCAAACAGACTCGACTTCTATAATAAAGTAAACTTAATCCTGAATAAGACTTAAGGTGTAGAGAAGTCATTTTGGTCTGAACAAACTAGACTTCTATAGTAGAGTAAACTTAATCCTGAAGAGGACTTGAGCTTTAGAGAAGTTGTCTCTGCCCAAACGAACTAGACTTTTACAACAAAGCAAACTTAATCCTGAAAAGGACTTAAGCTGTAGAGAAGTTGTTTTCATTTAAACGGACTAGACTTCTATAATGGAGTAAATTTAATCCTGAGAAGACTTAAGCTATAGAGAAGTTGTCTTTGTCCGAATGGACTACACTTCTATAATAAAGTAAAATTAATCTTGTAAAGGACTTGAGGTGTAGAGAAGTCGTCTTGCTTCGAACGGATTAGACTTCTATAGTAGAGTTAACTTAATCCTGAAAAGGACTTAAGCTGTAGATAAGTCGTCTATGCTCGAACAGACTAGACTTCTATAATACGGTAAACTTAATCATGAAGAGGACTTAAGCTGTAGAAAAGTCATCTCTGCCCGAACAAACTAGACTTCTATAATAAACTAAACTTAATCCTGAAGATGACTTAAGTTGTAGAGAAGTCATCTCCGCCCGAACAAACTAGATTTCTACTAATAAGGTAAACTTAATCTTGATGAGGACTTAAGTTTTAGAAAATTCGTCTCTGCCCGAACGAACTAGACTTCTATAATAAAGTAAACTTAATCCTGAAGAGAACTTAAGCTTAAGCTAGGTCTCTTAGATGTAGCAAATCGTTGTCATCTTGAATAGGACTAGACTTGGTCGTTGTGCACCATTGTGGTCCTGTAGAAGGACTAGGTAACTAAAATGCGGCGAGTTGTCGTTATCCTGAATAGGAGTAGACTCGGCTGCTATGCGCCATCGTGGTCCTTCAGACAGACTATGTTACTTAGATGCAACGAGTTGTCGTCATCCCGGATAGGACTAGGCTCGACCACTATGCGCCATCATGGTCCTCTAGTGAACTAGGCTTGCCCCTGTATGTAGAGTTGCATATGAAATCAAATTGTTTATAGAGAGTACCTTTATTATAGTTCTTTTTTAAGTGCTTCTAGACTTCATGGACTTTTTTTGTTAAAAAAAGACTTTTTCTACTCAAGACTCTCTAACCAGTAAACTCTTGGCCCATTGGTTTTTCTTTAAGGGGCTCGAGCTGTGATAGTTATTTGCTCGATCGTTTCATTGTCGTGTAATGGAATTCCCTTGTTGTAGCCCTGATCGTCCCCACCATGTCATTGGCGGGGTATTTAAGGCATTGATACTAAGTAGAGACCACTGCTCCCATTTGATTAAGCCAAGGTTTGCCTAGGAAGATGTTGTACGTGGAGGGGGCGTCTGCAATTAAACACTGTAATCGGGACCTTTTGTAGGTCTGGTTCCCCTGCTACCACATGCAGTCTAATGCTCCCAATCGGATAACATCGCTTACCACTAAAGCCGATCATGGCTTGTTTGTGCAGCTTCAGCTCTTCTCCCCTCAGTTGCATCCTGTGGAATGCTTCTAGGAACATGACATTAGCTGATATCCTCGTGTCCACCAATGATCTCTTGACATTCCACCTTGTTATCTCGATTGATATAACTAGGGCGTCATTGTACGGGGGGGGGGGGGGGTGGACCACTTGCCTGTCTTGCTCCAAGAAGGCCAGATCCGGGGCTGGGTGCTCTATTCGGGCAGGCTGGATAGGGTGGTTTTTGTAGCGAGACCCAATCTGCAGTTCTTGGACCGTTGTTCCTTGACCAGTTGGACTGTCCCGATTCGTCGCATGCACTATGCAGGACGTATATCACATCTGTAGTCTTTTCTTCAACTTCCTGCACTGACTCTTCCTTCTCTTTCCCTTGGGATTGCTTTTCACCAAAGCCCACCAATTCCTTGAGCCACCCTTTCTAGACCTAGTATTCGATCTCATTCCCGAGTCTTTGGCAGTCCTGAGTGTTCTGACCATGGTCTTTGTGGTAAAACAATATTTGTTCTTATCACGCTTTGATGGGTTGCTCTTGAGCTTAGAAGGCCACTTGATATCCTCCTAGCTCTTCATGGTAGAGAGGATTTTGGACAGACTGACGTTGAGCGGAGTGTAGGCGTGGTACTTTGAGTTGACATAGTTGGTGGCTTTGCCCGGTCAGAACCAGGCCTGCTGTCACTCCGCCTTCTTTTGGATTTGTTTTCCTCTTTGCGCTTCTTCTCCTGTCCCCTGTTCCGGGTCTTGGAGGAGTGCTTGGTCTCATTCTCACCTCTTTTTCTTCGCCAATAACATCTTCTCAAGAGTGATGTATTTTTGGGCACTTTTCAACAAGTTGGAGGCTCCAAAGTGAGGAAATTATAAGACTGACCTCCCCGGAGGCTGGAAGTGAAGGCAGTGACAAATGTGTCATCACTGCAACTGTAATCCGTTTGAAGAATCATGGTAGCGCACAGCTGCCGAGTCTAATCCTATTCAGAATGACGATAACTCGCCGCATCCAGGTGAGCTAGTTCGTCTAAAGGACCGCAATGGTGCATAGTGGCCGAGTCTAGTCCTATTCAGGATGACAACAACTTGCCACACCTATGTAACCTGGTTCGGCCAGAGGACCACAATGGCACACAACGATCCAGTCTAGTCCTATTCAGGATGACGACAACTCGCTGCATCTAAGTGACCTAGTCCGTTTGAACGACCGTGATGGTGCACAATGGTCGAGTCTAGTCCTATTCAGGATGACACCAACTCGCCGCACCTATGTAACCTGGTCTGACCTAAGGACTACGATGGCGCACAACGGCCGAGTCTAGTCCTATTCAGGTTGACGACAACTCACCGCATCTAAGTGACCTAGTCCGTCTGAAGAACCACAGTTGCGCACAACAGCCGAGTCTAGTCCTATTTAGGATGACGACAACTCGCCGCATCTAAGTGACCCAATCCGTCTGAAGAACCATGGGGGCGCACAACGGACGAGTCTAATCTTATTTAGTATGACGACAAGTCGCAGTATCTAAGTGACCCAACCCGCTCAAGCCTAGTCCTATTCAGGATTAAGGTAACTACATTATCAAGTCTAGTCTGTATGGACCACGATGATTATTTTGCAACTTACGTCCAATTCAGGATTAAGTTAGTGTATTTTGAAGTCTAGTCCATTTGGATCAAGGTGACTTCTCTGCAGCTTAAGACATATTCAAGATTAAGTCAGCCTTACACTATAAAATCCAATCCGCTCGGACATGGATGATTTATTTGCAGCTTAAGTCCAATTCAAGATTAAGTTAGCATATTTAGAAGTCTAGTTCGTTTGGACTAGGATGATTTCTTTATAGCTTAAGTCCTATTCAGGATTAAGTTAATTATATTGTGAAATCTAGTTCGTTCAGACCAAGATGATTTCTCTACAGCTTAAGTCATATTCATGATTAAGAATTATATTATGAAATCTAGTCCATTTGGACCCAGATGATTTCTTTACGGCTTAAGCTAATTATATTGTGAAATCCAGTCTATTTGGACCCAGACGACTTCTCTACTGCTTAAGTCATATTCAAGAATAAGTTAGATTTATTGCATGAAGTCTAGTCCGTACGGACCAAAAGGATGTATGTCCAACACAACCCTAGTAAGGGTTAAATGGTTTGTATTATTTAAATCTTATCTGATCAGACCTATTGTAAAAAATAGGAACACAAATATGAAACAAGAAAACAAACTTTATTAATTGACCAAAACGTTTTTACAAGTCTTAATTGACTAATCAAAGTGAAGGCTTATATACGGTAAGCATTAGTCATCTGAGCATGGTGGAAAGGAATTTGCGAATGAAGATCTACCAGAATTTATGATGGGAAAATGCTTCGCTAGTCTGTCTTTTGGAGGAGATGCCAAAGGTACAACTTTTGATAAATGAAAGAAGAAGCTGCAGGTGCAACTTCTGATGGATGACAACATCAAGACCAATGAGGTACCATCGACTTCTTTTTCACAAAGAAGAGATATATTTGATAGTCCTCGAAGAGCAATTGGGAACACATCCAAGCTAGCGGGCGCCCTCAAAGTGCAAATCCCCTTAGGATTCGTTGCGACAAAGGTCAAAATATGCGTAGACTTCATCGACAAATGATCCCTTTTCATCCCTAAAGAGATCGGGACAGGAGAACATTCAAGAACCTTCATGTGCAATTGGGAAAGGCAAAATTAAGGTCTGGAAGCAAATAATAAGGCCTGATCCAACCAAACCAAGCTTATATAGGGCCAGCATTTGGAAAAGGCAACCATTCAACAGTCGCACCAGCGTTAAATGTTGTGCACAAGGAGAAGAGACGTTGAATTCGGTCGCCAATACGCCACGCAAGTACCTACTCATTAATGGTCTTGCATGCAGCCCCACTAACTAGGGGGAGTAACTGATGAGACATCAAACCGTCATCCAATCACAGCCAAACACGTATTGTAAATCAACTCTAATGAAAAAGGGCTAGGACACACCAGGTCCAACCTAGGCCCAAGCTCATTTCTATTCAGCCTGTAAGTCAGGCGCCAGAATCCATATTATGCAAGCCCAATGTGATATGAATCTCGGAGCTTGGTTCAGGACAATAAGACCCGAATACAGACTTCTAGACTATAGCAGGCCCAATGTCCATTTAGGCTACTCTTGGGCCAATCATGCATTGAGTCTTAAAGATAGCCAAGTGCCAAAGAAGATCAATCATGGACGGGTAAAGATCCTAAGCGAGATCTCCTCCCTCCATCACGCATTCAAAGATAGAGTCGAACACTATCATTATATAAGGTGAACAAAACTGATGAGAAAGATACGGTACACACATACAACCCTAATTTTATCAGTCTATCTCCATCCTTGTTCAAGTGCATGACTTTATCATCGGAGTGCCTTTGGCTACCACAACAATGTCTTTTGTTTCACCGTTGTTCATATTTGCAGGTCAAAACCAAAAGGGACGAATTTGGACGCATTCCCCGTCTTGATGCATTTCGGGAGGCCGAGATTTGATACTCTTTTGAGAAGGACAAAACTTTTATTCTCAAGGATTGAAGGAAGCAAGTTATATAGACAAATGATTATGGATTAGAGATCATCATTCCCTAATTCACAAGAAGATACTCAAACCCCATCCCTTTGAAACTAGGAGTTAAGGGGAGCCCAATGCGTGCAGAGGCACTAACCAACTAAGACCCTTTAAAGAACTTCCCATTTTCCTTTGAAGACATTTTCGTTTTTTGCATCCTCTTGAAGGTTTAAAGGAGTTGGGTTTCTCTTATATCAAATTGAAATCAACATTACTAGATGTGATCAGGGAGCGTGATGGTCTTTCTCAAGATGAGGTAGGATTGAATCCTACTGAGGATTATTTTCCCAAGATTGCCACGGCAGGGAGAGCAGTTGAACTGACTTTTTATTTAATTGGATTGAGATTCGTGGGCACTGCATTGTAAAATTTGTGGGGGTTTGCAGCCATACTCAAGTTCTCCTTATGAGGCTAAAGTTCAAGAACTTCATGTCTCACCTTAATGTGACCCTGTTGATTGTGTGTGCACACACAATGTGCTTGTATCTTGTGTATGCTTACCGATGATACATCAAAATAGACCGATCATCACGATTGTGCACATGTCATAAAGACCCATCACGTGAATACAGCGCCCGATCAAGCTAGCTCATAAAGCCCAGGAAAAATGAGGCCAATTATAGACTAGGCCCACCACTAAGGAGACGTAAACATGCCTCGAGTCCAGGCCCAGACAAATCAAAGTCCGAGCCCAGGCCCTATACGTGTTCTCTCATAAAGAAGAGGAACGTTGCACCAAGAAAGAGGTGTGGCGGGACTTACGCCTCCACGAACGCATCTCCATTAAGGAGGAGACTGTTACAAGAAACATCTCTTTCCGTTGCGCCTCACATGCTTAAGTCACGCAAAGAGTTAACCACGACCATTATAAAAGGTAAAGGGAACATTCCACAAAAGTATGCAACTTTAACTGAGTTTTGTCCAGATTTACATCCTTCTTCCAAAAGAGTTACTGACTTAAGCATCAGAGTGCCTTTGGCAACCAAAAATGTGGTCCTTGGCAGTCTAACAATTGTTTTGCAGGTCAAACTCGCAGGAGGACGATTTTTGGGCACATCAGTTTGGCGCCGTCCGTGGGGAACTACGAGTTTTCCTTTCAAAAAAATAAAAGATTCTCAATAACAAAGCTCGCGCAACTCGAGCAGAAGATCAATGGAATACTCCCCAAATCTTCAACCTGGCGACATGCTGCTCAATACTAATCCAAAGACAACCATCAAAATGACCATACTTACTTGAAGAGAGCTCCAGCAGGTAACAGTTCAGACATCTCTGAAATCATGGGGAATCCCCTCGGATCCCCGAATGGAGATGCTTATGGCTCAGATGAATAGTGTGATCAAGATGATAGATAGAATCATCAGAGACCTGTAGGGCAGTAGCTTTCGAGAAGAAATAACCCAGCTTAAGGGACACCGGACTAACAATAGCTCTAAGTGCAATCAAGGAACGTCCGAAAGTTTACAACTGAAAAAACCCAATTACGGGAGAGCATTCTCGACTCTGATAGCAAGTCGGAGTAAAATTCTTGAAGCCATGGTAGGAAGAGAAGATGTCAAATGGCCGCCGAGGATGAGAGGAGATCCGAAAAAGCGAAGTAAGAACATACGCTACCTCTTCCACAATGGCTACGGCCACGATACTGAGGATTGTCGCAACCTAAGAAACAAAATTGAACGATATATCAAGGAAGGACGATTCAAATATTTCGTCAAACTCGATGGCAAAACAATCATTTCAAATGAGCAAGAGAAAGAAACAATCTACGTCTTGCACAACACGGGCAGGGAAAAAGAACAATCCAATCAATTTAGGAAGCGTATAGTCAGAGACTTACGCGCAAAGATCAAATTCCAAGAACCATCCGCACAACGTGCAAAAATAATGTAAATGACCCTAACCTTCTTGAATGAAGATGCTAATGGGGTTAATTTCCCACATAATGTTGCTTTAGTGATTTCGATCATGATAGCTAAATGGGAAATCAAAAGGGTATTGATTGACACCGGCAGCTTGGCAAACCTATCATACCTGACAACTTTCCGAATGATGCAGTTCACCATTGAGATGCTCTCACCAAGCGATCGGTCTATGGGAGGTTTCAGTAGGGAGCAATGTAACCCACTGGGAATGATCCGACTACCAGTTGAAGTGGGAGAACCAGGGAAGCAGTGAGTGTTAATGAAAGATTTTCTCGTCGTCGAGGCTCCTGCTGCATACAACGTGCTACTCAGAAGACCATGGATACATAAGATGGGCGCAATATCCTCCATTATGCACCAATGTGTGAAGTACCATACCAACAATGGCATTGGAAGAATAAAATGGGACAACCAGCAGCCCGGGAGTGTCATTTTGCTGTTATAAAGACTCCACACAAAAATCAATTATCGCAACAACTGTAAGAGTCTTCACAACAATCAAATGAAACAAGTTCAGATTCTCCGAATGACAATATGGCTCCAACCAGTCCACGAGATTGACCCAACATCGGGCAACTGAAAGAAGAAACGGTCGAGGTCTACTTCGACAATGAAGCAAAAAAGGCAGTCTGAAGTAACACAAAAATCCAACCTAAACTCGCCAAGGAGCTAATCCAACTGCTGAAAGATAACCAAAATATTTTTGCACGGACAATGAAGGACATGGTAGGAATAGATCCATCTATCATCTCCCACAAATTGCAAGTGAATCCAGATAGGAAACCGGTTCGACAAAAAAAGGACTGGTAGCCCTGGAGTGCAATCAAGCGATAAATGGAAAAGCGCACCGACTGCTCAGTGCAGGCATGATAAGAGAAGCTCATTATCTGGATTGGTTGGCAAACACGATACTAGTAAAAAAAGAACGGGAAATGGAGGGTGTGCGTGGATTACACTGACCTAAATAAAGCATGTCCCAAAGAAAACTTTCCACTTCCACGAATAGACCAAATAGTGGACACAACTGCCGAGCACAAGATGCTGAGCTTCATGGACGCGTACTCTAGGTATAATCAAATACAAATGTACCCCCACCCCGACCAAGAAAAAACATCTTTCATAACGGAAAAGGGGACGTACTATTATCGAGTAATGCTGTTCGGATTGAAGAATGTGAGAACAACGTATCAACGACTAGTAAACGGGATGTTTAGATATCAGATCGGCAAAGCGATGGAGGTTTACATCGACGATATTCTCATCAAAAGCTCACGCAAAACAGACCATGTTACGGACCTCGAACAGGCTTTCTCCCAGCTTCAGAAATACAAGATGAAGCTAAACGTATAGAAATGCACCTTTGGAAGTGGAGTCAGGGAAGTTCCCCGGGTAGATGGTCAACCAACAAGGAATTGAAGTCTATCCAAAGCAGATACAAGCGTTTCTCAACATGCAATCACCGACAAACATAAAAGATGTTCAAAGTCTTAACGGGAGAATAACAACTCTGAACAGATTTATCTCCAGATCATCAAACACAAGTGTCTGCCCTTCTTCAAAATCTTGTAGGGGAATAAGACATTCGAATGGAATGATGAATGCGATAGAGCCTTTCAAAGCCTTAAGACTTACATGGGAAGCACAAAGCTGCTAACAAAGTCGAACATAGGAGAAACGTTGTATCTGTACCTATCCGTATCCAACCACGTGGTAAGTTCGACACTGATACGAGAAGAAAATGTGGTGCAAAAACCAATGTACTACATCAGCAAAACATCGCAGATGCAGAGATCAACTAGCCGGCCCAGGAAAAACTGGCGCTCGCTCTAATAGTGTCATCAAGAAAATTGCGACCATACTTCCAAGCTTACCCGATCATGGTTATGACCGAACAGCCGCTTCGGTCGGTGTTACAATAATCGGATCTGTTGGGAAGAATGGTAAAATAGGCGATAGAGCTTGGACAATTCGACATCAATTATGCCCCTAGAGCTGCTATCAACACTCAGGCATTATCGGATTTCATCGCTGAGTTCATAGGAAGCAACAACCAACACGAGGACAAGGAAAGTAAAACAGAACAGCCTGAACCAATACCCGAAGCATGGATCCTCCGCTGTGATGGGGCGTTCAACGAGGCAGGAAGTGGATCCGGGTTAGTCTTGTACCACTTGGAAGGCATCGCATTAGACAAGGCGATAAAATTCAGTTTTAAAGCCTCCAATAATAAAGTCGAGTATGAAGCTGTGATAACAGGGCTGTAGATAGCAAAACACGTGGGAATAAAAGACATTAGAGTCTTTACTGATTCCAGGCCGGTGGTCAATCAACTAAGCGGTGAGTTCCAAGTAAAAGACACCTGAATGAAAGTCTACCACCAGAAAACTACAGAACTGATAGAAGGCTTCCGAAATGCTACCATTCGACAATGCACGCGAATGGAAAACAAAATAGCAAACGAGCTAGCAAAAGAAGCCTCAATAACGAAGGATAATGACAACCCACTTGTCATGACACAAGGAAGCTCCATACTTGAAAATCAACTTGAAGAAGTATGCGCCGTAAATCAAGGAACCAACTGGGCAACTCCAATCCTGACATATATTTTAAATGGGGAACTCTCAACAGACAAGATGGAAGTCAGGAGACTAGGGAATCGGGTGGCAAGATATACAATGATCAATGACAAACTATATAAGAGGTCAGCCACGAATCCATTACTAAAGTGTCTTGCACCAAGAGATGCTGAATATGTCCTACAAGAAATACACCACAACACATGCGGGAATCACCCAGGAGGAAAAAGATTGGCCCACAAAAGTCTCACATTAGGTTATTATTGGCCAACGATGCAAGAGGATGCTCAGAAGATAGTTCGTAAATGCGACAAATGCCAAAGATTCACCCCATACACACACATGTCGAGACAAACCTGATTCCAATGAGCAGCCCCTGGCCGTTCGCACAATGGGGAATGGACCGCTTCCAGCGTCCGATAAAAAGAAGTTTCTTCTTGTTCGTCAAATGGGTAGAAGTATAGCCCCTTACAAAGATAGGAGAAACACAAGTCGATAAATTTCTCTGGAGGGACATCATATGCTGATTCGAGAACCCAAGAGTAATCGTCACGGACAATGGGAGACAGTTTGAAGGCAAAAAAGTTAGAGAGTTGTGTGAGAACCTGAATATCCAACACATTTCTTCGCGCCAGTTCATCCGCAAGCAAACGGACAAGTCGAGGTCACTAATAGGACAACCTTGGAGACAATCAAAAGAAGACTCGAAGCAGTGAAAGGACTATGGACATCCGAGTTACCTGGTGTCCTCTGGGAATACAGAACAACAAAACGAACTCCGACAGGAGAAACACCTTTCGCCCTCGCTTACGGGTCAGAAGCAATGATACCATTAGAGATCAGAATGCCAACATTCCGAACCGCTGAAGACAACATTGAAGCATTAAGAGTCGGACTAGATTTCCTCGAAGAAAAATGAGAAGCGGCCTCGATTAAAATGACAACCTATCAACAACGCATGGCATGGTATTACAACAAGAAGGTGTGAATTCAAACATTTAACGTCGGAGACTAGGTGTTACGAAAAACTCAACCAAACACGAAAGAGCCCGGTGCGGGCAAGCTGAACGCAAACTGGGAAGGACCATATCGGGTAACAAAAATCAACAGACCCGAAACATACTAGTTGGCAAACAAAAAGGGAGAAATGATACCTCGACCATGGAATGTAGACCACTTGAAAAGATAAAGTCTTTTGCTCTCAATTTTAAAACAACAAGAATTTAATCAGGAAAAAAGCCAGATTAAAACCGACTCGAGAAAAACTCTCAGCATGGCTAGAGTATCGAGCAAACACAAATACATATGTTGGACGAACGAGTTAGACATAAAAACTTCTGGCTTGATCAACCATGAAGTAATAAAGTACCAGGACATAAGAGTCGGACTTTAACGTCGACTGTAATGTGCGACATCGTAATCCGAATGAGAAATAGGATTCCATAAGCTACAGCTTCCATACGACTAGAATGTCGAGTATCGAAGCCACCCACGAAAATCCAGACAACCAAAGTCTGAAATCTCCCAGAAATGTCATAAATAAAAGCTAACAATCTAGGCATATGAGACACAAAAATGTGAAATAATAAATTTTCCATTTATCTTCTAAAAAAGGAGATTACAAAAAGAAGAAAACAACAATTAAGAAGAAGAATCAGTGTCGGGAACAACATCTTCAGGAAGCATAGGGTTAGCAGGCTCTTCGATATCCGGATCACCCATCGAATCCAGAACAACTTCCTCGACATCATCAAATTCCTGCTCAGCAAAGCTACGGTATGGGGACATGTCCAAACCTTGCGTTTCTAGGAAGTCCAAGAAATCATGGCGACCCTCGACCACTCTCTTAAAATTTACGGCCTCCGCTGCCTTCAGTTTCTCAGTAACAGTCGACAGCTCGGCTTGGGTTGACACTAACTCTTTGTCAACATCGGCAAGTTTAGTAGAGACCACTGATTTAATCTCTACAAACTCAAAATTCATCTCAACGATGCGAACGGTAGCATCCTTAAGCTTGGCGGAACACTCTTTGGTGGAATGAACAACCACGTCACGTTCGACATTTCGGTCGGACAACTCTTTCTCGGCAACATTCAGACGGGAACGCAACCTGCCCTATTCCACCTCCAATGTCTTGAGGTTGGAAGAAAACGCATCACGCATAGTCTCAAGTTCCCTCAACAACTCCCGCACAGTCCGCAACCCTCTCATGTTTAGTGCATTGCGCCTTCAACAAATTCAGTGATGGAGATCATAAGAAATGACCAAAATGTGTCATGCAAGCTTCTGGTTGACATGCACAACCTAGTCACGAGAAGCCTTACAATCTGACCCCATAACGGCTGCATAAGTAAGATGCGTCATCCCTTCCATAAGATGCTGGGGGCCATCGTCAATATGATGATGTGGTTGACACACGGGCATAGGAGTTTTGTTAGCCAACCGCCCGTGACAGCCGCCAATAAGATTGCGAGCACTGTCCTGCACATCAACCTCAGAAGGTCTCACCAAGGACAGAAGAAGCAAGGCGAGACGCAGAAGGAGCAGCACGAGATTCCGAAGTCCCAGCCACCATAGAAGAAAAAGTAACTTGTGGTCTCGAGTGCGAGCAACAACTTGATCCTCTACTGACGGATCATACTCGAAGTCATCCAAGGTCTTAGTACCCTTCGGATTATTCGACAGCCAAACACCTAGCTGAAGCATTTTATTTTCGATGACGCGTGAATCATCAATTGAGAGGCCGACAGAATCTGGCAAGCCGTAAGAAGCAACAAGCTTTTTCTCATGGTCATCCAGAGGACAAGAAACCTCCTTATTACTTATCTCGAGGACTCAATTTACCTCTTCGTTCTCACGGGCAGAAGAATCATCCCCCAAACCATGACCTCCTTTCTGAAGAGAGGCAAGATGAGAGGGGGTCCTGGAGGATTCAAGGATGGAAGAAGCAAGCCTTTTCCTCTTCGAGACATGGCCAGAACTGACGGCCGATATCTTGGATCCTTTTCTTAACAATTGAACCAGTTTTCCTAGGACCTCGAACATAAACAGGAGCAGGGACTCCTACATCACTAGGGTGTGCAACAGTAACCTCAGAAGCGAGGCCTGCCCTACCTGGTGAAAGCATACCACCACGGACAATGGAGTCCGTAGTAAGGAAATCTTCTACCGATACTCGAGGAAGATCACATAACCGACGACAAAACTCCTGCTATTCTAAAGACAGTGACAACTCAACCTTCTTAGGTTCTCGGAATGATTGCAGAATCTAATTCTCGCGGAACCTAAAATGGTTGGAAGAAAGAGAGGAGTAGAACCAGGACCTCGACTAGCCCACATATTCCTCTCGCAGGTCTTCAAAGCAGGGAGGAAAATGCATGCAACAAGTGTAACTAGGGTCCACGCTGAACCCTACCAGAGAGTGCAAAACCCTAACATTCATAAGGATGCAAACAAAGGCAGCCCTCACCAAGGTTGAAATCATTACCTTCGAATCGTTAGGGACAAGTTGAATTGGAGCAATTCCAACCAAATCCAAGTCCTCCCAGACGATAGTAGGAGCTGGAAGCCTGAAACCAGAATGGAACATGTCTGGATACTAAGCAATGTATCCATGCCTAGGATGACAAGGACTATCGCCATCTCCGGGGATAACAATCTCCAGATCGTTTAACAACGCATAGTCGTGACGAATGTTGTCCAGAGTCATGCATGTTGCCCTCTTGGGCATGAAAAAATCTTCGCAAACATCAAGGGGCATTGCCACCCAAAACCCTAGAGTTAGACATGACTACAGAACGAATGTGAGGAATCAAAAGGTTAACAATCAGAAAATTAGAAGATGTAGAAGGAAGCAGATCATACACAAAACTTCTTCTTTTTATAGGAATGGGCAACGAAAGGACCACTCTTGGAGAATGTGCAAGGTGTGACCGCACGAAGTCCCATAAATCGTGCCAAAACGAACAGGCGGATGGAACAACGGAGAAAAAACAACAATGACAAATAGCAAGAGCACTAACCAAGCCGTAATGTTGCAATCAAAAAGCAAAACCGCCACAAAGTTAGTGGATACTTGAACATACCCACTAACTAAGGGGGGAGTAGCTGATGATACATCAAAATAGACCGATCATCACGATCGTACACATGGCATAAATACCCATCACGAGAATACAACGTCCAATCTATTGGGCCAGCTCATAAAGCCCAGGAAAAATTAGGCAAATTATAGAGACCCATACTAGGCCCACCACCAAGGAGACATAAATAGGGCCCGAGTCCTGACCCGATATGCGTTCTCTCATAAAGAAGATGAATGTTGCACCAATAAAGAGTCGTGGAGGGACTTACGCCTCCACGAACGCATCTCCATTAAGGAGGAGACTGTTTAAGAAACATCTCCTTCCGTTGTGCCTCACATGCTTAAGTCACGCAGAGAGCTAACCACGACCATTATAAAAGGTAAAGGGATCATTCGACAAAGGTATGCAACTTTAACTGATAAACATTGATCTGATAAATTTATTTATTTATTTCATTATAAAAGGTATCTTTCGCTTCTATTGGATTTTATTTATTTATTTCACTTTCTACATAAATTACCAGATAAATTTTGCTGGATTTAAATCGCCATTTTCTTTGACTCTTGTCTTTATCTGGGAGATGCTCCCAAATGAACAGGTGTGGAAGCTATAATTGTAAACCACGATCGTCCAGATTTACATCTTTCTTCCAACAGAGTTACTGACTTAAGCATCGGAGTGACTTTGGCCACCAAAAAGGTGGTCTTTGGCAGTCAAACTCGAAAGAGAACGATTTTTGGACGCATCGCTTACAATGCACATATGTCAGGATCAACGATCTCATTGAAATCTGACCTACTTTTAGCATTGGGCCATTGGGTGAATAGTGTAAAATGATTATCTATTTAGCTAGGGTAGGTTTCGTAACCAACTACTGAAAGACAGACAGTTATTGTTCATAGTTTTTACATAGCAGACACCATACCGATGCTATATTCTTTGTTGACAGATACCAAATACTGGCTGGTATAATTGAATAACCCATGCTGGAGCCGCTGCTGCGTCAGCATAAACTTATACTAAGTGCTATCTGCTTTACTGTCCGTACAGGCAACACATTCTTGGGATCACTGATGTAAGATTGATGGAGTTGAGTATCGAATTCATATGCTTGAACAGGTGGGTAGATTATGCTTGCTGGACTGGAACTCAGAAGGTACGCGAATAATCTACAATGAAACTCTAAGCCACATTACAATTGTCACTTCTTGTTCCACATTTTAATGCTCACGAAATTTGGCGAGGACAATGTCAAGCGATGTTGCTTGTGTTCATATTCTGCTTTGTCGTGTGAAAGTATGTAAACGGATATAGATCTGTCACAATGCAAAGGTAGTGGTGTTGTAAATATTAATATGAACCGTCTTTAGCATACCTTGCTGACAAGCAGATCCAGAACTTGTATCTTATATACATCCCAGTCATATTTTACATACATCTCTTTCATGGTTTCCACATTGGCAGTCAAGATCATGAATGCATTTGGAGTTACATGCGTAAAAATGGATATCCACTTACAACTTTCTCAAGTAAACTTCAAAGATAGGCTCAACCATGCTAGTGTTGACACTGACAATGTTTTGATTCATTGAATTCTTACATTAAACAAAATTGTTGTGGAGTAATGGGTTCCATCAGAGTGCCTCTTATTTTTGCCGTGTCATGGAGGCTTCTTGTTTGACAGACTCTGAAGGGATACCTTTCATTAAGGGGTTGAAAACCAATTCCTTTGTGTCTGTTTTGATTGCAAGGAATCCATGTGAGTTTCTTCTCTTTGAGGCTCCATCTAGAGACTGCGCTAGATGGAGAATGGGGGGTGGGATAAAAAATTGCAATGCATCAAAGAACAAACTTTCATTTTACACATGGGGTAATTGAAATTTCCGAGTCAAGGTTTATTTATTAAGTTCCAGCGTCTGAATAAGATTACCTTCCTGCAATGAAGATCAACTTGTTTAGACATTATTAGCAAGCTGTAACAATCTTATGTCGAAATTTGAATGATAGTTTTATACATGAACTGTTCGTAAGCATAAATTATGTGAGAATGTAGCCATGTCTGATTAGCAAAATATAATATGACATTCCAAAAAATTGGTAGACAATTGGCATCATATTCTGGTGACAAAAAACTGAACATCAGCCACCTACAGAACCTCCATATGTACAAGAGAACAGCAAAAAGAGTAAGTGTAAAAACAAAACCTGGTGAACTTCATACTCTGTTGGAGCATCAGCCCACAGTTTCAGTCAGTATTTCCACGAGATCAGCTTTACGCATCTTGGAGTACCCTTTAATTTTGTACGACTGAGCCAAGGATTTGAGCTGGTGTAATTTGCACTTGACCAAGTTAATACGTTCAGGGACTGGAACTATGGTAATCTGAGATTCATCATTATCACAAGACTTAGTTTCACTTTTTGTATACTCCAGTAAGTTCTGATGTTTATCAGAAATAAATGGTTCTTTCTCTTCCACTGCCTCTATATCATCTTTACTACTTAACTTTCTCTTCTGTAAGTTGAAAAGCAAGTCCAGGCTCATACGATTATAGGTAGAAGGTTGAATGGTATCTTGTAACACATCTGAGGGTGGGTGTCCTCTCTTCTTTTTCCTAGTTCTTTTCCGTAGCAAACTCGAACTATCACTGTTCTTGATACAAGTAAGTCTGGAATCAAGGATCTCCACCTGGGTTGACTGCTTCCTTGTCCCTTCCTGAAAAGGCATATCATTCTTTACAGCAAGAGTTAGATCAGGTGCACAGTCATGCATCATATTTGAGTGAACTTTATTCTTTTGCGCCTTTCCAACTTTCTGTTTCGACTCCAACTTGGAATTGGACATGATGGCATTCTCACTACTAGTAAATGAGGAGTCTTCGTCCATGTCGTCGAGACAAATAATACTGGAGTCTAGAACATCCACATTGTGGACCATTTCCTTTGTTTCTTCAAAGGCATGCCCTGCTCCGCAGCAAGATCTGTACTAGGTCTACATTCATTCAATAGATTTGACTGAACTTCATTTTTCCGCATCATTGCAATTTTCTGTTTTGAATTCAACATGGGCTTTGACATGATGGCATTGACTCTACCAGCAAAATAGGATTCCTCGCCCATAATAATACTGGAACCTATAGCCAAAACAGGTCTCTTGTCATCCATTAGATCTGATGGAACTTCACTCTTTTGCTTCTTTGCAACTGTCTGCTTTGAATACATAATTGACTTTAACATGATGGCATTGGCACTAATGGCAAAAGAGGAATTCTGGCCCTCAATTACGTCCGACCAGATTATGTCTTTGTCACTGTCGTTCATACTGGAACCCAGGACATCCACCTTGCCTGACCGCTTCCCTGTCTTTTTCTTTGAAGGCATACAATTATCTGCAATTAGCGCCGTACCAGATTTTCGGTCATTCATTTTATTTGACTGACCTTCATTCTTTCGGATCTTTGCAATATTCTGTTTTGAATTCAACATAGCCTTGCCACTAGAGGCAAACGAGGAATTTTGGCCCTTAGATATATCATGCTGGATTATGTCTTCTGATCTCTTCTCTTGCAACTTCAATGAAGATTTTGAACTGACCTCAACAGCAGATTCTATTGGTTCACAGCCCTGCAATGGCGCTGGTTGGCTTATAGATTTCTGTTTCTTCCTTCGCATAGCCAAAAATAAACTCAGATCAATACTGGTAGGGGATGCAGAAACAACATCTTCTATGATCTCATGAATAGGAGATTTTACTGATTCATGTACCTCCCCTTGCTCTGATTGTCTTATACATTTATCTTTTACCCCTTGAACCACTGAAGATGAATCTAGAGTAATAATGCTAGTGGATGCAGCAACGTCATCTTCATGAACATCATTAGTAGTCATTTTTTCTGATTTGAGTACCCCTTCTCTTATATGTTTCTCTTCCTTCCATCGAAATGTCCAAGCTGATGTAATGCCAGCGGAGGCAGCAAAGTCGTCTTCTTGAACACTGTCAATAGCAGATTTCATTGATTTCTGCACTCCTACTTGCTCTGATAGGTTTGTATCTTTCTCTTTCAATACTTGCAACATCAAGGAAGAATCTAAACCAACAGTATCAGTGGATGATGTCACATCATCTTCTTGGACCTCAACTGGGTTTGGATGATCTGGGCTCAAAACATCTGATTCCAAATACTTAACAATAAGGTCTGCAGGCTGTTCCACAGATGGCAAAAGTTAGATTTATCATTTCAGTATATAGAAGGCTGCTAGACAGGAACATTTGTAAAGCAACTGATGAACCGAAAAATGAGTAGTTTGGTAATATTAACTTACTCTAGAAAAAAATAGAAAAGTAATAAAAATTGATAGGATAGATAAAACCCGACACTGGCTTTTCAGAATTTTATCAACTTGATGTACTTCAGCACATAGAGATATTGAAAAAGAACTAAAAAACATAAAAACTAGTGTTATAATTATTTTCATATAGAATCAATGCTATGCCAATACAATTTTACAGTGTCCCAAGAATCTACAGCCATTTCCCATGATTATTACCAGTGGTTTCAACCAGCTTCTTTGATTAGCCACCTAAAGTGGATTGGCAAAGAAACAAAATGACCATGATTAGCAAATCATGGTTATTTATTATAGAAAAGGCTCTCAACAAAACAAAATGAAAATAACAGACAACTCCTGTTAATCATCTCAAAGGTCTTTTTTTAAATGAGTAATCTGTGAACTCCTACTGCAGCATAGAAACTATAATAGGAGCAAGACTATTTTATGAAAACTAGCAGAACCAAAACAAGCAACCAAAGTGATAGGCCCCCTATTCGGTTCACTTATACTAGAAGGAAACATGCCAATGCAGGAAGGACTGACTGAACTGAGGAATAGGCTGAATGCTGAGATGCTGTTACTGGGAATGCTAATGCTGAATGGATGCTGAATGAATGCTGAACTGGGAATGCTAATGCTGAATGAATGCTGAATGAATGCTGAAAATGCTGAATGGATGCTGAATGAATGCTGAACTGGGAATGCTGGAACCAAGTGCAATGTTGGGACCAAAGGCTATGGCTGAACATAATAGAATGTGTAACAGAATATGTTGTAACAGAATATTGTGAGAAGTAGGGGCTATAAATAGGGATAGATTAGAAGAGAGAAGGGGATTCATTAATCTGTAAAAGTGTACACAGAGCTTGTGCTCTAGGAGAGACAGAGCTTCTCGAATTGCTCTACTAGGAGAGTAGCCTTCTCGAATTGGCTTGTTACAAGAGTTCATATTACAATTCATTTCTATCAAATACAATTCCTTTCCTGAATCTACTTCTCGCAGAACATCTGATATTGCAATCTGTTTCTTCAATCTCTGCAGTTCTTGATTGTAATCTGTGCTTTGGTTGAATTGCATTGCTTCAGTGATTGAAATCTGCAGGAAAGAAGATAAATCCAGGTCAGATCATATCAATTGGTATCAGAGCCCTCGATCTTGAGTGAATATGGCTGGAAAAGGTGCATCGACAAGCAATGTGGCAAGATTTGAGGCCATAGAAGAGAGCATTGTGAAGGTTCAAGAACATGTTCAAGAACAAGTGGAATCATTGAGGGGAGATATTCAAGAAATGCTCAAGATGATGAAGATTCAACAAGAATCTCTCAAACCAGTCCCCACAACAGATAAAGATCCAATGCATCAAACAAATGTCGAAGCACAGAATCCGAATGGTGGAGTTTCTTCCTCTCAAGGTTATCAGTATGATAGGAGATCTAGAAGGCTAGAGATGCCTACCTTTGAAGGATCTAATCCAGATGGATGGATTCTCAAGGCTGAAAGATACTTCTCCTTACAGAAATACAGTAACGAGGAGAAGATGGAAGCAGCAATTATCTCCTTCGAAGGTGACGCCCTGTTGTGGTATCAATGGGAGAGTAAACGAAGGCCAATCTTCTATTGGGAGGAATTGAAGGGTTTGCTATTGAAACAGTTTAGATCGATGCAAGAAGGTTCATTGTGCGAACAATTTCTTGCACTTAGACAAGAAGGATCGGTAGTGGAGTATCGTCGAGAATTTGTTTCACTGGCTGCACCATTAGAGACTGTCACAGAAGAAGTCTTTCTCAGCAAGTTCATAAACGGTTTGAAATCCTCCATTAGAGCTGAGGTGAGAATGCTTGATCCCGTAAATCTGGGTCGGGCCATGGATATTGCCCAAAGGGTCGAAGAAAAGCAAAGGGTTATGGGTTTTGCTAAAACTGGTTTCCAAGGCTTTAGTAACCGGCCCAATACTGGCCCAAAACCTTTTATGACTGGTTCTTCAGGTTACCCACAACAAAACTCTTCCAGAGAGTTTACACACAGAACATTCAGATCTCAGCCCTATTCTCATCCTCCTAGAGAGAACGAGAGAAATGGAGGCGAAAGGAAGGAAGTTCGCCGGTTTTCAGATGCAGAATATCAAGAAAAAAGGGCGAGGGGACTATGTTTCAAGTGTGACGAGAAGTATTCACCGGGACATCTGTGTAAGCGAAAGGAAGTGAGTGTTCTGATTGCTCAAGCCGATAGTGAAGAGGATGACGAAAGGAATTTACATGATGATGAACACACAGAGGTGGCGGCGACTGAGATGAATCAGATTATCGAGGTTTCACTCAGTTCAGTCATGGGGCTGACCAATCCAAACACCATGAAGATCGAAGGAGAAATTGAAGGTCAGACAGTGGTGGTGTTAGTTGATAGTGGAGCAACACATAACTTCATCTCACAGAAGTTAGTGGAGAAGGTGAAGCTACCTGTTACAGCGACGGGGATTTATGGCGTTACAATGGGATCAGGGGATTCGGTTCAGGGCAGTGGGGTATGTAAAGGGGTACAACTGATGTTACAAGGAATAGAAATTGTAGAAGATTTTCTTCCTTTAGGGTTGGGAAGCTCGGATATGATTTTGGGTATACAGTGGTTGGAGACATTGGGGACGACGTCTATAAACTGGAAAGACCAAATCCTTCGATTCAGGGCTGGCTTAGAAACTATCACTCTGAAAGGGAATCCGACTTTAGGTCGCAGTTTGGTGTCCTTAAAAACTATGTTGAAGGATATGAAACAAGAGGGTCACGGTTTTCTGGTTGAGTTGGGCAGTCTGAAGGGACCTGGAGAGGATCATTCTTCATCTACAGATAGTTCAGAGATGCCTGAAGGATTATCAGAGGTGTTGCACAGGTATGATACGGTTTTTCATTTACCATCTGGATTACCTCCTCGTCGGGGTTTTGAACACGCCATTACATTGAAGGAAGGTTCCAATCCGGTGAGTGTCCGACCATATCGCTACCCACAAAGTCAGAAAAATGAGATAGAGAAGTTGATTGATGAGATGCTAGAATCAGGAATTGTGCGATCCAGTGTGAGCCCTTTCTCAAGTCCTGTTCTATTGGTCAAGAAGAAGGATGGAGGATGGCGTTTCTGCGTGGATTATCGAGCTCTCAACAAGCAAACGGTACCTGATAAGTTTCCTATTCCGATTATTGAAGAACTGTTAGATGAACTTCACGGTTCAGTGATATTTTCGAAATTAGACCTTAAGTCAGGTTATCATCAGATTCGATTAAGAGAGGGGGAGGAATCAAAGACTGCTTTCAGAACTCATGAGGGGCATTATGAGTTTTTGGTGATGCCGTTCGGACTTACTAACGCTCCTGCGACATTTCAGGCTCTCATGAATTCGATCTTTCGTCCCTATCTCCGTAAGTTTGTATTGGTGTTTTTTGATGATATTTTGGTATACAGTAAGGGGGTCGAGGAACACATTCAACATCTTGAAGTGGTATTGGAGATATTACAAGCCCAACAGTTGTATGCTAATCGAAAAAAGTGTGAGTTTGGCAGTTTGAGGCTCAGTTATTTGGGACATATAATTTCTGCGGATGGGGTTTCTGTCGACCAGTCAAAAATTCAAGCGATGTTGGCATGGCCTTCTCCCAGGAATATTACGGAATTGAGAGGATTTTTGGGTCTCACAGGGTACTACCGTAAGTTCATCAGGGAGTACAGTCAAGTTGCGTGGCCTTTGCTTTCTCAACTGAAAAGAGATAGTTTTGCTTGGAATGAGGAAGCCGAATTAGCTTTCCAACAGTTAAAGCGCATCATGACGGAGGCACCAGTGTTAGCGATGCCGGATTTTTCCGAAGAATTTGTTGTGGAGACCGATGCGTCGGGGTTTGCAGTGGGAGCAGTGTTGATGCAGTTGAACCGCCCGATCGCATTCTTCAGTCAGGTTCTGGGTTCGCGGGCAAGGCTTAAACCCATTTATGAACGGGAGCTTATGGCGATTGTCTTGTCAGTGACGAAGTGGCGCGCTTATCTGCTAGGCCGTAAATTCATCATTCGCACGGATCAGAAAAGCTTAAAATTTTTGATGGAGCAACGGGTAATTGGACCCGAATACCAACGGTGGGTGAGTAAGCTTTTAGGCTATCAGTTCGAAATTCAGTACAAGGTGGGAGCTTCGAATAAAGCGGCGGATGCGTTGTCTAGGATATCTCTACCTCCTACTTGTTCTCAGATGAGTTTACCTACCTGGAGGGATTGGACGGTGTTAAAGTCCGAAATTGAAGCTGATTCTTCAATTACAGAGATCAAGCAGTCCGTATTGGCGGGATTGGGTCGTCCTGGCTTTGTCATCATTAATGACTTATTGCATTATAAGAACAGGTTGGTGATCTCTCCTCAGTCTTCTCTCATTCCCACCCTTTTTCTGGAGTTTCATTCTTCTTCTGTGGGGGGTCATTCCGGGGAAACTAAAACCTACCAGCGCATTGCTAAAGAAGTCTACTGGGTGGGGATGAAATCAACTGTCAGGAAATTGGTTAGTGATTGCGAAGTGTGTCAGTACGCACATTTCGTTGATTTAAAACATCCATTTACCGCCAAGGGAGTGGCTGACATATTTTGTAGAGACATCGTCAGACTGCATGGTGTACCTATTTCTATCATCTCGGATCGAGATCGTGTTTTCCTTAGCAACTTTTGGAGTGAGTTGTTCCGGATACAAGGTACGCACTTAAAACATAGTACGGCCTATCATCCCCAAACTGACGGCCAGTCGGAGGTGATCAATCGATGTTTGGAGACCTACTTGAGATGTTTCACATCGGCGAAACCCAGATTATGGTCTACTTGGCTTCCTTGGGCAGAATATTGGTATAACACGTCTCATCACTCAGCCACGGGTTATACGCCTTTCAAAATTGTGTATGGTAGAGATCCGCCTGCATTGTTGCGCTATCAGTCTGGCAGTACGGTGGTCTCTTCTGTGGATCAGCTGCTTTCAGCCAGAGATAGTGTTTTAGACTGTCTACGGGACAACCTTTTGCGTGCTCAGCAACGCATGAAAAGGTTTGCTGATACATCTAGGCGCGAGGAGGTTTTTGAGGTTGGAGATCGAGTATTTCTAAAACTCAGGCCTTATCGACAGAGTTCTTTGGTGAAGCGTCATAATCAGAAGCTCTCTCCCAGATTTTACGGTCCTTACGAAGTGTTGGCTAGGATAGGTTCGGTTGCATATCGGTTGGCACTTCCTCCGTCTTCCCAGATTCATGATGTTTTTCACGTCTCTCAGCTTTGACGCGCTAATGGCCCCTGCTCTGTTATCTCTGCCCTTCCTTCGCAATTATCTGATGACGGGGTTTTGATAGTGCAGCCTGAACGGTTGTTGGATGTCAGGCAGGCCATTAAGGGTGACTCTGGCAGAATGGAAGTTTTGATAAAATGGCGGGAGTTGCCTGCGTATGAGGCGACTTGGGAAGATTTTGACTTGCTTGCTCAACAGTTTCCTGCATTCCACCTTGCGGACAAGGTGCGTTATTGGCGCGGGGGTATTGATAGGCCCCCTATTCGGTTCACTTATACTAGAAGGAAACATGCCAATGCAGGAAGGACTGACTGAACTGAGGAATAGGCTGAATGCTGAGATGCTGTTACTGGGAATGCTAATGCTGAATGGATGCTGAATGAATGCTGAACTGGGAATGCTAATGCTGAATGAATGCTGAATGAATGCTGAAAATGCTGAATGGATGCTGAATGAATGCTGAACTGGGAATGCTGGAACCAAGTGCAATGTTGGGACCAAAGGCTATGGCTGAACATAATAGAATGTGTAACAGAATATGTTGTAACAGAATATTGTGAGAAGTAGGGGCTATAAATAGGGATAGATTAGAAGAGAGAAGGGGATTCATTAATCTGTAAAAGTGTACACAGAGCTTGTGCTCTAGGAGAGACAGAGCTTCTCGAATTGCTCTACTAGGAGAGTAGCCTTCTCGAATTGGCTTGTTACAAGAGTTCATATTACAATTCATTTCTATCAAATACAATTCCTTTCCTGAATCTACTTCTCGCAGAACATCTGATATTGCAATCTGTTTCTTCAATCTCTGCAGTTCTTGATTGTAATCTGTGCTTTGGTTGAATTGCATTGCTTCAGTGATTGAAATCTGCAGGAAAGAAGATAAATCCAGGTCAGATCATATCACAAAGCTTGACCAATCAAAACTTCAAAACTCAATTTTAATAATCTTCGAACCCAATTACACAATTTAGACGGAAGTCTATTTGAGCAAAACAAACTCTAATCCTACTTGACCTATACAATGGACCATCCCAAATTATTTAAAATAAATAAAAACAAACAATCCAATCTATATTTTCATTCCCATCATTTTCCCAATTTAAAAAAGCTCCTCCTTGAGCTTAGAGCATCCTAACTGGGTGATAAAATGATCCCCACTCACATGACCCACAGTACGCACGCCAGTTAAGGGGGGATGGTTTAAAATTGTGAGGGGGGTAGTGGGGGTATAACTTTATCCACCACTATCCCCTGGGGTTAAGGGGTTGATCGCCATTTGAGATGTCGCTCAACCTGGGCGCCATTTCAAATGTCACTCAACTTTTGACTTTTCCCAAAAATATTACTTTTTGTGGGAAAAGCAATGGTTGGGCGACATTTCAATCGTCACCCAGACCTAACTCCTACTGTGGGTGGTGTTTGACTTTGGGTGGGTTAAGTATAATATTTTAGTGAAAAAATACTTAACCCCCCTCCCCAAAATAGAATTGGCATACTGGAGATGCTCTTAGAGGATGAACTTCTAAAAAATGCACCAATAATAGTGGACCTCTAACTTTTCCCTTGTAAATGCTTAGGCATTGCTAACCAAGGTTCAGAAAAGTTTAATTGGGCACTGAGGCTGTTAACTTTTATGAGGCTTAAGCTTCACAATACCAAGGTGTGAGCCTCGTTGTTTGTTAAAATTCAGTTGATAAAATGCTAAAAAAATAGTGAAAAATCATTAAAAAAAAACATAAATGTATCAACTATTGAATGAAATAAACGTGATACGAGCACAATAAAGAAGAAATACCTTAACGAGGCATTGAGCATTAAAAGCCTTTATCAAATGTTAGAGACAAACATATGGATAACTTATAACATATTCATTTGTTTTACACAACTTAATGCCACATTACTACTAGTACTAGATCATTGCCAAAACCAAAACACAATAGACATCATCAATATCTTTTAAAGTTTTAAAAAACTTCAAAAAAAAATCAATAAGTGGTCATAACTCACAGAAAAATAACAAAAACACACAACACATAGCATAATCATCAAAGTTAAGGGAAGTGGTCAAAATTTTGGTTTATTTATTTATTGTTAAATGCGTTATTTGAGGCTTAAGCCTTACATTGACTCTTAGACCTTAGTTCGGTCATGAGTGTGAGGCATTGAGGCTAACCTTAGCGCGTTTTTTAAGCTGCTAACAAGAAAGTCACAAATTCGACACCCAATTTGCAACCTGAATCCGAGACTCAAAAGATGTCCTTTTCCTGATTAGAATTTACCCAATCATGTCTACATAATCCTCAAAACCGTCGTAAAATTGTTCTCAATTAGATTACAAAATACAATTTGTGATTGTACAACTTTATGACATTCGACAATGATTCTACAACATATGAGAAGAGTGCCATGACATTCATGAAGATTTTAAAATTTCATGACGTTTAGGATGATGAGTATCACTGCTTCCAGTACTAAATCTCCTTCTTCACTCCTCCCTTTTCTTTTTCTTTGAGTTTTTTTTTTGGGGGAGGGGGAGTGTGTTAAGTTTTTAAACCATTTTTTTAGTCTTTCCTTTTGTCCAAGTATCCTTGGAACAAGGGATTTGTAGAAAATTGGAGAAATTATGGTTGTCGTTGACACCCACCTCTTCCCTCTTGCATTCTCCTTCAACTTTTAGATTTTCTTCGATATGATTCTACAACTGTTTTCATGATGTGATTCAAACTAACAATGCAAAAACTTTTGATAACCGTGATGTCCGAGTAATATCTATGTTAGAAAATGATTCATTTGCAAGTAACATTTTAAGATAGAAATCTATATTTAACTAGGTAGTACAATTGAATTCTTGGGCAAAGTGAGTGAGTGTGTCATGGGTTCAAACCTAGCTTGCGGCATCTTTATGGGTTCTGGAATCCTATAAAAACCCTGCTTGCCTTTCAAAAAAAAAAAATTTAACTAGGTAGTATCGTTAAGTTTTTAAACCTTTTTTTGTCATTCCTTTTGCCTAAGTAGCCTTGGAACTAGGGATTTGTAGAAAATTAGAGAAATTATGGTTGTCGTTGACACCCACCCCTTCCCTTTTGCAATCTCCTTCAACTTTTAGATTTTCTTCGATATGATTCTACAAGTGTTTTCATGATGTGATTCAGACTAACAATGCAAAAACTTGCAGATAACCGTGATGTCCGAGTAATATCTATGTTAGAAAATGATTCATTTGCAAGTAACATTTTAAGATAGAAATCTATATTTAACTAGGTAGTATCGTTAAGTTTTTAAACCTTTTTTTTGTCTTTCCTTTTGCCTAAGTAGCCTTGGAACTAGGGATTTGTCGAAAATTGGAGAAATTATGGTTGTCGTTGACACCCACCCCTTCCCTCTTGCAATCTCCTTCAACTTTTAGATTTTCTTCGATATGAAAATCTTCTACAACTCTCTTCATAATGTGATTCAGACTAACAACTTGCAAACTTGCAGATAACCGTGACGTCCGAGTAGTATCTATGTTAGAAAATGATTCATTTGCAAGCACACTTTAATATAGAAGTCTATATTTAACTAGGTAGTATTGTTCAATCTATTTAATTAGGTAGTATTGTTGAGTGAGAAGTCTTTGTTTAGGAAGTATTTCACTAGAAGTATATTTATATGCATTATATTCGTTAAGTATAACAGAGATGAATAAAACTAAGTTTATGTTGGCTAATCCCCAATCAAAGGATTTAATGGTTGCTGATCTTCAATCAAAAAATTGAGTTCCCACCATTTGGTATCAGAGCATCGTTTTTGTGTCATATTTAGTAGATAAGGAAAACCATTCCTTATATAATTACATTTCACATTTAAATTTTATTCTATAGAATTGAGTTCGGACTAGTTTGCGTCATCCAATAGAATCCCTAGAGCAATATTAACATCTTTTAATTTAATTTTCTTAGTCACACTTCGTTCACTATACGCAAAACCTTGTTTCTGTCGAATCTGAATTTTCCAACGAAATTCCCATGGGATTGACACTCTCTATTCGCTTCTATTTCAACGTAAACAATAAAAAGAGTTGTCTCCATTGAGAACACCAAACTGGCGCATGACAATCATGCCAAACTACTGCATGACACCAATCAGAACAAAATTGGCTAGACAATTAAACATTTCTGTAGATTTAGGAGTGAGAAATGCAGATTCAAATTATAGCATGCAAATTAACATTACGAGTGCAGTAACTGAGAACAATATTTCAAGTTAACCATGAAGCTCTAGAGCAAACCTGTTTATCAGCATCTTGAAAACCATCTATAAGAAGATCCTTCATCAATTCATAAAATTGCTTTACAGGTCCTTCAAGTGCCGGCAACTGTGCAGCATTACTATGTGCATCTTCATTCTTCAAACTTTGCGATGACAACTCAAGTGAGTTGATCTGTTCTCCCAAACCTTTACAACAGAATTCAAACCAATCTTTGTATTTATTATGTGCAGCCCACTCTAATTGGGTTTCAAGAACAAAAAGCTCTCCTTCCAGCTCTTCAATTTCAGCATCCATCCTTGGTATTGATCTTCTCAGTACCTCGACACAACATTTTCAGTTTAAAGCATCTTCCTCTATAAAATCTGAATCTGTAATACATGAATATAGTATGTTACCTGTAGTGCACCAATAATTTCACCATGACAATCGGGATTTTGAAGAACACAATTACCCAGCTAGTAAGCTTTATTTAGTCCATGTATATCCATCTTCCATACAACTGATTTCTGATGATCTGAAGGAGTGTTTTACTTCAGCAAAAACAAGTAAGAAACTAATAATGAACGGCACTTCCGATGAATCTTGATATACCATTTCAAACTTTCGCAATCATCATAATAAATGAAAAAAATGAATAAAGAAAATGAATTAACTTGTGACAAAAGAAAGTCAATTTGCAACACCTCTTGTAAAAGAGCACAATCAGGTAGGTGCAACAATAATTTCCAATCCTATTTATTGAAAGGATAAATATGAGAGGTTTTTCTACGATCTCAATGTTTATAATTGATATAAAAGTAATACACCAATTTGCTTTGATAAGAGTACAGCTAATGGAAAGAAGATGGCAACTGGTTATCAGAGCGTTTTTGTACCCCTCCCCCAAGCAGGATTCTATCCTTAAACTTCTAGGAAATACTATGCAGAAACCATCCGAGTCGTACACTAGTTTTTGTATTTTTAATGCCCCAAACGTATGAACCCAATAACTCACAGATTGGATCTTATGCCAGATGTGGACCGGCCCGCGTAGGGCACCTTTGGGCGCCGGTTTCTCAATGCCAATCTTTCACTTGAAGAGCGGCAAACTAGATGCTTTTTTTTTGTATTCCCAAGAACTTCACTTTGGCAATGTCATTCACACATCCAAGAAACTTTTAGAAGAGCTTGATCACCTTTCCAATCTCCCCATTACTAATGAGAACACCTTGAAACTTAGAGAGATTTTAAAAAGTGTGGAAAGTGAACGCTCAAACATATGAGCCAAGGCCTCCGGCGACTCCTCGTCAACAGTCAGGTCCACAACATCCCTCTCCACACTCTGGGGAGCAGCAGGAGGAGGAATGCATCCTAACTTAAGCCTTTAGAGTGACGATGGGGAGAAAGCAATCCCTTCAGAGCTTTTTTCTCTGAAGGGCTAGGCATCTTTGGCACCTTTCTCTTCAGAGACCCAAGTGCATGTGCTTCGGCGCCCGAAGAAGAATTGCTAGGCGTGACTAGGGTACGCCCCAAGTCACCGGTATCCCCAAAAAACTGTCCACTCCGCCTGATGTTATCTCAATGGATAACTTCCAGAATATGCATCGACGACAGAGCAAGGAAATTAGCTTTCACTTTCTCCTCTTCAGAAGAAAGAACGATAGGATCACGCAACCTAAGTCAGAAACAACGAATAAGTTAGACATTGACAGATATTAAATAGAAAAACAAAAAGAACTTATGGAGCTCCCCAAAGCGACGGATGGCCTGCAAACTATCGAAGGGTCATAGAGGCATGAAAGCAGTACATCTACCAATCCTCCGGGTCCTCAAACCGACCAGTCAAACAACATGGCTTCACTAGCCAACAGATGCCACGCTAGTTCATCTAGATGGAAGTTAGGGAATGAAGCAACTTCGTCGACAAGTGGAGTCCGACATCCTTTGCCCCGATTAAAGTGGAAATCAGAATCCTTCACCTATGTGGTGCCATCTGGCCAGAGCGATACCATGAATGACGGGAATTGCCAAATAAGTTAAGGAACAGAGATCTGCACATGGCCTTATCCAGCTACGTACCCCTTCTTTGGGGTTATCGGAGACTCGCCATCGCCCAGAAGCGTTAACCTCAAAGCACCAGGGATCTGATACCGGCTGCTAAGGTCAACGAGATCCCTCTCCGACATCAAGGATGTCCCAAAAAACTCAGTACAGACCACAAGATGATCAGACGAGAATCAAGTAGTCATGATCGAAAAGAAGTTTGAACCTAACCCGGCTGAAGAGAATTCTTGGAAAGTGGACAGAAACTCAGGCAGAGAAAAATGTCAGACGCAATCATCAAACCGCTACACAAGTTATAACTGCAGCACAGAAGCCGAAATATATCATCATGACCTCGCATAGACCCCTATGCATAGATAGTTAATGGCCCAATACGCAGACCCACTAACTAGGGGGAGTAGCTAATGATACACCAATCAATCATACGGCTAACCCTAACACGAGAAAAGCTTCAGCGCGGTCCCAAGCTGACCCATACACAAACTATTGTTCAGCCTATAAGTTAGGTGCCCAAGTCGCGCCAGCCCAAGAGGTGGGGTCTTGGGGCTTGGTCTAGGACAATAAGCCCCGAACACAAATCTCAGAGCTTTCATAGGCCCGTGATCCACTCGGACAAATTAGTTCTTAACCCAATCAAGCATTGGATCCTAAACAGAGCCAAGTACCTAAAATACTCAATCATGTACAAGTAAGATCTTGGGCAGATCTCCTCCCTCCATCACGCCTTCGATATCAGGGACAGTTGAGGAGGGCACACTTGCTACTTAATGTGAGAAAAGGGAAGAAGAAAAGTATGCATACAGTTTGCAATTTACTTCCAGTCTTCACTCTTCCTTACATCGATATTTGACCTAAGCATCGGAGTGTCTTCGGCCATTACAACGCTGGTCCCTGGGTAACTGCTGCTCATTTTTATAGGCTCGAGATCAACAAAGAGAGATCTGAACACATCAGTTATCATAACAATTATTGTATCATATATAGGAAACCTTAACTATCGTGTATCGTACGATACAATGCAAAATTAATATATAAACATAAAAATATATATTATATATTTAAGCATATAAAAGACATAAATAAGGCTTATTCAAGCCACGAGGTCCCAAAATCCTTCCATTGATATATGACTCGTGTAACATATATTAAGAAGCAATTAATCATCATCCATTCATTCATTCACGTCACTTGTACAAGGACATTACATCTATGAATCATAAGATATAAAATATTGTATCAGTAAGGCTTAGATATGATACATACCATGTATCGTATCGTATTTATTATAAGATATTAATAACTATGCTTCTATGCTTCCAAATCATAAACATGTCCAAAATAGAGTACAAAATAACCCATGAAACTCCAAATGAACTGATATAGTAGGACATTATTAGGCAAGTCTTATTTTCTAGATTTAGTAGTTAGGAATTATAATTACAAGTATTTCTATTTTGTTTGGGTTGAATTAAATTAGAAATTGAATTCTCTGTTTATAAAAGGGTATTTTTTAGGGGAGGGGGGTCTATAAAAAAGAGTCTTTTCTTTGTATTAGCTAGTGGCTTCATTAATAAAATTTGATTATTAAATATTTTATCATCTTGGCTTGTGGATTCAAGTCTTTCATCTCTTATTCTCTCTTATTATTTGTAGATTCAATTTTGGTTTATTTCTTTCCCGATATCTGTGGATTCAAGGTTTCCGTCTTCATGAATCCAAGAGTGTTGCAAACAGTTGGAACCCCCTCTCTTTTCTCTCCTCGGTCCAAAGAGAAAAGAGATATGACCTTGATTTCTTAAAAGGAATTTGTTTGTGCCAATTCCAAACAAGCTTTCTAGCTAATGGATAAACAACACCCCCACCTTCTGAGAAATTTGGATGACTGGGAATCCTCTTTATCTTAGCCAAAATGGTATTTTGGCTTTGATTGCTGTCCTTCAAAAGCTTCTACTTTTTCTTTTTCCTCATGTCTCCAAAGTCATTTGATCAGAAGACATACATTCAGCTTTTCCAAAGACAGAGTGACCATTCCTTTGCTCAAAATGATAGTGAAAAATCACTCCATCGATAATTTGATAAATATTAAACAACCCAATCTGAAAATTGAAACAATGAATAAACTCTACTAGTGTTATCAAACAAGAAACAGAGGAAACATGATATCTACAAGAAACTTAGCAATGCATCTCGATGATGATCGTAGAAACAACAGAGATGAACCCCGATTAAATTGAAGAATTGAAAGAGAATCAAGAAAAGATTACCTTGAATCAGATTGCCAAGCACAGCGATGGCGCCAGTAGTTTAAAAAGGGGAAAGTTGAGGGTTTTAGGGTTTCGAGAGTTGAAAAAGAGAGAATGAAGAAAAGGTGGTTGATTCACACAATGCAACACTTGAATGCCAGAAAAGGAAAGAGGCGGCAAAAAAAGCGAAGCATTTTCTGTTTTTGATCTGAAAGTAAGGCATGGCATGGCATGGCAGCGACAGAGGAGATAGAGCAAGGGAGTCATGAGCTGCAAAATGGTAATTGACCATAAATATCATGTCAATTTCGATGAAATGGAACCGGGTATACGCATGTTAGCATCAACAAAGGCATAAAAGCAATACATCTACAAATCCTCCAAGTCCTCGGACCGACAAGTCATACAACATGGCTTCACCAACAAACAGATGCCACGTTGGTTCATCTTGATGGAAGTTAGGGAATGAAGCAACTTCGTCGACAAGTGGAGTTTGACATCCTTTGCCCCGATCAAAGTGGAAATCAGAATCTTCCTATTTGGTGCCATCTGGGCCGGAGCGATACCATGAATGACGAAAATTGCCAAATAAGTTAAGGAACAGAAAAGCGCAGGCTCACTCTGAACATGGCCTTATCCAGCTACGTACTCCTTCTTTGGGGTTATCGAAGACTCGCCATCACCCAGAAGCGTTAACCTCAAAGCACCAGGGATCCGATACCGGCTGCTAAGGTCAGCGAGATCCCTCTCCGACATCAAGGATGTCCCAAAAAACTAAGTACAGGCCACAAGACGGTCAGACGAGAATCGAGTAGTCATGATCAGTAAGAAGTTTGAACCTAACCCGACTGAAGAGAATTCTTGGCAAGTGAACAGAAACTCGGGCAGAGAAAAAGGTCAGACACAATCATCAAACCGCTACACAAGTTATAACTGCAGCACAAAAATCGAAAAGAAGCCGAAATATATCATCATGACCTCTCATAGACCCCTATGCACATATAGTTAATGGCCCAATACGCAGACCCACTAACTAGGGGGAGTAGCTGATGATACACCAATCAGTCATACGACTAATCCTAACACGAGAAAAATTTCAGCGCGGTCCCAAGCTGACCCATACACAAACTATTGTTCAGCCTATAAGTTAGGTGCCCAAGTCGCGCCAACCCAAGAGGCACGGTCTTAGGGCTTGGACCAGGACAATAAGGCCCGAACACGAATCTCAGAGCTTTCATAGGCCCGTGATCCACTCGCACAGATCAGCTCTTACCTCAATCAAGCATTGGATCCTAAACAGAGCCAAGTACCGAAGATACTCAATCATGTACAAGTAAGATCTTGGGCAGATCTCCCTCCATCACGCCTTCGATATCAGAGACAGTTGAGGAGGGCACACTCGCTACTTAATGTGAGAAAAGGGATGAAGAAATGTATGCATACAGTTTGCAATTTACTTCCAGTCTTCACTCTTCCTTGCATCGATATCTAACCTAAGCATCAAAGTGTCTTCGACCACCACAACGCTGATCCTTGGCTAACCGTTGCTCTATTTTATAGGCTCGAGATCAACAAAGACAGATTTGAACACATCAGTTATCATAACGTTTATTGTATTATATATAGGAAACCTTAACTATTGTGTATCGTACGATACAATGCAAAGTTAATATAAAAACATAAAAATATATATTATATATTTAAGCATATAAAAGACATAAATAAGGCTTATTCAAGCAGGGAGGTCCCAAAATCCTTCCATTGATATATGACTCGTGTAACATATATTACGAAGTTATTAGTCATCATCCATTCATTCATTCATGTCACTTGTACAAAGACATTACATCATAAATCATAACATTGTATCAGTAAGGCTTAGATATAATACATACCATGTATCGTATCGTATTTATTATAAGATATTAATAACTATGCTTCTATGCTTCCAAATCATAAACATGTCCAAAATAGAGTACAGAATAACCCATGAAACTCCAAATGAACTGATGTATTAGGACATTATTAGGCAAGTTTTATTTTCTAGATTTAGTAGTTAGGAATTATAATTGCAAGTATTTCTATTTTGTTTGGGTTGAGTTAAATTAGAAATTGAATTCTCTTTGTCTATAAAATAGTTTTTTTTAGGGGACGGGGGTCTATAAAAGAGAGTTTTCTCTTTGTAATAGCTAGCGGCTTCATTAATAAAATTTGATTATTAAATATTTTCTCATCTTGGCTTGTGGATTCAAGTCTTTCATCTCTTCTTCTCTCTTATTATTATTTGTAGATTCAATTTTGGTCTATTTCTTTCCCGATATCTGTGGATTCAGGGTTTCCGTCTTCATGAATCCAAGAAAGTGTTGCAAAAAGTTGGGACCCCCCCTTCTCTTCTCCCCTGGTCCAAAGAGAAAAGAGATATGACCTTGATTTCTTAAAAGGAATTTGTTTGTGCCAATTCCAAACAAGCTTTCTAGCTAATGGATAAACAACACCCCCACCTTCTGAGAAATTTGGATGACTGGGAATCCTCTTTATCTTAGCCAAAATGGTATTTTGGCTTTGATTGTTGTCCTTCAAAAGCTTCTACTTTATTTATTTATTTCTCATGTCTCCAAAGTCATTTGAACAGAAGAAATACATTCAGCTTTTCCAAAGACAGAGTGACCATTCCTTTGCTCAAAATGACAGTGAAAAATCACTCCATGGATAATTTGATAAATATTAAACAACCCAATCTGAAATTGAAACAATGAATAAACTCTACTAGTGTTATCAAACATGAAACAGAGGAAACATGATATCTAAAAGAAACTTAGCAATGCATCTCGATGATGATCGTAGAAACAACAGAGATGAACCCCGACTAAGGGGGTGGTATTCAATTACGAATTTTAATGGATTGTATTGGTTTTTAAAATCTATTAAAAATCAGGGGTATTCAGTTAAGGATTTAAAATGATACATGTAAATCTAGGGGTATTCAAATACCGATTTAAAAGAATTGTTTTAAAATCCATCAAAATCAAGCGGTATTCAATTCATGTTTTTAAAAAATCCACCAAAATCAGGGGTATTAAAAAAGTAATGGATTTTAATGAATTTGTTAAAGTTGTGGATTTTGAAGGATTTGTGAGTGAAAAGTATATATAACAAGAGTTATTCCAAATCCAACCTCCCCCCCTCATATTTCAACGAATTTGTATTGGCTATTATTAAATAACACCACCATTTTCGCTAAAGGACGCCACCATCCCATTTTTTTGTGATCTGCTCAAAGACACCACCACCTTCCCTTCTCATCTCTTTTCACAAGAGCAACACCACCTCACCCCACAACTTTCGTCCACACCACCATGCCCTACCACCGCTGGCTGCACCACCTGCACTTCCTCTTCTATTTTGTTCTTGTTCTTTTTTGTTATTATTCTTCTTCTTCTTCTCATTCTCTTCCTCTTATTTTTCTTTTTCTTGTCCTCTCTTCATCTTTTTTTTGTTGTTGTTGTTTTTTTTTCCTTCTGATTTCTTCTACCTTTCTCTTTGTTTTTCTTCTTTTTCTCCTATCTTCTTCTTTTCCCATTTTTTCTTATTCGCTCTTGTGGAGGTTCCCCACTATCCAAAACCTTCGTGAGGGCAAAAAAAAGAAGAAGAAAAAAAAGATAGGAGAAAATAAATAAAAAAACAAAGAGAGAAAAAAGTGGAGGAGGAAAAGAAAAAGAAGAAAAAAGAAAAGAACAGAGAAAAAGAAAAGGTGAGGGGGAGGAGGTTGAGAATGAGAAGATGAAAATGGGTGGAGGTGGTGATTGATGGAGAAGAAGAAGAAAAAAAAAGGGGATGAGGAGGATGAGAGGTGGCGGTGGTGATTGAAAAAGAAGAAGAAGAAGAAGGACGAGAGGTGGCGGTGGCGGGAATAACAATTTGAAGTAAAATAGTTATTTGTATTACTTTTGGACCATCTTCATTGTATTTTTTTTTTTTTAATTTGAAATAAAATTCTCGTAACATACAAACAATTCTTTAATTGATGTTTTAAGATATGTTTTATGATTTGTATTGGCATGAATAACAATGTAGGTGATGTTTTTTTATTGTTTCCTATGTCTAATAACACATTTATAAAAATCCATTGAATTCATAAGAATCCATAGAAATCCATAACAAAATTTTATAAAATCTACAAAATCTAATCATTTAAAACTCATCAAAATCCAGTGGATTTTGTAAAATCATTTGAAACCTTTTAAAATCCACGAGATTTATAATTCTTCAGAGTCCATTCAAATCCCGAAATTGAATACCCCCACCTAAATTGAAGAATTGAAAGAGAATCAAAGAGAAGATTACCTTGAATCAAATCGCCAAGCAGAGCGATGGCGCTCAGTAGTTTAAAAAGGGGAAAGTTGAGGGTTTTAAGGTTTCGAGATTTGAGAGAGAGAATGAAGAGATGGTGGTTGATTCACACAACGCAACACTTGAATGCCAGAAAAGGAAAAAGTCGGCAAAAAAAGCGACGCGTTTGCTGTTTTTGATCTGATAGTATGGCATGGCATGGCATGGCGGCGACAGAGGAGATAAGAGGAGCAGGGGAGTCATGAGCTGCAGAATGGTAATTGACAATAAATATCATGTCAATTTCGATGAAATGGAACCTAGGGATGGGCATCCCATCCCGCGATCTCGTTCCCGTCCCAATTTTTTTGGGTCTTAATGGGATTGAATAATTCCATCCCCATCCCGTCCCGTCCCGATCTAGAATGGGATGGGATGGGATGAAGATTTTCAATCCCGCCAATCCCGTCCCGTCCCGAACTAATTTTTCAATATTTATTATTAATATTTATTATTTATTTATTTATTTTATGATTGCAATATTAGTGTAATTGAAGAAAAATGAATTTAGTTGAAATCAGTGTAATTGATATTAGTCTATATCTGCAACTACTTGATATTGGTTTATTTATAGAATTCTAAATGAATTATTTAATTGCAAACTCTTTAAAACTCAAAATGGGATTGCTAACTACATTGGAGAGTTTTATTTCGTGTCAAGACAATGAATTTAATGACTTTTTTTTAAAGCAATAATGAAACATTCTTCTTAGCACCCCAAATCTACTCATCCTTTTGTTCACTATTCGAAACAGTAGAGTAGGTCCACCATTGCCATTATACTGTCCACCTCTTAGTCATTCAAAACTCTGCAGAAATCTTAATTACAAGGTGAATTTCAACTATCATTTATGGTAGTTTATTATGATATTGCATACTCAATCTAAGGCTATCATTTATGTGTAGTTCTACGCATTGCCTTTGCCTCTTTTCAACTAAGCAAATTGGGTCTTGGGTAAGCAGTAATTTATCAAAAAATGAGAGCACGCTGATCTCGTCCCGAACCCGTTTGGGATGGGACGAGGTCGGGATGGGGTTTTTCCCATCCCGTCCCGTCCCAATCCCGTATGAACGGGATGAGTCTATCTCGTCCCATCCCGTCCCGTGCCCACCCCTAATGGAACCTGGTATATGCTTGTTATGGAATGTTGGACTACGATGGTCTTCTTCTTCTTTTAACACCTCCACGCTTGTAATTGTTATTGTCCTTGAATTTTGTTTTTCGTATGAACTTTTTAAACATATACAAATTTTTTTTTCTCCGATTGTTCCCTGAATTACAATTATATGAATACATTAAAAGAAAAAAAATTATAATTTAATAAAACAAAAATCAATGTCATAAAATAAAACACAAAAAAAATCTATTGTTAAAATTTAAGATAACAAACTATAGAACTCAATGAAAATATATATCGTTATTCAACTCATATAAAATTTGGGGGTTGGATTGGCTCGTAAGCCCCCCCCCCCCCCCACTCCCCTCAATCCCCTTTTCTTTTATGAACTTGTAATTATGATCTTATTATATTCGCACATTTCAGATTTTTCTAGATTAAACTTACATACTTATCTTAATTATTTTGCAATTTTAATATGCATTCTATGTATTAAGCTTGTTTTCCTTTATTAAATTATCGACGACTTGAACACAATTTGGCCGAAAATATTATACCCAATTCGGTTTGATATATATGTTGTAAAGATAAACGCGCAGTAGTAGATTAAGTTCACAAAAGTACAGTTATAATTATATTTTTGATTTTAGTGTTTACTTTTAGATGTGAGTAGAAATTTGTTGTTAAATTATCAATCTGATTCAACAATTGTGATTTCATTTTTCGAAGTAATTTCGTCTCCTAATTTAAAAAAAACATCTGGTGTATATAAAAATAAAAAGTAAAAATTCGAGTGTATGTCAAAGATATATAAATATGTGGACATGTAAGAAACAAGTAAATTAACCAAATCAATACCTTAAATAATAAATACATAAATGAAGCCTACATACTAAAATATTCCTATAAACGCAATTTGCTTCATAATTTTCTGGGTTTTACATGAAAATATCAAAATTTACAAAAAATGACGAAATATTTTGATAAAAATATGTATCTGTTTTTTCATAACTTTCTGGGGTTTACACGAAAATGTCAAAAAAAAAAAAAAATTTGAATTACATACTTTACTTTAATTTGGCACTTCAAATTTTGAGACCTGAACAAAAAAATTTCGAGAATTTTCGTGAAATCACATTCTTTGGTCAAGAGTATAAAATTTTCTAGCTTTGCCCCTGACAACTCCTATTATCGACCAACAATACCTTACCATTTCGCCCCTCCTTGGATAAAATCATGGGTCAGCCACTGCTCACCAACATAAAACATGTGATTTATGCATGATACAGGGAGATACACTTACACCAACACACATGTAATCTATTCTTTTAATATATATATATATATATATATATAATTTTACAATCATCATTGTAAATTAACGTGATAAGCACGTGATGCGTCTAAATCTCGTCCTCTTGTATATTTGACTTGTTTTGCCAAAAACCACATTTTTGGTAGCCGAACGCACTTCGATACTTAAGTCAGTAACTCTGTTTAAATAATAAAGTAAATCTGGACAAAACTCAGTTAAAGTTGCATACCTCGATCGATTGTTTTTTTTTATATGGTCGCGGTTAATTCTCTGCGTGACTTAAGCATGTAGGGCGCAACGGAAGGAGACGTCCTTCGTAACAATCTCATCCTTTATGAAGGTGTGTCCGTAGAGGCGTAACTCTCTCTACGACTCTTTTCTTATGCAACGTTCCTCTTCTTTATGAGAGAACTCGTTCGGGCATGGATTTAGGCCTTAATCATAACTTTTTTTAACGGACTCTGTTTGGGCTTTTTATGCTTGGTTTTGCTCCCTTCTGACTTTGTGAACTGGCCTATTGGAGTGATACCTGATCCTGGTGATGGATGATTTTTGCCACGTGTATGGCTGCAACGATGGCTTATTTTTGTAATAGGCTTTCATTCGGGCATCTTTGACTTGGAATTCGTCGTTCAATTGATTGACCATCAATTTGGAATCAGTAAAAACACTAATGTCTTTTATTCCCAAGTGTTTTGCTAATTATAGCCCGACTATCACTGCTTTGTACTTGGTTTCGTTGTTTGAGGCTTTAAAATTGAATTTTATCGCCTTCTCCAACGTGATGCCCTCTGAGTTGTACACGACCAATCCAGTTCCTCTTCCCGCCTCGTTGGATGCTCCGTCGCAGTGGAGGATCCATCCGTGGGTGGTTGGTTTGATTTTCCCTTCTTCATTTTTGCTTTCTGCCTGCTAAACTCTATTGCCCATTTCACCATCCTTCCCGATAGATCCGGTTTGTGCAACACCGACCAAAGTGGCTGTTCGGTCATGACTGTGCTTGGATGCGCTTGGAAGTATGGTCATAGTTTTCTTGAAGACACGATCAGGGTGAATGTCAATTTCTCTAGAGTCGAATTAGTTGTTGATGTAGTATACTGGTTTTGTGCATTTTTTTCTTCACGTACTAGCGCTGAGCTTACCGTGTTGTCAGACACGGATAAAAAAATACAGTGTTTCCCCCGTGTTTGGTTTCATCAGTAGCTCTGTGCTCCTCATATATGCTTTTAGGCTTTGAAAAGCTTTCTTGCACTCTGCATTCCATTCAAATGTTTTGTTTTCTTTAAAATTTTTGAAGAAAGATAGACATTTGTCTGAGGATTTGGAGATGAATATGTTCAAAGTCGCTATTATTCCTGATAATACACCAAACGATCACATCCCTGAGCCATACACATGTCATGATGATCTCGAGGAATTACGGACCCCAACATCAGCCCAACACTGATTCGGCCAAGCGGTTCCAAACCCGCCCATTGCAGTTTGCCAGACAGACCCGAATTCTTACAGCCTGCTAGGCCCATATGTCTCATAGCTATCCACAATACCCGTAAGCCATACTAAGGCAAATATCTCGAACATCAGCTTCGGACAGGCAATTATAGTAGCTTTCTGCTTCCAACTAGAAAGAAAATACCAGAGTATAAATCACACAGGGAAACTTCCTCTTATGAAATACCCTCAGATAGGGAACTATCTCCCGTGTATCTAGGAGCACATGGCTAACAGATAACTCCCCTCGTACAACACGACTCTTAATTAGAAAATGATCTCCATGAAGATCTCCTTCCTAAACTACGCCATCGATGGCCCGGTCGAACCAGGACTCCTGCACTATAAATAAGACATTAGATTGGTAAGCTAATGTATGCTACAAATTCTCCGTTTACAACATTACACTTTCCTCAGAGTGCCATCGACCACCACAACGGTGGACCGTAGCTCACGTGCGTTACTTGTGCAGGTCAGCAGGACTAGGTCAAAGCAGGGAGCGAAAAATGACTGCATTAGTTTGGCGTCGTCTGTGGGGACGACAAAGTTCCTAACTTTTCACTAGCATTGTCTCCCTTCGAAACACAGAGAGATGGTGACCACTAGATCACGCAATAACGGAGAACAAGTCAAACGCTTAGGCTGGCACTGTACCATCGCTTTCATGGGTTCTAGTGATGCACGGGCAACAACCTTATGCCCCCGCGCTGACAATAGCAATAAGGGACCCCATGATAGATATGTTGTCATCTCAAATACAACAGATAGCCAAAGCGGTGGAGTCTCTCGAACGACAAAATCCTCCACTCGCTAATGGAGACCAGGAGTAGCACGGGCCCCCGTCTTCGCAGGATGGCAGAGAGCAAGCATAGGAGAGTCAAGCCTCCGCTAGTTCTCATTGGATTAAAGGAGGTTGCGCGGCTAAAGCGGAGCTCGACCGCTAAGGCAAAGTGCATGGCTCGGCCCACATAACCCCTCCGAGAGGGGCACACGACCCATACGTGTTGTACCATCTCTCTGCCCCACCATTCGTGGATCGAATCATGAACGAGGCCTTTCCAAAGAAGTTCACTCCTCCGAAGCTCGACTTCTATGACGGAACCACTGATCCATTCGACCATCTGCGCCATTACCAGCACGTAATGGCTCTCAAATAAGGATCCGAGTCGGTGATGTGTAGAGCTTTTCCCACAAGCTTGAAAAAGTTAGCACTAACATGGTTCCACAGCCTCTCGTCGAGGTCGATCGACTCCTTTAAGACGCTGGCAAAGGAGTTCCTGGCGCGCTTTGTTGGGTTCCAACATTTTTTAAAAGGCCCACACTACACACTCTCTTTAAAGCAGAGGTCCAATGAGACACTCAGAGAGTATGTCACGCGCTTTAACAACGAGCTGACACTCATTGACGGATGCAACGACGACATAACCATGACATCATTCACTGCGGGCCTAAATGAGGGAAACTCTATGAAGACCTCACCTTGGAGCTCCCTCTGGACATGACGGAGCTCCTAAAGACCGCCCAGAAACACATTACCTTAGAGGAATTGAGGACCATAAAGAGGGAAATCGAAGGCGAGAAGAAACCCTCTGCTCCTAAGGACAATAATGAGGGAAAAAGACGTGAGGATGAAGAAATGAGCAATAGAAAGCACAGTGACAACAGACCAAACCCTAGTCGGTCCAGGCCAAAGAAATCCTCCAACTACGTTGGATCCATTGCTGTGATACCCCTCAATTCTAGCCTGTCAGACGTACTAAACTCCATGAAAACTTGGGAAGATCTGAAGTGGCCCCAAAGTAGTGCGGAGACCTCTTCAAGCATGACAACGACAAGTACTACGCGTACCACAAAGAAGGCGATCATGATACCAACGACTGCAAAAGTTTGAGGTATAAGATTGAGTACTGGATCCGCAGGGGCAAACTAAAAGAATTCCTTAACTCTGATAAGCGACCAGAATGAGCCAGGAATCTGGGGGAGTCAGTTAAAGAGATAGAGAAAAATACTCCGGGCATAATCTATGTCCTTCATGGAGTCGGATCGAATGAAGACCAGTCGTACAGGTCCCACAAACGGACCTTGTTGGAGATGCGGACACGACCCGTGGATGAGGATAAATGCATTTGCTACTCAAGGGTTCAGAGCCCCATTCCCACCTTAACCTTCACAGACAAGGACCTCGAAGGATTCCGAGTGCCGCACAATGACGCTCTAGTCATATTAGTATCCATTGTAAGATAGGAGGTAAAGAGAGCTCTGGTGGACACAGGAAACTCACTCAACGTCTTATTCTACAACGCGTTTCACATTATGGACCTCAAAGAGGAGAGCTTGTCGTCTATAGACTACATGCTGATCAAATTCAATGGAGAGTACTTCCCGATCAGAAAGATAACGTTAGCAGTAGTGGGAGGAGAACCGCAACTGAGAAAGGTCTTGTTTCTAGACTTCACGGTGGTAGATGCACTGTCTACGTACAACCTTATCTTGGGAAGACCATGGCTCCACCAGATGGAAATAGTAGTCTCCACCAGATGGAAGCAGTAGTTTCCAGGACAGCAAGGATGCAATAAGACAGCAGAAAGTGCGCAGGACAGCAGGAGACGCTTTTCTAGCAACAATGAAAGACGCAGGACAACAACAACACGCATTGCTAATCCACCACGCGCTGCCATGCAGATGAAGCTCCACACTACTGTTGCTGTTATCACCCTTACCATGTGTCACTAAACTCCACGCAAGGCGAAGATGTGAACTCCTAGATATAACACACTTAATTGGTATTTGATTCGTTTTATGCTTTCACGATGAATAATGGTGTTTATGATTTTCACTTTTATTTAATATAGAAATTTATGTTATTTTAGTGACAAAGATTTCATCAACTTCTTCGTAGATTATTATTCCGGTGATTGTCTTTTTCTTCTCCATATAAGTCTAGTCACAATTTTCTTAAGTGTGGAATTTTTAAGGATCAATTAATTCCAGTAGGTTAGTTATATGTGATTGTCTTTTATTACGTTATTGTCCCCGGATATATCGCAAATTTAGGATATCATATATGACCAACCTTTGTGCTTTCTAGAAAAAGTGAAATCTAAAATCCATTTATATTAGAATATATTGGTGCATTAAAGACTATTTTTCTGATTATGTTGTTTGGGATGTGAAACACGTAATCGAGTCATCATAGCGAATCAATACTAGTTGGCGCGTGAAATCTAGAAGGGATTCTTGGAACCTTGTGACTTTTCTAAACTTGATTTTCATTAAACTAAGTTCAATTTCATATTTTAAAATGGCTAGAATTTCTTAAATTTAGTTTCGCGTAGTTCTTCTTCCTTGACCTTGTTTTGTAGATCGCTTTTCCTCGTGGGATCGACACCCCCATCTTTATTGCAATTGACTGCGTGTACTATTTGGGCTTAATCAAATTTTGGCGCCGTTGCCGGGGACAAGCGTCATTCTACAAGGGAGGTTTCGGGTATTATCTTTTTTGCTCATTGTTTTATTTTATTTTTAGGTTTTAGGTCCAGTTTTATTTTATTTCTTAAAAAAATTTGCAAAAAACAGAAAAGGACATTGGGGGAGTGTGAGACTAATTAGGGTCCCGAATTTAGAACACCCACAAATTCACATTGAGACCAAATTAAGTTCTACTTCTAATTCTAACACCATGAGTAATCACGAAGATGACCATGTTCGGTCGCTAAAGGACTATTTCTACCCCACACGCACTGCTACTCCATCATGTATCATGTTTGCACCAAGTACACCAAGGCTAGATTTTAAGCCGGGTATGATACAATTATTACCCACTTTTCATGGCTTAGAGAGTGAGAATCCTTATGTTCACATTAGGGAATTCGAGGAAGTTGTGGCCACTTTCCAGAATAAAGTTGAGGCTGTAGACTCGGTTAGACTAAGGTTTATTCCTTTTTCCCTTAAGGAAAAAAGCGAAGAGTTGGCTATACTCTTTGCAACCAAGGTCTATAGGTTCGTGGGAGGAGATGACCCAAGCATTTTTTAATAAATACTTTCCTCACCACAAAACCAACGGTCTAAATATACATATTTCTACCTTCACCCAAAAGAATAGCGAGACATTATATCAAGCATGGGAGAGGTTCAAGGATCTCTTGAATACATGTCCACACCATGGGTATGAGAGTTGGTGCTTAGTCAGTTATTTTTACAAGGGGCTCACCAGTAGAGAGCGTCAGTTCGTTGAGATGATGTGTAATGGGGAGTTTTTGCATAAGGACCCTGACGAGGCCAGTGAGTACCTGAATGACCTGGCTGAAAAGGCTCATACTTGGACTGGTCCAAGTGCTACTGAGAGCACAGATAGAACATGCCTAGCTGGAGTCTATCAACTTAGGGAAGAGGACAACCTTAGAGCCCAATTGGATAGAGTGACTAGGGAGTTAGAGGCACTTAAGACCAAGGATGGTAGGCCCACACATACTGTTGCCAGAGTTGAGCTACAGGACGCCTGTTTTATATGCGGGGGAGTTGAACACTTAGCACATGATTGCCCGACCTTGACTGAGATGAGAGGGGTTTATGAGGAACAATGTAACGCCTTAGGGATGTACAAGAAGCCTTACCATTCTCTAACACTTACAATTCTGGCTGGAGAGATCACCCTAACTTAGGCTGGAGGTCCGAATTGCAGACCAACCTACACACTCATAGGCACAACCACCTAGGTCATACCCTGCACCTCCATACAATGCGCAATCTAACAGAAGTTCCTTATCAGACACATTACATGCATTTATAGAGGCACAAGGTAAAACTAATCAAAAATTTGAGGTTGCATTGACACAGTTGGCAGAAGAAAACAAGGAGATCAAAAGCCAGATAGCCAAGCTGACAAGTTCATTAACAGTACAAAAGCGGGGCCAATTTCTGTCATAGCCTCAAGCAAATCCGAAGGGCCAACTTATGGCACAAACCTCTACTTCAGACTCTCAGAATGTCAAAGAGGTTAATGCCATCACTACTCGGAGTGGTAAGATTTTAGATGGATCAAGCTCGTCCACGACTATAGGCACCTCCCCAAGTGCAAAGGAGAGCATCCCTGAGGATGAGCCCAACAGGAACATTCCAGTTCAAGTTCCTTTTCCTCAAGCACTACGACCTACTGAAAAGAAATCGGAAATGCATGGTGAGATTCTAGAACACTTGAAACAGGTTAAAATTAACTTACCTTTGCTGCATGTGATTAAACTGGTACCAAGTTATGCGAGGGTCATCAAGGATCTATGCACTATCAAGAGGAAACATCATGTCAAGAAGACTGCCTTCTTGACAGAACAGGTAAGTGCGGTGATTGAGCAGAGGACACCACCCAAGTACAAAGATCCAGGGTGTTCTACAGTCACCTGCCAGATTGGGACTCATGAGTTCGGCCAAGCCTTGTTGGATTTAGGAGCAAGTGTAAATCTAATGCCATATTTTATTTACTTGCGACTGGGTCTAGGAGAGATTAAACCCACATCCGTGGTACTACAATTGGTCGATAGATTGGTTAAGAAGCCAAGAGGAATAGTCGAGGATGTCTTGCTGCAGATTGATAAGTTTTACTATCCCGTCGACTTTCTTATTTTAAATACTCATTATGCGGTTAATATGGAGTCTACAGTTCCGATTATTTTAGGTAGACATTTTCTTGCCACAGCTAACGCTCTTATCAATTGCAGGAACGGTCTAATGAAGCTGTCTTTTGGGAACATGACTCTGGAGGTCAACATATTCAATATTAGCAAACAACCACGTGATGATGATGAGTGTCATCATACCTACATGATAGACACGCTGATATCAGAGGAGGCGCTCCTGAGCGCAGACTCTGAAACCTTAGAGTACCCCATTTCTATTTCTGATTCTGAGAGTTCACTTTATCCTGACAATGCTTTTGATATTTATGTTGTTTCAGGGTTAAAGGATAAAGGAGGAAAACAATGGCAACCATGCTTTGAGGAGTTGCCAAAGGAAAGATAGAAACCACAATCATCCACCGTGGAAACTCCAAAAGTTGATCTAGCTCCACTGCCTGAGGGACTTAAACATGCATTCCTCGGACCAAGTGATACCATTCCTGTTATTATTTCTTCCGTGCTTGATAGCTCACAAGAAGAAGAATTGATTAATATGTTACGTGAGCACAAATCTCCATTAGTTTCTACTATAGCTGACATCAAAGGTATTAGCCCCTTAATATGTTCCCATGGGATTCACTTAGAACAAAGAGCTAACCCCCGTAGAGACCCTCAAAGACGACTTAACCCTACTATGAAAGAGGTGGTGAAAAAGGAAGTCTTAAAATTGTTAGATGCATGCATCATTTATCCCATCTCCGATAGCAAGTGGGTTAGTCTAACTCAAGTGGTTCCCAAGAAATCTGGAAGAACAGTGGTGACTAATGATGAGTGGGTGCATGTTCCTACTAAGGTAGTGACAGGGTGGCGCATGTGCATTGATTATAGGAAACTTAATTCTGCCACCCGCAATGATCACTTCCCACTTCCATTCATAGACCAAATCTTAGAGCGAGTAGCTGGTCATTCTTTCTATTGCTTTCTAGATGGGTATTCAGAATATTATCAGATTGAGATTGCATTAGAGGATCAGGATAAGACTACTTTCACATGTCCTTTTGGTACTTATGCTTTTCGGCGTATGCCATTTGGTTTGTGTAATGCACCGGCTACTTTTCAGAGACGCATGATGAGTATTTTTAGTGACATGGTTGAAAAATATATGGAAGTATTCATGGATGATTTGACTGTTTTTGGTGATTCCTTTGATTCATGTTTATTTCACTTGAAGGATGTTTTAAGTAGATGTGAAGATAAGGGTCTAGTGCTTAATTGGAAAAAATGTCATTTCATGGTTCCCTATGGAATAGGTTTGGGACACATAGTTTCTGATAAACGAATCGAGGTTGATAAAGGAAAAATTGAATTGATTTCTAAATTACCTACACCTAAAAGTGTCAAGGATGTGAGACATTTCTAGGGCACGCGGGTTTTTATAAGAGGTTCATACATAATTTTTCTACCATCTCTAGACCATTAAGTAGCCTCCTGGTCAAAGACACCGTGTTCCAATGGACACAAGAGTGTGAGGACGCCTTCCGAACACTCATTGATAGGCTCACCTCTGCCCCCATCATGCAGCCATCAGATTGGAATTTACCATTTGAGTTAATGTGTGATGCAAACAACTATGCTGTGGGGGCAGTCTTGGGACAACGAAGGGAAGGGAAGCCCTTTGTTGTTTACTATGCTAGTCGAATACTTAATGATGTTCAAAAGAATTATTCAACTACTGAAAAAGAGTTGCTAGCTGTAGTTTTTGCTTTAGATAAATTTCGTGCTTATTTGATTGGTACACCTATCACTGTTTTTACTGACCATGCGACCCTTAAGTTTCTTATTTCTAAAAAGGATGCTAAGAAAAGATTGATTAGGTGGATTTTACTTCTGCAGGAATTTGATCTAACTATAAAGGATAAGAAGGGGGTCGAGAATGTTGTGGCGGATCACGTGTCTCGTCTGGAGTTTAGTGACTCTGCCAATGGCCCACCTATCCGTGATGACTTCCCTGATGAACACCTATTCGCCGTCACTCAAGTACCATGGTATGCACACATTGTTAATTACTTGGTTTCCGGTGAAGTTCCATCATCATGGAGTGCTCAAGATAAGCGCAAATTTTTGGTCGAGGTAAGAAATTTTTATTGGGATGATATTTATCTATATAAGTATTGCCCCGACCAAATCACAAGGAGTTGTATCCCTGAAGGTGAGATTGAAAGTGTCTTACATTTTTGTCATAGTGTAGCTTGTGGAGGCCATTTTTCTAGAAAAAGACCGCTGCAAAAATTTTACAGTCTAGATTATATTGGCCTACATTGTTTAAGGACACTAACAATTATTGTCGTTCTTGTGATAGATGCCAGAAGTTAGGTGCATTGTCCCGGAGACACATGATGCCCCTTAACCCCATCTTAGTCATTGAGATATTTGATTGTTGGGGGATTGATTTTATGGGACCTTTTCCACCTTCCTTTGGATATTTGTATATTTTGCTTGCAGTGGACTATGTGTTCAAATGGGTAGAGGCTGTGGCATGCCGGAACAATGACAACAACATTGTTGTCAAGTTTATCAAAGAACACATTTTATCCCGTGTCAGTACACCACGAGCCATTATTAGTGATCAGGGGACTCATTTCTGTAATCGCTCTTTTGAGGCTTTGATGCCCAGGTATGGAGTTCATCACAAGGTCGCCAATGCCTACCATCCGCAGACAAATGGCCAAGCTGAGCTGGCAGACCGAGAAGTGAAACAAATCTTGGAGAAGATGGTGAATTCGGATAGGAAGGATTGGTCCTTGCGCCTTTCTGATGCACTTTGGGCTTACCGTACCGCTTATAAGACAATTCTCGGGATGTCTCCGTATCGACTTATATATGAAAAAGCCTGTCATTTACCTATTGAGTTAGAACATCGCGCTTATTGGGCTGTAAAAATCACTAACTTTGATCTCAATGATGCATGTATTCAAGGAAAATCCAGTTAGCTGAAATTGAGGAGTTGCGGAATGATGCCTAGCTATGACAACTCCCGAATATACAAGGCGAAGATGAAAGCAGCTCATGATAAGAAAATTCTGAGGAAACATTTCGAGCCCAATCAACGAGTCTATCTCTATGACTCACGACTTCATCTTCATCCTAGCAAGCTAAGATCGAGATGGACGGGCCCATTCATGGTAAAACAAGTATTTCCAAATGGTTCCATAGAAATTGAAGATCCAAAAGATGGTAGAGTATTTAGAGTAAATGGGCAACGCTTGAAGCACTATGTGGAGCGAGTAGAGGTGCCAGAGGAGATCTCTCTGGTTGCCCCTGTCTACTTGATTTGATGTTCTCCACCCTATCTTTAGTTTAGGTTTTATTTTATTTTAGTTTAGGTTTTTGCTTTTATGTTTTTCTTGTAGTGTTTCAGGTTATTTTAGGTGTTGCTACAGGAGTCACTCGGAGACCCTCATCCCATGTGTTCCTTTCTCCTGTCGGTATGATTTTCTTATATTTTGGTGACTGTGAGGACATTGTCTATTTGAAATTCGTAAAGCTTCACCATGGTAATATCACTCTAACCCTCTTCTTTTCTTTTTCCTTCATTTGTCATGATTATTATTTTATACATTGAGGACAATGTTTGGTTTAGGTTTGGGGGTGATGATGGTTTATTAGATTTTTTGTGCAATTTTCAAAAATCTTTGAGCTTAAAACATATTTTACAATTAAACCAAGTCACTTTTTGTGTTCTACTCAATCTCCATTGAATACTTAGATGATTACGGTAATTGTGCAAAATCTTTATGAAAATGCACTCGAAATCTGAACTCTTGGTGAATTTAAAAAAAAATTTAAATAAATAAAAATGGGTTTTGAGTTCTTTTAATTTTAGATAATATTTGTGTTGCCTTTAATTTTGAGAAAACACATACTAACACGTGTCACATAGTTATATTAGTAAAAAACATGATATTTGGTATTATCCTTATGTTAGATGTATTTCGTGAGACTTTTCAACTCAACTATTCATGCACTATAAGCCGAGTCAACATGATTTGAAGTTAATTAGTGAGATAATATTGAACTAGAAAACCTTAGAATAATAGTGGAGACTTAACCCTTGTGAGTTCTGAGTCATTCTTTATTTCTTGAGGGTTATTAATTACACTCTGATTTTTTTCTAGTCCGCATTATTTCGTTGATGATCTCATTATTCTTGACTTTCTTATTGATTGCTTTAAGAATGACATAAAAATTGAATTTTTACACTAGAACTTTTTGCTTTATTTAGTTGAGATGTCCTAGTACTAACTAGAACTTATGAAGTGATATAGACATTTTTTTTCTTTAAACCATTTTTTTAAGCCTACCCAATAATAAATATCCATTTGCAGCCCTTTGAGCCTTTAAATAGCATTCTCTTTATTGTCCCCATTCCCATTACCTACTCCAATCAAGGAGTAATACCTCTATTATTTTATCCTTACCCAATTTTCTGAGAATGTATACGGTGTGATATATTTATGGAATGGGCAAATAGAAAGAGTTGAAAATAGATATTTCATGTGCCCTCAAAGTAAAAGTGTTCGATTGTATACACGGGAAAAGCAAGTAGCATATTAAAAAAAAAAGTGGTTGAAGAAGAAAAAAAAAAGCTTGAAGAAGAAAATAATGAAGAAAGAGTTAATGGTGTACAACATTGATTTGTTATTCAAAGCCCTATGTATTTATTCAAAGGTGTAGCCATTCTCAGAAAATCTTTGTATCTCTTTTTTGTCCATTATTGTTTGCCATAATCCAAGCCCCATTGAAACCTAGTAAAGACCTAATTGATTTTAAGTGAACGTTGGTTCAGTAGATGTGGAGATTGAATAGGCAAGAACTATGGTGTTTGATTCAACATTCTCAAAAGTAATCAATATTCTTGTCCATGAGATCATATTCATTTCACTATTTGAAAATTTATGTTTTTCATGATAATTATATGTGAGACGTTTGCATTTTTCATAGTTTATATTTTTTTCCTCACATATAAACTGAGTGCCCAATCTCTGAGTGTTTTATTTCTGAGTGACATGAGAGAATTGTAGTCGAAGCGTACTTTCTAAAGGTTATCTCGTCACATCTTTAATATGAGATGAAAAATTATGTTGATAAGGCTCTCACACACACACTTCGAGTTGAGAATGATTATGAAACTTATTTAACCTTTAGATACTATTAAATTATTGTACTCTATTGATATACTTTTGTGACATTTTTAGTTTGTTGTTTTTCTTGAATTTTTAGCAATTAAAAAATTACTCTAAGGAAAATAAAGGAGAATGCCCATGTTTTTAGAAAATAGATTTTGTTTTATTGAGTCGGTAATGTTTGGAGGTAACATTTCTGGAAACCCTCACGAGACTATAACTCGACCTCTAGAGGTAATCTAGAGGTTTAAAGCTTTGTTGCACGTTAAGGTAAGTGCAACCGTGATTCCCACAAAAGTGAGTTAAGATTTTATTCTTAATTTTGTTTTGCTCGAGGACTAGCAAAATATAGGTTTGGGGGTATTTGATGTTAACATAATTATTACATAATATATCTCCTAATTTATATTTGTTAGTGTTTCCAATAGCGTATTTTAGTTTAATTATTTTATTTTTGTAGGATTTGGAGTTTAAATGACAAAAGTGCATTAGCGTGGCGAATTTGGAAATTCATGGACAAATTGACGAAGTGGAGCGGGAGACACTCAAGCCAAAGATTAAGAGAACCAAAGGAAAAAATAAAGGAAATTAGTTTTGAATTTTTGTGGAACAAAGAAGTGATATGGATGAACATAGCCAAACCCACCTTTCCTAGAAGAGAATCTAAACAAAAGGGGCGGTTTCCATTTGTATTGGGTATTTGGTTTCCAATTGAGTTGCCAATAAGGGTTTTTCTCTTTACCATAAATATAGCAACAGAAAAGAGAATAAGGGTTTTTCTCTTTACGCAGGAGCAGGTAGTAGCCGAAACGGAGGACGTTGTCCAGCAGTGGAGACGCTGTCCTGAACAGCAAGGAAGTTGTCCAGAACAGCAGGGGACGCTGTCCAAGATAGCAGGGACGCAATACGACAACAGGGAGTGCGCAGGACAGCATGAGACGCTTTTCCAGCAACAACGGAAGACGTAGGGCAACAACAACACGCATTGCTAATCCACCACGCGCTGCCATGCAGATGAAGCTCCACACCGCTGTTGCTGTTATCACCCTCACCATGTGTCACTAAACTCCACGCAAGGCGAAGAGGTGAACTCCTAGATGTAACACACTTAATTTGTATTTGATTCGTTTTATGCTTTCACGATGAATAATGATGTTTATGATTTTCACTTTTATTTAATATAGGAGTTTATGTTATTTTAGTGACAAAGATTTCATCAACTTCTTCGTAGATTATTATTCCGGTGATTGTATTTTTCTTCTCCATATAAGTCTAGTCACGCTTTTCTTATGTGTGGAATTTTTAAGGATTAATTAATTCCGGTAGGTTAGTTATATGTGATTGTCTTTTATTACGTTATTGTCCCCGGATATATCATAAATTTAGGATATCATATATGACTAACCTTTGTGCTTTCTAGAAAAAGTGAAATCTAAAATCCATTTACATTAGAATATATTGGTGCATTAAAGACTATTTTTCCGATTATGTTGTTTGGGATGTGAAACACGTAATCGAGTCATCATAGCGAATCAATACTAGTTGGCGTGTGAAATCTAGAAGGGGTTCTTGGAACCTTGTGACTTTTCTAAACTTGATTTTCATTAAACTAAGTTCAATTTCATATTTTAAAATTGCTAGAATTTCTTAAATTTAGTTTCGCGTAGTTCTTCTTCATTGACCTTGTTTTGTAGATCGCTTTTCCTCGTGGGATCGACACCCCAATATTTACTGCAATTGACAGCGTGTACTGTTTGGGTGTAATCAGTCTCCAGTTGTCACGTCTGAGCAACCCAGTTGGTCTCCTTCAAAGCACTTTTTTCAGCGAAAGACCGCAGTGCAACGCTTGCCTCAGCCGCAGCTTTCTGCGCGACTTCCAAATCTTGGTGAGTCTGGTCCAACTCCTGCTTGAATCAGTCTCTTTCAGACACAGCCTCCGCCATATTAAGCTCAAGGGCCTCCAGACGTGCCCTCTGAGTCGTAGAAGCCACAATCGATTGCTCCAGCCTCTTATCCTCAGCCAGCTTCTATAGCCGCTCAATTTCATAAAGCGCGTCAGAATACAGTGCCTGGATATGCGAGAAGACACGCTCCATGGTGTATACCCTCTCAGGAGCCGCCTCGACTTCCGTTCCAACAACGATCAGCTGGCTCAAGTGAGACATACCCAGCATAAGACTTATTCGCGCATCCAGACGAAGCTTTCCCAGATCAGGAATCACGCCAGCACCACCCTTTACAGTCACCACTATCCCCAGGCTTTCCTCTGCAACTTTTCCCTTGTTATGAGTAGCTGACCTTTATTGCGTGACGACTCAACAAGATTCGAAAGAAGGGGAGGAAGTGAATTATCCAAAGGACCCTCCAACATCTCGAGCTGTGGCCTGGAATGAGAAGGTGAACAATGCAGACTACAAGAAACTTGGCCCGTGCCACCACGGCCACTATTAGACATCACACCAATGGAACAATTAGATTCCACAACCTCAGAGGGATCTTCACATGAACCTTTTTTTGGAACAGTCCTGCGCAAATCAGCACTGGCGGAAGCCGCCATGGCAACCCGCATCAGCCACTTACTCAAAGCTTCGACCTGCGCATCATTAAGGTTCGACCTGTCTTCAACACCGGCAAACCGCAGGTAGTTTTTCTCCCAGCCGAATAAACCAGTCTTCGCCCTGACGGGCCGATCAGACTCACGCTTTTCATTCTTCGGAGCGGGTAGTGCTGAAGGCAACCCGGTTCTGATACGGGACCTCTTCGAACTCACAAAAGAAGAAAGCGTCTCAGACGGCTCCTCCATGTCGGACAAAACATGAGCTTTGGCCCCAGTAGCCTTCCTCTTCCTAAAAGGAGCCCTATCTTCAAGCTTAACTCATGACGTACGGTAAATAGTGGGGGCTACGTGCTAGTTGTCCCACAGCCCACTACGGATGAAGTTGGGAATGCATATGACATCAACGACATTCCTCGTTGACAAGCCGCATAACGTCTCCATAGTGTTTTGCTCCTCTAGGGTAAGAGGAGTAGTGTGAAATCTTCATGTAAAAACAAAACACAAGCAATGATTAGCACGCAATCAAGCATAGCGAAACCAGAAAGAAAATCTGCACTTACGAAGTGCTTTGAACTCTCGTTCAAGAGAACGATCCGTGAACCGAAAGTACTTTGACAGGGGCTAAGAAATAATACTTCTGCCAGAACTTGAAGTCATAAGGCATATTTGTGAAACAAGCTGGCGACATCATCTTGCAGACGACGTTACTCTTCAGCTAAGGAGAAGTCAGCAACTGGATTACTTGCGGAGTCACGCAAACACTAGCCTCCTTCGCCCTAATCAGAATAAAAAAGGATAATCTTATACCCATTAGGCCCCAACTGGGCCGGAGGAATCCCAAGGAGATCCAAAAATTCCCGAATCACGTCCAGAATGGGAAAATGCACTCCAGTTTGAAGCATCCCACGTTGCTAGCAGATGAACCCCACCGGTGACGACATTGGCGTTTGGTCACCATTTAGGACAAACAACGGCAGGTCCTTGGGGACCCCAAACTTCATACGGATTTCAGCAAGGCAACACTCGAAAAGCAACATGTTTTCGAAAAACTCAAGGCCCCTGGCTAAGGTTGCGTCTTCAAAAAGGTTTTGTTGAGCCATGAAAAAGACGAACAACGTAGTATCTTCAAAAGCAAAGAAAATAGAAGTGTCAGATTCTGCACAATGGATGACCTAAATAGGGATTGGCTTCCCGCCTATTTTTCGCTGAGCCGACGCACGTTCAATAAATGCAGCGCATAGCTCAAGCAAACGATTTAGACTCAATCATCATGAGCGACGTATCTTTTCAAGATATGACATAGCAAACCGATGTGATGGCCCACTAACTTGGGGGAAATAGCTGATGATACATCAAAATAGTCACATCCCTGAGCCATACACGTGTCATGATGATCTCAAGGAATTATGGGCCCCAGCGTCAGCCCAATACTGATCCGGCCCAAGCGGTTCCAAACTTTCCCATTGCAAGTCGCCAGACGGACCCAAATTCTTATAGCCTGCTAGGCCCATATGTCTCACAACTATCCACAATACCCGTAAGCCCTACTAAGGCAAGTATCTCAGGGATCAACTTCAGACAGGCAACTATGGCAACTCTTTCCTTCCAACTAGGAAAAATACCAGAATTCACATCACACATGGAAACTTCTTCTTATGAAATACCCTCAGATATGAAACTATCTCTCGCGTATCTAGGAGCATGGGGCTAACATGGAACTTCTCTCCTACAGCACGACTCCTAATTAGAGAAGGATCTCCACGAAGATCTTTTTCCTAAACTACGCCATCGATGGCCTGGTCGAACCAGGACTGCTGCACTATAAACAAGACATGAGGTTGGTAAGCTAAGGTACGCTACAAATTCCCTGTTTACACCATTACACCTTCCTCAGATCCATGTTTGACTTTAGCATCGGAGTGCCATCGGCCACCACAACGGTGGTTCGTGACTGCATGTTGAAAAGCACATGTATTTTCTTTGGGTCTGCCTCGATTCCTCTTTGATTGACCATGTACTTGAGGAATTTTTCTGATTTTACTCCAAATGTGCACTTCTCCGGATTCAGTTTCATTTTATACTTTCGCAGTTGGGAGAAGGCATGTTCGAGGTCTGTGATGCGGTCTGTTCGGCGTGAGCTTTTGACACGCATATCATCGATGTAAACTTCCATCATCTTACCGATTTGATCTTTGAACTTTTTTTTTACCATCCATTGGTATGTGGCTCCCATGATCTTTAATCCGAATGGCATTACTCGATAGCAGTTTGTACCCCTTTCCGTTATAAAAGATGTTTTTTCTTGGTTGGGAGGGTACATCTGTATCCGATTATACTAAGAGTACGCATCCATAAAGCTCAGCAGTTTGTGTCTGGCGGTTGCATGCACTATCTGGTCTATTTGTGGAAGTGGAAAACTGTCTTTTGGGCAGACTTTATTCAGATCGGTGTAGTCCATGCACACCCTCCATTTGTTGGTTGATGTGTTTTTTTTACTAATGCTGTGTTTGCTGACCAGTCTGGGTAGTGAGCTTCTCTGATCATCTCTGCATTAAGTAGGCGATGCACTTCCTCGTTTATTGTTTGATTTTGTTCTGGAGCCACCAGCCTTCTTTTTTTGCTGAACCGACTTTTTGTCCGGGTTTATTTGTAATTTATGGAAAATGATGGACGGGTCTATTCCCACCATGTCCTTCATCGTCCATGGAAAAACATCTTGATTATCTTTCAGCAATTCGATTAGTTCTTCAGCGAGTTCTGAGTGAATCTTTGTGCCAATCCGGACTGCTTTTTTCGCTTCGTCGTCTAGGTAGACCACAACCGTTTCTTTTTCTGGTTGTCCGGTGTTCGATAAATCCCATGGGCTGGTTGGAGCCGTTATTATCATCTGGGAGATCAGGATTCATCTGACCAGGTTGCTGCGAAAGCTCCTCCGGTCATTGCAGTAATTGCTATTTGTGTAGAGCTTTTTTCGTTGCGTAATGACATTCGCATGTCATTGGTTGATCTCCTTTGATTCTTCTAACACCATTATCGGTATGGTACTTTAAGCATTGGTGCATAGTTGAGGATATCGCGCCCATTTTTTGTATCCAGGGCCATCCGAGCAACATATTGTACGCAGAAAGAGCATAAAAAACAAGGAAGTCTGTCATTAACACTCGTTGCTTTCCTAGTTCTCTTACTTTGACTAGTAATTGAATCATCACCAATGGGCGACATTGTTCCCTGTTGAAACCCACCATTGGTTAAACTTTAGGTGAGAACATCTCGTTAGAGAACCGCATCCTTCAGAACGTTGTTAGGTATAGGAGGTTGGCTGAGCTACCCATGTCGACCAACACTCTCTTAATTTCCCACCTGGTTATCAGCACCAAAAATTACTAAGGCATCATTGTGCCAAAAGTTAACTCCATCCGTGTCTTTGTTGGAGAAGGTCAAAGTCTTTTGCATTGTTCTTGTGCATTGTGTCGATGACTCTTGGTATCTAATATTTGCTCGTAAGTCTCTGACTACTGTTTGAATTGCTCATTTTCTCCAGCTGCACCATGCAAGTCGTATATTAACTCCTTTGATTACCCTCCTAACGTGTTTATGCCGCCTTCAGACTCTTTCCGCTTAACGAATTCTCCAAGTCGTCCTTCTTTGACACGACATTTGATCTTGTCTTTCAAGTTGCAACAGTCTTCGGTATCGTGTCCGCAGTCATCGTGGAAAGAGTAGTATCTCCTTTTATTTCGTCTGTTTGAATCTCCTTTCATTTTTGGCGGCCATTTGACATCCTCCCATTTTGCTATAGCTTTAAGGACTTCATCTCAACTTGTTATTAAAGTCGCTGGTCGTTCACATTTGGGCTTATTTGGTTGTAGCCTTCCAGGCTTTCGTCGATCAAATTCAAGAGTGTTATTAGCCCAATGTCTATTAAGCTGGGTGCTTTCTTCTCGAGGCTTATTGCTCTCCATGTCTTGGGGTGAGTTTATCCACCATTTTGATCATGTGGTTCATCTAGGTCATGAGCATATCCACACAAGGGTCCAAGGGGACCCCAAGATGTCAGAGACGTCTTAATCGTTACATGTTGTGGCTCCCTTCTCTCCGGTGCGGTGCCAATTATCGCCAGATTGAGGGCCGGTAAAACATTTCATTAGTTTTGATAGCTTTTTTTATTGTTGATCAGATCTTAGTGAGTTTCGTTGCTGCAGATCTTCTTTTCAGAAAGGAAATTTGTCGTTCCCCACCGACAGCGCCAAACTGATGCGTCCAAATCTCGTCCTCCTGCTAGTTTGACTTGCAAAACAGATGTTAGACTGCCAAATACCACCTTTTTGGTCGCTAAAGGCACTCCGATGCTTAAGTCAGCAACTTTATTTGAAGAATGAGTAAATCTGGATAAAGCTCAGTTAACGTTGCATACCTTGGTCGATTGTTCTTTTTACCTTATATAATGGTCGTGGTTAATTCTCTGCGTGACTTAAGCATGTAGGGCACAACGGAATGAGACATCCTTCGTAACAATCTCCTTCTTTATGAAGGTGTGTTCGTGGAGGCGTAACTCCCTCTACGACTCTTTTCTTTTGCAACGTTCCTCTTCTTTATGAGAGAACTCGTTTGGGCCTGGATTTGGGCCTTAATCATGACTTTTTTTAACAGGCACTGTTTGGGCTTTTATGCTTGGTTTTGCTCCCTCTAGACTTTGTGAACTGGCCAAGTACGAGGGATTCCTGATCATTGTGATGGATGATTTCTGCCACGTGTATGGCTGCGACGACGGTCTATTTTGATGTATCATCGGCTCACATATGAGTTCCAAATTACACCCCTAACATGGAAACATTTTTTTTGAGAAGCAAGGTTTGAAAGGGTATTTAAAGTAATAAATGCATCTAAATATAGAAATGTGAAACCAAACTCAACATTTAAAAATATCCTACTCATAAAAATGGTTGTTCGCGATTAGGTTTTTCGGATTTAGGGAGAAATCACAAGCCAAACCAACCAAGTGACATACTTCAATTTCATGTCAATGGGGTATCAACTCAATGATAGGCTTGTGACGGATGGAATCACAAGTCCAGGGTTCCCCCTGCAAGCGACGTTTGGGGTGGGAGGAGTTAAGGGATAAAATAAAAGAATAAAAACTCAATTCAACCGAATACATTTAGTGTGGTTTTGATTAGATTGATTGAAACTAAAATTGAAAGTATGTCAAATCAGTTTGTGAATTTTCCCTAAAACAAACTGTGAACAACCACATTAATAAATATGATGCTGACTTGGTTGCATTTTAATATATGTGGTATTTTACCTAAACATATATACTGCTTTTAACACTTGTTATGGAAACACACAGTGTGTAAATCTTTGGGACATATTGACCATATAAGTTTTTATTTTTCAAAAAGTATGCAAGGGTTTGAGAGACCTTGCCTGCTTGGCTTGGAATGTGTGTGAAAATTTGAAAATCTTAACATAATGAAATATATTGACAAAAAAAAGTGTTTTTATATGATGATGATGATGATGACAATAATAATAATTTATAAAATAATAATAATAATAATAATAATAATAATAATAATAATAATAATAATAATTGATGCATCCAAAATCCAGTCTCTAATAAGTTAAATCTGCAAAACAATTGTTAGATTGCCAAAGACCACCTTTTTGGTGGTCGAAGGCACTTTGATGCTTAAGTCAGTGACTAAGTTGGAGATGGAGATAAAACTAGACAGAACTCGGTTAAAATTACATACCTTTGTCGAATGTTCCCTTTACCTTTTATAATGGTTGTAGTTAATGCCCTGCGTGACCTAAGCATGTGAGGCGCAACGAGGGGAGACGTTCTCTATAACAGTCTCCTCCTTTATGAAGATGTGTCCGTGGAGGCGTAACTCCCTGCACGACTCTTTTTTATGTAACGTTTCTCCCCCTTTGAGGGAGAACTTCATTGGGCCTGGATCTGGGCCTCTGATTATGATCTATTCTAACGAGCCCTTTTTGGACTTCCATAATTGAGTTTTCTTCTTTGGGCCTTATGAATTGGCTTGGTCTTGGGATACTTAATCCTCGTGATATACGATCTATGTGCCACGTATATGGCCGCGATGACGATATTATTTGATGTATCATCAACTACTCCCCCATTTTTTATTTTTTTTAATCCCTTAACCCCTCCCACCCCAGATGTCGCCGGCTGGGTTCGACCCTGTAACCTAGTGATACCATCCGCTACTACTCCCCCATTTAGTTAGTGGCTATGCTGACATGGCCACTAACTTGGTGACGGTTGGACTTTTACTTCATAATTGCCTTGCATTTAATGTCGTTAGCAACTTTTAGTGAGTTGACATCCCAATTTTTAGTTTATCATTCGTTTTCGCGCGTATTTTGAATTTTCGTGCAGTCATCATATCCTGCACGTCTTCCTACTAGCGGTCTTTTCATTGCTCGACTCTATAAAAGGAAGCGTGATTGATTTGTTTATCTCTTTACACCATCTTTGAGATTTAGGCTCATTCTTCTTTCTCCTTCATCATTTTCCTTGCTATTCCATTCCTAAACAATGTCTGCTGGCGATATTCTAAGCAGTGAAGCGTTGCTGCTTGTGAGGCTTACTTCTCGCCTAATAAAGTTTCTCAGGCGATGTTGGATGGTGTCCGTCTGACTATAACTTGTCACCCGACCTTGGGATCGTTATTCCTAGACAGAACGATAGTTATTGTCGTCCGAGGTTTGGATACATTGCACTCTATCCAAGCATGTTTGTATCTGGCCTCCAATTCCCAATTCGAGAGCTTTTTTGGAAATATCTGGATTTTTTAGGCATTCCTCATGCTCAAATGGGTCCCAATGGTTGGAGAGTTATGGTTTCTACTTACGCGAGGGTCATTCTCTCTGGCATTCCCTTGACGGTTAGGATTTTTTACTCGGTGGTTGGTTTGCTGGTGAACAAGGACATTTGCTTCCTCCATTCTCCCGTCTGTTTTGCGAAGCTCAATGATGATATTAAAGATTGGTCGAGGTTCTGGTTTTATGCTTCTTCAATTCTGGTTAATTCAAACTGTGTGGTCATCCGATTGTACGGTCGTTTCGAGTCCCTAACAAACGGAAGAATCAGTAATTAACTGCAGATGATTAGTGACAAAATTTTGAAGCTTCCCGTGGAGGCATTTCTTTTCGAGGACATCTTGGAGCGTAGCGGCTTGTACCATATGAACGAGGTGGAACGGGCTTTGCTCACTGAATCCCGTGCTGAAGAGATCGCTGCTTGAACTGCTTCTGCTGGTGTTAGTGATGCTGACATTGATTGCTAAGTGAGTTCAGGCAGACATGTTACGGATCTTGATGCTCCTGTTAGCATCAGTGTTGTTGGCCCGACTTTTAGGAAGAGGAAGCTCCCAAGGCTCGCTAGCCCGTCAAAGCAATTGTTTATGAATCTTGGTTGTGTTTCGAAGAAGAAACGACTTTCGACCCATGGTGCTGCTTGGACTGTACCTCATCCGAGTTCTTCTAGTGGGGAGGTTATAAAAGAGGATCGTTTATCTCTTCAAGAGGTTGAGGAGATGAACTTGGTGCTGGAGAGGAGTGAGAAGGAGACTACTAGTCCGTTAGACAACAATGAAAAATGATTTTCTCTGCTTATGGTGTTCCTGATGTTGCTGAGTGGTCTAACGACGATCCTCGGACTATTGATGATAAGATGCTCAGGCTGGCAGTGGAGCAGTCTAAGGAGGTTGACAATCGTAGTCAGAGTTTTGAGGTTCTTCCTCCTCGATCTTCTTCCATTCCTGTCGATGATGCGGCGGGGTTCTTAGTTTCTTCCCCCTCTCATCCGGATTCATCTGCTCCTGTTGCCACCACTACTCATTCTTTACCTATTGTGATCGCGTCGCAACGAGAGGGCAAAAATGGTTTTTCATTTATAACTAATGTTCCTTCCGCTCTTCTAGCTGTTTGGGGTGGTTCCTCGGTGCTTTTTGGATCCACGTGTCCATCATCCTCAGATTAGTTGGACGAAGCCCAACCCGTAAGACATCGTATCAAATCGGATGGAAAGTTTTGTTGGTTTACTCAGCTTGACGTGCAGGATGATGCGCGTAATTTGATCAATGAATGGCACAGGTAGGCTGTGGAATGACCTTCGATGCCAGTGTTGGATCCTAGTGCCCATCTCGATTATGGCCTTAAGCAAATAATGGATGGGATGAATCACCTTACTTATGCCAGGGTGATGGGATCAGAGTACAAGGCTGGTCGTGGTCAGGTGGTTGTTCTTGAGAGAAAGTTGGTGGTGTTGCTGTTGGTGTTTTCTCACATCCTTCACCAGTTTAACATGTTGAAGGCGCAGTGCACGGAGAAGGAGAAGGCAGTTAGGGTTGCTTTGGCCTCTTTGAGACTCTGACGGCCAATTTAGATGGGGCTCGTGCACGATTGGATGAGCTGGAAAAAAGAGTTGTATGTCGAGAGAGCTGGCCGTGATGAGGTTTTTTGTTCCGTAGTTGAGCAATCTGTCAATGTAAGATTGCTGAAGGGCAAGTGGAAAAATTAATTGCTGCGCTTGATGAAGTTAAGTCAGATATCTCAGCCATGCTAACCACTACTGAAGGCCAGCTAATTTCAACAAAAAGGGAGCTCGCTACCACTAAGGATAAGTTAAGTGTTGCGGAGACGAAAGACTGGAGGAGAATTGTTGATGGCCAAGTCAAGCTTCTTGACTATATTGAGGGGTTTGGTGTCGATTTATCTGAGTATCGTCATTTAGTTGATCAAGTCTTTGAAAATGAAGATGTTGAGGAATGTATTCATGTTCTTCCAAGTGATCCAGTAGGTGAAGGGAAAACCTTGTCTCTTCCCTCTCTAGATTGGCCTCCCTCCCCTGCTCTTGCTGTTGATGAAAGAACCTTTTTCCTTTCTACCGTTGGTGTTGTTGCTCTTCCATCCAATGCTTTTGCTGCTCATGGTGTATCTTCTCCAAACTTTATGTTTTCTTCCCCACCTTCTTCTCCAGATGTACACTCTTCTTCTCTGGACTTAATGGAATGATTTCATGAATGAGAAACTTTTCTTTTTGACAACATTGTATTGCCTTTTATTTAATTTTTGCTTCACACGTTTTGAAATCGTGGCCTATTTTGGATTGCGTGTGTTGACCCGTTGTTCATGATATGTGTGTTCTTTCTGTCAATTCTTTAGTGCCCCCACTCGGGTTATGATCTCGTGTTGATGAGCTTGGCTTATCATTTTTGCGTTTGCTTGTCGACCATCTGAAGTATTTCTTGTTTTTGTCAATTGAGGGATTTTCCTCATTCGGACCTTTGAGTATTCCTATGCCAAAGTGTTTTGAAGTATTGACTCGTACCTTTATTCTTTTAGGACCATCGTAGTTTTTGAAATGAATCGTATTGTGTATCTCCAACTTTTACTTTGTTGGTTGATCATACCAAAAGTTTTGGTCTGACGTATCAGTCGACTCGAAGTTTTATGTTGACTTGTTGGTTTCTTGGTCTGATATTTCGTTCGGCCAAGGAGCTTCAATGGCTATATTCTGACTTGTATGTCTGGGTTTCTTGATCCGACGTATAGAGCTGAATAAGTTGATTGACTCGTCCCAACTTTTATATCCGTTCACCCGACGTATTAGTCAACTCAAAATTTATTGGTAATAGGTTGACTGGTTTGTCTCAACTTTTCACTTTGTTTGTCCGACGTGTTAGTCAACTCTAAGTTTATCTGAATAAGTTGACTCTTTCGTCCCTCATTTGTCTGAGGTGTTAGTCGACTCGAAGTTTATTTGAATAAGCTGATTGATTAGTCCCAACTTTTAACTTTGTTTGTCCGACGTGTTAGTTGACGACTCGAAGTTTATTTATTTGAATAAGTTGACTGATTAGTCCAACTTTAAACTTCTTTTGTCCGGCATGTTAGTTGACTCGAAGTTTATTTGAATAAGCTGACTGATTTGTCCCAACTTTTAACTTCGTTTGTTCGACGTGTTAGTCGACTAAAAGTTTATTTGAATAAGTTGACTGATTCGTCCCAACTTTAAACTCTTTTTGTCCGACGTGTTAGTCGACTCAAAGTTTATTTGAATAAGTTGACTAATTCATTCCAACTTAGCCTCGTGGTTGATCAGACTAGAAATTTTGCGTCTGACTTACATGTCCTGACATTTTGTTTGTGGCTTGATATGCCGATTGTTTCTCATTATTTTCCTTTGGTGCCACGATTTCAAAGAGTTTTGAACTTGGAATTTTATTGATAACCCCGTTTCAAGTATTTAACAACCTATAGTAGTAGTTTTTCTCACAAAGTTATGTTGCGGAGTCTTTGTTGTATCTTTTCGACTGTTGCTTGATTTGTTCGTCCTCGAGTGGTCCTAGCATTTTTGCTATAACTTCTTCCTTCATGGTTCCCTGTAGTTTTGTCGTTTGTGTATTGTTGTCGTGAGGTAGCTAATGGACTCAAAATGCTATTTGATTGAGTCACCAGGTGTGTGTCGTTGGCAGGTTGGTTCATGCAGGCGGAATAAAACGTAATCTCAAATTGTCCAATCTTTCTCACATCAGTACCTGTTGCCAAGGTTTCGTTCGTTGATTCTTGGAATTTGTTCGCGCTGTCTTCGTTGTTAGTAATGCAAGAGGCGTTGTTGGCCTATCACGGATAATGGTTAAGTTTATAAGCTTCTTCGAATTTTGTTTATTGTTTGGCCCCATTTGAATTGCCAACTTCCTTTGCGTTTCTTTCTTGAGTTGTCGTATTGATTCATCCTGTTTCGCTTGACAGTGTTGGTTATCCTGGTTTTATATAGATAAACTCGAGTGGGAAATTTAATCAGCGGGCTTGACTGGCCGCTCTCTCCGGCTGCATAGTGTAAGGCGTACATCAGTTCTCTGGGTTGTTCCTTTGATCCTGTGGTGGTATCCGCATTTTGAGTTGTTCCTTTTATCCTGTGGTGGTGTCTGCATTTTTTTTCTCTTTGGACTGTTTGTCAGGTAGCCCAACGAACTCGTTAAATCGTCATTTTTGCACCCAGTGTTGGATTTCTTCCTTTGGGTTGTAGCAGTCTTCGGTGTCATGCGTGTGATCCTTATGGAGATAGCAGTATTTATTTTTGTCTCTCCCCTCAGGGTCTCCTTTCATCTTGAATGGCCAATTGACATCTTCCCATTTCGTTATGTGTTTTAGTATGTTTGCTCGGCTGGTTTTCAAGGTCATGTACAGTTTGAATGTGTTTTTATCATGCTTGTTACTCGCTCATGTCTGGGCCTCGTTGTATGCGACTTTTTGGGTTCCTGCTGGTTGAATTTGGGCCTCCTATTAGTTTGGTGTTTCTTTGACTCAATCTTTTCCTCCCGGGGTAAGTGTCTTTCCTTTCTTCCCTTATTTCTCGCCTTTTTTAATGGGCTTCCCTTTTGGATTCATTCTTCTTCCTGGCGGCTATCATCTCCTCGAAAGTGATGTGTTTCTGAGCGGTCTTTAATAAGATCGCCATGTTCTTCAGGGGTTCCAAGTTCAGAGCATCGAGAAAAGGCCGTCTTTTAGTCTCGTGGTGAAAGTAGCGGTGGTGGTGTCATCACTACATCCATCAATCATCGTTAACTCGTTAGTGAAACGCGTAACATATTCCCTTATTGTCTCCTCAGGTTTCTGCTTGATGTGGAACAAGTAATGTGGCCCCTTCCTCATCCGTTGACTACCAATGAATCTCCTAATGAAGGATGTAGCCAACGCCTGGAATGAATCTATCAATCTTGGTGGTAGGCTGTTGAACTAGTTCATTACCGTGGAGGTGAGACTTGTTGAAAATGTTCTACATAAGATGGATTTTGTGCTCTCTTTTAACGACATCATATGGTGAAAGTGTCGCAAGTGGTCCGTTGGGTCGATGGTGCCATCATACGCTCAAACTTTGGTGGGGTCAACTTCTTTGGCATAGGATTAACCATGAGTCCGTCGGTACAATACATTGGGAAGTTGCTTGGACGGGGTCGGCGGATTGAACACGTTCTTGGGTGAGCTTTTCCACCATTTTGATCATATGGTCCATGAGCAAGTCTACACGAGGGTCTGTGGTGGTGCCTCTAGGCGTCTGGGGTGTTCGAGCCACCTTGGATTGTGGCTCTCTGTTGTCAGGTATAATAATAATAATAACAATAATAATAATAATAGTAATAATAATAATACATCAAAATATGACAATCGACCACTTTTTTCCAATCCAGAACCTCTGTCGCCTTCAGCCTTTCAGTAATCGATGACAGCTTGGCTCAGGTTGACGCTAATTCTTTGTCAACAACCGCAAGTCTAGCAGAGACCGCAGACTTGGTCTCGACAAACTCAAAATTTAGTTGAGCGATTCGAATAGTAGAAGCCTTAAGACTGGCAGAACATTCCTCAGCAGAACTAACAACCTCGTCACGTTCAGCTTTTCAGTCGGACAACTCATTCTCAACAACATCTAAACAAGACCGCAACCTACCCAACTCCACTTCAGATGTCTCAAGATCAGAAGCAAACGTATCACAAATGGCCTTGAGTTCCCTCAACGACATCCGTGCATAATCTGCAGCCCTTTCATACTTTATGCACTGGGACTTCAACAAATCAAATCAGCGGAGAACATGAGAAAGAACCAGGATATGTCCTGCTAGCTTCTGCTCAATGTGCGCCACTTGGTCACGAACAACCTTACAATCCGACCCCATCAAGGCCGCATTAATAATTAAGGTGTGCCATCCCCTCCATAAGGTGTTGGAGACCCTCGTCAATATGACGATGTGGCAGGCATAATAGCTCTATTAGCCAATCGACCATGACAACCGCTAATGAGTTTGTGAGCGCTGTCCTGCACATCAACCTCGGAAGGCCAGAAGATCTCCCCTGGCACAGTCGAAGCAAGACAGGACACAAATGGGGTGGCAGGCGATCCCGAGGTCCCAACCATGACAAAGGAAACAATACGCTTGAAATCCCGAGCTCGAGCAACAACTCGATCCTCCATCATCGGATTGTACTCGAAGTCATCCAAGGTCTTAGTACCCCTTGGATTCTCTGACTGCCAAAAACCAAGTTGAAGCATTTGGTTTTCAATAATGCGCGAGTCATCAATCGTCAGGTCGGTGGAAACATGCAAACCATAAGAGGCAACAAGATTTTTCTCGTGGTCATCTAGAGGATGAGAAACTTCTTTCTTACTCCTTTTGAGAACTCGGTTTACTTCCCCGTCCTCTCGAGTAGAAGAATCATCCTCCGAACCACAACCTTCTTTTCGGGGAGAGGCAAAATGAGAGGGAGCCTTAGTAGCGTCAAGAACTGACAACCAACATCTTGGAAGGGCTGGGGGCCTAAGAACTTTTATTTTCCTAACAATCGAGCCAATACTCTCAGAACCTCAAACAACGACGAAAGTAACTCGTCCTACACGCTCATCAACAGAACCCTCTTGGCGGCCGACGTCGACATCACGAACGCGCGCAATAGTCACTTCGAAAGCGCGATCCGCTTCACCCGATGAATATAGCCACTACGGATAATGTTACCCGTAGCAAGAAAATCTTCCACTGAGACTGGGGGAAGATCGCAAAATCGACTGCAGAAATCACGTTCTTCCAAAGACAACGACAACTCGACTCTTTTAGGCTCCCGAAATGACCGCAGATTTTGATTTCCTCGAAACCTAAAGTAATTTTAAGAAATGGACGCGTAGAACCAATACCTTGACCAGCCCCCATACTCCTCTCGTAGGTCCTTGAAACAAGAAGGAAAGCGAATGCAACAGGTGTGATTGCGGTTTACGCTAAACCCCACTAAAGAATCCAAAACCCTGGCGTTCATAGGGATACGAGTTGCGACAGCCCTTGCTAAGGTTGAAATCATCACCTTCCAACCATTAGGGACCAGTTGGGCTGGAGCGATGCCAACCAAATCCAAGTACTCTCAGACGATTGCAGGAGCCGGAAGCCTAAAATCAGAGTAAAACATATCAGGATATAAAGCGATGTACCCATGTTTTGGATGACAAGGATTGTCGCCATCTTCGGGGAGAACGATTTCTAGATCAGCTGGCAATGAGTAATCATGGCAGATGCTATCCAGAGTCGCATGTGTTGCTCGCTTAGGCAAAAAGAAAGCTTCACAGGCATCAAGAACATCGCCGCTCAAAACTCTAAAGTTATACATAATTGTAGAACAAACACGAGGAATCAAGGAATCAACAACTAGAAAATGAAGAAGTGCAAAAAAAAGTAGAACACACTCAAACTTCTCCTTTGATAAGGACGGGCAGCGAAAGGTCCGCTCTTGAGAGAACGTGCAAGATATGACAGTCGTACGAAATCCCAAAAATTGCGCTAAAACGAGCAAGCAGACCGAACATCGGAGAGACAATGGCAGCAGCAGAAAGCAAGAGCACTAAATGTGTCGTAATTTTAAAATAAAAAACAAAACCGCCACACAATTACTGGATATATGAACATACCCACTAACTAAGGGGGGAGTAGATGATAATACATCAAAATAGACCGATCATCACGAACATACACGTTGCAGAAAATATCTATCACGAGGATATGACGTCTCATCTATTGAGCCAGCTCGTAAAACTCAAGAAAAATAAAGCCAACGACAAGGGCCCATACAAGGCTTGCTAGAAGAATATATAATCAAAGCCCGAATCCAGGCCCGTACGAAAAAGAGTCGTGGAGGGAGTTACGCTTCCATAGACGCATCTCCATCAAGGAGAAGACTGTTACGAGAAACATCTCATTCCATTGTGCCTCACATGCTTAAGTCACGCAGAGAATTAACCCAGCCATTATAAAAGGTAAATGAACATTTGACACAGGTATGCAACTTTAACTGAGTTTTGTCCAGAGTTACTTCATTCTTCAAATAAAGTTGTTGACTTAAGCATCGGAGTGCCTTCGGCCACCAAAAAGGTGATCCTTGGCAGTCTAACATCTGTTTTGCAGGTCAAACTCACAGAAGGATGATTTTTGAATGCATCAGTTTGGCGTCGTCCGTGGGGAACGACGAGTTTCCTTTCCAAAAAGAAAGTTCAGTAACAAAGCTCACTGAAATTTGGTTAAAAATCAAACAACTAGCAAAATCAATGGAACGCCAACAAATCCTCAATCTGGCGGTGAACAAAATGACATATCGCCTAACATCGACCCAGCAACAATCGTCGAATCAATCGCGCCAGAAAGAAGGGAGTTTCAACAGGTAACTATTCAAACGTCTCTAACATCTTGGGGAATCCCCTCGAACCCCCGAGTATAAATGCTTATGGCTCAGATGAACCATGTAATCGAAATGGTGGATAGATTCATCCGAGACCTTGAAAACAACAAATCTCGAGAATAAATCACCCAGCTTAAGAGGCATCGGGTCAATAACAGTTTTGGATTCAATCAAGGAAAGTTTGGAAAACTACAACCAAATAAGCCTAAATGCGAACAAGCAGAGAAATCGTTCACGACCTTGATTGTGAGTCGAAGCGAGATCCTCAAAGCTATAAAGGACGGAAAGATGTCAATGGCCACAAAAAATGAGAGGAGATCCGGATAAGCGGAACAAAGACAAGCACTGCCTCTTCCACAACGATTACGGCCACGATATTGAAGATTGACATAGTCTGAAGGATGAGATTGAACGCCATATCAGATAAGGATGACTCAGAAAATTCGTTGAACTCGAGGATGAAACAATCATCTCGGGGGAGCGACCAAAGGAAACAATATACATCTTGCACGGTGCAGCTGGAGAAAATGAGCAATCCAATCGATCCCGAAAGCGTATAATAAAAAACCTGCAAGCAAAGATGAGATATCAAGAGCCGTCAACATAGTGCATAAAAACGATGCAGAGGACTCTGACTTTCCAAAAAGATAATGCAGACGGGGTTAATTTCCTGCACAATGACACTTTAATGATCTCGGTCATGATAGCTAAATGTGAAATCAAAAGGGTGTTGTTGACAATGGCAGCTCGGCCAACATCTTGTACCTGACAACTTTCCGAAGGATGCAGTTCACCAATGAGATGTTTTTACCTAGCGATCAATCTATGGTGGGTTTCAGCGGGGAACAATGTCGTTCGCTGGGGATGATTCAACTACGGGTCAAAGCAGGAGAACCAGGAAAGCAACGAGTATTATTGACAGACTTCCTTGTCGTTGACACTCCTACTGCATACAACATGCTGCTCAGGAAACCCTAGATACACAAAATGGACGCAGTCTCCTCTACTATGCACCAATGCTTAAAATATCATACTGACAGTGGTATCGGAAGAATCAAATGAGATCAACCAGCAGCCTGTGAGTGTCATTTCGCAGCGATAAAGACTCCCAATAAATAGCAATTACTGCAACGACCGGAGGAGCCTTCGCAGCAACTTGGTGAGTAGAGTTTGGACTTTTCGGACAATAATACAGCTCCAACCAGTCCACGAGATCAACCTAACATCGGACAACCAGAAGAAGAAATGATCATTATCTACCTAGACAACAAAGCATAGAAAATAGTTCAAGTTGGCACAAAGATCCATTCCGAGCTCACCAAGGAACTGATGCAGCTGCTAAAAGATAACAAAGATGTTTTTGCATGGACAATGAAGGACATGGTAGGGATAGACCCGACCATCATCTCTCGCAAACTGCAAGTGAACCTAGACAAGAAGTCGGTTCGACAAAAAAAAGGTCGTGGCCCCAGAATGTAATCAAGCAATAAACAAGGAAGTGCACTGACTACTCAATGCGGGGATGATAAGAGAAGCTCAGTACCCGGACTGGTTGGCGAACACGGTGCTAGTAAAAAGAAAGAATGACAAATGGAGGGTATGCGTGGACTACACGATCTAAATAAGGCCTACCCTAAAAACAGTTTCTCATTTCCGCGAATAGATCAGATAGTGGACGCAACTGCCGAGCACAAAATGTTGAGCTTCATGGATGCATACTCCGGGTATAATCAGATACAGATGTACCCCCTCCCCCCGACCAAGAAAAAACATATTTCATAACGGAAAAAGGTACATACTGTTATCGGGTAATGCCCTTCGGATTAAAGAACGCGGGAACGACGTACCAACGGTTGGTGAACAAAGTGTTCAAAGATCAAATCGGCAAAACGATAGAAGTTTACATCGACGACATGCTTGTCAAAAGCTCACGCCGAGCAGACCACATCACAGATCTTGAACATGTTTTTTTCCCAATTGTGAAAGTATAAAATGAAACTGAACCTGAAAAAATGCACTTTTGGAGTAGAGTCAGGGAAGTTCCTCGGGTACATGGTCAACCAAAGAGGAATTGAGGCCGATCCAAAGTAGATACAAACGCTTTTCAACATGCAATCACCAACAAATATAAAAGGTGTCCAAAGTCTTAATGAAGACTTAAGCATGTGAGGCGCAACAGAATGTGATGTTTCTCGGAACAGTCTCCCTTTTGATGAAGATGTGTCCATGGAGGTGTAACTACCTCCACGACTCTTTTTGGTGCAACGTTCCTCTTCTTTATGAGAGAACTCGTGTCGGGCCTGAATTTGAGCTTTGATTCGTTCGGACATGGATTCGGGCTTTGATTATATCTTTTTTAGTGGGCCTTGTCTAGGCTCTTGTGGTTGGCTTTATTCTTCTGAGCTGGGCCAATAGATGAGACGCCATATCCTCGCGATGGATATTTTTTGCCACTGTATGGCCGTGATGATCGGTATATTTTGATCTATCATCACACATTATGGTTTGATCCACATTTTGTAATTTTTTGAACATTTTGTAAATGACATATATACATACAATGATCTATTTGTAAAAGAAGTCATCGTTTTTGTATTTATGGATGACTTGTACCTTTGTGATCATTAAATGTCAACAAATTATATTTTACATTCATGATAATTTTTTTGTTTGCATTTTATGAATGACTAGTTGTATGGATGATTTATATCATGGTATTTATTACAAAGTTAACTGATAATCAACTAAACATGATAATTTTGATTAATCAACCAAAATAATTGGATACACAAAGTCAAAATTCAATGACAACAAATATCTCTGACTGTGAACGCAGAAACCGTTGCGAAAATTAATTTTACATTCACAAATGTCGTTGGGAAGATGACAACCACATCGCACAATATTTTGCGTTACAGACCTGACTCACTTTCGCAGCGCCTCCTGTTATTTTAAAACAAGGAATTGTAGATAATTATGCGACTACTAAGTGTAATTTCTATCATTTCGCAGGGGATCCTAAGAGTAGGAAAGTCACACTCGCAGGAACCTCTGCGATTGGACATAAATTAGACTCCTTTCATTTTTAGTTTTTAGTTTTTAGTTTTTAGTTTTTAGTTTTTTACTCCTTTTTAGTTTTTAATAAATTCTATGGTTTAAATACACCGTTGAAATATTTGATTTATTGCGAAAAAAATCACACTGGGAACCGAAAAAGTGAAGAAACAGAGGAGCAGCAGAGTGGTAGGCGGGAAAACAGAAGCGGAGTGGGGTGGGGTTGGGGAGGGTTCCGAGGTTCACAGGTAACCCCACTCAATCCGAGAGAGCGCAGCAAGAGAAGAAGAATGGGTCCGATCCGAGTTCTGAACGTAGCAGAGAAACCCTCAGTAGCAAAAGCAGTATCTGGAATCCTATCCCGGAACCAAGGATTCCGCACTCGATCCGGACGTTCAGTCTACAACAAGATTTTCGAGTTCGATTACACCATCCGAGGCCAGCACTGCCAAATGCTCTTCACTTCCGTCACTGGACACCTAATGGAGCTCGAATTCGATGACCGGTATCGCAAGTGGCACTCTTGTGATCCTGCTGATCTCTACCGCTTGCCTGTCCACAAGTTTGTCCCCCACGATAAGTTGGACATCCAGAAGACTTTGGAAGAAGAAGCTCGGAGATGTCACTGGCTAGTCTTGTGGCTCGATTGCGATCGAGAAGGAGAGAATATTGCCTTTGAAGTTGTTCACGTTTGTTCTGCTGTTAATAGGAATCTCAACATTTTGCGTGCTCGCTTCTCTGCCTTGATTGAAAGGTGAATTTCGTCAAACATCTGGGGTGTATTACATGTTAAATGGTTAAGTGATTTTTTTTTTTGGTTAAATGGCTTAATTGGAAAGTGGTAAAGAAACTAGTTGATTAAAGAACCATGAATTAATCAAATGGCCACGTGTACGGCTAGGATTGGATGACTGCTCGATGTCTCATCATGTATTACATGTTAAATAGTCAAGTGACTGTTTTTTGTTAAATGGTCTAATTGGAAAATGGTAAAGAAACTAGTTGATTAAAGAACCGTGAATTAATCAAATGGACTATTTGATCAACAATGCTCGGGTTGGTGATTTTTATGTGGTTATGCAAATGTTTTTGCCCAAATGTGATATATCAATTCGATCTGCATTGCAAGAACTACAACAAGAACTCCACTAATTAAAGATGTTAACTGTGAGTTTTCTATTTTGTTTATAGATATTGGGACATCAGGAACAACAAAGCATTTTGACTGCCCCTTTTGTTTATTTAATTTTTTGCTCCTAAAGGATTGTTTGGGATCATTTCTAATTAGGTTAAAATTGAGCCTTAATAGTTCTAAAAATAAGATTTGGTACTTAGACGAAAAAAAAAAGAAGAGAGGTAGAGCTGATCCTACATTGTTGGATTGATCACATCAGAATTGAACCACCAAAGTTATTGTCTCTGGTGTGATTAATCACAAGAAGTTGGATCAGTCTCCCGAAATTCTACTTTCAGCCAAAGGTGTTATGTTAATATGTTCAGATTGACTATCTTGCTCCTTTTTCGACATTTCCCAACTGATGCAAGTGACATCCAACATATTCCTCATTGGAGAAGCATGGCAGTTCTGATGACATGGTACTGTAATGCAGGGAAATCCATGAATCAGTTCAAAATCTTGTACGGCCAAATCAATTGTTTGCGGATGCAGTGGACGTTAGGCAGGAAATTGATCTTCGAATCGGCGCCTCTTTCACTCGGTTTCAGACCATGCTGTTGAAAGATGCATTTGTGTTTGATTTCACTGATAATGCAAGGAATCTTGTCTTAAGTTATGGTCCTTGTCAGTTTCCGACACTTGGATTTATTGTGGAAAGATATTGGGAGATACAAGCACATGAGCCTGAAGAGTTTTGGACCATCAATTGTTCTCATACATCAGAGGAAGGTACTGCTACTTTCAATTGGATGCGTGGAAGTTTGTTTGATTACACTTGTGCTGTTATTGTCTATGAGATGTGCGTGGAAGAACCCACAGCAACTGTCACGAAAGTTAAAGATCAACAAAGGATGAAGAATCCTCCACACCCTTTAAATACAATTGAGTTAGAAAAACGTGCATCTCGATACTTTCGGATGAGTTCTGAACACACCATGAAGGTGGCAGAAGACCTGTACCAATCTGGGTTCATAAGTTATCCCCGTACAGAAACTGACTATTTTTCAGAGAGGACTGATTTGCACACAATTGTGCAAGAACAGCAGGGGCATCCTGAATGGGGTTTGTATGCGCAGCAACTTTTGAATCCTGAAGCTGGGCTTTGGAGAAACCCTATTGGTGGTGGGCATGACGACAAAGCACATCCACCTATTCACCCAACAAAATTTTCTGCTGGAGAATCTGGATGGAGTCCTGATCACAAGAAAATATATGAACTTGTTGTTCGTCATTTTCTTGCCTGCATCTCACAACCAGCTGTTGGGGCTGAGACTACTGTTGAGATCGATATAGCAGGTGAATTGTTTTCTGCAGCAGGGCGTGTTATACTAGCAAGAAATTACTTAGATGTGTACCGCTGGGAATCTTGGGGAGGTTCCGTGATTCCAAAATATCTCTTTGGACAACAGTTTACTCCAACAACATTGACTCTTGATTCTGGTGTCACAAGGCCACCCCCGCTTTTAAGTGAAGCTGATTTATTGACCTGTATGGACAAGGCAGGTATTGGTACAGATGCAACTATGCATGATCACATAAAGAAGCTACTTGATCGGTTTTATGCAACTAAAGATGCCAGCACTCGTTTCTCCCCAACAAATCTTGGCGAGGCACTAGTAATGGGATATGATGACATGGGGTATGAGCTGTGGAAACCCTACCTTAGATCCATGATGGAGCGTGACATGAAAGAAGTTAGCATGGGGACAAAGAGAAAATCTGAAGTTTTGGAGTCTTCCTTGCTTGACATGAAAGCATGTTTTCTGGATGCAAGAGCAAATAAAACTAAACTCTTGGAAGCAATGGCAATATTTTTTAATCGGTCTAATCGCCCTGTTGGAGATGAACAGCACATTGGTGATGTCGTAAGGCGGTGTAATCTTTGTAATGAATCTGATATGGTCCTCAAGAAAAAAACAGATGGTAACTTTTTGGTTGGATGCCAGGGTTATCCTCAATGTAGGAATGTGGTTTGGCTTCCAGGGTCCATATTAGAAGCAGCTGTTACCACTGAAGTTTGCACTTCATGCACTCCAGGACCCGTTTTCAAGATTCAGTTTAAGTTCCATCGTCAGAAGATACCACCAAACTACGATGTTGATTATTTGGGTTGCATAGGTGGCTGCAATGAGATACTCAGGCAATTGGTGCTGATGTGTGGGACAGGTTCGCGCAATGCTTCCAATGTACAGGCAAGGTCAAGACCAGCACCATCTTCTACTAATGGCCAAGGAGTGAGCACAAGGCAAGGTGCCTCTATATACTGCAGGCAAACTGGCCATTCTTCCAATGAGTGTCCTTCTCAAGGTGTTCAACCCCATAGAGGAAACAGAACAGGGGAAAATTCAATCCCTTGTGGTACATGTGGGGATCCATTAACTTCACGCACTGCAAACACAGAAAGCAACAGAGGTAGGAAGTTCTTCTCATGCCAACCGTGCAATTTCTTTGTATGGGAGGACAACATTAACAACAACGATGGTGGAACTGTGCCTCGTTCTAACAGCAGAAGGGCAACTTCAAACACCAGATCTAACTCCACCAGGAGGGGTGGCCGTGGGAGGGGTGGGAGGGGAGGAAGTCGAGGAGGGGGGAGCATGGATGGAAGATTTGTGTCAGCAACTGGTGAACCCATCATCTCTGGTAGATGTTATACATGTGGAGATCCGTCGCACTTTGCAAATGCATGCCCAAATAGGGCTACATGACCTTATCAACCTGAGACATGTTATACGGATATGTCCTCCCTATAGGATTGGAGCGCAATAGGCTATCTGACCTTATCTACCAGCCAATGTTGATCCTAGTTGGCATCTTTTATTTTCAATTCGTTTTGTTATTATACTAGAGTATGCCCCGCCGTGCTGTTGGCAGCACTTCACATAATTTATTTTGCTAAATATTTTGTTGTACTGAACATCCGTCACTATCCTCATTTTCGTTCTCAATGAAGTGTAAGCCTATTCTAAGGTAAAAATTTATATTATAAATTTTAGGGTTACACTTTGTCAAGTTTGAATCAGTTGGGAAAAAAATTTAAGCGCCGAGAATGAGTTCTCCCCCAGTCTTTTAATTCGCTAAAATATGAAATTTAGAGTTTTTGTTTAAATGTGCATTAAGATACCCGACACATTTTTTTTTTCTGGTATGATCGGCTCGTCTCATTAATTTGAAAAATATTAAAGATGTGAAATACATTTTATGTTTTTTTAATTATAGAATATCATCATCAAAACCCATTCCCGATATTTTCGGGGTCGGTTACATAGATTTTGGTTTTCCAAGCAATGCAGTCTTCCTACATATCTTTGCATAATCCAAGCTCAATGATGTCTTTTTTAATTATAGAATATATATTTATTAAATTTTTACGCTTGTATTGATCATTGATTTTGTTGGAAAGATCTTCAAAAATGCATTTCAACGATACTAAGTTTACCAAAATCCGATGTTGATGAAGATGGTTATGATAATTTTCATTTTGTTAAAAGGAAAAGATAATATTTTCTCTCTCTGTCACATGTACATTCCACAAACTTTTTTCAAAAGTTTTTCATTATTTTTTCCCTTATACATATTTTATATTTATAAATATGTCATCATAAGAAATGAATCTCAACCCTCAAATTCAATACATTTCCCAACTTTCAATCATAACCATCTTTTATCTCTAATCCTATCGATTTGACTTTGTCCCAATCAGCAATGAATAGTAAAACATCATTCCGAATTGTAATATAAACTAGAGTATGCCTCATGCCAATGACACTCCACATAATTTTATTTTTGCCAATTATTTTGTACTGAGCATTCTACGTCACTATCCTCATTTTCGCTTTCAAACAATATTGAAGTGTAAGCTGATTATAAGTGTCAGCCGGTTCAGTCAAATTTGAATCAATTTGGGGAAAATTTTAAACGTCGAGAATGAGTTCTCCTTCAATCTTTGAATTCGCCAAAACATGAAATTTAAGGTTTTTGTTTAAATGTGCATTAAGATGTCCGACTCATTTTTTCTGGTATGATCGACACATTTCATTGCTTTTTAAAATATTGAAAATATTAAAGACGTGTAATATATTATACTTTTTTTTTAAATTATGAAATATATATTTTTTATATTTTGGCCCTTCTATTGATCATTGATTTTGTTCGAAAGATCTTCAAAAATGCATTTCGACGATACTAAGTTTATCAAAATTCGACAACAATGTAGATAGTTATGATAATTTTTATTTTGCTAAAAGAAAAACACAAATATTTTCTCTCTCCGCCACATGTACATTCTACCAACTTTTTTCAAAAGTTTTTTCATTATTTTTGCCATTTACATATTTTATGTTTACAAATATGCTATCATAGGAAATGAATCCCAACCATCAAATTCAATACATTTCCCAACTTTCAATCTTAACCATCTTTTATCTCTAATCCTTTCGATTTGGCTTTGTCTCAGTCAGCAATGAATAGTAAAACACCACTATGAATTGTAATATAGATTCTAAATTTAGTTCGTTAGAAATTTTCATTCAGTGTGGAGATCAAGCCCAAATATGATAACTTTCAAAAAAGCCGAATGGAGAACTACACAGATGCATGGCTTACCTTACATGTTAAGTCTTATCTTATTACACTGGGTACAATGAGGGAGGGAGAATATTAGTAAGGACTTGCAATTCCATGACTTAATTTTGGTCTGGACACTTTGTAATCTCTTCATATATGTATTAGCTAGTTTTGTTGGGCAGACGGGTACTTGCAGGCAACCGGGGCTTGTCAGAGTAAATCCTGCTTCTTTATTGCAGGCCTGACGATGGAATTAATGATAACGGTTATATGATAGGTATATCTTAGGAAGATGAAATTTAAGAACAGGTAATAAGCATATATATGGTCTTTTATCAGAATATAGAAATATGAATTGATGTGTTTGTTGGTTCTGGTTCTGGTTCTGATTCAAATTTGACAATTTTCAATCCAATGATGGTTCCAGATGTTGCAGGGAATCAGGAATAGAGGACATCTATATTACAAGTCAGAGTGGTGTTTTACTATTCATTGCTGACTGTGACAAAGTCAAATCGAAGGGATTAGAGATAAAAGATGGTTAGGATTGAAAGTTGAGAAATGTATTGAATTTGAGGGTTGAAATTCATTTCCTATGATGACATATTTGTAAATATAAAATATGTATAAGGGCAAAAATAATGAAAAACTTTTGAAAAAAGTTGGTGGAATGTACATATGGCAGAGAGAGAAAATATTATCTTTTTCTTTTAAAAAAATGAAAATTATTATAGCTATCTACATCATCATCAGATTTTTGTAAACTTAGTATCGTTGAAATGCATTTTTGAAGATCTTTGCAACAAAATCAATGATCAATACAAGCTTTAAAATTTAATAAATATATATTCTATAATTAAAAAAGATATCATTGAGCTTGGATTAGACAAGGATATGTGGGAAGACCGCATTGCTTGGAGAACCAAAATCCATGTAGCCGACCCCGAAAATATTGGGAATGAGTTTTGATGATGATGATGATATTCTATAATTAAAAAAACGTAAAATGTATTTCACATCTTTATTATTTTTCAAATCAATGAGACGGGCCGATCATACTAGAAAAACAATGAGTCGGATATCTTAACGCACATTTAAAAAAAACTCTAAACTTCATGTTTTGGCGAATTCAAAGACTGGGGGAGAACTCATTCTCAGCGTTTAAATTTTTTCCCCAACTGATTCAAATTTGACCGAGTGTAACCCTAAAGTTTATAATATAAATTTTTACTATAGAATAGGCTTACACTTCAATACTGATTGAAAACGAAAATAAGGATAGTGACGGAGGTTTTCAGTACAAAATATTTAGCAAAAAAAATTATGTGGAGTGTCAACGGCACATGGAATACTCTAGTATTGTTACAATTTGGGTTTATTACTTAATAATGATTGTAATAGCTTTTAGTTTTTTTTAGGCATAAAGATATGGTGGTGGGAGAAGAAGGTTGAGTACTTCACATTCTTTCCCCTCGATTCTCAAACCTTTTAACAAATGTCATAAAGTGAACTCATTTTCTTCTTAGTTCTTGCTATTTATTCTGGATTGCCCTCCAACACAAGTCTTTTATGAGCAATGTTTTGGTACACAAAATTTTGGATTGTATAGTACATCCACCAAAGTTACCGCCTAATGCACATTAACTTACTACATGGTGATATATAAAGTTACCATCGTGTGACAAAAATGATCACTCGCTTAATTACTAACATAATGTATAGTAGTTACTAGCTACCAACCAAATTAACAAAAGTTACTAACCTTAAAACTTGAAGTTACTTTAATGCATAGAAAAATTTAATTAACAAATTTTACTAACATTAAAACTTGAAGTTTACTTTAATGCATAGAAGAATTTCATTCTCTTATTTGATAAACTTTAATTGTTTGTCTTGTCACACGTGATATAATAATGTTGCAAAAGAGATAAATATGGGCATAAATTCCACAAAATCATGTACGGCTATTTGATTTTATGTAATTATTATTGTTGTTGTTGTTGTTGTTGTTATTATTATTATTGATGTGTCCAAAAATTGTCCTCCTGTGAGTTTGACTTGCAAAACAAATGTTAGACTGCCAATGACCACTTTTTTGGTGGCCAAAAGCACTCCGATGCTTAAGTCAGCAACTCTTTTTGAAGAAGGAAGTAACATACCTGTGTCAAATGTTCCTTTTACCTTTTATAATGGTCGCTGTTAATTCTCTGCGTGACTTAACTAAGTGAGGCGCAACGGAAGGAGATGTTTCTCGTAACAGTCTCCTCTTTGATGGAGATGTGTCTGTGGAGGCGTAACTCTATCAACGACTCTTTTTGGTGCAACATTCATCTTCTTTATGAGAAAACTCGTGTCGGGCTTGGATTTGGGTTTTGATTTGTTCGGGCCTGGATTCGGGCTTTGATTATATCTTCTTTTAGTGGGCATTGTCTAGGCCCCTGGGGTTGGCTTTATTCTTCTTGGGTTTTACAAGCTAGCCCAATAGATAAGATGTCAAATCCTCGTGATGGATATTCTCTGCCACGTGTATGGCCATAATGATCGATCTAGTTTGATGTATCATCAGCTACTCCCTCCTTAGTTAGTGGGTATGTTCATGTATCCAGTAACTGTGTGGCGGTTTTGTTTTCGATTTTAAAATTACAGCACATTTAGTGTTCTTGCTATCCGTTGTTGCCATTGTCTCTCTGATGTTCCGTCCACTTGTTCGTTTTCATTCAATTTTTGGGATTTCGTGCGACTGTCATATCTTGCATGTTTTCCCAAGAACGGACCTTTCGTTGCTCGTCCTTATAAAAGGAGAAGTTTGAGTGTGTTTTACTTTCTTTTGCACTTCTTCATTTTTTAGTTGTTGATTCCTTGATTCCTCGGGTTTGCTCTGTAGTCATGTCTAACTTCAGAGTTTTGAGTGGCGATGTTCTTGATGCCTGTGAAGCTTTCTTTTTGCCTAAATGGGCAACACATGCGACTTTGGATAACATCCGTCATGATTACTCGTTGTCGGCTGATACGGAGATCGTTTTCCCTAAAGAGGGCGATAGTCCTTGTCGTCCAAAACATGTGTACATCGCTTTGTATCCTAGTATGTTTCACTATGATTTTAGGCTTTCGGTTCCTGCAATCGTCTGGGAGTACTTGGATTTGGTTGGCATCGTTCCGGCTCAACTAGTCCCTAATGGTTGGAAGGTGATGATTTCGACCTTAGCAAGGGCTGTCGCAGCTCGTATCCCTATGAATGCTTGGGTTTTGCATTCTTTAGTGGGGTTTAGCGTAAACCCCAATCGAACATGTTGCCTTCTATCTCCTTCTTGTTTCAAGGACCTACGAGAGGAGTATGAGGGCTGGTCAAGGTCTTGGTTCTCCGCGTCCTTTTCTTACAATAACCTTAGGTTTCGCGGAAATCAGATTCGACAGTCATTTTGGGAGCCTAAGAGAGTCGAGTTGTCGTTGTCTTTGGAAAATAAGAGTTCTGTAGTCGATTTTGTGATCTTCCCCGAGTCTCAGTGAAAGATTTTCTTACTACGGATGCCATTATCCGTAGTGGCTTATATTCATCGGGTGAAGCGGGCCGCGCTTTGGAAGTGACTGTTGCTCGCATTGGTGATGTGGATGTCGGCCGCCAAGAAGGTTTTGTTGATGAGCGTGTAGGCCGACTTACTTCCGTCGTTGTTTGAGGTTTTGGGAGTACCAGCTCGATTGTTAGGAAAAAGGAAAGTTCCTAGGCCTCCCAGCCCTTCCAAGATGCTGGCTGTAAGTTCTGGCAGTGTTTCGAAGAGGAAGAAACTCGATTCCTCAGTTCTTGACGCTGCTAGGGCTCCCTCTCAACTTGCCTCTCTCCGGAAAGAAGATCTTGGTTAGGAGGATGATTCTTATGCTCGAGGGGACGAGGAAGTATACCAAGTTCTTGAAAGGTGTAAGAAGGAAGTTTCTCGTCCTCTAGATGACCACGAGAAAAATCTTGTTGCCTCTTATGGTTTGCCCGTTTCCGCCGGCCTGACGATTGATGACTCACACATTATTGAAAACCAAATGCTTCAACTTGGTCTTTGGCAGTTAGAGAATCCAAGGGGTACTAAGACCTTGGATGACTTTGAGTACGATCCGACGATGGAGGATCGAGTTGCTGCTCGAGCTCGGGATTTTAAGCTTATTGTTTCTTCTATCATGGCTAAAACCTCAGGATCGCTTGCCACCCCTCTGCATCCCGTCCTGCTTCGAATGTGCCAGGGGAGATCTTCTGGCCTTTCGAGGTTGATGTGTAGGACAACGCTTGCAACCTCATTAGCGGTTGTCATGGTTAGTTTGCTAATAGGGCTTGTACGCCCGCCCCGTCGTCATATTGACAAAGGTCTCCAAAACATTATGGAGGGGATGACATACCTTATGCGGCCATGATGGGGTCGAATCGTAAGGGTGCTCCTGACCATGTGGCGCACATTGAGCGGAAGCTAGCAGGACATATCCTGGTTCTTTATCATGTTCTCCGCCGATTTGATTTGTTGAAGGCACAGTTCAAAAAGTATGAAAGGGTTGTAGATTCTGCACAGATGTCATTGAGGGAACTCGAGGCCATTTGAGATACGTTTGCTTCTGATCTCGAGACGTCTGAAGTGGGGTTGGGTAGGTTGCGATCCCGTCTGGATGTTGTTGAGAAGGAGTTGTCCAACCGAAAGGCTGAACGTGACAAGGTCGTTATTCTACTAAGGAATGTTTTACCAGTCTTAAGGTTTCCGCTATTCGAATCGCTCAGCTGAATTTCGAATTTGTCGAGACCAAGTTTGTGATCTTTGCTAGTCTTGCGGTTGTTGACAAAGAATTAGCGTCAACCCGAGCTGAGCTGCCATTAGTTACTGAAAGGCTGAAGGCGGCAGAGGCCGTGGATTGGAAAAGAGTGGTCGATGGTCTCCATGATTTCTTGGATTTCCTGGAGACACAAGGTTTAGACATGTCCGAATATTGTTGCTTTGCTGAGCAATAATTCAATGATGTCGAAGAAGTCGTTCCGGATTCACTGGGTGATCCATTGTCGAAGAACATTCCGAGCCAATACTGCCTGGAGATCCTGCTGATGTCGATGATCTTTCTTAATTTTTTTTTTTTTTGTAATCTCCTTTTTTAGAAGATCAATGGAAATTTTGTATTTTGCATTTGTTGTGTCCAGTATGTCTCACTTATCAGCTTTTTATTTACGACATTCTTGGCAGATTTCTGATTCATTCGTCCAGATTTTAACGAATGCCTTCGATGTTCGACATTCTAGTCGTGTATAAGCTATTTTTACGGAATCAGATTTTAAATTCGGAATACGATGTCGTACATTACAATTGACAAGAAAAAGTCCAGCTTTTACGTCTTGGTACTTTATTACTTCGTGGTTGATCAAACCAAAAGTTTTTGTTTTTATGTCCGACTCGTTCATCCGGTACTGATGATACACCAAAACTGTCTATCTTCTACACCGTAAATGTGTCATGATGATCTCGAGGAATGATAGGCCCAAGCGTCAAGCTGACACTAAACCGACCCAAGCGGATCTAAGTCAGCTCAATGCAGCCCGCCAGACGAACCCAAATCATTATAGCCTATTAAACCCACATGTCTCACAGCTATCCTCAATACTCGTAAGCTCTGCTAAGGCAAGTATCTCAAGGATCAGCTTCAGACAGGCAATACAGCAGCACTTTGCTTCCAACTAGGAAGCAAATACCAGAGTGTATGTCACACATGGAAACTTCTATCTATAGACTACTATTTGATTGGGAACTATCTCCCGCGTATATAGGAGCACAGGCTAACAGGGAAACTTCCCTTCACAGCACAATTCCTAATTAGAAAAAGATCTCCACGAAGATCCCTTTCTCTAAACTACTTCACCGATCGCTTGGTCGAACCAGGACTCCAACACTATAAATAAGACATGAGGTTGTTAAGCTAAGGGACGCTACAAATTCCCTGTTTACAACATTATGCCTTTCTCAGATCCCAATTTGAATTTAGCATCGGAGTGCCATCGGCCACCACAGCGATGGTCCGTGGCTCACGTGCGTTCCTTGTGCAGGTCAGCATGTTGGCAGGTCAAGGTCAAAGCAGGGAATGAAAATTGACTGCATCAGTTTGGCTCCATTTCTGGGGATGCCAAAGTTCCTAACCACACTAGCGTCATCCACATACAATAAGATGATGACAACCAGATCATGCAACAATGGTGAACAAGGGGACACGCCAAACTCTTAGACTGACGCTATACCGCCGCTCCTAGTGGTGCCGGTGTCTCATGGGCATCAGGGCCACACCCCCGCGCCAGCAACAACAACGAATAACCCCAGGATGGATATGCTGTCGTCACAAATGCTATAGACGCTAAAACAGTGGAGATGCTCGTACAACAAAATCCTCCACCCGATGGAGATCAGGAGCAGCATAGACCTCAGTCTCCAGAGGATAACAGAGAGCAAGCACATAAGAGTCAAGACTCTGCTAGTTCCCATTAGAATAGAGGTGGCGACGTGGACCCAAACTTCATGGTAGACTGGCTCGCCCTGCAGAACCCCCTCCGAAGAGGGGCTCACGACCCATACGTGCTATACCGCCTATTTGTTCCACCTATCATGCACCATATCATGAATGAGACCTTTCGAAAAAGTTTACGCCTCCAAAACTCGATTTCTATAATTGGACACCGACCTGTTCGACCACTTGCGTCATTACCAGCACATGATGGCGCTTAAAGAAGGCTCCAAGTCGGTGATGTGCAGAACCTTCCCTACTAGCTTGAAGAAGTCGACACTGACATGGTAACACAACCTCCCGCTAAAATCGATCGACTTGTTCAAGACATTGACCAAGGAATTCCTGACGCGTTTTATTGGAAACCAGCGGTTCAAGAATGGCCCATACTACATACCCTCTCTGAGGCAAAAGTCACACAGTCATGACGGCTTTCACCGCGGGCCTAAGAGAGGGAAAGTTTTATTACTTCCACCATGGAACCCCCTCTAGACATGACAAAACTCTTGAAGGGCGCCCGGAGGTACATCACCCTGGAAGAGATGAGGACAACAAAGAAGGAAAATGAAGTAGAGAAGAAACCCTCCGTTCCTAGAGACATAAAGGAGAAAAGAAGAAGAGAAGACGAATAAAGGAGCAAGCGAAAGCGCAACGACAATAGGCCGGACTCTGGCCATCCCAGGCCAGAGAAGGCATCCAATTACGTCGGATGTCCTTAACTCCATGAAAACTTGGAAGATCTGAAGTGGCCCCCAAAACAGCGTGGGGACCTTTCCAAGCGTGACAACAAGTATTGCTCATACAATAAGGAGGGTGGCCACGACACCAACGACTGCAAGAGTCTTAGGTATGAGACCGAATACTGGATTCGCAAGGGCAAGCTAAAGGAATTCCCGAGTCTAGAGAAGCGACAAGACCAATCCAGGGATATGGGAGAGATGGTCAAGGAGATTGAGAAGTAGACTCCAGGCATAATCTATGTCCCTCATGGAGTCAGATCAGATGAAGATCGGTCAAACAGATCCTACAAGCGAACTCTACTAGAGATGCAGACACAACCCACAGACGAGGACATATGCATATACCACTCGAGGGTGCAAAGCCCCATCCCCACCATAACCTTTACGAACAAGGACCTCGAAGGAGTTCGCGCACCGCACAATGACGCTCTTGTCATTTCAGTCTCAATCACAAGGTGGGAAGTGAAGATGGCCCTAGTGGACACGGGAAGCTCCCTCAACGTCTAGTTTTGTAGTGCGTTCCGCAGTATGGACCTTAAGGAGGAGAACCTGACATCCTTTGACTACTCGCTGATCAGATTCAGCAGAGAGAAATGTTTCCTAGTCGGGAAAATAAGACTAGCAGTAATGGCAGGAGAGTCACAACTAAGAAAAGTTCGATTCTCGAACTTCATGGTGGTGGACGCACCGTCTACCTACAACCTAATCCTAGGAAGACTGTGGCTTCATCAGGGGGAAGCAATGGTCTTCACCCTTCACCAGTGCATTAAGTACACCGCTAACCACTCTGAAGGAACAATACGTGGGGACCAACCGACGGCACGAGGTTGCCATTATGCTGCACTGAAGCAGATAGAATGTTCCCAAATCCAACTGAAGCAAGACCTAGAGACTGTGGATGAGTCACTCCACTCACATGGAGACTAGATCCCAATAGCGGTGAGCTAACTCAGAAACAAGAAACCTTCATGCATCACAGGAGCAATTCGTTCTTCAAGCCAACAAAGTGGAGAGGTCAATGCAAACATGAGTGCAAACGCCCGGCAATCAGTCGAAGCGGAATTAAACTCCCACGCAAGGTTTACTTTTCAGTAACCTCATCGACATCAGCGAAACGTGGCAATTTGTTGAAGGTCCCAACGATTCAGGAAGGGCCATGCGAATTCACTTCAGGGCCGGATCGATCTCTCTCCGCCTACAATTAATCTATTCAGTTGTTTATTTACCTTTCCATAGTCAATGTAGAATTTTAATTCTTAGAAGCTTATGTGATTTGCAGTCATTAAATAAAAAAGAATTACGCAAACACACTCTATTGATTAATGGAAAGATATAATGATGATCGCTCAAATGCAGATACAAAAGACTACAAACTACAAACATCCGAATCCGATGCAATATACAGTAAAGACTCGCTTGAATAGTCCGACTACAAATAAAGACTCAGAAGCGACAACAAAGGTACCCCAAATAAACTCTGCTCAGCAACTTCTCCAAAAAATGTCCCAAGATCAATGACAAATGTGCAAAAAGGAGTTGAAAGTACAGAGCAGCTAGTTGCTCCTCTGAATCACCCCAAAACAGCAGCCCACCAACGACAATGCAGATCTTGCAACGAGCTATAGACATCTTCAATCCGACATCCGGCCTCCCGAAGGAGGTAGAAGATGACAGACAAAGATGACCGCAAACGATGAAGTGGTCAAGGTCTCACAGTGCTGCCAAGCGAGGACACTTCTCCCATGCGCAATACTCTGGGTGACTCAGAGATACCACCCCCGGAAGCAACGACACATCTGCCAACACTTCGATCAACCATAAACTAGTTGCGGAAAACATCAACTGGCGAGCAGAGTGGCACAAGGTAACACCGAAGCATGGGAGAATAAACGACAGACTCATCCCTTGGGAGGGAGTCTGAAACCCTTCTTCGCAATACAAGAAGAAATTACAAGGTCTCACCGAACCATTTGGGTGTTCACCCAGAGCAGGTGACCACGCATACGACAAGTCTTATCACGACTAATAGGCGCAAACGTTAGGACATTCGAAGACTCTAGTATTGGAGATCTCCCTTCAGCCTTTGGAAATCCCAAAGCATGTTTTTTCGAGTAAGAGAATTAGAGGAAGTGTGCTCTACGGAAGATAATGCCTACAACGATGAAGAAACACCATTATATAGACATAATGGTTCACCAAACATGCGTTTAAGCATTAACTGTCAGCATTGAATACCGTATGAGAAACGAAGAGATGACGGTACCCAAGGAAACTGCACAGGACTACGTTCGTCCAATTAACAAGGTTGGACACAACTCCATTAATTGGGGGGAGTAGCCGATACTCAACCGTCTCGCAATCTACGTCGTACACGTGTTACCATGCATTCTACGCTGTACACGTAGCACCTCGATCGTACGACAAACCCTAGCTCTTCCTCCGTGCTCCCATGGGCTCAGTCCACTATTCAAGCGATATTCTACCATGTGCCTGACACGAGCATTAGAAACCCTTGTCACTTTTGACACACGGATCACACCTGCATATCACCAGTTGATTTAAGGTACTCATGTATCTTCAAAACTCGTTTGCACAATGCACTCCGCTCACGGATGCTGGCTCGCACGCCCGTAACAGGCGGAGCTCTGACCCAATCGAGCAAGCTTAGTCAACTTCAGCTGATGAAGACGGCTTCTGGTTCATCCCGATGCCTAGTTCGCCCATCACGGATGCTGATGGTTTAGGAAATGGGAATCTAATCAGCGCTTTATGCTGGGTGATGACGACTCGTCAGAGACTATTGCCCCCTTCGCGAACAACAATCATTGAACCTGATCAGGTAAACCTAACTAGTGACGACTGACAACGACAACTTCTGATCAAAGCCCAAACTTCAAGCCCCTTCTGCGTGGGTGTAGATGGTTTGGAAGGTGGGAGCCTAGTCAGTCCCAAACTGATTCTGACGGTTTGCCACGTGACCACTGCTCTTCTACAGACTAGTCATCGAAAACTCCCAGACTTGTAGCCCCCTCTGCGCGGGTGTAAATGGTTTGGAAGGTGAGAGCCTAGTCAGTTCTGAATTGATTTCGATGGCTTGCCACGGGACCACTGCTCTTCTACAAACCATGGTTGCCAAAAATTCCCAGACTTGTAACCCCCTCTACGTAGGTGTAGATGGTTTGGAAGATGGGAGCCTAGTCAGTCCCGAACTGATTCCTACGGCTTGCCACAGGACAACCACTCTTCTACAGACCATGGTCGTCGAATACTCCCAAATTTGTAGCTCAATGCGCACGGGTTTAGATGATTTGGAAGGTGGGACCCTAGTCAGTTCGAAACTGATTCTGATGGCATGCCACGGGACCACTACTCTTCTACACACTATGGTCACCAAAGCCCCCCGTCCCAAACTTGTAGCCTGTTTCGCCCAGGTGTAGATGGTTTGGAAGGTGGAAGTCTGGTCTGTCCCGAACTGATGACGATGGCTCACCATGGGATCATCACTCTCCAACAGACCATGATCGCCGAATACTCACTCCCCGAACCTGTAATCCACCCTGTTCGATATAGATGGTTCGGAAGGTGGGAGCCCTAGATGGCTCACCACGCGACCACTGCTCTCTTTCAAAACAACGGTCGCAGAAATAAATCGTAGCTCGGGCAACATCTTCACGCTCACACAGGCTAACATTCCATTATCAACACTGGCCGCTCATGCCGACCCAAAAGTCATCCCACCAACGCATGGACGAATGTTACATCGAATGCCAGCCCAAGCTTACGAATCCTGACTCGAGACAAATGCTTTAGCTCAAAGACAACGCATGTGCTCGGCTATCACAGTTCACTCGTGCCAGCAACCGCAACCGACAGTCAGATATGAAAATTAAGTCCCCAGTGGCTTACCTTAAGGATGAGCTACATCTTGGGTAGCATAGCCCACTGCTAAACCATCCGCGAAACACCCACTATTGGATGTAAGTGAGCAACAGTCTGAGACCTTATTGCAGAACAGGTCAGAATCATTCACGACACAAGTGGTTAAACTCTCAGTAGTGGACAGATCACTCGACTTCCTATTAACCCAACCAGCCATATGTCAAAGTAAAATGAAAAGCGCGCAATAGGGAAACCAAACATGATACGGGTACAAAGTATACTCGAAATAGACCTGTTTTCAGTAACAATTGTAACAAAAGGTACAAGTGTACAAAGTGTACTCCTCATCAGGAGGGGATACAGAAAACAGAAGAGCTAAGCTGGCCAAAGGAAGGAGCAGGAGTCACGTTCGTACGCGCATCAATCTGAGCATCATGATCCGGATCGCCCTATTCTTCTGATGACATAGAAACCATTGTTAAGTCTGCGTATGACATTTTCTTATAGTAAGAAAGGTCCCATTCTGGATGCTCTTCCTTCATCAGTGCCAACAACTCTAATCTACCATGTACAACCCAGCAGAATTCACACTTGCCTTGTTTATGGAGAAGCTCTTCGTCATGCGCCTTCATTTCAGCAAGTTCACGCTCCAACAGCTTCAGCTTGCCAGTCAACGCATCAACCTGAGATTGATCCGTATCCAGAATGCTTTTTTCAACACTGAGCTCATGTTGCTCCGTTTAAGTTGGTCCTCGACCTTCCTCGCCACACGAGCATAGAATTCCACGTCGGATTCTAACTGTTGTCTCTGAGCAACCCAATCAGCCTCTTTCAAGGTGTTTTCCTCAGCAAAGGACCACAGCTTAGAGTTCATTTTTGTCGTAGCTTCCTGAGCAACCTCCAGATCATAGCGAATCAGATCCAACTCTTGCTTGAATCTGTCCCTCGCGAACACCGCCACCAATAATTCAGACTCAAGGGCTTCCAGACAAACCCTCCGAGTCTCAGCAACAACACCCTACTTTCTAGCCTCTTATCCTCAGTCCGCTTTCTTAGCAACTCGATTTCAAAAAGCGCATCGAAATCTTCTGCGTATTCGAGAAAACACTTCCATGGTGTACCCCCTCTCACGAGCCACGTCGACTTCGGTCTTAGCAACGACCACCTAGCTCAAATGAGACATCCCCGTCATAAGGTACTTTAAACCCCTGTCCATACGCCCCTCTAGCGTTTCCTCCCCGAGTTTCGCAGCGTGGCCATCAGCCAGCTATGACGCGTGCTTATGTGTTTCCTCGAAGCATACTCCACATCGACTTCCTGATGCCAGGCCTAGTTGCTCATTTTCACTACGTTCGGGGCAAACAGACTTATCCGCGCATCAGGATGGAGTTTTCCCAGACGCAAAATTACGCCGGCACCACCCTTCGTAGTCGCCACTGTTCCCAGGCTCTCATCCACAACCTTTCCTTTGTCATCAACAACCTACCCTTTATTGCAAGACGGCTCAGCGGAATCCAAATGAAGAGAAGGAAACGAGTTGTCTAACAAACCCTCCATCACCCTGATATAAGGCCTGGAACGAGATGGGGAACAATGCGGACTATAAAAAAGTTGGCCTACATCACCGCGACCACTGTCGGATGACCCGCCAATGGAACAATTGGACTCGGGGCCTCAGGCGAATCCTCATCAGAACCTTCCAGCAAAACGGACGGGTCAGCACCAGTAGAAGCAGCCACAACAGCCAGTGTCAGCTTCTCGCTCAGAGCTTCGGCCTGTGCGGTACTCAAATTCGATGCATCTTCAACCCCTGCTACTCGCAGGTGGTCCCTCTCCCAGCCGAACACTTTGGCCTCCGACCTGGCAGGCTATTCAAACTCACGCACCTCCCTTACTGGAGCAGACCGTTTGGGAGCCGACTCAGTCCTAGCACGAGACTTCTTTGAACCTACAAAGGAGATGAGCGTCTCAGAAAGCCCCTCCGTGTTAGACAAAATAAGAGCCTTAACTTCGGCGACCTTCCTTTTTCAGGAAGGGGTTCCACCTTCATACTTGACTTGCGATGATCGGTAAAGAGTGGGGGCCTCATGCCAGTTATCCCACAACCCACTGTGACGGAAGTTGGTGATGCACTATTTTAGTAGCACACAACTTAATACCCTACTTCGTGATTGTAGTATAGAATAAGTAGGGATCGTTCTGGATCGGGGATTAGATGGTTTGCCAATTAACACTAAGAATAGTTAAAAGACAACTAACAACCTAATTAAGTAAATAATGGGGGATTTGATTTTCTAAGTTAAACTATGAAAATAACTACGAAAATTACTGTAAAGATAATAAAACTAAAGGGATGGCAAAGATGAGAAATTAGCTAAGGGTTTATCTCCACACACCAAACATATGATCATAAATCAATTTTCAACAACCACTTGCTAATTCGTGAGAGATAATGCTCAAGATTAACCGTCATCGGCACTACATTAATCTTATTATTTTTCCAAGTTCGTTGAATTAAACTTAGCGTCCCTTTCAAACTATTCTTACCATGCTATCTAATCAGGAATTGCAAAATAGATAAACAATCCAAGATCATTAAGTTTTGTGGAAAATATGAACACTGACTAGGCAATTACAAGTATGATCAGCATCTTGTTCTTACCTAGGTTTTTACTTAACCTTACCAACGTTCCTTGGTATTTACTACTTATGAGTACAAGATTGTAACGATTAGGTGAAACTCTCTTATACTTTAGCCCCAGATCCTAGCATGCTTACCAAGTTGGCCACCTTAACAAACATACAAAGAAAAGTTCTCTATAAAGTAGTTAAGCAAAACACAATCACTAATAGCAAGGAAGAATAAATTTAATTAATTCATAAAACACATGTTCGGGGTTTCGAATCAACCCCTAACTAAGAGGAATTTAGCTAGACATATTAATTATGTTCAAACAATAATCCATAATCAAATATCAAACTAAAATAAGTAAAAACATGAGAAGAAACAAAACGATGTCGCTGTGCGTGGTGGTAGAGAATGAAACTGGTGGTGCAAATAGCGTTAAGAAGAGAATTAAATCTCTCCTCTTCCTCTTCACGATCTGCCATCTTCCTTCACTGATCCGTGCTTCTGTTGCTTCGACTGTGTGTGTGTCGAGAAACTGAGATGGATGTCGGTGGTGGTGTAGCTGATGTCGCGAGGATGGGTGATGATGGGTGGTTTGTGACAGGGATGAGAAAGATCCGATGAGAGGGATGATGAAATCAGATAAGAAGGTGGACGATGGTTCTGTGGGGAATATTGATGGCGAGGTGGTTGGCAATGTATGGTGACGAAGGGGATGACGACTGTAGGCAATAGAATCTAGGGTTTCTTGCGATAAATAAGAGACGACGAGATGGAGGCTTGCTGCTGCGAGGATGAGGAGGTTGTGGATGGGTGACGGCTTGTTGTGTTTGCAAGCATGAATGCTTCAGAGCAGGTATCGTTCCCTTTATAGTTGTTTTCTTCTCGGTTTCCTTCTTTGCGTGGTTTCCTTTTGCAATCAGTATTTCTAAATTGCCATATTGCTTCACTTAACTTCTATTTTGGAATCTTGTAATTGGAAATCTACACAAACACGAAAATAGCAATTAGTACCATAATTAACAAGTAATAGCCAAAAATATATATAGAAATATGGTACTAAAAATAGCCTAATTATGCTTCTATCAGTTGGTAGGACATATGACTTCCTCCACACTCTTCTTTGGCAAGTCGTGGAATGTCTTCATAGTATTTTATTCCTCTGGGGTAAGAGGAGTAGTGGGGAACCTCCCTATGAAGAAACACAAGCGATGGTTAGCATACAATCGGTGCAATGGAATCAGAAGATAAACTTACACTTCCGAAGTGGCTTGAACTCTCGTTTGAGCGGATGACCCTTGAACTTTAAGTACTTCGAATTCAAAGGAGCCAAGAGTTACTACTTCTGCCAGAACTTAAAGTCATCTGGAAACTTTCCAAAGCAAGCCGGCAACGTCATATTGCAAACAGCGTGATCATTCAGCCTAGGAGAAGTTAGCAACTGGATCACCAGCAGAGTCACACGGACGCCAACCTCATTCGCTTTTATCAAAATAAGAAGAATAATCCTGTACCCATTGAGTACCAACTGGGCAAGAGGAATTCCAAGAAAATCCAAGAAGTCCCAAATCACGTCAAGAACGGGAAAGCGGACTCCAGTTTGGAGTATTCCGCGGTGCAAATAGACAAACCCCGCGATGAAAACATTGGCGTCTGATCATCCCTCAAAGCATAGAATGGCAAGTCCTCAACCCTGAACATCTTTTGGATTTCAGCAAGGCCCGATTAAGAAAGCTACATATCTTAAAAAACTCAAGTCCCTTGGCCAAAGTAGCGTCACCAAGGTGGTTTTGGTGAGCCAAGAAAAAAATGAACACACTTTCAATCATAAGATGAACAGAGCATAATCTCTAAAAGCAAAAGAAATGGAAGAGTCAATCTCCGAAGAAAGGAATATCTAAATAGGGATTGGATTTTCACCTCTTCTCAACTGAACCAACACACACTTAATTAATGTAGCGTACGGCTTAGCAACGATTTAGACTCAAGCATCATGAGCGGCGTATCTTTTAAGAAGTGACTTAGTTAGTCGATGCAATGGTCCCACTAACTCGGGGGGAGTAGCTGATGATACACCAAAACTATCTATCTTCTACACCGTACAATGTCATGATGATCTCGAGGAATGATAGGCCCAAGCGTCAGCCCAAGACTGATCCGGCCCAAGTGGTTCTAAGTCCACTCAATGCAGTCCGCTAGATTGACCCAAATCATTACAACCTGCTATGCCCGCGGGTCTCAAACTGTCCTCAATACCCGTAAGCTCTGCTAAGGCAAGTATCTCAAGGATCAGCTTAAGACATGCAATACAACAACACTTTACGTTTATCTATGGACTACTCTCTGATTGGGAACTATCTCCCGCGTATCTAGGAACACCAGGCTAACATGGAAACTTCCCTTCACAGCACAACTCTTAATTAGAAAAAGATCTCCACGTAGATCCCCTTCCCTAAACTGCGCCACCGATGGCCTGGTCGAACCAGGACTCCAACACTATAAATAAGACATGAGTATGGTCAGCTAAGGGAAGCTACAAATTCCAACATTACGCCTTTCTCAGATCCCTGTTTGACTTTAGCATTGGAGTGTCATCGGTCACCACATTAGTGGTTCATGGCTCACGTGTATTCCTTGTGCATGTCAGCAGGTTTGCTGGTTAAGGTCAAAGCAGTGAGCGAAAATCAACTGCATCAGGTACATATATTTATTTTTGCTCGATACTCTAGTCGTGCTGAGTATGTTCACGAGTTAGGTTTTTAACCCGACTTCCTTGTCCTGATTGAATTTTTGTTGTTTTGAATTTGGGAGCGAAAGATTTCATTAATAATACTTTTCAAGTGCTCTACATTCCACGATCGAGGTAGCATTTCGCTCTCTTTGTTTCCCAACCAGTATGTTCCTGGTCTGTTGATTTTTATTACTCGGTACGGTTCTTCCCAGTTTGGGTTTAGCTTGCCTGCGCTAAATTCCTTTGTGTTGAGTTGGACTTTTCGTAGTGCCCATTCTCCAATGTTAAAAGAGCGGATTCGCATCTTCTTATTGTAATATTCAGCCATACGTTATTGGTAGGCCAATGTTTTGATGGAGGTTTCTTCTCGCTTCTCTTTGAGAAGATCCAGTCCCACTCTCAGTGACTCAATGTTGTCCTCAGCGCGAAACTCTTCGCTTCGGAATGTTGGCATTCCGATCTCCACGTGTATCATTGCTACAAACCCGTACGCGAGGGCAAAATGTGTTTTTCCTATCAGAGTTCGTTTTGTTGTTCTATATGCCCAAAGGATGTCGGGTAACTGGATGTCCATAATCCTTTTGCTGCCTCGAGCCTTTTTTTTATTGCTTCCAAGATTGTCCTGCTGGTGACCTCGGCTTGTATGTTTGCCTGTGGATGAGTGGGCACAGAGAAGTGTTGCTGGATATTCAAGTTTTCGCATAACTCCTTAACCTTCTTGCCTTCGAATTGCTTTCCGTTGTCTGCGACAATTACCCTTGGGACCCCAAATATGCATATAATGTCTCTCCAAAGAAACTTCTCGACTTGGGCTTCTCCTATCTTTGTGAGGGGCTCTACTTTTACCCATTTGGTGAAGTAGTCTACTGCTATGAGGAAAAACTTCTTTTTGTTGGATGCTGAGAGTGGTCCTACGATGTCCATTCCCCATTGTGTGAATGGCCAGGGGCTACTCATCGGAATTTGGTTATGTCCCGGCATGTGAGTGTACAGGGCAAATCTTTGGCATTTGTTGCACCTGTGAACAAGCTTTTGGGCATTTGCTTGCATCATTGGGTAGTAATAACTCAGTGTGAGAGCTTTATGGGCCAACATTCTTCCCCCTGGATGATTTTCGCATGCGCCGTTGTGGATTTCTTGCATTGTGTTCAACATCTTCTGGTGAAAGGCACATTAGCAACGGGCTCGTGGCAGATCTTCTGTAGAGTTTATCATTGATCATTGTGTATCTTGCTACCATTTCGTAATTTTCTGGCTTCCATCTTATCTACTAGGAGTTATCCGTTTGATATATACACCAAGATTGAAGTTGTCAAGTTATTTTCTTGGTTCGCAGCGCATGCGTCTTCCACTTGGTTTTCAAGTATGGAGCTTCCTTGAGTAATGACGAGTGGGTTATCATTGTCCTTAATTGTCGATGCCTCCTTTGCTAGTTTGTCGGCTCTTTTGTTCTATGGCCTTGCGCATCGCTGAATGGTAGCATTCTAGAAGTTTTCTACTAGCTCTGTGATAGGCTTTCATTTGGTTATCTTTGATTTGAAATTCGCCGTTTAGTTGATTGACCACCAGTTTGGAATCAGTAAAGACACTAATGTTTTTTATTCCCAAGTTTTTTGCTAATTGCAACCCTGCTATCACAGCTTCATACTCGGCTTCGTTGTTGGAGGCTTTAAAGTTGAATTTTATCGCTTTCTCTAATGTGATGCCTTCCGAGTTGTATAGGACTAGTCCAGCTCCTCTTCCTGCCTCATTGGATGCTCTATCATAGCAGAGGATTCATTCGTTGGTGATTGGTCTGGATTGTTCTCCTTCGCTCTTATTTTTTGTCTGTTGGTTGTTGTTTCCCGTGAACTCGACGATGAAATCTACTAGTGCCCGAGCTTTGATAACGGTTTTGGGGGCATAGCTAATGTCAAATTGTCCGAGTTTTATCGCCCACTTCACCATTCTCCCCAATAGATCTGATTTGTACAACACCGACCGAAGCGACTATTCGGTCATAACCGTGATTGGGTGTGCTTGGAAGTATGGTCACAATTTTATTGATGACACGATCAGGGAAAATGCCAATTTTTCTAGGGCTGGATATTGATTTCTGCATCCACGAGTGCATTGCTGAGTTAGCACACTGGTTTTTACATGCCTTTTTTTTCCGTATCAACGCCGAACTTACCACGTGATCGGACACAGATAGATATAGATACATTGTTTCTCCCATGTTCGGCTTTGTTAGTAGTTTTGCGCTTCCCATGTACGTCTTGAGGCTTTGGAAAGCTTCCTCGCATTCTGCGTTCCACTTGAATGTCTTGATCCCCTTCAAAATTTTGAAGAAAGGCAGACATTTGTCCGATGATCTAGAGATGAACCTGTTCATAACTGTTATTCTCCCATTAAAACTTCGGAAACCTTTTATGTTTGTTGGCGACTGCATGTTGAGAAGCATTTGTATCTGCTTTGGATCGGCCTCAATTTCTCTTTGGTTGACCATGTAATGAGGAACTTCCCTGAGTGTACTCCAAAAGTGCACTTTTTTGGGTTCAGTTTAATCTTATACTATCGCAGTTGGGAAAAAGCCTGATCAATATCTGTGACGTCGATGTAAACTTCCATCATTTTGTGGGTTTGATCTTTGAACATTTTGTTCACCAGCCGTTGGTACGTCGTTCTCATGTTATTTAATCCGAAGGACATTACCCGATAACAGTATGTATCCCTTTTCGTTATCAAAGATGTTTTTCTTGGTCGGGAGGGTACATCTGTATCTGATTATATCGAAGTATGCATCCATGAAGCTCAGCATTTCATGCCCGGCAGTTGCATCCACTATTTGATCTATTTGAGGAAATGAAAAAATGTCTTTAGAGCAAGCCTTGTTTAGATCGGTGTAGTCCACGCATACCCTCCATTTGTCGTTCTTCTTTTTTACTAGCACTGTGTTTGCCAACCAGTCCGGGTAGTGAGCTTGTCTTATCATCCCCGCATTGAGTAGTTGGTGCACTTCCTTGTTTATTGCCTGATTATGTTCCAAGGCCACCGACCTTTTTTTTTGTCGAACCGACTTCTTGTTTGGTTTCACTTGCAGTTTGAGAGAGATGATGGATGGGTCTATCCCTAACATGTCCTTCATTGTCCATGCAAAACCATCTTGGTTATCTTTCAACAGTTGGATCAGTTCCTTGGCGAGTTCGGGATGAATCTTTGTTCCAATTCGGACTGCTTTGTTGTCTAGGTAGACTATGATTGTTTCTTCTTCCGGTTGTCTAGTGTTAGGTCGATTTCGTGGACTAGTTAGAGCCGTATTTTCATCCAGAAAGTTCAAACTCTTCTCACCAAGTTGTTGTGACAGCTCCTTCGGCCGTTGCAATAATTGTTATTTATGGGGAGTCTATCGCTGTGAAATGACACTTACGGGCTATTAGTTGATCTCCTTTTATTCTTCCGATACCATTGTCAGTATGGTATTTTAAGCATTCGTGCATAGTGCAGGAAACTACGCTCATTTTATGTATCCAGGGTTTCCCGAGCAGCATGTTGTATGCAGCAGAAACGTCAATGACAAGGAAGTATGTGAATAATACTCGTTGCTTCCTGGTTCTCCTGCTTCGATCGGTAGTTGAATCATCCCCAGCGGATGACATTGTTCCATGCGGAAACCAACCATAGATTGATCACTAGGTGAAAGCATTTCATTGGTGAACTGCCAAGTACAAGAGGTTGGCCGAGCTGCCAGTGTCGACCAACACGGTTTTGATTTCCCATTTAGCTCTCATGACCGAGATCACTAAAGCTTCATTTTGCAAGAAATTAACCCCGTCTGCATCTTCGTTTGAGAAAGTCAGAGTCCTTTGCATCATTTTTACGTGTTGTGCTAATGGCTCTTGATATTTGATCTTTGCTCGCATGTCTCTGACTATACACTTTCAAGATCGATTGGATTGCTCATTTTTTCCAGCTGCACCGTGCAAGACGTATATTGTCTCCTTTGGTCACTCTCTTGAGATGATTGTTTCATCCTCGAGTTCGACGAATTCTTTGAGTCGTCCTTCTCTGATATGGCATTCAGTCTCGTCCTTGAAACTATGACAATCTTCAGTATCGTGGCCGTAATCGTTGTGGAAGAGGCATTGTTTGTCTTTGCTCTGCTTCTCCGGATCTCTTCTAATTTTTGGTAGCTATTTGAAATCTTCCCTTCCTGTTATAGCTTTGAGGATTTTGCTTCGACTAGCTATCAAGGTCGTGAACAATTTCTCTGCTTGATTGCATTTAGGCTTATTTGGTTGTAATTTTTCAAAATTTTCTTGATTGAATTCGGAACTGTTATTGACCCGTTCTTAAGCTGGGCAATTTCTTTTTGGGGTTTGCTGTTCTCCATGTCTCGGATGATCTATCCACCATGTCGTTCATCTGAGCCATAAGCATCTCTACTCAGGGGTCCGAGGGGATTCCCCAAGATGTTAGAGACGTCTGAATTGTTACCTATTGAAGCTCCCTTCTTTCTAGCGTGATTGATTAGACAGTTGTTGTTGGGTCAATGTTAGGCGACAAGTCGTTTTGTTCACCGCCAGATTGAGGATTTGTGGAGCGTTCCATTGATTTTGCTAGTTGTTTGATTTTTAATCAAATTTCAGTGAGCTTTGTTACTGAACTTTTTTTTTGAAAAGGAAACTTGTCGTTCCCCACGAACGACGCCAAACTGATGCGTCCAAAAATCGTCCTCTTGTGGGTTTGACCTGCAAAATAGATGTTAGATTGCCAAAGACGACCTTTTTGGTGGCCGAAGGCACTCCAATGCTTAAGTCAACAACTCTGTTTGAAGAAGGAAGTAAATCTGGACAAAACTCAATTAAAGTTGCATGCCTGTGTCGAATGTTCATCTTGACTTTTATAATGGTCGCGGTTAATTTTCTATGTGACTTAAGCATGTGAGGCGCAATGGAAGGAGATGTTTCTTGTAACAGTCTCCTCCTTGATGGAGATGCGTCCGTGGAGGCGTAACTCCCTCCGTGACTCTTTTTTGTGCAACGTTCCTATTCTTTATGAGAGAACTCGTGTCGGGCTTGGATTTAGGCTTTGAATCGTTTGGGCCTGGATTCGGGCTTTGATTATATTTTCTTCTAGTGGGCCTTGTCTGGGTCCCTGTGGTTAGCTTTATTCTTCTTGGGTTTACGAGTTGGCCCAATAGATGAGCCGCCATATTCTCTGCCACGTGTATGGCCGTGATGATCGGTCTATTTTTATGTATCATCAGCGACCATTATAAAAGGTAAAAGAAACATTTGACGCAGGTATGCAACTTTAACTGAGTTTTGTCCAGATTTACATCCTTCTTCAAACAGAGTTGTTGAATTATGCATCAAAGTGCCTTCAACCACCAAAAAGGTTGTCCTTAGCAGTCTAACATCTGTTTTGCATTTCAAACTCATAGGAGGATGATTGTTGGACGCATCAATGTGAATGACCTCTTCCAACATCTTCTTAGATTTGGATGCATTATACTTGTTAACCATCACGTCACCAATCTGAAGCTGGCCATCGAATGAACTTTTCCATGATACTGCTTTTGAAAACATATAATAGGGCCAAGTCGGCACTGTCCAAGGCAATGGTGATTTTGGTGTCATATGGAACAAGATGAAGTGGGAACTCTTGGCAAGGTGTGCCATGAAATATACTTATATGTTGTTCAAGTTTGACGGCTGCTGAACATATAGAAAACATGTAGTGTTTTGGTTCCATAACACACAAACACAACCATAACGGTTCACTGCAATCTCTAGCATATCTGGTTGAATCAACCAGTTTCGGCGTGTAATGCGTATAGTGTCTTCTGGATCTGTCAAAACATCTTTCACAATCTTCACTCCACCCTCGTTCCACATTTGAAGCCACCACTCATGGTTAGTTTCCAGCTCCATTAGTAGCTCATTTTTTACTTTCTTCCAACCACTATTCTCGTCATAACCTAGAAAGTTGTATATGCATCAGAATCCACAATGCCTATCGGCAAATACATTCTTAATGTTCTAACATAATCCCGAATCCATAAAGGAATTTGCTTCATAAACATAGTTTTCCACTTCTCTGCCTTCTGTTTTGAGTTAGAAACATTTTCTTGACTTCTAAACTCCTCTTGTGTCTTGGCATACTCATGACTAGACGATTCACTTTTAGTAGACTTTTCATGTTTGGACAATTTTTTCTTTTTAGGTCTCCCCTTGGCCTTTACAGGTTCGGATGGTTCGGTCATGACACTTGAACCAGGGGCAACTCAACTTTAAAAGTTCCATCTTCAACACCAACTACTGATCAAGAGTTGATTCAAAATACTTTTGCTTAACATATTTTATAATCACATCCGCACTTGCACGAAAATGTGTTTTGCCAAGTACCATCCAATGCTTGTGTAAGACAGACAATGAAAGTAGTCCAGTAGGAGTAAGATATTGTGTCATTTTATGAGCACAAGGCAACCCATAAGTGGTTCGAATCATACATCGACACTTGACTAGGTCATTGCCCACAAATTTAGCTTCAAACCTACGAATTTCTGATAGCATCAAATCAAGAGCCTTGTGCGACAGGGACCCATGAAGTTTTCCAAATAAATGTGACATGCTTTTTCTATACCTTCGTCAGATTTTTTTTCTAAAAGATGTTTTAATCTCTATTAGTTGGACTTAGATCATTTCATGCATTTTTGTCCATACATTATAAAATGTGCCTTGGGAATTTTTCAATATTTTCTTAACCTGGAGTGTGCGCTTTCAATGAGATCGATTGTCCGTTGGCTAAAATGCATGTAAGTGTCGGTCCATGCATTCACAAAGTACTCCTTATGCGGATACCAAATTGTCGGCAAATAGTCCAAACACTCGAGATGTAAAGCCCATCTTCTCTTGAACTCAACAATGCCCTTGTTCTATTCTTACTCTGTAGTTGATCTATACAAATTGGAAAAAGGTTCTATAAATTCATTCCATCCCTCATTATCCTCAAAGTGTTTCTTGCAATGCTTCTCGACAATTGTATTTACGTGCCAACTGCACAAAAATCTCCTTGCTTCGGGGAAGATTTGCTCAGTGGCTTTGATCAAACCAAACTCTCTGTCAGTCACAAACACCATTGGCAAGTTGTTTGGCTCAAACATCCCCAGTAGTTTTTCCAATACCCTGGTGTACGACTCTTTATTTTCAGGACATAAAACAACTAACATTGAAAGTCTTGTCAGTCGATGTGACACCTACAACCTTAAATAGCGGCATATGATAGCAATCCTTAAGCATCTCTAACGGGAAACACTTTGCTAGTTATTGACTCGGGATGCGACCAGAAAATATTGGTGACTCTATTCTGATCGTCGACTGTGTCACTCAACAAGTGCATTGCAAATTTGTCATGCCTTTTAGTTGGAATGTTTTTAGCTAATGAATAACATTGTAAACAGTCTTCTAATATGTGACATTGTTGAGAAACATCTCTTTTAAATCAGATAATATTTAGCGAAGGGCTACACCTGATGTTGACATGTTCTGCAAATATCTTATTTTAGCTTCATTGAGTCTGCTATCAAATGAATGGCCAAGAAGAGATATTGATTGTGGATGATTGTGGGTTCCACAGGTCATTTGTAGCTTCCAACAATCATCATCTTGTGGCACCCCTCTCAACTGAAATGGGCACCCACACTTTTTTGTACTGGTTGATCGATCAACCTCCAATTTTTTCATTTGATTTTTCTTGAGCTTCCCTCCCCTCTCATACTGCAAGTGGATTCTTCCATTACGTCTATGATTAGCGGGTTCCGATTCAGTGATAATAAGAACCATGTTATTATCCCTACCAACACTTTGGCACCAAGCTACAAATGACGACTTCTATGGGAATACCTATAAAAAAATAATGCATACTCACATTAGGAACACTAATAAACTTGCTACTAAAATCAATGAACTTGTGAAACGAGATTAGACAAGAATGTCATGCCTACAAGAATTAACCTTACCTCTTCCGTAATAAATAAGTTGCCATCATCGACTACCTCTTCTAGTGCTCGTTCCTCATTGGTGTCAACATCATCATCCTTCTACATTAATTAAATAAGAAATTCTTATTATAATCATATTAAGAAAGGTAATGAAGAAATTATTAAGACAATGGTTACCTTTAGAAGGTTGGTCTCTTCCAAATATGTTGTAAGTATCTCCATGTTGTCAAGATTATTTGAAGGTATCTCAAAATCTATTAGATCGACGAGAATATCCTATGCACAAAATAAAAACAATAAATAATAACAACAACAGCAACACCTGTCAAACTAACCTTAAAAAATAAATAAATAAGTTTTAGGGTTCAAATATTAACAACTAACCCTAAAAATAACAATGTTGCTTCAAATATGAATGAAAAATGAAACTAAACATGATATTACATTAATCACAACAACAAAAAATACTCATACAAGCTCATCTCAAGCTGAGAGTGTACCTCAAGTGGAGTGAGTTGTTCTTCCTCTTGAAAATATCCCTCTTCTTCATTTACTCCTATAAATGGAGCACAATGCTGACTCTCAACTCTACCATTATCATTTCAAGCCTACCAACATCATTTTCACTAAACTCATCCATTTTTAGATACAAACTTCACCCAAACCCTTACAAACGAAGATGAAGAAGTAGAAGTAGAAGAGAGGGAGAAAAACGATGAATACAGTGAGAGACGTCAGCGTTTGTGGTCGTCTGACGAGCTTGGGAGGGAATAGAGGCCATGCAAGTTGGTTTCGTTTCCTTGCATGGATAGAGAATATGAAACAGTAGAAGAGAGGCATAGAGAAAATGATAATGGTAGGATGATGAAGCAGTAGAAGAGAGGTTGAGAGACGATAAAGACACGTAACTGACGTTTGTCGTTCCGGAGAGATTGTGAGGGGAAAACACCATGTGAGTGGGGTTTTGTCGTCCCTGGATTTGGGAAAAAACATTTTTTGGGTGTATCTATTGGTGGTGTTCTTCAGCAAATTTAAAAAAAATAATAAAATTGGGTGGTGGTGTCCTTCAGCAGAACTAGTGGTGTCATTTAGCAAATGACTTCTCCATTTCTCATCGAAAACTAGTTAATTGTCTCTATTGTGTTTTATCCTAAATTTTCTCTACCATCGCGTTACCTTCTCCAACTTTCTTTATTTTTCTCCATTTCTCATCTCATATCTCTCCCAATTCTTTTCTTTCCCTTTAAAAAATAAAAATAAATAACCTTGATTAACTACCCTTTCCTTACCCTCTTTCTTCCCTTTTATCTCATTTGTCTATGCGACAATAATTAAGACCTGAAAAGCAAAAAAAAATAAAATAAAAATTTTAAAGACAAAAAATCACTGAATTCTTTTAACAACATAAAAAGTAATAATAAGTTAAAAGTTTAAATCAAATAGACAAACCTGCACCATACATATACATACAAGAAATTTATTAAGCTTTTTTTTAACTTTATTTATTGTTTGAGTGTTTTTTGTTTCCTGCTTTTATGTTTGAAAAAAAAACAATGGAGTATGCAGATGGTTAGCTAATTATTCTAATATTCATTGTTAATAATAAAAAATTGAATCATCACCTGATAGATTTTCTTATACTTTAGATTTAAAGGGAAAAAAATGAGGGGAGGGGTCAGTGAGAATAGAAGAAACATAATTGTAGTTCAAACATCAAAGTGGTTGAGGTCTTCTTTTGTTATTGGCTTTTTTTTGCCTCTAATTGTTCAACAAATTGTTAATTTCATCTTCATTTCTATGTTGCAAAGAGGAAAAGAAGAGGGCACAAGAATAGAAAAAATTTAGGAAATATGAGGTGTGAGAAAGGATTAGAGTCACTTACGCTACGAACCCTAAAGTCGATGGATAACTACAATTTCTACCTTGGAGTGCAAAATTTTTACATTTACTACCTTAAGTTTTAAATCGTTACAATTCTACCATAGCTTTTGATAATACCAAATCTACCCATATTAAATGATCAAAGTACATTTACATTTTCTCCCCTCAACCAACTACATAAATTCCTAATAATAGTTTGATCCCCCATATATTATTTTGTAATTAGATATTGCCCCAACATGAGATTTTCTTTTTTTCTTTTTCTTTCTTTCTAAAAAAAAGAAGAAGATCACATATTATTTTCAATATAGCAATCTTATCATTATTAATAAATAAAGATAATTTACTTCTAAATAAATAAAAAGGAAAAAAACAAAACATGATCTCCTTGAAGAACAAACAGTTTAAAGGTTGTACACGAGGTTTTCTTTAATGTCCTAAAACCTCAACCCACACGCTTAAGTAGCATTTCCTTATCTTAATTGAAAGGTTGGTTAAAACTTCACTCAATTCTTGTTACTTTTATCTATGTTTAGGATAGGAATTTTCCTTGTAAATGATTAATTGCATATATACGTTTGCATTTTAGCTAATTTTAAGAGCAATTAGGTACACTGGTTCAAGTTATGGAGAATGGAAGTTATACAATCACGCGGATATGGATTGGATGAGGATTTGAAATAGGTAGGACTCGGGATAGTGTCATCATCACTTTTATTTATTCTTTAGGCTGATCAAGGTTGGTGAGGAGCACAACCTTTAGCAGATTTGGAGTGATAAATGATGTTCAAGGGTTGTGCTTAATGTGGCAAGCTTGTTAAAATCGTCATGAAAGGTGTGAACATGACTGTACCACTTCAATCTGCTAATGTATAGCGCAATACATATGCATAAGATATTGATGTATGAACAAGTGGACAATATAACAATTCCAAACACATTTATTACCATCCCAAAAGCTTTGCAAACTGATGCGTCCAAATCTCGTCCTCCTGTGACCTGCAAAACAGATGTTAGACTGTCAAAGACCACCTTAAGTCAACAACTCTGTTTGAAGAAGAAAGTAAATATGGACAAAACTCAGTTAAAGTTGCATACATTTGTCAAATGTTCCCTTTACCTTTTATAATGGTCGCGGTTAATTCTCTACGTGACTTAAGCATATGAGGCGCAAGCCGCGCAACAGTAGGAGACATTTCTCGTAACAGTTTCCTCCGTTATGGAGATACGTCGTGGAGGCATAACTCCCTCCACGACTCTTTTCTTGTGCAACGTTCCTCTTCTTTATGAGAGAACTCGTGTGGGCCTGGATTTGGGCTTTGATTACGTCTTTATTTAATGGGCCCTATTTGGGCCTTTGTGATTTTTTTTACCTTCTGGGTTTTTGCAATCTGGCCCAATAGATGGGACGCTAGATCCTCGTGATGGATGTTTTCTGCCACGTGTATAGCTGTGATGACGGTCTATTTTGATGTACCATCAGCTTCTCCCCCCTTAGTTAGTTGGTATGCTGACGCGGCTACTAACTTTGTGACGATTGGTCTTTCAATTCCATCATTGCCTTGTATTTAGTGTTGTCAGCAACTTTTGGTGGGTTGGTGTCTCGATTTCTTGCTCACTCGTTCATTTTTGCATACATTTTTGGGATCTCACGTAGCCATCATATCTCGCACGCTGTCCCATGAGCAGTCTTTTCGTTGCTTGGCTCTATAAAAATGGGCGTGATGGGTTTGTTTTCCCTTTTTACGCTATCTTTGAAATTAGGTTCTATTCTTTCTCTGTCTTCTTCGTTCTCTTTGCTTCTCCGTTCTTTAATGATGTCAGTTGGCGATAAACTAAACGGTAAGCCGCTAACTACTTGTGAAGCTTATTTTTCTCCCAGAAAAGGTTCTCAAGCGATGTTGGTAACCTTCGTTCTAACTATAATTTGTTGCCTGACCTCGAGATTATTTTGCCTAGACAAAACAATAGTCCTTGTCATCCAAGGTCCGGGTACGTTGCACTATATCCGTGCATGTTCTTCTTTGGTCTTCGATTCTCGATTCCAGAGTCATTTTGGGAGTATCTGGATTTTTTTTGCATTCATCCTGCCCAAAAGGGTCCTAATGGTTGGAGGGTCATGGTTTCTTCTAATGCGAGAACTATTCTATCTGGCATTCCTTTTATTGTGAGGGTTCTGCATTCAGTGATTGGTCTAATGTTGACCAAGGATATATGTTTCCTCTATTCTCCCGCCAATTTCGTGAAGCTTAATGAAACATCCACGATTGGTTGAGGTCCTGGTTTTATGCTTCTATTAACTCTGACTACTTTTAATTGCGAGGTCATCCGATTTTGCAGTCGTTCTGAGTTCCTAACAAATGGAAGGATCTACAGTTGATTGCGGAAGGTCAGTAACCAATTCTTGGAGCTTCCCGTGTTCCCTGTGGAGGCATTTCTCTCCGAGGACATATTGGATCGTAGTGGTTTGTACACTATGCACAAAGCAGAGCAGGCCTTGCTTACTGAATCCCGTGTTGAGGAAATTGTTGCTCGCGTTACTCGTACTGACGTTAGAGGTGCTAGCATTGATTGGGAAGTGAGGTCGAACAGGCGCGTTACGGATCTCGATGCTTCTGTGAATGTCGTAGGCCTGGCATTCAAGAATAGGAAGCATGCGAGGCCTCTTAGTCCGTCGAAATGATTATTGGTAGATCCTAGTCCGGTTTCGAATAATAAATGGCTCTCTACTCGTGGTGCTACTCGGATTGCATTTCGTCCGAGTCTTTCTGGCAAGGATGTTCCGAAAACAACATCTCGTTTGAATCCTTCCTGCAAGGATGTTATGGAAATGGATCGTGCATCCCTCGAGGAGGCTGAGGAGATTAGGCTGGTGCTGGAGAGGAACGAGAAAGAGACCACTTGTCTGTTGGACGATGATGAAAATAGGCTTCTTTCCGCCTATGGTGTTTAAAATGTTGATGAATGGTCAAGCGACGATCCTTGGGCGATTGATGACAAGATGCTCTAGTTGGCTGTGGAGCAATCTAAAGAGGTTGTCGGTAGTGGTCAGAATTTCGAAGTTCTTCCTCCCAGTCTTTTTCCATTAACATCAGCGATGAGGCCAAATTCAAAATTTCTTCTCCCACTCATTTAGATTCTCCTGCTCCCACTGTCACTACTATTCATGTTCCTGCTATGGTTTCTCCGCGTCAGGAGGGCAAGAGTGGTTTTCTGTTGTTACCGCCGTTCCACCTATCCTTTCGGCTGTTGGGGGTGGTTCCTCCGTGCTTTCGGATCCCCGTGTTAGCTAGACTCAGCCTAAATCGGAAGATATATGTATAAAGTCAAACGACAAGTTTTGCTCGTTTAATCAACTTGATGTGCAAGATGGTGTGCACAAGTTGACAAATGAATGGCACAAGCAGTCAGTGGAAAGACCTTCGATGCCCGTATTGGATCCAAGCACTCATCTTGATTATGGCCTTAAGCAGATAATATACAGACTGAAGCATCTCACTTATGCAGGGGTGATGGGCTCGGTTTATCGAGTTGGTCGTGATCAGGTGTTTTCTTTGGAGAGAAAGTTAGCAGCACCGTTGTTGGTATTTTCTCATGTCCTTTCCCAATTCGACGTGTTGAAAGCACAATGCGCAGAGTTGGAGAAAACTACCAAGGTTGCTCGGACTTCATTGATTGAAGTGGAAAGTGTTCGGGATAAGTCTGTCGTTGAGCTCAAGTCCTTGAGGGCCAATTTGGATGGGGTATATGCCCATTTACGTGATGTGGAAAATGAGTTATCCGCCGAGAAGGCAGCTTATGATAATGCTTCACGTGCTGCGATTGAACAATTTGTCAATCGTGATATTGCTGAGAAGCGCGTGGAACAGTTGATAGTTGCACTCGACGAGGTCAAGGAAAATACTTCCGTTATGCTTACCACCGTTGAGGGACGACTTGTTGCAGCAAAAAATGAACTTGCTACTGCCAAGGACAAGTTTCGCATTGTGGAGGACGAATATTGGAAGTGAGTTGTTGATGGGCGGGTTGAGCTTTTTGATATCGAGGGGCTGGGTGTGGATTTGTCCAAGTACCACCATTTGGTTGATCAAGCTTTCGAAGACGATGACGGTGAAAAAGGTGCCCTGGACCCTCCGAGCACTCCAGTGGTTGAAGAGTCATTGCTTCATTTTCTTTCCAAAGAGAAAACTTCGCCTTCTCTCGTAGACAATGTTGCAAACAATGTTGTGGTTGCCTCTATTTCTTCTCATACTCCTTCATCTTCTTCCCGGATGTAACATAATAATGTTATTAATAAAAATAGCTTCCCTTTTTGGTATTTTTGTTTACATGTTTTCGTAATTTATCTTGTCGACTCGTTGTGTGTTGTTTGTTCTTTTTTAGTCGAGTCGTAGTTGCATGAGTTGTATGTCGGACTTTCTTGACCTGAATTCTCCCATGGCTATTTTCTTGTTTTGACGCATCAGTTGTCTTGAAATGGGTTGACTTTATCCTTTCTTCGTGATGCGATGGAGCTTACTCGAGCAAGTTGACTTTTTTGTCTCGACTTTTACTTTGTTGGTTCGACATATTGGTCGACTTGTAGCTTTTTGAATTAAGTTGACTTGTTCGTCCAATTCTTACTTTGTTGGTTCGACGTACTGGTCGACCTGAAGCTCTCTAAATTAAGTTGATTGTTCGTCCAACTTTTACTTCGTTGGTTTGACGTACTAGTCAACCCGAAGTTGCCTTTTAATTAAGTAGGCTTACTTGTCCAACTTCCACTTCATTGGTTTGACATACTAGTCGACCCGAAGTTGTCTTTTAATTAAGTTGACTTGTTGTCCAACTTTCGCTTTGTTGGTTTGACGTACTAGTCGACCCGAAGTTGTCTTTTAATTAAGTTGACTTTTTTGTCCAACTTTCACTTCGTTGGTTCGACGTACTAGTCGACCCGAAGTTGTCTTTTAATTAAGTTGATTTTTGACGTACTAGTCAACTCGAAGTTGTCTTTTAATTAAGTTGACTTGTTTGTCCAACTTTCACTTTGTTAATTGGTTCGACGTACTAGTCAACCCAAAGTTGTTTTTTAAGTAAGTTGACTTGTTTGTCCAACTTTCACCTCGTTGATCTGACGTACTAGTCGACCCAAAGTTTTTTTTTTAAAATAAGTTGACTCGTTTGTCCAACTTTTACTTCGTTGGTTTGACGTACTAGTCAACCCGAAGCAGCTTTTTAATTAAGTTGACTTGTTTGTCCAACTTTTACTTTGTGGGTTCGATGTACTAGTCGATCTGAAACTCTCTAAATTAAGTTGACTCGATCGTCCAACTTTTACTTCGTGGTTGATCAGACGAGAAATTTATTATATATATCCATTTTATGTCCTAATTTTTTTTGGCTTAATATGTCGATTGCTCTATATGGCTGAGTGTTGATGCCTTTATTCTGTTGTCCATGCATAAGATGGGGATTCCAAAATTTTAATTTTATTGATATTCCTTTCTAGATATTCTGACCAGTCTTAACGGTTGTTCTTCTTGAGAATTTACGCTAGATTGAATAATGATTTGCTTTGTCCTCCTGACCTTTGCTGGTTTGATGTCGATGCTCGTGTTGCTAGAGGCTTATGTCTTTGTTGTTTTGTCTCGTATCGCCTATGGCTTCAAGTCGCCAGATTTGCCATTGGTTACGTTTCACTGTTCGTTGGATATGTTATTGTAGCCAGTGGACTTGGGGTGCTTTCTGATTCGGTAGCTAAGCAGTATCCATTTGTCCGATCATGCTCACATCGCCAAACTGTCCAGTCATGTTCACATCAGTGCCAAATGGTCCAATCATGCTCACATCAATGCTAAATTGTTCAATCATGCTCACATCAGCACCAAGTTCGACATCAACTATCGAGGTTTAATCAAGTCTGTTGATATAAATTTCATCGTTGGTAATTCGAGTTGGGCTTGCATCTATCGGTAGGGTCCTTGAATTGTGTTAGTTGATCGATGCTAGCTTCTCCATGTTCTTTTAATGGTTCGTCTGGTTTCATTTGGCGTTAGTACTCCTACTTCGATATAAATCAGCTTGAGTGGGAGGTGTTTCTGGCTGCTTATTTGGTTGGGTTGATTGTTTTGTTTCCTCCGGCCATGTAGTGTAGGGCGTATATTAGTTCCTTGGGTTGTTCTTTTGATCCCGTAGTGGTATCTATTTTTTCCTTTCCTTTGAGCTGCTTGTCTGGCATTCCGATGAATTCGTCGAGTTTTCCTCTCTGAGCCCAATGCTCAATTTCATCCTTCAGATTGTAGCAGTCTTTGTTATCGTGCCCGTAATCTTTTTGGAAGGAACAATATTTGCTTTTGTCTCTTCCTTCCGGGTCTCCTCTCATCCTGTGTGGCCAGTTAACGTCTTTCCATTCGCTATGTGTTTCAGTATATTGGGCCGACTCGTTTTCAAGGCTATGTACGGTTTGTACGTCTTTTTTATTACGTTTGTTACCCGCTCGTGTCTGGGCCTTGCCGACTGCAGCTTCTCAGGCACTTGTTGGTTGGATTCAGGCATTCCATTATTCCGATGCTTTTTCGGTTGAATGCTATCTTCTGAGGTCCGTCCACTTTGCTTATTTCCTCCTTTTTCCCACTTATTTGAGTGGCTTTCTCTTTCCTGGTCATTTTTCTTTGAGGCAACTTTCATCTCCTCGAAAGAAATGTGTGTTTTGGGCAGTTTTTAATAGAATCACCATGCTTTTTGGGGGTTCCAGGTTGAATGCATCGAAGAAGGGCCCTCTTTTCAACCCGGCGGTGAAAGTAGCAGAGGTCGTGTCATCACTGCATCCATCGATCATTGTGAGCTCGTTAGTGAAATGAGTGTCATATTCCCTTACTCTTCTAGCTTCTGTTTGATGTGAAAGATGTAGTGTGGTCATTTCCTCATTCGCTGACTTCCGATGAATCTTGTGATAAAGGCAGTGGCTAGCTCTTGAAAGGAGTCTATTGACCTCATTGGTAAGCTATTGAACCAGTTCATTGCTGTAGAGGTAAGACTAGTTGAAAATATTCTGCACAAGATTGACTCCGTAGTCTCCTTTAACGCCATCATGTGGTGAAAATGTTTCAAATGATCTATTGGGTTAGTGTGCTACATACACTTTGAACTTCGGTGGAGTAAACTTCTTGGCATGGGAGTTATCATGAGGGCCTCAAAGAATGGTGGTTTGGCTAGTTCGTACAATACGTTGGGATCTGTAACTCTGATTCTGAACGAGATTTCAGCAGGTATTCCGTTGCTCTATGGAGACTTACCCTGGGGAATTTCATTGCTTTCAAGATTTTCTTGTTGAGGTTTTGTAGAAGCCTCGTCGCTTTCTCGGATTCGGCTGGTGGAGTTTTGCTGGGGTGGCGCTTGGATAGGATTGACTGACTAAATGCGCTATTGGGTGAGTTTTTCCAGCATCTTTGTCATGTGGTTGATCTGGACCATAAACAAATCTACCCGAGGATTCGCGGTGGTGTCGTCGTATGTCTGGGTTGTCTGAGCTATTGCATGTTGTGGATCTCGATGATCGGGTGCAATTGATCGTGGGTTGCTTGCAATACAGTATTGCCAATGGAAGGGTTATTGTGATTGTCGTTGGGTTGAGGATCTGTAGAGTGTGTCATTTGTTCTTATAGCTTGTCGGTCGTCAATCTTTAGCCAACTTTGTTATTGTGGATCTTCTTTTCAAAAGGGAAACTTGTCGTCCCCACGGACGAAACTAAAATGATGGGTCCAAATCTTGTCCTCTTGTGAGTTTGACCTGCAAAACAGATGTTAGACTGCCAAAGACCTTCTGTTTGGTGGTCGAAGGCACTCCGATGCTTAAGTCAGCAACTTTGTTTGAAGAAGGAAGTAAATCTGGACAAAACTCAGGTAATTAAAGTTGCATGCCTTTGTCAAATGTTCCCTTTACCTTTTATAATGGTCGCGGTTAATTCTTTGTGTGACTTAAGCATATGAGATGCAACGGAAATAGACGTTTCTTGTAACGGTCTCCTCCTTTATGGAGAGGCGTCCGTGGAGGCGTAACTCCCACCACAACTATTTTCTTGTGCAACGTTCTTTTTCTTTATGAGATAACTCGTGTGGGCCTGGATTTGGACTTTGATTACGTATTTCTGTAATGGGCCATGTTTGGGCCTTTGTGATTGTTTTTGCCTTCTTGGGTTTTTGCGATCTGGCCCAGTAGATGGGACGCCAGATCCTCGCGATGGATGTTTCTTGTCACGTGTATGGCTGTGATGACAATCTATTTTAATGCATCATCAGCTACTCCCCCCTTAGTTAGTTGGTCTGCTGATATGGGCACTAATTTTGTCACGGTTGGTCTTTCAATTCCACGTATTCTTTTGTAATTAGATAATGCCCCAACATGAGATTTTTTTTTCTTTTTTTTCTTTCTAAAAATAGAAGAAGATCACATATTATTTTCAACATAACAATCTTACCATTGTCAATAAATAAAGATAATTCATTTCTAAATTAAAAAAAAAAAAGCAAAACATGATCTCCTTGAAGAACAAACAATATAAAGGTTGTAGACGAGGTTGTCTTTAATGTCCTAAAAGCTCAACCCACACACTTAAGTGACATCTCCCTATCTTAATTGAAAGGTTGGTTAAAACTTCACCCAATTCTTGTTACTTTTATATATGTTTAGGATAGGAATTTTCCTTGAAATGATTAATTATGTATATACGTTTGCACTTCAACTAATTTTAAGAGATTTTAGGTACACTAGTTCAAGTTATGGAGAATGGAAGTTTATTCAATCACGAGGATATGGATTGGATGAGAATTTGAAATAGGTAGGACTCGGGATATTGTCATCATCACTTTTATTTATTCTTTAGGCAGATCAAGGTTGGAGAGGAGTACAACCTTTAGCAAATTTGGAGTGATAAATGATGTTCAAGGGTTGTGCTCAATGTGGCAAGTTTGTTAAAATCGTCATGAAAGGTGTGAACATGACTGGACCACTTCAATCTGCTAATGTATATCGTAATACATATGCATAAGATATTGATGTACGAACAAGTGGACAATACAACAATTCCAAACACATTTATTGCCATCCTAAAAGCTTTGCAAACTGATGCATCCAAATCTCGTCCTCCTATGAGTTTGACCTGCAAAACAAATGTTAGACTGCCAAAGACAACCTTTTTGGTTGCCGAAGACACTCTGATACTTAAGTCAACAACTCTATTTGAAGAAGGAAGTAAATCTGGACAAAAAATCAGTTAAAGTTGCATATTTTTCTCGAATGTTCCATTTAACTTTTATAATGGTCGCGGTTAATTCTCTGCCTGACTTAAGCATATGTGGCGCAATGGAAGGAAACGTTTCTCGTAACAGTTTCCACCTTTATGGAGATGCGTCCGTGGAAGCGTAACTCCCTCCACGACTCTTTTCTTATGCAACGTTCCTCTTCTTTATGAGAGAACTCGTGTGGGCTTGGATGTGGGCTTTGATTACATCCTCCTTTAATAGGACATGTTTGGGCCTTTGTGATTATTTTTGCCTTATTGAGTTTTTACAATCTGGCCCAGTAGATGGGACGCTAGATCCTCGCGATGGATGTTTTCTGACACGTGTATGGCTGTGATGACAGTCTATTTTGATGTATAATCATAAATATTGAAAACAATGCTTCTCATCTGACCAAATCCTAGGGCTTAGGTTTGAAATTTTTGGCTTCGCACCCTAGAGGACCTCCCCATAGACAAAAAAAATCCTTTGGCATCCATTAGTCCATAGGCAACGACTCTTTCACACCACCTAAAGTACTGTCCCACACCAACATATCAACTTTTTCTCTCCCACACCACCTACTTTATTTCTCAAACCACCACTTCTCTCCCACACCATCAATAAAAACTCAAAATTTAAAATTTTATCTCTCCTTCCCTCTTTTCTTCTTCTTCTCCTCCCTCCCCCTCTTCTCCATTAGACACCACCATTAACCCGCCATCACCACCCCGCCACTGCCACTTCTCTCCCTCCCGCCATCGCCACTTCTCTCCCTCTTTTCTCCATCAAGCACCACCACCACCCTGCCACCTCTCTCAACCTCTTTGTCTCTGAAACAAGTACAATCCCTCAATTTGGTTCAATTTAAACGCTCAGTTGAGACCGATTCTCAAGCTCAACAAAACATAAAAATTGTACTACTCTTAGTCATTTAAATAACACAATTTTAATGAATTAAAAACGTTGTCAATTGAACAACTTATGGTCATTTTACCAAAGTCACTCAAAACTATAAAAAAACAGGTATTATCTTGATTTAAGCCAATTGATGCGCTCAATTAAGACCGATTTTCAAGATCATCAAAACATAACAATTGTAGTACTTTGAGTTACCTAATAAATACAATTTGAACTAGTTAATAATATTAGGAAATGAACAAGTTATGGTCATTTTACTAAAGTCATACAAATCTGTCTCGCAAAGAAAATGGGGTAGTGTCCTTGACTTTCAATCAACTTTTACACTCGATTGAGACCGATTCTCAAGCTCATCAAAACACATAAAATGTAGTACTCTGGGTTATCTAATAAAAACAATTTGAATCACTTTAAAATGTTATGAAATGAGAAAGTTATGGTCATTTTACTAAAGTCACACAAATCTGTCCCGTAAAGAAAATAGGGCAGTGTCCCTGACTTTTGACCAACTTATACACTTGATTGAGACCGATTATCAATATCCTCAAAACATGAATAATTTAGTACTCTTAGTTATCTAATGAAAACAATTTGAATCACTCAAAAATGTATTGAAATGAGAAAGTCATTTCCATTTTATGACAAACACTCAAACTGTATGCGAGTGGGAGTCTTATAAACTTTATCATCAACTTTTATTGTTTATTGTTTTGTTGAAGCTTTGAAGCAAGTTTATTGTTTTGTAGATGATGAAACGAGTGAACGTATGAACGATTGTAAACTTTATTATCAACTTTTTTTATTAATATAAGGTTCGGGGATCCTAAACACCCCAGCTCGCTTTCCACAAAAAAAAAAGTATGCGAGTGAGAGTCTTATACTCATAAAGGTCCATGCGAGTGGAAGTCTCAAATTTGCATAGGTCGGGCGAATTTGTCTCGTACTCACATTGCCCAATGCGAATGTGTGAAAACATTTTTTTTGGACAGTTTGAGTGCTTGTCGTAAAATAGCCATAACATTCTCATTTCAAAACATTTTCAAGTGATTCAAATTGTGTTTATTAGATAACTCAGAGTACTACAATTATCATATTTTGATGAACTTGAGAATCAGTCTTGATCAAGCATATAAGTTTGTTGAAAGTCAGGGACACTACCCCATTTTCTTTGCGGAACAAATCTGCGCGACTTTAGTAAAATGATTATAACTTGCTTATTTTCTAACATTTTCAACTGATTCAAATCGCGTTTATTAGGTAACTCAGAGTACTACAATTGTTATGTTTTGATAAGCTGAGAGTCGATCTCAATTGAGGGTTTAAATTGGTTGAAAGTTACCATGTTTTTATGTTATCATTTTTTACAAAACCAATTTTTTGGTTGGTGTGGATTAGTAGGTTAAGAAAAAAATATGAATGGTGGTGTGGAACATAACATTTGGTGGTGTGAGACAGTACATTTGGTATTTGGTGGTGTGAATTAGGCATTGCCTTGGTCCATAAACTGAGGAGCTGGCGGTACTTAGGGTTAGCATTGAAATCCCTTTGCCCCAGAAATGAAGAACCACAGCTAGAAATTGTTTCGAGCTTATTATTTTGGAAAATCGAACGTTGATAAGCGCGCCAAATGTGATATGAAATAACGAAAACAATGAATATAAGGGAGAAGACAGGGTGACAATCTCTGTCATTTCCGAATCTCCAGACCCTCTCAGCTTCTCAATTTTCTTGACTTAATTTTGAAATCGAGTTTCGAGAGATTCCCCATCGAACAACTACACTGCCTCCATTTCACCACTTCATCAATGGCAGCCGTCGCCAATATTCCACTCTGCTTCTTCTGCTTCGCCACAGAGCACTTTTTTTTTCTTTCTACAGTCAGATCGAAACCCTAAATTTTTTGCAAACCCTAAAATCAAATCGACAGCCTTCCCAAACCCCCATGGAAAGGAAACTAAAGGTGGTGATTTTACTGCTGCTCTTAGAAGCTTTGTTGGTGGTGGTTGTTCAAGCTTCGATAAGCCTCCTCTCTCCAAAGGGTGTCAATTACGAAGGTGGGTTGTCTTCTATGCTCTGGCTCACCTTCTCTTTAGCTTTCTATTTGACATTGAATTTGAATTTGCAGTAGCAGCATTGATGTCAGTGAAGAGTAAGTTGAGAGATGGGGTTGGTGTTCTGGATGGATGGGACATTAACTCTGTTGATCCTTGCACTTGGAACATGGTCGGATGCTCGCCCGAGGGTTTTGTAGTCTCTCTGTAAGTCTTTAAGGGTATTGTAGTGATGGGTGTTTATGTTTTGTTCAATATCTAATTTTTTTTATAGACTGAGTTTGGGTGTTATTATTGCGTTGCAGTGAAATGGCTAGCAAGGGCTTATCGGGTACGCTGTCATCTAGCATTGGCAATCTCACTCTACTTGAAACAATGTGAGTGCCCTGTTACTTAATCTCAACCTTTTCCATTCCTTCAAGTACTTAACTGAATATGTTCAAAGCCTAAAAGCTTATCATTACCAATTAGCAGACTTGATTTCTAGATGGCTTTTACTAACTAGTAGTCAGTCAGAAAAACAACTAGACAAGTAATGTGAAACAAGTTTAATAATATTTTCTTTCATGATTATTGATGCATCCAAATCTATCCCTGTCGATTCCTAAACTGCAAAACAAACAACAGTGAGCCAAGGATCATCATTGTGGTGGCCAAACGCACTCTGATGATAAAGTTAGGCGACTGAGTAAGGATGGATGTAAAATTAGATTGCAAGTGCGTACCTTTCTCATCCCTTTTGTTCACCTTATATAGAGAGTATTTCACTTATTCATTGACTCTACTGTCAAGGGCATGATGGAGGGAGGAGATGTCGCTAAGGATCTTACCCGTCCATAATTGAATTCCCTTCGGCACTTGGCTCTGTTTGGGATCCAATACTTGATTGGATCAAGAGCTGTGAAAATGGATCTTGGGTTTCTCAAAGCTCAGAGATCTGTGTTGGGCCTTATTGTCCTGGGCCAAGTTCCAAGATTTGTACCATGTCAGGCTCACACAGTCTGGGCTTGAGGCACCTAACTTACGGCCTGAACAGTGACTAGGCCGAGCCTGGGATGGACAATTTTTAGGCTTGTTTGAGACTGCGCTGAGGCCTCTCCGTATTATGGTTGTACTGTAGTGATCGGATGACTATTTGGTGACTCATCAGTTACTCCCCTTAGTTAGTGGGGTTGCGTATAAGGCCACTAACTGATTGTGCGTGGGGGATTGTGTGATGTCATGATGACATATTTCGGTGCCTTTTCGGCTTCTATGCTACAGATAATGCTCGAGCAGTAGTTAGGTAATTACTTCTCTCATACGCCAAGCCTATATAAGCCTGTTTTGTGGGAATTTTACCTTTTTACCTTCCAGAGCTTCCTTCTGTTCTTTGTTTTGAACTTTTCTAGTTTGTTCAAGTTCGGACCTTCATTTGATTATGTCTGTGCGACCTCATTTTTTGCGTGAGCGACATGCGGCTTTGTGGGAGTAAAAAATAATCCTTAGTCCAATAGGAAAAGGAAGCTAAAAAATTTGAGATGTTCTCGAGAAGCCCGAATATTACCCATGAAAGTTACAAGTACAGAAAACCCAAGTTTGGGCCCAATGCAACTCAGCAGAATATTTCTTTCTCAGCAGAGGAGTAGTGTTCGGTGCTGACCACCATGCTCAGCTGAGCACCCAAGCTTGCAGGAGAGGTGACTCAAAATAAGAAGTTACAACTGCCAACAGGAGGTTACAACTATCTATGGAAGTTACAACTACCTAAGAGAAGTTACAACCGCCTCTAAGCAGATAACTCGCTCATCTGCCACGTGTCTCGCTCATCTGCCACGTGTCTCACTCATCTGCCTCTATAAATAGCCAAACACAAAGCCATCTGGAGGTAACTCTTTCTTGATTCAGAATTCCCTCTTCAAATACAGAGATATAAACATTTTTCTGAAGACATTATAACTTTGGCATCGGAGTCTCCGTGGCAGACACAACACTGGTGTCAAGAATTAACTTCTATCTTATGCAAATTACTCCACGTGATCAGCACGTGATTCTATATTATGCAGATTGCTCCGCGTGATCCGATGAAAATTTGCATCCACAAATTGGTGTTTTCAATGAGAGTTTGAATCAAACTCATTGCACGCTCTCTTCTATTCACAAAAAAAAAAAATTTCATTCATTCAGTTTCAATTTCATTTACAAACACTTATTTTCAATTCAATACAATGGTGGGAACTCGAAAACAAACTAGCAAAAATAATGTTACAAGGTATTCTGCTCGTATTAAGCTGCCATCGTCATCACGGGTTCAGCCGTTACCGGTCGTACAACCACTGATAATGGGTCTGCCACCACCTGCTGACCATCAATCGCAACCTTCTGCCACAAGCCGAATGGAGATGACACAACAAGAAAATCTTGCAGGTCAGATTGCCAATCTGACTAAAATATTGGAAGAACAAACTCAGGTGATAGAGCGATTAGTGAGCGAACAACCAAGGCAGACGACACATCGCCGTCTACGAACAAATCATGCACATAAAAGTGAAAGTAGTCATCCATTAAAGGGTAACAATCCCTCTGCAAGCATTCATTTGAGATTAGGCTCGGACCTCAAACGGGAGTCTTCTCAAGGTTGGGCTCCCAAGCAACTGTGCACTCAAAGCTAGGACCGCAGACTACACCCAATATAAGTGATCGGCGCAGAAGACAGAATCTCGATGGATGCGAACAACGCAAGGGACCAGATCTAGATCACTACACTGATTTGTCCCACGTCCCACATTCAGAGGCTCGTCAAATCAAGAGGAGCCTTCAGTTAAATCCTATTGAGACTCTACCTCATTCGCATGCAGGTAAGTCAATCAAATTCAGAATATGAGGAGTCATCTACCGCAGATAATCAAAATCGAAATCACCATATGGCCAATCAGCAAGATATACACAAGCCCTTGGGAGCAGATGATGTGGCACGAATGGTCAAACAACAGTTGATGAATTTACAAGTTATGAGAAATCCAGATGATACTCTGCGCAGGGAGGTGGCCTTGGTAAACACTTCACCTTTTACAAATGACATTGAAGGAGATCCTCCACTAGCAAAGTTTACCATACCAACCTTTACTCTTTTTAAAGGAGATTCTGATCCTGAGAGACACTTGAAGTATTTTTGAAGTCTCATGACTCTACAGAAAAATGATGACCCACTTATGTGCAAAATATTTGCAATGACTTTACAAGGAGTGGCCCAAGATTGGTTTCACACTTTGACCCCTCGGTCGATCAACAATTTTGGAGAGCTTTCCCTTATTTTCACAAAAGTGTATTCATTCTATCAAACCATAAAAAAACATGCTGACTACCTCTTCAACATAAAGAAAAAGTCTAATGAATCTCTATGAGATTTCATCAAAAGATTTAAGGCAGAAAGGGCGAGCATAAATGGGTGTGATGATCAAATTGCATCATAAGCTTTTGTAAACAGAGATCATGAGAATACTCTTTTCCGTATATTATATTGAGAATATAACATGTATTTATATACAAACTATTGAGGTTATTCTAGGAAACTATATCAATTTAGGATCTCTACAATTAACCTAATTGACAGCTATATACACACACTGTAACACTCCCCCTCAAGCTGGAGCATAAATGTTAATCATGCCCAGCTTGTTACAAAGATAGTCAACCCGAACCCCATTTAAGGCTTTCGTGAAGATGTCCCCAAGTTGTTCTCCAGTTTTCACATATCCAGTAGAAATCAAGCCTTGTTGAATTTTCTCACGAATAAAATGACAATCAATTTCAATGTGCTTAGTCCGTTCATGAAACACAGGATTAGAATCAATATGAAGAGCAGCTTGGTTATCACACCACAATTTCGCTGGTACGGTAGCTTTAAGTCCTACTTCAGTCAAGAGCTGATATATCCACATTATCTCACACACAGACTGGGCCATAGCCCTATATTCAGACTCTGCACTGGATCGTGACACAACGGTTTGCTTCTTACTCTTCCATGAGACCAAATTGCCACCAACAAAGATACAATAACCTGAAGTGGATCTTCTATCCATTTTGGAACCTGCCCAATCAGCATCTGAGAAACATTCAATATGAGTGTGCCCGTGATTTTCATACACGATACCTCGTCCTGGTGCTCCTTTCAAGTAACCCAAAATTTGCTTTAACGCTGCCCAATGATGAATTGTCGGAGATGACAGAAACTGACTGACAACACTGACTGAGTATGCAATATCTGGACGAGTCACAGTAAGGTAATTCAACTTTCCAACCAACCTTCGATATCTTTCAGGATCTGCAAATGGTTCCCCAACATCGGTAAGTTGCACATTTGGAGTCATTGGAGCACTACAAGGCTTTGCTCCCAATTTTCCTGTCTCAGTTAATAAGTCAAGAACATACTTTCTCTGAGATAGAAAGATACCTCGTTTACTCCGAGTGACCTCAACACCTAAGAAATACTTTAATACCCCCAAATCCTTCGTGTGAAACTGAGTATGAAGGAAAGATTTAAGAGATGAGATTCCTCTAGTATCATTCCCAGTAATGACAATGTCATCCACATACACAACTAACAGAATGATACCAGCTGCTGATCGTTTGTAGAATACAGAATGGTCAGACTTGCTTTTCATCATACCAAATTTCTCAACAGCCTGACTAAACTTTCCAAACCAAGCACGAGGACTTTGTTTCAAACCATATAAAGATTTTCGAAGACGACAAACTCGCCCTGACTCCCCCTGAGCAACAAAACCAGGAGGTTGCGCCATATACACCTCCTCCTGAAGATCGCCATGAAGAAAAGCATTCTTGATATCAAGCTGATGTAAAGGCCAATTATGGGAAGCCGCCATGGAAATAAATAACCGAACAGAGGTCAACTTTGCAACAGGAGAGAAAGTGTCAGAGTAATCCACCCCATAGGTTTGAGCATAGCCCTTAGCGACAAGACGTGCTTTCAATCGGGCAATTGACCCATCCGGATTGACCTTAACTGCGAAGACCCATTTGCAACCTATAGCCCTTTTTCCTGAGGGTAAATCGACCAAGTCCCAGGTACCATTGTCATCTAAAGCATTCATCTCTTCTATCATTGCATTATGCCAACCAGGATGAGATATGGCTTCACGGACAGTTTTAGGAATAGAGGTAGAATCAAGGGAAGCAATAAAAGAACAAGAGGAAGACGACAAATTATTATAAGAAACAAATGAAGAAATAGGATAAGCACACTGGCGTTTACCTTTGCGTAATGCAATAGGAAGATCATTGCTCGGGACTGGATCTGATGACGAAGGAGCAGGTGCAGGACAAGAATCAAGAGGTTGACGCCTGGAGTAAACCTGAATAATAGGAGGCTTGACTGGAGCTGGGTCCGAGACAGGAGCTGGTGCGGAGACAGGTGCTGAGGATGTGATAGAATAGACCAACAAATCATCATCCTCCCCCTGGCGAGTGGGAATGGGCGAAGACGGAAAATAAGGTGTGTCTTCCAGGAAGGTAACATCAATTGAGACCAGATATTTGTTAAGATTGGGACAATAACACCGATAACCTTTCTGAAGACGAAAATAACCAAGGAAGACACATTTCAAAGACTTGGGATCTAGTTTAGTGACATGCGGACGAACATCCCGAACAAAACAAGTGCTACCAAATATCTTCGGGTCAACAGGAAACAAGGACTTATCGGGAAAAAGGATTTTGTAAGGTATCTCACCATGAAGAACAGAGGATGGCATGCGATTAATGAGAAAACATGCTGTAGACACTGCATCGGTCCAAAAAGGTTTAGGAACATGCATTTGAAATAAGAGAGCTCGTGCTGTTTCAAGAAGATGTCTGTTTTTACGTTCTGCCACACCATTTTGGGATGGTGTATCAACACACGAAGTTTCATGAAGTATGCCATTCTGAGTCATATAAGACTGAAATAAAGCTTGTGTATATTCTTTAGCGTTATCACTTCGCAAGGTTCGAATGGAAACATTAAATTGAGTTTTAACTTCAGCACAAAACGCACAAAACAGAGAAAACAACTCAGATCGTTTTTTCATCAAATATAACTAAGTAACTCGAGAATAATCATCTACAAATGTAACAAAATACCGAAATCCAGTTTTAGACAAAATAGGACAAGGACCCCAAACATCAGAATGAACTAATTCAAAAGGAACACTAGCACGTTTATTGACTCGAGGACTCGAACTAAGACGATGATGTTTGGCAAACTGACATGACTCACAATTTAATGAAGACACCTTATTATATTGAGGACAAAGCTTTTTGAGTAGAGGGAGAGACGGATGACCCAACCTACAATGAGCCTCGAAAGGAGACGTGACACTGGAGCAAGCAATAGAACTCGGAACCGATGTATCAAGAATGTAGAGGCCTCCAGACTCATGTCCTTTACCAATAATCTTCTTCGTCATAAGATCCTGAAATAAACAATGATCAGGGTAAAATGAGACACAACAGTTAAGATGACGAGTAAGCTGGCTTACAGAGAGCAAATTAAAGGATAAATTAGGTAAATGTAAGACAGAGGACAGAGATAGCGAGGGGGTAGGATTGATGGTGCCAGACCCGCGAACACAAGATGGTGACCCATCGGCTAAAGTGACGGTAGAAGTAAAAGCATTGGATTGAAAAGAAGAAAATATGCTAGAATTACCTGTCATATGATCTGTGGCACCAGAATCAATGACCCATTTGGAGAATGATGAAAGAAGACAAACATCGGGTTTACCTGAATTGGCAATAGCTGTGACAGAAGGAGAGGAAGACTTGAGTGATTCCTGATACTTTGAGAACTTGGCAAATTCATCAGCAGAGATAAGGACTGATTTGTCAGAGGCATCAGTAGTGATCGCAACATGAGCTGAGTGTTTTTGCCGGTTTTTAAACTGTAGCTTTCGACAGTCAAACTTGGTATGGCCCGGCTTCTTACAATAGTTGCAAATAATACTTTCAGAATCCGGCGTGCGAGTATCAACCCCGTGTGAGCTGCCTCCTTTGTGTCCACTGTGATTAGACGGTCTCCCAGGTGCATTGCTGTTATTGCGACTTATCAAAGCACCACTAAGCGGAACAGTGGGAGTACTCTCGGTGCGGAGAACACGACTAAAGACATCTTGTAAAGAGGAGATATCAGACCCTGAAAGAATTTGGGCCTTAGCAGAATCAAATTCAGGAGAAAGCCCTGCGAGAAAGCTCATGATAGCCATTTGCTCCCGTTGGCAACAACATATTAAGCTCCTCATACGTTTTCTTAAATGCCATAAAATAGTTGATAAGGGACTGATCTTGTTTTTCCACACGATAGAATGCTTGGCAAACCTCATACATGCGAGAGAGATTCCCTTTCCCAGAGTACAAAAATTCCAAATAATCCATTAGTTCTTTAACAAATTCACAATGATTGATCAAGCCAATTACCTCACTATCAATAGAATTTCGAATCTGAAGGAACAAGCGAGCATCTTCCCTAAGCCAGGTCTGCCGTGAATCCTCAGGAGGATCATTAGTCAAATGGTCATCTTTGTCAATACTTCGTAAATAAAGACGAACAGTCTTACTCCAGTCGTGATAATTCGAACCATTTAGCTTATGGTCCGTAATTTTAGACATCACAGGAATCAAATCAGATACGACTACTGACTTTGTCTCAGCCATAACAGATCAAATAGGTCAATCCTCGGAATTAAAACCTCCAAAATCAAATGTGACAAATTGGGAAATCTCCCCCAAAGCAAGATAAATAAATAAAAAAGGGTTTTTGAAAGGCAGACAAGCAGATGGAGCAACCTGGAAGAGCAGACCAGCAGATGGAGCAACCTGGGGGTTCGAACGGCGGCTGGAAGAGCAGCTTCGACCGACTGGAAGAGTCGACTGGAAGAGAAGCTTCGACTGGAGGAATCGACTGGAAGAGTCGACCGCAAGAGTCGATCGGAAGAGAAGCGTCGACTGGAAGAGTCGACTGGAAGAGGCGACTGGAAGAGCAGCGTCGACTGGAAGAGTCGATCGGTGACTAGAAGGGTCAAACGGCGACTGGAAGGGTCGATCGACGTCTCTTGGCGGCTGGAAGGGTCGATCGACTTCGATCGATGACTGGAGGGTCGAAGTCGACCGGCTCCTAGGAGGGTCGAAAAACGCCTGTGAGGGTCGATCTGTGGCTAGGACGGTCGGACGGCTTCGAACGACGCCTGGGAAGAGATCTGTTGGTGGGAAGGTCGGACGGTGCCTGGGAAGATAGATCGGTGGCCTGGGAGGTCGAACTACGGTGAGAACCAAACTTCAAACTTCGAATATTAAGCCCTAACTTCAAACTTCGAATCTTAATCTCAAACCCTAAGTAGCTCTGATACCATGTAAACAGAGATCAAGAGAATACTCTTTTCCGTATATTATATTGAGAATATAGCATGTATTTATATACAAACTATTGAGGTTATTCTAGGAAACTATATCAATTTAGGATCTCTACAATTAACCTAATTGACAGCTATATACACACACTGTAACAGGGTTTGCCCGCAGATCACATATTGTATGGCAAATTGACCATGAAACCGGGCAAAACTCTTACCAAAATCTTCGCCATGGCAGAACGCTATACATTGTGGGATGACGAAAAAAATAGTGCTAAGGCACCAGATATACCTGAAAAAGATAGTCAACCTGCACAAACAAATGTAGATCAGAAAGAGGATAAAGAAAATGGTGATAAATGTAGAACACGCTCCCCATCAAGAGACTCCCCAGCCAGTAGAACATACACAGAGTTCACTTTTCCGATCAATCAAACTCTTCGGCGCAGAAGAATCTGATGATTGTGGCAACCGACAATTTCACAAAGTAGATTGAAGTTGAGGCGTCCTAGCTTTTTCATTTTTAACTTCTTAGAAAAAATGCAATGTACATGTAAGAAAAACTTGGTTGTACTTTATCCGCTTATTGTATTTTATCTCTTCAACAAGAGACTCCTCATCCGGTAGAACATACACAATGTTCTCCGTTTCGGTCAATCAAATCATCCACGAGAAGAACCAACCTTGGCCGAAGAGACCGCCATCAATGAAAGAAAACCTGCAAAGAAAAGATCTGAACACATATTTACATATACCACAGCAGATGATACATTATTTTGCTTTTCAGCAAAGAATACCTTCCTCAGTTGAAATAGGGAAATACGAGAATTCGTTCTATATGTCATGCAGCAGAAGACATTCAGAAATACAAATATTTATGTACACCTCAGTAGAGGATGACACTCTACGCGAGTGGATAATTCAATGCATAAAAGCATCTTACTCAAGACTACTTAAATTCCTTTAAGTTTAGTCAATTGGTTAGCAGACCACACAAGCAAAATGCCTCGGATGACACTTTTCATAAGTGGGTAATTTAATGCATAAAAGCATCTTACTCAAAACTACTTAAATCCGTTTAAGTTTAGTCAAGTGATCAGCAGACCTTACAAACCAAATGCCTCAGTAGAGGATCACACCTCACATCTCAGTAGAGGATGTCACTCTCCGTGAGTGGGTAATTCAATTAATCAATCACTGAGCATAGAAGCATCTTACTCTGGACTACTTAAATCTCTTTAAGTTTTGTCAAATGGTCAGCAGATCAAACAATATTTCCGTGCAATTTCCAAGATAAATAGATTTAAATCCATGATTAATTTTCTCAAGTTATGCTTAAATTCCGACTTAAGCATATTAAAAACTCATGAAAGAGGCCAATCAAACTTTTGTGCCCTTAATGCAAATATTTCTAAGTCAAGTTACCAACAAACATACACAAAGTTTGGGGATTATAAAAGCAAAAAAGACCACTACTTGACATGAAGTCACCATCAACTCCAAAAAAAATTCAAAGTCTCACTAGTAAGCAGCAACTTTGGATCGATTCTTGAGTAGATCAACAGACAAATCCAGGAGAGAACCTATACATCTACTTGGCAATTTCAGACGCAGCAGTTAGCTCAATTCTCATCGGCGAAGAGTTGGGGGCACAACTTCCTCCCAGATGTTTGTTAAAAACTCATGAAATGGGTGATAGAGTTAGGCCAATACAACTTGATCTACTGGCCGAAGACAACTTTAAAGGCTCAAGCTTTAGCAGAATTCACTCCCGCCTCAACCGGGGAAATAAAGTCAGCCAGTAGATCATTGTCGCGTCATTCAATAAATGAAGTCTCTTCAACTCATGCTGAAACATGGGCAGGTTAGCCCAAAGATATGTGGCATTTATATAGGATGGGTCATCAAATCACCAGGATGCCGGAACAGGACTTGTTTTATTCACCTATGAATGATCCTCTATTTGGACAAAGTCCAAGAATCTATGAAATGACTATGTATGACACATCTGGTAGACCACCTCATTTGCACAAAAGCTTCAACATGCAGATCATTTTGTCTTCAGCAGACTACATTTCAACAACAACAGAAGCCTCTACATGCAGATCATTTACTTGTATCAATAGAAACAGACAAGTCAGCCAAATTAGGAGCATTCTACTTCTATTTTTAGCGGGGCTCATCAGTGAAAATACATCTCCTATGCTTTTAAGTAAGAAGGAAAAGAAAAACGGTCAACTCAAAAGCAAAGAAGATGAGGGGCATTTGTGGGAGCAAAAAATAATCCTTAGCTTAATAGGAAAATGAAGCCCAAAGATTTGAGATGTTCTCGAGAAGCCCGAATATTACCCATAAAAGTTACAAGTAAAGAAAGCCCAAGTTTGGGCCCAATGCAATTCGGTAGAACATTTTTTTCTCAGCAGAGGAGTAGTGTTCGGTGCTGACCACCATGCTCAGCTGAGCACCCAAGCTTGCAAGAAAGGTGACTCAAAACAAGAAGTTACAACCGCCAATAGGAGGTTACAACTATCTACGGAAGTTACAATTACCTTAGAGAAGTTACAACCGCCTCCAAGCAGATGACTCGTGTCTCACTAATCTGCCATGTGTCTCACTCATCTGCCAGCAGTTTATTCGTTTTGCCTCTATAAATAGCCAAACACAAAGCCATCTGGAGGTAACTCTTTCTTGATTTAGAATTCTCTCTTCAAATATAGAGATATAAACATTTTTCTAAAGACATTGTTCTAACTTTGGCATCGGAGTTCCCGTGGTAGGCACCACACCGGTGTCAAGAATTAACTTCTATCTTATGTTGATTACTCCACGTGATCAACAATTAATTCTATCTTATGCAGATTGCTCCGCGTGATCAACACGTGATCCGATGAAAATTTGCATCCACAAGCTTGCTTTGACTTCTTTAGGGGGCCACTGATGTCAGAGGATGATTTGGCCAACCTCCATCAACGGTATGAAGTTCCTGATGATCTAAGATTATTGCTCTTTGCGTAGGGATGTTCCTAGGGAGGGGTTCAATTGCTTGTATAAGGCCATGTTCGGGGGTGGCCTGCGCCTCCCTGTTCCTGATGCCATTTGGTGTTTTCTATCTTATCAAGGTATTGTCCCAGCCAAGATGATGTCGAGCAGGTGGAGTATATTGATTGCCACTCTGATTAGGGTGAAGGATGCCAAGTTTCGTTCGTCGACAAAACTGCTTCATTCTCTGACTTCCATCAAGATGAATAAGCACAACGTATGTTGGCTGCCCTCCTGTCTCGATGGTAAGTTGGATGACATGAAAGACTGACAATGATATTACTTTTTTTGCTTCTATGAAGTCTAGGTACTTTACCCATGATGGTCAAATGATTTTCCGTAGCTTCAAGGATCTCAGTAAGTTTGTGTACTTCCTTTTGCTTTTTGCTTTTAATATAGTGCCTGTTATCTGAATTGTCCATTGTTTCCAACGAAGGGGCATGACCTTGATGTTCTTTCTCCTGAGGATGAGAAAATGAAGGCTGACTTTCTTGCTCTGCTGCCAATCCTATTTCAGATATTCTCCAACCAAGAATATCAGGCGGAGTGGTCTGTTCTTCCATGAGACTAGCAGTGTGGGGTAGACAGTGTGGAGCAAACTCTGACCACTTTCGTTGGTTCTTCTTCTGGTGCTAATGTACAAGCATCTGGATCTCAGAAGAAGAAAATGGCGATAATGCCTAGTCTGTCAAAAAGGAAAGCTCTGGAGAAATTGTTTTCCACCTCCCCTCGTCGGTCAAAGAGGATCAAGGTGGGAACTGTTCCAGCTGCTCCTGTCGTCTCTTTGAATGCCCACGAGAGGGATCTTGTAGACCTGACCATTGGTGAGGAGTCGCCGAGGGCCTTTGTCGATGCCAACTCAGGAGTGGAGCAACTCGCCTTGGAGAGTGTTGCCCTGGATTCATCTATGGCTCTAATTGTCGTAGTGGAACAACCTGTCCTGGGAGGCATTGCCCGTGATTCATCCGTGGACCCGGAGATACGCAAGGAGGGGTTGAGCCTGTCATCTCTAGCGCATAGTGCTGGTTTGCAGATTGGATTATTTTCTGAGCCCATCCTCCACTGCTGACAAAGGGAAGCAGGTTGCTTAATCTTCTCCTTTAGAACTTGCAAGAGGGGGAGTGAGACTGGTTCCTGATCCCGATGTTCTCTGTACTAATGTTGGAGCCAACTCTGGTGCGCAGCACGTGTGGTACCAGGAGGTGGATCACATGACTGATTTCATTCAGCTTTTAAAGAAGTGGTTTTCTTGGCTAGTTGACCAAATGGCGTTGGAAGAGGTAATCGTGGGGGGTCATCTCAATCATGGGCAAAAGCATCTAATGCTAGTAAGCTAGCAACATTCCGATTGTCGCTGGATTCTTCGTTACACTCTGTTGCTCATAACCCAGTGCGTGTTTTCTGATAAGGGGATGGCTCACTTACCCCATGTTGATATGGTGGGTACTGAAGTGGAGTCTGCGCGTGATAGGTTATGTGCCTTAGAGAATATGTACGCCAAGCAGCAAGTGCAACTCTCAACGCCCTTAATAGGGCAAGATCGCTGGAAAAACAGTTAGTTGCTCGGCCAAATCTGGGGATTCAACTAGGTGAAGCCCAGGGGAACCTAAACAGCGTGTTGGCTGCTCGATTGGCTTTGGAGTCTCAGTTGAAAAGCGTCCAAGAGAGTCTGGACGAGGCCCGTGCTGCCCATGCCGATCTGTTAGCAGAGTTGAAAGATGCCTAGGAGAGTAGGGACAAGGCGATAGCTGAGCAGACAATCTGACCGGCACGCCATCTGCTACGAAAGCTCAGAATGCTCTAGACAGTGAACGTGCAAACCGAATTGAGGCTCATTGATTCTGAAGGTGATCTGGCCAGAGCAATCGAGGAGCTAACCGCTTAAGAGCGCGATGGGAGGCTAGGGAGAGGCAGTTTCTCGAAACTGCTAGCGCCGCCCATTTCAGTAATGTTGTTGTCGGTGGGCTGGAGCTGCTAGACTTCATTGAACATGATTGTGAGGACTGAGACCTTTCTGCTTACAAGCGATTGGCCTAAGCTCACTTTGAGGAGACGAACGACTTTTCCACTTTTTCGCAGGGTGGCCCTGGAGCCGACCCGAATGTCTTGGGAACAACTACCAACCTTGATGTTCTAGAGCCCGCCTCTTACCCTGTTGTTCATGAAACTGCTCCTGGTCCTGTCATTCAAGAGACTGCACTTGACTCTAGTCCATCTGATCCCATCGTATGAGCGGTGTTCGTGTACAAGAAAAATATATCAATACGAAGTGTTTGTTTTCCTTGTCTAATGTTTGTGTTGTAACTGTCGTACTCGCAACTTTAATTTGTGCTTAGATTAGGCTGAATAGACTGATGTGCTGCCAATACTTTAAGACTGGGTTTAGGTAGTCATGTCTTCTTCCGTTTGTAATAGTGCTAGATTGAAGGCCCTTCTTAACTTGAATGGGTTGTAACTTAATAATAATGCTAACTTAATCTTTAAGAAGGCTTAAGTTGCAGAGTAGTCACCTTTATCTGAGCGGATCGGATTCTTGTAGTGACATAAGCTTTACCTCGAAGAGAAATTAAACTTGTGCATAAGTTGTCTTGGTCTGGACGATTAGACTTTCATAACGAATTCCAACCTTGTGCAGAAGTTAGAGCTTTGAGAAATCATCTCTTATCCGAACAGACTAGATTTCTATACCATGTATATGGGCTCCATCCTGAAGAGGAGTTGACCTGTAAAGAAGTCGTCTTTGCCCGAACGGACTAGACATATATAATACATATATGGGCTCAATCCTGAAGAGGAGTTGAGTTGCGCCGAAGTCATTTCTGGCCGGCCGGATTAGACTTGTATGTCGAACCCTAATTCTGAACTGGAGGTAGGTGGAAAAATCATCTCCGTCTGAACGGACTAGATTTTTGTAGTGTACGGGCTCAATCTTGAAGAGGAGTTGAGTTGTAGAGAAACCGTCTCTGCCTGAGTGGATTAGACTTCTATGACGAACCCTAATCCTAAACATGAGTTAGGTTGTGGAGAAGTCATCTTTGTTCGAATGGATTAGACTTCTGTTGTATATCGGCTCAATTCTAAAGAGGAGTTGAGCTGTAGAGAAGTCGTCTCTACTCGAATGGGCTAGACTTCTATGAGGAACCTTAATCCCAAACAGGAGTTAGGTTGTGGAGAAATCATCTTTGTCCGAACGGACTAGTATTTCTGGGTATATGGGCTCAATTCTGAAGATGAGTTGAGCGGTAGAGAAGCCGTCTCTACTTGAGTAGACTAGACTTCTATGACGAAACCTAATTTTGAACAGGAGTTAGGTTGTGGAGAAATCATCTTTGTTCAAATGGACTAAATTTCTTTGGTATACGGGGAAGTCGTCTCTGCTCGAATGGGCTAGGCTTCTGTCAAGCGGATTAGGTCACTTATATGGCAAGTTGTCGTCATCCTGAATAGGACTAGACTCGGCCACTGTGCGCCATCTTGATCCCTTGATAGACTAGTTCACTTATGCTCCAAGTTGTCATCCTGAGTATGACTAGACTCGATCGCCGTGCGCCATCTTGGTCCCTTAGACGGACTAGGTCACTTATGCGGCGAGTTGTCATAATCCTGAATGAATAGGACTAGACTCGGCCGCTATGCGCCATCCTGGTCCTCTAGTCGGATTAGGTCATTCAAGCACGGTGAGATGTCACAGGATTGGACTCGATCTGCTTTGCAGCACCGTGGTTTCTTAGGCGAACTAGGTCACTTAGGTGCGGTGAGTTGTTGACATACTTGATAGGACTAGATTCGGCCATTGTGGTCTCATTGGTCAGACCAGCTTATTCGAGCACGGTGAGTCGTCACAAGACTGGGCTCGGCCCCCTTTGCGGTGCCTTAGTTCCTTAGGCGGACAAGGTTAATTAGACACGGCGAGTTGTCGACATCCTTAATAAGACTAGACTCGGTAACTGTGCGCCACTGTATCGCGTTGTATTTAGAGGGGGCATCTACGATAATGAATTCCATCATTAGAATTCTCATTAGGTCCGGCTCCCCTGTTACCACGGGTAACCTGATGCTTCCGACTGGGTAACTATGCGCACTACTGAAGCTGATCATATCCTGCCTGTGCAGCTTCAACTCTTCTTCCCTTAGTCGCATCCTGCAGAACGCCTCCAAGAACAGGACGTTGGCTGAGCTCCTCGTGTCCACTAGTGACCTCTTCACATACCATTTTACTCTCTCGATTGTGATGACCAGGGCATCATTGTGCAAGGAGTGGACCTCTTACATATCTTGCTCTGTGAATGCCAGATCCGTGATCGGATGCTCTATTCGCGTATGCTGGATAGGACGGTCTCCATAGTGGAAACCTGTCTGCAGTTCTCGAACTGCTATTTTCCTTGACCGTTCGGGCTCGTCGTTTACACTATGTAGAACGTAGATAACGTTCGTTGTTTTTCCTCGGGCTCTGGTGTAGGCTCCCCTTTTTCCTTCTCTTGGGGTTGCTTCTCATCAGAACTTACGAATTCCTAAAGCCTCCCCTTTTGTACTTAGTACTCAATCTCATTCTCGAAACATTGACAGTCCTGATTAATGTGACTGTGGTCCTTGTGGTAGGAACACTATTTGTTTTTGTCATGCTTTGACGAGTCACTCTTGAGCTTCGAGGGTTGTTTTATGTCCTCCCAGCTCTTCATGGTGGAGAGGATCTTGGACAGACTGGTGTTGAGCTGAGTGTAACTGTTGTACCTTGAATTGACGTAGTTGGTGACCTTGTCAGGTTTCACACTATCAGATCCGGCCCTGCTGTCGCTTCGCCTCCTTTGGATCTGTCCTCCTCACGCCTCTTTTCATCTACCCTGTCCGGGGTCTTGAGGGATTGCTTGGCTTTATTCTCGCTTCCTTTCTTGGCCGCCAGCATCTATTCAAGAGTGATGTACTTTTGCGTACTCTTCAGTGAGTCTGCCATATACTTTGGAGGCTCCAGAGTGAGAAAGTTGTCAAACTAGCCTCCTTGGAGGCTGAAAGTTAAGGTGGTAACAGATGTGTCATCAATGCAACCGTCGATCAGAGTCAGCTTGTTGTTGAAGCGAGTGACATACTTCCTGAGGATTTCATCATGCTTCTGCCTGAGGCTAAGAAGATAGTGGTGCCCTTATCTGATTTGCTAGCTCCCTACGAATCGGGTGATGAACGCCTTTTCCAAGACCTGAAATGAATCAATGGATCTTGGCTGAAGGCTATGGAACCAAGTCAGTGCAACCTTTTTCAGGCTATTAGAGAAAGTTTTGCATAGAATGGCTTCTGAACTCTCCTTCAAAGCCATCGCATGGTAGTAATGGCATAGGTGATCAGATGTTTCGTCGTAGAACTCAAACATTGAGGGGATAAACTTCTTCGACAAGGGTGTTCATGATCTCCTTAGATAACGGAGGGACGGTAAGATCGTACTGGACGTCTGGATTGGTCGCCTTCAGCCGAAGTGGATTCTCGACTATGGTCCTATCTGCTTTTGAGGCGTGGTTCCTGCTGCCTTTTTATCCCCCGAATTCCCCTCCTGGCCAGTTCTTCGTTCCTTGATGCGAACATTCTCGCTCTCCTGGACGCGCTCTAGGGCGTCTTCTTGGGCCAAGGACCTCCCTGGGTTTCCGCCATCTCTGATGGTGGTTGTTGATTTTGGGTAAGCGTTTCCATCACCCGCGTGAGATGATTCATATGGAGTAGAATATGATCTATGTGGGGGTCAGCTGCGTCTGCCTCAGTGGCTGGCCTTACGGCTGCTATGTTTTCGCGATTGGATCAATCTGGCCTGGAGGGGGGGGGGGCTTTTTTGGCCGGAGCATTTTCTGGGTTGACGTAGTTGTTAGCTCGGGATCTAGTACTAGTGATCATGTCTCGAGACTCCTGCTAGTTCACAAGAGTTTGTGTATTTGTTTCAAGGAAAACTTGTCGTTTTCCCACAGACAACGCAAGCTGACACGTCCAAATCTATCCCGATCAATTCCTGATTTGCAAAACAAACAACAATGAGCCAAGGACTACCGTTGTAGTGGCCGAAAACACTCCAATAATAAAGTCACGTGACTGAGTAAGGATGGATGTAGACTGTACAATTGGGTTGCAAGTGCGTACATTTCTCATCCCTTTTTTTAACCTTATATAGTGAGTATTTTACTCCTTCATTGACTCTACCTTCAAGGGCATGATGGAGGGAGAAGATCTCGCTAAGGATCTTACCTATCACTGAGTTCCTTTCGACACTTGGCTCTGTTTGGGACCCAATACTTGATTGGATCAAGAGCTGTGAAAATGGATCTTGGATTTGTGACAACCCAAAGATCTGTGGTTGGGTTTGATTGTCTTGGGTCAAGCTCCTAGATTTGCACCACCTTGGGCTCACGTAATCTGGGCTTGGGCGCCTGACTTACGGGCTGAACATTGACTAGGCTGAGCCTGGGCTGGATCATGCTTGGGCCTGTTTGAAACCGCGCTGAGGCCTTTTCGTATTAAGGTTGACTTGTGCCACATGTACGGTTGTGATCGGATGACTGTTTGATGTATCATCAATTATCAATGTCCAAATCAGAGAGCTTGAATTACAAGCTCCTTTTTTGTCGAGTATATTACTCACATAATCATGATGAATAGTAGTAGCTTCACTATATCTGTATTAGACATTGTTAATAAGTGTCGTCCATTCACTTATTTTTTTAATTTCCTCTATCAAGATTGGGGTTTTCATACGTCAAGTTGTAATTGCAAGTTGCAATCGCGTGATGTAGCGCAGCTGCATATGAGATAAATTGCATGTAAAACCATTTTACCTTGAGGACATAATAACTTATTCAAATCTTTTTTTCTTAAAAGGGTGAGCAAAGTTTTCATTGGATCCTTGAACTGTTAAAATGTATTTGGCGGGGTTCGAACCCTGGATTTGTGATACCATCCGCTACAAGTCTCACTCTCACCAACTGACTCTAGTTGGCTTGTGATAATCATTTTGCAAACTTTGTTAGGAAATAACGTAATATAAACTTACTCAAACATGGCTGTGATTTTAATTATGATGTTTTTCCTGTAGATCAAGATTTTAAGTGAAATTTTAGTTACGTAAAAGAAATTGTCTCATGATACGAGTAATAATTGAACAATAAAAGTAATACTACACATTTACATGAGAAGTAATAAGAGACACATGACATTTATCAGCTGGGTACCTTGTCGATGGTAACTTACTAGTTTTCCATAAGATGCTTCGCATAAAGTAGATTTGAATCACAGATGAAAATGAGTCTCATATAATCAAGAAATCTTCATCTTTTAGTTATTTCTCCCAAAGATTTTTTTATTTTTATTTTTATTTTTTGTAAATGTTTTTTCCAAAATTGTGGTAACTGGGAAGCACACTTATCAACTGCCAAAGATTTTGGAACTTACAAAAAAGAACTTCACTTATTTTGCAGGTTGTTACAGAATAATCAAATATCTGGTCCTGTTCCAGTTGAACTTGGGAAGTTATCACAACTTCAAACTCTTGACCTGTCTGGTAACCAGTTTTTTGGTGAAATTCCAAGCTCCTTGGGCTTGTTGACTCAACTAAGTTACCTGTAAGTGTACATTTACATTTATTATGGGCATCTCTTCGTATATCAGTGTAATGCAGCCTCCCAGGAAGGATTTTTGTGACCCATTTCCTATGGTAATTTCTCAGGCAGCTTAGCAAGAACAGGTTGTCTGGGCACATTCCAAAAGTTGTAGCTGATCTCACAGGTCTTTTATTCATGTATGTACCTTATCTTGGTCAACTGCAACTTTTTTGGAAATAATTCCTTATTGCTCCATGCAAATGATTTATCTGCTATGAAACAGGGATCTGTCTTACAATAATCTTAGTGGTCCAGCTCCGAGGATACATGCAAAAGACTACAGGTAAGGTTTAATGCTAACACTTGTTCTTCTTCATGTAAAAATTGAAAGAAAATATTAGAACACAAAGTTCCCAATTTTCTGACAGAAACCATACAGAACACTCGACTATTACAACTGAATCATGACTGTTCAACGGCTTGTTCTCAATCAACTCTCGAGTATTCATGATTGATCATGTCGAAGCTAATATTCTTTGCAGTAGAGTTAATTTTCATGTAACCAAATCATGGTTTGGAGCAGGCACGGAGCTACATGGGACTTGCCTCCACTGACTTTTGAAATTTTTTGAGTGATTTGTGATTTGCCCACCCTTGCGAAGCCGTCGACACACCCGTCTCCTTTTCCTCTCTGCTTGATTTAGTTCTCTTTTTCACCATCGCCACCAGCAACCAGCAACCCCAGCCTCTCTTACTTGCTTTGAGGAAGAATGTTTTATTTTTTAAAAGTATTTTCTCTAGCTCTGTGAAAGGCATTTAACGTGGTTTGGTCACGTGCGGAGGAGACCAATCACGACGCCAATTAGAAAATATCTAGACTGGCAAGTTAGTGAAGGATGTAGACGGAGGGGACGACCATTGAAAACTTGGATGAAGGCGGTGAAGGAAGATATCCTTGAGCTTGGATGAGGCCAGGATATGTGAAAAGACCGCATTGCTTGGATAACCAAAATACATGTTGCTAACCTCGAGAGTATTGGGAATGGGCTTGATGATGATGATTTTCTCTAGATTAATTCGTATTTCAAGATCTAGTTTTGTATTTCATTCATAGGATTTTTCTGGAGATATATGAAAATTTTGATCCATTAATTTTTCCTCGAGATAAATGTTTGTATATCGAGGTTCATCTGTGGGTTATTGTTTGAAGGGTATTTTGGTAATCAAGTGAACCTTTTGACAGTCAATGCACGTTGACTGCTAGTCTTGAGGAGAGACTGCAATAGTGATTAATGATGCGAGTAACCTCTAATTAGCTATTTATAATAGGTGGTGAATCGCAAATAACCTAATTTTTTTTGTCCACATATAATTCTACATTTTAAATTAATTTTTGCCCCTTAACTTTATATACCGATTTGATTTGTCCCGTCATATATTTATCTTTTGTGCTAGTATTGGATTCATTTTCTTCTCTATAGATTAGATGAAGTTTTGTTTAGCAATTGGTGTTTTGTATAGTTATTTATGTATTGTTCGAAGTAAAAACATTTATATTAAAGTAATTAATTATTAACTTATCATTAATTAACTATGACTCATCACTCCGCCCCCTCCCCCCTTCAACAAAAATCTTGGCTCTGTCACTGGTTTGGAGGTTTATGGTGTTTTTAATTAATCCAATCGTTTTAATAGTATTAGAAATGCAATATTTTTTTTCCTTGAAATCGATTAGGTGTTGTTACTTGTTAATCTCTTTGTAAGATAAGTCTTGAAATAAGAAACAACAAGCAGCTTCTTAAATTCATAGTTCTCAGTCAATATTGCCAATTGTTAACGTATTTCTAAAATTCTTCATATTATACTGAAGGCCTTCCTGATGTATCTTGGGGTCCAAGTGCATTCAAGTGGGACACATCCAACTTGGGTTGGAATTTTAACATTTTAAACAAAAGGTAAGGTAAAAAAGGAAGATGAACAAGAAATTTTGGCTTAGCAAATTATTTGACCATGCGCCCGGTCGATTTGCTATCAAGAATATGGGAATTGAGTGGTGGAAGCCTTTCAGAAAGTTAATGTTTGATTACATTACTACCATTTGACTGAGTGTTGCTTGCAAGTATATAAAGATTGGATGCGATCCTAATCATTAGTAGCTTGAATTATTATATTATTGTAAATTACCTTTTCCTATCACCTATTCATTTATGAAAAGAAAACAACAGTCCGAAAATCATTCTCACAAAAAATTATCATATTCCGAATGTCCAATATTTCAAGCTACTTATATAACCACAATTACGATATCCTTTTGTAGTTGGAAATGTCAAATTGGACTTTATACAACACAAACACACAGACACGTGATCCATATTAGCTATATGTAGAATTTTGAAATATTCATTCCTTCTTCATATCAAAGTACATTAAGCCTTGATACTTGGTTATGTAAAGCTATATATATATATATATATATTCACTGTAGGGTTGCAGGGAATCCATTTCTTTGCATATCTTCAGTCCAACAAGTTTGCCTGAATGCTTCAAAACCTTTAGAAGGTAACTTCTTACACAACCTGTCAAAGTCCTCTTATGATGTCCGCACCTTATATGCAACATTGGTAACATGGTTTACTTGTAGATGCTAATTCATCAACAAAAACTGGTGATCACCATCATTGGGTGGTTGCTGTTGCCGTAGGTGCAACCTCTGCCTTTGTGGTATCTGTGGTGCTGATTATCTGTTGGGTGTATTGGTGCAGATGGCGTTTTCCCTTTGGATCATATGGTACCTTTTGAACAAGATATTACTTGCTCATTTACATGGTACTATGATCATGATGGAGATGGATGTTACATGTTATCTGACTTCATGACTTAATTGTTTCCAGTGCAGCAAGATTTTGAATTTGATATGGGTCAGCTCAAGAGATTTTCATTCCGCGAGCTCCAGATTGCCACTGAAAATTTTAGTCCCAAGAACATTTTAGGCCATGGTGGATTTGGTGTGGTCTACAAAGGCTGTCTTCGGAATAGGACAACAGTGGCAGTGAAACGATTGAAGGATCCAAATTTTACTGGAGAAATGCAGTTTCAAACTGAAGTAGAGATGATTGGCCTTGCTCTCCATCGGAACCTTTTACGTTTATATGGATTCTGTCTGACATCAGAGGAGAGACTGCTTGTTTATCCTTACATGCTAAATGGAAGTGTTGCTGATCGCTTAAGAGGTTCACTTTTTACTCTTGGGTGTGTAAACAAAGTTGCATATAATTTGGTCAATACATGATACATCAATATAATTAAGTTCTCAAGAGTATTAAGTAAATGAACTCTGTTTGCTGAGATAATAATAAAAAAAAACATTTGCTTAAATGAACAACGTCCTAAAACACTAGACCATATCCAAAGTTTCAAACATATTAGATAGGTCTTGCTAGAGGGTGCAGGTAGTATCTTTAGTGTGTCAAGAACTTTTATGCAGTCAAATGCATTGTGACATAATTCTAATCGTGTGTTGTTTGTTATTCATATTTTATTGGAAAAAATTTATATATAAAATTTCAAATTTTAAATTTGCGTTTTCTCATTTGTAAAAAGTATATTTAGGTATTCTAATTTTTGTACACTCTTGCATTTCATGGTTTCCTGTGATTGGACCCATTGTTGCCGACATCTCTCTTTCCCTTCTCTTGGCTAATCTTATTACCATTTACAGATCCCTGCAGAGAGAAGCCATCTTTAGATTGGAACAGACGAATGCGAATTGCACTTGGGGCTGCCCGTGGACTCGTGTACTTGCATGAACAATGTAACCCAAAAATCATTCACAGGGATGTCAAAGCTGCAAATATTTTGCTTGATGAATCGTTCGAAGCTGTAGTTGGGGATTTTGGCCTCGCAAAGCTTCTAGATGAGAGGGATTCACATGTCACTACTGCAGTGCGAGGTACAGTGGGACATATTGCTCCTGAGTATCTTTCTACTGGACAGTCTTCCGAGAAAACGGACGTGTTTGGATTTGGAATATTGCTTTTGGAACTCACCACAGGCCAGAAGGCACTAGATGCTGGAAATGGTCAGATTCAGAAAGGGATGATTCTTGATTGGGTAAGTGATTCCTTTAGTGTGCTCTCTCATTCGTTCATTTGTGTAAATTTAGAAACTTTAGCCTTTGAAGTTTCAACTTTGTCAGTGTGCAAAAGATTCAAGGTATTAGGGGTATCTTTATAAGAAACACTACTTTCCCTTCCCAACCTCTCTGCCCCCTCAGGTTACCTTTGTAGAAAGTCTTTCTCACATAAGTCAATCCGAACTATCCAAACAAGCACTTTGCCAACTGGAGCTTTCAAATAGCCATTTCTTTATTATGGCATAGCTTATCAGAGGAATACAGGTGCTTGGTCTCTTGGACTTACATAGGTTGTTGCCCATCTGTAAATTTCTTTGATCTCTTTATAGAGCCACTTTTGTTATTTTCAGATTCAATGCGCATGCAGCTGCAAATATATATATATATATATATAAATTTTTTGTACATATTAACCCATTTTTCTTTCCTCTTCTTTTCCACTTTCTACATAATCTACTAAGAAACATCTGTTTTGATGTTGTTACAACATTTCTCCACTAAAACAGAATTTGTTGATGTTAGACAAACCGAGAGACTTGTGCTTCTAGTTTTGTCTTTCTATTACCCACTGTTTACAACCACTAACTGGAACAATACAGGTTAGGACATTGCACGAGGAGAAGAGGCTTGAAGTGTTGGTGGATAGGGATCTGAATAGTTGTTTTGATGGAGATGAGCTGCAGAAAACAGTTGAGGTGGCACTCCTATGCACTCAGTCGCATCCCAACCAAAGACCAAAGATGTCAGAAGTTGTGAAAGTCCTAGAAAGTATAGTTGGACCTGAAGTAAATGACGAAGATCACAACGGAGGAATCCTTTCTGAAGGAAGGGGGTGTAGCTTCTCTAGAAATTATAGGGATGTTGTCGATGAATCCTCATTCATCATTGAAGCAATAGAGCTGTCTGGACCTAGGTGATTGAAACTTGTTCTTCCTTCAATGTTGATGCGCTAGAAGGATTTAACATCAATACCTGGAAAATATCCCCGGATTATAGTTTTTGAATTTGGTTAGAGATAAGAGCAGAAGCATTGCATACAATCATGGCAAGAATGGTGCTATAGATGTCATATGTATTTACCAAGTTAATTAGTTCAACAACACAATTTTTATTAGTACAGCCATGTTCATGTGTACTGGAAATATTACCAAGGAATATTGCAGACTCTCTCTTCCAGTTTGATAGTTGGATATGGACCCGACCGTATTTTGAACGTCTTCTCATCCACTAAGTTGAGTTTTGATGGTCCTTGGTGGACGTTTTAGCTCCTTGTCATAGGTTGATGTGGAAAGTGCATGTTTACATTTATGAATATTCACTTTGACGACTGCTCAAGTTTGTGGGACACATATTGACTCTCAATCATCACGGCTATGACACCCTTATTCCTGAGGAGGGGGGGTAGTGTACTAGAAAGGTGTGGGACACATTTGAGTGTTTCATTCTCCTAATCTCTTCTAGTTGTACCCAAATCCATCGGAGGGTTATCAGGACTTGAGCAAAATGTGTTTTTTAAACGCCAATGCAAAATTGGATTGTTGTTATGGTGTTTCCAAGTTGCGTATTGAGGAGTGTTTATGACATTTTAGATTTAACACCAATTGTTAGAGACTTGTTTAACATGTTGAAGAAAATTTGGAAATGAGAGCAATTTTTGTGAAGAATTAAACAAAGGTTGCGACTTTTTCACACTGGAAAATTCTAAATGGGTGAGGGGGTGAGTGTGACCGCTCATCTCCCTCGAGATGCGTACTTCTGCCCTTGAGATCATGCGCCTGTGCCCTCGAGTGTGACCATTTCCTCAAGCCCCTTTCCTCGACGGCTAGAAGGGCTTTTTTTCACACTTCCAATTCCCCTATTTGACATGACACCACCACCCCGTTTTTGAACTTACTAAAAGAGGCTACCAATAAAAGAGGAAACCCGGGTTTCCAACAACACCAACACCAACACCACCTTCTCCCCTAATTGACCGCCCCCAACTTAAACCACCACCGACCCACTAAAATTGCCAACACCGACACCACCATCTCCTTCCGACCTCCTCATCTCTGACTAAAACCACCATCTCCCCCCTTCCCTTCCCTTCCCTTCCCCAAACCTCTTGAATTGAACAACCTTGAATCGAACAATCAAACCCTAGTAAATTGAATCATCTCGAACCTGCAAGCAATATCCCTCTACCTCCGACTGAATCGAACAATTGAACCACGAACAAACCTGTAAAACCCCTCCACTCATCTAAAACAACAACCATCAATCCCAATCTCACATTGCTTGCAACACCCATACACTATCATTACTAATACCTCCTTGCCAATGCCCGGCCCTCCCCGTTCTGGTTCAAAGCTCCTCCTTTTAATTTCTTCATTTTCTTCTCTTCTATTTTCTCTCATTCATGCGAGATTGGAACTCACTCTAGTAGGCATTCCCGTGAGATTGGGTTTCATTCTCGCAGACCTCGCTGCTAGACCAAAATTTTTTTGATCTCGCCTCAACTTCTTCTCGCAGAGGTTGGAGCCAAATCGAAGTTGAAAAGAAAAGGGGGGAAAGAGTAGAAATCTCAAGCCTAATATTTTCAAGGTTGAACTCTGTAGGAGAAGGGAAGGGTCTACAAAGGAGGCAAACCAAATAACCTAGCTATCCGAATGCAAAGTCGATCCTTGAAAGACTTCCAACTCTATTGCTTATTATTGTATCTCTGTTCATTACGCAAAGCAAGACCTCTGTAAGCCGCACCAGATTTTTCATCATGAATGTACTTGTCGGTGCTATTCGAGCTTCATCGCACCCCAGAACCGTTACAAGTGTCAGCCCTGCAAGCTACTCCAACCCTTTTATCACTGTCTTTCGCTTCAACAGATAATTTTTTTTCCCCCAATCTCCATTTCTTCTTCAGATCTAATTGTAATTGAATCAGAGAAATAAATCAACAATTGTGAAATCATAACTGTGAGGTTATTTTTGTTTTTGATTCATTGTTAATGGGTCAATGAAAGGATGAATTGGATCGAAGAAATTCTTTTCGTTTCTTCCTCTGTTTTCTCTCTCACACAATCAACAAACAGGCGAGTCTTTTGGAGAACGACTGTGTGCTTGTTGTTCTGGGATAAACCATTGAGACTGGGAGAGGACTAGAGGTAAAATTTGTGAATCGATAGTTTCGAGTTTATATTGGTGGTGTGAGATGGAAAAATAGGAGTGGTGGTGTCAAATAATCGGAGCCTTAAACAAAAGTCAGAGAGTGATTTTATAGATGGAGAAAAATCCTAATTTTTTTTATGAGCGCGAGGGTATTTATATGCGGTGAATTCAACAGAGACGTAGAGTGAAAGTTGTGGATGCACATAGTGGCTACCCCGGGTTATGAAACATTTCTTTAGGGTAAAATCGACGAAACCAACAAAATTACAGGTGCACCGACAAACATGGTTTTGGTTTAGGTCTCATCGGAACCACCGAACAGATCTCAAAACAAACGACGGAAGCTCTTCTTTTTCCTTCTTTACTTGTTTCGTTTCGCAGTCGGTGGGTTGCTCATGTCTTGTCCATTGCTCTGTCATCTTTCGTCCTCTCGAGTCAAGGGAGTGACAGGTAGAGTGAGTCAATTAAGGCAACATTTCCTATTAGATGGATACATCTTCGCGTTTTTCACTCATTTTTAGTGTACTGCCATCTTACCCTATCTGGAATACATCCATCTACATGGCAATGTTTTTCTCATCTTTTTTCTTACAATAATGCTCATTTCTCATGTTTGTTTGGAAATTAAAAGAAAAGAAAAACTATTAAACCCCATTGTGTAATTTGTATTAGGGACAAGATCCTGATACTCACGTTTTTTACTCAAATACAAACCAAATAATTAGCCATTAGATTGTTGTTGATCCTATGGTTGATAATAACAAACTAAGCTAAAAAGATTAGTCTCCTAAAAAAATAAAATACAAACCAAGAATCCATGGTTTCCTTTTTTTTTTCTCTTGCTTTCCCCTCATCTTCAACCCTACATATTTTAAATAAAATACAAACCGAGAATCCATTATTTCCTTTTTTTCTCTTGCTTTCCCTCTTCTTCTTCCCTGCGTTTTTCTCTTCTTATTTTTCGTCTCTCTATTCCTTAAAATTTTGAATCGTTGAAGGATTCAAAGTAATGTATTTAACCATTGTTTTTCTTCGAATTCATTGAAACATTACAAAACTGAGCCTAATTTGTAAGAGAGATCGCACCCATCAAAACCTTTTTTTTATGAGAGATTTCCTTTTGTTTTTCTTCCTTTCTTTTTTCTCTTGAATTTTATGAGAGATTTCCTTTTTTTGTATGAGATGATGCTACATCAAAATAGACCGTCATGGCCGTACACGTGGCATAAGGACCCATCATGAGAATACAATGCCCAATCTATTGGGTCAGCTCATAAAGCCTAGGAAGAATGAGGCCAATTATAGAGACCCAGATTAGGCCCACCATTGAGGTGATGTAAACAGGGCCCGAATCAAGGCCCAAATGAATTAAAGCCTAAGTCCAAGCCCGATACGAATTCTCTCATAAAGAAGAGCAACGTTGCACCAAGAAAGAGCTGTGGAGGGAGTTACGCCTCCACAAACGCATCTCCATTAAGGAGACTGTTACAAGAAACATCTGCTTCCGTTGCGTCTCAATGCTTAAGTAACGCCAAAAGTTAACCGCGATCATTATAAAAGGTAAAGAGAACATTCAACACGAGTATGCAACTTAATTGAGGTTCTTAATCTGACATCTTCAATCACCTTTGAGAATAGCTCAATTGCTTATTTGAATTTGGACTGGAAGACTCTGTTGTTTCTTTCGATCCATAGATGGTAAATGGCAGCATTCATAGCTAGTTTTTTAATTACAGTGCTAGGACATTTTCCCATGAATTTCACTTGGCACTAGTTCCATTCAGCTAGCCAATCCATAGGTTGATGCCTATATCCTAGCTTCATAAGAATACTTGTCCATACAAAGCCGTAGTAACTACACTTAAATAATAGATGCTCAACACTTTTTGGTTCATCACTACAGAGTGAGCAACCTGAACTTGCTATGACTCTCCATTTTTCTAGCTTGTCTTTAGTCTTGATGGCCTTATTCAAAACAAGCCAGGTAATGAAACTATGTCTCGGGATTCTACCTGTGAACCAAACCAGTTTGGACCAGGATACTAGAGGTGATCTCTGTCTCGGTGAGTGGTAAGCACTTTTGTTAGAAAACTCTCCTTCTTGACCCCCCCATCCAAGTAACTTCATCATTGTATTCATTGTCAGTTTCAACCAAGCCTAGCTCCTCATAGATATCAACCATGTCTACCCTCTCATTCAGTCTCGTGTTCCACCTATTGTCAGTGATGAGTGCACTAACCTTGGCATTACGATGGAGCACAGAGTGGTATGCGAAGTGCTGTGGAAACCTGTTTATAAGGATACCCAGTGGATGCCACGGGTCTTTCCACAATAATGTTCCTTTTCCATCTCCAATTGAGTGCACTATAAGCTTACTGGCCTGCGGTCTAGACTTCAGTATGTTACGCCAACACCAGGATGATTCACTTGGGATGTCCATGGTCCAGAAATGTTTGTTGCTGATCAAGTTTGCTTTGGTCCAGTGGACCCATAAGTTGTTCTTGCTAGAAGCAATATTCCATACATGGCGCATCATTGCTGCGTTGTTTGAGGTTTCAATACACCTTACACTCAAGCCCCCCTCATTATAAGGCCTGCACACTTGTTGCCAACTAATCATAGGAGTCTTAGAGTATGTGTCTGATGCATACCACAAGAAATTTCTCATCATTCCTGTTATATCATCTCTCACACTTGAGGGTAGTATGAAGCAGGATGTCCAGTATACATGAAGGCTGTTCAAAACTGCCTCAATCAAAGTAACTCTTCCTGCATATGATAGGGTCCTATTCTTCCAAGATTGGACCCTCTTGCGGATTTTATCGACTAGAGGAATGCATTGGTTGTAATCTAATCTGGAAGATATCAAAGGCAGCCCCAAGTATTTCACAGGAAGCACCTCTAGTTTAAAATCAAGACACCTAGTTATCATAGATAGCTCCTCATTGGGTACCCCTGCAACAAACAAATTGCTCTTTGAGCAATTGATGTCTAGTCCCGTGCATGTTTTGAAGAGTCGCAAGCCACTATGAAGTGCCTTTGCAGATGTGGTGCTCCCATGAAAGAAAGCAATGAGGTCATCAGCAAAACATAGATGAGTAACCTGTGGGTTTTTACACTTAGGATGCAGAGTGTAGTCACCATCATCCACCGTCTGTTTCAGGATAAGATGCAGGAGTTCCATAACAAACACAAACAAGTATGGGGACATCGGGCACCCCTGACGTATCCCTCTTTTGGCCTTGATGAAGCCTTTAGGAGACCCATTGATTGAAATAGAGAATCTAGGTGTCGTAATGTAGGCCTTCACCCAGTCTATGAACTGTCCAGGAAATTGCATCTTCCTCGTGACTAGCTCTATTGCTTCCCATCTCACCATATCATAGGCCTTTCTAAGGTCTATCTTGGCCACACATCTGGGCACTCCTTTGTTCCTATGATAATTTCTGACCAGCTCATGAGCTAACATCACATTGTCGTGTATATATCTTCCTCTTATGAATGCTGATTGGTCCAAGCTAACCAGTCTATCCACCACTTTCTTCATCCTATTTGTCAGGATCTTAGTAATGCATTTGTATAGTACATTGCAACAAGAAATTGGTCTGAAATCACCCAGATAAGAGGCATTAGAAACCTTAGGAATTAAAGTAATATACGTTGCATTTACCTTACCAAGCAACTTTTTGCTCCAGAAAAAGTTCTTAACCACCCTTGTGAAATCATTCCCTACAATTCTCCAAGCTGATTTGAAGAAGAAAGATGAAAATTCATCAGGTCCTGGGGCCTTGTATGAGCCTATAGAAGCCAGTGCTTCTGTGATTTCATTCCTGCTCACTTCCTGGATAAGCTCCATGTTCTCTGCCTCATTCATTGTTCTTTCAACTTGCAACATATCAATGACTGAAGTATCATAGCACTCTTGTTCTCCAGCAAACACTCCATCAAAGTGCCTGATGCACTCATTTTCAATCTCCTTCATATCTTCCAATTTCTCATTTTGAGAGTTGTAGATGGATATAATTTTATTTTTTTACCTCCTTTCCCGTAAGTAGTGATGAAAATGTTTATTTTCATCACCTGATTGCATATGTTTTGCCTTTGCTCTCTACACTATTTCAGACTTAGCATTACCCCTTACAGGTTGTGCCCAAGCAGTTTGTATCACTTCCATATAGTCCTTCTCATGTACCCAGTAATTGAAGAACCTGAAGGGTATAGGACCAAGGTTTTTGTGTTCATAAATTGTTAAAATAACTGGAGAGTGGTCTGATATACCTGGGTTTAGGAAGTCCACTTCAAAATTGGGCATATCAAGTAGCCATTCCTGATTTATCGTTGCCCTATCCAACTTGCACATAATTCTATTCTCTCCAATCTGCTTGTTACTCCAGGTTAAAAAACAACCTTTGTATTGACAGTCAAGAAGTCATGTATTCAAGGTGCATTCTGCGAAGTCTGCAAATTGTCCTGGTCGTATCTCCTCTCCTCCTACTCTTTCCTGTGAATTCAATATCGAGTTAAAATCACCCAGTACTGACCATGGAAGTCTGTTGGTCCTTGAGAAGTCTTCTAGTTCTAGCCAAAGCTTTCTTGATGTTGTTGTAACTGCTGCCATATACGAATGTTAAAATGCTAAGTGTATCCATTAGGCCATATGGCCTTCATGCAGATTGCTTGATCAGACCTAGATACTACACTCATATTCACTGCTTGGGTGTCCCAAATCACCCAAATTCTACCTCCTTGGACAAGATCATTGTTATCAACTGCTAGCCAATCCCTCATTAGTTCCTTTTGAATTTTGTCCCTCTTTTCATTGCTCACTTTTGTCTCAACCAGTCTCATAACACTGATATTTTGTTTTAGTATAAGCTTCCTGACCTCACTCTGCTTCAAGGGGTCATTCAGGCCCCTTACATTCCAACAAGTTGTCCTACTAGAAGATAGCAAACAACAATTTACCTCACGGGATGATGATTTTTGGACGCATCAGTTTGGCGCCGTCTGTGGGGAACGACGAGTTTTCCTTTCAAAAAACTAAGATTCACAATAACAAAACTCACGCAACCCGAGCAGGAGATCAATGGAATACTCCACAAGTCTTCTACCTGACGACATGTTACCCAATACTGATCCAAATACAACCATACCTACTGGAAGATAGCTCCAACAGGTAACAGTTCAGAATCTTTGACATCATGGGGAATCCCCTCGGATCCCCGAGTGGAGATGCTTATGGCTCAGATGAACAGTGTGACCGAGACGATAGATAGGATCATTCGAAACCTGCAGGGCAACAACTTTTGAGAAAAAATCACCCAGCTTAAGAGACACCAAGCTAACAATAGCTCCAAGTACAATCAAGGAACGTCCAAAAGTCTACAACTGAAGAAGCCCAAATACGGGAGAACATTCTCGACTCTGATAGCAAGTCGGAGTGAGATTTTTGAAGCCATGGCAGGAAGAGAACATGTCAAATGGCCACCAAGTATGAGAGGAGATCCAAAAAATCAGAGCAATAGGAGACACTGCATCTTCCACAACGACTACGGCCACAATACTGAGGATTGTCGCAACCTAAGAAATGAAATTGAACGTCATATCAAAGAAGGACGACTCAGGGAGTTCGTCGAACAAGAGGGCGAAACAATCATCTCGAATGAGAAAGCAAAAGAAACAATCTACGTCTTGCATGGCACAGGCGGGGAAAAAGAACAATCCAATCGATCCAGGAAACGTATAGTAAGAGACTTACACACAAAAATCAAATTCCAAGAACCATCCGCACAGCGTGTAAAAACAATGTGAATGACCCTAACCTTCTCAAGCGAAAATGCTGATAGGGTTAATTTCCCACACAAGGATGGGATAGGGATGGGTATATCTCGTCCCATCCCGTACCCACCCCTAGCTGGAACTGCACATGGGCTCATACTTTCTTGAACCAGTCCCTCTTCAATGAATTCTACAACTTGCTTATGCAGCTCTTGGTGCTTAATAGGACTCATTTTATATGCATCTTTGTTGGGTAAGGTGGAGCCTGGAACAAGATCAATTTGGTGTTGCACATCTATCAAGGGTTGTAAACCAACTGGTAGCTCTTCCGGAATCACGTCAGAAAATTCTTGCAACAAGGGCTCAAGTGTAAGCGGAATTGGTCTTCCAAAATTCTGCTCTTTTACTACCAGTGCATACACATGATCCTCTTCCTGGATTTCCCCCAAAAATTCAGTCATGGTGAAGTAATTAGTTCCTTCTTTCCTCTCAGTTCTAGCAAAAGTATCACCTTTGTATCCGTCAAGAAGAGTTATTTGATCATATTGCCTAGGCGTCCCAAGTAGGAGATGACAAGCATCCATATGTACTACGTCGCACCAAATGTCATCTTTGTATGACTTGCCAATTGAAAATGAAACTAGACAACGCCTGTCAACAGTTACTTTGTTTCCTTTCTTGAACCATGCAAGCTTGTAGGGAGTTCCTCGATTCTCAACTTTTAGCTTCAGCTTATCTACCGTTTCTTGTGACACAACATTTCTCAACTCCCACCATCCACAATCACGTTATATACTTTCCCATTGGCTTTGCACTTGGTGTGAAAAATGTTGTGGCGTAACCAGTCGTGGTCTTCGATCCTTGCTGCGACAAATGACAAGAGCCTCCCCATGGTAACTCAATGTAATCTCTTCATCATCATCTTTGTAGTCATCATAAACAGGGACGCCATCTTCTCTGATGGAATCATCAAAAGGCAAAGCTTCTTCCGCAAGATTGATGAAGTTTTTATTTGGGTACATGCCCAAGGCCTAAACACTTGACTAGTTGGCGGTTCGGATCCTTTTGCCGACTGGATCCATCATTAGTTTGGCTACTGCTCCCCTTTTCAAACTCTTTGGTGATTATCTTTTCCTTAGTGTGAGTTGGTTCAGATGATTGCTCCCTTCGAATAAAAATACGAAAGCCAAGACTTGTATTAGTTCGATTAAATTTCTGTTTAAGCCGCTTCTCCACCTTAATAGCCAACTCGTAGACATCATTGCAGGACCAATACGGTTGCAAGATGACCACATCATGAATTTTATCTTCGTAACCCACCTAAGTAGCGGGCAATGGTTTGTTCTTCTGGTTCATCTACCCCACATCAAATCATGAGTAAATCATATTCTTGAGTGTACTCATCAACTGTTTTGCTACCTTGCTGAAAATTATACATCTTTTTTTAGTACCATTCTTGCAAGTAATTTTCAGGCAGAAATTTCTTCCATAACTCTCTTTTCATCTTGTCTCATGTGGTGATTTTCGCTTTCCCTAATCTCTCCCTTCGCAGCTTTAACTGCTCCCACCAAGCTGATGCATACTTGGTTAGCTTAATAGCCAAATCATCACCTTACGAAAGTCTGGAACTTCTTTATGATCAAAGACCCTCTCGATGGTGTTAAGCCAATCGTTTAATTCGTCGGGTCTAATTCTTCCCTCAAATTCTGGAATATCCACCTTCATATTGATGTCGTTGAATCTGTCATTGAATGGACCAGCACGCCCATTCCTACTACCCTATTCACCCGACTCAACATCATCTTGACGGTTCCGAGTTTTGAGACGTTCTAAACGTTCTGTTAATTGCTGCACTTGTCTTCTCAATTCCACATTTTCGATATCACGAAGGTCACGTCCTTGCTGACCACGCCCACCACCACGTCGACCTCAAACCATTTGGCTCTAGACTGATAGAAGGGAAATGGAAAAAAAAAAAAAATGAGGTCTCAAGAAGGACGCTCCGATACCACTTGATATGCATATGAACTGGCAGAGAAAAGAGGAAATGCTAAAGACCAAGGCAAAGAGAGAAGTTGTAGCAGCATTATTAGAATTGTATTCAAAACATCATATCCTTAGAGATGCCAATACAACAAACTTATAGAAGAGATAATAATTCCAGATATTAAAGATTAACAGCAAGTTCCTAGGTCCATCCCAACAAAGTTCCCAAGCCATTTACATACTCATCTTGAAATCTGATAGGTTTCTTAGTCTGTCTCTTAGCCTTATTCAAGGCAATGCTAGTGTTACTAGGTGTCTCTTTAGATGGGCCTCTATCATGGGAGGTCAGCCTCGTGTGCCAATACCTGCAAACTTTTAGTCTGATCCACTCAAGAATGCGTTTGGAGCTGGGTCGGGACTCATCCGGGGTGGATTGGGTGCATACAGGGAAGAGGATCTTGGGGTTCAAGTTCTGAGTATGTACAAAGCAATGTAAGCAGTATATGCTGAGAATAACTATTATCAAGTAAAGGAGATATATGTGTATGCTTTGTCTATGCATCGATTTGTAGATTTAATAGGATCAACTACATTGACCTTGATATGTGCATTGTCACTGGACTAATTGAACACAGTTGAAGTTTTGTTACACGTAAACCACATGGCCCTAGCCATTCAAACTGAGCCATCTGTCACAGTTAAATCTAACATATGTTTAAAGTTTGCAAATTGGTTCATATTCCAATTTCCATTTTGATCAGGTGATCCTAAGCATCTGACAGACACTGTTGGTAAGATAGCAACTCAAGTGATCATATTCTATCTGTCCAAGTATTAGTTATCAATCAGATTGGCAGGATCATCTTTCTGAAACCAATTTTTTGGGCTTACATAAGTCTTATGAGCGAGCAAAAAAAAAAATGATGGATACGATCCATAGCTACTGCATCGAATGTACCTACTTAAGAGAAACAAGGAATGTACATCAAATAAGTTGCAAGTAGTTTCATTTTATTTTGTTTGGCGGATGTTTACAAGAGATTCTTACTGTTTGTGATCATTTGAGCAGATAAGCAGATATTTTTCTAATCCTCAGTACTATTTTCAAGTAAACAGTCAGTATGTGAGGAACAAACTTAAAGTTGTTCTTTTTCCATTCCTGCACAGGGTAAGTAAAAATTCCTTTTTTTTTTTTCCTGCTCTCTTCTGATAGTAATCAATTCTAATTATGATATCAACCATTTCTTCCAGGGGCACTGGACCAGAATAACAGAACCAGTAGGTGGAAGACTTTCCTACAAACCACCAATTTATGACATCAATGCCCAGATCTTTACATCCCTTTGATGGCATTTGGTAGCTATTTGGTTCTTGCTGGCTTTACATTGGGTCTTCTTTGAGTGAACAGTTAACAAGCAAATAAGTCTTAATTTCATCCTCTGATCCTTTCAACTTATATTTTTTCGCTTTGTGCAGGGTTCTCCCCAGAAGCTTTGAGTCCACAGTTCACAAAAGTACTAGTAGGCTGGTTTTTGCAGGTCCTGCTGCTAAAGGTGTCCTTGTATTCACTGGGTGGTGGGGAGGCACCATTGTTGGATATTGTAGCATATGGAGGATATGCTTTTACCGGCATGTGTGTGGTTGTTCTGGGTGGGATCATGTGGTGCCACTCGTACTATGTTCTCATACCGTGGACATGCTTATGCATGGCAGTTTTCTTAGTGAAGACCATGAAAAGGGTTCTGTTTGCTGAGTCAAGGAGTTATGAATCAAGCAAGCATCACTATCTTTTGCTCTTCAGTGCTGCTGCCCAACTTCCTTTCTTCATCTGGCTTGGGGTTTTCAGTACTTGATTTCACTTCAATGATCTTGTTATGCTGTTGTAGTCTGCATTTGTATGTATGTATGTATGTATGTAATGTATGTCTCTTGGCAGATAAATGTTCACAGAACCGTTAGCCATCTGATTTTAATGATATTATATTGGTCACATAACTTATCATATTCAAAACTATTTTTTATTAATTTCATTTAATCTCATTGGAATCCCGCATTTTTCAGAAAGTTTAAATAAGCCAAGTGCAAAATCCACCTTCAGCGAAGATATTTTAAACTTGTACTTGCAATAACTTTTTTTTTTCCAACACCAACAGGCTTTCTGATACGCACGGATAAGTACTTAGGCCCCACCACCACAACTATATTTATTTATTTCATGGATGCGGGCTGCATACATTGCAGTCCCCAAAGGGTACTTGAAACACTGCTGAAAGGCTACATCAGAATGCAGTTTTATCCATCATTCTTTATAAGATGTTTTCAAATTTGTATTTATACAAAGGTATTTTTCATGCCGTTGGCACTTACGTACAATTTTTTTTTCAAAATATGGAGTTCAGGGCCTTTCTTTGAGTGCGCATTTAGCTGATCATCTCATACTTTGATTAATATTGAAAACTACGATGTGAAATGCATGAGAAGTTAAATGCATATTTTGAAAACTTAAGTTTTTGTATTGATCATTGATTTCATTGGAAAGATCTTAAAAAATGCGTTCCAACAATATCAAGTTTATTAAAATTTGACAATTAAGTAGATAGTTATGGAAGCCAAACTTTGAAACTTAAGGCGATAAAGGAAGAATTTTTGCTCAAACTTTGGCGATTTCGCAAAAATTGTGAGTTAAACTCTATTGATACTCCACTTGTGATTTTGATTACTCCTCCATCTCTACTTTTTTTTTATATAATTGTTGTTGTTTCAGTATTATAATTTATGATGCACTTTTTACAAGTCCTAATAATTAGTGTATAAAAAATATGTTATACTTAAATAGCACATGCATAAAAGTGGAGTTTGGGTGGATTGATATTGTCAGTAATGAAGGTAAAAGTTGTAAGTATCTTACTGGTGAGAAGTTTGAGTGGGTAAATTCATAAAGAACAATTTTTCATCAAATGAGTTGATTGATGATGGCTGAAAGGGGTAAGAAATGGGCGATTCCTAAAAAAAAAAACTATGTGATGTTGATCTCTGTAAGAAAAAAAAAACTATTGTGATGTTGATCTCTGTAAGAAATAAAAAATAAAATAAATAAAGTAAATAAAAAAAAAGGAGAAGAAAGGGGATCTCTGTTGTTCAGGAATCACATGTGGTTACTATATAAATTTCACATGATGTCATCCCATCACATGGTCTTACATCCATTCTATCACATGATGTCATTCGATCACATAGTCTTATATGTCATTCTATCATATAATCTTATATCATAAAGGGCTTATAATCTCATATAATCTTAGTCTTATATGTCATTCTATCACATATAGGGATGTTATGACTTTTGGTGTGGACGGTCTGTAAATCAACATGAACTTATGTTGTATTCATATCTTTATTATATATGCACATGAGCAATATATTTCAGATACAGGTTAGAGATTTTGTTATTATAAAAAAAAGGGGGGTAAGAGTACACACCACCCTAATTATTAAACACCATAAAAAGTTGCAGTCATGGTGTTATTGTAAGTGAATTTTTACTGGATTCACCTGCTGTAAATCAAAACAAATAGTTGTTGTTATTTGCAATGTTTTTCATATGTGTTATTATTCACCTTGTCATAGTCATTGTATTCACAAATATAAATACTTGGTAATGCTCTTTTCCACAACTCCAAAAAAAAATTATTTTTGTATACAGACTTGCTTGTATACGTGAGATATAAATTTTGGGTATGCAGACTTGCTTGCATATCGGTACGTCGTTCCATGTGAAATCGGTAGTACGTGTAGTATTTAGGAAATACTTGCCAGGTATCGAGCTTCGGGTGAGATGACATGACACTCAATGTGACACCCCACTTGAGTCATGTACGCTCCGAGTTGCTTCGATGGCAAGGGAGGCACATTTGGGTGAGGTGTGTTCGACACAGGAGGAGAGTGTGATTGTGGAAAAGAAGCTAAGAATTAGGAAAATAAAAAAAAACCTTGAATTGATCATAAAATGAAAATGTGCATGGATTATTTTGGCATGTATTAGGTTAGCCTTGAATGAAGAAACTAACAGCTCATTCGATTCTCGAATGAGAACTATCTGTCTTCCTTAAGGTGAAATGCATATTTTTTTTTAGGATATTTAATTGTCTAGTTGTGAAATAATTTGTAAGTTTGCTCACACCAGTATTAATATATTGACCCGAATTTTGTATTGTTTTAAAATTTTTGGTGTGCTCTTAATGAGCGGAGCCCCAGAAACTTATCAGGGTTAATTGGAGCGCAAATGTGGTATTAGCTGTGTGGCGATAGCTGAGGATTCGACATGTTTTTTTAGATCTTGAGTTTATTGTTTTTCCTAGGTAATTAGATTTAGGAATTAGTTATTAATGCTCAGACTTTTTTTTTAGTCAGAGCTTTATTTGGGGATTGATTAATGTAATTTTTTTTTATGATTTAGATTATGGCTTGGGTTTATAATTGTGGACCTCATTTTCAGATGAAGAATTTTGAGGAAGGTTATTATTTTATTTATTGCCTCATGACTGTACCATTTAATTTGTTCCTGTCGTGCCTCGGCTTTTTGGACAATTTATTAATTTATTTGTTTAAAAATCGGGGAGTGACAGTTTCTGGCTTTCCATCACATATACCCTTTCTTAGAAACCCAAAACTAAACCAATTTGAATTATCTACACTCCCACTTCATAGACATATATAATTTCTGTCTTTAGATTGCAACTTAGGGACTTTGCTGTATGAACTCATTTGTTTATAAACTTCATGCAACCTGTTTTGTATCTTTTTCATTTACGTAGATGAATAAAGAACAATCAGGAAGGGATCATTTGAACCTCTGTTCTAAAACTTTCCAAATTAATGAGGTACACCGTATTGAGGTAAGCACTCTCAATTGTTTCTGGCTTTCCATCACATATACCCTTTCTTAGAAACCCAAAACTAAACCAATTTGAATTATCTACACTCCCACTTCATAGACATATATAATTTCTGCCTTTAGATTGCAGCTTAGGGACTTTGTTATGTATGAACTCATTTGTTTATGAACTTCATGCAACCTGTTTTGTCTATTTTTTGTTTACGTAGATGAATAAAGAACAATCAGGAAGGGATCCTTTGAACCTCAGTTCTAAAACTTTCCAAATTAATGAAGTACACCGTATTGAGGTAAGCACTCTCAATGGTTTCTGGCTTTCCATCAAATATACCATTTCTTAGAAACCCAAAACTAAACCAATTTGAATTGTCTACACTCCCACTTCATAGACATATATAATTTCTGCCTTTAGATTGCAGCTTAGGGACTTTTCTATGTATGAACTCATTTGTTTATGAACTTCATGCAACAAATTTTGTATCTTTTTCGTTTACGTAGCTGAATAAAGAACAATCAGGAATGAATCCTTTGAACCTCTGTTCTAAAACTTTCCAAATTAATGAGGTACACCGTATTGAGGTAAGCACTCTAAATGGTTTCTGGCTTTCCATCACATATACCCTTTTTTAGAAACCCAAAACTAAACCAATTTGAATTATCTACACTCCCACTTCATAGACATATATAATTTCTGGCTTTAGATTGCAACTTAGGGACTTTGCTATGTATGGACTCATTTGTTTATGAACTTCATGCAACCTATTTTGTGTCTTTTTCGTTTACGTAGATGGATAAAGAACAATCAGGAAGGGATCCTTTGAACCTCTGTTCTAAAACTTTCCAAATTAATGAAGTACACTGTATTGAGGTAAGCACTCTCAATGGTTTCTGGCTTTCCATCACATATACCCTTTCTTAAAAACCCAAAACTAAACTAATTTGAATTATCTACACTCCCACTTCATAGACATATAATTTCTGCCTTTAGATTGCAGCTTAGGGACTTTGCTATGTATAAACTCATTTTTTTTATGAACTTCATGCAACCTATTTTGTGTCTTTTTCGTTTACGTAGATGAATAAAGAACAATCATGAAGGGATCCTTTGAACCTCTGTTCTAAAACTATCCAAATTAATGAAGTACACCGTATTAAGGTAAGCACTCTCAATGGTTTATGGCTTTCCATCACATATACCCTTTTTTAGAAACCCAAAACTAAACCAATTTGAATTATATACACTCCCACTTCATAGACATATAATTTCTGCCTTTAGATTGCAGCTTAGGGACTTTGCTATGATGAACTCATTTGTTTATGAACATCATGCAACCTGTTTTGTATCTTTTTCGTTTACGTAGATGAATAAAGAACAATCAGGAATGGATCCTTTGAACCTCTGTTCTAAAACTTTCCAAATTAATGAGGTATACCGTATTGAGGTAAGCACTCTCAATGGTTTCTGGCTTTCCATCACATATACCATTTTCTTAGAAACCCAAAACTAAACCAAATTGAATTATCTATACTCCCACTTCATAGGCATATATAATTTTTGTCTTTAGATTGCAGCTTAGGGACTTTGCTATGTATGAACTCATTTGTTTATAAACTTCATGCAACCTATTTTGTATCTTTTTCGTTTACGTGGATGAAAAGAAACGCAGTTGTTTATGAACTCGTTTGTAACATGTTTACGGTAGCGCAACCTATTTTGAAACTCAAACTAAAGTCACTATTTAGTTTCATTTTCCTTTTGTATTCTACCAAAAGCAATTTTTATAAACTATAACATGCAGCAACTCAAGGGACTGTGTAAAACATACTTGATATAAATAAAATTCTCGGGAATTACCTTGAATTTTTTTTAACATACAACTTGAAAAAATCAGAAACATTATCTGAGTGTTGTATATTTTTCTTATACAAAATAGAAGAAACAAATGATCAAATTCCTATATAAATAAGAACTACTACAAATGTCGGCTTCAGCCTTACTTACATATTACCCTATCCACTAACCCTCTAATTCCACCTCCTTTCCATAGATGAAATTGAATGAAATTCACTACAAGTTAATCAAAGAAATTAATCAACCTAAAATGAAATACAAAAAAAAAAAAAAATTACTTGTAAACATGCATACCATTAATCAACCTAAAATGCAATACAAAAAACGAAATTCACTGACATGTTGTAAAAGATGAACATGCATACCATTATAAGTAAAACACATCGTAAGGTTCCCCATCTCTTCTTCGAAATCACCACGTTTGAATTCTTGTTCTCCCCAATCAACCTATGTAAAAACAAAATCATAATCACCCCATCGTTAATCAAACAACAAATCAAAACAATCTTCGATCAGTGAGTGAACTGTTGACACTACCCAGAAATTAGTTATATAACTAATAAGTGAAAGGAAATGCTACATACATTAACTGCTAAACCATTGATATTTTTTTTCGAAACTGTTAAGTGAAAGACAATGCTACATACATGTTATATAACAATTCATGTACTTGTGTTGGGTGTTCTATGCTTATGATTTATTGTGGCAAGCAATCTTCTGTTGGCAATATTCTGGGCTCCAAGCGACAGTCAGATAACCATAAATTGGTGCCTATTTTAATCCGGGTTCAAAGACATTGTCACACACATTGAAACTCAAAGATCAATCCAAAATGTATGTAGTTCGACTAACAGAACAACTCATTTGTTTTTTGTTTTATTTTACATAATTCAAGTAAAGGAGAATATAAGTGATATTGTTTTAAGCATCGAAACATTAGTGCAAAAACATTTGGTGTTTGGTGCACATACCATTAAAAAACAATGCTTAAAATATATAAGATCATATCTAGTGATGGAAGCACAAAATTTTGACATGGTCTACTAATGAGCAAGAAATACATTACCTCCAGAGTAACACATTTTGTATGCAAATGTAAATCACATTGTGTACATACTTAACATTGAAGTCCCACTGTATGCATATGTAAATCACACTGTATACAAATGCATGCAAATGTATACAAATATATGCTAGGATATTGAACACTGTATTCTAATGTATGCTAGAAATATTCTAACATTGAAGTCTCACTGTACATGTCAATAAATCACATCTATTCTTGTCAATAAATCTCATTGTACATGTTAATAAAAAAAATAAAAATAAATTGAATCATAGCATGAGTATGCAAATTTCAATAAAAAAAAATAGAATAAGAGCTCTATAATATTTCAATAAAACGTTGTTGATTTCATTCCAATTGATCTAACCATCCAATGCATAAGAATATTATCCTTTTAAGGGCCAGATTTTTCTTTTATTCATATAATTCCTTAAACGTAATTCAAAAGATTAAAACAAACACCTATACTAAATGAAATTATTTAAAAAAAAATGAAATTTTCAATTAGGGTCTAATTGTGACATTTACAAATTGGTCTATTTACAAATTGGGGTCTATTAATTAATTACTAAGTTGACATCTCAACAGAATTTCAGTGAATAGAATAAACTAATGCAAAACGTGAAATAACTTAACCTATTCTCTATCTTGATTTCAGTACTAATGCAAAACATGGGCATCTCAATAGAATACACTAAGTGGTTGTTAAAATAACTTAACCTATTCTCTCACAGCAAAAGTATTTTTGTAATTTCAATCACCATGATAATTAGGATTGTCAACGGACTGGATTTATGCAAAAAAAAAAAAAACTTAAATCGGATTTGGTGCTTTAATAAATATATATTGTCATTCAAAACATGTGTCAATAATCATACCTCAAGGTTGCGGCACTAATCACATCCTAAGGTTGTGTTACTAATCTACCTTACTATAACATTACTCCACATGCTTAATGTTTGAGTATGATAAATAAATAAATATACTTACATGCCTAATCACCACAATAAATTTTTGAAGAAAATAAATAAATAAAATAAAAAATGTTGGGTATGGGAATCGATCCCTTGCACTTTTATTGGGGATAAATCTTCATAAATGCTAACTTTAAGTCTCAGCCATTAAATCTTCATGTTTGGATAAATCTCAACCGTCTTTTATCTCCCAAAAATAAATAAATAAATAAATATCAAATGTTGGGATGGGAATCGAACTCATACACTCTTGGTGCTTTAAGTTCTATAAGATTCGTTAGATTCATATATTTGGTTAAATCCGAGTCGTCTTTTATCTCCCAACCCAAACAGCGTCCTGTTTTGTAAGATAGATAATCATTGATTTCATTAGAAAGATCTTTAAAAATGCATTCCAACAATATCAAGTTTATTAAAATTCTACAATTAAGTAGATAGTTATAAAAATTTTAATTTTGAGAAAAAACAAACAATTTTCTCTCTCCGCCACATATACATTCCACTAACTTTTTATATCATTTTTTTCATTTTATTTGCCCTTTTACATATTTTATAATTACAACACATGCCATTATAGAGATCGAATCTCAGCCCTCAAGATCTTCGCAACTCTCAATCCTAGCCCTCTTTTATCTCATGAATAGTGAAACATCATTATGATTTGTAATATAGACTAGAGTATTTTCCGTGTCGTTGGCACGATAAAAGTTTAACATGATAAATAGAGTTTATCAAAATAAATAAATATCAAAATAGCATGATAAAGTAAAAATATCAAGATAAATAAACATCAAAATGTTGAGTATGGAAATCGAACCCATGCACTATTGGTGGTTTAAGTTCTATGCAAATAAAACAAATTCTTCAAAATTCAAATGTATAAAATGAACCACTATAACATTGTTTCACATGCTAAATGTTTTAGTTGACAACAAAATATAATTTTTTTTGCAAAATTTTGATCGAGTCTAATAATGAGCAAAAAATACAGTACCTCCAGAGTTGCACATGTTTCATGCCACCAAGTACTATATATGTTTCATCACATCTTTTATGATCTGCAGACTAAGCGCATATGATGTGTTTGTTTGCAGGCCATATTATGTTCTTTGGCACGGGGAATACCCTAGCGCATATACAAAATATGTAAATGTCTTAGAAACCATGCATGCTGCTAACCACTGGCCATTCAACAGTTTAAGAAAAAATAAAAGAGTTTTGCAGCCGTGGGCTTTTTACGATTTTCTGCATGTCAAGACAACCTAAATTTTTCAAAGGCAGGTCAAACCACAGATTTGCCCGGCATGGTTGGGATAGCTTAGAATGCATCTTAGGTTTTTGTTTGATGTTTGATGTAACATACACTGAGAAGGAAAAAAATGTTTCATTATGTAGATTAGCATCAAGTAAACTTAGCAGAAACCCACATCTAATGACAACACTATTTTCCAGATGATGAAATGCTTTAAATTGTTTACAACTTAGTCAGATTATGAAACCCGGCATCATGCCTTCCACCTTTGATTACATTGTCAATTCTTTAATGTCCAGATCCAAGGTTTGAGATAATGCAACTTTAAAATGCAGTTTGAAGAGCTTCATACTACAGTTTACAGTTGCAAATTGGTGTCGTTCTTGGCATGAAAGTTCCACGCACGAAACAATTGATCAAGCAAAATCATTCGGACCTCAACTACATGGAGAAGCTTCAAATGTCAGATGACATGTTTTTCTCTTCTTTGGGAGGTGCAAATTGCTTGGTTAGGCGTGACCGTGTCCAAGGATCCAGGGGTGGTCTTTGTGGTGGTTGAGGGTTTGCTCGTTTTGGCTGTCGAAGTTCATTTTCTCTGTCAACAAACCTGCATAAATATTGACAACATAAGATTATCGTAAGCTTGCTTTAGTAATAAGTCAAACCTCGATATGTATGAGCAAGAACTCTGACAGTATTTCACGAGGTTTCCATTTCGGTTATATTAATGGCAACCCATAATAGCATTTGTTATTCAACTTCAAGATTTAAAGTTACAAATAACAATGCACAAATATAATTCAGGTTACCAACTGCAATATCTAGGATAAGCCACAAGGCACAAATATAGTGTAAGTGGGCACCCAAGAGTAATTTTTATTTTATATTTATCTTGTAACTAAAGCATTTGGTACCTAATCCATGACTTGCGCCAAGCAGGTTCCTTGGCTGTTTGCAGGCTATACTATGTTCTTTTACATACTGTTTGCAGGCCATTCCCCATGCCGTTGGCAATACATAGGCAATACACTTCTGTCACAGATTAAAATCACAAGCCATGTTTGCATGCCATTTTTTGAATTAAAATTAAACTTTTGTCACAGTTCCAGACCACTTTGATAGTGTGCTAGCTCATTTAAGTGTCTTGGAACAACAAATACATATTGCTGAATCCAAAATCAAAAGGGGCTATAAATAAATAAATAAATAAAAATATCGCCTCTTGTTCAAATGGCCATGAATTTCCCTGACAGCACCAAGGCAATTAATCAAAATGTCGATCTCCATCCAGTTTTTATCTGTTTTCGATCTGAAAGCGCTCGTAGAACTATCCAATCATGCTATGATGGACGAACCCTCCATTTTGGATGCAGGCTAAAATCATTTGGCAAATTCAGGCCCATAGTTGAGGGGCACAGTCTCAAGTTCTGGGGTCGAAAATGTTTAGAATTGCGTTCACTTTGCATAAATTGCTTATTTCCCCAAAATGCAAGTCAGGTTGGGGATGCTCATAGAACAACAAAGTTTGAGATATCCAAACCCAACTTGCTGAATTTAGATTAGCTTCTCATTCAATGGCTGCACTACTTCAATTTTGTATAGACCGCAGAACAATTTTTTTTAACCGGCCAGCCCAAGTTGTACCTAATTCCATCAAAGCCTAAAGATCAAAACAGTCGCAAATGATGTTGCTAAGTTATGGGTTTCCCTATTAGGGGATCTACAAGTGAGTTGACAGTTGAAAGAGCCAAAAAAATTAGACAGTAAGAACCCAATTCTGCAATAGAAGCAATTATCCATCTTTTCCACAACTTCCACTAATTTGTCAACCATGATTTCCCTCTTGTTGTATTTACTCATTTCCATGGCTACACTGTGATCTCTGATTTTTTATTACTTAACCGAAGATCACTTCGCAATTGTCTCATCCTCAACCCATCCCTCCAAATAAACATTATCTCCAATTCTTCCACATTTTCTAATAACCAAAACCTTACTGTTACCATTATGGTGTGAAATATCCTTCAAAACTTGATTGGGTAGCCATGATCTCACCTTCTCTTTCACTCCTTGAATTTTGCTTTTCACTTTTCTCCTTTTCTTGACTCATGAACTGCTGAAAGTTTCAAATCATTGGTCTAATACTCCATTGTTGAATTTTCAATTTCAAGAGAGGTTGAAAAGGAGGGAAAATTTTGTTCATAATTTGTGACAATAATTCAGTAGGTGGTTACTCACCACCATCGAACAACCATAGACTATCCAATTGAGTAAAAGTTCTCTACAATGGATAAAGCCATTTATCATGAATCACAATTATAACATGATGAAAATCCAACATTCATGTAGTTCACTTGGGTTTCAAGGTCTCATATTGAGATAACCAATGGACCACATAGTATGTAGTACTAACATTTCATAGGTATAGATTTCGGCTAACGTACGTATGGATACACACTTACAGTGCATACAGCCATTTCTATTGAATGCACTGTATGCATCGCTATAACGTAATGCTACATCCTCCATTGTCTACATGCAGTAGCAGCTCTCAACTACATCTACATGTATGGTTTTACGCATTTATTCAAAGCAGGAAAGGGGTAGGAGGTCTAGGTTTGCCATTTACACTGTTATTTGGATAGGACTTTGAAGTATACATAATGCTAAACCATACATTCCCCATCACCATCCCTATCATTCCAAGGCCATTATCTATAAAGGGTTTAGGCTAAATTTTAGTTGAAACACAATTTAAATCCAAATTTTATGGAATAGACCATACAGTCATACACCCTCATTTTAGATTAATACCAAAATCAATTAATACTTCTACATGTTCAAATTTATTAGTAGTTCTTTAATATATATATTTTTTTCTTTTTTAGCATGGGCAATGTGTCATTTTTAGTTGGCTCCCTCTTCTACGCCATTATCATGTTAAGGTAATATATACAAAAAAAACAAAAAATACAATAAATTCAGAGAAGAACTTGGGCATGTATATGAAATAAAATGAGGCATAACTCACCCTCTGACTTCCTCAAAGTTGGCATGCAAATTCATTGCGGAACCCATGCCGCAAACCCATACCTTCATTTATATTACATACTCCAACACATTTTATACAATGGCAATAAACAATCACATCAGTAACCCATTCTATACAATGGCAATAAACCAACACATCAGTAACCAAAAAACCAATAAACCAACACATCCGTAACTGGATTTCGACAAAGTCTTCCTATCTATACAATGTAAAGCAAACAATGATGATGGTTTCTGGGGTGCCTTAGTATGCAAAATTCAGAATACCCAGATCAAGAAATTGAGACAAATGCATCGAATCGACACGAAAATTGCATAAGTTTATATGACCTAGTGCAAATTAACCGAAAACCTTCACCAAATTTTCAGGTTGGAAGTGGAAAATGATCATAAGAAAGCGATTTAGAATGAGAGAATATTGAATGAGCACGGGAACAATGTCGTACCTTTGAATAAGTTTAGGTGGGTGGGTCTGTCGGTGTGTTTCTTCTGCTACTCCTCTTCTCTTCGAAATGTGAAAATTGGCAACTAATTTATTAACCAAAAGAAACTTTCAATCAACCAAAAGAAACATATTCTCACTAAAACATAATTAGCATATATATGAACTATGCATATAAGACAAAGAATTTGAACAATTAAGACAGAGAATATGAACTCATTTAGCATATAATTTTTAGAGTGTGAAATAGCATAGCATATAATCTCTGCAAGAACAACGGTTAATTTTTAGAGTGTGAAATAGCATATAATCTCTGACAGCAAATTCAGGAAGAAGAAAAAAAAAACTCATCCAAATTTTTAGTGTGTGAAATAGCATAGCAATTTCCAATTGCGAGAAACCCATTTTATGAAACCATGATGTATGTAACCATGGCTTTGTTGTATATGAAACCCATTTTCATTCATGTAACTTACTCCATTCTCTACAGATTTTTCTAAATTAACTTCATCAAAAGATACCTTCCATCAAAAGAAACCTTCGATCAATGAAATCACTCACTAAAAGATATTAGTTTTATTGTGTTAGGCTACTAATTTTGAAACGAATCTTACCGCCAATAGATCAACTCCGTGAGCTTCAAGACCTCGGACGACACTATCAAGGTTCTGCACAAAATTCATAATATTACAATTCAAGCATTTTGAAACAATGTTAAATATTCTTCAATGAGCAAAATTTGTAAGTACTTCTGAAATTCAGGTACTTGTGGTTCAAATTCTTGCATAGATTGAATTGACTGGAAGCGAGGCAGGGATGACATCCGAGGCCAAGTATTCACATTAGAGGAATAATCAACTATTAAATGAGACAAACAAAACAATTACTATGTCCTAGTTGGGAAGGAGATGATACAACCATAGCATTTAAGAAAATCCTTTATGATTGTCTATTTACAGGTAGAAAACAAAATAATCATCCAAAAATTTCAAAACTTTGCTTTTTTTAAGAACCTTGGTATTCATAAGTAGAGGGTTTACTCAAAGATTTGATTGCAGCAAACTTAGTAATTGGTCTAACAGATTTTTATCTAGAACTGGTAGCTAAATCCACACTTGATTCTATCCCTGCTTATCAAATGCAAACCTGCCTTATCCCTGCTAAAACCCTTGATTAGACAAACTCACGTAAAACTTCTATAGGAGAAGCACTAAACTAATTATACGTTTAGTTGATTGGGGGATTTTTGCACTTACCATCCCATTAGGGGTTTAGAAATTCACAAAACCAAGTCTCTTAACATACATAGCTTATTTAGCTAAACTAACTTGGATCATCTTGTTTGTTTGCAAGAAAAAAAAGACAACTACTAAATACCAGTATAGATAACTGGGTTAAAAACAAAGTTTATGAGAGTGAGTGTCCCTGGTTCGTTCTAGATCTCCAATAGCAGGACAGGGAACTATTTCAGTCTATTAATAACTCATAATTCTAAGTGAACTATTTCAGTATTTAAGAGGCTACATACAATGTTCAGTCCCAGACTCATAATCAAATCAAACACGTGCTTTTTTTTAATCTGATTAATTAACAAAGAACAGAGATAACAATTCACCAAGGAGCGACGAAGCAAAACAAAGATGCCTGAAATTCCCCAAGATAGCAAACAACTCAACCCTCAGCTTGCTGTCACAAAACAGACCCAGCCCCAAACAGAGTCATGCCACTCTGTTTTAAGAGCTGTCGTAACAGACCTAGCAGCAAGCAGAGTCACGCCAAACAGAATCACGCCACTATGTTTTAAGAGCTGTCAAATAGCTGCAATAAACTGATTAATTCCTGACCCTCAACAAAAAGCTTCTTAAACCATGCAGATTAAAACACTATCAGCTCTTGCATATATGGTCTTGCTCAGACCCATTGCCAAACAAAACATTCTACCAAAATCAATCAAAACCACCCAAGGAACAGACCTCGCCACAGCTGCACGTTAATCCACCATGTGTATTGCTAGCAACCTTGATGAACACAATGGCCAAAACCATTAAGGAAACCACCTATCAGATTTCCGCAAATACGCGATATTAACACACACTATCTCTATAAACAAAAATCATAGCCAATTTCAACATATAACAATTCCAAATGAGAAACAAAAATCAATTTCTTCAACATATAAGACAACTTTTAGCAAGTATTTTAGACCCACCGTCTCTATAAACAAAAATCAAGTTCTTAATTTGGATTAAAGCTTCAGAATAAATTAAAGAGCCAACTTTAACACATCGATAACTTTTAAAACAATGAAAAACCATCTATATACTATAATTTGGAGAATTCAAGAACAGAAAGGGATCCTTTGACCCTCTATTTTAAAGAACAAACAGGACGGGATTGCCCAAAAGAAACCACTGCTAACACTGCTACTGCCTCTATTACAGATTAGCCATTATCTAGATTTCCACTTTCAAATCCAGGGAAGGCAAAAAAAGTACTTACCATTCTATTATAATCATTAATGGGTGAAGCTTATACAATAATCATTTTAATGTACTTACCATTCTATTATACAAATCTAACAATCACTCAGCGAGGTTTGATCAAACACATTCAATCAATTGATGCTTATTATTTTGAGTTACCTTTCAGAGCATTCAAACAAATCACAACAAAACAATAAACCCAAACAGTTAAAACAAAATCTCATGCTCCACATCAACCAATCATCAAAGTAGACAATAACCATATTGGAAATACGCATATCTTTGGAAATACTGAAAAATCATCAAAGAGGGATTCGATCCGTACCTTGAGGTGGGGTATTCAATTCGGGATTTGAATGGACTCTGAAGAATTTTAAATCTCGTGGATTTTAAAAGGTTTCAAATGATTTTACAAAATCCACTAGATTTTGATAAATTTTAAATGATTGGATTTTGTAGATTTTATAAAGGTTTGTTATGGATTCTAATAAATTCAATGAATTTTTATAAATGTGTTATTAATCATAGGAAACAATAAAGAACATCACTTACATTGTTATTCATGCCAACACAAATCATATCTCAAAACATCAATTAAACAATTATTTGTATGTTACCAGAATTTTACTTCAAATTAAAAAAAAAAATCAAATACATTGAAGATGGTCTAAAAATAATTATTTTACTTCAAATTGTTATCCCCGCTACCGCCACCTCTCCTCCATTTTTCTCCTTCAATCACCACCGCCACCTCTCATCCCATCTCCACCCATTTTCATCTTTTTATTCTCAACCTCCTCCCCCTCACCTCTTCTTCTTCTTCTTCTCTGTTCTTTTTTTTTCTTCTTCTCTTCCACCTCCACTTTTTTCTCTCTTTGTTTTTTTTTTCTTTTTCTCCTATCTTTTTTTTTTCTTCTTCTTCTTTTTGCCCTCGCGAAGGTTCTGACAAGTGGGGAGCCTTCACTCGCAGAACCTCCGCAAGAGCGAAGAAGAAAAAAAAATGGGAAAAGAATAAGAGAAGAGAAAAAATAGAAGAAGAAGAAAAACAAAGAGAAAAGTAGAAGAAGAAGACATCAGAAGGAAAAAAAAAAACAAAGATGAAGAAAGGACAAGAAGAAAAGAAAATAAGAGGAAGAGAATGAGAAGAAGAATAATAATAATAACAAAAAAGAAAAACAAGAACAAAAGAGAAGAGGAAGTGCGGGTGGTGGTGCAGCCAGCGGTGGTAAGGCATGGTGGTGTGGCCGGAAGTTGTGGGGCGAGGTGGTGCTTCTCCTGAGAAGAGAGAAGAGAAGGGAAGGTGGTGGTGTCCTTCAGCAGATCACAAAAAAATGGGATGGTGGCGTCCTTTAACGGAAATGGTGGTGTTATTTAACAATAGCCAATACAAATCCGTTGAAATATGAGGGGGGGGAGGTTGGATTTGGAATAACTCTTGTTATATATATTTTCCACTCACAAATCCTTCCAAATCCACAACTTTAACAAATCCATTAAAATCCACTATTTCTTGAATACCATCTGAATTTTGTGGACTTTTGAAAAGTATGAACTGAATACCCCTGATTTTGATGGATTTTAAAACAATCATTTAAAATCGGTATTTGAATACCCCTAGAATTACATGTATCATTTTAAATCCTTAATTGAATACCCTTGAATTTTAATGGATTTTAAAAACCAACACAATCCATTAAAATTCGTAATTCAATACCACCCCCTGAGTTTCTTCTCTTTGGTTGAGCATAGATGAATTTCAATATGAAGTTTAGAGAAGTGAAATTCAGCGGCAACATCATCATCCCTATCTGGGGAAATTAAGCATGAAATCGCCTCAAACATGGCTTTCTCATAGGAAGTCCCTTGTAATTAAAAAAAAAAATCAAATGAATTGAAACAAAAGAAGCAAGAAGAAAACAAATCTCCCTTACCAGTTGAGCCTTCGCGGAGGCGAGAAGAGCTTGAGCTTTGCTATGATTACTGGAGGAGACGAAATGAACAGCTAAAACAATTGCAAGAACACAGAGCTCAACAGAGAAGAGAATAGAGAGAAAAGAAGTTGCTTAAGAGAGATTAAGGGGGGTGTATTGTATCTGGATTTTGTGGGCAATTTAATAAATTCCATGGATTCTTAAAATCCAAGTGTATTCAATTTGGATTTTAAAAAGTCCACAAAAGTCTAGGAGTATTCAATCAGGATTTTAAAAAGTCTTTCTGAAATCCACAAAGTCTAGGGGTATTCAATATGGATTTCAGAAAGTCCACAAAAGTTTTAGGATATTCAAAATATCATTCATATTTATGGATTTGGAAAATCATGGATTCTCATGGACTTTGTAGTGTTAGGTATAAATAACAAAGTTCAATAGTTTGTCAGCCTCCATATCAAAGATTTCAACGTGAAAAAAAGTCTCCCAAAGTTCTTCCTTGTGCCAGCCGTGAAGAGGTTGGTTCTCATCCTCTTGTTTTCTCGATTCTTTTTCTATCTTTGCATAAACACAAGAGAGAGAGAGAGAGATGACGATGACGATGACTGACCTGCCTTTACGTTTATACAAAATACACAACACTCCACCAAAAGCTCTGTCTTTTATCACATCTTCTTCTTCTTCTCTGTAAAAATGAACGATTTTCATGGCTTTCTTACCATCTCCATCATCTATCGTTGAACCCATGTTACCCCTTGTGTTCTTTTCTTGTTCCCTCTTGTCTATGTGCTTTCTCTTTGTGTTACTGTACAAAAGATTCAGGAGAGTCAAGGGAGACGAAGATGAATCAACCCATAACCCATTTTTAATCTGCAGATGTTCCCTTTCATCTACAATAAACAAAATCCATCAAAGCAATAAGGCCCACCAGCTGTTTGTAGAATTTCTTACTCTCTAATGTCTAATATATTTGGTTTGTTAGAGGATATGTCATTACCAACTTCTTTTTTATCTTGCAAATAATTAGAAATCTGTAAAAGTCGTTCATACAAAGTCCGTGGATTTTCATAAATCTCTAGAAAGTCTGTAGCAAAAGTCTATGGATTTAAGAAATCAGCAGAAGTCCGTGGACAATTTAAAGAGTCTGTGGACAATTTAAAGAGTCCGTGGACTTTTCAAATTATTTATCAATTCCATAAGAATCCATATACAATAGACCCCCCCAAGAGAATTTCAACAGAGATTAAGACAGATAATTGAGAGAATTGAGAGCAACTAACCTGAGAGAGAGTTTGTTTGAGTGTTTTTTGAAATCATGTTTCAGTGTTTTAGTGTTTGTAAAATCGTGTTTGAGATAAGTTGAAATCATGTTTCAGTGTTTGTGAAACCGTTTTAGGGTTTCAGTGTTTGTGAAACCGTTTTAGGGTTTCAGTGTTGAGCAATTCTAGGCAGCCTGGGTATTGCTGCCTGGGGGCGAATTTTACATTTTTACCCCCCCTCTTTAAAACCTTTTCCAAAAAAAGTGTTTAAAGAGGGGGGGGAAAATGTAAAATTCGCCCCCAGGCTGCCTAGAATTTATGTTCAGTGTTTTAGTGTTTGTGAAATCGCCTTTTAGTGTTTGTGAGAATCTAATCATTTTAGTGTTTGTGAGAGACGGTTGAGTTTGGAAATAGTGAGTTTGTTTGGTTGCTTTCTATGGGTCATAGTTATCCTAAAAGGAATCTCAGCTGTCATCGCCCTATTTTGTAAGATTAACTAGGGTATTATCTATGCGATAAAACTTGTCAAAACACGATTACCCTTAAGTTTTCATCTTTTATACTTACATGTCTAATCACCACCATCAACAATTGAAGAAAAATAAATAAATAAACATCAAAATGTTGGGTATGGGAATCAAACTCATGCACTCTTATTGTGAATTGATTGAAGGCAAGAAATAAAGGCTAACTTTAAGTCCCAACTATTAGATGAAACAAATCTCAACCATTAGATGAAACTTATCTTTTGGTGCTTTAAGTTCTATACGATCCGTTAGATTCATATATTTGGGTAAATCTGAGCCGCCTTTTATCTTCAACCTCAAACACCATCCTGATTTGTAATATACTAAGGTATTCCCCGTGCCGCTGGCACAATAAAAGTTAAAACTTGTCAAAACATGATCTACCCTTAAGTTTTCATCCTTCATACTTATATGCCCAATCATTACTATCGACAATTGAAGAAAAATTAATAAATATAAAAAATGTTGGATATGGGAATCAAACTCATGCACTCTTAGTGCTGTAAGTTCTATGTGATCCGTTAGATTCTTATAATTGGGTAAATCTGAGCCGTCTTTTATCTCCAACCTCAAACATCATCATGTTCTGTAATATAGACTAGGGTATTCCTCGTGTCGTTGGCACGATAAAAGTTTAAAACTTGTCAAAACATTATCGCTCTTAAGTTTTAATCCTTCATACTTACATGCCTAATCACCAACATCAACAATTGAAGAAAATAAATAAATATAAAAAAAATATTGGATATGAGAATCGAACTCATGCACTCTTGGTGATTTAAGTTCTATGTTATCCGTTAGACTAATATATTTGGTTAAATCTCAGTCGTCTTTTAACTCTCACCCCAAACACCATCCTGTTTTGTATATATAACTAGGGTATTCCATGTGCCGTTGGCACGATAAAAGTTTAAATCTTGTCAAAATATGATCACCCTTGAGTTTTCAACACCACCGTCATCAACAATTGAAGAAAAATAAATAAATATAAAAAATGTTGAGTATGAGAATCGAACTCATGCACTATTGGTGCTTTAAGTTCTATGTGATCTGTTAGATTCATATATTTGGATAATTCTCAACCGTCTTTTATCTCCCACCCCAAACACCATCATGTTTTGTATATATAATAACTAGGGTATTTCCCGTGCCATTGGCACAATAAAAGTTTATCCTTCATACGAACTGCCTAATCACCACCATCAACAATTGAAGAACAATAAATAAACATCAAAATGTTGGGTATGGGAATCAGACCATGCACTCGCGTATTGGGGATTGATTGAAAGTAAGATATAAAGGCTGACTTTAAGTCTCAACCATTAGATGAAACGAATCTCAACCATGAACTATATTTATCTACAAACTTATCTCTTGGTGCTTTAAGTTCTATGTGATCCGTTAGATTCTTATATTTGGATAAATCTCAACCATCTTTTATCTCCAATCTCAACACCATTCCGATTTGTAATATAGACTAAGGTATTCCCCGTGCCATTGGCACGATAAAAGTTTAAAACTTGTCAAAACATGATCACCCTTTAGTTTTCATCCTTCATACTTACATGCCTAATCACCACTGTCAACAATTGAAGAAAAATAAATAAATATAAAAATGTAGGGTATGGGAATCTAACCCATGCACTCGTGGTGCTTTAAATTCTATATGATCCATCAGAATTGATATATTTGGATAAATCTCAGTCGTTTTTTTATCTCCAACCTCAAACACCATCCTAATTTGTAATATTAACTAGGGTATTTCCCGTGCCGTTGGCACGATAAAAGTTTAAATCTTGTCAAAATATGATCATCCTTGAATTTTCAACACCACCATCATCAACAATTGAAGAAAAATAAATAAATATAAAAAATGTTAGGTATGAGAATCGAACCCATGCACTCTTGGTGTTTTAAGTTCCATGTGATCTGTTAGATTCATATATTTGGATAAATCTCAACCATCTTTTATCTTCCACCCAAACACCATCCTGTTTTGTATATATATATAAATAATAACTAGGGTATTCCCCGTGCCGTTGGCACTACCGTACGATGTTAACTATTTTCATCGCGGCTTATGTTTCTAGCTTATGTTTCTATCGTGCCTCTCAGGCTTTAACTGTGTTGAAAAATCACTCAGCATGCCTCTAGGGATTTTAGCTCAATATGTTATTAGTTACTGGCACGTGGGCTTAAACTAAACCATAATAATAATAATAATAATAATAATAATAATAATAATAATAATAATAATAATAATAATAATAATAATAATAATAATAATAACAATAATAATAATAATAATAATAATAATAAAAGATTACCTATCCCTATATGTTTTTATATAAAACTACTACTCGTATAACCAACTAAATTTACATAACTCCCTAATAAGTATTACTCCAGCATGTTTTCACCCAATCGGCGTTTTACTTAAAATTGGTTGCTTTCTATGTGAGTGTTTGGTTGCTTTCTACGGGCCATTGGATGGGTTAAACTAAAATGAAACTGATTTAAATCAAACTAAAATTGATTTCAATCAAGCTATCTTAAGCTAGGGTTAGGAAGGAAAAAAGGGTTCGAACTTAACAAAAGTTTTCACAGCACATGCACCTGCTTAATCTTAGCATACAGATGTAGAAGGTAAGCGCTACAACCAAAAAAATGGTCCAACACTACAAAGAAATGCACCCTCCACCAAAACCACTAACAACACTTGCCCAAAAAAAAAAGCAACAAATAAAATGCCAGAGCCACTTCATTAAACATTGAAGATGTAAAAACTACTCAGAACGATAATTCAAATAACAATTAACTATCAGGAGGCCAACTGGTCGAGCTATACAAATAAAAACTGATTTCTTCAGCCAACCTACCAAAGCTTCCTTGCATGATATATAAACCACACCCTAAACCATACTAAAACTGAAACTATGAAGTCCCAAACTAGCATACTGATTACTATTTAAACTAACATGCTGATTTCTAAACTAACCTTGAGAGAAAATGTTTTAAAGAGATTTCAACTAAACTGTTGAAAAACGAAGAGAGAATGCTTGAGAGATATTTCAAACTAACCTTGAGAAAAAATACTTGAGAGAATGCTTGAGCGAATGATGAAAAGTTGAAGTCTGCAGAGAGATTCGTGAGAGACTGCTAAAAATGAAACAAAAATTAAACCCCTTGCGTGAGAGACACCAAGATATCAACTTTGTAAATCACATTGTATACAAATGTATGCTAGGATATTCAACAATATATTCTAATATATGGAAAATTGGATAAAAATGTATTCTAGGAATATTCTAACATTGAAGTCCCATTGTACATGTCAATAAATCACACTGTTCATGTCAATAAATCACATTGTACATGTAAAAAAAAATGAATCATAGCATCAGTATGCAAAAGAAACAAAAGAAGAAAACAATTGAATCATAGCAATTGATTTCATACTATGAACACCTTACTATGAACATCATATTGATTTCAAGTATAAACTTCATACTGATTTCATACTATGAACATGATACTGATTTCAAGTATGAATACCTTACTATGAAAGTTATGATTCAAAATGTTGAATAAAGGTAAGGGAAAACAAAATGTTGACTCAAATAAAGGTATGTTTCATCGAAGGGAAATTTCGTGAAATTTAATAAGTTTGTACCTCTTCCCCATTTGTGAACTTCTACACTTTTCACATTGGATTAATTAAAAGAAAGAGAAAAGTAGAAGGTACATAATAAAGCTACTGAAAGGCATAATGAAGCTATTAACAACCACCTACCTAATTAATCAATAGGCTAGAATGCAAGAATCTTTAGTTTCAGTGATGAGACTGGGAGTCCCTATTTTGTTGAAGAAGTGATCACTGAAATAAATAATATCAAGACGTCAGAATCCATCTACAGTGAAAACCAAACAACTGCTGAGGTGGCGAATGTATGAGATGCAAACATAAGTTTACTTGTTTGATTATTGCACTACCTTTTTATTTTAGGTTCAGTTCAAATGACACACTACTTTTTTTTAGGTTCAGTTCAACTGAGAGGATAATTTCTTTTATATGATTTTTGCAATAGTTATAAAGTATAATTTGGAGAATTCAAGAACAGTAATCCAAGTATTGAACTTACCCTTATTAATCGCACTGAACATTAAAAAATATCAATCATATAACAAATATAGTAGTAGAGGGCCCTAATAAAAAATCAAACTGAAGAGGAGGCTGAAGAGGAGCCCAGATGAAGATTGCTCTGTATTTCGAAGAACTGCGTGAATAAAGAACAATCGGGAAGGGATCCTTTGAACCTTTGTTCTAAAACTTTCCAAATTAATGAGGTACACCGTATTGAGGTAAGCACTCTCAATGGTTTTTGGCTTTCCATCACATATACCCTTTCTTAGAACCCAAAACTAAACCAATCTGAATTATCTACACTCCCACTTCATAGACATATATAATTTCTGCCTTTAGATTGCAGCTTAGGGACTATGCTATGTATAAACTCATTTGTTTATGAACTTCATGCAACCAGTTTTGTATCTTTTTCGTTTACGTAGATGAATAAAAAACAATCAGGAAGGGATCCTTTGAACCTCCGTTCAAAAACTTTCTAAATTAATGAGGTACACCGTATTGAAGTAAGCACTCTTAATGGTTTCTAGCTTTCCATCACATAAACCGTTTTTTAGAAATCCAAAACTAAACCAATTTGAATTATCTAGACTCCCACTTCATAGACATATATAATTTCTGCTTTTAGATTGCAGCTTAGGGACTTTGCTATGTATGAACTCATTTATTTATGAACTTCATGCAACCTGTTTTGTATCTTTTTCATTTACGTAGATGAATAAAGAACAATCAAGAAGGGATCCTTTGAACCACTGTTCTAAAACTTTCCAAATTAATGAGGTACATCGTATTGAAGTAAGCACTCTTAATGGTTTCTGGCTTTCCATCACATAAACCCTTTTTTAGAAATCCAAAACTAAACCAATTTGAATTATCTACACTCCCACTTCATAGACATATATAATTTATGCCCTTTAGATTGCAGCTTAGGGACTTTGCTATGTATGAACTCATTTGTGTATGAACTTCATGCAACCTATTTTGTGTCCTTTCGTTTACGTAGATGAATAAAAAAAAATCTTGAAGGGATCCTTTGAACCTCTGTTCTATAACTTTCCAAATTAATGAGGTGCACCGTATTGAGGTAAGCACTCTCAATTGTTTCTGGCTTTCCTTCACATATACCCTTTCTTAGAAACCCAAAACTAAACCAAATTGAATTATCTACACTCCCACTTCATAGACATATATAATTTCGGCCTATAGATTACAACTTAGGAACTTTGTTATGTATGAACTCATTTGTTTATGAACTTCATGCAACCTGTTTTGTGCCTTTTTCGTTTATGTAGATGAAAAGAAGCGCAGTTGTTTATGAACTCGTTTGTAATCTATTTATGGTAGTGCAACCTGTTTTGTACCTCAAACTAAAGTCACTATTTAGTTTCATTTTCCTTTTGTATTCTCCCAAAAGTAATTTTTATAAACTATAACATGCAGCAACTCAAGGGATTGTGTAAAACTTACTTGATACAAATAAAATTTTCGCGAATTACCCTAAATTTTTTTTTAACATACAACTTGAAAAAATCAGAAACATTATCTAAGTGTTGTATATTTTTCTTATACAAAATAGAAGAAACAAATGATCAAATTCCAACATAAATAAGAACTACTACAAATGTCGGCTTCAACCTTACTTGTAATCATCTTACCCTATCCACTAACCCTCTAATTCCACATCCTTTCCATAGATGAAATTGAATGAAATTCACTGACACGTTAATCAAAGAAATTAATCAACCTAAAATGAAATACAAAAAGGGAAATTACTTGTAAACATGCATACCATTAATCAACCTAAAATGCAATACAAAGAAGGGAATTCACTTACACGTTGTAAAAGATGAACATGCACACCATAAGGTTCCCCATCTCTTTTTCGAAATCACCATGTCCGAATTCTTCTTCTCCCCAATCAACCTATGTAAGAAAATCATAATCACCCCATCGTTAATCAAATAACAAATCAAAACAATCTTCGATCAGCGAGTGAACTGTTGACACTACCCAGAAATTAGTTATATAACTAATAAGTAAAAGGAAATGCTACATACATTAACATCTAAACCATTGATATTTTTTTTGAAACTGATAAGTGAAAGACAATGCTACATACATTTTATATAACAAATCATGTACTTGTGTTGGGTGTTCTATGCTTATGATTTATTGTGGCAAGCAATCTTTTGTTGGCCATATTCTAGGCTCCAAGTGGCAGTTAGATAACCATAAATTGGCACCTATTTTAATCCGGGTTCAAAGACATTGTCGCACACATAATGATGTTTAAAATATATAAGATCATACTCGATGCTGGAAGCGCAAATTGAATATGAAAATATGAATATTACTTGAAATCAGTATGATGACAATAAAAACTATATTCCTTATATAACTCAAACACAAAACATAAGATACTTCATTCTTTTCTTCTTTTTTTTATTTTTTTTTATTTTTTAAAATTATACCAGTTTAGGATTTTCTCCATTATAGGATTTATCACCATTTAGAATTATATCCTTTCAAGATACTTCATGTTTTAGAATTAGTAATTGTAGGATTTGATCTAACGGATTTGATTAGTAATTGTAAGATGAGTTTGATTAGTAATGATCAACATACAAAACTTTATAAAGTTTGATTCTAGGTAGAACTCAAATAATAATAATAATAATAATAATAATAATAATAATAATAATAATAATAATAATAATAATAATAATAATAATAAGATTCTAGGTAGAACTCTATATGTGATAGAGTTTGACCCAAATACATTTCTCTTTATTTATTTTTTCATGGACAGAGCCTGCGGTGAAGGAAGTAAGAGAAGTTTGAATTCTTTCCCATAGTAGAATTAACGAAATTAAAAGTAGAATAAATTAAGGAAATTAAGGAAGTATAATTAAGAAAGGAAATTAAGGAAGTAGAATAGTAGAAACGTGTTAGAAGATAAATTAAGGAATCAAATTTATCTTAATTAATAGTAGAAACGTGCTAGAAGAAAATTAATAGTATAATTATAGTAGAAACGTGCTAGAAGGAAATTAAGGAAATTTATAATAGAAACGCGCTAAGGAAATTAAGGAAGTATAATAAACGCGCTAAGGAAATTAACGTGCTAGAAGGAAATTTATAAGGAAATTAAGGAAGTATAATAAATTTAAGAACAAAAAAGTAAGAGTATAAATTTAAGCATCATTAAATCATTCTAGAAAGTTGCAAAACATTATAGAAAGAGCAAGAAATTTACACTAAAATCATTAAATCATTATAGAAAGTTGCAAAACATAAACCACGATATAATCACTTAAAATAATTATACCAAAATAAATGGAAATACCTGGTGCTTCACGGGTCTTTTTTTTTGTACTTTTTTATTCCCTTAGTGTAAAAAAGACATCAAATAAATCTTTTCCAAATCAAGTAAACACCCGAAATCAAATCTCTACACCAAAGTGAACACCGAAATCTTTTCCAAAAAAAACCAATTAGACACCGAAATCTTTTCCAAATAAATCAATGAGAGAATGCTTGAGCGAAACTAATTAACCTGTTGAAAGATTTGTGAGAGAGACGGTTGAGTGTTTCTGTTTCTTGATTGAGAAAGGGTTGTGAGAGTTTGAGATGGTTGAGATTGTGAGAGTTTGAGAGAAGGTTGAGTACTTCCGTTTGTTGAGTTTGTGAGAACGTGAGTGTGAAACTGTTTGGTTGCTTTCTATGCCATTTGATAGGTTATCCTAAAAAGAATCTGAGCCGTCTTTTATATCCCAACCCAAACACCGTCTTGTTTTGTAAGATAAACTAGGGTATTTCCCGCGCCGTTGACACTACCGTACAATGTTAACTATTTTCATCACGACTTATCTTTCTATCGTGTTTCTCATGGCTTTAATTGTGTTGAAAAATCACTCGGCATGATTCTGAAAATTTTAGGTCAATATGTTATTAACTACTGGTACATGGGCTTAAACTAAACCATAATAATAATAAAAAAGAATAAAAAGTTTTCCATTAAAAAAAAGTTGCCTAATAAATATATATTGTCGTTCAAGACACGTGTCACTAATCATACCCCAAGGTTGCGGCACAAGTACCATTACCACTAAATATATTTATTTAATATATGTCTTGTCATTCATCTTTTTAATATCCATTGCGGTATTATCTCAATCACAAATATTTGGTGTTTCTATAAGGGTAGCTTAAACTAAATTAATTACAATATTTTTGTTGAATTTCAATAGTCTATCTTGTTTTAAAAAAAAATTCCATACTAAAATTTGTCATACCTCATAAATTTGCATTACAATTCATCAAAATGGCATAAAACACAATAAACCACTATAAAATTACTCCACATGGTAAATGTTTGAGCAGGCAACAAAACATACTTTTTTTTTCAGAATTTCGACAGAGTTTACTTTTTTTTTTTTCCAACACTAAACCCTATCATACACAATAATATTGCATTTGTAATTCTTAAAATGCAAATATATAAAATGAACCACTACAACACTGTTCCACATGATAAATATTTGAGTAGACAACAAAATTTTGACAAAGTCTACTAATAAGCAAGAAATATAGTACCTCCAGAGTAACACATTTTGTATGCAAATGTAAATCACATTGTGTACATGCTTAACATTGAAGTCCCACTATATGCATATGTAAATCACACTATATATAAATGCATGCTAGGATATTCAACACTGTATTCTAATGTATGCTAGGAATATTCTAACATTGAAGTTCCACTGTACATGTCAATAAATCACATTATTCTTGTCAATAAATCTCATTGTACATGTTAATAAAAAAAAACAAAACTGAATCATAGCATGAGTATGCAAATGTCAATAAAAAAAAATTATAATAAAAGCTCTATAATATTTCAATAAAACGTTGTTGATTTCATTCCAATTGATCTAACCATCCAATGCATAAGAATATTATCCTTTTAAGGGCCATATTTTTTTTTTATTCATATAATTCCTGAAACGTAATTCAAAAAATTAAAACAAACACCTATATTAAATGAAATTATTTTAAAAAAAATGAAATTTTCAATTAGGGTCTAATTGGGGCATTTACAAATTGGGGTCTATTAATTAATTACTAAGTGGACATCTCAATAGAATTTCAGTGAATAGAATAAACTAATACAAAACATGAAATAAGTTAACATATTCTCTATCTTGATTTCAGTACTAATGCAAAACATGGACATCTCAATAGAATACATTAAGTGGTTGTTAAAATAACTTAACTTATTCTCTCACAGCAAAAGTATTTTTTTAATTTCAATCACCATGATAATTAGGATTGTCAATGGACTGGACTTATGCAAAAAATAAATAAATAAAAATTTAAATCAGATTTGGTGCTTTAATAAATATATATTGTCATTCAAAACATGTGTCAATAATCATACCTCAAGGTTGTGACACTAATCACATCCCAAAGTTGTGTCATTATTCTACCTTATTATAGCATTACTCCACATGCTTAATGTTTGAGTATGATAAATAAATAAATATACTTACATGCCTAATCACCACAATCAATTTTTGAAGAAAATAAATAAATAAAATAAAAAATGTTGGGTATGGGAATCGATCATTTGCACTTTTATTGGGGATAAATCTTCATAAAGGCTAACTTTAAGTCCCAGCCATTAGATCTTTATGTTTAGATAAATCTCAGCCGTCTTTTATCTCCCAAAAATAAATAAATAAATATCAAATGTTGGGCAATCAGACCCATGTACTTAAGTTCTATAAGATCCGTCAGATTCATATATTTGGTTAAATTTGAACCGTTTTTTATCTCCCAAGCGAAACACCGTCCTGTTTTGTAAGATAGATAATTGAAAGTGAACATGTATATTCTAAAGTGGAGGGAAAGATGCTTACAGATTGCAGATCATCTTCACATTAAAAGGGTCTGTATTCATTTATTTGGGTCATGTTCTATTGTACACACTACCCAGAATTTTTTTTTACTTGCTAACCCACACCATCACAAACATTGTTTGTGTTAAAAAATAGTGGATGTCGCCGAAATTAGGGTGAGAACCCTACTTCCCCTTGAAGTGACTTCTCTCACCCTCCCACTGTTATATTCGTCGTCATCTTTCTCCCACCCAAACTCTCTAGAACGTCGTCATTGACCGCACCGCTTCTGTCCCTTTTTGTTATTTTTTCATCGCCCTTTCGGCGCCATATGGGATGATGGGTTCGCCAGTCACGACGGTGTGCGCGAGGGCAAAACAAATTGGCCCTCGCAACGGATCTTGTGAGTGGGAGACTTACATTCACATGATCCTTCACGACTTAGTCTTTGCTGGACAGATTTGAGTGATTTTAGTTACATGACCATAACTTGTTCAATTCACAACACTTTTAACTTATTCAAATTTTGTTTATAAGATAACTCAGAGTAATATAATGGAATTTTGACAATATTGAAAATCAGTCTCAATTGAGGGTATAAGTTGGCCCAAAGTCAAGGACAGTACCCTATTTTATTTGCTAGACAGATTTGGGTGATTTTAGTAAAATGACCATAACTTGCTCAATTTACAACATTTTTAACTGATTCAAATTGTGTTTATAAGATAACACATCATTATAATGTTTGTGTTTTGATAACTTGATAATAGGTCTCAATTGAGGGTATAAATTGTCCCAAAGTCAGGGACACTATCTTGTTTTCTTTGCTGGACATGTTTGAGTGATTATAGTAAATGACCATAACTTCCTCAATTTAAAACAATTTTAACTCAGTCAAATTGTGTTGATTAGATAACTAAGAGTAGTACAATTTTCATGATTTGATGAGCTTGAGAATTGGTCTCAATTGAGTGTATAAATTGGCCCAAAGTCAAGGACGTTACCATGTTTTGAGGGACAATACCCTTTGATACGTCCAAAAATTGTTCTCCTGTGAGTTTGACCTACAAAACAAATGTTAGACTGCCAATGACCACATTTTTGGTGGCCGAAGGCACTCCGATGGTTAAGTTGGCAACTCTATTTGAATAAGGAAGTAAATTTGGACAAAACTCAGTTAAAGTTGCATAACTATGTCAAATGTTCCCTTTACCTTTTATAATGGTTGTTGTTAATTCTCTGCGTGATTTAAGTATGTGAAGCGTAATGGAATGAGATGTTTCCCGTAATAGTCTTCCCCGTAATGGAGATGCATTCGTGGAGGCGTAACTCCCTCCACGACTCTTTTTGTGCAACGTTCCTCTTTTTTATGAAAGAACTCGTGTCGGGCTTGGATTCAGGCTCTAATCTGTTTGGGCCTGGATCCGGGGCGTTGTTTATGTCTTCTCATTGGTGAGCCTTGTCTAGGCCTCTGTGATTGGCTTTATTCTTCTTGGGCTTTATGAGCAGGCCCAATAGATTGGACGTTATATCCTCGTGATGGATGCTCTCTGCTACTTGTACGACTGTGATGCTCGGTCTATTTTGATGTATCGTCAGCTACTCCCCTTTTAGTTACTGGGTATACTGATGTGGCCACTAACTACTGACGATTTACCTTTCAAGTCCATCATTGCCTTGTATTTAATGCTTCCAGTAACTTTCTGCGGGTTGATGTCTCGATTCTTTGCTTGCCCATTCATTTTTGCGCATTTTAAGGATTTTGCATAGCCATCATATCTCGCACATTGTCCCATGAGTCGACCGTTCATTGCTCGACTCTATAAAAGGAGATGTGACGAATTTGTTTTCTCTCTTTACGCTATCTTTGAAATTAGGGTTCACTCATTCCTTCGCCTTCTTCATTTTCATTGTTTCCCTATTCTTCAACGATGTCTGTCGGTGATAAACTAAGTGGTAAGTCGCTAGCTCTGTGTGAGGCTCATTATTCTCCCAATAGAGCTTTTCAAGCGACGCTGGACAATCTTCGTTCTGATTATAATATGTCGTCTGACCTCAAGATTATCCTGCCTGGACAGGATGATGGTTCTTGTAATCCAAAGGTTGGATACATCACACTGTATTCGTGCATGTTTTCTTCTGGCTTTTGGTTCCCAGTCCCGGAACTGTTCTGGGAGTATTTGAACTTCTTGAGCATTCCTCCAGCCCAAATGGGTCCTAATGGTTGGAAGGTAATGGTTTCTTCTTATGTGACCTAGTTTGCACAAGTGACCTAGTCCGCATAAGGGACCACGATGGCACACAATAGTCGATTCTAGTCCTATTCAGGATGACGGCAACTCGCCGCATAAGTAACCTAATTCACTTGACAAATGTCTATCCCAGTCGGGCAGAAACAAATTATCCTCAACTCAACTTCTCTTCAGGATTGAGGCCATATACATGGTACATAAATCTAGTCTGATTAGACAAAGACAATTTTTCCTTAGCCTAAATCTTGTTCAGGATTAGGTCCTATAGTGAAATATAGTTCGATCGAGCAGAAACAAATCCACTTTGGCTCAACTCCTATTTGGGATTGAGCCCATATATATCACATAAATCTAGTCTGAAACATAAATTTAGCCCATTCTGACAGAGACGATTTCTTTACACCCTAACTCTTGTTTAGGATTAAGTCTTCCAGTGAAGTCTAGTATGGTCGGGGCAGAGATGACTCACTTCAGCTCAACTCCTCTTTCAGGATTGAGCCCATATACATGGAACACAAATCTAATCCATTCGAACAGAGACAATTTCTCCATAGCCTAACACCTGTTTAGGATTAGGCCCTACAGTGAAGTCTAGTCCGGTCGGGCAGAAACGACTTCACTTCAGCTCTCAACTCCTCTTCAGGATTGAGCCCATATACGTATCACAAAAATCTAGTTTGTTCGGACAAAGACGATTTCTTTACACCCTAACTTCTGTTCAAGATTCGGTCCTCTAGTAAAGTCTAGTTCAGTCGAGCAGAGATGACTTCACTTCAATTCAACTCCTCTTCAGGATTGAGCTCATATACATGGAGCGAAAATCTAGTACGTTAGGACAATAACGATTTCTCCATAGCCTAACTTCTATCTAGGGTTAGGTCCTATAATAAAGTCTAGTCCGACCGGACAAGGGCGATTTCACTTCAATTCAACTCCTCTGCAGGATGGAGCCCATATGCATGGTACAAAAATCTAGTTCGTTCGGATAGAGACAATTTATTCACAACCTAACTCCTGTTTAGGATTAGATCCTACAATAAATACTAGTCTGGTAAGGTAGATACGACTTTACCTCATCTCAACCTCTCTTCAGGATTGAACCCATATATGTATCACAAAAATCTAGTCCTTTCAAACAAATACAATTTCCTTACACCCTAACTCCTATACAGGGTTGGAATTCGTTATGGAAGTCTAGTCACCCAGATCAAGACAACTTTTGTGCAAGTTTAACTTATATGCAGGATAAACCTTACATCTCTATGAGAATAAAGAACAATCAGGAATGAATCCTTTGAACCTCTGTTCTAAAACTTTCCAAATTAATGAGGTACACTGTATTGAGGTAAACACTCTAAATGGTTTCTGGCTTTCCATCACATATACCCTTTTTTAGAAACCCAAAACTAAACCAATTTGAATTATCTACACTCCCACTTCATAGACATATATAATTTCTGCCTTTAGATTGCAGCTTAGGGACTTTGCTATGTATGGACTCATTTGTTTATGAACTTCATGCAACCTATTTTGTGTCTTTTTCGTTTACGTAGATGGATAAAGAACAATCAGGAAGGGATCCTTTGAACCTCTGTTCTAAAACTTTCCAAATTAATGAAGTACACTGTATTGAGGTAAGCACTCTCAATGGTTTCTGTCTTTCCATCAAATATACCATTTCTTAGAAACCCAAAACTAAACCAATTTGAATTATCTACACTCCCACTTCATAGACATATATAATTTCTGCCTTTAGATTGCAGCTTAGGAACTTTGCTACGTATGAACTCATTTGTTAATAAACTACATGCAGCCTATTTTGTATCTTTTTCGTTTACGTAGATGAATAAAGATCAATCAGTAATGGATCCTTTGAACCCGTGTTCTAAAACTTTCCATATTAATGAGGTACACCATATTGAGGTAAGCACTCTCAATGGTTTCTGGCTTTCCATCACATATACCCTTTCTTAAAAACCCAAAACTAAACTAATTTGAATTATCTACACTCCCACTTCATAGACATATAATTTCTGCCTTTAGATTGCAGCTTAGGGACTTTGCTATGTATAAACTCATTTTTTTTATGAACTTCATGCAACCTATTTTGTGTCTTTTTCGTTTACGTAGATGAATAAAGAACAATCATGAAGGGATCCTTTGAACCTCTGTTCTAAAACTATCCAAATTAATGAAGTACATCGTATTAAGGTAAGCACTCTCAATGGTTTATGGCTTTCCATCACATATACCCTTTTTTAGAAACCCAAAACTAAACCAATTTGAATTATATACACTCCCACTTCATAGACATATAATTTCTGCCTTTAGATTGCAGCTTAGGGACTTTGCTATGTATGAACTCATTTGTTTATGAGCTTCATGCAACCTGTTTTGTATCTTTTTCGTTTACGTAGATGAATAAAAAACAATTAGGAATGGATCCTTTGAACCTCTGTTCTAAAACTTTCCATATTAATGAGGTACACCGTATTGAGGTAAGCACTCTCAATGGTTTCTGGCTTTCCATCACATATACCATTTTCTTAGAAACCCAAGACTAAACCAAATTGAATTATCTATACTCCCACTTCATAGGCATATATAATTTTTGTCTTTAGATTGCAGCTTAGGGACTTTGCTATGTATGAACTCATTTGTTTATAAACTTAATGCAACCTATTTTGTATCTTTTTCGTTTACGTGGAAGAAAAGAAACGCAGTTGTTTATGAACTCGTTTGTAACATGTTTACGGTAGCGCAACCTATTTTGAAACTCAAACTAAAGTCACTATTTAGTTTCATTTTCCTTTTGTATTCTACCAAAAGCGAATTTTATAAACCATAACATGCAGCAATTCAAGGAACTGTGTAAAACATACTTGATATAAATAAAATTCTCGGGAATTACCTTGAATTTTTTTTAACATACAACTTGAAAAAATCAGAAACATTATCTGAGTGTTGTATATTTTTCTTATACAAAATAGAAAAAACAAATGATCAAATTCCTATATAAATAAGAACTACTACAAATGTCGGCTTCAGCCTTACTTACATCTTACCCTATCCACTAACCCTCTAATTCCACCTCCTTTCCATAGATGAAATTGAATGAAACTCACTACAAGTTAATCAAAGAAATTAATCAACCTAAAATGAAATACAAAAAAAAAAAAAAAAATTTACTTGTAAACATGCATACCATTAATCAACCTAAAATGTAATACAAAAAACGAAATTCACTGACATGTTGTAAAAGATGAACATGCATACCATTATAAGTAAAACACATCGTAAGGTTCCCCATCTCTTCTTCGAAATCACCACGTTCGAATTCTTGTTCTCCCCAATCAACCTATGTAAAAACAAAATCATAATCACCCCATCGCTAATCAAACAACAAATCAAAACAATCTTCGATCAGTGAGTGAACTGTTGACACTACCCAGAAATTAGTTATATAACTAATAAGTGAAAGGAAATGCTACATACATTAACTGCTAAACCATTGATATTTTTTTTCGAAACTGTTAAGTGAAAGACAATGCTACATACATGTTATATAACAATTCATGTACTTGTGTTGGGTGTTCTACGCTTATGATTTATTGTTGCAAGCAATCTTCTGTTGGCAATATTCTGGGCTCCAAGCGACAGTCAGATAACCATAAATTGGTGCCTATTTTAATCCGGGTTCAAAGACATTGTCACACACATTGAAACTCAAAGATCAATCCAGAATGTATGTAGTTCGACTAACAGAACAACTCATTTGTTTTTTGTTTTATTTTACAGAATTCAAGTAAAGGAGAATATAAGTGATATTGTTTTAAGCATCGAAACATTAGTGCAAAAACATTTGGTGTTTGGTGCACATACCATTAAAAAACAATGCTTAAAATATATAAGATCATATCTAGTGATGGAAGCACAAAAAGTTCATACATAATGATGCTTAAAATATATAATATCATATTCAATGCTGGAAGCACAAACTGAATATGGAAATATGAATATTACTTGAAATCAGTATGATGACAATAAAAACTATATTCCTTATATAACTCAAACACAAAACATATATTACTTCTTTTTTTTTAGAATTATACCAGCTTAGAATTTTTTCCATTATAGGACTTATCTCCATTTAGAATTATATCCTTTCAAGATACTTCATGTTTTAGAATTAGTAATTGTAGGATTTGATTAGTAATTGTAAGATGAGTTTGATTAGTAATGATCAACATACAGAACTCTATAAAGTTTGATTCTAGGTAGAACTCTAAATGTGATAGAGTTTGACCCAAATACCTTTCTCTTTATTTATTTATTTTTTCATGGACAGAGCCTACGGTGAAGGAAGAAAGAGAAGTTTGAATTCTTTCCCATGGTAGAATTAAGGAAATTAAGTGTAGAATAAATTAAGGAAATTAAGGAAGTATAATTAAGAGAAGAAATTAAGGAAGTATAATAGTAGAAACGTGCTAGAAGATAAATTAAGGAATCAAATTTATCTTAATTAATAGTAGAAACGCGTTAGAAGGAAATTAATAGTAAAAACGTGCTAGAAGGAAATTAAGGAGATGATTGTGAGAGTTTGAGATGGTTGAGATTGTGAGAGTTTGAGAGAAGGTTGAATACTTTCGGTTGTTGAGTTTGTGAGAACGTGAGTGTGAAACTGTTTGGCTGCATTCTATGCCATTGGATAGGTTATCCTAGAAAGAAATTGAGTCGTCTTTTATCTCCCAACCCAAACACCGTCATATTTTGTAAGATAGACTAAGATATTTCCCGTGCCATTAGCACTACCGTACGGTGTTAACTATTTTTATCGCGGCTTATCTTTCTATCGTGTTTCTCATGGCTTTAACTGCGGCATGACTGAAAATTTTATGTCGATATGTTATTAACTACAAATACATAGGCTTAAACTAAATCATGATAATAATAATAATAATAATAATAATAATAATAATAATAATAATAATAATAATAATAATAAAATAAAAATTTGCCTAATAAATATATATTGTCGTTCAAGACACGTGTCACTAATCATACCCCAAGGTTGCGGCACAAGTACCATTACCACTAAACATATTTATTTAATATATGTCTTGTCATTCATCTTTTTAATATCCATTGCGGTATTACCTCAATCACAAATATTTGGTGTTTCTTTAAGGGTAGCTTAAACTAAATTAATTACAATATTTTTGTTGAATTTCAACAGTCTATCTTGTTTTTTTTTTAAATTCCTAATACTAAAATTTGTCATACCTCATAAATTTGCATTTGTAATTCATCAAAATGGCATAAAACACAATAAACCACTATAACATTACTCCACATGCTAAATGTTTGAGTAGGCAACAAAACATAAATTTTTCAGAATTTTGACAAAGTTAACTTTGTTTTCTTATTTTTTTTCCAACACTAAACTCTGTCATACACAATAATATTGCATTTGTAATTCTTAAAATGCAAATATATAAAATGAACCACTACAACATTGTTCCACATGCTAAATATTTGAGTAGACAACAAAATTTTGACATGGTCTACTAATGAGCAAGAAATACATTACCTCCAGAGTAACACATTTTGTATGCAAATGTAAATCACATTGTGTACATACTTAACATTGAAGTCCCACTGTATGCATATGTAAATCACACTGTATACAAATGCATGCAAATGTATGCTAGGATATTGAACAATGTATTCTAATGTATGCTAGAAATATTCTAACATTGAAGTCTCACTGTACATGTCAATAAATCACATCTATTCTTGTTTATAAATCTCATTGTACATGTTAATAAAAAAAATAAAAATAAACTGAATCATAGCATGGGTATGCAAATTTCAATAAAAAAAAAATAGAATAAGAGCTCTATAATATTTCAATAAAACGTTGTTGATTTCATTCTAATTGATCTAACCATCCAATGCATAAGAATATTATCCTTTTAAGGGCTAGATTTTTCTTTTATTCATATAATTCCTTAAACGTAATTCAAAAGATTAAAACAAACACCTATACTAAATGAAATTATTTTTAAAAAAAATGAAATTTTCAATTAGGGTCTAATTGTGACATTTACAAATTGGGGTCTATTAATTAATTACTAAGTTGACATCTCAATAGAATTTCAGTGAATAGAATAAACTAATGCAAAATGTGAAATAACTTAACCTATTCTTTATCTTGATTTCAATACTAATACAAAACATGGACATCTCAATATAATACACTAAGTGGTTGTTAAAATAACTTAACCTATTCTCTCACAGCAAATGTATTTTTTTAATTTCAATCACCATGATAATTAGGATTGTCAACGGACTGGACTTATGCAAAAAAAAAAAAAATTAAATCGGATTTGGTGTTTTAATAAATATATACTGTCATTCAAAACATGTGTCAATAATCATACCTCAAGGTTGCGGCACTAATCACATCCCAAGGTTGTGTCACTAATCTACCTTACTATAGCATTACTCCACATGCTTAATGTTTGAGTATGATAAATAAATAAATATACTTACATGCCTAATCACCACAATAAATTTTTGAAGAAAATAAATAAATAAAATTAAAATAGTTGGGTATGGGAATCGATCCCTTGCACTTTTATTGGGGATAAATCTTCATAAATGCTAACTTTAAGTCTCAGCCATTAGATCTTCATGTTTGGATAAATCTCAGCCGTCTTTTATCTCCCAAAAATAAATAAATATATATCAAATGTTGGGATGGGAATCGAACTCATACACTCTTGGTGCTTTAAGTTCTATAAGATCCGTTAGATTCATATATTTGGTTAAATCTGAGCCGTCTTTTATCTCCCAACCCAAACACGATCCTGTTTTGTAAGATAGATAATCATTGATTTCATTGGAAAGATCTTAAAAAATGCATTCCAACAATATCAAGTTTATTAAAATTCGACAATTAAGTAGATAGTTATGGAAATTTTAATTTTGAGAAAAAACAAATAATTTTCTCTCTCCGCCACATGTACATTCCACTAACTTTTTATATCATTTTTTCATTTTATTTGCCCTTTTACATATTTTATAATTACAACACATGCCATTATAGAGATCGAATCCCAGCCCTCAAGATCTTCGCAACTCTCAATCCTAGCCCTCTTTTATCTCATGAATAGTGAAACATCATTCTGATTTGTAATATAGACTAGGGTATTTCCCGTGCCGTTGGCACGATAAAGTTTAACATGATAAATAGAGTTTATCAAAATAAATAAATATCAAAATAGCATGATAAAGTAAAAATATCAAGATAAATTAATATCAAAATGTTGGGTATGGAAATCGAACCCATGCACTATTGGTGCTTTAAGTTCTATGCAAATAAAACAAAGACGATTTCTTTACACCCTAACTCTTGTTTAGGATTAAGTCTTCCAGTGAAGTCTAGTATGGTCGGGGCAGAGATGACTCACTTCAGCTCAACTCCTCTTTCAGGATTGAGCCCATATACATGGAACACAAATCTAATCCATTCGAACAGAGACAATTTCTCCATAGCCTAACACCTGTTCAGGATTAGGCCTACAGTGAAGTCTAGTCCGGTCGGGCAGAAACGACTTCACTTCAGCTCTCAACTCCTCTTCAGGATTGAGCCCATATACGTATCACAAAAATCTAGTTTGTTCGGACAAAGACGATTTCTTTACACCCTAACTTCTGTTCAAGATTCGGTCCTCTAGTAAAGTCTAGTTCAGTCGAGCAGAGATGACTTCACTTCAGTTCAACTCCTCTTCAGGATTGAGCTCATATACATGGAGCGAAAATCTAGTACGTTAGGACAATAACGATTTCTCCATATCCTAACTTCTATCCAGGGTTAGGTCCTATAATAAAGTCTAGTCCGACCGGACAAGGGCGATTTCACTTCAATTCAACTCCTCTGCAGGATGGAGCCCATATGCATGGTACAAAAATCTAGTTCGTTCGGATAGAGACAATTTATTCACAACCTAACTCCTGTTTAGGATTAGATCCTACAATAAATACTAGTCTGGTAAGGTAGATACGACTTTACCTCATCTCAACCTCTCTTCAGGATTGAACCCATATATGTATCACAAAAATCTAGTCCTTTCAAACAAATACAATTTCTTTACACCCTAACTCCTATACAGGGTTGGAATTCGTTATGGAAGTCTAGTCACCCAGATCAAGACAATTTCTGTGCAAGTTTAACTTATCTGCAGGATAAACCTTACATCTCTATGAGAATTTGATCCGCTCGGATAAAGGTGACTTTTCTGCAACTTAAGCCTTCCTAAAGATTAAGTTAGCATTATTACCAAGTTATGTCCTATCCAAGTTAAAGTAGGGCTCCAGTTCAGACTAAGCCTATTACAGATGGAAGGCGACATGACTACCTAAACCTAGTCTTAAAGTATTGGTGGCACATCAATCTATTCAGCCTAATCTAAACAAATATTAAAAATCACGAGTACGACAGTTATAGTGCAAACATTAGACAAGGAAAGCAAAACTTTGTATTGATAGACTTTTATTGTACAAATAACCGCTTATGTAGCGTGATCAGACGCGGTATAGTCAGGCATAGTCTTTTGAATAACAGAACCAAGAGCGGCTTCGTGAAGAGCGAGGTAAGTAGTAGGCTCTGGAACATCAAGTATATCGGTCGTTTCTGCAGCACTCAGGTCAGCTTCAAGGCCACCCTGCGAAGAAGAGTAAAGTCATCCGCCTTCTCAAATTGAGCACATGCTAACTGTTTGTAAGCAGAAAGGTCCCAGTCCTCATGGTCCTGCTCAATGTAGTCTAGTAGTTCTAGCCTTCCAACAAGAACTTTGCTAAATTGGGCGGTCTCAACAGCCTCATGGAGCTTTTTTTTCCATGGCTTCCCACTATGTTGTCTAGCTAGCTAGCTCTTTGTTCGGTTTGGCCAGACCACTCTCACAATCTGTTAGTCTACGATCGACCTCAACTCTGCTTGTGCGCTCAGAATCCAGTTCCTAGTTAAAGCCAAAAAACCTACACTTGAGAAGCCTCATGGAGACCCCTCTGAAGATCTGCCTCAGCACGTTCACCTTCCAGGGTGCTCTAAACATCAACAACAGATCTCAGAGCAGATGCCAGACGGTCAACAACCGTTGTTTGCTCAACTACCGCCTTATCTCGACTCTCGTGAACCTCTCTCAACTCTTTCTTCAAACCAGCTCGGGCAGCCAATGCATCATCCATACTCTCTTGGACTCTTTCTAACTGAGACTCCAAGTCTGATCGAGCAGCCATCACACCATCGAGGTTCTCCTGGTCCTCACTCAACTGAGTTTCCAGATTGGGCTGAGCAACCATTTGCTTCTCCAGCGAATCATCTTAAAGAGAGCATCCAAGAGTTGCAATTGTTGCTCTACAAACAATCTTTCTAAGGCATACACCCTGTCCTGCGCAGACTCTACTTCGGTACCCACCATCCCAGAGTAGGTCAAGTGAGTCATCCCCTGGTCAGATACATGTACACGGTTATGAACAATAAGTATGGCGAAAAGTCTAGCGAGAATCAAATGATTTACTTGCATCAGGTGTTTTTGCCCTTTATTGAGATGACCCCCCGCATTTATTTCTTCTAGTGACGCATGGTCAACCAGCCAAGAATACCACTTTCTCAGGAGTTGGATGGAACCATTCCTCTGATCCTCCTCCCAGTGCCACATGTGCTGGCCACTAGAGCTTAGGTGGATAGCGTCTAGAGCACAAAAGTTGACTCGGGCATCAACATGAAGAACCCTGGGGTTATGGATTAGTCCCACCCGTCCTTCTGCAACTTCCAATGAGGGAGGGAACTCAACAACTTGTTTCCCTTTGTCAGCAGCAAAAGGTGGAAAGTCGGGCGAACTTAGGGGTCCAGACAGGGAGACGATGACTCGGACATATCACGACAACATCCTCCTAGGCATGCTATTCTACCACTGCATCCGAACCCACAGAGTATCACAGGCAGCATTTACCAGGGCAAGGCGCTCTACTCCTGGAACGGTAGTAACAGACGCTCTCAGCTTGGCTTGGAAGAGTTGGTTCGAGGCAAGTTTGACTTGACACTCACTTTACTGGGATCACTTATCCCAACCATTTGGAAAAACTCCTCTTCCACGACAGTTATCGGAGCAGGGAGCGGGAGGCGGCTCCTTAGCAAAATTTTCCACAGCCCGTCGAAGGGGATTGTCGGACTCAGTTGTCACCCCTCATTCGTATGGCTAGGGACCACAACCAAGCAATGAGTATGGTAACAGCATGGATAAGAGCTTAATAAGGAGTAGGCCCTTCCATAACATTGAGGTAACCATACGCGATAAGCTCTCTTTGTTCAGTAGTCAGAGAGGCAGTCTCGACGGTCCCCACCTTGACCTTCTTGGACTTACGAGAGGGAGAAAATAGTCCATCTAGAGCCTTTCTCTTAGCAGACTAGGCATCCTCACTACTCTTTTTTTCTGCGTTCCGAACGCTTGGACGTTAGTCCCAGAAGAGGATCCAACCAGAGCAGTCAAAGTACGCCTCACTTTGCTAGTCTCGCTGGAAAACAAGCCACTCCATCTGATGTACTCAGGCTGAAGAACATCCGAAATAGGCATTGGCTGCATAGTGAGAAAACCACCTCCCACTTTCTCCTCCTCAGGAACAAGAATGACAGGGTCATGGCCCCCTAATTGGAAACCATTGACAAGTTGGATAACAACAGGTACTGTATTAAAATGAAAGGAGTACAAGAAACTTATTAAGATTCTTGAACCTACGGATGATCAGTTGGCCACCATAAGTAAAGTACTCAAACTTCAAGGAAACAGATGTCGTGCTTATTCACCATAAAAGCAATACATTTGCCAGTTCTTCGTATCTTTTGGAAGCCCATCCAGAGAGCTTTATTAGCCAGCAGATGTCGTGCTTATTCATCCTAATAGGAGCCAATGAATGAATCAGCTTAGGTGACAAATGGAGCCCAACGTCCTTTGCCTAATCAGAATGACAACAAAATCCACCACCTATTGGGTGCCATCTGGGTCGGGGCAATACCCTGGTACGACAACAATTGCCAAATGGCGTTAGGGACGGGGAAACACTGGCCCACTTTGAACATCTTGTGCAGATAAACATACCCCTCCCTTGGGACGATCAGAAACTCGCCTTCCGCAAGGAGCGACAACCTCAGGTCATCAGGAACCTGAAACTGTCTGCGGAGGTAAGCCAAATCCCTTTCCGACTTCAATGAAGAATTCGAAGCAAGTCGTATGTCACTCATGTGAAAATCGCACAGACATATTGAAAGTTTGCACTTGATCCGATTGGAGAGTTCTTGACAAAATAGATAACAGAAGGAAACTCTGGAAGGTAAAAGGATCTAACTCTCCCAAAACAGGCCTATATAGGCTTGGCGTATGGGAGTAGTAATCACATAACTGCTACATAAGCATTAACTGCAACGAAGAAGTTGAAAAGGCGCAGAAATATGCCATCATGATGTCACATGAGCCTTCACGTGCAGTTAGTTAGTGGCCCTATACGCAACCCCTACTAACTAGGGGGAGTAACTGATGAGATATCAAACAATCATCTAATCGCAGCCGTACACGTGGCACAAATCAACCTTAATACCGTAGGGCCTCAACACGGTCTTAAATAGGCCCAAGTCAGGTCTAACCCAGGCTCAACCTAATCACTGTTCAACTCGTAAGTCAAGTGCCCAAGCCCAAATTATGCAAGCCCAACGTGGTGTGAATCTTGGACCTTGGCTTAGGACAGTAAGGCCCGAACACAGATTTCTGAGTTGTCACAAACCCAAGATCTATTTGCACAACTCTTGATTCAATCAAGTATTGAGTCCCAAGCAGAGCCCAGTGCCAATGGAGACTCGGTCATGGATGGGTAACATCCTGAGAGAGATCTCCTCCCTCCATCATGCCCTCGACGATAGAGTCAGTGAATGAGTAAAATACTCACTATATAAGATGAGCAAAATAGATGAGAAATGTACACATTTGCAACCCCAATTTTAACAGTCTACATCCATTCTTGCTTAGTCACCTAACTTTATCATCGGAGTGCCTTCAACCACCATAACGGTGGTCCTTGGTTCACCGTTGTTCATTTTACATGTCGAAAATTGGCAGGGACCGATTTGGACGCATCAGATTTTAAAAAGAAATATAATGCTATTAAAATTACAATTCGATAAAGAAGCACACACATGTTTTGGCAACCCAGCGTGTACCCTGCTTGGTATGCAATCCCGTTGGCAGGAAGGCTTAGGCTTCCTTGTGTCACCATGCAAGGATATTTGTGGGTATTTTGGGATTCCAAATTGACAAGCCATGGCTTTGTCCGTATGCAAGGTCATTCGTAAGGTATTTGTGGATGTTCTTACACTCTCATTATACACAAGTCTTCCCCCGGGCCATATCTGTGTGTCATGTCCAGAGTACATCTTGCTTGTTCAAGACAGCTTCTGATGTATTAAATCTGCTAAATGTAGTTTTGTGCTCATAAGCAATTATGAAGCCAACTAACATTGTCGGCAGAGTCTGATGAGTTTTGACAAGCAACAGTATTACAATATTCCATAAATGAATAAGTAAACAAACCAATCGATATATTACCAACAACAAAGTTCTCTTTATTCATCTATTTTTCTAAGTACAGGTTGCATTAGTCTATACAATTTTGTCAAGACAAGGAGCATAATATACATGAAAGTGTACAGAATTGATGCAGGCAATCTCGTAGCCTTTATCACAGGCAACCGTTTTCCACGCAGCTAGCTGATGACTTATTCTTCCCAGAATGCTTGGAAACCAACCTTTGAGCAACCTACACTATTTCTGGTCTTCCCAGGACTTGCACCCCAATCCTTTCAGCAACCTGTATGAAGGACTCCAATGTGTTCAATTATGTGTAGTAATAGCAAATATATTTTTATACATAATAATAATACTGCGAACGTGAGGGTTTGGGACTTACGGGATAAGACACAGATTGAATGACATGGATTGGATACAAATTGCATCCAAATGATTTGTCACCCTAAAGGAAATAAAGCTTTACTTCATGAACCTTACTTGTTTGGCCAACCAAACATGTATTAAAGGGTAAAGGAGCGGTCAAACTAATAAAAATACTAACGTTAAAATAGGTTGAAAAGAAAATCATGACATAAATCAAAATAGAGAACTGATAAATCCCTGAAATCATGATATACCATGTCAGTCAGTCAATATATATAATGAATTCCATAGTTATCACCCATCAAAGACTACCCTGCCCCCCTTTCCCCTTTCCTCAAATAACCAAAAATACTTGTTAATTCAGACTCATTTCTTTCTAATAGAATCAGGTTAATAACCAAGATATATTTTAATAACACAGAGCATCAACCAGAGAGAATTCTTCAACCCTAAGGTTTAGGGATTTATTGAAGGTGAAACAAGCATATTATATTATACACTCAATATTTTCATAAAAAACTATGATTTGCATGCAATTTCACTTATTATACATATTTGTGATTGTATTTAAGTTTCATAAATTAACATGATTTCAGAAATTATGATCACAAGTCTCACATGACTTTCCAAGTGCCCTGCAGAGCTCTCGTAGATAATTCAAAGTCATGGGCCAACCACAGACAATAGTCATTCTAGAAGTCACGCAACAAGTCCAATGACCAAAAGGATAACACAAAAATAAATTTGAGAGCTGCTAAACTTCTATGAATTTTATTGGCCAAGATTAGGGGGTGTGCAATTTGGTTCAGATAAGATTTTTAGAGAAAACAAGGATCCAAACAAGATAGCATGTTTTGAGTTTTTGTCAACCGATATAATTTGCATTAATTTGCTAATTACAACATTTGTGGTTGTAGGGAAGTTTCATAAATGAACGATCAAAGAATGGTCATAAATCACACGCAACCTTCAAGTGCCTTCAGCACCTCTCAAAGACAATTCAAGTCATGGGCCAACCACAAGCAATGATTCATTCAAAAAGTCACACACAAGTCCAAAGCCAGGATAACATCAGAATCAACTTAATGGTCCACATCAAGCAGGGGTGTGCACAGTTTATTTTTAACTGGAAATGACAATCAAACCCAAAAGCTTGTTTACAGTTTGTGTGAACGGAAACTCGCCTCCTTACCAACTGAACCAAGTTACTTCCCCCCCCCCCTTTTTTTATTCGAAAATTCTAAAGTGCACTGGGGGTTAGCCTGGTGTTTTGCCTGGTGCTAACCCCCCACCGTTCATTGTGCATCGAGATTGGTGTAGTACCTATCTCGAGGCAACATGGACGGTGGGGGTTAGCACCAGGCAAAACACCAGGCTAACCCCCGGTGCTCTGTAGTAGTGCTCTTTTTTATTTTAAATGAGTCCTTCTAGGGTGTCCCTTTTCCTCGCTCCCTAGAATTTTCGTTTTTAAATATATACTTCTATTTATAAATCTGGGTAATCAAAGATCTCAATGGCCAGGGAACCTCTCTCTCTCTCTCTCTCTCGCTTTAAAATTACTTAAAATCAAAATAAAAAATAACAGAAATAAAAATAATGAATGATGAGTTGGCTCTGTAGGGTTGAGGGGTAAGGTGATGAGAAGGTTATTGCTGATCAGAGTTCAAGGTTGCAGAGGGTTTGATGGTGGGATGCGGGAGGAGGAAGCATGGTTTTGAGGGTTAGAAGTAGGGAAGGTGGTAGGTTCATTGATTTGATCAGTTTTTTCACTTCCCTAGCACAGAATAAGCTTAAAGTTCGTCTATTTTGAAAGTTCATAATGTTGCATTTTCTTTGTTTTACCAAGGTTATTTAGAGAATGTAAAATATTTTATAGCTACAACGCAATGTTGTATCCCTTATAACCTATAACACATCTAGCTCCAGTGCCACAAATAGGAATGATTTCTACATTAAATCATCATAATGGTCTAGTTTCCTTTGAACTGCAGTTGCCGCGTTCAAGCAAATTCCCCAACTTGAAGACATAGAGTTTGAGACTCAGAGAGATCTAGCCACTATCATCCTCCCTTTAGAGACAGCTCAACACCGCCAATCATACAGAGTATCAAATAAGAGTTCAAAAAAGTCCAACAAAGGCCAACAAACCCTTTTGACAGCCAAAAACATTTGGCTCCCAAGAGTTGAAGCAAGGATTTGCAGAATCCATGGGTGAACATTATTCTCAAGAAGTTAGCTTTGTAGAAGAGAGAATTATCATCCAGAAAGGAGAATCTCACTCTTAGTTGTAGTCCCTGATCCAATATGCTGGTTTTATATAATGTCACTATTTAATATGCCTAACAAGACAGTAGTTTATGAAGAATATTCTCTCTTTTGATCGTATGGTGACAACTTTTTTGGCTGTGAGAATGGAGAAGACAAAGAATTGGGATTTGTGTGTACCACAAAAGCTTTGGAGGTTTCAATATTCAGCCTTTTCAATCTCATATGAAGCTTTTTTTATGTAAATGGTTGTCAAGATATGGCTCGGAAGAGAATGGGCTTAGGTCATTCAAGCTAAGTACCATCTTGATAGGTTTATTTCAGTTGAAGGAATAAGATGTAAATGCTGATTGTTACAAGTGGTGGCTTTATTTCAGCTGAAGGAATAAGAAGATGTAACTGCTGGTTGTTACAAGTGGAGGTTTTAGTCTAGCTGTCAGTAGAATGAAAAGGGTTGTATGCTGTAATGTGTTTCTGTTACTGTTAGTGTTAAAGAGTGCTCTGTTAGTCTGTTAAGAGTGCTCTGTTAGTATTAACAGATTAGTGTTCTGACAGTCTATAAATATGAAGACATGAGGAGAACAGGGTATTCATTGATTGTAATAGAAATATACATCAGAGCATTTGCTCTTGGGAGTGTATGGCCACTCGAATAGCCTATTGTAACTTTCCTCTCAACTTGTTCCTATTACATCATTGCTAATACATTCCACTGTTTTTTCTGTCTGTCTTCTGGTTCTGAATTACTGCAACTGCAAGTCTTTGTATATCATCTTATCAGTCCTTGTCTGATTTTCTGGAACTGAAGTAGGCTCACCTGCAGAAATATACAATTGATCATCAGTTCATATCAAATTTGGTATCAGAGCATCGATCTTGAGAACAAATGGCTGGCAAATGCCTACAAGCACAAATGCAAGAGTTGAAGTAGTAGAAGAAGCGGTAGTTTCTTTGAAGGAAAGTTTTCAAGAAATGAAACAAATGTTAGAACAAATGTTGAAGGTGCAACAAGATAATCAGAAAACAGCTTCTACATCATAAAGAACTCAGATTCCTCCATGTCAGAATCAAACACAGCATCTAAATGGGGAAATGGGAGGTTCTTCATCACAAGGGTATCAAGGTGATAGAAGACCTAGAAGATTGGAGATGCCAGTTTTTGATGGAACAAACCCTGATGGGTGGATCTTGAAGGCTGAAAGATTTTTTTCTCTTCAAAGATATATAATAATGAAGAAAGAATTGAGGCAGCCATAATTTCATTTGAATCAGATGCTCTTCTATGGTATCAGTGGGAGAATAAACGAAGGCCAATTCTGTTTTGGGAAGAATTAAAAGGGTTATTGCTCAAACAATTTAGGGCAAACCAAGAAGGATCTTTCTGTGAACAATTCCTTGGTCTTCATCAAGAAGGAACAGTGGCGGATTATCGAAGAAAATTTGTTACACTGGCAGCTCCATTGGAAACCATGACTGAAGATGTATACTTGATTAAATTCATCAATGGCTTGAAGCCTGCAATTCGGGTGGAGGTAAGAATGTTAGAACCGGGTCATTTGGGGTGGGCTATGGAACTAGCCCAACAGGTTGAAGAGAAACAGGCTTTGCAAATTACAAATAGACTGGGTCAAAGATATAATAACAATTGGGCTTGGGCTGGACAGAAAACAAATGAACAAGGCCCGTTAGGGCATTCCTCAAATTTCAGTTTTCTAGAGGATTCGATAGAATGCCTGCTAGAGAAGGGTTCAACCATCGCCAAACAGGGAATGCGAGAGAGACGGAACGAGCAGGGTTCCAGCGGGGAGAAATTTGGCGCATGAGTGATGCCGAATACCAAGCAAAGCGAGATAAGGGAATCTGCTTCAAGTGTGATGAGAAGTTCTCTCTGGGTCACCTTTGCAAAAGAAACGAGGTTAGTGTACTCATTACACAAGAAGAGGGGGATATGGGGAAGGAGTCCGATCAGGAAGAGGAAGAACCTAAAGAATTGGAAGTGGCTGAGATTAGTCAGGTTGTTGAGGTTTCTTTGAGTTCAGTGGTAGGGTTAACATCTCCCAAGACTATGAAGCTCAAGGGGAAGATAGCAAATCGACCAGTGGTGGTGTTGATTGATAGTGGGGCAACTCACAATTTTCTTTCCAAGAAAGTGGTGGAGCAGGCAGAATTGCCTATTACGGCTACGAGTTGCTATGGTGTAACTATGGGATCCGGTGATTCAGTCCAGGGAAGTGGCGTTTGTCGAGGGGTGCGACTTATGTTGCAAGGGATGGAATTAATGGAAGATTTTCTTCCATTGAGTTTGGGCAGTTCAGATGTTATTCTAGGGATTCAGTGGTTGGAGAAGTTGGGGACTATTTCAGTGAATTGGAAGGAACAACAATTGCAATTCAGAATAGGAGCTGAAAGTTTCAGTCTTCAGGGGGATCCTTCTTTAGGTAGGAGCTTGGTTTCTTTGAAAACTATGTTACGCACTATCAAGCAAGAAGGACAGGGTTATTTGGTGGAACTGGGAAATTTGTCAGTACCAATTGACAAAAATGTTGAGACATCGGAGAAGATTGTAGACATGGTGCAGAGATATGACGCGGTCTTCCATATGCCAACAGGGTTGCCACCGACCAGAGGTTACGAACATTCGATTGTGTTGTATCAGGGCTCAAGTCCGGTCAATGTGAGACCTTAGAGATATCCACAATTTCAGAAGAATGAGATTGAGAGACTGATAACGGAGATGTTGGAAGCCGGCATTATACGTCAAAGTGTGAGTCCTTTTTCTAGTCCAGTCTTGTTGGTTAAAAAAAAAGATGGAGGATGGCGTTTTTGTGTGGACTACCGCGCATTGAATAAAAACACGGTACCTGATAGATTTCCAATCCCGATCATCGACGAATTGCTTGACGAACTCCATGGGGCAGATGTTTTCTCCAAATTGGATCTTAAATCAGGCTACCATCAGATTCGGCTTCGTGAAGGAGATGAAGATAAGACTGCATTTCGCACACATGAGGGGCATTACGAATTTTTAGTGATGCCCTTCGGGTTGACAAATGCGCCGGCGACATTTCAAGCGTTGATGAACTCTATTTTCCGGCCACATTTGCGTAAGTTTGTACTGGTTTTTTTTTACGATATACTGGTCTATAGTAAGGGGGTCGAAGCGCATGTGGCACATTTGGAAGTAGTTCTGGAGTTATTACAAAAGCACAGATTGTATGCTAATAAAAAAAAATGTGAGTTTGGGTGCTTCAAGTTGAGCTATTTAGGTCACATCATTTCAGCAAATGGAGTTGCGGTGGATCAAACAAAAATCCAAGCCATGGTAGATTGGCCGACACCGAAGAATATTACGGAATTAAGGGGCTTCTTAGGTCTGACCGGGTATTACCGCAAGTTCATTCAAGGGTACAGCAAGATCGCCTGGCCACTGATTGCTTTGTTGCGGAAGGACGGGTTTCATTGGCAATCGGAGGCTGAGAATGCTTTTCAGAAATTAAAATATATCATGACACAAGCTCCAGTGTTATCTATGCCTGATTTTACGAAGGAGTTTGTTATTGAGACAGATGCTTCGGGCTTCGCAGTAGGGGCGGTTTTGATGCAAGAGCAACGACCGGTGGCTTACTTCAGTCAGGTGTTGGGACAGAGAGCAAGGCTTAAACCGATATACGAAAAAGAGTTAATGGCTATTGTGTTGGCGGTTACAAAGTGGCGAGCTTATTTGCTTGGAAGGAAATTCGTCATCCGCACTGATCAGAAGAGTCTGCGCTTCTTATTGGAACAACGCGTCATTGGGTCCGATTATCAGAAGTGGGTGAGTAAGTTGTTAGGATATCAGTTTGAAATACAATATCGGTCAGGAGCTTCTAATTTGGCTGCTGATGCATTGTCTCGGATCTCTGTTCCTCCCTCTTGCTCTCACATGACATTACTAACATGGAGAGATTGGTCTACACTGCAGTCAGAAATCTCAGCTGATTCAGAAATTGCTCAATTGACGCAGAACATGTTGCAAGGGACAGGCCATCCTGGTTATCACCTGGTTCAGAACATGCTATTTTATAAAAACAGGTTAGTGATCTTTAGGACCTCTTCTTTCATTCCTACCATCTTCAAGGAGTTTCATGAATCCAACATTGGGGGACATTCTGGAGAAACGAAAACTTATCAGAGAATAGCAAAGGAGCTATATTGGGTGGGTATGAAATTGGATATCAGAAAGAGGGTCAGTGAATGCGAGGTGTGCCAAAGGAATAAATCGATGGCTACGTCTCCTGCGGGTTTACTTCACCCCATTCCTTTGCCCACCCAAGTTTGGGATGAAGTCACCATGGACTTTATCGAAGGATTGCCACGTTCGGGTGCTATTGATACTATTTTGGTCGTGGTGGATCGATTAAGTAAGTATGCTCACTTTTCCGGGTTAAAACATCCGTTTACAGCTGAGGGAGTGGCTTTGATATTTTCGAAGGACATCATTCGGTTACATGGCACTCCTAAGTCGATTATATCTGATCGGGATCGCATCTTTCTCAGTAAATTTTGGCGCGAGTTATTTCGGTTGCAAGGGACGACTTTGAAGCACAGCACGGCCTACCATCCTCAAACTGACGGACAATCCGAGGTGCTCAATAGGTGTCTTGAAACCTATCTGAGATGTTTTGCTTCAGAAAAACCAAGACAGTGGTCTAAATGGTTAGCCTGGGCAGAATATTGGTATAACACGTCGGTTCACTCGGCAACGGGGTACACTCCATTCAAGGTGTTGTATGGCAGGGATCCTCCCCCGATATTGAGGTATGCTGTCGGCTCTTCTACTGTTTCTTCAGTGGATCAGTTGCTTCAGGACAGGGATAATGTTTTGGTGCGCCTCAAAGCTCAACTCTTACGGGCTCAGCAGCGTATGAAATTCCAGGCTGACAAGTCCAGACGTGATGATTCTTTTGAGGTTGGGGATCAGGTATTTCTGAAGATCAGGCCTTATAGACAGAAATCACTGGTATGTCGTTTTAATCAAAAGCTGGCTGCCAGATTTTATGGACCTTATAAGGTCTTAGCCAAAGTAGGATCAGTTGCGTATCGATTGGATTTGCCTACTACTTCTAGCATTCATCCTGTGTTTCATATTTCACAATTGCGGCGAGCCAAAGGAGTGTGTTCCCAGGTTAGTCATTTGCCTCCCCAACTTAGTTTTGAAGGTGAATTGGTAGTGCAGCCTGAGTCTCTGTTGGATGTGCGCTATAATCATAAGGGTGTGCTGGAGGTTTTGATAAAGTGGCAGGGTTTACCTGCTTTCGAGGCTACCTGGGAGGATTTTACCTTATTACAATCTCAATTTCCTTCTTTTCACCTTGAGGACAAGGTGAGTCGTTGGGGCGGGGGTATTGATAGGCTTCGGCCTCCAATACGTTTCACACTTTCACTTATGCAAGAAGGAATAAGAAGATGTAAATGCTGATTGTTACAAGTGGTGGCTTTATTTCAGCTGAAGGAATAAGAAGATGTAACTGCTGGTTGTTACAAGTGGAGGTTTTAGTCTAGCTGTCAGTAGAATGAAAAGGGTTGTATGCTGTAATGTGTTAGTGTTAAAGAGTGCTCTGTTAGTCTGTTAAGAGTGCTCTGTTAGTATTAACAGATTAGTGGTTCTGACAGTCTATAAATATGAAGACATGAGGAGAACAGGGTATTCATTGACTGTAATAGAAATATACATCAGAGCATTTGCTCTTGGGAGTGTATGGCCACTCGAATAGCCTATTGTAACTTTCCTCTCAACTTGTTCCTATTACATCATTGCTAATACATTCCACTGTTTTTTCTGTCTGTCTTCTGGTTCTGAATTACTGCAACTGCAAGTCTTTGTATATCATCTTATCAGTCCTTGTCTGATTTTCTGGAACTGAAGTAGGCTCACCTGCAGAAATATACAATTGATCATCAGTTCATATCACATCTCCAGTGGATCAGGTGGTTTCCCAAGCATCCTAGATCTCCTTATGGCACTAGCACTTGGAGAAGTACTTACAATCTCATGGGCCTTCTTCCAAACTTTCTCGGAAGAAGTATAAGTGAGTACCTACATGATGAGGTAAGTCTCAAATCTCGATTCCCAATGTTTTATGCTCTTTATTATAAGGGATTTTGCTAAGGTAGATGGAGAATTTGTAGCCAATCACTCTTGAACCACTGACATTGTCGCCACTGAAAAACCCCTCATATCTTGAGAGCTCAGGGGGTGTCACAGAATCCATTTCTCCAGATTTTCACTTTAGGAGAGCAAGGTTTTCCATGGAGTGATGAGGAGTTTTGGTCCCTTCCAGCATTATTATCGACTGCTGTGCTTTTGAGCTTTCAATTGATCCAGATTCATGGGAGTGGAACTTGGATGGGGATGATGGTTCTCAACGGATTCCATGTTCTCAAATCTTTCTCTTTGACTCTCTTCCCATTGTTGTGATTTGATAAATTGTCATTCTCTTTAAAAGCCTGAACTTTTTAGAGAGGGTGAATCTAATCACATATTCAGCAGAAGTAGGGGGTTTCCAAAACAAATGAATATGGAGAAAAGAGATTCTGCCAAGAGTTTCTTTCTTTGTTTGGGCCATGTTACGCTTTTTTTTACCACTAAGGAGGTATTGTTACACTAGGTCCTCCATCCCTGCTTCTTATCAAAACCCTGCTCCTCCTTCCATATTCAAATCAAGCATGTCAGTAACGAAACAACCATCTCATCTTCTTGATACTCCGTGTTCCACTCAGAGCTTTACACGACATTAGCCGAGCCTACCAGGCCAAAAGTAGGATGTGTCACATTTGTCTCTCAATTGTCAAGTAGGGAAGATTTGGAACCATCTTGCATCATGGTTTGGTGTTACTTGGGGTCATTCCTAGTCCGACAGAGGTTTAGTAGGAGGCAATATAATCATTTATCGTCCATTAGAAGCTTTTTTAAAAAAAACATTTTCCCATCAACTAGTAGCCCTATAAGGCAATTCTCCAAATATTCCTGAGTATTACCTCAAATCCACATTAAAGCTTTGGCATAGTAAGTCGTTGAATTGTCTTTTGGTTGTTGTTAAAGATCCTTGCATTGAATTATGAAAGTATTCCCTAAGTATTTACCGATATCGACATTAAGCGTTCGGCTATGGTAAATCTGTAAATCTAATTTCAAGTTGCACACTACACATTTTCTCATTACCCTTTGCAAATTCTAAGTAACTAATTCACTATTAAAGTTCCTCCAATTCCTACTAATTAACTTTAACAACTAATAAAAAAATGCCAATCATATTTTCAAACACATTTTAAACTACTATAAGTGAATTTTCATTGTGCCTCGATTAATTCAATAGAAATTGAGCTAAAAGGGCCCAATTTCCAGTTTGACGGTTCATTTAGGATCCCTTGAGAAGCATGTCAAAACGGGCTGAAATTTTAACACGACATTTCTAATGTTAATTCGTAATTTTCCTGAAAATTTCAGCTGAAACGAAACTCAAACGAATTAATAAATAATTATTTAGTTTTGGTAGGGTCCTTTTAGCTAAATGAATCTTATCGGGGTTCTAAACTACTAGTAAAAACCTAAATTAGTCTTTTAGCCCAATGCCCCTTAATTCTGGAAGTTTTATTTGACTTTTCCAACTAACAAATTTAATTTACATGAACAAAATATACATAAGTTGTGGATAGAGAAAAGTACTCTTATAAAATTGTGAAATCATTTATGGTCACTTGATTGTTGCCTGCAGTGGCACTATTAGGATTTTTAAGCTTCATCTAGACAATAGATTAAAGTGAAATAGATAAAAGTTTAATACCAATTAAAAATACCCAAAATAAATAAACAAATAAAACACATATGAGGCTTAGGCCTCACCTTAAAGCAAGGCTTAGTTGAAACGCGTCAAAGGCTTAAATACACCAGAGGCTTATGCTTTACGCCTTTCCTATGCTTCATTGCCGATGTGTGCAACTTTGCTATGTTATAATTTAACATCTTTCATTGTTGTAGTTACGAGATAAATTGTTAACTTACTTTTCTTATATTAAATTAAAAATTCAATATATATGTAAGTTAGACTCAATTTAAAGAGATTAGAAGAGCCTAAAGTTGCACCTTCTTGAATTTTGCTAAATGTTTTATGCCACAATTATGGAATTTTAGGAGATATAGGTATAATACAATCATCACGTATTAGAATTTTTTTATTAGAAAAACAAGTATTTGTATTATGTTTCTCAAGGAAAGATGGGAGCAGTGGAAAAACAACACTGCCCCAAAACAAAAGGTATGCATTATTGTGCACTACGCCACTACACGATGCCAGTCAAACATACATGAATGAAACTGGATATCCTTAAACTTCACCCAATTTGCAGTTCATAACCACAATGTGACTTTCAAATCAGTCCATATAGTCTCTACAGACTTGGAGGCTTGCCTGAACAACTTGATGTTCCTTTCTCTCCCAATGACCCACACAAAAGCATGAATGAACCTCTTCCAAACCTTGAGACCAAACTCAGACAGGCTAGGGAGATGGGTTTTGCATTCATTCCACCTTTCCACCAATCAAGAAAAGAGGAGGGAAAAGGGCAAGTTAATTTAAACTCCCTCAAGACTTTGCACCATAACTCCAATGATAAAGGGCAACCAATAAGGATGTGATCAATAGTCTCAACATTAATATTGCAAAGGGTGCAATGATTCATGATAATGAGTTCCTCTTAGCTAAATTATCCACTGTAAGAGTCCTCCCATGTAGCACCGTCCAGAGAAGAAATGTTGCTCTAGGAGAAATTTCATTCACCCAGAAATTTCTGATTCTGGTATCCAAGGCAGAAGGAGCATGGGTAGGTGCCAAACTGGAATACCATTCTTTAACTGAGAACTCTGAATTCAAATTCCCCAACCCATTTATCCTGATCTTCATCAAGCTGAACACCCTCCACAGTAACCAATAGATCTGTCATTTGCACCAAAACGATACAAGCTGATCTTTGGATATATATATATGTATCCAAAACCATTCTTTTATACTTTGCTATTTATTTTATTTTGTACCTAAATAAATTTATACATGTCACATAGTTTTCCCTCGAGGTAAAGCCTCACACGTCAGTCGATTGAAAAGCCACGCATCGCACTTCCGCACTTTAAAACCTTGGTTAATACTAAATCATCCAAAATTATTATTTTTTGAATAATATCGTTTGAGGGAAGGGCAAGGGATATTTTGAGGGGAGGATGATGGCTAATTTGCTATTTAAGTGGGGTGTACATTTTGAGAATGAGTCGAATGACCAAATTTTTTCTTTCTTTGTTTCCGTTTTGTTTTTGTTTGATTTTATTTAAGTTTTTTTTTTTTTTTTTGCATGGTTATTTAAGCATTTAATGAGCAAAATCGGTGCAAAAGAGACTTCTCCTTCAAGAAACCATATACCTCCAACTTCTTTTCTGGAATACCAAAGCCACCAGAAAGGGAGTTCTAAACAGTTTATGTCAGGGACTGTGGATGTGGAAGCTATGAGTGATGGGTATGGACATAAAGGAAAAGGATGATCCAGATCTTGTGCCCGAGGCTGACTAAGCAATCTAATAATGGGTACCACCATAAGTTAAGAAAAAAAGAAAAAAAAAAGGAAAGATGATCACCTTGCCTAGCTCTGAACACTCATCATTGTAAACGGAACGTTATAGTATAAAATTGCCTTTCAGAGAAAAAGAATTTCCACTAAACCCCCATTGATCATACCTACAAGTACCTTGAATACCCAATAGGTTAAAAGTACAATAAAAGAAAATAGGGGAGGCCTCTTCTCTATTCTGCTAGGTTAAAGGTCATTGATGACTTCAATGGCTTTCTTGATTGGAGATTGAATACAACTCTTATCACTTTGATTCAAAAAAGAAAGAAGGTAGCAAAATAGAAGAGTTCAAACCCATCAGCCCGTTCCCCTCAGTCTGCTAGTGCAATTCCAAAGTACTTTCTTCCAGGTTCACCTAACTCTTTCCACCCTCATCTCTCCTCTCCAATCAACTGCGGTGGATAAGAGAGACAATTAATTAAGATAGTGTTCTTATTGGCAATAAGATCCTTGATTAATCAAGCAAAGCAGACCTGGCCTCATGCTCAAAATTGACTTCTGTAAAGCGTTTGACACTATCTCATGGGGCGACTTGCATGACATGACAGCTCCCTCCATTCCAATTCTCTAGTATACAAATAACACAGTTCTCTTCTTTGAAGCTGATGAACAAGTGGTTATAGCCATCAAATAAATCCTTGTATGGTTTGAAGTTTGCTCTGGCCTAAGAGTAAACTATGCTAAAACCAAGAATTTTTCCAGTTGGGGAGGTGCCTCAAATTTATCAATGGGATACTATGCTTGGCTGTACCTGTAACATTGGATTTTCCCCCCTGTACTTACCTGGGGATCCCACTTGGGACAAAATATAAGGAAGTCAAGAGTTTGCAACGAAGTGCTAGAGTGCATAGAAGGTAGACTAAGCATTTGAAGCAGAAATACATATCCACGGTTGTTAAAGAATAGAAGTCTACCTATGTTACAGAATAGGAAAAGTTTTAGGTTTCCTATATCTACAAGGTTAGGTTAGAGTTTGCTTTCTAAGACTTCTATTCTATTCTGACTTTCCTAACCTATTCTGTGACACTTTCCTATTCTGTAACATAGGTAGACTTCTATTCTTTAACAAAGGCAGGTTGAACAACACTAATCAAGAGTAATTTCTCTCGTATTCCTGTTCATATGCTCTCCTTTTGTACAATTCCCGCTTCCATTGCCTCTAGAATGGGAAAACGTATGAGACTTTTTATTTGGGGAAGTTCTCCAACAAGGAAGAAGTACAACTTGCTTTGCCAGCCCAAGGGTAAAAGGGGTTTGGGTAGTAGAAGAGGGAAAGAATTCAATAAACCACTCCTCATGAAAAGGATATGGAGATTTGGGATAGAAACAGATGCACTTTCGAGGAAAGTTATAGCAGCTAAATATGGGGCTGATACAAGGGACTGGTTTGCTCAATCCCACATCTCCACTCATGGTTGGTCTTTCTGGAAGAGTATCATGATCCACAAACAACTCCTTGTGGATCACATTTCCTTTGAAGCTCATAATGGGGATATAATCAGTTTATGGGAAGACAAATGGACAGGTGACACACCCCTCAAAAGCATATACCTAACCATCTACAATGCTTGCAGGTTGAAACAAGGCAAATTCAGAGACTTTTACAACTCAAGCACTGAAGATGGAGAACAACCTTCTTCGGGTTTTCATCTTAGAAGACGCCTTAATGATTGGGAGGTACCTCAAATGGCTCATCTTCTGCATGACACTTGAGTCCATTCATCTAGATGAAGACAATGATCAAAGGGTGTGGGAAGGACAAGCCAGCTCATTCACAGTCAAAGATGGTTATGAAAAGATCAACCCCCAGGTCCAATCCTCTGACAGAGACACCAATCTACAAGCTACATCAACACATTTGGAAGAAAGAAGTCCCTCCTAGGGCCTGCTTTATTCTATGGACCATAATTCACAGAAGGCTACTGACTATTGATAATTTGATCAGGAGAGGAATGTTTCCCACAAACCTTTGCGCACTATGTAACCTTGACCCTGAAAGCATAGACTGCATTCTTTTATCATGTTCATTTACCCAAGGTATTTGGGAAAAAAGGTCTCAAATATTCAAAATGCAACTTGCTATCCCTCCTACTTTCTAGCATGCCCCAAACATCATTTACCTATCCTATATTGGTAAATGGGTTTGGGCTAGGCTTCTTCATGCCTTAGCTCAGGTCAGTTGGAGGGAAAGGAACAACATGATTTTCAATTTTCAAGAATGTAAATAAAGATGTACATAGTCTGTGGGTAGATATTAAATATAATATTGTTGGTTTGGGGGCAAAATTGGGGCATATATAGAGATACCCAATTCTCTTCCTGTATGTTTGATTGGGGAGATATCTTAAGAGACAGAGTCCCCTATGCATGTGTGAAATGTAATGTTATGTATGATTCCCCACATGTATCGTATTGACCTTAAAATCTTGGATCATATATATACCCCATCACAATTTTGATATATGCTATCATGTCAGTTATATAGAAACATGCAACTGAGGTCTACTTCTTCAGTGTCTGTAGCAGATTATGGAAAACAGAATTCCAATTGTTAAAAATACAGTATGAATGGCATAGATAGAATAGAAAATGACACACCTCCTTGAAAGAGTGAACATCACTTCCCCAAAGCCAAGCATCACAACCAGCATCTCTAGCACCCCATATATCATTCCTCCGATCATCCCCCACATGCACAGCATCCTCAGGTTCCACTCCAAGTAATTCACAAGCATTCAAAAATATTGTTGGATTGGGCTTCTCTGCTTGCACCTGTTAGGTGTTGAATCCAGATCATTAGAACAACTGCAACGGACCAACAACAGTAAAACCACCTAACACTATGCTGACTGACCTCAGCAGACACTGCTAATGCATCAAACCACTGATCACAATTCAGAGCTCTCAAGACCGAACGTAGTCGTGTGTTGAAATTTGATACAACAGCCAATTTTACGCCAGCATTTCTTAGGGACTTGAAGACTCTCTCAGCATCAGGATCAACGAGGCGTCAAGCCTATGAGTAGACAAACAAACAAAAACCTAAGTTTATGGGCAAAAGTAACACTGTCACTGATAAGTAGTGCAACACCAACACCAGAATACTTTTGGTAAAAGGTCCTCCAAGCTTGTCAGTTGCACAGTAATCATAAAGTTCTTCGAAGTACTTTGGATCTGAACAGCCAGTGGAAGAAGTCACAATAAACTGCCAAAAGGCTCTTCCATCATTGACATATCTGCAATTAAATAAAGTCTAGTTCAGAAAACTTCCACTGATTCACCCAGAGGGATACACAAATTCTATTGAAAATGGCAGGTACTGGCAGGCACCAAAGATAAATGAACCACTTGCATTTGCAGTTCATTAGAACTTTGTGTTTGTATTCAAGAGTTTGGTAATCACAATCATCATTTTTTGTTTCACCAACAACTATGAAGATAGATAGCACAGTTATTCACAACCATATTCATACAACACTAAATCATTAAAAAGGTTAAAATTCTCATTTTCATCACACTAGAATCGCCGAATCACCAAAGCTATTGTACAACCGTGGAAGGAGGACCTTACCATCTGTATAAACTTTCTGAAACATTTTCCTACATTACATCTATAACAAATTTGTATTAAAGGTTTCTGTTAAAAAACTACAGGCTATGTAAAAGCGGAAATTCTACAGCAATCAAAGGTGGGAAGTTTCATTTTCCTAAGTTGGTGACAGATTGTTGTAAGGATATTTTCCTAGTAGTTATGATCAGTCTAAGCAAGCCTCCAAAAGAAAGACCCGGATTGAAGGGCAAGAATTGTCACCAAACTAAAGCATTTATGTAAAATTTAACCTTGACCATAAAGTTAACGAACTTTGCTAGGGAACCAGGATTTTGCTACCAGGGTAACATGTCAGAATCTGGGAAGTTTTACACATCTCACAAGGAATACATTATCCTCCCAGGATCGTGCCACATCATCCTGGTTACCAAGCATTTTTTAAAGTTAAGGCAAGTGGTTCAATGAAAAATACAAGCCGAAAAGATGACACCAATCTAAGTTTCTCAGTTTTCCAATTGTAACATTTTAGACTTGGTTATATGCATTCAATGCAAAAGCGGAATTGGAGATAGATTTCATAAATTTGACGATAAGATATGGGAAAGTCAATGAATACATATAGGAAAACTCAATAGAATTTAAACATTTTGGTACCAATCCCATTGGTGAGTATTTCTCATTTTATCAGATATGAAAGCTACGATTTGATCATTCAATGATTACAATGCTATTAAAAGGTGCTTTAAAAAAGGCATCCAAATCAAACATAGAGAATTTTTATCAAGTAAATAGAAGAAGACCTAATTTTGGATCTGCCCCATGGTTGTTCATAAGCCCATCGATACCGATTCAGTATTTCGTCTTCAGTGTAGACCATCCCATACTTCTATCTGTCTGTATATCTGCAAATTCAACAAAACATTATTGAAGAACAAACAAATTTTAAACAACTCCACCCCCGCCCCCAACAAAAAAAAAAAGGTAAACCTGGGCAGTGGGTTGAGAAGGAACAACAAGGGTTCCAACAGCATCAACAAGAAGGAGAGAACCCTTGTGTGTGATGTCACCATAAAGGGATCTTCTGTACTGCTTGTACTCTTTGGTCGCACACACATCCAAATTATTAGAAGAAGAAGGCCAACCCATTGTTGATTGAGCAAAAACAAGAAGAGCCATTTCTCAAATTTGTGGATAAATCATTCGTTAAAAAGTTTTTCATCAAAACCCTCTTCATTTTCGTGCCCATTCATTCAAAGCAAAAGAAGAAGAAGTGGAATAGGTTGTTTTGTTGCTTTTGAAATCAGAAATTCTAAATGGCGAGGAAACGAGCGAGGAAAACAGCGAGGGGACGGGGGAGAAGTGAATAAACAAACAGAAGAAGAGGTTCACTTTAACTTGTTTCACTCACTCACTCCCTCCCTCCCTCCCTCCCTTTCATTCTCAATATAAGAATTTAATGTCAGTCTTTACTATATGGAGATGGGATCATGTCGCGTCGCCCGCCCCAACAAAAATATTATCCTTTTCGTTTTTAATAAGGTTAAATATGATTTCTGAGAATGGTAAGAGCACCACATTAAACATGGGCTATTTTGCACTTGTAAAATAATTTACACATTCAATTGGGGGAGAAAAGAATATTGACCCACAATATCTTAGATAGTGTCGCACATGCGATAGCATGGCAATTACAATTTGTGCCAATAATTTACTTTTATTTTCAAAAAGAATAATTGTCCTATAATCAATCAAAATGTAAAAAAACAAACATTTTCATAGTTCTATTTTATCTAAAATATTAAAACTAAAGTTTGTATCTAAACAAAGAAACCAAATCAAACAAAATTTCAAACAATATATGTTTTGATTTAATTTCAACACATTATAAACTTTCATTTAGAATAAACTTTCATTTAGAAAGTAGTTTGATTAAAATTAATAATAATAATAAATATAAAATAAATAAGTTGGAGATGGGCGGGATTGAAAATCTTTATCCCGATCTCATCCCACTCTAGATCGGGACGGGACGGGATCAGGATAAGTTTGATCAATCCCAAAAAAATCGGGACGGGATGAGATGGGACCAGGACAAGATCGCGGGATGGGATGCCCACCCTTAATTGCCATCAGTGTGTTGCCCTTGGATGGAATCATATTGAAAACATGGTCCACTGAAAAAGTCGCTCTCAAGGCACACCGATTTCACCATATATATATATATATCGAGAATTGAAAAGGTTGATGTGTGTGTGTTCGTATTTGTAAAATTATGAAAGTCCCGTTCCCCATTAGCCAAATCCCAAAAATGCCACTGCCATCCCCTTCCCCGTTTGGCAAATTATGAAAATGCCCCTACTTCGTCAAATTAGAACATTGTCCCTCCTCATTTGCTAAATTATGAAAATATCCCTCCATTTGCCAAATTACTAAAACACACTCCATTCATCAAATTACAAAAATGCCCCTCACATTCGCCAAATCCCGAAATACCCTTCACCATCCACTTTAAATCTAATAATATCAAGTTATTAAACCCAACTACTCCACTTAGCCCAACGATCTCAATAGCCATTAGCATATGATCCACCCCATTGAATTTTAACAAACCACATCATCCTATTTACACCATACATTTATTTGTGGATACCTTTTGTTTTAAACAATATCTACTTTATAATGGAAACAAGTAAATTTCAGCAATCAAGGTTAGATAAAATTTTCTTTAAATTTTCATAAAAATAGTTCCATATTAATATCTCAAATGTTGCCAACTGTGTGATCCAAGAACATGACCGTATTGACCGAATAAATGATGGGAGCTTGTAACAAAGACACTATCATTGATCGAATAAATAATAGGAGCTCATCGGGGATCACACTGTGAAAAGAATAAATTCCTTACATTTATGAAAACACATGAAGCCAATGATCATTTCTCCGTTCTCCTTCTATTCTCCTCTCTCTTCTCATTGTTGACAAAATTTAAATGGGAAAATTCTTTTGGATAAAACAATTTCTTACTAAGATTAACAATTTTTTTTTTTATCATTAATAGACATTCAAAACTCAACATCCACTTATCTTAATTACTTTTAAAATTTTCAATGTTCCACTAAAATGTGCCTTAATGACATTGAGAAAAAAAAAAATTACAGAGGTGCAAGGGGTAACAATGGTAATCAAATGTGAGAGAGAGAGAGTGTGTGGTCTTGCAACATAAATCAAAGGTTAATATGACAAAATAATAAAGCAAGCATTCACATGGAATAAGCATCAATTGCAAAAAGCTCTCTAATATCTCTCCGTTTACAAGAGTTTGACATTAAATTTGGATGTAATCCTACATTTGTAAACATTTTAATTACAATAAGCATCAATGTCCTTTGTAAACTTCATGTACCTAATTTACATAATCTTTCATATTCTACACTGGTGATCCCACCAGTATTTTTCTCTTCGAATCCATAGAAAATAATGGTGTGACATCTGGCTATTCTAATGAAAACCTGCTTAGCTAAGTGAACTAGAACTATGCTGTATGCATACACGAATCCTAGAACTATTTTGTTATTAAACTTAATTCCTGTCTTCAGACTGGCCAATAAACTAATTCTTTGGTTACTACAGCTTGAAATTGATAATATACATGATGAAAATACATGCCCATGTTGTCACTCATCTTGACCATGTCAGAGTGTTATATGCTACCCCAGTCAAAGACGCTGAATGTACCAACAAGATCATACACCGCCATATGCAATATGATCATCTCTCCTTTCCCCAGTATGAAGTTAATCCTCCATGATTCCTAACTGCCAATAACCTAATAAAGCGAAGAAGTGCCAGATTGGGATCGCTCAAACTCCATTATGTATTCTCAGGCACATAAAAACAATGTTAGACCAGCTGGAGTGAGGGCATGCTGTTAATTAACAACACTGAGTGGCAATCATGCATCATCTGCGGTGACCTGAGTGGTGATGCATGCGGGCTTTGCTATCATTCCTTATCCTATCAGCATACATGGGCAAGCGAATAATTTCAACAATCTCATTTAACAAAACCTCCTCTGTGATGTTATCCTTTATGCTCCTCATTACCTGGTTTTAGTGAAACCATTTATCAGTGAATACAAGAATTCATAATACTTTTGTAAAACCCATAGAGAGAGAGAGAGAGAGATGAAAAAGTTCGACCTTCCTGTATGTATTGAAATCATTTGGTGTTGATTTGTCTGTCCTTGCACGCAGGAATACCCAAACCTCTTCAACAGAATCCCATGAGCACTCGATTATTTTTCCAGAATATGCCAATGGCTCGGATCCATCTATGCAGTCAGAAATTGTGCAAGAAGCATTAAGGTTTAAAATAAAAGAAGGATATTTGTTAGTCAAGGTAATATTAGTGTAGCAAAAGCAACAAAACACCCAGTCCATGCCGAAGAACATAACACCTTTGAATCCTACAAGAGGGAGGATAAGCAGAAGTAAAATCTAGCTGCCACAATAAATATGTGTAGCCGACCCCCCGAGAGTATCGGGAATGGGCTGATGATGATTATGATCTATTCAATCCTTTCAGCTACTGAGACAAGCACATGGAAAAGCAAAATATAATTATTGGCATATTGCCAAAGCACTCCTCATGAGAAATAGTCTACCATCAGCTTCATTATTGCCAAAGCTCTCCTCATGAGAAATACAATTATTGGCACATTGCAAGTCTCTTACACATCAGCTTCATTAGCAGATCCCACAACCTCTTGTTCTTAACACCCGAAGGTAATCCCGAATACGCAGCTGGCAACACATCCCTGACAACTCAATCCCCTGACCTCATGAAGGGGTAAAAAGACTTTTATTCTCTGACCTCATCAAGGAATGGTGTTAACCTCAACACAAGTGAGTCAATCAGCAGGTTTGTTAAACACTTAATTTATCACTTAAAAACTTAATTTCTGAAAAGTTCTGTGGTTTCTTATTTAAGTGGGGTTTGTTAACATGTCTGAAGTTTAAATTGAACCAGTGCCAAATTAAGTATTTAGACAAAAGCAAGATTTTTTTGCTTAATGGTTTTGATTCCAAACTTTCAACGTTTATCTTATATTTCTATTTATGAAATCATTACCATGTTAAAAGTTTATCTAAAGTGAATCAAACAAAGAATTATTTCAGATTTGTATCAGCATTCAGTATAAGACTTCAATATGTACATGCCAAAGCAATTAAGCAAGAAAAAGGTTAAAAAGACTGAAAATTGATAACTTCCCTATTCTAGTGAAAGCAAACAAGATTTTTAACATCTTGAATCACAAACAAATATTTGAGGAAATGATGGTAGTCTACCTCTAAACTCAACCTTGTTTCTCCCTTCCATTAGCTTCTTTCTCCCTCGCTCATAAAGAAAAAGTAGTTCATTATTGTCTTCTGTTACCTATCACAACACCAAACTCATATTTAGAAAGACTGACTAACAGATGATAGAAATCCCGAAGTAAGCAAATGAGTATATTATAACCTCAAAAAGAAAATCAACTGAGTTCATCTCCGGATATTTCCACTTTAAAAGTCCTTCATGTGTACGAGTAACATAAGGATCATCCCAACCCTGGCAAAATTGATACCATCATTACCAATGATTGCTAAATAATGATGAATGTGGCAAATTTTCAAATATAAAATAACTATTTCAGCAGCCATAGCATCTCCATATAATAGGGCGTCCCAATGTATAACTACCAAGTTTTATCAAAATAATCTGAAGTTGGAAGTGGACATATCCTTAACAAAAATTTAAGAAAACGAGAAGGTTCATTTTTATTTTTTTTCTCTTTTTTAAAAAAAAGAAAAGAAAATATAAGGGTGGGGTCTCTTAAGAAAAAAAGCCTGCATTCTTTTTGTATGTGTTCTGGGTCTTTGTTTTAAGGTAACGGAGTGTTTTACATGTAGCTAAAAATTTAAGCAATACAACAAAGCTTTTAATGAGCACCATATCCTGAAAAGAAAAAAAGAATATTGGTTGAAGCATTATAGATACAAAAGATCAGCAAACAATAGATGATTATTCCTCAGACTTCTAAGATTTAATTTTCAATAAAGTGATAAAACGGTAATTTGCTTCTAGGTATAACAAAAAATCCAGGATTTTTCCAAATCCAAAAATCTTTATATATGTAGAGGCCTGAATGTTGGTCAATCTCAAGATATTATATGGATTTTCCCAAATTCAAGTAAATGAATAAAATCCATATGCAGCTACACAAACAACAAAGAAACAGTTTTCCAGGGTCAATAGATATACCATATATGCATTATTATAGATTACATCTATGAAAATTCAGCCCATTGAGAAATTTTGACACCTCAAATTTGATCTTAAAGCAAACGGAGAAAAAAATGGATGGTTTGTATTGCATCAAAAAAAATTGGTGGGCTAAATATATCACAATCTATGTAACAACACAAAGATACGGGTATTTGCCGTATCTGACACAGATACGAAATGTCGGACACCCCAGGTAAAGAAAAGACAGTATATGCGCGATACATTTTAGTATGTTTTTACTTTTCAGCAATAAGTTTTGAATTATTAGTCATATTCATTCACTTGTAAATCAATGTTTCAAGAAAACATTATCTTGTATTCATATGTTCAAAAAGTTAGTAACAACCACTAACCAATACAAAATGTATACCCTGTGAAGTGTGTCAAATAAGGATTATACAATCCCAGTTAAACATACAAGAAGAAAAAGGAACATCTCTAAACATACAATCCTACAATCGCACTTAAACAGGCACCTGTAAATCAATATTGTGACTCGTACTGCCATAATATGCCTGCAATATTAGTATAGAATTGAAAGTTTTCAAAGATATGTTAAAATTTTCACAATCTAAGCATGGAGTGTCCGATGGGAGTACTCCAGAGTGTCGACATGAGTATCCGACGGGATACGTGTCGACACGTTTTTTTTTTTTAATATTTAGAAATAGAATCTATCATTGTTACATAATTCACAATGAACTGATTTTGCTTTAGTAAAAGCTTTAAATAGAGAAAAGATCATTCTCACACATTAATAAGCTATTCCAAAGGTTCTTGAACAACTGCATTTGGATTAAGCAAAGCGTTAAAATTTCAAAGAATTGGGTTCCAAGTCCTTGCATGACACGAGCGTACAGGACACACAACATTTTCAACTGAGTCTCTAGATAATTGGTGCCTCACTACGTCCGATGTAAAGGACCAAATAATCAAATATTTCTTCATCCAGCACAAAATGACCAGGAAATCACCACAGAAAATCCAAAATCACACTGGTATAGTGATTTGATGTATTGAAAGTGAACTTGCTAACTAAACATTTATCAAACCACAAATTTATGCAAATAACTGTTCAAATTCCTTATTCAGCCATTCAAAATCAAATTCCATGTCTGATTTTGTATAGCAAACATGTATGAAAATCATCTCATAAGCAAAATCGATACACATGTTTTTTTTTTTTTTTTTTATAATGGGACAGATCAACAAGCAAGAAAAATTGTTCAAACAACATGGGACAGATCAACAAAAAAGAAAAAATGTTCAAACATCTTAACAATCAAAATATTGTATTTTAGAAAATGCAGGAAAAAGAAATCACGAATTTCACATAATAAAAATGCCAATAGTTAGGAACTTTGCACGAAGTAGACCTTAACTTAAAAACCCATATTGGACTGGCATTTACTAAAAGCATCACGAAAAACCCAATGGGGTCAACCACTAGAGAAAACTTCACAAAATTTCAAACCATACACTAAGGTGAGATCTTCTCGGTCATCTATAGTGTTTTCATATATTAAAATGATCTAGAAATTGACCCTGGATTCAAGCGAATATATACAAAAGATGAATTTTCTTTTACCAAATGCTCCAACTTTTGACATGAAGCATAATTAAATTATTTTCAGAATGTATTCAGTGACATTCGGAGAATTAAGTAACAGTTAACATATAGTCCATAGATACCTGAAATATAAGGCCATCTGCTTCATGTGAAAGCCTTGGAATGAATTCCTTCAGCAGTTTAGTTACAGTAGATAGCAACCAGAAGTCTTTCCTCCTCACCTAATTGATTCCAATCAAATCAATAATTCAGGACTGTTAACAGAGATTAAGAGAATACTTTCTTGTGTGTTTCATTGGAAGTATTACATGTATTTATATACAAACTATTAAATCTAAACTAGGAAACTATATCAATTAGAATCTCTAATTGACAGCCTATTGACAACTATATACACACCGTAACACTCCCCCTCAAGCTGGAGCATAAATGTTAATCATGCCCAGCTTGTTACAAAGATAGTCAACCCGAACCCTATGTAATGCTTTCGTGAATATGTCCCCTAGTTGGTCTCCAGTTTTCACATAACCAGTAGAAATCGAGCCTTGTTGAATTTTCTCACGAATAAAATGACAATCAATTTCAATGTGCTTAGTCCATTCATGAAACACAGGATTAGATGCAATATGAAGAGCAGCTTGGTTATCACACCACAATTTCGCTGGTACTGTAGTTTTAAGTCCTACTTCAGTCAAGAGCTGATATATCCAAATTATCTCACATACAGATTGTGCCATAGCCCTATATTCAGACTCTGCACTGGATCTTGACACAACGCTTTGCTTCTTACTCTTCCATGAGACCAAATTCCCTCCAACAAAGATACAATAACCTGAAGTGGATCTTCTATCCATTTTGGAACATGCCCAATCGGCATCTGAAAAACATTCAATATGAGTGTGCCCATGATTTTTGTACACGATACCTCGTCCTGGTGCTCCTTTCAAGTAACCCAAAATTTGTTTTAACGCTGCCCAATGATGAATTGTTGGGGATGACATAAATTGACTGACAACACTGACTGAGTATGCAATATCTGGACGAGTCACGGTAAGATAATTCAACTTCCCAACCAACCTTCGATATCTTTCAGGATCTTCAAATGGTTCCCCCTCTTCTGTAAGGTGTACATTTGGAGTCATTGGAGCACTACAAGGCTTTGCTCCCAATTTACCCGTCTCAGATAATAAGTCAATGACATATTTTCTCTGAGATAGAAATATACCTTATTTACTCCGAGTGACTTCAACTCCCAAGAAATACTTTAGCACCCCCAAATCCTTCGTGTGAAACTGAGTATGAAGGAAAGATTTAAGAGATGAAATTCCTCTAGTACCATTTCCAGTAATTACAATGTCATCCACATACACAACTAACAGAATGATACCAGCTGCGGATCGTTTGTAGAATACAGAGTGGTCAGACTTGCTTTTCTTCATACCAAATTTCTCAACAGCCTGACTAAACTTTCCAAACCAAGCACGAGGACTCTGTTTCAAACCATATAAAGATTTTTGAAGACGACAAACTCGCCCTGACTCCCCCTGAGCAACAAAACTAGGAGGTTGCACCATATACACCTCCTCCTTAAGATCACCATGAAGAAAAACACTCTTGATATCAAGCTGATGTAAATGCCAATGATGGGAAGCCGCCATGAAAATAAATAACCGAACAGAGGTTAACTTTGCAACAGGAGAGAAAGTGTCAGAGTAATCAACCCCATAGGTTTGAGCATAGCCCTTTGCAACAAGACGGGCTTTCAATCGGGCAACTGACCCATTTGGATTGACCTTAACAGAAAAGACCCATTTGCAACCTATAGTCCTTTTATCTGAAGGTAAATCGACCAAGTCCCAAGTACCATTGTCATCTAAAGCATTCATCTCCTCTATCATTGCATTATGCCAACCAGAATTAGATATGGCTTCACAAACAGTTTTAGGAAGAGAGATAGAATCAAGGGAAGCAATAAAAAAACAAGAGGAAGACGACAAGTTATTATAAGAAACAAAGGAAAAAATAGGATAAGCACACTGGCGTTTACCTTTGCGCAATGCAATAGGAAGATCATCGCTCGGGACTGGATCTGATGACGAAGGAGCAGGTGCAGGACATGAATCAATAGGTGGACGCCTGGAGTAAACCTGAATAATAGGAGGCTTGACAGGAGCTGGTTTTGAGACAGGTGCTGGTGCCGAGACAAGTGCTGGTGCCGAGACGGGTGCAGAGGATGTGATGGAATAGACTAACAAATCATCATCCTCCCCCTGGCGAGTGGGAACGGATGAAGACGGAAAATAAGGTGTGTCTTCCAGGAAGGTAACATCAATTGAGACTAGATATTTGTTAAGATTGGGACAATAACACCTATAACCCTTCTGAAGACGAGAATAACCGAGGAACACACATTTCAAAGACTTGGGATCTAATTTAGTGACATGCGGACAAACATCCCGAACAAAACAAGTGCTACCAAATATTTTCGGGTCAACAGGAAACAATGGCTTATTGGGAAAAAGGATTTTGTAAGGTATCTCACCATGAAGAACAGAGGAAGGCATGCGATTAATGAGAAAACATGTTGTAGACACTGCATCGGTCCAAAAAGGTTTAGGAACATTCATTTGAAATAAGAGAGCTCGTGCCGTTTCAAGAAGATGTCTGTTTTTACGTTCTGCCACACCATTTTGGGATGGGGTATCAACACACGAAATTTCATGAAGTATGCCATTCTGAGTCATATAAGACTGAAATAAAGCTTGAGTATATTCTCTGGCGTTATCACTTCGCAAAGTACGAATTGAAACATTAAATTGAGTTTTAATTTCAGCACAAAACGCACAAAACAGAGAAAACAACTCAGAACGACGTTTCATGAGATATAACCAAGTGACACGAGAATAATCATCCACAAATGTAACAAAATATTGAAAGCCAGGTTTAGACAAAATAGGACAAGGACCCCAAACATCATAATGAACTAATTCAAAAGGAACACTAGCACGTTTATTGACTCTAGGACTTGAACTAAGGCGATGATGTTTTGCAAACTAACATGACTCACAATTTAATGAAGACACCTTATTATATTGCGGACAAAGCTTTTTGAGTAAAGGGAGAGACGGATGACCTAACCTACAATGAGCCTCGAAAGGAGACGTGACACTGGAGCAAACAATAGAACGCGGTACCGATGTATCAAGAATGTAGAGGCCTCCAGACTCATGTCCTTTACCAATAATCTTCTTCGTCATAAGATCCTGAAATAAACAATGATCAGGATAAAATGAGACACAACAATTAAGATTACGAGTAAGCTGGCTTACAGAGAGCAAATTAAAGGATAAATTAGGTAAATGTAAGACAGAAGACAGAGATAGCGAGGGGGTAAGGTTGATGGTGCCAGACCCGCGAACACAAGATGGTGACCCATCGGCTAAAGTGACGGTAAAAGTAGAAGTAGAAGCATAGGATTGAAAAGAAGAAAATAGACTAGAATTACCTGTCATATGATCTGTGGCACCAGAATCAATGACCCACTTGGAGGATGATGAAATAAGACATACATCGGGTTTACCTGAATCAGCAATAGATGTGACAGAAGGAGATGAAGACTGGAGTGATTCCTGATACTGTGAGAACTTGGCAAATTCATCAGCAGAGATAAGGACCGATTTGTCAGAGGCATCAGTAGTGACCGCAATATGATTAGACGGTCTCCCAGGTGCGTAGCTGTTATTTCGACTTACCAAAGCACCACTAAGCTTATGGTCCGTAATTTTAGACATCACAGGAACCAGATCAGATACAACTACTGACTTTGTCTCAGCCATAACAGGTCAAATAGGTCAGAACTCGGAATTAAAACCTCCAAAATCAAATTTTACAAATGGGGTTTTCAGAAATCGTGCAAAATCTCCCCCAGATCAAGAGAAATCAGGAAAGAGGCTTGAAAAGCAGACAAGCAGAGGATGGATCAACCTGGTGAGGGCGAACGGCGGCTGGAAGAGCAGCTTCGATCGATTGGAAGAGTCGGCTGGAAGAGTCGATCGGTGACTGGAAGGGTCGAACGGCGGCTGGAAGGGTCGATCAACGTTGAACGGCAGCTGGAAGGGTCGATCGACTTCGATCGATGGCTGGAAGAGTCGATCGACTTCGATCGGTGACTGGAGGGTCGGAGTCGACGCCTGTCGGAGGGTCGAACGGCTTCTAGGAGGGTCGAAAGACGCCTGTGAGAGTCGATCTGTTGCTGGGAAGGTCGGATGGCTTCGAACGACGCCTGGGAAGAGAGATCGACGCCTGTGAGAGTCGATCTGTTGCTGGGAAGGTCGAACGGTCTTTGACCGGTGCCTGGGAAGATAGATCGGTGGCCTGGGAGTTCGAACTGCGGTGAGACCCTAACTTCAAACTTCAAACTTCGAATATTAAGCCCTAACTTCAAACTTCGAATCTCAATCTCAAACCCTAAGTGGCTCTGATACCATGTTAACAGAGATTAAGAGAATATTTTCTTGTGTGTTTCATTGGAAGTATTACATGTATTTATATACAAACTATTAAATCTAAACTAGGAAACTATATCAATTAGAATCTCTAATTGACAGCCTAATTGCCAGCCTATTGACAACTATATACACACCGTAACAAGGACAAACTGGAAAAGCTTGAAACAAGGAGTCGAATGCGGTAAAAAATTTACAGTTCTGACAAACATACTCTGAATGGTTCCATTTCATATCTGTAGTAAGGAACTTTACTCAGGTGAATAAATTGACGCTCAAGATTTCTAGGCTCAATCACCTCTTTTTCAAGCATCTTCCACCTTTCACAGAAAGGCCGCTGCAAAAATCAAATTCTATGAAGATACTAACAACCTCAATCAAGAAATAATAGAAGCATAAAATTAGGAAGTTCCAGCACCTTGCAAATGATAAACGCTAAACTCAAAACTTATTAAGAAAAAAAAAACAAATAAATGCTCATGATTATTTTTTTAATCAGAAAACAAGAATATATTCATAAAAAAGAAAAATCTAGCAGACTGAGGAGAAACGAAAAGAGCTAGACCAAAAAGTATACAAAAGGTCAAGTATGACTATCAATGACACTGTCTCCCCAAACATACAGGAGGAGAAGTCAGTATATTTGAATATGTCCTGTGTATGACCCCAAACCCAAAGGTGAAGTCTGATGTCCGTCCACAAGTTATGTGCATCTTTCAAAATAATTCTCAAAAAATTATATTATTTCTCTCTCCAAATGACCCAAGCAAAGGCATGCATGATCCTGTCTCATACCCATATTTCCCAATTAGGGAGAGATGAAGGCTGTCTACCTTAGCAACTGACTATAGCTCAATCCAATGGAGGATGGAGGCAGCTATGGGACCATTAACTCTGAATTCATTGAGGCACATCCTCCATAAGGCATGAGTGAGGAGAAGGTGGTCAATACTTTCTTTAGCTGTCCCACACTTGCAAGCAGTTATTATCTTATTTAAGGTTCTTGAACACAATAAAACAACTAGACGTGGCAAAATTTTGAGCAAAAAATATTTCTCTTACCTCTACAACAGACGTATGATTGATTGCCATCAGATCGTAGATCAAGTATCTTCTCTCTTGCTTATGTGTATCGGGGGGAGAGTGTCAATCACCATCTCGCCATCAAGTAAAAACCATATGAAGGAATAAATTCATGCATACTGCTTCATTTGCTTGTTTTTCATTTGTTTGTTTTAATGGGAAGCGCATCTGCACCCTCCGGAAACAAAAATTCCTGTCAATTAAGTAGAGCATCCATCATTCGTTATAAGCATCATATATCGTGTTCCATCAGCCTTCCACGTAGCATAGTAATATCATGTCCTTAGTGTTTGCAAGTTGTCCCTACAACAAGCATGATGAAAGATGTCTAAGGAAAAATTAGATACTCATAAAGCTAAGGCAAAGCAATTGGAAAGAGTGCTGCGCATACATCATTCTCAAATGCTTGATTTTTTTCAGTGCCAAACTTAATCTATAAATACATGTATTTCTTAACAATTCCTCCCCCTATCCCTCAAAACAATACTGTGAAGTTCAGAAGAAGTCCTGCAAGAAAAATAGAAAACTTGGTAGGGCAAGTTGCCAATATAATTGCATCTATTAAAAATCAGAAATTCTAAATGTCGAGGAAGTGGGCGAGGAAATGAGCGAGGGGAGGGAGGTGGCGGGGTGGGGACCGTTCACCTCCCTTGGGATGTGTGCCGTCTTTTTTTGCACGCGCATCCCGAGGGAGGTGAACGGTCCCCACCCCGCCACCTCCCTCCCCTCGCTCGTTTCCTCGCCATGTAGAACAACTCATTAAAAATACCAATATGCATACAGTTGAAGTGATCAAGATGTTCGAAGCCAACAGAAGGGACACAGTAAATTTTGCATACCGCCTTAAACAAAATATTGGGAAACCTAGTTTCCAAGACTTATGGACAAGAGAGCCAGAATGATTTATAAGACATTTTGATTCAAAACAATAGGACGAATGCTCAAATTAATACTTCGACACCAAAGTGCCCCAACCAAAATTTTCACTAGTTACCCTTTAACCGCCATTGGATGGGCACTTTGGTGTAAAAATATTGATTTTTATCTTGAAATTTCATGATGCATAAAACGATTGCTAAAACCTCTTTTTTAACAGTTGAATAATTACTCTGTGTAGGATTCCAAATACCTGAATGGTATCGGACTAATTGAATTGTAGAAGACTCAGAAAGGCGCTGTTTTAGGATACCTCCATACCCTAGGTTTGACGCATCAGTTTCTACAATCTTGAAAGCATTGGGATATGAAATTCCTAAACAAGGAAGATGCTTGACTTGGGTTTTGACTTGACGGACTATTTGAGAGTGGGCTTCAGTCCATGGGCTTGGGTTTTTCCTAAGACGACCATATAAGGGCTTAAGTAAAACTCGGAGGCCTTTATAAAAATCTGCTACATAATTTAAAGATCCAAGGAATCTTTGTAATTGGGTTTTATCCCGGATTTCATCAGGGAATTTGTCTGCAAATTCTATTGATCTAGAAATGGGGGTGACCATTCCATTAAAAATCTTATGACCTAAAAATCGGACATTTGTTTGAAAAAGATTGATTTTAGTGGGAGATAAAACCAAACCATTTTTCTTTATACAATGTTCAAATTGATATAAGTGTTTCCAATGGGCTGGGATTGATTAAGAAAAGACCAGTATATCATCGATATACACAATTGTGAATTGAGAAAATGGGGAAAGAATATCATTCATGATATTCTGATATTCGCTAGGGGCATTCTTTAGGCCAAATGGCATTACATTCCATTCGTAATGTCCAAAGGGTACATTGAAGGCAGTTTTATACCTATCTTTGGGATGAACTTGGATTTTCCAAAATCCAGATTTAAGATCAAATTTTGAAAAGACACAAGCATTGTGAAGTCTCTTCAGGAGATCTCTTTGATGGGGAATCAGATATCTTATCCATTGTAAAACCTGATTTAAAGGTTTATAATTGATCACTAGACGATGACTTCCTCGTTCAAGTTCAGCAGCTTTTCTTACATAGAAGGCCGCACAACTCCAAGGAGACTTGGAAGGCCTAATGAGGTGTTTTTCTAATAATCCTTGAATTTCTTGTTTGCAGTATTCCATGAGTTCACTATTCATTTGAATAGGACGAGCTTTGGTAGGAATATTGCGTTCATCAAAATCTGGTTCGTAGGGAAGACGAACAACATGTTGGGATCTGTACCAGAATGCATTAGGAAGATTGGAATATAGTTCCTTTTGAAGATGGTGTTGATATTGGATAATTTGGGACTGAATTTTGGGATCAAGAATTTGATCTGCAATTCTTTTATATTCAATTTTTTGTTTTAAGAAATTTAATTGTTGCTGTTTACAAATTAATCGATGTAAAAAGACTTTCTTTGTGACTTGATTTAATTCATAAATCTCAGGTTTGAAAAGGAATGGAAATTCAAGTTTTGTTCCTAAATAGGAAGTTTGGATGCCATCTTTTGATACTGTAAAGGGTGATATAGAATTGATAAAAGGTGTTCCTAATATCATTGTTTGTTCCATGTTTCTGACAAGAAGAAAATGTTGCTTGATGCAAATTTTATCTTTGCAGATATGGGCATTGGGAAGTTTATGGAATATTTCAAGACGAGAGTTGTCAGTGGTATACAACTTTTGAGTGGTCTTCAATTCTTGAAATATTGGGAAGGAACTATTCATTCTTTGATACAATTCATATCAGCACCTGAGTCGATTAAGGCTATGGATGATATGAGTGTTTGACCTTGGATGAACAGATCAATGGCCACATACCACTTTTGAATGGTAACCTGGTGTGGAATGATTTTTTTTTTATGTTTTTGATTTAGATTATGTAAAAACCCATCATCTATGTCTTTAGAAGATGGTTCACCTATTTCTTCTTCATTTTCAGATAATTGAGTAAATTGATTATCTTGAAGTGTTTGTATTTGGAGGTTAACCAAGTTTTGGTTTTGTTTTAAGAGATTTACTTCTTTTTTAAGAATATTAACTTCATATTGAAGGTCAGATAAACTAACCGGAGAGGAAGTTAATCTGGATTGATGAAATCTATTTATGATTTCTTTATGATCATAAAAAGGAGTGATAACATCTGGTATGGGTTTTGGTTGGGAAATGGATTTCTTAATGTGTTGAAGATATTCAGTCTTCAGATTTGGATCATCAATTTTATCCACAAAATCTAACAATATTTGGGATTGTTTAGAGTTGGATAACATATTGATTTTTGGTTTAGAAGGTTGACAATGGCAAGCGCCTGTTGCACATTTGTCAGATTGATCTGATGAAGTAGAAGAGTCTGAAGAATAGTTGAGGTTTCCTACTTGAAACTCATCATCAGATGTTTCTACGTCAGTATTAACAAGGACATTAAGAAACATATGTTTCATTTGGACTGGAATGTCCAGGGTTTGGATCTTTTGGGCTGTTCTGCAGTTCTTTGCATAATGGCCCGGTTGTCCACATTTAAAGCAAATGGGCTTTAATGTGGGCTTCTTGAAAGTTGGTTTGGGCTTATGAGTCCCATGTTTTTTGGGCTTGCTGTAGTATTTTTCAATATCTTTAGCAGGCTTTGGACCATAAGGTTTTTTGGATTTAAATTGTCTAGCAGGATGAGACCTGTATTTTTGTTTTGAAGTCAACGGGCCTGGGGCACGAAATTCTTCAAATCCATACTGTTGACAGAAATCACCTAACTCTTTAGGCCCATTAATATGTTGTTTCTTAAGTTGTCTTTTTAACCTAAGATCATTACATATATGAAGAGCACATTTATTGATAAAGGCAATTAAGTCGCCAAATGTTAACTGATCGTATTGAATGTCTCCACTGAATTGCTCTTGGAGTTTTCCACGGACAGTTTCAGCAAATATTTCAGGAAGTCCTGAAATAAACTTGCGTTTCCAAAAAGGATTTGCTGCATCAGTTTGGAGCATAACCTTTATTAAGAACTGATCTATTAAGAATGTTAACTGATCTATTAAGAACTTTAAGTTTTAAAGTTGTGTTTTCATTGCTCTGTATGTGATCTTATAGATCAGAGCAAGAGGTTCAGAACCTTCAGCCATGTCAAAGCCACTGGTCTGAATATTGAGAGTCAGTGTCTCTAGGATGTGTGGATCCCAAAGAGATACTGAGAAGTTAGGGTAACAGTTAAAATAAACTGGACCCGTTGAGAGAGATGATTCTGCAATTCCAAGCAGAGAATCACCAAATTTGTTGTGTCTACAGTCGCGGAGAGCAACTAAGGCACAAGTGTCAAGTCCTAACCTGGTTAAAGGTTTAATGGCTACTTGGATTAATCCTAAATGGATGTATTTATATTTTTCTTTAAGTAAAGAATTGATTGTTTGAACTGAAAGTAATTGCTTTGAATCTAAAGATTTATTGATTGGTATTGTTTGCTCAACAATACTAATTAAATCTTCAGTTTTTGGAGAAAAGATTGATTGAGAAATTTTATAAATTTCTTTTTGAGGGATTACTGGTATGGACCAGTTTTGCAAATCTTGTTCGACTTCAGGAATTCTTCCTTCCATTCTATTTTGTAAATTTGGATTATTTGACCTAGAACTGGATGTTCTGGAAAGCCTTGAAAACAAAGACGACATTTTCAAATTTCTTTTGGAGATGGAGGAACACTGTGTCTGGAACACCTACAGCTGGAACACCTAAGTGGACCACCTAACCCTGATCTCGTACTGCGCACACCATGGCGACTTACAATTATCAGTGGCTCTACGGCTGACCAACACTCTAAACGGCTTACCAACGCTATCAACGGTTTACCAACGACACCTAGGACTCCCGAAAGGTGTAAAAATATTGATTGACCATCCTTATGTCCACATTTAGAAAATGAAAATCACGCCAAAATGTAATTAGAAAATCACACCAAATGTTAATTATGTGAAACTTTGGCATTTGAAATAAGAATAAATTTTTGGGGGTTAAAGGTGTGTTTAGTGTTAACACTCAATTTTATGTTATAAAGTCAAACCCCATCAAACTTTTAGATTGTTGCTATGTGCATCGACCAGTCCGACTCACAAATACCACCACTTCACTCTCTCACACCACCACCTTCTATGCGGCACCACCACTTGTCACTTTCATACGATTTCACCTCTTCCTCTTCCAAATCGAAATTGCAACAACCATATACCTTTGCAGCAGCCAAACACAGGCCATGATGTTTCGACGAGTACTGGCCTTCGCAACCAAAACCCACCACCATCATCAATTCACGACTCACCACTTCCTCTTTGCTATCGAAATTGCAACATCACAAAATCTGCTTAAATCTCTTTGCAGCAGGCAAACACGAGTTGGACATGCGAGAGTGCGAGTTGTGTTTGGTTTGTGAGCTTGTGGACATGTTGAATACCATACCCAAACCAATTTGAAGCTTTCCAAATAAGTAAGTTATAGCAAGCCAACTTCAATACTTGAAGAATCAATTGATTGGTTCAGGGTATAGGTCGAGTTCGTTGATTCCTTGATGCAAAATTCGCCTACCGCTAAAAACACTATTAACACGTCCACAAACAAAGCTTCAATTGAGACTGAATTTAGTTGAGACTTCTATCTCTCCTTCAATGTCAACTACAGTTTGAAGAGATAAGTGGATGGGGTGTTGAGATTGAGAAATAGCACCCAACCTACCATCATCTTCAGAGTCAACCTAGTCGATTGATATAGAATCTATTTCGTGACTCCAAATTGTGAGTGATAGAGAAAGGAAGAGAGGAGTATTTTTGTTTAAATATAGGGGTGGTAGTTAGTAGTGGAGTAAATGAGAAAATCAGATTTGGTGGTGTTAGTAAGTGGAAGATGCACATATCAGCAAACAATTTCATTTAGATCGCATTATCAAACCACAAGATTGGATTCTTACCTAGATCTCAACCTTCCCAAAATATAAAATTCAAGGTCTTCGTTTGAATGTGCTTTTTATGCATGTCTCACACCTTTTTTAAATTATTAAAATTACTCAACAATGTGAAATGCATTACATATTTTAAAATTCTAAAACATTAGTTTCATACTTTCATTTGACAGATCTTTAAAAATGCATTTCAAAAATACCAAGTTTGTCGAAATTTGACAATAGTTGTGATAATTTTTCCAAACTAGATAAAACTCTATGTCTGCTACATGTACATCAAGCCTTCTTCCACACACTCATTTCACTTTTTTTGTTCATTTTCTTTTATGTGCATCTTATTTACAAGTCATGTCATTATTAAGAATGAATCATAACCCCCAAATCATTGTATTCCTTTCGTCTTGACCATTTTTGTCTCAATTCTCTTAGAAATAGTAAAACACCATTGTGTTTTCTAACATATATATTACCCTTCAACTATACAAGTATTGTAGAGTTGGGATAAGGAATAAATTTTACAACGAAAAAATAATAGGGACAAATACACACGTTAAAGTATTTTGAATTAGGTGAGAATAACAAAAACTTGTCTTCATCAAAGTTTCACATTATATTAACGAAGTCAACAAGTCAAAAACTTGTCTTCATCAAAGTTTCACATTGTATTAACGAAGTCAACAAGTCAAAGACACCCAACTAGCTCATTGACATTGATTTTACTATGCTAAACATATGAACTTATTTTAGTAAAATGTTTCTTAGACTAATCTAAAAAAAAGAAATTTTTCAAAGAGAAACATTGATTTCAGGAAGATGGAAGAATTTATAATAATTTTAGTGAACATGGAATTACTTAGACCTCTCCGGAAATTGTTGATTGGGAATGTTTATTGTTGGTTGAGGTTGTAATTGTAATGGTACAATTGGGAATAGAACTTGTTTTAAGTGTTAAGAGTGGAACGATGAGTATACATACGTAGGGAGGATCACTGAAATTGGTGGGATGGAGATTAAGGGATAGGTTGGTGTTTGCAAGTGAAAACATATCATAATGTCACTTTTCATCACTAACTAAGGTTGATTGGAGGTTTTCCCTGTTGGTTTTTCTAAAAGGTATCATGCAAACGGTCATCACTGAACCTTTCATAACTAGGACAATATATATATATATATATATATATAGACTTTTTATAGCCAAAAGACAAATATGTTACTGACAATCAAAGGAAGTAAATTCAGTTTCATCACACCGAATCATATAACTTTGAACTTCATTCATCACAAGGAAAATGAGACAACAAATAATAAATGGATTGGGAATAAGCACAACCACTAAAGGTAGACGCTGAAAAGGAAGATGTATCAAGTTGATTTGGGTGGTAAATTTGGGGAGGGGTCTATTGGATTTACACGTGATTTGGGAAGTGTGTTGATGGATGAGTGGGCATTGTAGAAGAAATGATGTGCTTTTTGCATTTATGAGATTGCAAGCAAAATTAGTAATAAGCAACATGCGGTTGTATGGGGTTGGAGGTTTATGTGAGTGAGATGCAACCAGAGTTGATTAATGGTTCCTAGTTACCAATGGCTGTCCTTAACATAAAGATTTCCTTTTTAAAAAAATTCTTACTCAGCGCATGTGGACAATTTGATACGAGTGAGACTAACCGCTGACCTTGCATCTCTATTTTCTGACAACTGGGGGAAGAAGAGATTGAGATTGATATAGACCTCCACCTAGAAGTGGGTAGACAAACTGGGAAAGGGATGAACAAGCCTAAATTTAACTTCTCCCGGTGAAGAGAGGGTGCTCTAGGGAAGAAAAATTAACGTCTAAACAATCACAAATTTGAACAAGAGAACATACTGATAGATCTGAGGAGAATGAGAAAGTTCAAGCTTTGCAAGATCCTAATAAAGTTGATCATTGCAAATTTTGACAATACATGAGAAAAAGAAAAAGAAAAAAATATAGTTATGATAGATGCTTCATACGCAGGGTAGATGTTAAGTTAGCTAGGACTTCATTTCACTTGAAGCTCAGAAGGACACTTACAATTGTGATGCAGACATCTACGAGAAATTGGAGGTATCTAAAAAGGTGGTCTTTCTCTATGGCATTTAAATTTAAAATGGACAACTTTACTTGGGTTGTTACTAACATTTATGGTTCAAGTAACAAATGACAACGATCAAATCTAGGAAGAGTTGCAAAATGTTGCAAGATACATCTCTCTCTCTCTCTCTCTCTCTCGTGGCGTAGATCTTAAGAGGGGACTTCCATGTGCTTGGATGATGGAAAAAAAAGGAATCAATGCACACACCTTTAGTATGCATGAGTACAATAATTTCATGTATATATCTCAAAACTTATGAGTTGTAGGAGCTCGTGCTAAAGTCTTCATACCACTCCTAAAGTCCCATTCTCACCTCATGCAATGCTTTAGGAAACTTCTCATGGAGAGTAGAAATGTAACGACCCACTCTTTTACCATCGATATTGCCCCCATTTAACTACGCTTGTACGAGGTGGGACTTGTACCCCATACCAATTAATCAATTTTTTGGTCCCACAAAGATCAAACCCCTGACCTGTGATACCATTTGCCACAAAGATCAAACCCCTGACCTATGATAACATTTTCCATAATGTCTGGTCTATGATAGAAGAGGGCAGATCTCTTAAAAATCTTCACTTTCACGACTGCCTAAGCATATGGGAGACCCTGGCAGATTCAAGCTTATACTAGCTAGCTATTTGGACTCGCTTAAAACATCGACAATAACTCCAATTGCATTCAGCTCCTTATAGGACGTAATTTTGGGGCCCCGTAGAATATTTCATCAATGAACGACCCATCTTAACATTGCATGACTGACCACTCCATGACTTAGGTGTCTTTCCAATCAACCACTATCATACACTCGATAACGTCCCACTTGAGCATGCTCGTAAGGGTATGGTTTTTAGCTCGTACCAAATAACCAATAAACATCGAGCTCCTAACCTATGACGCCCTTAGTCATAAGGTATATTGGTTTAGCTAAAAGGGCCTTGATGTCTAGAGTATACATCCACGCTTATTGAACTCTGAGCTTGTTTCAACTCAATTTACGGGCACAAATGAATTGTATCACAAGCCAAGGGTTCGAACTCTGCCAAGACAATTTGTTGGATAATAAGTTTAAGGTAAAAATTTTCACCCCTGTTGAGGTGGTTACACGGGGAAAGTAGCAATGTTACAATAATGAGAGACCCTCCAAGTAGACCGTGAAACATTTATCTTCCATAGAACAATAAGATATTCTACATATGACAATGATATGGGAGGAAGAAATTGAATTCTTCATAATAACATACAACAAGTGTTCTCACTATGAAAGAATCTGGGGAGATGGGAGGAAGTCATGGGAAAAGATCATGGAAGCATCTTGTAACTCATTAATGTTCAATGGCCTTCTATCTTTCCCTTCTTGTAATGTGCACTTCCTTTTGTCTAAGCTCGTTCACTTGCTTGTAATCCATCCTTCTTTTTTTCTTTTATTTCCTCTTAATAAAATATCTCGTCTGAGCAAAAATAAGTGCTATAGACAGAAAAAGAAGCATACAAATTTCATTAGTTCAGAATAGGCATGATTTTGCACTGGTAGTACAATCAGGGAAAGAATCTGCAACACAATGAAATATAATGATAACAAACATGCCAAGTAAGGGCAGGCACGGATCTAGGAGCCCACTGACTTTTGAGAAATTTTTTTTTTTTTTTTTTTTTAATTTATTTGTCCCCCAATTAGTTTTTTTATGTGCCCCTCTATTCTCACTTTTCACTTTAACCAGGACTTTATCCTTCAAATCATGTACATATCAAATTCAAACGAGTTATTCTAGACAGCTCGGGTAGACAGCCTGGTTTGCTGCCTGGGGGGCCAAAATACAAATTTGCCCCCCCCCCCTCTTTAAACAACTTTTTGGAAAAGGTATTTAAAGAGGGGGGGGGGGGCAAACTTGTATTTTGGGCCCCCCAGGCAGCCTCTCCCAGGCTGTCTAGAATTTGGGAATTCAAACTATACTTTTAGAGTTAGAGATAGAGGTTAAATCCCTCAAATCTCTCAAAGAACAGAAATTCTAGCGAGTCTTCCCTGCCTGGGGGGGAGGCGAAAATACATTTTTGCCCCCCCCCCCTCTTTAAACACATACTCCAAAAAGATGTTTTAAAGAGGGGGCAAAAATGTATTTTCGCCTCCCAGGCTGGTTTCCCAGACCAGCTAGAACTGCTCTTCAAAGAAACCAAAATTCACAGTTTCTTCTTCACACTCCATCGATTGGATAAGATGAGGGAAACCCCTATATTTCATCATCTTCAAAGATCTATAACTATTGAGTTATTTGAGCTCATCTTCACAAGATCCAGTAGGATCCAAACCACCTTATTCTTCTTTTTCTAGGTACCAGGTGCCTTCATTAATCACTGTGTTGGTCATCTCCACAAAAAAAATCGTAAGCAACTCAATCTCTTCCTCATTTTCTTCATGTAGTAGTAATCAATGATTCAAACCCTTCTCTTCTGTTGTGTTTCTATAAGTAGTAATCATCTTCAATGACTGTCTTTGTTGTACTCCCCTTTTTGCTATAGTAGTAATCAATGAATATAGTAGTAATTCTACAGGGCCTGGGTCCCCCTGCTTGGTTTGCTGCCTGGGGGGCAAAATTTTTGCCCCCCCTCTTTAAACACCTTTTCCAAAAAGGTTGTTAAAGAGGGGGGCAAAAGTGTATTTTTGCCCCCCCCCCCTCTTTAAACACATTTTCCAAAAAGGTTGTTAAATAGGGGGGCAAAAGTGTATTTTTGCCTCCCCAGACAGCAACCTCGCTGGTTTTTCTAGGCCAGGAAGAATTTCAGATTTAAAAAAAAAATTCATGTTAAAATAACTAATTTTTATATTATATTTAATTAATTATGACATCACTCCCCCCCCCCCCCCCCCCTCCCCCGACAAAAATCCTGGCTCCGTCACTGAGTAAGGGTGTGAGGTAAATATACCTGTTAAGAGAAACAGGGTGAGATCCAGGAAACTGGGAGGTTCCTTTTACCTAAACACCCAAAAGATAGATAGTTATACCAAATAATAGAACACTTGATTATATACCACATAAGCAGCATTAAAACGATTTTCCCATTAAGGGGATGTGATCTTTCAAGGAACTAGAGATATACCATGTGAAAGAAGACACATAATAAATATTATTCCTCATCTAGTACCAGGATACATATTGTAACAATTGAAGGAAATGTGACTTCTCATATAAAACTCTTATACTAGGATATAAGAACCCATTTCGCATTGACATGTATAGTTACATGTGCAGAAGCTCCTTTAAACTGACATATAAATCTACAATCTATTGAAAATGAAAATTCAATGAACCAAATGATAAAAAGAGAAGTATTGCTTTCCTACTCCTATACCCATCTTGAGAAATTGATAACAGATTTGTCGCATCGCCTCTTGCTGGTCATCAGGTATAATGTCTCCAAGAATGTCATCATTTGTCATTACCTCTGCTGCCACATGATCTTCCTGTAAATGAAAGAATAATTTTACAAACCTCCAAAAGTTTCCAATGTATTAACAATAATTGAAAGAATCAACAAAAGAGATCGCAAATATCCATAATTCCAAATCTTTGTCATCAGCAAATTCTTCATCCCTATTAGAAGAATTGCTAGTTTATTAGAAACCAATGCCATCTTGAGTGTTTCACAATTTAGGCTTCTATTTTTTCCTATGTTTTTAAGGATTAAATTTTATTAAAAGGGAATAACAATACACGAGATAATCAAGAGAACTCAGCTCACCAAATATCTAATTACTTAATACTTACATATAAAGACCAAAACATGCTTCCCCTATCCTTAAGAATTCTCAAGATCTTCTTCACGAAACTCTCACCTTTCTTGAACTTCTAATTGAAAATATTATCGTTACTTTCCTCCCCAACCATGCCACAAATAACATATGGAATGATTTGCTACAAGTTTACCAATAAAACTAAGAAATTGTTGAAGCCTCCAAGGCTCCAACCTCTGAAAAGAGCTTCAGCTGAACTTCAAATACCTCCACATTTGTTTTATCAGCAAAACAAACGGAGTATATTAACAAAAAAAACAAGAAAGGATGCACCAACTAGCTGAAGAGAGGGGATGCAAGGCAACAACCTTGCATGGCATGAAGTTAAAGAAGTAATAGGTATTGGTTGTGTTGGACCAAATACAAGTAGAAGTAGGCGAGACGATCATACCCACTCCTTATTTTCACTTATTTGTGAGGAGCAAAAGTTAATGATGGCATAGATAAAGAGAATAAAGATATGAGGACATGAGTTGTCTAGCAATGATGAGGACGTGAGGTTGCGGATAGCTATGTTGCCCCAGGCAGTAGGAGTATCCTAGAGGCAATGTTTTTTCCCCTTTTAATCCCATTTCAATGTATGAGCGGTAGATAACATCTATGCTTGTATATATACAATTACACATCATTTAAACAAGTAATTTGAAACAAATTAGACTAAGAACTTGGAAGAAGAAAATTGGTTGAAGAAGATTTTGGCTTCAATCGAAAGGTGGAGGAGAAGCTAAGGTGACTGTCGACGAGGGTGGTCGACAGAGGTCTAAACCAGTCAATAGGTGAGCCAGTCGATCGATGCGTCTCTGGGAAGCCGTTGTTGAGTTATGATTGACTGGTGAGGTGGGATTTAGGGCTTATTAAAAAGAGTCATTTCAAAAGACTTTTGATCCAAAAAATAAAATAAAAATTGTAGTCCCCAGGTGCCTAGGGATTACAAGGAAGATTTGCAAAAAATAAGTTTTGGTCCCCCAAAGATAAGTTCCATCATCTACAAAAAAATTTTGAACAAGACAGCTGTGGTAGCTCAGTTCTTTCAAGAGTTATCTAACAATACTCCAAATTGGAATCTCTCTTAGAAGAGTTAAAAAAGTTGAACTCCATCATCTGGTTTTGTTGATTGATATACTCACAGAGATTGTGTTCTCAGATGATCAGGATGAATGGTTTGGAATGACAAAGAAGGAAAATTTTCGGTTGACATCTTCCCTTATCAATTCAAGAGGCAGTGGCCGTGGCAAACTAAGCTTGCCTCTCATCTCTCTATGGACCAAAATTCTTCAATCTTCCCTAATTTCTTCATTTGGTGAGTGGGTCGTGGAAAGATTCTCCCAGTGGATAACCGAAGCCTCTATAACCCCAACGGATGCGGTTTACGTGAGAGTCTATAAAAGATATGTTATTTTCTTGTTATTTCTCAAAGCACATTTAGCTACTTATTTTCTCTCAAGCTAATGCCCATCCTCCAAATGAGCATTATTACCTCTATTGGATCTACTCACGACATAAAGATAACATATCCTTGAGGGGGGAAGTGGCTTTGAAATGGGTTGTGTATTGCCACTTTGTGCATTATCAAAAAAAGAGAAACAATAGGGTCTTTAAAGGTTCCAAAGAGGAGGTGAATGTCCTTGTTAATGACATCCAATATCTCTTTGGCACGAAGGATACATTTGTGAAGTGTTAAATGGGGTTCTTCCAAATTTTTGTTTCATTGATTGGGCTAGTATCTTCACTTTGTAATCTTTGTTAATCTTGTCTGCTTTTCAATGACTGTAGTCATTATATACAAGACCAGTCTTTATGCACTTGCACTCGTTTTTAATTATTAATATATCCATTCAATTTTGCTAACAAAAAAATCGATTCTTCACAAATGTTACAAGGTGGTGGTAGAGTGCCACAGTATAACAAGTCTTCTACCCTTTACCTTTACCACCATAAGATCTCACAAGGTTTGCATCTTGTTCCTAACTCTGAAATACAACCCCAAACAAATAAATGCAACAAACCTAGGTTGTCTGGGGTATAAAACGGAAAGAGGGCTAACAACCGCTTTCGGGAACCCTGGGAGTCGTGACCGAGTTGCAGCGAAGTTGAGGCAAGACCATAATATATGTACATGTATATATTAATCACTAATTAGTTAATATAAAGTATTATTAAACTATTTGTTATTACTCATTTAAATTGTTAACGTGCTCTTTAGCACCCAAATTGAAGAACGAAACATTCCATTACGGCGTTAGAAAGCACCACAAACTCTTGAAGCGGTCATTTTATGAAACGAAACGGATTTTCAAAAATGAATCTTCATGAATTGCAACCCCATTTGTAACGACCCGATCCGCACAGTAAGATATTGTCCGCTTTGGGCCCAATCGGCCCGCACGGCTTTAAAAGACATCTTTCAAAGTATATGCACAGTGGACAGTGGGCCCCTCTCTGGCCCTACTCATCCAGATATTGTCCTCTTTGGGATCCGCAGGCTATTGGGCACCAACCCTCACCCTCCCCCTTAAGGTTTTGTTGCTTCCACCCACCTACTGGGGCTCCACAGGCCTCTTTTAGAGTATGCACAGCGGACACTGGGCCCCTCTCTGGCCCTATTCATCCAAATATTGTCCTCTTTGGGATCCGCAGGCTATTGGGCACCAACCCTCACCCTCCCCCTCAAGGTTTTGTTGCTTCTACCCACCTACTGGGGCTCGCAACCCCATTGTGGCAGAGCTTCAAGCCACATAGCAACAAACCTACTTCACAGCGTAGAACTGCCACACCCAGCCCAACCAAAGCATTACCAACAACCCAATACACCATTTTCTTAGATAATTAAATCTTGAGTTCGAGCGAGCATGAAAGAAAACAAACTTGATCTCCGCTTAAGAATAATTATCATCCAAAACGAACCAGAATGTGAGCAACTATACGACTGGAGCAACAACTTCATTGCCCATCAACCTACTCAAAGCCTCCACAACAACGGTGAACAGTTACGGAGACAAAGTATTGAGGGATGACTAACAGAAAGGCATGTTACACCCGCGCATGAAACCTTTTACCGAAACCCATCTTGCCCATGCACCAATCAAACATTCTTGAAATCAATCTTACATAGGAAACCAGAAGAACCATCTCTCAACCTAGGGTCAACCAACTCATTAACACCCATCAGTCCCTTCAAGAATTCATTTATCTCAACCTAGGGTCAACCAACTCATTAACACCCATCAGTCCCTTCAAGAATTCATTTATCCTTCACCAAAGCTCCTTGGTGTGGCTCAAAAAAGAATATAGATACTTTATGCCACTTAGCCTGATAAAGCCAATAACAGGTGTTACGAAGCATAATGTAAATCTGGAAGTTTATAATTTAGATTTAGTCACAAGATTCTTCATTAGTAATATAACTAACACAATAACAGAAAATGGTGTTTTGCAAGAAACATCAGATGAAGTTGACAATTTCAAAAATCTTGAATCCTCCACCCAACATCACAAGACAAGTTTTCGAGGTTTGCAAACCATAGAAGGATTTATGATGCACTTCTATGCTGATCTCACAAGAATAGTTTGCCTGAGGGTGAACCATTGATGACCCTTGAAGAGAGAGGAGTAGAAAAGAGAATATAAGATCTAGATCAAAGGAAATTTTCAGAAGAAGATGACAATGACTTGAAGTTTAACAAGTGTGAGATGAGAGAAATATAAAAGTACAGGAGTATCTCCCTATGGCTCATAAGGTTTTTCAATGAGAGGATTGTATTTAAAGATTTTTTGAACCCTTGATCCTCAATGTTGCGATGAGAAGCAGAATGTACAAAAATACAATTGAATCAAGGATTCTAATCTGTGCAGTTAAAACAACATTATAATGCTGATATAACTCCGATATAACACCTAACAGGGGTGAGCCGTTACGTTATGTCATTATCACGTTATAGTATCATAGCTCCGGTATAACGGCGTTATATGGCCGTTATTGAGATAACATTTTTTTTAATAACATCGTTTTAATGTTTTGTTCTAATACATAAAAAAAATCACTCATTTCATTCTCGATCGAACCACAACCCTAGACTCATTAGAAAGGAGCAGAACTCACCGTCGCCAATCGACAGAGAACCAGACCTTGCCGTTTGACAGAGAACGTGAGAAGGGAAGAAGACGAAGAGTCGATCGCACTTTCTGTTGCGATCTCACTTTCCTGCGAAGGGAAGATTTTTTTATTTATGTTTTTTTGTTTTTGAATTTAATGTTATAAACATGATTTACTTTATAATATACATTAATACTTTGTGGGGGTATAAAACATATATTTAAAAACTATTCTATTATATACCGTTATATCTCGATATATCCCGTTATAATCAATAACGCTCTTGGACCGTTATGGGTCCATTATCCGTTTTAACTGCATAGATTCTAATAAGAAACAAATGTTAATCGAGCAAAAGCTAAATTCTGAGAGCTAACTCGGTTCTTTAACCTCCAAAATAGTCTTGTAAGCTTTTTAGCATAGATGCCCTTGATTTTAAAATGAGCTTTGCAGCTTCTTGTGAGCACGATAGCTAGTCTCTCAACTAGCAGCTGCTATTCCACTTAATCTCTTTCCTCATCTCAACATCTCAGTGGCCAATACACCAGAAAACAATTAAATGGCATATTGTTCTTCTATGGCAAAAGATTAAGTGAAACAAGATCTAGGGATTTACACAAGACATACATGCAATGGAGCAGCGGCACCATCATCGTCCTCATCTGGAGGAGCTTCACCATTAAGATCAAGATCAGAAGACCTTTTCCACTCTGGAGTTGGAGGACAAGTGATTGATTCAAGCTTTCTTTCATGATAAAATTCGTAGAGTGCATCAATATAGTCTTGTTTATAGATTCCTGGAAGGCGTGCCTGAGCAAAAGCTTGAATTGCCTACAAATAGACAATCCAACATGAAATTTTAAGTAAAGAACTATACAATACTTTAGATGAAGAGCTTAACTGAAACAAGATAACCACATAGCTTACCTCGATCACTGAAAATCGCTCAAAACGCATAAGATAGTGAACAATCATATAACCCGTGCGATTATGCCCATGAGTGCAATGGACAAGAATATACTTCTTGAATTGTTTGCGGCGTGCTTTAAACTGGAAGACCTAAAAATTAAAAATAAAAAATCCAGTTACAATCATTAGTTTTTGCATTCTCATAAAAAGCGTGAGCTATAAATTTTATGCTTTGGGGTAGGTATGGGAATTCCATCCCGTGATCCCAATCCTGTTCTGATTTTTTTCGAGTTCTTTTGGGATTGATCAAATCCATCCCGATGTCGTTCCGTCCCGATCTAGAGTGTGATGGAATCGGGATAGAGATTTTCAATCTTGCACATCCCAAACTTATTTATTTAATATTTATTATTATTAATTTTAATCAAACTACCCTGAAAGTTTAGGATGTGTTGAAATTAAATTAAAACATTTATTGTTTTTAAAACTTGTTTGATTTGGTACTCTTTGTTTAGATAGAAACTTAACTTTTGGATATTTTAGGTCAAATAGAACCCATGAAAATTTATGTTTTTCACATTTTAGATTGGTTATATAACAATTATTCTTGTATCACACCATAAATTTTATGACATTTAATATTGTTATAATGAAAGTTATATGTACATAAATTAGACATTATTTGTGTGTCAGCAATGTGAGATAAATTTTTTTTGTTATTCTTCATTGGATGACTATTTAATACATGCTCATCCCGTCCCAAAGCCGTTTGAGATAGGGCGAGGTCGGGATGAGGTCTATCCCGCCACAATCCCGAACTAACAGGATGGGATAGTGATGAGATCCATCCCGTCCCGTGCCTACCCCTACTTTGGGATACATTTTATTACGGAGAATGATGATAATCGACGCAAATAAACTTAAAAATTTGGGGTAAACTTGGAGTGCATTTTTATGTATTGTTGTTACTTTTATTTTTTTATTTTATAATTAGTTAATACTATTACAAACATGTTATTTCTAATTAGTTATTACTACTACAAACATACCTAGAGATTAACAGATGGTTCTTTGCCACCTAGCATCCACACCGCCTATAAGTCGCATGTAGACTTGCTTCGGCTTTGATCCAAACAAACTACACTAATCATGCTTGTAGGTTTATCAATGATGGAACACAAAAGCTCCTCATAATATACATATGAAATTCACTAAACACTACTAGTGAGTTTTGAGCACCAACATCCCACGAGAGGGAAGAGGTGTCGAACCAACTAAGCTAGAGACTACAATCAGAATGGTAGTGTTCAACTTTATGGGATCAAAATTGGGACAAAAACGAAAGCTTCGCTTGCAAAGTGGAGCTTTTTAATGGGAAGTAGAGCAGATTACTAAGTTTTTGAATCTGTGCGAGTCATAAATTTAGTGGATGGTGAGGACCGAAGAATGTTGAAACCAAAGTTTGTCTCGTTGTGTGGACTCGTTCTATCAATTTCATACTTTTTCATTAGGTACAATGGTATCATATATGTATCAAGCTCACTCTAGTTGTCCATGAGCCTAGATTCCTCATATATGTATCGAGTTGAATGAAAAGGGAACGAGTTGAACTCTGCAAGTATATGGTTATGGGAAAGAATTTCTCATGCAATAATTTGGCATCTCTGGAAGGAGAGAAACCAACACATATGCGAAGGAAGGAAAAAAAAGGGGGGCATTGAAAGTTTAGGGAAAAAAAATGGTTTTTACTAACCCAGGAAGACCTCTTAGTTTTCATTGTAAATTAAAGACCCTATTTAGTTTAAAATTTTGATTTTTAATTCCTTTGAGCTAAACTTTTCAAGAAACTTACAGACTAACACTAGAAACAACGTGGCCATTTGTTGGATACGTGTTTAGATCACCGCTCTTAAATATCTTGATAATGGTTTTTGTGGGTGTTTAAGGACTACCTTTCGGGTATTCTTGGATGAAAATGGGCCTCGCTCGCTTCGTGATATTAAATGAGAAATTCTCTTAATCCCACTTAATTCTTTGACACATTGTTTTTGTTGTTGGTTGTTAATTTCTCAAAAATTTTCGCTCGAATGGAGCTGATATGATATAGTTTTCATCCTAGGTTAGTAAAAAATTAGTTTTTGTCCCTAATGTGCCAGTACCTTGAAAAAAAAAAAATCGTGGAGCAATTCATTCTTCAAGGTAAATCTCTCCATTGGGATTTCAGCTTCGTGGCCAAAGTCCCGATAATTCTTAAGTTTTGAATTTTATATTCAGGCAGCACCCTGATCACTTCTTAGCATCTTGTCCTCTCTTTTTTTCCTTTTTTGGGTCCCCTGACAGCCCTAGCCTAATGAGCTCCATTGGCACTACTATTCTAATTAGCTATCAATAAAATCTATTTGTATTGCCAAGCATTGGTCATACAAATGGTAGGTAATGTCATGTGGTAAGAACTTCCTAAATATGCATCATTTCCATTCAATTGAAAAGGTTTGGATGAAGTGTTAACATTTGTTTCAAGAAATGTTTAGAGCATTTTTTCAAAATCAAAACATGCTCCAAATTTTATTGATAATCGAGGGAAATGAACAATCAAATAAGAAAAACAATACAAGATTACATAAGTACATTATCCCACCTAAACATTAAAATCAAACATCATATTCTGAATAGTTTTAAGAGTTGAACCCCACTGTCTTGTCTTCTTTCCATCATCATCAAAACCCATTCCCGATACTCTCGGAGTCTGCTACATGTATTTTGGTTCTCCAACCAATGCGGTGTTCTCACATATTCTCGCCTAATCCAAGCTCAAGGATGTCTTCCTTCACCACCTTCATCCATGTTTTCAACGATTGTCCACTCCGTTTACACCATTTCAGCTACCGCCATCCTATGCATATGTTGTCCCATAATAGCTCAACATTTTGAACCGTAGAGCTTGGCTAGTCGAACAATTGTCATTTCTTTTTTACCTTGCAGGCATCCTTCTATTGCATAATACTCCTGACGTCATTCTCCATTTCGTCCAAAATTCTTCCCAAATTGCTTGAATCCCTCTCTGCCAAATCCATTTCCCTACTCTTGAGAGGTTGCGGTCCATCCTAACAGCCAATCATAGATTGTGCCCTGGATAGGCAGAAAAGTTGCCCATACATCCTTAGCAGTCTTACAATTGACTGTGATAATTCTTCCCACAAAGCACGGGGCAGCGTTTGAGCCAAATCTTGTTAATGTACTCAGTGACAAAGGATCCTTGTTTTGAATGGTGGAGAGTAGGTTTCCTACTGCTGAAGTAAACTTCCAAACCTACTATCCAGAAACTAACTCATGTTTCTTGTTGTGGGTGTCATAAATAGATGGCAAATTGTCTTTCGATCTGATTTCATCGCACATTTCTCATTCCAAAAATTGAATGTACCACCTTTACCTAGTTTAAAAGAAGTATAACTTTGAAAATTTGCCTAGAAATTGGACTCTTTTCTAAACTTCACACTCATATAATGAGTACTTGTCTGCAATGACTGTTAGTGAAGGTCGTGATTCTTCTAATAACATGCCCATGTCCCCCCTTGTCTTTTGGAGAGCACATCTTATCCTCGGAGATTAGAAGATAGGGTGGAAAGCCTTCTCACTTAAAATCTCTCATGATATTCTCCATCCTTTCAACATTTGATAGAGAAAAGAAGTAAATAGAAATGTGTGGATTTTATAAGAATGCCCTTCCAGCTTTGGAAAATAATTGGTTTTCAAGTTGGTTGAATATTCTCCATTCTTTCATGACCTCATTCCACACCTTACCCACTAGATTGTGGAGTGGGAGTATAAAAGTGTCCAACTAAAAAATATTTTTTAAGGTTTCGAAGTTCTTAGAGCATGAATAGACAAGACTTTGTCAATATCTGTATACATGCACTAGCTATAAATAAATAAATAAAAACATAAATCAAGTCTATTAATCAATTATTAACCAATAATTCACATGTGTGTGAATCAATTTATGTAAGTGATTTTCTAAAAATAATGTAATTACCAATATATGTTGGACAGTACACCTAAAACACAAATAAGTTGAGGTGTACTTTAAAAAAAGAAGAGAGAGAGAACGGAAGTGGAAGAAAATAAGTACCATAAATGTAATCGAAAAATGCATTTAAAAGGTGGTAAAGCAAGCAATGGAGCATCATACAGATTGGTTATATAATATAGAGAGCATAAGTTTGACTAAATCATTATAGTTAAGGCTTTGAGGCAGACGAGCTTGAAAATGCCAGCCTCAATGAAGTGAGGCGGTATTAACATTTTTTAAAGATTTTTTTTATAATAAATTGAAACATATCAACATAGTAGTATACAATATCATCTTATAAGTATCATAAGCAAATATGTACAAAAGGTGACACAACTACCTAGAATGGAAAAGGAAATATAATAAAGCTGTATAACACAGCGAAAAGATACACTACATAAGTGTCAAGTAACTTGCAAACATACACTAAATTATTAAAAATCAATAATATTGAAAGAATAGAAACTTGAGAATATTGAACATTTGTTAGAAGAAATTGTTGGAATGGTTTGTAAAAATCCACAAGTATGATCATCATTGGTATTCCAAAAACATAAAAATCATTGAACTATGCTATAAAAAAATCAAGATTGATGTCGATCACAGACTGATCAAAACATGGTATGTTTTCTCAAATATAATAAAAAAAGTGTGACAAATTTATCAAAACTTAGAACTGTTTTATCTTGTTTTTATCAAATTTATCAAATATTACACAAAAAACAACCCTATTATATCGTGGGTTGCAACATCTTTTTGCTGCAATTCGGGTGCAAATGAGCTGCAGTTGGGAAGGCTGCAATCAGTTTTGGGCTGAGGCAGACGCCTCATTTTACCGCACTACATTGCCTCATTTTTAGGCAGAATTATATAAAAACGCCTTGAAGGGCGCCTAGGCGGTCTCCTTGACTATACTGGACTAAATAGTGATTTTATGGCAAATTCGTCATAGTGTGAATTGGGAATGAGTACATTGGCAGTTTATGTGACTAATTTCAACACAGATTTGGCGGCCATGTGCTGAGCTAACGGATGCCCAAATACTTGATTAGAAGGGGCTTAGAGCCTTACAATCAGTCTGGTTTTTTTAGGTAAAAATTCTATAAATGATCTTTGCCAAGTACAATATTGGCAACCTTACAAGTATTAAGGCTAAAAAATAATACTATCCCAATCAGCCATAAAAAATTTTAAATAAATTTCTTTGAAAAAAGGATGATGAGATACGCAACCCCAAAAGCATAATAGAAACCTCCACTACTAGCATTGTTTCCCATTCCACAGTTTTGTTGTTAAAAATCATGTTTTCCTCTCCTTCCATACCATCCAGTTAAGCGCGAAGTGCAAAATGAAGCACCTTCCACAAAATCTTTCCTTTTGTTGTTAACAAATGTGAAGGGAACTCAAAATCATCGAGGGAAGCGGGCATCACCCAATACATTCTTTGAAAAATGCATCCACAAATTGTTGACCCACTTGAAATGAATTTGGTTCGTGCTCTCGGAATCTAACGTACACAGTCTGCATCCACGCCAATATTCATTCCGCTATAAATTAACTCGACTTTAGAGGGTAATCTATTTCACACAGTTGTTCATATAAAGAAAGTTACTCTAGATGGAATCCCTTTCTTCTAACTAACTTCATTGGAAAATTATGAGTTGCATCAATGGGCATAAGGTTTCTTGCCAGTTCACAAAACATGAGTACACTGAAAAGCCCATATGTGTATCTTCTTTCCATGTCCATTTGTCATCCACATCCTATAACCTAACTCCCTCGAAAATATCAGTGGGAATCTTGAGCTTCTCTCACAGAAAGATTATTCCTTCTAAAATGAAAATCCTATTTCATATCTACCTAGTCAGTCAGATTACCAAACTCCATAATTCCATTTAAAAAAAAAAATCCAAATAAACCCTGCCATATCACCAGAATAATATAATATACTTCAAGTCCTCCAAGATATCAGTATAACCCATTTTTTCATACACCACCACAAGGTTGTAAAGCGTAAATCATAAAAGCATTATAAAAAAATCGAATTGAAATTCAAATTTTAAATCATAAGATTCAAGTAAAATTTACAATATAGTATAAAATATATCAGAGATCTTATGAATGTCAATAGTTGGTTAATCAAGTCCTAATTTTTATATGTATAGGGTTCATGTTAAGTAAATGAACCATAGAGTTTTGAAGAATCAAGTTTTATTTTGTTTGACCCAAGAGTTGGGCCTAATAATTGTAAATGTGGATTGGGCCCAACAATTGTAAAATATGAAAGAAAGACCTAATATTTCAAAAGCCCAAGAATCCAAAAGACCCATTTAGGTTAGGGATTCCTTAAGTCATGGTCACCACCATCGCCACCGCCCAACTAACTTACCATTGAAGAATCTCCCATAATAGAAAATGGAGAAGAAGAACAATGATGTAGTACCTCACTTTTTCCTTTCTTTTTCTCACTTCATCTTCCTCCCTTTTCTCTTTCCCTTCCCCTTCTTTCTCTTCACCTGCTATGATGTGAAATCTGGTCGAAACAATTATTTTTTTAATTATGTTGTTGCGAATCGTGCGAGATCTTTCGACTCAAGAAAATCAAGTCATACGAATTGTGAGGGTATGACTTTGTGAACCGATTCAAATCGTAGATCATCTTACTCGATTCAACTCGTGATTTAGATCATACAATTCAAACGATTTTAACAACGCTGCACCAAAAAAAAAAATCCCAATCACATGGTCATAGGTTTTCACAAAATCTATTACACAACCCTGGTTTTCCGAATCTCAACCTTGAATCTACCAACTCATTCGTCTTTCGCAACCGTAATATCATCCAAGGTTTGTTTAGCCTTCACAAAAGCTCTTTGATTAGGCCCGATCACCAAGTTCGTACACCAGAATTATAGTCTCACATCACCTGGGTGAGGGAAAGAGATGAGTTATATATATGCGTGTTTGTATCTCCTTGGTATGACATATTTTAAAGTCGTGAGGGTGGTTAGTTCCAAAACGGATAATATCATACGATGTGGATCAGATCATTACAATTTCAAACCTTCTAGCCATTGCATTTGCTATGATCTTATACATACAGCCAACAAAGCGAAGAGGTCTAAAATCCCAAATTGATAATGCGCTTTTTGGGGATTAATGTAATGAAAGATGCATTTAGTTTCCAATCTATAATGAAAGAATTTTGCATACAACATCCCTTGCATTTCCACTCCAAACACTCTTAAAAAAACCCAAAGGAAAACCATCTGGGCTAGGGATTTATCACTCCCACAACTTTTAATAGCATCCAAAATTTCTCTTGCCTAGGAATCACCATCTAGCCTATACTTCTCATGTGCAATGGTATTAAAAATAAACTCTCCAAATTTGGTCTCCATTCATCAGGATCTTGATACAACCTTTCAAAGAAATCTACAATATGGTCTCGAATCATACTTTGATCCTCAACTAGAACCCCATCAATATGCATCCTAGAGAGATAAATCAGTTTTCTTCTAAAAGAAGTGAAACGCATGAAAAGACATCGCATTAGCACCACCCTTTTAACAACCATTTAACTCTAGATTTTCTTCCATTTAGTTTCGTCCTCCCTCAAAAACTTTCTACTTCCACTTCCATTGTTGCACGTGCATGAATCTAAGCCAAAGATAATGCAACCCATTCCTTTTTCCTATTTAGTGTCATTATCTTCTCCAATACAAATCCAATCTACCCTCCCCCCTCACTTTTATTTATTTACACCATTCATTCATTTTGCCTTTTGAACTTGATCTTCTCCAATACAAATCCAATCTACCCTCCCCCCTCACTTTTATTTATTTACACCATTCATTCATTTTGCCTTTTGAACTTGAAACTTAGTTGCTCATCCACAAGTACACAATCTACAATTATATTAAACGCGATACCTACTAATCTTCAAACCATCCCATGTTAAAACAAAATGGAACTTTCTTAGGTTGACTCAAACCCGCTTCTAGAAAAATTGGAGTGTGATCAGAACCCACCCTTGGAATAATACCCAATATTGCAAGTACCTACTATTACTTACCCAATCATCCTCCCACTCATTGTCAATCGTGAATCTTCAAGCTTCCTTAATACTGGCGCCACCTGATTGTTAGATCAGGTACAGTAACAATCAGGTACAGTGAGCCCCACGAAGCAGTAAATCAATTAGCCAAAATTCATCCACAAAATCAGAAAAACTCTACATGCTTCTACTTATCACCGAGCTATTATTCATCTCTTCAATAAACCAAATGACATTAGAATCCCCTCCGATCATCCATGGAAACTGCCACAGCCCTTTAACAACACTAAGTTCCTGCCAGTATTATGCCAGAATTGAGTACGCATCCTCCTATTGTTAGACCATAAACCCCAGTTGCCACCCATCTGAAATCATCAATTTCACTTCTACATTGTAAAGACGAAGAAAATGCACCATCCAAAACACCTTAGCATCTATTATCTCAGTGTCCCACAATTCAAAAACACCACTGATCTCCCAAAGATGATCTCCCCAAAGAGAGGAGAAGCTTCCATCCCACATCCCTTTTGGGCCACACACTCCTAATCACACCCAGTTCCAAACTCCAAAGTTTAGATTCGCAAAAAAAAATCATAGCTAGTTTCCGTCTTTCTCCATCATCTTCACCTTCATATGATCAATCTCTTGAATGCCAACGATAGAAGATTTATGGAAATTCATCAACAGCCTGAAATTGATTCAAACCAAAGTAAAATCCTTTTGTTGGTCCTCATTAGCATCACAGAAAAGAATTGTTCCTTTGAGAATTGTTATATTCAAATTGAAGTGCTACCTAGAGTCACTTTGAATCAACTGAACAAGCCCTCGCACCATCAAAGAGATCCCTTCAATCACAATGGAGAAAAGAAGGGGAGAAAGTGGATCTCGTGTCTTATCCACCTCCTTCATTTGTGGGGAAACCCCATCCTCTCCAACAAAAAAGCTGCATAGGACCAATGGCTTTGGCGAAGTCTAGCTTAATTACCATTAAAACTGATGCAATTGGTTTTTTTAGTAATAGCATTATTAGTTAAATGTTATAACCGGACCTCTGTAGTATTAGTCCAATTAGGACAATGGTTTCATATTAGGTTCAGTGTTTGTTTCTTATTATAGAAATTAGGTCAGTTATAATATGAACGTAAGTTGTCTATTGTAATTAGGTTTTGATTGAATAAAAGTTTTATTTTCATTTATCAGTTTTATATCATTTATATGTTTTATTGTCAATTTATTTGCTTTCAATTATCGTATTGTTTTTAATTTCGTTTATTTACAAGTTCAATTCTATCAATTGGTATCAAAGCCGAACGATTCTTATTGTTTTGTATTGTTTTGTTCGATTTGAAAGAAAGTTTGAAAAAGAGAAGATTGAAGATTCGAATATGAAAGACAAAGAGTTTGTAAAGGAGATGCACATAATATTCAGGGTGGCAACCGAGGCAAAGATCGCAAAATTTTGGGCAAATATAGATCAGATCTTCGACAAGGACAACACCCACACAGCACCACCATCATCGGCAGTGTCGAGAGGCCCACAATCAGTATCGTTGACTGAGGAGCCAACGACCAACATCCAACTACTCCAGAGACGCTGATTGAAGTCGATCCAACCTCAACCCCAACAGACCTGATCCAATCAACACTCAGCTCCGACGATGGCGATAATGTGCAACCACCTCCCCACACCCTCATCAATCTATCGATCGCCTCAATCCACCCTAGTCCCCACATGCATTCGATTGAGTTCAGCAGCCTCCCCAATCTAGGCATCAGCAACCCAATAACTCTGTCGATCGACTCAGTCGCACCAACCCACAGCTCAATCGACAAATCCCTTTGCAGTCCCACAACTTCGATCGAAAACTTGGTCCACCGTCGATCGAACTAGGCCATCCTCTAATTTGTCTCCCTTTGCTACCATTCCCCAACGACGATCAATTTTCCCCACTTCTCGACCTCCATCGCAACCCTCCTATAAGTCTTTACTTCAACCTGTTTAAGCATGTGAAAAGAAATATTTTTTTTAAACAATCCCTGTTCTAAAATTATAAATCAGTCCCTGCATCTGATTTTATATTTAAGCCCCTAGTTCCATATGGCTATTTACTCCCACAGATTCAGTCAGTACAACCACAAGTTGTTTCTGTTCCAGATATTTACCACCACTACACAGCACATACACACTACAGGAAACATTTTTTATTTAATTTGCGTCAATTTTATGGTAATTTTTAGACAAGTTTTGATTTGATTGTTCATTATGCAAACAATTACCAAGGGAAAGTTTGAGGTCGTCTTCATTTCATGCACTTCATCGTGTGTTTTTTCAATGGATGTTTGTGTTCCTTGGACAATTGCATCTTCAAGGTCGAGGACGAGCTTGAATAATATTATAAGTTATATTGTAATAGAACCTCTTTAGTTATAGGACATTGGCTTCCTATTAAGTTTAGGGTTTGTTTCTTGTTAGAGAAGTTAGGTAGTTATAAATATGAGCGTAAGTTGTTCATTGTATTTAGGTTTTGATTGAATAAAAGATTTATTTCATTTATCAGTTTTATTGTCAATTTATTTACTTTCAATTACCATATTGTTTTTAATTCCGTTTATTTACAAGTTCAATTTTATCAAAAAGCATCTCTTCTTAAGTCCACCAATTCATCGGCCATGAGAGGACCGGCACTTCTTTGCTTTCCCATCTTGGGAACAAGACCTTTGGTATCACTCCATTGAGAAAGATGATAGGTCCCAAATCAGAGATGGATTGAATACCATTATTCTTGGGGATCGGTGATATGATTGTTGTGTTGAGTCTCCAAGCCAATAAGAATTTCAGATTTGAGGTCTCTGATGATCCTTATGAAGTTTTTCCTAATAAATCTTCAAGTTTTCAGGTAAAATTCAACAGTGAACAAATGTTGCTCAGATGGCTCATTTGTTCACCACTTTCTAATGTATGGCTCATTCGTCCATCAATTGGGAACTTTCTAATGTATCTGTTGGCTCGCAACCCTTATCAAACAAATGAAGTTTGCCATCTAATGAAGATTACAGAATCAAAACTATTCAACCAAAACAATATTAAAGGCACAATAGTTGGGCAGACATTTCAAGTTGATTTCACCTTGAAACTACATCTCATTAAACAATGAGTACATTATTTGTTTTTGGATAGTTTCCAAAGTAATTGGTACAATATGTTTTATAGGTATGCAATATGTTTCACACCTTAAACTTTGTCATACCCGAGAAACATTAGCCTCATATGCAAAACAATAAAAAATAAAAATAAAAAAAGATATGTAAGACAATGAACAACTATCACTACAACACAAATGCCCAATAATAGCATTTGTTAATAGCGTTTTTACTAAATACGCTATCAAAGATCAAATTTTTGGCGTAAACAAAAATGAAAACGCTACAAAAAAAAGGCGGGATTTTTGGCGCTCGCTTCTGTCCTCCCTCTTTTTACTGGGCGCTCGAGTTAGATAGAGCTCGATGAAACTCCACCCTCCCCTCAATCTCGTCGTCTCCCTCACTGATTGCTCCCTCATCTCGCCATCTCCCTCCCTGCTCTCTCCATATCCCCATCTCCCTCACTGCTCCCTCCATCTCGCCATCTCCCTCACTGCTCCCTCATCTCTCCATCGCCCTCACTGCTCTCTCCATATCTTCATCTCCATCTCTCCGTCGCCCTCCCTCTTTCGATATTTATGTTCTTCATTTCTGATATTTGGTTCTAATTTTGTTGGTTTTTCAGTACAATGAGATCCTTGGGAAAGGAGCTTCAAAGACAGTGTAAGAAACTTAAAACCCCATTTGTTATTTTTTCATCCCTTTTTGAGATTTTGAAGAAATTTCAGTTTTTTATGAGAACTTTTGCAGTTTTATGAGATGGGTATATGTTGATTTAGTTCTATGTTGGTGGGTTTTCTTCCTTTTTGGTTTTGGGTGTTGCAGTTACAGAGCTTTTGATAAGTTCGAAGGGATTGAAGTGGCTTGGAACCAAGTCAAGCTGTATGATTTCCTTCAGAGCCCTGAGGATCTTGAGAGGCTTTACTGTGAAATTCATCTTCTCAAGACCTTGAAGCACAAAAACATCATGAAATTTTACACCTCTTGGGTTGATACGGCCAATAGGAACATCTATTTTGTAACTGAGATGTTCACTTCTGGGACTCTGAGACTCTGAGACAGTAAGTTTTCATGGGATTTCATTGATTTCCATTTTCAGTGTTTACGAGTATGGTACTTGAGATTTGGAATTTAGGGTTGTAATGTTTTTTGTAATTTTGATTCTCTTTTGATTAGATATAGGCAGAAGCACAAGAGGGTAAACATTAGAGCAGTGAAGCATTGGTGTAGACAAATCTTGAAAGAACTAATAGTGAATACCATATCCTTTGCGATGCCTTTCAAGCTGAAACAACTACCTATTAAGATCAAGCGAATTGTAAAGTGATTAGCTTTCAGATACATTGAAAAGGAATTAGATTTCAGATGCATGTTAGGATTCCAGATGCTCTATTCATGAACACTGGATTCAGTTGATATTTTCGGTGATGTCGGCATCATTGTAGATTCTGCGTACTTCTTACCCTTTTCAGTTGATATTTTCTTTTACTTTCCTGTTCTATTTTCAGACCAATAATATACTATTTTCCTTGTTTGTTTTCTCTGGGTGTCCCATCTCTTTACTAATTAAAACATTTTACACAAATGGTGGTCTTCTGATTGCAGGCATGGAATACCCAAACTAATGCTGTGATTAGTCTTAGTGCACCTGTTGGACAAGTGTATGCCTTGTTTGCAGACAATGGAATGCTTTTTGCTGGAATTCAGGTTATCATTTGCTTTTCTAATTTGTTTTTCCAACCAGTCATTGAATTTATAAACAACATTTAACTGTTGATATTTTTCTTTTTCTGATGTGGGTGTGCCTTGCATATTTTGCACTTGTTGCAGGATGGTAATATACTAGTATGGAGATTTAATGATGCAACCAACAATTTTGAGCCAACTACTTCTCTCACTGGACATAGCCTCTCTGTTGTGTCATTAGTTGTTGGAGCCAATAGGCTCTACTCTGGATCCATGGACAAAACAATCAGAGTAAGTTGGTTATATAATCACATTTTCCTATTTACAGATGTGTATTGTTTCACTTTTGGTATTGATATTCTTAAACATTATGGTTCCCTTGTCGGTTTGTACCATGTTTCCCTTGTCGGCCCTGTGATTCTCTTGATTGCATAGTTTTACCTTTTTACTATATATGTATCTGTTTGCCTAGCTGATAAATAAAAAAGAGCAAACCGAAGGTGATGACTTGGAATAGAAAAACATATATTTTTCTTCCATGGTCATAAAAAAGGGAATGGCTTCTTAAGTGCTCGTTTTACAAAATTTAATTAGGTAATCACTTTATGACCCTTATGCTGTAAGCTCAGCTTATTGCCAATTGTTTAATTAGTAGCATTTTGAATGTTCAGAGCCTCCAATTGTTTAATTAGTAGCATTTTGAATGTTCAGAGCCTCAGAGGTGAATGATTTCTGCTGAGTCCCATTTATTCATGTGTGCAGATCCTTACTTGAACATAGATGCAGGAACCATGTCTCCCTTCGAGCATGGGGAAGTGTTTGTCTTAGATGATGGTGGTGAGGTAAACAACTGTTATTGGTTTTATGTTTTTTAAAGTTATTTACCTCAATTTCTTATCTCTGAAAGGAAGATAATATATTGTAATTTATTTTTATTTAATTAATTTTTTTATTTTTATTATTTTGAAGGTGGACCTCGGTCTTGGAAACTATGAAAGGTTCCTAGATGTCAAGCTGACCCGTGACAACAATATCACCACTGGAAAGATTTACCAGGTAAGTTGGTTGACTGCATGGCACTGATGGTTGCATATATCGTGCGCTAGTGTATGAGGAGAAAGTTATACTTTTGATAATCTTAAGGTTACTAATGTCAGTGATATATTTTCTTGATTTGCAAATCAACAGTCTGTACTTGAAAAGGAGAGAAGGGGAGATTATCTAGGGAAAACTGTTCAGGTGTGTCTCAATTGTTACTCTGTTACTTGTCCTTTGCTTTAAGGACATAAGAACATACTAGTGGTTTGAAGCACATGTGCAAGTCAGCTGGTATCATGGATTTACTGCATTCCCTATGATTAAAAGATACAAATTTATGAAATCCTTGAATTTCTTAACCTTTTTTTCTCACTCGCCTAGGTCATTCCACACATTACTGATGCCATTCAAGATTGGATTGAGCGTGTTGCAATGATTCCTGTTGATGGTAAAGAAGGACCATCAGATGTTTGTGTCATAGAACTGGGAGGAACTATAGGTATAAATATGCATACTCTGATAATTGGAAATTTGCCATAGAGCATTGCACTTGAAACAAGAGGGTTACACGAATGATTATATACTTTCTTAGCCTAAGTAGAACACGTCTGCTTGCAGGGGATATTGAATCATTGCCATTTATTGAAGCGTTAGGTCAATTTTCTTATCGAGTAGGTACGTAGATGATGTAGCGATTTCATTGGGCTGATCATTTATTTTACACTAGGTTTGTTTTAACCTATCTATTTACCTTATGTTTTTTCAGGCCCTGGAAACTTCTGTTTGGTTCATGTCAGTCTCGTGCCTATTCTGAATGTTGTTGGTGAGTAGGTATATAAAAACTGTTTGTGGTCATCCTTCTCTGAATGTGATTGTACATATTATGAAATATTGCAGAAAGTACACTAGCCTGTTAGCATGGGACTCTTCTGTTTTCATTTTTCAATGGGTAACTAATGGTGTTTTACACTTACAGAAAACAAAGCCAACCCAACATAGTGTTCGTGGATTGAGAGGACTGGGATTGACACCCAATATCTTAGCTTGTCGCAGCACAAAGGTGTGCTTCTCCTACTTCAACCCTCCTTCTAGGCATTTTCATAGGGACATAAATCTCTAAAATTGATGTCTTGGACAGGCACTTGACGAAAACGTTAAGGAAAAGCTCTCTCAGTTCTGCCACGTTCCAGTATGATAAAAAATTTGCTTATTTTTTGTTAAATTAGTTTTGGATTCAGTGCCTGTGATTCATGGCATCAGAGTTGCTGATAATGTCAAATTATTTTCTCCTAGGCAGCAAACATTGTAACACTCTATGACGTTTCAAACATTTGGCGTATTCCTTTGCTGCTACGAGTAAGTTTATTTGCAGTCATGTTTAATTTTAATTAGCTGCAGCTTTTTGTGGATATATTGTTATTATTATTATTATTAAAAACTTATTGCAACTGTGCGAAATTTTCTATTCAAATAGGATCAAAAGGCACATGAAGCAATCTTGAAAGGGCTGAATTTCGTAGGGTTTGTCCAACAAACTTGGTCCCAATATATTAATGTTTTGGCTCAGAGTGGGGTTCTATTGCTGATGTCAAGATGGGTTCTTTTGAACTTTTTTTGTCAGTGTTGTTGACCTGGTTTTTATCACATGCAGCGTGGCTAAGGAGCCTGCTTTGGAGGATTGGACTGCCAGGGCTGAACTATGTGACATGCTGCATGATCCTGTAGGTTTCAAAACATGTATTATAAGTTTTTATTCAATTTTGTCGGACACTTAATACTGTTTTCTATGTAATTTTCAGGTCAGAATTGCTATGGTTGGGAAGTATACTGGTCTTTCAGATTCGTACCTTTCCGTATTAAAGGTATACTGATTACTGTTTGTCCTGATTAATGGTTTCATATTTTTCAAATCTGAAATATTTTACTCAGCTTATTTTTCTTATCTTTCGTATTAAGATAGTTCAAGTACTGGTTCTGGTTAGCAATTTCATAACATGAAGAAGAAAAGGAAGGGGTGTGTACTAGGAGAAACTCTAGTATGGCTGCTGCTGCTGCTACTGCTGTTGCTGTTGCTGTCGTTGCTATCGTTGCTGTTGTTGCTGTCGATAGCCCCTGTTGCTGTTGCTGTTGCTGTTGATGTTTCTGTTTCTGCTGTCGTTGTTGTTGTTGCAGGTGTAGATTAATAAGAGTTTGTACATTATGTACATTCATCATCACAAAAATTATGTCGTTGCTTTCGTTCCCTTTTTTCCCTTGAAACATTATGTACATTCATCATCACAAAAATGTTTAGATCATTCAACATTTCTTTTAGCAAAAGAAAGTGAAAATAATACATTTTATTTTCTTTTGCTTGATCACCAACATGGTGTTTCTTGTCTTTGTCACAATGAATTTCGAGTGCTCAGGCTAATGCATACATGATAAGATGTAATAAAAAGTCATTTGATAGTAAAAAAAATAAAAAAAAAATAAAAAAAAAATTGCTATGTATACTTACCATAGCGTTTAAAAGTCTACCATAGCGGTTTTAGAGTCTACTATAGCGTTTTTAAAACGCTATGGAAGAGGCTACCATAGCGGTTTTGAAACGCTATAAAAGCCAAACTTACCATAGCGTTTTAAAACCGCTATAATATCCCCTGGGTCTATTATAGCGCCGGCTGTCATAGCGGTTACTAAACCGCTATGGTATCCTACCATAGCGGTTTTTAAACGCTATTGATCACAATTTTTCTTGTAGTGTATTCAAAGTTTAATTCGCACATATGGTGCTCAGAATCATCTTACATTAAAATGTAAAGTATGAAATCAGGATCCTTCAAAGAACAAAATGCAGGAAATGGAGCTCATCCTGAAGCAATATGTGGTCCACAAGGTCACGGATGTAGCAATGGTACAAAAATGCCCCCAAAAGCCAGTCTAATTTATAAATCAGTACACACACACAGATTCAGACGATCTGATGTTATCCATGGGAATTGTTTGTTAATTATAACTATAGCCAAAACTGATAAAGATGTCAGACAAATAAATACCTTTCAATAATGAATAGCAATGTCTGTAATTATTGTTTGTCAATGTGACTAAAAAATCCAATATTTTTCATACAATTACATTTAATTAGAAAATATGCTTGGTAATTCCAATTCAAAATTCTTGACTTTGGAAATAGCTAATCATAAATCCCTTTATTTCTCCTGGGCTCATGCTCTAGCCATTTTAGGAACTGCTACCCATCCATTATATACTGTTTAATATTTTAGAAACATCAAGGAAAGAAACCTTGAATAAGACCACATATTTATTTTTCCCGAAACTTAGAATTCAGACAAATGAACAACCGCTATAATTAAGATACTCACTAGATTTCTGAATCATGATATAAGTCACTAATCAAATCCAAATGATTAACAAATGTTCCATAAATGAATGTGCTGATGCATTCACAGTTGCAGAAACTTACCTCCCAGACAAATTTATTTACAGATTGATTATCTGGCACAGAATCCCTTCCTCTGCATGCAATCTATAATATAATAAAATAAAAAGAACTCATTTACTTTGAATTTGAACAGGCAATAAGTCAAGGCCAAATTCGCAAGAAATAAAAATATAAAGATCCACATCTCACCTTAAAATGTTTAATACCTTGTTTCTTCCAATCAGCGGCATTATAGTAACGAGTAGTGTTTGTCAAATCAATTACAAGACCTAGCTGTGAACATGCATAAAAAGTAACATTAGCATAACTCAACTCAAAATACCACGGAGGGGCCAGCATATAGGAAATTCTTGATGAGCTGTGTAACAAGGACACCTCACTCTCAAAATAATTCCCCTGTCAGATACTTGGATACTCCTAGGATACTCACGCTTAGATCAACTTTTCACATATCTTTCAAAGTTTTCAATTCTTTATTACATGTTACAAGAGTCATTGCTTCAGATCAATTAGGGAAATTCTATTTTCTGATTTTATGTTGATAAGGGCTCTTTTATTTTGAAGATAGTTGCTATGTTGTAGTGTCCTGTTTTAGTGCAGTAATTGCCTCATTCTCTTCCACCCCAATCCTTTGGTATCCAGAAAAAAGGACATCGTGATGTTAGGGATGAATAAGGAATTGTGCTTTTCATTTTACAACCTTAGTGCTTATCTAGATTCTTTCATGCACAACTAGTTTAGCTTAGGATATAAGATATTTAGAACTTGCAGTTTTTAGTTCACTAAACAAGAGTGCATTTGAGTGTTAAGTTTTAACTATTACATTATTTTCAGAGTTAATCAACGCAACAGCTCACTCATCCAATTTTCAATCATTTGGTTCTCTCCTAAACCCTAGATCAAAGATAATCATCAGCCATCTGTGATTGCACCTCTTGAATAAGGTGATCTCAATGGGCCCATAGTGCACATCAAGGCAGGAAAACCACACATCTTCACAAACTAAACCCTATTGTCTAGGCCTGATCTGAACCCAACCTTTCCAAAACTCCTCTACTCCCAACATAATGTTATTCCACATGCCACACACATGAGCACCTCTGCCATCGCCACTCTCCCACTTTACTATCATATCTAGCAACAATTACCCTCTTCCAAAGGCAAGTTTAAAAGGAAACCTTTACCTATCTGATCATGACTAATGCAATTAATATCTTTAACGAGAAACTTAGCTTCCGAAGTTTTGGGAAGTAGTAATTAACAGCTTTTTTTGGTAGAAACTATTTAATCATCACTAATGAAATTTATTCAAAATCTTGTCTTCACTGTATTGGGAAAAACACCAAAACGATTAGACCCGACCTGACAAATATGGGATCCAAAGAAAGTCAGATATTGATATCCATTTAGAAACTAGGTAGGGTATGCATTCACTAATTGACATTCGGATGGGTCAATCCGGATCTTGGTCCACTTTTTAAAATTTTGGCCCAGGATCACGGATTATCTGATCCAGATCCGACTTATATGCCCTAGTTGTCATGTAATTTATTGTTTTCGTTTTTGCAGGTAAATCGTTTTTTGTGACATGTATTTTGCAGGTATTTCTTTTTTGTTGATCGATGACGCTTTTGAGGGAAAAAAAATCATGTAGCATGGACAACTAATTTGAGTGATAAAAGCTTTAAAAAGTGCTAAAAACTATTGATCTTACATTTTTCATGCCTATTAAAAACAAATAGAAAGTTTTGGCATCAATGCAATATATACGATAATTAGTTTTTGGCCAAATGAAAATCTAGACTGTAATTAAAATATGTTGTACTTACCTCCCTTGCTCTTTGCTGTATCACATGTCTCAAAGAGTATCTTTTACCAGGAATGACAGAGTCATTAAAATCGTCACCTAGAGGAACTTTAGATGGGACTAAGAGGTCTATAATAGGCTTTCCAACAGAAGGGCAATCCAACCAACCTGTAAATTGAGATTTCTGTGAGTGTAAAAACATTTTGATTGCCTGCCGAATCAATTTAAATCAATCACAAAAACTGATCGAGATTCAGGAATGCTAAAAACAAAGTGCTATGCTACTCCAACGCGAAATAGTAGATGCAGAAGAACAATTTTGAATCAATTAAATCAACCACAAACATTCATCAAAACATCTAGGAACCTAAAAAATGAGAAACCTTGCTAACCCAAATTTGTTTTTAGTTTCTCATTCTTGCACATGAATGGGAGTCACCAGTTTGATGCATGGCATATTAGAAAGTTAATAAAATTCTATTTATTTGTGTTATATTCAATAAATATTCTCACATCCCCTGCTAGGATGAAGGGAATATTAGCATTAGGGTTTTCATTTAGGAATGTAAATAGATTTACTCCACTCTTTTGACTCAGTTGTTAAGTTGATAATGGATTAAGATTGAGAGTTTAAAGGTGTTGAGAGATTTCCTCCCTTTTAGTAAATTTGACATTTTCTTATTGTTGAGTCAACTGAACTAACAACATTGTTGTTGTCAAAGATATTAAGCCCATCGCACTTCAAACTCAATCAGGATATCCTTCACTTTGATCGCAAGAATGATCTCTTTCAAAAGCCAGGGAGTATGATGTCGGGCGTATACTATATTCCATATGTTTCTGTTGCATTCCATGAATCTTCTAGGTACTACTTTTGTTGTATTAAGGTTTGCTTCTTGCATTTGGAATATATTATAAATAAGGCTTATGTCACTGTTTTGTACTGAGTTGTCATAAATTAAGTGGAGTTTTCTTGTGATATCTTCCACCACACGATTAAAGATTCAAACAAAGAGTTAAGGGATGTAATTAATATCTCAATTACAAACCAAAAAAGCATGTATGCAACTTATTTGAATACAAATACCAATATGCAGGTAGAGTAATCATAAACCTACCAGGAGGAAGCTTGCTTTTATCATAAGATCTGAAGTTTCTATGTTGAACTACAGGATCTCTTTTTTGAGATTTAAATATAGTCTTGGTCTTTGGCGACTCATCTGGGTATTCTCTTTTCATTCGTTGGCGCCTTTCCTCGCGTTCCTAGGGCATAAAGTACCAAAAACAATAATGAGGCACAAAATCAAATGGGTGTTAAATTAACATACAGAAAGACAGATAAAAATCTGTTTTTCTAAACAAGAATTCTAAGGATCACAAACAAGGAAATGGATAAGTCAGTAACTCTAAGAGATAGTTGAAATTAAACTACTTCAACCTTGATACCTGAAATTTAAACTATAAGCAGTCATCCTTTAAATGTAAAACACATGAGTGTTGCTCATTGCAAGCAAAGTTAAGGATTGCTTGTTTCTCTCTTCTTATGATCACTAAAATGAAGATGTACTAATAAAAAAGAATACAAAAGCAACAACAAGTCATGACCATATGGTTCGAACAGAACAACAAGTGGGTTGAACAGGCCCCCTACCCTCTCTACAGATGAATGGTAAAAATCTTCAATTGCCAAGTTTGCCCCTGTTTTGCCTTATGGATGAAGTCTCAAGAACTGAAAGGCTTTTTTTATCAATCAAACAACAGGCAATATATTGATAAAATAGGAAAGATACCCGAGAAAGTCCCAACTTACAAAGCAAGGGAAGAACCCTGAAAGCAAAGACCAAAACATTACAAGCTGCATAGACTTTCCGAATAAAAAATACACACATGAAACTCCAAGCCTGTGATGACATCCCATACGTGACCCCAATGCCAAACCAGATATTTGATTTCCCTGCAAAAAGATAGCATCATTTTCCTATCTTCAAAGATTTTGTTGTTTCTCTCTTTCCAAATAACCCAGAGTGAGGCAAACAACACTCAATTCCATATCCAAAATCCATTGAGGGAGCAACCATCCTTGGTCCAATTGGCAACCCAAGTTGGAAAAGAATTGCACAAGGGGGTAGGAGTTGATGATTGAGAACAGATGATGGCCCGAGCCCAGGCCCAGGCCGAGTAATCAGTGAGATACCACTCTAAGAGCTAGAATTCTAAACTTGTGATGGCAGCCATCCAATGGTAATTTCCTCTTTTATCCTTCCAACACCAATCAACCCCCTTTTACTGGAACTAAAAGGCTTTCAATCTTTAACCATTCTGAACTTACAAAGGCAAGCATAACCAAATATATACCTATATATGGGCCTAAAAGAGTTTAACAGATTAATTTTGGCTTTTTCGTTATCTTGAATACGTTTATATTGTAATATAAAGCAAACAATTGATGAAGCCAATAAGTGGTTCATAGGTATAACTCAAATAGGGAAAAGTTCAAATAATCAGATTCTTTATTTTATGCAAGACAAGAATATTTTATATATAATGAAGAACGCAAAAGGGGGTGAGGGATGCACAAGGTTAGAGAGACCAATCGAGAGCTGCTAGTTAAGTGGCTTTGGGGATTTTGAACTGAACAAATTGCTCTCTGGAGGAAGCTCATAGAGCAAAAGTATGGGAAGGATGGCTTTGGTTGGTTTACTAAAAGAGGTTAAAACAGTTTATGGATACCCCTTTGAAGATGTGATCTCCTACAAAGAAAGAAAATAGTCTGAAAGTGGATTTCTGGAAAGACATTTGGATATTTTATCAACCCCTTCTCCTTTGTTTCCCTAGCATCTATGCAGTTACCCGCAAAATAAGGGGCAGTGGCTAATTTCAAAACAGTTACAGAGTTACATGGTATTCTACAGATTGGCATCTTGTTCTGAGAAGAGGATTCTAGAGACTGGCAACTTGCTCTGAGAAAAGGACTTAAAAGATAGTTAAGGACCCCAACTCATTGAGTTGATCATCCCTGTGTACAGTTGGTGTCCATAAACAAAGAGAACAAATGGGTTTGGAACCATAGCAGGTTCTTGGGCATGAACTCCAAGACAATATCAAGGCTTGGAAGATAGACTATGAGCATGATGCAGACGGCAGACCATGTATCTACCAATTTAGCAAAATATCAAGGCAATTATGGACATAATAGACCGATATCAAGGCTAGGGTGATAGGCGCTGAGTATGATGCATGATCGATAGACTTATAAGATGGCACAGCTCAACACAAAGATGACAGGAAGTTCAACTTTAGAAGATACTTCAGTGAGTGGAGATTGAGGAGCTAGCAGACCTTCAATCCACCATTGAAGCAAAATCCCCAATGATGATGAGGATAGGAAGGGTGAGGGTTTCACAATCAGCAGAATGTTTTATTTGGGCTGAAGAAGCTGCTACTAGTCATGGGAATCCTCTCACTACTGATAAATTAAAACAAGATTTGGATCACATATTGTCCTCCAAGACTTGTGGACCGGCATCCAAGGGAAGATTCTCACAGTGCATAATCTGGAAAATAAAAAGGGGAGAGGGATCCAAACTCCAAATCACTGTGTATTATGTGGGGAAAATAAAGAGATTGTGAATCACATACTAATCAACTGCAAATATGCTATGGGCAGCTTTATTAATGAATTCAATGTGTATTGGCCTATCTAAGGCTCAATTCAAAAGTGGTTGATTTGTTGGAATTTAAACAACCTCCCATCAATCAAAAAGTGACTTAGGCAAAGGGATATACTATGTCTCTTGGGCAATTTGGTAAGAAATTAACAGATGAATTTTTTAAGGGAAGAATCTCTTAGTTGAGAAATGCTTTCGAACCATAAAAGAAAATATTTGGCCCATACAGAATGTGACCTTTGATCTCCTCGTGTTTAGTTGACATAATCTGGTTGCTGCATAATTTCTTTTAGTTTGTTCACTAACTTAGTTGCATTTCCCATGATCATCAATAAAATATTGTGCGTGTGTTTGTTATAAGATTATACAGTATATATATAAAGTATGATGTACAGTATATATATAAAGTATGATGTAGAGGGTAAGGGGGAAAAGGGTGATCTGATGTAATCGTGTTACTGTAAGGTGGTATTTATCCTCATTGTGGGCTTCATTGTAATTTTTTAAGTGCGCGATGGAATATTATCTTTTAAAGAGACAAAGAAGACTTTGGTCTTCTTCCTCATGCTTCCTTTTGTTGTTTGTTGAGGTCATGGTCTCCAAAAAGAATATTGTAAAAGAAACACTTGGCATCATAGTATAACAATCACCTATTTCTACCCTTTTATGATCAGCAAAGTTCTCCAACACATTCAAACAAACCTCTCTCAAATCTACCAATGTAGAATCCATCTGAGGAACCCTATCTATATCCGTGTTTTATTTCCTTCAATCTTTTTGTTTCTATAAATGTTGTGGGTTTGATTACACTTCATCGTAAAATTGTCTTTGCTTGTAAAAAAGAAACGAGATACACACATATCCAGCTAAATCAACAACACTCAAAACATACATGAATAAGACAAACATGAAATTTTCAGTGAGGGAGAAAAAGTACTCTGCGCATTGTTTCAACAGCACTTTCTGCACGCTCTTCGAATGCACTTTCCTGGACTAGTCCATCAAGGACATCTTCCTCATCTTCTTCAGGTAACGGTGAAGCATTTAAGTTTAAGTCCATAGAGATAATCATGCAACATTAACCAACATACGTTGTCGTAAATTCAATCAGCAAGTTGAAGTTTTTCTTAGACTGAGAATCACCTAGGGCAAACAATCAAGTAATCACCTGTAAAACAAAAGTTATCTTCAGCTAACATAGGAAAACATACAAAAAACACAGAGTTCTGCAGCAACAAGATCACATCAGTTCATTGAAAGAAAGACAAGATCCTGAGAATAAATCGAGAACTATTCAAGTCATCATGATGATTTATATTTTTTAGGAGGGGCCAAATTGTATTAAAAGAACGTGAATGTCAATGCATAGTTACAAGATAGAGTGCCTACAGATAGGATTTTATTGAATGTAGTGAGATAAGGAAAAGAGTTGGAGACCTAAGAGACTGAGCAGGTCACTGGCAAGAGGAGATACAAAAAGAAGACAATTACAAATGAACTAAACCACCACAATCAAAATTACAGACATGGAAGTCCGTATTAATGATAATGGCGTAAATACATCCCCAGAGCCATACAAGACCTTTGATACCATTACAAACATCCTCTACAGTCTTTCTATTACTCTTAAAAATTCTGGAATTTCTCTCTTTCCAAATTACCCACATTCCTGCCAATAGCCAAGTGCCCTTACAAGTGCCACCAGGTCTGTTCCATTTGAATGCCATATCCACAAAGCTGAAAGCTGGAGGGACAGTGGTTGAGGCTTTCCTGCAAATGATTTGCCATGCATTGGCAGAAAAGGAGCATGAAAAGAATAAGTGATCCACCTATTCTTCTAGAGCTTAACACAAACTGCATTTATTTGTAATGACCAGTCCTCTTCTGCTCAAATTATCTAGAGTGAGAAGCTTGTTGTGGCCAACAGCCCAAGAGAAGAAATTGACTCTACGAGGTAGTTGTTTGAGCCAGAAAATGTTATGACCAAACAGAGAGGGGAAAGGAGCTGAGCAGAACTGGTAACCAGGAGCTTAGAGTGGCAGTTGACAGCTGAGAACTCTCCCTGTTTACCATCCCACAACCAACTATCCTCAAGATTACTTGTGGTATGAAATTCAAGCACATTAAGGAGACTGATCAAATCTGGAAGTTCTGCCTCCCTGATGGCTCTTCTTAAATCCAAGTTCCAAGTTGGAGAGTAACTTTCAATATCAGCAAGATCAGCTATGGTAGCAGATTTACTGTAGGAGAGTATGTAAATGGAGTTGTACCGATCTTTAAGAATTATCTGATCCTTAAGAACTATCTGTTGAAGCAACTCAAGCAAACGAAGGAGAGCAGGGAGCTCCTCATCTTTTAATTCTCTCCTCTTCTGAGCTTAAGATCCCAGCTAGGAGTATTGTGATCTAACCCCTAAATATAGTTGAGAGACCAGAGCTGCTTTGGAGAAAAAGTTTGTAAAAACACTCTTAGACGGGTATCACTACACCAAATCTTGTCCCGGAACAAGATCTTGTAGACATTGCCCAACTTAAAAGAAATATGTTTCTGAAATTGAATCTTATGATTCATGATGCCCTTCCACGGAAAGCAGCCAAAAGAGAAGCAATTTGATTGGTGAACAACCACCAAGCCATATTTTTGTTGAATAATAGTTTCCAGAGAGCATTCTGCTCCACAGCCATTTGGAAAACAAAACCTAATTGAAGAGGAGAAGTTGGAGGTGAAGACTCATGATTCCCTGCCCACCTTTCTCTGTTGGCTTACACACATCCTTCCACTTCACCCGATTATAGCTCTTGCCCTTAATATTTGGGCCCCAAAGGAAATCTCTATAAATTTTCTCAATGTCTGGTTGAATACAGATAGGCATGAAAATGCTAGAGATAAAGAAAACGGGAATGTTGGTTCAGGGTTATTTTGATCAAAGTAACTCTGCCAGCCTTATAGATGAATTTGGATTCCCAAATTGAGAGTCTACTCTTAATTCTATGATTCTATCAATGGTGGGCTCCCACACTTGTTTTCTTTTGTACTTGGCTCCATGAGGTAACCCTAGATAAGTAGTAGGAAGAGCACCTTGTCGACATTGGAGAATGCTAATATTTCTGAAAATTGTTGAACATTACCCACAAGAAACAAGATTGTCTCATGAAAGTTTGATACTCAAACTAGAAACTACTTCAAACCAAAGGAGAGATTGGAGGTATTTAATTTGAGTAATATCTGGATATAAAAAATTATGTATCATCAGCATATTGAATAGCTTGGATAGAAATCCCTTATTCAAAGAATTGGAAGTCTTTGAAAAGACCATAATACTCGGCTTTCAAAACCATTTGAGTCAAACATTCAGCTACTGAATAGAATAGAATAGAAGAGGAGAAAGGGGATCTCCTTGCTCGATGCCTCTAGAAGATTTTAAAAAAAATCCCATCAGAGAATCCATTAATTTAATAGATAACTGAGTTGAACTAATAACAGTCTCTATCTAATTCAAACCCATTCTCAAAAAAATAAAGTCAAGGTAAGACCAGTTGATGGTGTCAAAGGATTTAGAGAAATCAATCTTGCAAATCAGCCCTAGTTTGTGGCTTTAAGTCTAGAGTCAATCAGATCATTGGCTGCTGTTTGATAAGGAAAACCCAGATTATTCATGTTCAACCTCATGGCAAGGACTTTGGACAAGATCTTGCAAACAGAATAGATGAGACTACTAGGCCTGAATTGGGAGATAAACATGGCTCCTTTAATCTTAGGGAAGAAGAAAATGAGTGTCGAATTCAGTTTCCAATCAAGAAAGCAATTGATGTTGAAATCAGAAACCAAAGCTATGAAATCAGCACGCAGTGTGTGCCTGCATTTTAGAAAAAAATCAACTGAATCCCAGCAGACAATTCAGATTATAAGACATTGAGAGCAAGAACAACTTCCTGCTCAGAGATTGTAGCTTCAAGGTTATCAGATTGGGTAAGATCCAAGGTATTGAACACAAGTCCTGAAACCTTTGGCCTTCAGTGCTCTGGTTCGTGAAACATACTTTTAAAATGGTAGATCATGAAACATACTTTTAAAATTGTTGACAATGCGATCTGCAATGACACAGTCCTGGGTTTCAATTTGATTGTTAACTGAAAAGGCAGTGATGGAGTTCCCGATTCTACTTTAGTTAGCTAAGAGACGAAAAAAATTGGAACAGTAATCACCTTGTCTTCCCACTGAATACAAGCTTTCCTCTTCAGTCACTATTCAACTTGAGCATCGTAGTATAAATTAATTGAATTTTCTCAATTAGCTGCAGCAGTTGACTATTCTTATTCTCCCTCATTCCTCTTCTAAGGGCTAGATTCCAATTAGGTGAATTTTTTTCTATGCATTTTATGCGGAAAACAGACCCTTCCAGTGCCGATTACAGATTAACATAAATTATAATAAATAACATCTCTATGTTTTTATTGTTTATGAACAGTGTTCACAGGGTGTTTGTCCTACGTGACACCATTTTTATTATGTTTATGTTGATGGCAACAACTTAAAACTCAAATACTCTCCCCGCAGACAAACTGAAAAACTCTCCCGCAAGAGAGCTTTCAAATCTCTCACACATCTTGCAAATCCTCTCTCAAATCTCTCTCATCTTGCAAATCCCTCTCTCAAGTCTCTCTCACACTGTGAATCCCTCTTTCACGCAATCTCTCCCCGCAGCAAATACTCTCCCGGCAGCAGCAAATCCCTCTCTCACGCAGCAAATCCCTCTCTTCACGCAGCAATTCCCTCTATCACGCAGCAAATCCATCTCTTCACGCAGCTCTGTAAGTAACTCTCAAATCTCTGTAAGTAACTCTCTTTCTCTCTCACGTACCTCTCTCTCACGCAGCTCTATTGCTCTCTCTCACGCACAATAGATTGATTGGGTTTGTTTTTCTTCTCTCTAAATTTAGGTTTTTTTAATTTTTTGGGTTTTTTCTCCTCTAAATTTTTTGGTTGAAAATCTACTCTACATTGTCTCACGGTTCTATATCTCACGCAACTCTCCACTGTTGTTGTAATTTTTGTTGGTGAGTTGAATTTCTAGGGTTAGGGTTATGTTTATGTTATTATTTTGGTTACTGGGTGTAGAATTTCTATTAGTAATGCTGCCGTGAGTTGAATTTATATGACTATGTTTATGTTTATGTTATTATAAAAGTGCCACCATCACATTACTGCTGTGATGAGTATTTGATTTCTATGGGTGTATTTGATTTCTTTTGTTGCCTGGGTTTGGTGTTTTAGTAGTTTGAGAGATTGAGTATAAGATGTGATGGTGGTGCTCTATGGAGAGAATACTGATTGGAATACAATGGAAAGATTCTTCAATGTTGATGGCAACACGTGATGGAAATCCCATTGATAGAAATAATACAATGGAAAAAATTCTTCAATAGAAAGAATACACTTGATGGAAAATCCATCCAGTTTAGAATTATCATAGAAAGGTATGATGAAATTTTTTTTTACCATAGTTAAGAATATTTCCCCCATGAATGGAAATATGGTTACCATAGTTTAAATTTTTTTATAAATCTAAACTATGGTAACCATGGAAACACCTTTATGTATAGTCCTTTTTAGAGGGGTGGAACACTTGATGGTAACCAGAATTTTGGTGAATCTGAATACAGAAGTGTTTTATTGTATGGCACCAGCACTAACAAAGGGATTTCTCTCATAAAACCACTACTAAGTTTGATTTTCACAAAGAGAATTTAGGTTTGAAAAAAAAAATTCAACTTCCCTTTAAAGAAATATGTTTGGATTTTCATAAAACCTTGCCTTGATTTGGATTTAGGTTTGGAAAAAAAAATAATAGAGATTTCAACCATGTGTGTTTGATTATTTTGCTTCAACGTATCAAGGTCAATTTTTTTTTTCCCTCTCATTTTCGATTTCTCTTCTCATTCTTTATTTTTTTTTCTTCAATCAACTTCCCTTTAAAGAAATCTGTTGTTGATGCTTTGTTGAAATTATTTGGATTTTGGTTTGAAAAAAAAAACACTTTAGGGATTTCAACCATGTGTGTGTTTGATTTGGGGGTTTCAACCATAGAAGGATATTAGGGAAGGGGTGCTTTGTTTTTTTGAAAATTTTTGAAATCTTAGATTTTTTTTATTCTTTTGCTTCAACGTATCAAGGTAAGTTTTTTTTTTCCTCTCTCCTTTTCAATTTCTATTCTCATTCTCTGTTTTTTTTTTTTTTTTTTGAAATCAACTTCCCATTGAAGAAATATGTTGTTGATGCTTTGTTGAAGATTTGGATTTAGGTTTGGAAAGAAAAAAATTTGGGATTTCAACATGTGTGTTTGATTCATTTGCTTCAATGTATCAAGGTAAGATTTTTTTCCCCTCTCCTTTTCGATTTCCAAAAATTTTGAAAACTCATATTTTTTGGATTATTTTGCTTCAACGTATCAAGGTAAGTTTTTATTTTTTTTCCCTCTCCATTTCAATTTCTATTCTCATTCTCTGTTTTTTTTATTTTTTGAAATCAACTTCCCATTGAAGAAATATGTTGTTGATGCTTTGTTGAAGATTTGGATTTAGGTTTGGAAAGAAAAAAATTTGGGATTCCAACCATGCGTGTTTGATTCATTTGCTACAATGTATCAATGTAAGTTTTTTTTCCCCTCTCCTTTTCGATTTCCCTTCTCATTATTTGTTTTTTTTTTCTTCAATCAACTTCCCATTGAAGAAATCTGTTGTTGATGCTTTGTTGAAATTATTTGGATTTAGGTTTGGAACAAAAAAAAATAAAAAGTTTGGGATTTCAACCATGTGTGTGTTTGATTTGGGGATTTCAACCATGTGTGTTTGATTTGGGGGTTTCAACCATAGAAGGATATTAGGGAAGGGGTGCTTTGTTTTAGGATTCTTTTGCTTCAACGTATCAAGGTATCAAGGTAGTTTTAGGATTCTTTTGCTTCAACGTATCAAGGTAGTTTTAGGATTCTTTGTTTTAGGATATTATAGAAGGATTCTTTTGAAATCTTAGATTTTTGGGATTCTTTTGCTTCAACGTATCAAGGGAATTTTTTATTTTTTTTAGTATTCTTTTGGTTTATGGATGAAAATACTTCTGGGGTTTCGATTTCGTGGTTTATAATTAAAATTGGCTTTATGTTTCATGTTTTATTATTTTGATTACATGAAATGAAATTCACGTTGTTAAGTTTTTGGAGTTACTTTTGTATGAGTTGTATGAATGGCAAGCATCTAGCATGTTTTTATTTGAAGACTTTTTGTAAGGATTTCGTCATATTTATTTGAACTTTTAATTACAACATTCTTCTTAATCAAGACCATAGATTTGGGTAACTAAAGATGTGAGCTTTATTGATTTTTTTTCTTCCAAATTTTGGTATGAGAAGTTATAGTTTGATCTACTCATTTGGTGATGTAAATTGGTTGGTTTGAAGTTAATGGAAGTTTGAATTTGAACCATAGTAGATGAAATAAGTGTATTGATCATTAGATGATTTGACTGAATACCCGATTTTGAATTCGTTGAGAAATTGTGTGTATGATCTGACAGAATTTTTTTATGCAAAATTTGATTCTTATGAAAATTGGTTTTTCTTCTTAATCAAGACTTTGAGAGCAAAATTTGATTGTTATGAAATTGGGTTTTTCTTCTTAATCAACACCATAGATTTGGGTAACTAAAGATGTGAGCTTTATTGATTTCCTTTTCTAATTTTGGTATGAGAAGTTATATAGTTTGATCTGCTCATTTGGGAAAATATATGATTGAAAGAATAATGTCAATTCCAGAATATTAATGTATGTTGGATATTTTAAAGTCCCCGCTTTTGGTTAAATTGATGGTTGGATTGCTTATTGAATTGATGGTTGTTCCAAAAATATAGCTCAATTGTAAAGCTTTTGTTGCAATATAAAAACATTACCTTTTTCTTTTCAGGGATCCCTAACCTTTCATTGTACTTGACCGTAATTATGGACCACTTAGTTCAAAATCCACCCTACTCCGAAATGATGATTTTCGGACAGGTACTATAGTAGGTTTATACTACTACATCTTACTTCGAATTGGTTGTCTCATATATATGACATCTTCTTTGTTTGCAGGTGGATTCAGCCGTAGAAGGAACTGTAAGAAAAATGTATAGTTTTTCCGCCATAATTGTACAATTTCACCTTAAAATTACTCACTTACTTATATGTTTGCCATAGATCAAATTTCTAGAAAAACAAGGCGTCACGGTTACAGTTCGTGATGAGCAAGTTGATTCAAACTTGCCGAGGACAGAAAGAAATTTTGTTAATTTCTCTTTTCACTTAGTTTTTAATAAATTAGCCAAAGATTTTAACATGTCATCCTTTTACTAGGAGCAATTTCTTATAGATAATGGCCTCAGGTCCAATGTTCCCAATCAACAAGTATTATTTCTATTTATTTATTTGTTTATTCTTTTTCACTATTTCTAAAAATAAATAGATACATATTTATTTATACCAAGTTCTCTGTTTTTTTTTATTGTTAAAGCCAAATATGGATATGGGAAAGGGAAAAGAAAATGTCCCTATAGACAGTAACGTTTCCAAGCGTGCGCTAGGCCAACGTTTGCGTCGAGAGAGAAAAAAAAATCAACTTAAGTTAAACACTACCTTGACTGCTAATGTGAATACTACAAAACAGAGAATATCCAAACTCCAATGCTTTGGGGTATGTACATATGTTTTTTTCTAACAAAATTTATATTGGTGTCTGTTTCTTTATATAAGTATGTACATATACTTCTGTAACCTTACACCTTCGAAAATTAAATTTATATTTGTGTGTTTCTTTCTAGGGAAAAAGGAAAAACAAAAGTCATACCCAACAATCACGCAATACCATTAAAAGGTATTCTAATAGAAGGGAAAGATTTTATAGATGCACTATCGATTTATAATGTTAGTGATCAAAGGAGGAAACGAAAACCCACAATTGCCGAAAAGGGGAAAAACAAATTTGTTGGGGTGTGTAAAACATTCTTAACTTTCAATGTGTGTGCTGATCTGTGTACTGCATTATTTATATTAATTGTTTTGTAACAGGTAAAGACAACAAACATAGCGAACAATGTAAACTATGTGGTACCATCGAAAGGTGATGTAATAGGGCCTGCCAAATCTCCTATTGCTAAGGGAATTGATGAACTTGCATATATTTTGGTACGTTTTGAGAACTATATATCTCCAAATGTACGTTTTTTACTGTCTTATGCTTATTTGCTTAAGTTTTTTATGCAAGGGAAATGAAAATGTCGGTTCTATTCAAAAGGGTAAACGAAAAGTGGTATTTATCCAGGTATGTATAAGTGCGTAACTTTATTATTATTATTATTATTATTTTTTTTTACTTTACTATCCTACTTTCAAAGTATGTCATGTATGTGTTATAGGCCCCTTCTTATTTTCCCATTGTCTATGCTCGTTTTCATTGTTTAGATTATATGCATGCCTTAATTCTTTTAGTGTGTAATCATTTACCATTTTAAATGTATTTTAGGATAACAACATTGTTTAGAATAATAATTCAAAACATTCATCCGCACAACGTTTGCGTCGAGAAAAAGAGGGAATTTTATGTAGGACGCCTCCTGTTCAAATACCTTTTCCTTCTTTCACACCCAATGATCGCGCTTTTCCACACAAGCAGTGGCAACAATCACGAACGGCTGTGCTCAATATCATCTCTCCCCGATGCATGGATTATGAATTTTTTACTGTGTTAGATCAAAATGTGTTGCCACCCCAACAACCAAGGAGGTGTTCATTTTCTACGCCTAACGCATCCCCAAATGCACCAACAAACATGTATACTTCTTTTTTTTCTATTTTCTCATATAATTTAACTTTATCAAGTTTTATAAATTTTAACTCATTATATTCTTAAAATTTGTTTAGGCCAATTACAAATGACCGACTTCCTAATGACAATACTTCCCGTCATAGTGGTTTGGATTTCCGGCATGAAATTAACTCACAACCTCATCAAGAAGAAACACGTCATTTCTTAGGCAAAATGAATTTTTTGTGTCCTTATTGCTCAACACTACATTGGAATGATGGAAAATTGAAGGCATCTTCGTTAAGGAATCCTTTTTTCGGAACGCGTTGTTTGCAAGGAAAGGTGAAGTTGCCACTGTTATCTACCCCTCCACCATTGCTTCAAGTGTTGTATGAGGGAGATGATGTTCAATCAAATAATTTTCGTACACATATTCACGAGTATAATGCTGTGAATGCATTTACCAGTCTTGGTACTAAATTTGAGCCAAGGGTACTCAATGGGAGGGGTCCCACAAGCTTTATTATTCATGGAGAATTACGACATCAAACGGGAGCGTTAATTCCGCAACATGCAGTTTATTCACAACTTTACATTTATGATCCCGATTCAACATTACATACCCGCAGTCGTCGAAATCCACGCTTGAGATTAGATGTGCTCAAAATCATTCAAGATGCTTTGTTGCAGTATAATGTGTTTGTGGAGAAATACCGTAAGCATACGAGATTCTGAATCAAACAAATTTTGTTGACCAAAACATATATACCTATGTATTTACACTATAGTTGTCATAAAGATCGGCGGCGTTACAATCTTCCTTCATCAAATAAAATAGCAATTATTTTGCCTGGAGATGTCCCTGAAGTAAACACAACCAGAGATATTGTCGTATATTTGTGAGGAAATCAAGAGTTGATGAAAATTAATGAATGTCACCCAGCTTACTTACCGCTTCATTATGTGCTATTATTTCCGTATGGCGACTTAGGTTGGGAACCTGAATTAACTCAGTGGGATGTTACAACTAATAGGTGTTCAAATAAACGACTTACTCAAATGGAGGTTTACAGTTATCGTTTGTTCGAACGACCAACTGAGTACTCAACAATTTTGAGAAGTGGCAAATTGCTCCAGAAGTTTTTAGTAGATGCTTGGGCTTCAACAGAGCAAAATCGATTAATGTATGTGAGGAACAATCAAACAAAGCTCAGGGCTGAGCTCTATGAAAGTCTTACGGACATTGGGCCCGATGGGTTAAGACCAAATCAAGTTGGGAAGCGACTTATTTTGCCGTCATCCCATATTGGTAGTCCAAGACACATGTTTGAGATATTTCAAGATTCAATGGCTATCACACGTTACAACAATCATCCAGATGTTTTCTTAACCATGACTGCAAATCCAAAATGGCCTGAAATAATGGATCCTCTGTTACCTCACCAAAAGCCTACGGATCGCCCAGATTTAGTAGCTCGAGTTTTTGAGTTAAAAAGAAAATGTCTAATGGATAAGATTATCAAAAGAGGCACATTCGGTGATGTTGTAGCTCATGTCTTTACCATTGAATTCCAAAAGCGTGGGCTACCTCATATACACGCACTTATATTCCTTCACCATTTACAAAAAATTCGCACTACCGCTCAATTTGATAAGATCGTGTGTGCAGAATTTCCTGACCCGGATAAAGATCCGATGTTATTTCAAACAGTTTTACATTGTATGGTGCATGGACCGTGTGGTGTTCGAAATTCTGGAGCACCGTGTATGGAGAATGGGAGGCGCACAAAAAGATATCCTCGCGAATATTCAGAAACAACAACAATGGGCCAAGATGGATATCTTATTTATCGACGACGCAATATTGGCCGAGTATATAATGTGAAGGGTCAACCAGTTGATAATAGAGATGTGGTGCCATATAATCAATATCTTTCAATGATGTTTGATTGTCATATTAATGTGGAAGTGTGTGAGGGAATTAGATGTGTTAAATACATACACAAGTACATTTATAAAGGTCATGATAGAACAACAATGGTACTAGGGGGAGTAGATAAAATCCAGCAATATCTTGATGCTCGATATATTGGTCCGCCAGAAGCTGCTTGACAGATATTTGGTCATCTTTTACACGAAGAAAATCCTACAGTGGTTCGATTGGCGCTTCATTTACCTGGAATGCATCATATTGTGTTCAATCCTACAGATCAAGCAGAATCAATTTTACTTAGAACTAGACACCAAATGTCGACTTTAACTGCATTTTTTGCATGTTGTGTTGTAGATCAGTTTGCACGTACATTTACCTACCAACAATTCCCCCAACATTTTGTTTGGCAGAAATCATAAAAAATGTGGACAAAAAAAAATGGGCTATGCAATTGGAAGAATGTATTTTGCCAATCCTCATGAAGGTGAAATGTTTTATTTGCGACTGCTTCTAACGGTTGTAAAAGGGCCACAATCATTTGAACATTTGCGCACATAAGACAATGTTTTACACGACACCTTCAAATTAGCTTGCACCTCACGAGGACTCCTAGAAGATGATGATGAATGGATTTAGTGCCTTGAAGAGGCTGCGAAAATGAAAACTGGGAATCAGTTGAGAAGATTGTTTAGTGTGATTCTAATGGAATGTCATCCACTTCACCCAGATTTGCTATGGACAAGGTTCTCAGTGAATATATGTGATGATCTTTCGCACCAACTTCGAACAAGGTTCGGTATTTCAAATCCAACAGATGCTCAGACTCTGGATTATGGTTTGTATCTCATAAATCAATTTCTTCAAGAAGGAGGGAAGAATTTGACGAAGTTCCCACCTATGCCCCTGCCAATTGAAAATTGGGACATGATAGTTGGTAACAGACTCATATGGGAACACCGACAACTTCAGTATGATGGTCAAGAATCCGATGCACAATCATCCGTCAATCATCTTCATGAGGCACAACGTTCTGCTTATACTGCAATAGTAACTTCAGTTCTTGAAAATAGGGGAATTCATTTTTTTTGAATGGAGGTGCAGGAACAGGTAAAACATTTTTATACAACGCCATTGCATCAAAATGTCGCAGCCTTGGACACATTGTCATTACCGTTGCATCATCTGGTATTGCGACGTTACTATTAGTGGGAGGTAGAACATCTCATTCAATGTTTCGTATTCCGCTGGATGTCATGGAAAATTCAGTGTGTGGGTTTAGTAAACAGTCATTGCACGCTGAGTTATTCAGGGAGACTAAACTAATTATCTGGGATGAAGTTCCGATGCAACATAGATATTGTGTTGAAGTAGTTGATCGTGCACTATAAGACATTTACAGCACCAATAAGTCATTTGGTGGTATTACTGTTGTTCTTGGAGGTGATTTTCGACAGATATTGCCAGTGATACCCAAAGGCGTCCGCGAGCAAATTGTGGCTGCATCTTTGAGGCGTTCTAAGCTTTGGTTAAACATACAAGTTCTGACTTTGAATTTGAATATGCAGTTGGACAATGGGGTAGGCAATGACGGGTTTACGAAGTTTTTGACTGAGGTAATATTTTTGTGTAAACAATTCTACATTTTACTACAATGCTATTTTTTTAATTACTGTTTATTTTTATTTTATATAGATTGGAAGCACCGCACAAGATGTTATTCGTATTCCAACAACGGTGCACAAGTGCAAAGATTTAAGTGAACTAATTTCTTTGGTTTATCCTCAACTAAATGTAATAGGCACAGCGTCTCCGAATTATTTGACTGAGCGAACAATTATCTCAGCAAGAAATGACGATGTCTGTGACATTAACAAAGCTGCATTATCTGATTTTTCAGGAGAAATCATTGTTTATTTTGCCGCAGATAAAATGGCAGAACATTTTGAAAATGATCATTCCATTACCAACCGTTATCCAACTGAGTATTTGAACTCGCTTAATCCTTCTGGATTACCGCCATTTAAGTTATAATTAAAAGTAGGTTGTCCAATTATGTTGTTGAGAAACATCGCACCTAAAGATGGACTTTGTAATGGAACACGTCTTATGGTTATGCGTTGTGCAAAGCGTATAATTGAAGCAAAAATCTTAAATGGGGATAAGGCTGGCAATTTAGTTTTCATTCCTAGAATCTCTTTAACGCCATCATCTTCCGAGTTTCCCTTCAAAATGAAAAGGCGTCAATTTCCAGTGTGGTTGGCATATGCAATGACGATAAACAAGTCGCAGGGTCAATCTGTGAAATACGTTGGAGTTGATTTACGAACACCGGTATTCAGCCATGGCCAACTTTATGTTGCATTATCTAGATGCATAGCTTCTAATAGAATAAATGTCCTTTTACCTCAAGATGGGCTGGATTCTACGACCAATATTGTTTATCCAGAAGTTTTGTTGTAAGAATTTTTTAAAGGTATGTTTTAATAAATTTTCTATTGATTTTTATATTTTGCTTTCATACGATATGAATCTAATATTTATTATACATTTTTGTAGAATTGGGATATCATTGTCGAGGAGTTCAAAAAAACCATTAAAAACAAAAGTATAATGGTGGGCGTCATTGGAAATTGGCAAATAAGGTAGTTTATCTCTAAAGATGATTGAAAATAGCTTATTTTATTAACATTTTTTTTCTAATATTGTGTGTGATAAATTTGTAGATTTCAGTCATATTCCCTCCTTGCTCAAAGTTGGTGCATATAGACGCCGAGTCATTTGATAATGTGATGCAGAAGATGTTCGGAGCAGTTGTTGATACATAGGTTTGCTGTACATATGCAGTTTAACCCATTTTTGTATATTGTGGGTTCCTTTTGTTCTCATTTTTTGAAAAGAGAAATGGTGAAAACCATGCTCTTTAAATGCGTATAGGTATAAATAATGTATGGCTTTGATGTACTTAAATGTTTTTATATTATTTTGGCGTGTGGAGATATTATTTGGTGTTCATGGCATTGATTGCCATTATAAATTTGTATGACAGGTTCAGACAGGTTTCAATATTGAAAAATACAAGGGAGACTCTGTCGAAATTTTGAGTTTTTACTTCTTATGACATGTTCAGATAAATTACTTTATTCATAAAATTGACATTTTGGATATAATGATATTGTGTGCGTGTCTCTTCGACTGCCAAAAAAACTCTTTTAATATATTGAAAACGGTGAATATATATTGCGCTGAGACAACAAGTTTTTGTGAATGCCAAATTATGTGAGGTACAAATGCTTATGACAAGTTTAAATATTGCAAAATGGAAAGCTCTGTCAAAATTTTAAATATTTTATAATTTTTGTTAAATATTCATCTTGATTATGCCATTCTGTTTGTCCTAATTAAATTATGTTTCTTCAACTGCTGCTTTACTAAATTGGGCATCAATTTCAGCCAATACTCACTTGGACAAACATGGGATATTTCCTTATTATTTTTAGTTAAGCTGACATTTGGTGTAGATTACATTCCTTAGCACATTAGTTGCGTTGATCAGATTTATTAACATTGTTTTACTGTTCAATAGTATTAACTTTTTACAAAATTAATTCATCATCACTGTTGTAATAGACAATTATGCAAGTGTTTTTAGAAATTTAAATAAAACCACAAATTTGAGTATTCAACATAGCCGTTTAAGTATGATGTAATCTGCGATAGTGCCAACGACACGGGTATTCCACTAGTATTCTAGCAATAAAGATTAATAAGACAAGATTAATCAGATTTAATCTGTAAGGGAGTGTGCCTACAAGTGTGAAGTAAAGAAGGTCCTTATCATCAGTACATAAAAAGAGTTTGAACATGCATAAAACTTTATTGGAGGAAACAAGTTTCTATTGACAAATTAAAATTATTCCCTCCTTTCACTCTCTTTTTTTCACCTTCACAATTCCTTCTATTTACAAAGGTATGATTCTGATTTAGAGGTATGAAATTGAGTTACCAAGACCAACAACGACAACATCAACCACCATCACCCAACAGAACGACAACCATCACCCAACCAAGAGGATGACGACCGAACGAAAACAACAACCCCAAAAGGTCAGTCCTCCATTATCTTCTTCTCTTCTTTTCTTCTCCCTTGTTCTCCTATGATCTTCTCTCTCTTCTCTTTTGATCTTGGCAAGCACAATATAAACCTCTTCTCTTGCGATCTCTTCTTCTTCCTCTCTATTGAGTTCGAATGATTGATACTAAAAGGGAAGTAGAACATGAAGGAAAAACAGAAAATCAGAGCGAGATTTGTGAAAATCAAAATTTGATGAAAATAGAAAGGTCAACGACGATGAGTACTCACCTGGATCTCTTATTTTCTCTTTTTTGTTCGATCGCAGCTAAAGTGTTGTGATCGCAACAACTTCACTTTTCTCAACCCTTCTTCTCTCGAACAACTACATAAAGACTGCGAGTTAGGTTTTTTTTATATAGCGAGTTGGATGGGTCTGATTTTTCGGTGACTCGCTAATTTCTCTAAGTTCGCTAAACCTACCCAACTTTTACCCTGGTCGGATTAGTCTAACCCCGATTTAAGCATAATCATTGATTAATCACCGCATAAATAACCCAAATTTTTTTATTACTCCTTCAAAAATTTGACACAAAACTATTTTATTGATGACATGTTATAAATGATTGGAACTGTGATTTGAGGGAGTGTTGACCCAACCACGTATCATCTCCTAAACTCACTTTTGTGCCATTTTCTAAAATATGAATTTCTCAAACTGAGACTTGAGAGTGATAACTACTCCTTTCCATAAGGAATATATATGTTTTGGGGTACCATCCTGTACGCTATGGATCACTTTTTCTTCAATCACATTTCCTTTCTCCACAAGTTCGTATCCTTTTTTTCTCTTTCTTTCGTCTTCTCCATCTTTCATTCATTTCTTTTTTATCTCTTCTTCAATCAATATCTCAACTCTCCATTCTTTATTTGAAGCTTTTTTCTCTTCTTTTTTTCCTTTTCACTCTTTTCTTCTCCATATGTATACGGTTGTTGATTTTGCTTTGGAATGATGTTTAAACACTATTACAGTTATTGTATTTTTTGTTGTTAGATGACATATGCACTATGCAGTTAAAACGGATAACAGACCCATAACAATCCAGGAGCGTTGTAGGTTATAATGGGATATAACAGTATATAAAGGAATACTTTTTAAATATATATTTTTTATACCACTACTAGGTATTAATATAATATAGAGTCAAAAAAGTAATCATGTTCATAACATTAAATTCAAAAACTTCAAAATATTAGTAAAAAACATCTTCCCTTCATATGAGAATGAGATTGCAACAAAAAACGATCAACTCTTTTTCTTTTTTCCTTATTCTTTTCTCGTTCTCTGTCGACCAACAAGGTCTTATTCTCTGTCAATCAGCGACGACAAGCTTTGGTCCTTCTTCGTTTTTCCTCAGAGTCTATGGTTCTTGTTCAATCGAGAATTAAATGGGTGAATTTTTTTTATTTTTTTACGTATTAAAACAAAACGTTATTGAAAAGAAAAAAAATCATCTCAATAATGGCGTTATATCGGAGCTATGATACCAAAACGTGATAATGTCAAAACGTAATGGCTCACCCTCGTTAAGCATTATATCGGGGTTATATTGGCGTTATAACGCCGTTTAAATTGCATAGCATATGCATACTTCAATATGAAATGTAGGTTTAAATTACATTTGTATGTACATGCATACATGATTCTTGAATAAATAAAAAAATTGTTGTTTGGAAATCCTAGGCGACATGGTGACCAAGCCTCACCTAGCGCCCAAGATAACATGGTATATGGTCGAAGCCATAACCAACAACATGGGTAGATCAATTGATTGTGGCTAAACACATCCAAGTTTTGTACAATAGTGGGAAATGGTATTGGAAATTATTTGCAAGAAAGCCAAGGAAAATGTTGTCAATTTCTCATTGCAAATTGTTTCCATCTTAACAAATGTGTAGATGAAGAATTATGGCAATGGACTCTATCCGCCTTAGACTATACAAAATCATAGTTTCCATCAACAAGACGTCTATATTTTTGTGAAATGACCACAATGTTTTTACATTCATATGGATCTCCACTCTCTGTCTCACCACGGAGCCATTACCACCACTGGCCGATTTTTTGTTCTCTCTCTTTTACATATTCCTAAGTTGTCTATGAATTTCTTTTTTTGTAATCCAGCTTACCGATCATGACTGCACTGTCTTATTTTATGCTTCTTCTTGCTCCGTGCAGGATCGTCATACCAGCGCTCGCACGAGAATTACGAAGAATCTCGGGACCCTTATTTAGCAAGGTCCCGACTTAATCTCAAAAAAAAAAAGAGTACTCGCGAACGCCTTCCGTGTGTAAGGCTTAAGCCATATCTTCCAAAACAAAGTTGTGTACCGTCCGGCTGGCTATTAATAAGAGTTATGTTTCATGGGCAGATATCTTTGACTTAACCTCAAGGACGGCTTTCGCGACCTTTGCCTTAATGGTAAGGTCCAATCCTGACCAAGAACCTTATCCCTGCCCCTCTTCCCGTGCGACGTCCTGCAACTCGAGAGGAAGGCACCCATCAAAGTTCGGTCACGTCCCCGCTTAATTGAAAGCTCGCTCCATGCGTAAGCACTTAACTCACTCCTATTTCAAGTGGTGCACGCCTTCTCCCCAAAATAACCTCCTCACTCTCAAGTCACTTCCTTCAGTACTCATCGAATCGCGAAGATGTTCTCTTCCCTGGACAGCGAAGCCGACAATAGACAACTAAACCAACATATAATGATATCTCGTGCAGGATCTGATCCCTATGTCGTATTGTATTAATACGGTTAACCCTATGCTTTGGGCACTCCGAATCATCATGATCACCCAGTCCAAACCACTGGAACATCAACAGGATTGGTGGCTTATAGGGACAGTCTTTCAAAATTGTCCCCATCGTTTGCATTGCAAGTGTGAAACGGAGGAGGCTCAGTCAGTATATGATTTGTTTATCGAGCTCATGTAGGGCGATTCAGTCACCATGTGCTCGTACTTTTTGAGAATTCCGTCAGCAGCCACGGAACTGCTAAATCCCTCGTGAAACTCCAGTTCTGGTAAATCGTGCTTGTCAGCCTTCATCACCACTGCTATGGCTACCCGACTGAACGAATGCGATGACGTTACTTGTGTAGCAAAGGGCTTGGAGCACGGAACCAATCAAGTTCAGTCTATGAATCCACAGTGGGGCGTTCTCAATCCAAAGTGGACTTTTGGGTCAAAGCCTAGACCAAAGGTGCCTAGTAGCGTAAGGAGACTAATCGGGTAGCGCATCCCATCTGGATTTTGCTCAACATGGACTAGGTAAGCCATTAATCTTAAAAAAACAAGAGTTTTTGGACCATGAACATTCCTCATAATGTGTTATGGTGTTGGAGGAATATCTTTTTGGGGTGACATGAGGCATCAAAAATAGCAAGGCATATGATTGGCAATGGGAAAAACCCTCTTTTGGAAGGTCCCATGGCACCCTGAAGTCCCGAACTTGCTCTATCACTCCCAGGGTTTCTGCTCATTCTGATTGAACCCTTGTATAATGAGACAAATCAATCACCATTCCATTTTTTTAGAAGATTTTTGTATATATGGGACCATCTCTGGAAAGTTTAAATAGGGCTAACTTGTACTCCTCGAGCGACTCGCGATTGATCTTTAGAAGATTAGGCACAAGTCTGAGGCCAGAAAGGACAAGGATAAATCAATGCATCACTCTCAATGTTGTATTGATGATTGTTACTACTAAAGGCATCTTCAATTTGTAGGTATATCACCTTGAGTAGGAGGGTCTTCTACCGAACCATCTTCTTTTTAATATACTTTGGTAGAAACCGTAGAATTTTGCCTCTGTCGCCTCGTTTGAGAAATGGAAGCGAGCGCTAACGCACTCCAGCTCGGCTCGAAAGTCGGAGCTTCAAGGGAAGGTCGACCAATGATTGATAGACCACCCCCCCTTTTATCCGTCTAATTTTTGTCAAATTGATATCAATCGCGGCACCACACCCGCTTCCCCAGAAAACAAAGGAAGAAATGTTTGCTTCTCACGGGCTTATGAGAACCGAATAATTCGTTGGCGATCCACCATCTCTAAATATTCTTTATTTGTGTCAGTGAACGGAATGGCGTGAGCCGCATGCAAGGAGACCCACACGTACGATTTTTAGGGTCGTAGGCCTCACGATGGGAGTGGTTCTATCGAATACCCAGACACTCGCTACGATACTTCAAGTCCTAGGCTGGAATGGCAGCTCAGACTTTCACGAGATGCCTACTGGTCTCCTGTTCCTACTTGGGCGGGCGGGGAAAGACCGATTGATTGCCTACCAAATGGGGACATAGACCAGGCCTTTCTTTCTTTCTACATTCTCGTCTCTTAGAAAGAGCCACTAAATGATCGGACCAGACATGTGCAGGTAGGCTTACTACTTAGATGCTTTCAACGGTTATCCGTTCCGCACTTGGCTACCCAGCGTTTACCGTGGGCACGATAACTGGTACACCAAAGGTGCGTCCTTCACGGCGGAGGCACTTATCTCACCTTGAAATAAAGGAAGGTGGGCAGATATGCAAATCCTAACAAAACCAAACGACATGCACGCCTACTCTCTTATTTAGAACCAGCAAGGCTCAATATCAGTACTCCAGGGCCAGAAAGCATTTTTCTTATTCGATAGGCAGAGCTTCATCGAGCAATAAATGCACTATTGGTCGACAAGGCTAAAGTGGATTAAAGACTAACATCGCCTGGCCTTCTTTTTCGGTTCATGTTGTCGTGCCTTAACTAGAGATGCCACCGACAACATGGAACAGCTCCAGCATTGCAGCTCGGCTCGGGTAGCCAGTTCCAGCTTGAGCAGCTCAGTCAGCACTTTATGTTAGGGCTGAAATTGATTCTACATTTTATCAAATAATGCACAAGGCTTAACAAAAGTTGAGCTAGTCTCGTGCTCTGCTCCAATGAATATGAGGCATTTGAATAAAACTAGAAACCAAATTATAATCCCAAAACAAAGATGATAATCAAAATCCCAAATTAACGGGTTTCAAACCCAAATTAATCCCTCCTAATATCTGAACCTAAAAAATCCTAAACCCTATTAGCGTAACCAAAATCCAAACTTTGAAACTCTCTATCAAAACGGTTGATATTGTAGCTAATATCGCATTCTTTCTGTTAGAAACCCTAAGTGTGGACCCAAAACCTATGCAGTTAATAACGGGTTATAACGCCAAAATAACTCATAACGGCCTCGAGGCGCTAAGTTTTTTCATAAAACGTTAGGGCATAACGGATGGCGTTATAACGGCCGTTATTTTAATAAACCGTTTTTTAGTATCGCCGTTATAACGTATCGGTAAATATATTTTTTATTTTTTATTTTTTTAATAAACTTTGTTCTCGATTGCAGATCTAATATAAAAAACCAGAGGAACGAAGGAAACGAAAGAGAAGAAGGGAAACGAAGAACAGAGAAACGAAGGAAGAAGTTCCCAGTCCGCCAGTCGATAGAGCCTGCTACCCTAGTCGATCGAACAGAGAAGAAGGGAAGAACCCTAATCGATCGAGGCCCTAAGAGAAGGGAAGAACCCTAAGAGAAGGGAAGTTTTTTCGATCAATCTGTAAGTCTGCTACTCTGCTTTCATTGCTTTGTTCCTTCTCTGCTTTGCTCTGTTCCTTCTTCTCTTTTGCTTTGTTTTTGTTCCTTCTTCTGTTTTGCTTTGCTTTGCTTTGCTTCGATCAATCTGTGGACTCCTTAAGTCTGCTTTGCTGCTTCTCTCTTGCTTTGCTTCTTCTGTTTTGCTTCTCTGTTCCTTCTTCTCTTTTGCTTTGTTTTTGTTCCTTCTGTTTTGCTTTGCTTCGATCAATCTGTTTTTTTTTTTTTGGAAATCATAATCTGTAAGTTACTAAGTCTGATTTGCTTCTTCTGTTTTGATTTTGTTCCTTCTTCTTTTGTGTTTTGCTTTGATTTCCTCCTTCAATCTAACGACTGATTTGCTAATGACAAATTTGCTTATGAAGATTTGCTTTGTTTTGCAGCTGTATACTATAAGTTACTGAATGCTGACTACAATTGATCTTACCCTTTGTATATATGCATCAATACGCGAGTCTTAACATTATTTGCTTGGCAATCCTATATCCCAGTAATAATTATAATTATGAGTTGTACTGTGATTGTTATCATGATTAAAAGAATCTGCATTTGAGTTATACTATATTTCATCAGTTACATCTGTTGTTTAACTGAAATTTATTGAGTGTGTTTGATAATGTAGATAACATAGTTCAGGGATTTAGTCGTGTTGGCGTGCTGGGTGCTGCGAAGCTTGCGATCTTTGTAAGCTTCTTTTCTTTAAATATTTGTTTACCTGAAACAAATATGAACAATGATTAGTATTTAGTTTTAAGTTTATTGGCATTGTTGGCAAACTAGCAGTAACAAATTTATATTTAGTGATTTATTTTTTGACTCTATAGTCTATAATACATTAATATACTTAGTGGGGGTATAAAAATATATTTTAAAAAATAATTCGTTATATACCGTTATATTTCGATATAATCCGTTATAACTTATAACGCTCCTAGACCGTTATGGGTCCGTTATCTGTATTAACTGCATAGCCCAAAACTAAGTAGTAGAGACGTCTAGGTTTGCAGCAAAACCAACATTGAAATAGTAGCGAAATAACATTTAATTAAACTAGAAGGAGAAAACACACTTACTTACTGGTTGTTAGATTGGAATTTGGAATTGGTGTCCGCATGAGATGGAGGTGAGGTCCAACAGAGGAGGAGAGGCGAAACCGAGAATGAACGAACTAGTGTAGAAGAGGGAGTTTGGTGAAGCAGAGAAAGGGAAGCACGCGAGCTAGGGAGCGAGGAAGACTGAAAATGTTCGTTCGTTGAAGGGTGACAACTGACAAGTAGAGAAGAGGAAGCAGAAATGGATTGGCGTTGGAGGGAGAAATAGAGAGTATGATGTTGGTGTTCCGGAACTCACGCTGAGAAGGTTTTAACTTGCACACCCTACGCCTAAAATTGCCCTCTATATAACCCCGCCCCGCCCACTGGGTGTATTAATTTCGTATCATTCATTTTGTTTTCTAATCGCCCCTCAAAATTAAAGTTGAGGTTTACTGCTTAATGTTGATTAGACATGCAAAAGATCTGACATACATATAGCTAAACCATTTGTGACTAACCAACAAAGTATTTCACCTTTTAGGCGCAGGGTGTGCAAGTTAAAACCTTCTCAGCGTGAGTTCCGGAACACCAACATCATACTCTCTATTTCTCCCTCCAACGCCAATCCATTTATGCTTCCTCTTCTCTAATTGTCAGTTGTCACCCTTCAACGAACGAACCTTTTCAGTCTTCCTCGCTCCCTAGCTCGCGTGCTTCCCTTTCTCCGCTTCACCAAACTCCCTCCTTTACACTAGTTCGTTCATTCTCGGTTTCGCCTCTCTTCCTCTGTTGGACCTCACCTCCATCTCATGCGGACACCAATTCCAAATTTCAATCTAACAACCAGTAAGTGTGTTTTCTCCTTCTAGTTTAATTAAATGCTATTTCGCTACTATTTCAATGTTGGTTTTGCTGCAAACCTAGACGTCTCTACTACTTAGTTTTGGGTCCACACTTAGGGTTTCTAACAGAAAGATTGCGATATTAGCTACAATATCAGCCGTTTTGATAGAGTTTCAAAGTTTGGATTTTGGTTACGCTAATAGGGTTTAGGATTTTTTAGGTTAAGATATTAGGAGGGATTAATTTGGGTTTGAAACCCGTTAATTTGGGATTTTGATTATCATCTTTGTTTTGGGATTATAATTTGGTTTCTAGTTTTATTCAAATGCCTCATATTCATTGGAGCAGAGCACGAGACTAGCTCAACTTTTGTTAAGCCTTGTGCATTATTTGATAAAATGTAGAATCAATTTTAGCCCTAACATAAAGTGCTGACTGAGCTGCTCAAACTGGAACTGGCTACCCGAGCCGAGCTGCAATGCTTGAAAATCAAAACCCCTCCTAATATCTCAACATAAAATCCAAAGTTTAAAGTCTATATCAGCATCACGACCCATATTATTATAGCTGATAATAGCATCAATATTTCTACAAACCCTCCCTCCCTCCCACCATATGTTACAGAAAACCCAAGCTTGAAATAGTCTAACGAAACAGAATTTAAGTGATAAATAAGGAGAAGCACTTACTGGTTGTTAAATTATTTGAATTAGCGATCCCCAGGCAGAGAGAACTAGTGTAGAGTAGAGGAGGATCGAGTGCAGAAAAATGGAAGCGTTAGCGACCGAGCGAGGAACACTGGAGTGAGAGAGAGCTTCGTTGGTTGGTTTCAAGCAAGCATCGCCAAGGGGTGGAACACTATAGTATGTTCACTCATCACTGCCAATGGTATTATGGTTGAGTGGTTAGGGCTGTGTGGGCAACAATTTTTTTTTCTTTACTAGCCTCACGAATAGGACACGACTAGAGAGAAAAATGCTTATAAGTATCTTAATTTCGCTAATGGTGTTATGGTTGAGTGGTTAGGGCTGTGTGGGTTTATCCCCCACGTCCTAGGTTTGAGACCCGCCGACGGCATGATTACTTTCTTATGGTGTTAACTTGTAGGTCGCACCTTGTTAATAGGTTATGAGATCCTATAAAAACCCAGTTCGCTTTCCAAAATATATATATATATATCCTAATTTCCAACGAAGTTATTATAATTATGAATAACTAGGAGTGGAAGAATGCATGTATATTTAATATTTTATTTTATTTAAAAAAATCAATAAGTACAAATTAACATTTTAGGGGGTAAAAAAATAATTTTTTTTTTGAAGCCGAGCATAAATTATAATATATATAATCAAGAAATATTGTAAAATTTTCATTTTTAAGGTCCCTTAGATTGAATGGGCTAGAATCCTCCAAACCTATGAACCCAACAACCTATGCAGTGAGTCAATGAAGTATGGATCCATTTACATCTTCAAGCCAGCCTAAACCAACATGTTTTATAGGCTTAAAGGCATGTAGCCCATTCTATGGATCTCTTCTTCTTTGTCTCAAGGGACACTTGAAATCTGAACCAAATTCATTATTGATTCTTAAATTTACGCGGGGATAAACTCACACAGCCCAAACCACTCAACCATAACACCATTAGCGAAATTAAGATACTTATAAGCATTTTTCTCTCTAGTCGTGTCCTATTCGTGAGGCTAGTAAAGAAAAAAAAATTGTTGCCCACACAGCCCTAACCACTCAACCATAATACCATTGGCAGTGATGAGTTAACATACTATAGTGTTCCACCCCTTGGCGATGCTTGCTTGAAACCAACCAACGAAGCTCTCTGTCACTCCAGTGTTCCTCGCTCGGTCACTAACGCTTCCATTTCTCTGCACTCGATCCTCCTCTACTCTACACTAGTTCTCTCTGCCTGGGGATCGCTAATTCAAATAATCTAACAACCAGTAAGTGCTTCTCCTCATTTATCACTTAAATTCTGTTTCGTTAGACTATTTCAAGCTTGGGTTTTCTGTAACATATGGTGGGAGGGTTTGTAGAAATATTGATGCAATTATTAGCTATAATAATATGGGTCGTGATGCTGATATAGACTTTAAACTTTGGATATTAGGAGGGGTTTTGATTTTCAAGTTTAACTAAGTTGAGTTTTCAAACCCCATAATGAAGGGGTTGAAGAATTATCTCACAAATTATGTTTTTATTTATTCAATCTGAGGTATTTTTCTTGACAGAAAAAAATGGATTTGCTGTTTGCATCCCATCTGGTAATACGAAATACTCAAATCCAACTGTCTGGTACATCAAAATCTAGAAACGTTCCAACCAGTTCTACAAAGATAATAGCCATGGCTAGATCAAAATCAGCCCCTTCTCAGCGAAAACTACCCAAGAATCTCCGTTACCCACGTCGCCCAAAGCTTCCACCAGACCCCAGCATCAATTTGTTCTCGGAGAAGAACACAGATCTAAATGAACATAATGAGAAACCTGAATTATTTCTTAGTGTTGATGACATTGATGACATTGATGATAATGTTGATAATGATGATGACACTCATAATGGAAATGGTGATGATGATGGAGATTTGGAGTGGAGCACAGATGAAATTGAGGCAATTTCATCTCTTTTTCGAGGGCGAATCCCGCAAAAGCTAGGGAATATAAATAGGGAGAGGCCTCTGCCTCTTCCGCTACCTCACAAGATTAGACCTTTAGGATTACCCACGCCAAAGAAACATATAAGAAGGGCTTCCCCTTCTATCCCTTTTTCACGCTCAACTGTGTGTGAGCGTGTTTACAAAAATCCAGATTTCTTAATTAACCTGGCCAGAGAGATCAATAGCCTTCCTGCCGAGAAAGATGTATCTGTGGTGCTAGGCAATTGGGTTCAATTTCTTCGAAAGGGATCACTCTCCTTGACAATAAGAGAATTGGGTCACATGGGTTTACCTGAGAGAGCTCTACAGACTTTCTGTTGGGCTCAGAAACATCCTCATCTCTTCCCTGACGATCGAATTCTTGCATCGACAATTGAAATTTTAGCTAGGAATCGCGGACTGAAAATGCAGTATGACTTGGAGAAGTTCACAAGCTCAGCGAGTCGAAGTGTCATTGAGGCTATGGCAAGAGGGTTCATAAGAGGGGGCAGTTTTAATCTTGCTTGGAGGCTTATTAACATTGCCAAGAGGGCCAACAGAACCTTGGATGCGAGTGTTCATGCAAAACTCATTTGGGAGCTTGGGAAAAATCCTGACAAAAACAGTCTTATATTGGCTGTATTGGATGAGATTGCAGAGATGGATGAACTCAACTTGAACCAACAAGACTGTACAGCAGTGATGAAGGTCTGTATAGGACTCGGCAAGTTTGGGATTGTGGAAACCCTCTTTAATTGGTACAAGAACTCAGGACGTGAGGTGACTATAGTAATGTACACGACTCTGATTCACAGTCGTTACACTGAGAAGGAATACAGGAAGGCTTTGGCTTTGGTTTGGGAAATGGAAGCATTGGACTATTTGTTGGATCTTCCAGCTTATAGAGTGGTAATAAAGCTCCTCGTTACTTTGAATGATGTATCAAGGGCAGCGAGATACTTTTCGAGACTGAAGGAAGCTGGTTTTTTTCCAACTCGTGACATATACAGAGATATGATCAAAATTTATGTGGCTTCGGGAAGATTGGCCAAGTGCAGGGAGTTATGCAAGGAGGTTGAGATGGCTGGGTTCAAGTTGGATAAAGATATTGAATCTTTTTTGTCAGAGACGGAAGGTCATGCATTGTAAAGCTCCATCATTGTAATTTCTAACTTGTAAGTAGAATTTACATTACTCAGGATTTTGTTTGTGCATTTATATGTATTTGTTACCAAAGATTTTAACATTTAAAATGGAATTTTATTAACTTAAATAATACTGATTCATAGTTGTATGAATGAGTTTTACAATGATTTTCTCATTTCTATTGTTGTTTGGTCTGTCAAGGCATCCAGTTGACTGGTTAAATGTTCTGGATTATTGTTATTGTCAATCGTATTCGACAGGCTATGTATGGTCCAAAGAAACTCCACTAATCTTCACCATCAGCAACAAACTGTGCAGAATCAGTAGCCTTTGTATGTTAAGTCCTTCAGAATTCTTTGGATTTAAAGTTGAGAAAAAATCTCCAATGCAGACTCGTGAACCCACTCCCTGGCAATGAATAGATCAACTACTTTCTGAAGCACACTGCTTTGCCGAATTTGTGGTTGCAACCTGCAAGTTCCAAGCAAGTTGTGATATGCTTGTGACTCCACGTCTTGGGTTCTATACCCACTGGCGGCACGCTTGCGTTTCAAAAAAAAAAAAAAAACACTGTCCAGGAGTGCTGAAGATTTTCTCATCTTCTCCATTTGGTCATTTCACCGTAAAGAATGCACAAAATATACAACCATCTCCACTAAACAATGTATTTGGAGCCCCTTCATAATCATCCAGCCATGAAGTTGGCCCCCAACATTGACACATGCTCTCAAAGCAGCTGACAGGACGTGCTTATCAAGCTTCCCGCCTTGCTTAAATGTACCATAGAACTAAAAGCACCACATCATCTCATTTTCCGTTTCTTAAATAACTGAGGACTACTGATCATTGAATCCAAATATCCGTCGACTCGAATTAAGGTTCTCACCATATAAAACCAGATTACATCAGTTTCATTTCTGAATTTCAAATCTTTCTATGAGTTCAGCTAACCAACAGCATTTGAGCAAACTGGTAATTGTAAAATCATCAAAACGTTCCATGAAACAGTATCTCTATGATACAACTCATAGGAAGCCTGACAAGCATCATGAAGGCTCCCATCAAATTTGAAGTACATATTGAATAATGAACTACCAGCAAATCATTCTTTAAAGTAAACAGTAAAGGGCTTGTCTAATTGGCGAGGAAACGCCCGGAGGGAGGGGGTGCAACCCTCCATCTCCCTCGAGATGCGCAAAGGCACATATCTCGAGGGGGATAAGGGTTGCACCCCCTCCCTCGCGCATTTCCTCACTCGTTTCCTCGCCAATTAGAATTCCCCAACAATAAAACCAGCAACCAATTTGAAGAAGGTGAGAATAACACAACCTCTAAATACTGTAGGTTAAAAACTAGTGTAACAAACCGTCAGTAGTTGATGATGGCAAAAAACATATCATTCTCTCTGACACATTTGATACAGTTGTCACCATCCGTTCATGGTAGCTCAGATTTTGGACCTTATCCCTGAAGTGAGGTATTTTACCATTAAAACGTAAAGAATGTTTCATTGACACACAGTTGTGAATTTCAAAGATGGTTGAGTTTTGCTGTTGTAATAACCATGACAAGAAGATTCTGTTCATTAACTTTTTACAGTTACAAAGGCTAATATGGTTCTTTTGGGTACATTTTGGCTTCGCTTAAACCATACGGGCCTCCGCCTACCATCAAGTTTATAGGATATACATGACATTACACGATCCTTAAGCAGAGGATTAGCATACAAAACGAGTAATTGGCATACAAAAGATTACATTATCCTTCCCTTGTAGCAATCTGCTTCTTCAGGCGGAGGACCTCAACCGCATAAGAAGCTAGTTGCTCCTTAAGTTTTCCTGCTGCCTCTTCATATTTTCTGTTCATGACACCCATCTCAACTATTGCTTCATTATATCTTCCTCGAAATGCATCTAGCTTTGCTTGCGTAGACCGGAGTCTCATTTTGAGCTTAGCTTTCTCATTGAAGTTGCTCTCCGCAATCTGTAAAATTTACAAGCAAACAATTAATAAAACGTGTCCTCAATTGCATATGGTGTGGGGAAATATTAAGATACAGAATCCTTAATGGCTCAATTCGATAACTTATTTTGAGAAGGTGTAGAAGGAATGGCAGTCTACACCACATTCTCATACATACATACATACATACATATATATATATGATCACCAATACCTAGTATAAATGAATATAATGCATTCCTAATCAAAGGTTTTGAAAAAAATAAATAAGTTTTGTCTAACATATTGTGTCGCATACCATTACATTGTACGATATGCAATGCAACAAAAAAATACTAATAAACATAACTAGATATAGATAAACACATTTATAATATGGTGGCAGTATCCTCACCATGCTCATCTCAACTATTGCTCATCTCCTATTATTGTGATATATTAAGTTTGCGTTTCATATTCGTGACTGCGCTTAACAGGATACGAAATTTTTTTGACTTTCATTGGGATACAAATGCAAGGGACAGAAAGAAAACTTAGGCTCCGCCTGGTACACGGTAAAAGAATGCAAAACACAAAAGTTTATCGTAGTTACATAAACTTGGGTGCTTTGTTGACTTTACGAAAAACAATCATTGGAATTTGAATTCAATGTCTCCACATCTCCTAGTCCTAGTTATAAAATTCTGCAAAACTTTGCGGAACAAAATCTCCCACATCAATGCAAAACTCTCATCATTTCCACGAGTACTCCCAACTCCTTCATAAACACCCTAACCACCACCACTTGCACAACTACCCTCGTCGCCACTACCACCATACCATAACCATCACAACCACCATGCCAGTACTACCACCGCCGTCATTCCTACTACCTCCGCCACCTCCACCGCCACTACCATAGCATAATCACTACAACCAACACCACCTCACTATTACCACTATAAAAATGTCGTCATCGCGGACCACCACCATGACCACCATAACATAACAACCACCACTGCCATTGCTACTGCCACAACCACCATAGCCACCACCACTACTAACACCAACATCGTCGTCGTTACCATCACGATCAGCACCACCGCTATTGCCACTACCACCATCACCTCCACCTTTATGATCACCGCTACTATAGCATACTCACCACAACCACCACCAATTTCAATAGTATCACCATAACCATCGTCGAGGCCACCACTACTACCACCACCACAACTATCATAACATAACCGCCATCACCATCATTATAGCATAATCACCACAACCACCACCACCTTTACTAATACCACTGTCGTAGCCACCACATTCATCACCACCACCATAACCACCATGTTGCCGCCATTGCCACCACCTATGCAGTTAAAACAAATAACGAACCCATAACGGTCTAGAAGCATTATAAGTTATAACAGAATATAATGATATATACGTAATATTTTTAAATATTACTTTTATACCCACACTAAGCATTAATGATGATGATGATGATGACTTTTATACCCACACTAAGCATTAATGTATTAATGTGGGTATAAAAGTCATCATCATCATGGTTTATACCCACACTAAGCATTAATGTATTATAGCCTATAGAAATTGCTATAACTATATTACAAACTACAAAAATTGCTATAACTAATATTACTGACTGTAGAAATTGTTATAGAAATTGCTATAACTATATTAATGGTTTTGCCTCTTCATCTAATTACAGATCTAAAATTTTAGAACATCTTATATTTAGAAAGCAAAGAATGAATCCAGAAATTGCTATTAACTATACCTAAATATGATACACAAATCTTTACATTTATTTTCCCTATAATTATTTTCCCTGTAATTATTTGCTTCTAAAATAATTGCTTCTAAAATAGCTGCTTCTAAAATTATTTTGCCTATAATTCTTTGTATTTTCTCTGTAATTATTTGCTTCTAAAATAATTGCTATAACTGTACCCAAATTTGTTTGAAGAAATTGAAAAAAGGAAAATATTAGCTTGCTTATTTTTGTCTGTTACACCAAGGAGAAGCAGAGAGATGAGATCACAGCGCACAGGTCTGAGATCGCACAGGTCAGAGACTTCTTCCTCTTTCCTCTTTTTTTTTCTTCTCCTTCCCTTTTCGTCCCTCTTCTCTCTTCCCATCATCGGAAAGATCGACAGCGATCGATGTCCATCAATGTCAGTCAGGCAATAGATCTCAAACGATCGACTTGGATGGATGTCGATCGAGTTCTTTTTCCCCCATTCTTCTCTTATTCCATCCTTCTTCTTCTTCCCTCCATCTTCTCCTATTTTTTTGGTCTGGGTTAGGGTTCTGCGAAACAACTGATGGATTCAAAAAAAAAAATTTATGCATCTTAAATGGCATTAAAACGACGTCAAGAAAAAAACGTTATATAAATAATGGCGTTATTTAGCCGTTGCATAATATCATTAAAATGATATATCTAACATTGATAAAATCATCACCAACATTTGCAATCACCATTAACACAACCACAAGTACAATCACGGCCACCGTGACCGTGCCATAATTACAACTATTACCATCATCGACACCACCCATGATCATTTCTCTAATTTGTATCAATTTTCTTTAGTTACTACCAAGCGCCCGTAAAGTAATGCATTGCAAACTAATGTGTCTGCCTTAATTTGTAAAATGCATTACTTTACAGTGTACCAAGTGGAGCCTTAATATAATCAGTCTAGAGCAAATGAAGAACATTTTGAAGGCATTTAAACATGTTTAATAGATAATGTGAAACCAGCAACTAAAGATGAACCTTTATATTTATTTCCCTTCTCTATGAAAACCTATATGAGATTATGAACCGCACCTCTTTTGTTACAAATTCAGCTAGGAGTATAACAAACACCCCTAATCCCAGCTTGGCTTGTGCAAATATTTTTTTTCTCTCTCTAATGAGCACTACTACGGTGCCTGGTACCACCGGTATAATCATACCTCTCTAATAATCTACCACCTTCAAGAGTTGAACAAAACAAAAAGATTTTTATTCCTTAAAACAAAAAAACAGTGCATAAAAGTGCATATATTGTACTAGGCTCTCTTACTACGAAAATTAAAAATTTAGTAAATAGTTGATAATAGTGTAATAATGTAATCCACTAGCCCAAAGGAAGGGATATCACAAGATAAAGATAGTAATGGATTGTACTATAATTCTGCAAGTTGAATAGACCATTTCTTCCTTCATATGCAGTATTTCTTCATTCAAAAAGTTGAAGAATGTAATAAACAATTCCCAAGAAAGAGTAAGCCTACTATTACCAAAACATAATTTTTTCACAATGGTAAAAATGAAAACCATATTTTCTACCATATATCATTCACTATTTTTTATAAGCAAGGGAGAGTATATTATATTCTTTTATTGATAAAAAAAAAGTTAAACGGTACATAGTGAAGGAGTTTTCAATGCACCCAGCTCACCAATATAAGGAGCAGATTAGGTGTTTACAATATCAACCCAATTAGGTATACAGGTAAAATAAGGATAGCTTTTAGATTCCCCCAAGTCTGATCCTAAACAAGGAGCATCCATTCACTTAAAATGGAGATCCTTTTAAGGAAGTACATGCTTTAGGAATGGTTCATGTATTTAAAGTACAAACAAGTTACCTGTCGAAGAGCCTCACGTGAAATAACAGTTGGACACCATGTTTTCCGCCTATTATCCTGTATCAAAGGAAATAAAATGCTAAACTGCAAACTTGATAATGAAGACAAAACTGGGGTTGGGGCAACTGTGATGTGTCAATGATCATGATGAGATAGATTGAGCATGTATGGAAGGCTAAATACTCATGTAACCAACTATCATCATAGCTATTTGTTATAGTAGGGGGGGAAAACCTAGGATGCCGATTGGTAAAAGTGTTATCCGAATATCAACACCCTATTAAATATCAAGTGATATCCATTATGTGCTATCTCATATACCCTTTTCCATGCAAAGCTTTCTTCATCAGCATTTGTTTTCAGCACCATTGAGCTCAAGTTTTCTATTTTCTTTGCTTGCTCTTGTAACCTCCTCTCTCGTAATGCTTGAGATTTCTTTTCCTCTTTGCAACTCCAAAGTTATTCGTTCCCTCTCCAACTCACTCTGCAACAGGGAAAGAATTTGCAACTTTTAATGGTTAAGTGCATAGCCTTTCATCTAAAACCAACAATATAAAAAAAGAACAATTCACACCTGTAATAAGGTATTTCTCAAACTCAGAATCTCCTCTTCAAAATGCTCAGCATGAGAACCCTATAACAGATATTTTTGGTTGAGACATGTGACATTATGCTGAAAGCTACTTTAACTTTTGGAATGAAGAGATGTAACAAAATAATCAAGCTAACCTGCAATCTTGCTTTAAGTTCCTCGATCTCCTTCTTTTGGTGCTTCAACAAAGCAGCATCTGTCAAAATCTGTAAAGAAGAAAGAGAATAGGTGTTATAATTAAAGTGAAGAAAACAATAGACAAAGAAGATTGCACACACCACGAACATGAGGCACATGTGCATAGTTTAGTATCTTCAGAAAATGTTAGAAGAATGACAGCAGGAAGATGTCTAAGAAAAAAAAAAGAGCTGATATTAAAGATGGAATAAATAGACCTCATTCACGCATGCACAGTTCGTAACACGTAATGCTCTACTTGCAAACTGAAGACTGCTTTTCGTCTCATCAGCATGAATCTGTCATCACACCGGAAACACACTTATATGACATACAGAGGCAACAAAATATACCAACTCAAAAAAAAAAAATTGAAAAACTTGTTGGATATGAATTTTGTACGTAATTTTTACAACAACATAATATTATTCTCTTGTCACGTCATGACTTGCATCAGATGCTTTCTCAGGGCAAAGTACTAAAGTGAGACTTTCCTTGATCACATAAAGAGATGTGTGGCTTTGACGAGGACAAAGAGAATACATATGTGACATTTCTTGACTATATGCTGACTTGAGCAACTATGTAGTTAAAATGAAAAACAGACCCTTCGTAGTTCAAGACCAATTTACGAATAATCGGGATTAGTCGGATTTAATCGGTTATTTTTTCAAAGCATATATTTTTAATATTTAATCATAGTCGTGGATTACAAAAATAAATAATTAATCAAAAGGTTGTAAATTTGTAATTATAACTTTATTAATTAATCAAATGAATTTTTTATTTTGTATTTATGGTTGATGAACAAACTCATCCACTGGTTGATGAAAGAACAAACTCATCATTTGGGGGGAATGAATGAATGGGAAGATGATGGAAATTGTAGACAAAGTAAGTATCCGTTGATGGTATTGTATTTATGGTTTAGCACTTAGCAATTGATGGTATTGTATTTATGGTTTAGCACTTAGCAATTAATGGTATTGAAGTGGAATGGAAGAAGGAAGGTGGAAAAAAAAAAGAGACAAAACTGGTGTTGATCTTTGTTGTCACCATCCACAGCCGGAAACAGACCTTGCCGCTGCCGATCGCTATTAATCTTCTTTTGTCTTCTGTGTTGCAATCAATCACAAGTTCAACCCTGTTTCAACTTCACTCTTCTTTCTTCTTCTTCTCTGACTCTTTATTCACCTTTTTTCTTCTTCACTCCGCTTCTCTCTTCTTTTGGGTTTTCTTTTCTCTAGATTATCACACAGAGCAGCTGTGAATGGCATGAGATTGACTATTGTGAGTTAGATTTTTGTTTTTATATATAGAGAAATTGGCGAGTTGGATGGACCGATTTATGGGTGACTCAGTGATTTATCGGTGACCGCTAAACCCAACCACTAAATACCTAATTCGTATCGATCACCCCTGATAAACGATTTTGCACCGATTTCTCATTGATTTAGCGGCACATTAATAACACAATTGAGCAATCCCTGACATTTAACTATGTGCCTCTTAGTCAGTTACTTAATCCAAATTCTAATTAACAAATTTACAACCCCAGATTACACCTTGGATATTACAATGTCACAGATCACCAGACCATTTACCATTGAAATCGAAACAATATTTTAAAGGAAATAAACATCGCTTTTGGGTCTCGTAATTCTTGTTTGCCATATTACATGCTTAAGCACTTACTGATGTTTGTACATTGGGTTTTAGTGCATTGGACACTCAAATTTAAAAGAAACGAATTTATGACTTTGTTGAATGGTTTTCAAAGCTTTTGAAGTTTGCAATCCCGGCATATACGCAAGATTCTATATACATATATAAATATATACGTCATCGCTCTATATCTTCAGATACGTGATTCGATGCAAAACTCATAACTTGATTTAGGTTACCGACACGATATTCATTTTGATAACAATGGCTCAAAGATCTTCATCAACATTTTCAATCTTGTCACATCTTTTCCTTTTAGAAATTTTAACACATGGAAGAAGTTTGCTTTAATCAAAGGGACCTACTATTTTACATTCCCATCTATACTAGAAGAAGAATACTAGTAGATATCAAAGTGTCACATACGCAATTTATGTTAGAATAACAAGTACCATCCAGATAGAGCTACCAGAATATAGGAGTTTACCTGTGCAAGGGTGATATTACATATAATTGTTGTATTTGCATTTCCACCCAGTGAAGGTTGCAAAATGCGTGTAAGCTTGCTGTCACGATAGGGCACATGACCCCTACACCAAAATATTAAACGTGAGAGGAAATAAAGAAACCATAATCTGTCACTGACCCATGGAAACAACTTACCCTTGGCTCTCAGCACCTTCACTCAACTTTTTTTATTACAGTTCCGAGTGTCATAAGGCTTTTATTAATGTGTGACCCCTATTTCAGACGCATGCCTTCTGCACTAGTCTTTGCAACGCGTTCTGAACCGGCTAGGTCCACTAGGTTCTACAAGCAGGAAGGTTCAATCAGTATCAAATAAAATACCATTACGCGTGCCCGTGTGAGTATCTGTAATTAAATATGAAGGTTGAAAATAGTTTCATTATATTTGATGATACATAAAAATGGTCACACCCCAGAGCCGTACACATGTCATGATGATCTTGAGGAATTACAACCTCAAACGTAAGCCCAACACTGATCTGACCCAAGCGGTTCTAAGCTCGCCCAGCTGCAGTCCGCCAGGCGAACCCAAACTCTCACAGCATGTTAAGCTTACACGTCTCACAACATCTTCTGATTTAATTCGGCTTTCAATTATCTGTAGAATCAAATAAAGAAAACATGTGAAGAATTCAAAATAATGATGATAATAATAATAATAATAATAATAATAATAATAATAATAAAAGATATGGACCTTCCACTAAAGTTGTTCCTTTTTTACAAGAATCAATGGAAATATATATATAAACATGCGGAAAATTATTATTCACAGTATCAAAAGAGAATGGTGAGCAAGAGGCTTACCATGCGGAAAATTGTATGAGACCTACTACTATAAACATTCTTATTAGTCTCTCCAATATGGCGATGTGCTGCATGGTAGGGAAAATAAGTCAACCAAATAAGAATTCAAAACACCAAAGGAGAGAATAAAAGTTTACATTATCTAAACTCCATGAAATCAAGAACTTGTTCAGGGGTGGCAACGATATCTTCTCTCAATCCAGCAACAAAAATCCCTTTCTTTCAAGGAGAGAGGAAAAAATAAATTATGAGTTCTAACCAAGCAAATACATGATACCATAATAATAACAACAGCAGGTAAAGTTAGGTACCTCGAGATTCTCATGGATCTGTAGCTTTCTATGTTCAGGGGCTAACAAATCGTTGATCTGCTCATATATTTCCATATAGGACATGCGTAGAAGAAACTCTCGATCCACATCCTAAAATTTATAAAATGGAAACAATGAATTTTTAGAGTGACACATTTACAAAGAACCTTTTCATTGGAGCCTACTAAATAATAGACTAACCTAATATACACCCTTGTTAGTGCATCAGGAAATCTAAAGTGTAATAACATTTCTTAGGGACGTGTTTTCTAGCCAATATGGTAAATAATTGTCGAAAACTCTGTGATGTGTATCCAAAAAAGGTAAGTCAACCTTCATTTGAGCAAGGCACTTCCTAATAGATGCTTCAGAAAGATAAATGTGAGACAAGACTCAAGAGAAAGATGTAATAGAGAATTAAGTTTGAACAAAGAAGATTGAATTACATATTATGACCCAAAGTTCAATTAACTTTTTTTACCCAACTTTATAAAACTGATCTGCAGTATATAACTCAGAGATGATTCAGTATCTAATGCCCAAATTACCTTAGTACATAACTCATATCATCTTTATGAACCTAATCAAGTTAAGAAATAGGTTAAACCTCCAAAACACTACTTACTTGTGGAAATATTGTGGATGACAATGACAAAAAAAATTAGTCTTAGAATCATCATATTTTGTTATATAGCTATGCGGTGGCACAATATAATTTGTGGGATATGAAAATTTGGTTTATTGAAGAGATATGAAAGTCTTACTGAAAGAGTGAAAGATAATTTCAAGCAATTAGAGTAAAGAAAAATTGATTATACATGAGTGTAACTTACAGGCTTATACTGTTATATACTTACATCTCATGCTTGTTCTACAAGAAATTTTTTTCTCCAAAAATCTCGAATACCGCGAAGTCTAGAGTTATTTTCTAATAAATACAGAAAAATTTATGTTCACGAGATGTTCCTGTACTTGAGTGCATGGTTCTAGAGCTAATGACTAAAGTAAAAAACATAAATACACGTCTTAAAATAATACCTCTTGTATGATGTGAAACAAATCATGAACAGCAAGGGGGATAACCCCCGGTACAATAGTTGAGCCACGCATTGTATGTGTTTTCCCACTGTTGGTTTGCCCATAAGCAAAAACTGTCCCTGTGAGGAAATGGTTTAGAAGAAATGGTGTAAAAGAGAGGGAAGTGTTATTTAATGACAAAAACCCAAATTTTAATGAGTGTCCACTGTCCAAGTGCAGGTTGGGATCTAATCCCAGGTTGATAAGAAAGGCTGAGATGATCAATATAAGAGAACTGTGTACGCTACTGAGACTCACCAAATTTACTAGGGCCAATCATGTATAAACATAACAATAACATTGTTGAGAGTGAAATGACATAGTTGAGACCTTAATTGGGGGAATCTACTAATAATGTCACAAGAATGGTACTTTAAAACAAAGCCAGACATACTGAATGGGATTCGATTGGTATTGTAGGTGCAGAAAAAAGTAAAACACAACTGACGATATTGTCCCCAGATAACCCGAACGTCTTTAAATTTTCCAAACATCACAACTCCAGAAGTGAAATTTTTTATAGAAATAAAGATTAGGAATGATAGCGTACCGTTAAAACCACGAACAGCTGCACCAACAATGTCTTTGGTTCGAGCTTCGTAAACTTGTTTTGTCTGACAATTTTCTCCGAAGAAATTGAAGTGAGAAATAGAATAGAGAGAGGGGAATTAGTTTGGTACGAAAAAGTTATACCGAAATCAATTTTGTACGGCTGGTTGGAGATGGAGATGGAGATGGAGATGGAGATGGAATTTCCGGAAATTCTCCAAGTTCTTGACTTGGCGTCCTCTGAGGAAAGAGGCCGCGGTCGAACTGTCACATAGATCCTCTCCATTGACGCTCCCAATTACCGTGAAGAAAGTTATAGACGAGATAGATAAGCTGAAACCCTAAATTACAGCGGAAAGAGAGAGAGATCGAATGATGAAATCAAAGGGAAAGAGAGAAGACGAAAGAGGACAAGTTACACACTGAATCAGGCGCTCTCTCTATTTTTTTTCAAAAAAATACCAAACATTTTACGCCCTTACTTCCACCACCAACCGAGTTCCCTTCTGCTTTGGCTTTGTACAACCAACTAACTAGGTTGTTTAGAGGGGGTATTCAATCAAGGATTTTAATAAAGTCTGAAAGACTTTAAATTTTATGGATTTTAATAGAGTCTGAAAGACTTTACAGAATTCACTGGATTTTAAGTGACTGGATTTTGTGAAATTTACAGAATCCACTGGATTTTAATGGATTTTTATTATTGGATTTTCTGAATTTTATAAAGGATTGTTATGGATTTCTATTGATTCTTATAAATTTCTGTAAATTCTTATGAATATGCTATTAATCATAGGAAGTTATGAAATAATGTCACCTACATTATCATCCATATCAACACAAATCATAAAATATTCCTCAAATATCAATAAAACAATCGTTTGTATGCTACGTGAATTTTATTTCAAATTAAAAAAAATTCACTAAACATTGAATATGGTGCAAAAGTAATACAAATAACTATTTTTCTTTTGAAAAGAAGAAATAATGCAAAAAAATTCTCCAATAAAAAATAAATACATAAATAAATAAAATATTCTCTTTATTGCTCATCGTTGACTCCCGACACTCACAACATCTCCCCACATATCTGAAGCTATAGTTGCTCTCCATTCATTAGCCTTCTCTCGTTATTGATCTTGGGTTGAAAAATTCTCTTCTTCTTCTTCCAATGGTGATAAAGGCTCGTCGTCTTCTTCAATTGGAAATTCATCAGAACGACACTCTTTACGAAGAAAGTTGTGCAATGCTACACACGCTAGCACTAACTCCACTTGTGTTTTATATGGAAATGGAGGCGCAGACTTAAAAATTGTAAATCGTGATTTAAATATACCAAATATCCTCTCAATTACGTTTCTCAATGACGCATGACGAAGATTGAACAACTCAGCTGGATTTTCGGGGTCGCGACCATGACCAGCAAAATCTTGGAGATGATATCGAACACCTCGAAATGGAGCTAAAAAATTGGGACGATTTGCAAATCCACAGTCAACTAAGAAATATTTTCCTGAAAATTCACCACACATACAATTAGAGTATCAAATAATAAACACACGCATATAATACAGAATAAAATAAATAAATATGTACCTTGTGGGACATGAAGTCTGTTACTACTCCTTGACAAAACATCATTTAACACTTTAGAATCATGTGCTGAACCTTCTCATCCACTTAGAACGTATATGAATTCCAAATCAAAGTTACAAGCAGCTAATACATTTTGTGATTTATTTCCGTGACGATCACGATAACTAGCAACTTCACGCCCTGTTACCATTGCATGTATGTGTGTGTCATCAATAGCTCCGATGCAATCCTAAAATAAAATCACGATTTCACAAAAATAACAAAAAAAAATAACAATAACAGTAAAAAAAAAAAAAATTAGTACCTACCTTAAAGTAAGGGTAAAATCGTGTACTCTCCAATATTTTAACTGGCGTTGTGGATCTTGGTTTGGCCATCATCTCTGGTGCTATTGTGTTTAAGGCCATGAGAACTTTGTTGAAATTTTTGCTTGTTGCGAAATGTGATCTCTTAAATGTGTCTTCAGTTTGACAATATCGAGAATTTTGACCAACAGTAAGCAAAAATGTTGCAAGCATTTCTTCAACACATATGAATCTTGTGTCTTTCATATTTGTTTTCTCTCTAACAATATTACATAGCTTCATAAAGACATCAGGATACATACGATATAACTGTCGAAAGTGTTGAGGATCCTCACCTAATACTTTATGTATATAATTGTATCCAGTTCTTGTAATTGGTCGTCGGATTGGACGTTCAACACGTTCAACATGGTCGTCATCTATGATACTCAATAATGCATTTAAAACTTTAGTGGTTGCTTCAATTGCCACCATTAACAACTTTATGGTTTCATAATACATTTCCTCCAATTCCCCGTCTTCCATTTGAGACATTATAAAATCACCTAAATAAATGAATCGCATAATTAGAAATAAAAATCAACATACACCTTTTTATGTTTAGCCAATACAAAATTGAGTGAGCTAACACTAAAAAATTAATAATATCACCTAATTGCACATAAATAAAAGTATAATATTAAAACAAACAAGTCTTAACATTGACCAAATTCTTAAACACAATATCCAAAAAAAAATCTTAACCAAAATTCCAAACATAAGATAAAAACATTAATAGTTTCAAGACACTCGAAAATGTTAAACATTATACCGAATACCCATACTCATTCCATATTGTACTGTATCCACGCCAAACGCTCTTCAAGTGACATTTTCACAAATGCGTCTTTCATTCCCAACTTGTTAACCAATTCAAGTGCTTTGAAACGAGCATGATTATCCATGTTTGGAATCTCTGATACAATTCCAAATGTTGTTTTTCTCTCTATCATGTTCTCTTTTTTTCATTAGGCCGTGTATTCCTTGAATTTCACTGGCAATTGTACTAATTGAATCCATGCCAGCACAAATTTTTTCTAGAAGATCAGCTCGAGTGGTCTCAGTTGGGGTACCATATGTTTGACGCTCTGTTCTAGCTTTCTTTCTTGGAAGAAGCTTTTCAGTAGGGGCCTCCAAATTTGTATCTAGGAAAGGTGGTGAAGCATAATCGTTAAGTGACAGAGTTTGGTCTGAGTTTTCGTAAACCTCATTGTTATCATCGAACATGTTCTCATTTTCTTCAAGTCCATATGTTCTAGCATCGGTACCATCGCCCAATCCAAGTGCATTTTTCCCAACAGCTGTTCCATTGCCAAAAATAATTTGCAAATCCTCGTAATCTTCAAATGATCCATTGCGAAGATTTTTCATGTTTGGGTGGGACTGTTAAAAATAAGAACAAAAAATATATTATTAATATTATGAAGGTGTAATTTATCAATATAAAATAAAATTAAACATAAATAAAATATCACCTTAAAGTAATCTTCCCATATTTCATTATCAGCCGTGAACTTTTTTGAGACATCGTCCCATCCAAATCCAGAACTATAGCGCAAAAGGTCAGCAAAAGTTTGATATTGGTTCTTAAACCATTTCATTCGGTTCTGATAGTGTTTATAGGTTTTTTGGCACCCTAGCTTTTCATTGAGAATTGGAAGTATCTTGGTTTCTACTGTCTGCTTGCTTATTGCACCATTAGCATCACGCCAACCATGTTTGATGCCATCAACAAGTAATCCTAACAACATCTTGCTCTCTTGCAAGGTCCACTGGTTATATTGCCCCTTTCCTTGTTTTGAATCTCCCATTTATGATGCTACTAGATAACAAGTTTCAAAGATTTAAACATAAATCACAAAGTAGATAATACCATCTATATAAAATAGTATGACAACTACCAATTTATAAACATTAAATTGTTAATAAACAATATCAACATATATAATAAACAATATCAACATATATAAACATTAAATTGTTAATAAACATTTAAATTGTTAATAAACAATATCAACATATATAAACATTAAATTGTAAAAGTTCATCACACTGATAAATTTTTTTGTTTGTGTTTCAAAATGTGGTGGCATGTTAAACTATAAGCTCGAATGAGTCTTTGAAATATAATCAAAGGCTCTTGGCTGAGCTCAATTAGTTCTACATAGGGTTTGAAAGAACTCATTTTGAGCACATGTTTAAAAACAAAATACAACTCACCCTAGTATAGTGTTCTGTGATGAGTACCAAAATCACTAGTACTTCAAAAGTATTGATTGAGTTTTACCCTATTTTGATAGTTGGTTTGTTTTTCCTTCATTTATTAGACCTATTGTTGTTTGTCTCTTTGAGCAGCATGCCTACAAACCCTCCCTAATTACCTTCTCTGAACATGTGGGTGGGGGTGGGGGTGGGGTGGGGACAATACATCAATCAATTGTACAATCGATTTGATGTGAGCACAAGTTTGGATCAACCCCTCTTATTTTTGGCAAGTGCAGGATCCACTTTCCCTGCATCCACTACACTCTTTTACACAATCTTCTCCATAAGTACACAATCTTCTCCATAAGTAAGACATCACTGACCAAAAACAACCATCTTTAAAGCAAAACATCTTTACACAATCATCACTCTTTTACAGAATCTTTAAACAACCATCACTCTTTTACACAATCTTTACACAATCTTCTACATCTTTGCACCCATCTTTAAAGCAAAACAGACCAAAAACAACCATTTAGAATGGTAGAGATCAGGGAGATCAGGTAAGCTTTGAAATTCATTCACCAAGTTTTGTTGGTCTTCGGCTATCGTCTGCTCATCTCTTAGTTACATGGAAGCCCCCCTCAACACTTGCTTCCTATAGACAGAGAGAGAAGACGCAGAAGAAGCAAGAGGAAGAAGCTGCAGCTAGAGTCTGCGTCTGGACGGCTGATAGGGACAGAGGAAGCTACTAGGAGACTGCTCAGACTGAACTAACTAGCGTCTGGAGCCTCTGATAGTGCCGTAGCAGAGCTGCCTACTAGCTACTCAGATAGCAATCCAACAAGCAAACTCGCGAGGAAAGGGATTCTAGCCCTAAAAAAAAGAGCTACCAGTGCAGGGAAGGAAATGAATGATAGTCATAACTCCTTGCCCCATCCCACTGCCAATAAGAGGATGTATATTTTGGAATCTTCTGTATGTTGAAATGGTTGAATACAGAGAGGATGTATAGATTTGTTTTTCTCTCTATCAAATGTGTTTTTTGGAATCTTTTTTTCATTATGGGATCTGAATTGGAAGAGCAAGGAGAGATCAGGGAATTTATTCTTTCTATGTTTTTTTTTTTGAGTGAAGATTGTTTTTCATTCTCTGTATCTCTGTATGTCGACAACAGCAAGGAAACGAGGAGACGAGCAGGAAGACGAGGAGACGAGCAGGAAGACGAGAAGACGAGAGCAGGGAGACGAGGAGGGAAACCCATCATTTCTGTATGTCGACAAGAGCAAGGAAACCTCATCATCTCATAATCATCTTCTCTGTATCTCATCGATTTGTGATTGTATTTTCTGTATCTCATCATCTGTATATATTTGTGATTGTATCTCTGTATAGATTTGTGATTGTATAGATTTGTGAATGTATCTAATCATCCCTGTATCATCATTTTGCTATTCAATGGAAGAAATCCAAAAACCCTACTACTTCTTATTTGTTTGTTTGTGTTCAAGAGCATGAAAAAACCCCAAAAAAAAAAAAAAAATATGGCAACCCAACAAAGCAAAATTTTGTTGTTTTGAATAACATGACAAAAAAAAAAAAAAAAAAAAAAGGATGGAAACGTACTTGGTTCCACTGCTGAGAAAGGAGACACAGTGATGATGGAGACAGAGTGTTGGTGGGAGCAGAGAGATTGAAATTCGAGGGTAATAGGGCGGATTTGGAAATGACTTTGGTATTTATATCTTTTACAAATAAATCCTTCAAAGTCCATCAAGTCAATAAATCCATTAAAATTCCCTGTTGTTTGAATACCCTTAGATTTCATTGTATTGTTTAAAATCCATGATTGAATACCCCATGATTTTAATGGATTATAAAACAATCATTTAAAATCTATATTTGAATACCCCTAGATTTCATTGTATTGTTTTAAATCCTTAATTGAATACCTCTATATTTTAATGGACTTTAAAATCTTTCAGAATCTATTAAAATACATGATTGAATACCCCCCCCCCCCCTTAGATTTGGGGGCTAATCACAGTTGACATGAAACCATACTCATGCAACTGAGTGAGTCGTGTCAAAGTTGACATGGATAACCTATTAGATATGTCTCACCCGCTTGTTTTTAAAAATGGGCGGTCAAACATGTTAAATGGATTATTGACAAAAAAAATATATATATATAATTAGCTAACAACGTCAAATTACGAATTGACACAACACGATTATGACACTACACAACCCATTGTCACCCCTAATTTCAACACCATTTTCTCTTGAGAAAATAGAGCTTCCATCTCTCCAATTGTCTCGTCCCTTCTCCAGATCCATTCTTACACTTTTATCTCATTAAATACATTGAGCTTTCACTTTGACTTCTCAATCTCACGAGAATTAACACACAATCTTGTTGTTACTCTCGTTGCTTGTTGTTGGCGACGTTCTCATTTTTAGTCATTTTTGTTGATATTATTCGTTTCTATTGTTGGTGTACATCTCGTGCATAAACTAAGTTCATGTATAATCTAGAATAAAATTGAGAAAATAGATTTGTGAAAATTTTATTTTAAATTAATTTGTTTGTCTTCAGATCCCATGGGAATTACGAGATTCAACATCGTGTGAGTAAGCCCTTTGAAGCCAAGAGTCCATTAGTTATATTACAATGCTAAGGTTAAACTAGAAAAATTATGAAATTGAGACCTTTTGACAGTTGCGACTAATGCTAGATGCACACACGGCTTCTTAAATTTAGGGATGGCAACATTCAAGGTCAATTCGTGTTTGTCAAACCCAGACCTGAACTAACTAAATTTAGGAGAACTATAACAGAACAAGATCAATTTTGCTAACTCCGATCCAAGTAGACCCGACCCAAGGGTTGTTGATCTATTCAGGACTGCCCCGCCATAATCGAACTAATCAAACCAATCATTGAATGAACCTTTTTTTTTCAGTTTAGTTTCAATTAAGAAATATATATATATATATATATATTTGTAAATATTCAGTAAACCATGGTTCCCAATCTAGAAATTTACATAAACAAGCCAAGTCAATATTTGACTAACTTGTTTACTTAATCGTTGTTTCAATAAGCATGTATTTAATCATTCATTGGTGAGCATGTATCTATACATATTTATTTAAATATCTAGATTTTAAACATTCCAACTAAACACTTCGGTTTTAATTTTGTATTTTAAATTTCTGTGGATTAGAGTGATCTGTGAATATTGTGGTCGAACACGCCAAACATTTTTTTTCATTACATGTTGTGCCAAATAAGTTTACCAAAAACTTTGTCATACACGTGAAGTATGGCTTATACAAGGAGTACCTAATTGATGAACAATATAAAATGGATGGATTCAAAAAGTGATTTTTGTCAAGCCGCTAAGATTTCTTTGAGATGTGTGTGAAGATCTCAGGGATTGTTTGATAGCTTGGAAATTTGGGTGGAAAATTAATTTCAGGTAAAATCCAAATTTCCAATGTTTGATTAGCCACATAAGTAGGAAACTTATTTTTCGGGTAAGCATGGAAAATATTATAAAAAATTTTGTTAGAAAAAACTCTCAAACGCATATTATAACAAAACTTCATTTAAGACCAAGTTAGTAAAAAAAAAGTACCAATGTACCCATGGCAAAAACATTTTCGAGTATAGTTTTTTGGGAGCAATCAAACACTGCAAAAGTCATTTTCCTAGTAAAACAATTTTCTTTGTAATTTTTCCCAAAAATCGATCTTTTGGCCTATCAAACACACCCTTAATGCACAATCGTGATTCGAACAAAACAGGAGGTAGGGGTGGGCACGGGACGAGATGGACCTCATCCTTATTCCATCCCATTTGTCTGGGATCGGGACGGAATAGACCTCAACCCGACCTTGTCCCATCCTGATGATACATAAAAATGGTCACATCCCTGAGCCATACATGTGTCATGATGATGTCGAGGAATTACAAGGCCCAACGTCAGCCCAACATTGATCCGGCCCAAGCGGTTCTAAGCCCGCCTAATCCAGTCTGCAAGACAAACCCGAACTCTTACAGCATGCTAAGCCCACACGTCTCACAACTATCCTCAATACCCGTAAGTCCTACTAAGGCAAGTATCTCAAAGATCAGCTTCGAACGGGCAACTACAACAACTCTTTGCTTTCATATAGGAAGCAAATACCAGAGTACATCCCACACACGGAAACTCCCTTCTACGGATTGTTATTTGATTGTGAACTATCTCTCGCGTATCTAGGAGCACAGGGCTAACATGGAACTTCCTTCCTACAGCACGACTCCTAATTAGAAAAGGATATCCACGAAGATCTCCTTCCTAAACTACGCCTACGATGGTCTGGTAGAACCATAACTCCTGCACTATACATAAGACATGAGGTTGGTAAGCTAAGGTACGCTATAAATTCCCTACAACATTACGCATTTCTCAGATCCCTGTCTGACTTTAGCATCGGAGTGTCATCGACCACCACAACGGTGGTCTGTGGCTCACATGCGTTACTTGTGCAGGTCAGTGAGACTAGGTCAAAGCAGTGAGTGAAAAATGACTGCATCAGTTTGGCGATGTCTGTGGGGACGACAATATTCTTAACTTTTCACTAGCATCGTCTCCCTTCAAAACCCAGAGAGATGGTGACCACTAGGTCACACAAACAACGGAGAACAAGGGGACACGTCAAATGCTCAGGTCGGCACAGCACCGTCGCTTTCAACGGTTCCGGTCATGCACTGGCAGCAGACTTAGCCCACGTGCCGACAATAGCAATAACGAACCCCAGAATCGATATGTTGTCTTCTCAAATACAGCATATCGCCAAGGGGGTAGAGGCTCTCACGCGACAAAATCCACCACCTACTAATGGAGACCAGGAGTTGCACGGGCCTCCGTCTCCAGAGGATGACAAGGAGCAAGCACAGGAAAGCCAAGCCCCCGCAATGGATTAGGGGAGGTTGCGCGGCCATCGCTGAGCCCGCCGCCAGGGCAGAGAGGCTCGACCCTCAAAATCCCCTCCGCAGAGGAGCGCACAACCCAGATGTAATGTACCGCCTCTCCGTCCCACCATTTGTGGACCGGATCATGAATGAGGCCCTTTCGAGGAAGTTCACTCCCAAAAACTCAACTTCTACGACGAAACCACCCATCATTTCTACCAGCACGTAATGGTCCTCAAAGAAGGATCTGAGTCGGTGATGTGCATAACTTTTCCCACTAGCCTGAAGAAGTCAGCACTGACATGGTTCCACATCCTTTCGCCGAGGTTGATTGACTATTTCAAGACACTGGCAAAGGAGTTCCTGGCACATTTGGTTGGGAGCCAGCATTTTCGAAAAGGCCCACACTACATACTCTTTCTAAAGTAGATGTCCCACGAGACTCTTAGAGAGTATGTCATGCGCTTCAACAACGAGTTGATTCTCATTGACAGATGCAGCAACGACACGACCATGACAGCCTTCACTGCGGGCCTCAATGAAGGAAAGCTCTATGAATACCTCACCTTAGAGCCCCTCTGGACATGACAGAGCTCCTCAAGAGCGCTCAGAAGCACATTACATTGGAGGAGTGGATAACTATGAACCTAAGGACAAGAAAACAAAAAATGGAGCAAGAGAAAGCGCAGTGATAGCAGGTCAGACCCTAGTCAGTCCAGGCCAAAGAAAACATCCAACTACGCTGGATCCAGAACTGTGACACCCCTCAATTCCAGCCTGTCGGATGTACAAAAATCCATGAAAAATTGGGAGGATCTGAAGTGGCTCCCGAAGCAGCGGGGACACCCCGTCAAGCGTGACAATGGCAAGTACTGCGCGTACCATAAGGAGGGTGGCCACAATACCAATGACTGCAAGAGTCTGAGGTATAAAGTTGAGTACTAGATCCGCATGGGCAAACTAAAAGAATTCCTGAACTCTGAGAAGCGACCAAAATGAACCGCAGACCGGGGAAAGTTAGTTAAAGAAATAGAGAAGGAGACTTCGGGGATAATCTATGTCCTTCATGGAGTCGGGCTGAATGAAGACCAGTCATACAGGTCTCGCAAGAGGACCTTATTGGAGATGCGAACACAACCCGCGGATAAGGACAGACGCATCTGCCACTCAAGGATTCAGAGTCCCATTCCCACCTTGACCTTTACAGACAAAGACCTCGAAGGAGTTCGAGCTCCGCACAACGACGCCCTAGTCATCTCGGCCTCCATTGCAAGGTGGGAGGTGAAGAGAACTCTGGTGGACACAGGAAGCTCGCTCAACATCATGTTCTACTGCGCGTACCACAGTATAGACTTCAAGGAGGAAAACCTGACGCTCTTGGATCACCTGCTGATTGGATTCAGCGGAAAAATGTTTCCCCTCGAAAAGATAAGGTTGGCAACAGTGGCAGGGGAGCCACAACTAAGAAAGGTCATGTTTCTGGACTTTCTGGTAGTACACGCGTCATCAACCTACAACTTTATCTTGGGAAGACCATGACTCCACCAAATGAAAGCAGTAATCTCCACCCTTCACCAGTGCGTTAAGTATACTGCTAACCACTCTGAATGGACAATACTTGGAGACTAACCTACAGCACGAGGCTGCCATTACATTGCACTGAAACAAATAGAGTGCTCCCAGATCCAACTAAGTCTTACGGAGCAGCCTGAACCAGTGCTAGGTCAAGTAACTGTGGAGGCACAACAGTCAAGCCATACAGGACAGGTTGAGGCAAACCGGAACACAACCCCCCGACCTTCCCTCGGTGCGGAGATTAACCCCTCTACAAGGTTTACTCTTCAATAACCTCTGTAATGCCTGCAAGTCTTGACAGTCTACTGGATAACGCTAACTATCCGCAAGGGCCATCCGAGCTCACATCAGAGCCAAGATCAATATCTTTTAGTCAACAGTTAGTCTTTTTTCGATTATTTATTTCCCTTTCCGTAGTCAATGTAGAGTTTTAGTTCTTAAAGGCTTATGTGATTTACAATAATTCAAGAAGTAAATAGAGGATTGCGAAAACAAACTATATTGATTATTCGAAAGATGTAACAATAAATATCTTGAGGCGGATACAAAAGACTACATACTACAAGCATTTGAAATCAGTGCGACATGAAGTAAAGACTCGCTTAAATGATCTAACTACGTAAAGGTATCTGAAGAAGGTCGTGCAAACCCTCCGATGCTAGCAATCTGCAAGGGACAAAAAATGCGAATGGACTTCACTTGACCCCTTTCCAAGATAAAAACAAGGTGTCAGAGGAGATTGAAAGGACTGCGCGACCAATTTGCTCTGTCAAATCACCCCAAGAAAGTGCCCGTACAACAACATTATAAACCTTACGATGAACTGTTGATTTCCTCAAGAGGCATCCCATCCCCTTAAAGACTTCCTCAAATGGTTGTTGGCTTTCAGGGGGGATGGAAGAAGGTAGATGAGGATGGCCACAAGCAACGACACCGTCAAGGTCTACTAGTGCTCTCAAGAGAGGCCACAGATTTATGTCAAAAATTGACATTAATGTCGTTGCATGATTTTCGACATCAATCAAAGAAATAACTATTATTTTTGTTTATTTTTTCCTTCAACCTGTAATACACTTCAATAATGCATAGTGGAAGTATGGGTTATCGAATAGAAGACAAATCTGATTTTCAATTTAAAGAATAAAGAGAAGAGTAAAATAATGAATGGTGAGAATAAACTAAAAGTTAAAGGAGAAAGATAAACAATTGAAAAAGAGAAATAAAAATAAACTTACTTCTTCAATGAAAAAATTAAAATGTAGTAGATGCACTTATCTACCAAGCAAAAATATAAAGCCAAAAACTACGACAAAAAAAACCTCTCTAAGACTAACTATCCTCTATGAACTCCATGTATGGGGTTTTTATAAGTAAAAAGGGTTTGACTGAAATAAGGAAACATGGTAGAGTGAAACAAGAAAACATGGTTTGAGTTAAACAAGGAAACATGGTTGAACGAAACAAGGAAACATGGTTGAGTGAAACAATGAATGGTGTTGGAGTTGAATAAGAAAACATGTCTTGTAGAGATTTTTTATGATAAAGTTGGCCACGTGGACATCCAAATCTTCATTTTTTATTTTCTTGAGATCCATAGTTGTTGATGCTTTGTGGGTCTGATTTCATGGGTCTTGAGATTGAAATTCTTTAATCCTTATGAATGCATTTGAACTACCATTGGGCATTCTAGTTGTTGAATTTAGCCTTATTGTGCCACTTTATGCATGATTTGAGATTTGTGCTTGAATTCTTACAAAATGCACAAAATACACGTAATGAGATATTTTTATTAGATAATTGGACTTAACAATTGTATATTTAGGGGGTGTAAAATTTGATATTTTGGGTGTTTATCACACCACCCACAAACAACCTTTTGCTAGTCCTCTAGAAAAGAACAATGAAAAGAAAGATAAGAACAAAAAAACAAAATATTTTTATTCGTCCTAAACTTTTCAAAGAAATAAATGCCACTTTCGTTGGTATGACTTGATTGCATTTACAATATGCAATAACGCCTTGAACCTCTAGCATGACACTAAATGAGGAGTTTTATCCTCCTGAGGGTTATCCAGGATGACACCTACAAACATTTTTTTTATTTGAAACAAAATTGATGTGTGCCCTATTTTTCTCAGAGAATATCCTTGTTATTCAACTACATAGAAGACAAGAGACATATGTAACTAGTTACTAAAATTGATGTGAGAAACTTTGGAACAAGGTGTGTGCGTGTGTGTGAATAACCAACAAATGCAACTTTTCGTGTCAAAGTAACATACATCCTAATCCACCTTCGGAATAGCCGTTTCGACTTCAAAACTCACCAGTTAATCTCTCTGAAATGATCACTCTGAATTTGGTAAAATATTTTCTTTCTTGCATATGAGGAAAATAGTAAATGCGAAAATTCAAACATCTCACATGCTCATAAGAATAAACGGACATGAAAGAGAATAATAGTCTCATGGAAGAAATGGTGATCACTTGCAAGAATGTCGAGTTACCCACCATAGCGCATTTTCATCTACTCTCCACTTCTTACCATACCTTACCATAGGATTAATTAGGACTTCTCTAAAAATGAATCTGGCTTGATTTTTTTTTTTTTATTATGAGGAAAAGTGGGGTAGATGGTAAGTAAAAAAATGTTTCTGAAAAGGTGGGGCCTTCAAATAGCTTAATAGGGAACTCATCAATCACTTCCTTTTATTTTCCTTTCTTCACAACCCTTTTTTTTGTTTCCTTCTTCAAAACCTCTTTTTTTCACAACTTTTTTTTTTCTTTGAAGTACCTTGGACTTTGGATTTTCACTTTGCACTCCCATTTTCTTCATAAATCTTCCTAACATTTTTAGAAACATAAATGGGAAAATTAGGTTTTTTTTATATCTAATAAACCAAGAGAAATGCTCACATTGGTATTGGATGAAATGTTTAGCAAAATGGTTTTGAGAATGTTCAGATGGACAAGAGATGCCTAATTTACCTTATAAGGTTTGGTAATGGTTATAAGTCTCAAATAGACTACAATACCTATTTTCTCTTAACTCAAAAAAGATCTCACCCTCAGTGATAAAAAAAAAGAATAATGAGACTTCACAACAAGTTAATGTCCAATAAGATTTTAAGTCATCATATGACTCGGAGTTGTGTAAAAACACTCTAAATAAAATGAAAGGATTGATAGCTCACAAGGTTAAAGTCTCGACTATTATTCCTTTAGATTCTCAGGAAGTTACTTACTTCTGTATTCCAAACTACATATGTGGTCATTAGGCAAAAATTTATTTGTTCCTGAATGCTCAAATGTAATGTTTACTCTAGTAATAAGCTTCCAACATCTCTTTGCCTAAATGTAATGAATCAAGTAATCCAATATCATCATAGCTAGGATACCACACCATTTTTTTTTTAGAAAAAGATTTTAAAAGGATGTATGAATTTTGATAAATCTCCCCACCCCTAAAACAAATAGAACATTATCAACAGTGTTAAACAAATGAAATGAAAATTGAAAAATGAAGATTAGAACTTATTACCTCAGGTGATTTGTTAAACATATGTACAGTCCCTGCAATGAAAAAGAGTGAGTTGGTATCACCCCCAAACAGAAATTGGTGATATTATTAATTAATTTATTTTATTTTTTATGAATGAATGAATGCATAAACGGATTGGGTTGCCTCCCAGTAGCGCTAACTTTAATGTCATTGGCCATATGTAATGGGGGTGGTGGATACCACCCCCAAACAGGCTTAGTGGAATAGGAATATGTGGGCGTGACTAATCCTCATAGTTAGGATCAATCAACTGAATGGTTTCTACTGACCTTGTGGGAAGTTCAAGGTATGGCTTCAGTCGTTGTCCATTTACTTGAAAGAGACTACCATTTGTAGGGTTTTTTACGGTGATGGCACCGTAGTCTTTAACATCACGAACAATGAATGGACCAGACCAACGAGTTTTTAACTTACTTGGAAAGAGGTGAAGACGAGAGTTGTAGAGTAGGACTTTCTGACCAAGATGAAAATTTTTTCTCATGATGTTTTTTTCATGTATCCACTTCATTTTATCTTTGTAGTTCTTGGATAAGTCATAAGCATCGTACCTCAATTCTTCTAGCTCATCGAGCTGAAGCTTCCGTTGTTGATCATCCATATCGAGGTCAAAGTTTAGACTCTTTGTAGCCCAATAAGCTCTATGTTGGAGTTTGACAAGAAGGGAGACATCCCTAAAGGAGTTTTGAATGCAGTTATGTATGTCCATAAGGCATCCCAAAGGCGTAAAGACCAATCTTTCCGATTTGGATTGATAGTCTTTTCTAGGATGTTACTTCAACTTGACCGCTTGTTTGAGGATGGTAGGAAATGGCAACTTTGCGAGTAACCTCATACTTTTTAACAAGATGCTCAAAGACGCGCTTACAGAAATGCTTACCCCCATCACTAATGATACCCTTGGGGGTGCCAAATCTACTAAAGATAAACTCCCTTATGAATGAAACACAATTTTGTGATCATTGGTCTTAGTGGAAATGGCCTCTATCCATTTAGAAATGTAATCCACTACAAGAAAGATGTATTGATACCCATGGGAGGATGGAAACGGCTTCATAAAATTGATGCCCCAAACATAAAAAACTTCAACCACTAGAATAGGATTCAGAGGCATCATGTGTCGACGAGTTATTCGCCCAAGTTGTTGACATCAGTGATAGGCTTTACAATACTCATGGGCATCTCAAAAAAGGGTAGGCCAATAAAAACCTGATTGGAAAACCTTCTCCGTGGTTTTCTTAGAACTGAAATGCCCACCACAAGCTTGATCATGGCAAAATGAGAGAATGCTCAACTGTTCAACTTCTGGAACACATCTTCAGATAAGTTGGTCAGGGCAGTATTTGTACAAATATGGCTATTCCAAGAATAATAATTGACCCTAGACAAAAAATTGTCATGATCTAGCTTAGACCAGTGTGAAAGGAGTTCCTCAGTTGCTAAAAATTGACAGTGTCGGCATACCAAGGAAGCTCTTGCTCTACCTGGGAAGTCTGCAAGATACTAATAGATGACTGTGATGTAAGCCTAGACAAGTGGTCGGCGACCGCATTTTCTGTACCTGACTTATCTCATATTTTAAGATCAAATTGTTGCAGCAAAAGAACCCATCGGATCAGATGAGGTTTGGTGTCCTTCTTATTGAGAATGTATCTAAGGGCTGCATGGTTAGTGTACACAATGACTTTAGCTTCAATGAGATCGAAACGAAATTTATCTAATGCATAAACCACGGCTAACATATCTTTTTCTGTGGTCGAGTAATTGAGTTAAGCCTCATTCAGAGTTTTGCTAGCATAGTAGATGACATGAGGAAGTTTGTTAACTTTCTGACCCAAAATTGTACCTACAGCGTAATCAGAGGCATCACACATAATCTCAAAAGGTAGTAAGAGCTCGGATGATAGGAACTGAGACTAGTTCAGATTAAGATGCAGAAACGCAAATATGCACTTGTCATAAAAAAAAGGGAACATCCTTGGCTAAAAGACTGCTCAAAGGGCGTGCAATTTTTGAGAAATCTTTAATGAAGCGGCAATAAAATCCAGCATGCCCCAAGAAAGATCGCACATCTTTAACAGATTTTGGAATCAGAAGAGATGAAATGACATCAATATTAGCTTTGTCCACTTCAATGCCTTTTGGAGAGATAATGTGCCTAAGAACACGACCTCGCTTCACCATGAAGTGACACTTTTCCCAATTTAGAATAACACATTTTTCTTCGCAACACTCTAAGACAAGTGAGAGGTGATGTATGCATTGGTCAAAAGATGAGCCGAATACTGAAAAATCATCCATAAAGATCTCAAGAAAGTTTTCCACCATATCACTGAATATGCTAGACATGCATATTTGAAATGTCGTGGGTAAGTTACATAGCCCAAAAGGCATGCAACAATAAGCGTAGGTACCAAAAGGACAAGTGAATGTGGTTTTCTCTTGATCCTCTTGTGCAATAGGGATTTGATTGTATCCAGAATATCCATCCAAGAAACAATAATAAGGATGACCCGCTAACATCTCTAGCATCTGGTCAATAAAGGGAAGGCGAAAGTGATCCTTTCGAGTATTAGAGTTCAGCTTACGATAATCAATGGATACTCTCCATCCTTTTTTTACTCTTTGTGGCACAAGTTCCTTGTTCTCATTTTCAACGACTGTAATTCTTGACTTTGTAGGAACCACATGGACTAGGCTAACCCATTGGCTATCAAAGATAACAAAGATGATGTTTGCATCTAGGAGTTTCAACACTTCTTATTTTACGACATCTTTCAAAATGGGATTTAGACGTCACTGGGGCTCTCTGGAGGTTTTGGTTTCATTTTCCAAATAAATATGATGCTCACAGACAATAGGGTCAACACCTTTGATGTCATGAATATTCCAAGCAATGGCTGACTATGAGCTCTAAAGACTTCCAACAACTTGTCACTGTGTTCCTCAGTGAGATCTGAGGTAATAATCACTGGATAACTCTCCACAGGACCAAGAAATGCATATCTCAATTCATTTTTTCCTCATATTGATAAAGTGATAATGGCTCAGATTCAGGTATATGAATTATGGGCACATTATCCAACACATTGTTGACCTCCTAATAGTCTCGTCCATATCCATATCTAGGTTCATACAAAAGTGTGAGAGACGACGAACCAATACGTCATTTGGTGATGATTGAGCCATAGACTCAAAAGATCAAATCATACACACTTTTTATTCTTTTTCCTCAATCATATCGAGATCATCTCTCCTTTGCAAGGCCTTAAAATATTCAATTCAGCTTTAAGGTTCCCAAAGGAAACAGACATGCTACCGCTTCTACAGTTGATGTTGGCCTCCGCAGTTGCTAAGAAGGGTCGCCTTGAGATGACAAGAATTTGATTATTAGAGCCCGGACTAGTGTCTAAGATGATGAAATCAATTGGATAATAGAAATTTGGAGCTTAAACAATCACATCCAGAACTGTCCATCTAGGGTATCGTTTTGACTCATCTGCTAGCTTAAGAACTACCATTGTTGGTTGTATCTCCTTTAACCCAAGTTTTAAATATATATGATAAGGTAAGAGATTCACACTCGCTCATAAGTCGATCAAGGCACGACTTTCAATGTCTTTTCCAATGAAACATGGTACAGTAGGAGTTCCTGGATCCCTGTACTTAACTACTCCAGGTTTTTGAATAAGCGATGTGGCATCGCTTGCAAGGCATGCAGTTTCAAGTACTTTCATTTTTCTCTTTTTAGTACACACGTCCTTGAAATTTTTTGCATAGATTGGTACTTGCTGGATAACAAACAAAAAAGGGATGTTGATGTGTACTCCTTTAAAAATCTCTAATATTTCTTGAAATTGCTTATCTTTTTTGTTACCTAAAAGGACCTGGGAATAGGTGCCTTAGGTATATACTTTCTTGGCTCTACGGGAAGCTGAGAGGGTGAGTTTAAACTAGTTTGAGAAGAACCTTTAGCGTTCTCAATTGGTTTAGGAACGCTTTATTTGGAAATCACATCGGTTATCTTGGGTTGTTCTATGTCATTATCAATTGCCTGGCCAGAACGAAGGGTGGTGACAACTTTAACTTGTCCATGTAAATAAATACTACTACCAATTTCATTGACATGGGCTTGGGGAACACCTTTTGGATTAGGGATGAGTTGACTGGGGAATGTTCATTTTTCCTTTCCTACGGTCAACTGTTGCAACCGTTGTTGAAGCTGGTGGATGGCTTGGGAATTAGCAGCATTGGTTGCCATTAATTGGTGCATCATATCCTCCAATGATGGTTTTGGAGGTGGTAAAGTAGCAACATATTGAGTTTGAGGTACCAAGTCCCGGAAGTTGCTAAGTTGAGGTTGACCATATGAATTATGAGGGACAGGTACCATAGAAAGGTTCACAGGCTGATTTTGCAGGTATGAAAGAGGCCCTCCTTGTGGTGGATATTGATTTTGTTGCCACTTGTTAGATTGATGTCCGTATTGAACCTGTCTGGGATAAGTGCGTGAGTTGTGAGCTTGTCCACTAGGTTGCCTACGGTGTTGAAACCTAGGAGGATTCCTTGAACTTCTGGGTGGTTGTTCATAAAAGTCACCACCATAGGAAAGGTTAGAGTGATGTCAATTTGCAGATGTGTATGTTTGATTTACGTTCACTGTTAAATACACACACCTCCTCTGGAAGTTCTTTACCACCTGAAGTTAAAGGACAATCAGAATCTATATGATCTCCTTTGAGGCAAAATGTACAAGGCTTAGAAGTATGCTCTTTGGCTTCTTTCCTTAGCAAAGTCCTTGAGGAAGGTTTTAATTTCTGGTTCGGAATCTTCCTTTGGTACAAATACACGTGATTTTCTAGAAGAACTAGGTTTCAAGTCTCTAGGGGCAATCCATTGTCGAGAATTATTAGCAAGTTCACTTAGAAAGGTATAAGCATCAATACCAGTTTTACGCATGAATTTCCCTTGGTGCATGGACTCGATCATATTTCTAGATTCGACACTCAAAGCCATGATGGGGGCACTTGAGGAGTAAATCTTGAAAGCGGTCCCATGCTTCATAAAAAAGTTCATCATGTTTTTGAGTAAACTCCTCAATTTCTCTTCTAATTTCTAGGGTCTTTCTCATGGGGAAGTACTTTGCTAGAAACTTTCTAACTAAATCCTCCCATGATTTGATGGAATTGGCAGGGAGAGAATTTAGCCATGAGGTGGCCCAATCATCAAGAGAGAAATGAAACAAGCGAAGTCTGACATTTTCCTCATGGCAGCGACCACATCACACCACCATTTCCTCTTTCTCACATCACAATTGAGTTTTTTTTTTTTTTTTTTTTTTTTTTTTTTTTTTTTAACACCACCAATAAATATGCATAACAAAGAAATCCAAACTCAAAACGAAAAAAATGCAAAACAGGGAAACCAATTTAAACCCTCAATTGAGACTGATTTTCAAGTTTATCAAAACACTAAAGTTGTAGTACTATGAGTTATCTAATAAACACAACTTGAATCACTTGAAAATGTTTTGAAATGAGCAAGTTATGATCATTTTACTAAAGTCGCGCAAATCTGTATTGCAATGAAAACGGGATAGAGATCCTGACTTTCGGCCAACTTATGTGCTCGATCGAGAACGATTCTCAAGTTGATTTAAACACAAAAGTTATATTAATCTGAGTTATCTAATAAAAACAACTTGAATCACTTTAAAAGTTTTTTAAATGAGCAAGTTATGGTCATTTTACTAAAGTTGTGCAAATCTGTCCGAAAAATAAAAACGGGATAGTGTTCCTAACTTTCGGCCAACTTATGTGCTCGATCTAGACCGATTCTCAAGTTTATCAAAACACAAAAGTTGTAATAATCTAAGTTATCTAATAAACACAACTTGAATCACTAGAAAGTGTTTTGAAATGAGCAAGTTATGGACATTTTACTAAAGTCGCGCAAATCCGTTCGAAAAAATTTATGTTCGCAATGTGCACGACGGGTTTTTTGAGATACCCCGCATTGCACAATGCGAACATGAATTTTTTTTTCCTGTTCGCAGTGTACAATGCGGGATATATGAAATTCCCTGCATTCCAAGTTGCGAACAAGAAAAAAATTCATTTATGAATGCTATGTTAGTAAATTTATTCTTCAAATGTTGTTCCTAGTCACTTTTCTTCACGTATAAATGTTATGTTGGTCAATTCATTATGTTTTATAGTATCATGCTTAAGATCAGTATAAAGAGATGTCTTCACCATGGTTATGGATGACTCACTTACAATCCAAACAAAAATCCCAAACCCAAAGATAAAATGGATTGCTCGAGTTGGAGTTGCAAGAGATGCGTTTTGCACTTTGAGAGATGGCGTTTTGAGTTGTTGCGTTTCGGAGAGTTTGAGGGTTTCGATTTTGAGGGGATTTTGAGAGATTCTCGAGGGAGAGGGACGAGATTTGCAAGAGATTTGAGTGTGTGGAGAGATTTGAATGTGAGAGAGGGAAGAGATTCGAATGGGGGAGGGAAATTTTGAGTTTCGATTTGAATGGGGAGGGGAAAAATGTTGGTTTTTTTGTTTATAAAGGTGGTATGAGAAAGTATGGTGGTGTGATAAAGAAAGTAGGTGGTGTGGGATAGTAGAATGGTGTGAGAAAGAGGAAATGGTGGTGTGGTGTAGTCGCCGCCTTTCCTCATCTATGTTTTGGTTTTTAAAAGTACTACAAACTTCAAGAAACTTTCCAAGATTGACATATGGGCTTTCTCGATCGTGCCCATGAAACTTCGACAACATATTAATAATAGCTGGTCTAATCTCAAATTGAGCTGTCGTGATAGGGGGAAACTCAATGCATATGTGCACATTAGCAGCAATGGGAACATTGTATTCCTAAATTGGACGTTCTTCCATTTTAGTGTTGATTGGAGAGTGAGAGGAGGTAGGTGGAGATGAGTGTGGTGAAGAGGCAAATAGTGGATTAGGGTGGCTGAAAAAAATTTGGGTACGAACCAAGTGTTTGTTGGGTCGTTCCCAATCTTTCATAAAAGGAAAAAAAAATGGATTTGAAAGATGACAGTGACAAAACACAAAAACTAGTATCCCTAGACGATTGCTAAGAAGACATACACAGGCAACAATCACTTCTGAACCACACAAATGTCAAATCTAAGCAAACACCATTTTAATGGAATTTTATCTTGTTAATCTGTGAGGGACAAAATTGATTGAAACCAGCGGGCGTTACACTGTTATCTATTATTACCTGATTAGATAGGGTGCTAACAGATGATCCTAAAAGCTTGTATCCAACAGTACAAAGTCCAAAATCAGGAGGTCAAAGTTATGCTTGCAAGAAGCCGGATTATTGCACAAGTGACAGGAGATCACGTGGTCTAATTAAGAATTGTACCTGTGCTACCGCTCTGTAGACCGATTGATATGAGAACGATGCGTGTCAAATATGTACTTAGGGTTTGTGTTCCTAGCCAAAACTGTTAGTTACACCACGTCCTTCTGCGGTCCGCAGCTTACTAGTGACTTGGCCTAACGGGTGAGTTACCCATGTGGAAGCGGCCTCTCGGAGTTCATCGAATGATTAAACCCAACGTCACGTTTAGCTTTAGTCAACACAAAATTCAGCAGAGTAACCTTGGTCTTAGTTGTCCTATGAACATCGTTCTAGTTGGCTCTAATCTTAGTTGATTTTATTATGTGCCTTGGTTTCACACAGTTGGAATGATGAGGTGGGTGATGAAATCCCAGTAGTTTAAAAAATAGGGCCAGGTCTGCCCTCTCTATTTATGGTAGTTTATTAACGTAAGCAACCACGCAGTTCATTAAGATGCAGAAACATAAACAAACACCAAGCAATGTCCAATCAATTTTCACTCAGCACCCAACCACTAAAACAATGTGTCTGAAAGAGATACTTACTAACTTGTGAGCTCGAACACAAAGTCTCCACCATGGGAGTAAAGAGAAGTGTTATTTGAGAGCTACTCCTCCTAGGTTAAAGCAATTGCTATCTCCCCCACAACACCACTGGTTGTCCACTATAAGAAAAAGGTTAGCCCTTTTCAAAGAACAATTTTTTATTTTATTTTTTAATTTCTGACTTCGATTGCTATCTAAATAAATAAATATACAATCAAACAATTACAGATGCAAAGATGTTTAATGGTCTTGGTCAAGAAGTCAAATTCTTTTTGTTTGTTTGTTTGTTTTGTTTTTGAAAGTAAACTAATTCTAACCTAAAACTAACAATCAACCTAATGCTAAAATAATGCCTAACTATTACAAGTTGCATTCAACCATTCGAAACATATTAAAAAAAAGTTACTAAAGAATAAACTCTCTTCCTCAGTAGAAACTACAAATAAAAAATAAAAAAGGTCTTTAAGCAAGTCTTAGGCAATTTCACAGCTTTATCACCCACTTTTTCAAACGAATTCGTTCAACAGGCAACTGACTTAAAAAAAAAATCTGAAAATTTTATAAAAATTTAGGGGAGTGTCACGTAATTTTCTGTAAAATTTTCCACGTTGAACAGACACTGTGTGAGCCGTCTGCTACTGTGTTGTTTCTGTTATATGCTGAAAATTACCAAAAAAGCGCATAAAGATGAGAAAAATTAAAGAAAGGGGAAAAGTTAAAGAAATTAAAAATCTTCTCTATTGTCTCCAAAGTTGTATCTTCAAGAATGTCTTCCTTTACTAGGGCTGAAAACCAAACCATCGGTTCGGTTTTTCACCTAAATCGTGAACCAAACCGACCTAGGTCGATTTTTAAATTTTCAAACCGAAACCGAACCGACCATTAACAAAACCGATCTGAAACCGAACCGATTCTAATTTATGCAAACCGTAACCGAACCGAACAGACTAAAATCGAACCAAAACCGAACCGACCGACAATTTTAAACATATTATATTATTTATATATAAAATATATATTATTTATTATATATATTCGGTCGGTTCGGTTTGGTCGGTAAAAATCACATAGAAATCGAAAATCGAACCGACCACTTCGGTTTTGAATTTTTTAAAACCAAAACCGAACCAATCGGTTCGATCGATTTTTTGTTCAGCCCTATCCTTCACGAAGTGATGTGCAACGACGTCATTTGATTTCTGCCAAAAACCGAAATTAATGTCGTTGCATGATTTTTGACATCAATCAAAGAAATAACTATTATTTTTGTTTATTTTTTCCTTCAATCTGCAATACACTTCAACATTGCATAGTGAAAGTAGGGGTTATCGACTACTTCACTTGGATTAGAAGACAAATCAGATTTTCAATTTAAAGAATAAAGAGAAAATAATGGATGGTGAGAATAAACTAAAAGTTAAAGGAGAAAGATAAACAATTGAAAGAAAGAAACAAAGATAAACTTACTTCTTCAATGGAAAATTTAAAATGTAATACATGCACTTCTCTACCAAGCAAAAATATAAAGCCAAGAATTACAAAAAAAAAAACTCTAAGACTAACTATCCTCTATGAACTCTATGTATGGGGTATTTATAGGTAAAAAGGGTTTGAGTGAAATAAGAAAACATGGTTGAGTGAAACAAGGAAACATGGTTTGAGTTAAACAAGGAAACATGGTTGAATGAAACAATGAAACATGGTTGAGTGAAACAAGGAATGGTGTTGGAGTTGAATAATGAAACATGTCTTGTAGAGATTTTTTTTATGATAAAGTTAGCCATGTGGACATCCAAAAATTCATGTTGATTTTCTCGAGATCCGTACTTGTTGAAGCTTTGTGGGCTTGACTTCATGGGTCCTGAGATTGAAATTCTTTAATCCTTATGAATGCATTTGAATTAACATTGGGCCTTCTAGTTGTTGAATTTAGCCTTATTGTGTCACTTTATGCATGATTTGAGATTTGTGTTTGAATTCCTACAAAATGCACAAAAAAAAGTAATGATATATTTTTATTGGATAATTGGACTTAACAATTGTATATTCAGCCACTTTTCCCATGTGCGATACCAGGAGTGGCTGAGATCTACCACACCCGGAAGCATCACACATCGGCTAACACTTTGATCAACCATTGGTTTGCAGCGGGACCCACGCACACACGGGCACAAACGGAATGAAGTAACACCAGAGCATTTCCCTTGGTAGGAAACCCATATTACTTCTCCGCAATATGAGAAGAAATTACGAGATCTCAGTAGATCAACTACGTGCCCACCCAGAACAGGTGACTACACATAATAACAACTATCGTCATGCCTGATCAATGCAAATGTCAAAACATTCGAAGACTCCATTTCTAGATATCTCCCCTCAGCCTTTTGAAAACTCAAAACATTTTCTTCAACACAAGAACATTACAGGAGATAAGCTCTGTGAAAGATAGTGCCTACAACGATTTAAAAACACCATTATATAGGCGTGATGGTTCACCAAACGGGCGCTCCAGCATTAACTGCCAAGCATTGAATACCGTATGGGAAACAAGGAAACGACGATTCCCAAGGAAACTGCGCAGACCATGTTCATCCAATTAATGGCGCTGCACGCAACCCTATCAATTGAGGGGGAGTAACCGGTACTCAATCGTTCTGCAGCTTACGCCGTACACGTGTCACCGCGCGATCTATGCCGCACAAGTAGCGTAACCGTACAGGAAAACGTAACTCTTCCTCTGCGGGTCCAAAGGCTCGGCCCACCATTCAAACAATATTCTGCTACATGTTTGGCACAAGCACAAATCCAAATCAGCCTTAACGCACGAATTGTACCTATGGATCACTGTTTGTTTTAAGGTAATGATGTCCGCACAGTGCGTGACACTAGTGGACATGGGTTCGCACGCCCTCAAACGGGTGGAACCCCTCTCCAACCGGGCAAGTTAGTCAACCAAAGCTGATGACGACAGTTTCTAGTACGTCCCGACACCTAGTCCGCCCAACGCGGATCCTGATGGTCTAGGAAGTGGGAGTCTAATCAGTGCTATCACGCCTGGTGATGATGACTTTCTAGGGATCATTGCCCCTTCGCGGTCAATGAGCGCCGAACCCAATCAGGTAAGCCTAGCTGGTGACGACTGACAACGAAAGCTTCTAATCAAAGCCCAGACCTGTAGCCCCCACTTCGCGGGCGTAGATGGATTGGAAGGTGGGAGCCTAGTCAGTCCCGAACTAAATTCGACTGCTCGCCATGGGACCACTACTTTTCAGCATGGCTGCCAAATTACCAACCCTGAACTTCTAGCCCATGTTGCATAGGTGTAGATAGTTTAGAAGGTGGGAGCCTAATCAGTTCCTAACTGATTTTGACGCTCACCACGGGACCACTGCTTTTTAGCGTGGCCGCGAATTGCCAACCCTGAACTTGTAGCCTTCACTGCGTGAGTGTAAATAGTTTAGAATGTGGGATCAGTACTGAACTGATTCCGACGGGTCACCACTGGACCACTGCTTTTCAGCGTGGTCACCAAATCACCAACCTTGGACTTGTAGCCCCCAGTGCGCCGGTGTATATAGTCTAAAAGGTGGGAGCCTAGTCAGCTGCGAACTGATTCCGACAATCACCATGGGACCACTGCTTTTTAGCGTGGCTACCGAAAACTCCCAAATTTGTAGCTTGATGCGCACAAGTGTAGATGATTTTGAAGGTGGGAGCCTAGTCAATCCTGAACTGATCTCGACGGCTTGCCACGGGACCACTACTTTTCAGCCTGGTCGCCGAACCCCTTTGACTCGAACTTGTAGCCCTCATCGCGCGGGTAAAGATGGTTCGAAAGGTGGGAAACTAGTCAGTCCTCGACTGATGTCGACGTCTCGCCACGGGACTACCGCTCTTCAGCGTAGTCGCCAAATCCTTACTCCCCGAACCTATAGTCCACATCGTTCAGACATAAATGGTTCGGAAGGTGGGAGCCTAATCAGTCCCGAACTAATTTCGACTATTCGCCACGGGACCACTACTTTTCAGCGTGGTCGCCAAATTACCAACCCTGAACTTGTAGCCCCCACTGTGCGGGTGTAGATAGTTTAGAAGGTGGGAGCCTAGTCAGTCTCGAATTGATTTCCTACAGCTCTCCACGAGACCACTGCTTTTCAGCGTGGCCGTTGAATTGCCAACCCTGAACTTGTAGCCCCCACTGCGAGGGTGTAGATAGTTTAAAATGTGGGAACCTAGTCAGTCTCGAATTGATTCCAACGGCTCGCCACGGGACCACCGCTTTTCCGCGTGGCCGTCGAATCACCAACCCTGGACTTGTAGCTCCCACTGCGTGGGTGTAGATAGTCTAGAAGGTGGGAGCCTAGTCAGTCGCGAACTGAATTCGATGGCTCGCCACGGGACCACTATTTTTCAGTGCGACCGCCGATAACTAACAAATTTGTAGCTTGGTGCGCTCAGGTGTAGATGATTGGAAGGTGGGAGCCTAGTCAGTCCCGAACTGATCTCGACAGCTTGCCACGGGACCACTGCTTTTCAGCCTGGTCGCAGAACCCCTTTGACTCGAATTTGTAGCCCCCATCGGGTGGGTATAGATGGTTCAAACTCGCCAATAGCAGCAACTACATCCGACCAATCAGACAAGAAAGGCATGCCTCAAGCAACTTACCATGGGGACAAGACACAGCTCGGACAATCCAATCCCCAGCTAAATTGTCAGCAACATGCCCACTATCCGACATGTCTACGCAACAATGATCCTAAGTCATTTGCAATGTAAAGCGGTCAAGCTCTCTACTATAGAATACCACTCGGCGTCCTATTGATTCAACCGGCCTATGTCAAAGCAAGATGACAAGGCGAAATGAAAAACGTGCAATAGAGACAACAAGCACAAAACGGATAAAATTGTTTTCATTAACGGTCGACAAAATGGGTACAAAAGTACAGAGTTTACTCCTTATCGGGAGAAGGTACAAAAATAGAAGAACGAAGCTTAGTGGAAGAAGGAGCATGAGCTGTGTTCGCACGCACCACAGCCTGGGCATCAGGGCCCGAACTGTCCTCCTCGTCCGACGACGCAAAGGCAATGGACAAGTCTACATACGACATCTTCTTGTAACGGTCGAGATCCTACTCTGGATGTTCCTCCTTCATTAGAGCCAGCAGCTCCAACCTGTCGTGTACAACCCAAAGGAACTCGCATCTGCCTTGTTCTTGCAGAAGCTCTTTCTCCTGCGCATTCGAGTCAGCAAGTTCACGCTCCAACAGCTCCAACTTGCCAGTCAGCGCGTTCACCTGAGACTGCTCCGTGACCAGACTGCTCTTCACAGCATTGAGCTCGTGCCACTCCAGTTTGAGCTGGTCCTCGGCCTTCCTTGCCTCTCGAGCATTGAAATCCACACCAGATTCCAGTTGCTACTTCTGAGCAGCCTAGTCGACCTCCTTTAAAACATTCTATTCAGCAAGAAATCGCAGTTTAGAACACGCCTTAGCCGCAACTTCCTGTGCAACATCTACGTCTTGGCGGATCAGACTCAACTCCTGCTTGAGTTCGTCTCTCTCAAACACCACCTCTGCCAAATCACGCTCAAGGGCCTCCAAACGAGTCTTTTGAGTCTCAACGGCCACGGTTGACTGACCTAGCCTCTTCTCTTCAGCCTGCTTCTGCAGCTGTTCAATTTCGTAAAGCACATCAGAATACAACGCCTGCATGTGCGAGAAGACACGCTCCATGGTGTATACCCTCTCACGAGCCACCTCGACTTATGTCCCAGCAACAATCACCTGGCTCAAGTGAGACATACCCAACATAAGGTACTTTAAACCCTTTTCATACACCCTTCCAGCGTATCCTCCTCGAGCTTCGGAGCGCAATCCATCAGCCAGCTGTTACCCCTGCTTATATGCTTCATCGAAGCATACTCCACGTCAACCTCTTGGTGTCAGACCTGAGAGCTCATCCTTACCAAGTCTACTACAAACAGGCTTATCCGCGCATCCGGATGAACCTTTCTCGGATCAGGAATCACACCGGCACCACCCTTCGCAGTTGCTACTATTCCCAGGCTCTCCTCCGCGACCTTTTCCTTGTCATGAACAACCGACCCTTTAGTGCGAGACGACTCGACAGGGTCTGGAGGAAGAGGAGGAAGCAAATTACCCAAAAAACTCTCCAACACTTCTAGTTGTGGCCTGGAACAAGACGGTGAACAACGCGGATGGTAAGAAACTTGGCCTGTGCCATGACCACTTTCAGATGGTGCACCAATGGGACGATCAGATTCTACAACCTCAGGTGAATCTTCACTAAAGCCTACCACTGGAATAATCCTACGCAAATCAACACCGACAGAAGATGTCATTGCAACCCGCACCAGACGCTCATTCAAAGCTTCGGCCTGCGCATCACTGAGGTTCGACCCGTCTTCAACCCATGGAAACTACAGGTAATCCTTCTCCCAGTCAGACACATCAGTCTCCGCCCTAACAGGCAGGCCAGACTCACACATTTTTTCCACTGCAGTGGGTCGTGCTGAAGGCAACCCAGTCTTGACACGGGACCTCTTTGAACTCAGGAAAGAGGCAAACATTTCAGACGACTCCTCCACGTCAGATAAAATGGAAGCTTTGGTACCATCAACCTTCCTCTTCCCAAAGGGGACCCCATCGTCCGACTTAACTCGCGTCGCTCGGTAAATGGTAGGAGCCACGTGCCAGTTGTCTCACAACCTACTACGAATGAAGTTGGGGATGCTTATGACATCCACCACATTCTTCGTTGACAAGCAGCGAAAAGTCTCCATAGGGTAAGGGGAGTAGTGGAAAACCTTCCTGCGAAGAAACACAAGAAATGATCAGGTAGCCTATAATCAAGCATATCAAAGTCAAGAGAAAAAGTTGAACTTACAAAGGCCTGAACTCTCGTTCGATCAGAAATACTTTGAATCCGCAGGGGCTAAGAAGTAGTACTTCTGCCAGAACTTAAAACCATCCAAAATATTCACGAAACAAGCCAGCGACGTCATCTTATAGACGACATTACTAATCAGTTGAAGAGAAGTCAACAACTGGATTACTTGCGAAGTCACGCGGATGCCAACCTCCTTCGCCCTAATCAGGATGAGAAGGATGATCCTATATCCATTAGGCCCCAACTGGGCCGGAGGAATCCCCAGAAGATCCAAAAATTCCCAGATCACATCTAGAACAGGAAAACGCACTCCAGTTTGAAGCAGCCATCAATGCAAACAGATGAACCCCGCCGGTGGCGACGTTGGCGTCTCGTCACCCTTCAGGACATACAACGGCAGGTCCTCAGGGACCCCGAACTTTGTATGGATTTGAGCAAGGCCAGGCTCTAAAAGCAACATGTCTTCGAAGAACTTCTGGCCCTTGGCCAAGGTTGCGTCATCAATAAGGTTTTGTTGAGCCATGAAAAAGATGAACAATCCTTTCCAATCAGAAGATGAATATAGCGGTAGCTTCAAAAGCAAAGAAAATAGAATAGTCATACTCTGAACTACGGATGATTTAAATAGGGATTAGGTTCCCGCCTTTTTTCTGCTGAACCGACGCATGTTCAATCAATGCAGCGCACGACTCAAGCAACGATTTAGACTCAATCATCATCATGAGCGACATGTATTTTCAAAGCGATACCTTAGCGAACCGATGTAATGACCCACTAACTAGGGGGAGTAATTGATGATACATAAAATTGGTCACATCCCTGAGCCATACATGTGTCATGATGATCTCGAGGAATTACGGGCCCCAGCGTCAGCCCAACACTGATCCGGCCTAAGCGGTTCTAAGCCCGCCTAATCCAGTCCGCCAAACTGACCCAAACTCTTATAGCATGCTAGGCCTACCTGTTTCACAGTTATCCTCAATACCCGTAAGTCCTACTAAGGCAAGTATCTCGAGGATTAACTTTGGACAAGCAACTACAACAACTTTTTGCTTCCATCTAGGAAGCAAATACCAGAGTACATTTGTGTTACCCTTGTGTGGGCGGACCTGAGGGGGAGGGTGAGGGAGAAGCCCAAAAGCCCATGGATCCCAAAAGGATTGGCAAGCTACAAAGGGGAAATCATAGTCCCCCATCGCTTGGGTGCAAAAGGGTGTTGTTCTACATATGTTTGAGTTTGGATCTACAAAGTACTACGCGTTTTAAAGCCATGCAAGTCTTGGGTCCGAAGCGAACAATATAGTACTCTGTGGATCAGATCGTGACAGAATGATATCAGAGCCTGACCCAGCCGAAAGTGTGCCAACGAGGACGTTGGGCTCCCAAGGGGGTGGACTGTGATACCCTTCTTTGGGCAGACCTGAGGGGGAGGGTAAGGGAGAAGCCTAAGATCCCATAGATCCAAGAGGGTTGGTAAGCTACAAAGGGGATATCACAGTCCCACATCGCCTGGGTGCGGAAGGGTGATGTTCTATATATGTATGAGTTTGGATCTACAAAGTACTAGGCGTTTTAAAGCCGCGCTTGCCTTGGGCCTTAAACGGACAATATAATACTTTGTGGATTGGGTTGTGACAACATTCCACACAGGAAAACTCCGTTCTACGGATTGCTCTTGGATTGGGAACTATTTCTCGCATATCTCGGAGCACGAGGATAACAAGGAACTCCCCTCCTACAACACGACTCTTAATTAGAAAAGGATCTCCACAAAGATCTCCTTCCTAAACTATGCCTACGATGGCCTGGTAGAACCAGGACTTCTGTACTATAAATAAGACACGAGGTTGGTAAGTTAAGGTACGCTACAAATTCTCTAGTTTACAACATTACGCCTTCCTCATATCCATGTCTAACTTTAGCATCGGAGTGCCATCGGCCACCACAACGATGGTCCATGGCTCACGTGCGTTACTTGTGCAGGTCAGCGGGACTAGGTCAAAGCAGGGAGCAGAAAACGACTGCATCACATCCCAAATGGGTTCGGGACGAAATGGGATGAACATGTACTAAAATTTTGAATTGAAAATTTAACATGCAAGATAGAAAATTTTGAATTTACCAAACACACAACTCTAAGAACAACTATATAACTTTAAGTCATTGATTATTATTTCCCCATTTCATTAGCTTTTACTCCGGGTTTTTTAGAACCACTATTGAAGATAGCCATTTTTTTATTACATTGATAACGAAAATGATTAATGAATTTGTCATTTAAAAACTACAATGAGCACACATTGTTGTTGTCAAGAGTTACGAAGAGGAAAAAAGAAGGGAGAGAGTTTGAGTTTGATTCATTATCTAGGTGAGTCGCATGAAAGCTTGTGAGAATAAAATAGTCATGTCAATAAATAAAACAACAAATAAAAGTCATGTCAACAAATAGTTTCATAGTTTCATACTACATATTTCATATTAAATATTAAAAAAAAATCGGTTCGGAACAAGATGAGATAGGCGGGATTGAAAATCTTCATCTCGATCCCATCCCATTCTAGATCGGGACGCGACGGGGTCGGGATGTGATTGATCAATCCCAATAGAACCCGAAAAAATCAGTACGAAATCGGGATGGGATGCCAACCCCTAACAAGAGGTGAGCAACACATGAAGGTTATGGTTATCTAAACCTACTCCGACAGGGATTTTGTTGGCTTTTAGGTATAAGTCTAATTTCTCATTAGTTTGCGGGGATGTCTCGAATTTCAATTAGTAATAAAGGGGTATGCCTAACCCCCTATCCCAAATTGTTTCCCTGTGTAACCAACCGGTAATGGCCTCATTTAATCCTGAAATAGGTAAAAAAGAAAGAGGGATAATAAAGGAGAAACAATGAACACAATTTCTTGATCAACTATTGCATGGTATTTAAAACTTTCCGATGTTCCAAAATTGAAATTATTAAGAGCATTGGATATAGGATCTTGTCTTGAACATCAAACCTCATGTTAAATCCAATCAAATAAATCAACAGTTTTTAATAACACAAGCCATACAAAATTTGTGATTGTCGATTGGAACGCTCAATTAGGTCTTGCACAACAAAAATCATGACCAACGTTTCCAGACATTATTATTCTACTCATTTTCTCATCAGACTCAGAATACATGGTTCTAACTCATCAAGGTACCCATTAGCATTACATCCACGGAAGGTGGTGCAATGTAGTTACAAGAATGCTCAATTTTTCTCTGATCACAAGGAAAGAGTTTGGCCTTTGAGAATTTGATCACGCATCCTTCAAAAACATAGCTTCTAGTCTACTAAGCCAAGTCAGATATTGATTGTTCTCCTTTCTATACAAATGTGAGCGGAGAAAGTCGGTTAAATCCTCATTGACTCCCCTAGCTGCAAGGTATTCCTTGAATGCACTCTGCAATTGAGGATCCAAAGTTCTGCATACAATTATTGGACAGAGTCAGATAGAGAAATTAGTTATAGTTATGGTAACTAGTCAGTGGATATGAAAATGCACAGACAACATAAGTTCTGAAATGATACTGTATCGTATTGATTTTCAAAATTTTGTATAAACTTCAACTTCCAATGAATTATTTCAAGTTTTAATGTTATGATGATGAAAAATTATCTATTTTAAGTCAAAGACTTGTAATTGAAAATCACAAATCAATTGTTGCAATAAAAAATAATATGAAAAAAAAATGTACTAAGTTAATTATGACAAGAAAGCTCAAGTTACATGCTAATTGTGGAGAAATGTGCAAATAAAAATTACATATACTTTTTAGTCAAGTTCAACCTTAGCAATTGACTTACCTAAAAAATAAAATATAACAAAATAACTTAAATGGGATGGCCATCAAAATGGGGAGGAAAAATAGGGTAAACTCTTGGGTGGATACATTTTTCTGTAAATTGTTTTGTTTATGTGGAAGTTTAGAAGAATGGCAGACTTTGGCAATAGTGTTGACAATGCATGTGTAGAAATTTTATCCGAGGGTTTGCATCACTGGGAAATGGATGAAGTCACAAAGCTTGATCGTGGAGTGGAAGATTGTTAACATGAAGGTCGAGGAGGATGGCTGAACTTGAAAGTAATGAAGAAAAGGGAGTTTTACCCTTAAAGCTTTACCATTAAGACAACCTTCAGGTCAAAACTTCTTCTCTCCAAGATTTCAAGCTTTATGGGGCAAGGCGGTTGTGATTGACTTTATACCAAAGAATTTTGTTGACGAGGGGTAATGAGGAAGAGAACTCTTGCCAGTTTGCATAACTGAATAAGTTCACTTGCACAATTCTGACATGTAATGTAACTATGCTTCATTGGTGCGGAAAGGCTTACTTTTTTGTTTTGGCATATCTTAAGAGTTAAAAATAATATATTCATTCATAATGACGAAAATAAAACTTGTGTGGAGAGTAGTCCTGGACACTCTTACAGTCAAAGCTTCATGGGGGTTTTAATTCTCCTTCGACATTAAGCATCGGCAGGGTAGAAGCTTGAAACCATATTTTTTGCTTTCTCGCATCAATGGAAATGCATCTCAATTAAAACACCCAAAAATAACATCTGAACTCAACGTCATTGAAGCATCCCATTTCTGACCATTGACTATGTTGAAGAGGTTTGGAATTTAAGGGTTGTTTCTTCTCAGCAATTGGGTTGTAGATGACTTGTTGAATTAATGTAATAGAATATTGTGCCTAAGAAGGAACATTGTGAGCAGGAGAAAGTCCAGCCGGAAATTAACCTACATTCGAATATAGAATGGACAAACATTTTTTAAAGTTTATCTCAGAGACAGTTGGTTTTCATCATCCGAACTTAAGACAATAGGGCTTCTTCATTCAAACATAATGGTGCATAGTGGATTACATGTGAATTAACTTCAACTAGTTTTCTCCTCTTTCTACAATCACTGGCATGCTTTACAATTATTTCATTTATCATAACAAAACAAATATTCCCATCTATGTTATAAAAAATGCACCAAGTGCAATGATAACCAGTGAACTCCAAGATAAAAAAAAGACCAAAATGGGGTTGGAAAAACTGACCTGAACAATGGGCCTCTGTAGTTGGAAGCACCTAAAGAAGCCGGGTCATGAAGATAATAAGCACCTAGGATAAAGAAACCGGAAGATGAATCATCACCAGCCACGTTTGCGCTTGATAGATGACAATCAAACTGCACAACAGAGCTCAGACCAGGCTTCTTTATACAGACCTTCATCAAGGCTTTATAAAACGAGGTAGGAGTACCACTCTCCTCCTCTACTCTATGAACAAGGGGTTGAAGCATAGCAGACACAGCAATCTCTTCACCCCAACCATATTTTCTCCTCAAAATCACATCTTTCGATCTGGGGTCGTCCCAATCTATCGTAAAATCGCCCATGGAATCACATTTCTGAAACTGTTCAAGGATTAGGGTGGGTTCAGAAAGAAACATATTAGGGCAAACAAATAACAAGATGAAAGGGAAGTAGTAGCAGGTACCTGAGGCGGAGGGGAAGATTGCTCGTATTGGATTTCTGAGCGCAAAACCTGAAGCAACTCAGCAGGAACCCTGTTGCTCGCATAGCCTCGACTCAACAATCTCATCCAATTCTTCAACATCACTGTTGTGTTGTACTACAATTGGCTAGTTCAGTCAACAAGGTTATTGTAGCTTCTATATATATACACCCACCATTTTTCTTACCTTGTCTCACTACCATATAAAGCAGATACGTGCCTTTTCTTTTCAACTTCTCTCATGAAGCACATAACCACTCCATTCTCTTTTAGCTATCAAAGTTAACTAAGACTCCGCTGTTGCTGTTGCTGTTGCTGTTGCTCGTGCAGGTGGTTGGTTCGCAAGTCTTCAACAGAGTCGAGGCATGGATCTCTTTCTTCAACAGTGCTGCTGTGACTTCCCTCTATTTCTCTATAAACTTCAACTTATTATGTGAATTCTTTAATATAGTACGTACGTAAGATTGCTAATGTTTTTTTTTTAGAGAGGCTACACAGCGAGGAAATGGGTGAGGGGAGTGAGGTGGCGGGGGTGGGATCCGTTCATTCCGCTTGGGATGCGTGTGCGAAAAGTCAACGCACGCATCTCGAGTGGGTTGAACGGCTCCCACCCCCGCCACCTCACTTCCCTCGCTCGTTTCCTCGCTCATTTCCTCGACACTTTGAATTTCTGTATTTTTTTTTGCCCCAATTCTAATTATCGAGGAAAACAGCGAGGAAAACAGCGAGGGAGGGAGGACCCTCCATCCCCCTTGCGATACGTGCAAGGGATGGGACGCACACATCGCGAGGGGGATGGAGGGTCCTCGTTGTTTTCCTTGCCAGTTAGCCAATTTTTTTTTTTGAAGTGATGCTTAATACATTCTAAAGCTCTGTTCTTTCCCCTGTACACGTGTCATTTTCACTTGTTCTTTATCGTTGGTTTATTTGTTCAACAATCTATTTTGTTATACATGAGGAGGTAGATATCTTATTTTTGGTGTGAGGCTCAAGGTGTCTCTAGAACATAGCCAAGACACATAACTTCTAGAGTTTGGTCGTGTTTTTAGCCTCCATTTCGGTGGACCCCATTGTAGAAAGAAATACTTCAATTGTTGTGTATTTGATTCATCTCCCAATAGGGGTATAAATACAATAGGATTTCTTGTCTTACAAGAAACAAACTTACAGAATATAGAAACTAGGTTTCCTAAATATGAATTTAGAATATCCTAAATATATATATGTTTCTATAATCTATAATTAGAATATACAGCTTTCTATACCCCCCTCAAGTTGGTGCATAGATGTCTATCATGCCCAACTTGTCAACTGAGTTGTCAAACACTTTCTGAGATACCCATTTAGTAAGAACATTAGCTAATTGCTCCTCTGAGGTTACAAATGGAAAGCGAATAACTTTCCTGTCAAGATTCTCTTTAATAAAATGGCGGTCAACCTCCACATGCTTTGTTCGATCATGCTGAACTGGATTATGTGCAATCTGAATGGCAGCGGTATTATCACAATGTAACTCCATAGGCCTTTGTAGCTTGAAACCCATTTCTTTCAGGATATTACGGATCCACAACATTTCACAAACTCCATGTGCCATACCTCGAAATTCAGCTTCTGCACTTGATCTAGCAACAACTTTCTGTTTTTTACTACGCCAAGTTACAAGGTTCCCACCAACAAAAGTGAAGTACCCTGATGTAGAGCGTCTATCAGTTTTATCACCAGCCCAATCCGCATCTGTGTATCCAACAACCTCCAATTCATTTTTTCCAAACAATAATCCCTTACTAGGCGCCATCTTCAGATATTTCAAGATACGAAAGACTGCATTCATATGCTCTTCACTAGGACAATTCATAAACTGACTAACAACACTCACAACATAAGCAATGTCAGGTCTAGTATGAGAAAGATAAATTAACCTTCCTACAAGGCGTTGATACCTCCCTTTATCAGTGGGGACTTGATCAGGAAGAATAACAAGTCCATGATTCATCTCAATGGGTGTCTCTATTGGTTTGCAGTCCAACATCCCTGTTTCAGCGAGCAAATCAAGAACATACTTCCTTTGTGAAAGTGAAATCTCTTTCTTCGACCTTGCAACTTCAATACCCAGAAAATACTTCAGTTGCCCGAGATCCTTCATTTCAAATTCCTTCGACAGATACTTTTGCAAATCATTTATTTCTTTCGAATCATCTCCTGTAACGATCATGTCATCAACATACACAATTAGAGCTGTAATCTTACCATTCTTGTGTTTGATAAACAAGGTATGGCCAGAGTTGCTTTGTTTGTACCCAAAAGCTCTTATGGAGTTTGAAAATCTTCCGAACCAAGCTCTTGGAGACTGTTTCAGGCCATACAAAGACTTCTTCAATTTACACACTTTACCAGCGTCTCTTGGGTTATTCTTCACGCCTGGAGGCATATCCATGTACACTTCTTCCTCCAAATTTTCATTGAGAAATGCATTCCTCACATCAAGTTGGTGCAAGGGCCAATCTTTATTTCCTGCAAGTGAAAGTAAAATTCGGGTAGTATTAATCTTCGCCACAGGTGCGAAAGTCTCCTCATAATCAATTCCATGGCGCTGTGTATATCCCTTGGCAACTAATCTTGCTTTGTATCTATCAATAGTTCCATCTGCATTAAGCTTCACATTAAACACCCAACGACATCCTACAGTCTTCTTTCCAACATGCTTGTCTACTACCTCCCAACTGACATTCTTATGAAGAGCTTCCAATTCTTCATTCATTGCTGTTGTCCATTTTGGATCCTTCAATGTGTCCTGCACGTTACTAGGAATAGATACAGTAGATAATTGATTAATAACAAGTGCATGTGACTAAAAAATCCTATGGTTAGACATAAAGTTAGCTATAGGGTATTTAGCTTGGGCTTTGATGTCTGGTTCATATTGCTTTTTAGGAACTCCTTTAGTAACCCTTTGTGATTTTCTAGGTTCAACACTTTCTAACACAGAAGACTCATTAGAGGATAAAGATACCTGAGGTGGATCATTCTGGGCGAGATCTTCAGTTGCTGATGTAGAAGGGGAAATGTCGTGTGTGTGAGTTTCAGACACATTTTGATCATTCCCTTCTGTCTCATGAGGGAATTGATCGCTAGAAACTAAATGGTCAATTGTCTGCCCATTGGAAGTGTCTATCTCTCGAGACAAGTTATTTGCTGCTGCTGCGGGAACAGTTTCTGCTGTTACAGGAACTTCAAATTGTTCCTCCAAGTGTTCCAATTCTTCAAAGACATCAATAGAACGAGGATTCCCTTCACTATCGCTCTCCCCTGAAGGGAAGACTGGGAGACTCCCCCTGAGTAATATGGCTCAGATTCATGGAATGAGACATCAAGAGATATATACATTCTGTCAATGAGCGGGTCATAACACTTGTACCCTTTTTGGAGATCTGCATAACCCACAAAAATACATTTCGTCGCACGAGGATCAAGCTTGCTCCGGTGTGGTTTTGGTATGTGGACATAGGCTGTGCACCCAAACACTCGGGGCTCCAAATTAGGCATAGATGAGATGGACAAAAGTGTATGAAGCTTCTGATTAGGATTCTTGAACTCAATTACTCGTGAGGGAGTACGGTTGATAATATATACCGCAGACTTCACTGCTTCACCCCAATAGGATCGAGGTACATTCATGCCAACACAGGGAAGCACGAACAACTTCCAACAACTGCCTGTTCTTTCGTTCTGCTAAACCATTCTGTTGAGGAGTATCAGTATTGGAGGTTTGATGACGAATTCCATTTGACCGGCAGAATTCAGATAAAGGGTCATTGACAAACTCTCCACCATTGTCAGATTGAAACACTCTGATTGATTGTTGGTACTGTGTCGCCATCATTTTGTAAAAATCAGTAAACCTTCCAAATACCTCACTCTTTCGTTTCAGTAATGACACCCAGGTCATCCGAGTGCAATCATCAATAAAAGATACATAATATCGAGCTCCAGACAAAGAAGGAATTTTTGCTGGACCCCAAACATCAGAGTGAATTTTCATAAAGGGAACAAGACATCTATGAATACTTGGCGAATATGAAATACGGTGGCTCTTGGCCAGTTTACAAATGTCACAATGAAATTCTAAATCACTAACAACCGAAAACAAATGAGGTTGCAACTTCTTAAGATAACGAAAAGACAGATGTCCTAAACGATGATGCCATAACCATACTACCTCCTTCGCCTTATCGACCCTAATGACCTTATTAGCTTGCCCCAAAAGATTTTTGTGTTTATCTCCCGTCTCTGTCAGATCCAAGTAGTACAGTTTCCCCCTTCTAACACCATAACCAAGAATCACCCTAGTCAGAATGTCCTGAAACACACAGAAAGATGGATAGAACGCCACAATACATGCAAGTGTTTGAATAATTTGACAAACAGACAAGAGGTTAGAAGATAATGATGGAACAATTAAGACGGATTCAAGAGTTAGGGTATCAGATAACACAATGGAACCTTCACCGCTAACCAGAGTTGGAGTACCATCCGCTGTAGAGACATCATTTTGAGAGGAAGCTCTAAGATTTACCACAAGGTTAGGGTCATTTGTCATATGATCAAATGCACCTGAATCAATTATCCATGTATTATTCGAAATAACTTTATCATTCATACCTGATCATGCTACATTAGCAAAAACACTGTCTAGATGTTCATTCCCAACAGTAGCAATGACAACCTAGCTTATATTCTTTCGAGGCTTCTTGGTGAAGTCCCACTAATCAGGGTAACCAATCACTTCATAACATCTCTCCTTGCTATGGCCTAATTCTCCACAAATATTACACTTCTTATTTGCATATGGATTTGACTTACCTGTAGGACGACGAGAAGGAGGACCGGAGAAGCCTGGATGAGTAACTGCCCTGCTCGAAACAGCCAAAACAGAAGATTGCATGGTGAGATCGACTATTGGCTGGGTTGTGAATAGCATAAGAAAATTTTTTTTTCTTGCTTGTCCAAACTCTGCAATAGAGTTCTTCACAAATAAAAAAACAGACTTCTGCAGTATAAAAAATAAAACGACAAGGAGGAGAACTCTGATGCGGGGAGGAGAACAATACGATGCGGGGAGGAGAACAATACGATGCGGGGAGGAGAACTCTGAGTTCACGCCAGGGTCTGGACGATTCTGGACGATTCGGTTCAGGATCTGATTCGGGATCTGATTCGGTTCAGGATCTGATTGGGTTCAGGATCTGATTCACAATATACTATTTGATTCAGGATCTTTTCAGGTCGTGATTCAGGGTCTGGACGACGATGGGGTTATGTGGCTGGGTGTTGTTTGTGTGTGATCCAGGGTCTGTATGGCGATGGGTGTTGTTTGTGTGTGATTCAGGGTATGGACTAAAGGGAGGAAGATGATTGATCCTGAACGGGGATGTCTGTGTGAACGAGGATTGCAGGCTGGGTTTGCGAGGATGTGTGTCCTCCGGGATTCGGGATTCAAAAGAAAAAAAAATGCAAAAACAAGTTTAAAGTATTGATCATGCTCTGATACCATGTAGAAAGAAATACTTCAATTGTTGTGTATTTGATTCATCCCTCAATAGGGATATAAATACAATAGGGTTTCTTGTCTTACAAGAAACAAACTTGCATAATATAGAAACTAGGTTTCCTAAATATAAACTAGGTTTCCTAAATATGAATTTAGAATATCCTAAATATATACATATATATATATGTTTCTATAATATATAATTAGAATATACAGTTTTCTATATCCATGAATGTGGATACACTTGGATTAGTAATTTTTTCTTCTTCAAGAATAAGGATTTCATGCTATATTATTTTTGACCCATTTGACCTTTATTAGCCTAATATGCTAAGTGGCACCATGTGGGGTGCATATAGCCATCACTTGTATTTATTTCTTTTATCTTCTCCACTTTTCTTCTTCATTCTCCATTTCTTTGTCATGCTTTGAGAGAAGGGAGAGCTCCGTGCTCGAATAAAATTTTTTGAGAGTGTTCCGTGGAGATCCTAGCATTTTCGAAGGCGGTTGAGAAAGAATTTTGATGCGTAGGTGAACTATGGTCATATAAGGTTAATTTGAGGAGTGGAGGGAGCTATAATTTGATGAACATGATGGTTTTGGGTTATTCCAAGTCGGAATCGATTTCATGGGAATTTGCAAGGGAAACTTAGGATTTCAGCTTGGGTGCATTTTATGGAGTACTTTTCAGCTGAAAAAAAAAGGTGAGTAGGGCTTTTATAGACTCTAATTTTTTGAGATTTCTCTTTGATCAAATTTGCTAGTTAGTACAAAGTCATCTTCTTGAGGTTTCTTAGATTGCATTTTTATATTTTGGATTGTGGGTTTACGTTTCCATGAATTCAGGTCCTAATGCGCGTGTTTGAGCTTTCCTGTATAGGTTTGAAGGTCTGATTCAAGTTGATCTAAGATTATTGTGTATTTGCCATGGATTGCATAACATAATGGAGTAGTTTAGGTGTTTTGAATGGTGAATTTGGATTGAATCCATCAATTGTTTATTGTAGTGCTGATATCATATTGGATGAGTATTTGAGAATTTTACAATATCAATAGCTACCCTTAATTGGCTTTTAAACTTTAAAGCTCAAATTGTTTCAAACTCATCTTTTATGTATTTTCGTTTTTGTTGAATTTCAGTAGACGCCTTGTTTTGTAATTGAATCTACGAATTAACATAGTAAATCTAGATGATGAGCTATATCAATCTGGATGCCCCACTAAGTCGAGTTTCTAATTTTTTTGCGGAATTGTCTTTCAATCTTTGTAACGAAAGTCAACAACTTGCAGATGACCCGACTTTGTCAGAAAACCTGTATTTTTTTTTTTAAATGATCAGAGAACGTACCTTATATGGTTAGAACCTCTTTGAGTCTATTTTCTATTGCCTCAAACGGTATTCAATTTCGAGTGTCGAGGTGAGAGTTATGTGCATTTGAGTGATAGTGTATCAATCTGTCCTGACATAACAAGTTGCTTTCGAAAGTTGATTTAGTATAGTCCCGACGGAAGACTTTCATTACAATTATTTTGATAACTTATTATTTGAGTTTAGAAGCTATTGTATATATTTCAGATGCTATTTGAGTTTAGTTTCCAGGTGATTTTATTTGGGTAGCGTTAGAACTAGATTAGAAGTTGTTTTAGATCGTTATTTGGACAAATTTGGGTTATACTTTAAACATTAGATGTGAGTTGTTTGTAGCTGTTGTATAGGTTGTTTGAGAAATGTTTTCTTTGATTTATTTGATGATTCTTTTAAATCCTTCTAATCTACTTATACCTGATATGTAGTTTGATTGAGATATAGTTTTATTAGCTCTTGAATTTACTTGAAGTGATATTGGTACAGTTTTTACAGTAAAAGTGTAATAATAAGAATATGCATGATAATTGAATATGTTTAGAATATGAAGTTGAACTAGATCTTTGTGAAATAATAATGTGATTCTAAATGACAAAAATGATAAATGTGAAATGTTATATATACGAATGTCACCCATATCGGAAATATGATTATGGCGAACTAGTTTATGGCTACTTAATGTCTATGTAAATCAAGTAATTGGAGAACTTACGGGGTTTAGTAGGTGAAGTTGAAAATTTAATTGGTTATGATCAATAAGAGCATTTTTTATTTACGAAATGGTGAATATATACTATGATGTATATATGGATAGCCTGAAATAGGTATCCTGAGCTGATTACATATGAATTACATGATATAAGATGCACTGCTTTGATAATGAATGTGTCCAGAGTATTGTTAGTGAACTTGATACTTATAATTGGTCATTGGAGACCCGATTGTATTTATGATTATGTGACATAGCTAGGAAGTCAACTGGGCATTTCAGGTATTGTATTTATATATTTATTCAATATTTGACTTGCATCATTTTAGATTATATTTTCCCACAACTCCAGCTATATGGATATGTATGCTCTTATTTGCATGTTCACCCATTCAACACTAGGAACTATGCGAAACGGGGTTGCACATGGCCTTGAGAACCTAGTTGATTCTCCATATCCAAGAAGGAACTCCCACTGGTAGTCGATGTTGATCACTATCCCGACCTTGAGGATATTTAGGTTGATTCCTCACATCAAAGAAATGAACTCCTGCTGGTAATCGATGTTGATCACTACCCATGCCTTGAGGATATTTGGGTTGATTCCCAACATCCAATAAATGAATTCCTGTTGGTAGTTGAGTTGAGCACTACCCCGACCTTGAGGATGTTTGGGCTTTTATTTGGGTTGAAGGCTTCCTCGATGTGCGCTATGACTTATGATTTTGAGCCGCACAATCGATCTTCAGTGGCAACGTGTATGTCCTAGAGGCGATGCCGTACTTGGAAACACACACGCCCGGAGTTGTATTGGTTTAGGTATGGAGGCATGTCAAGGTTAGACATGTTCAACAAAGTGGTCTAAGGTGCAATTGTAGGAAAATGTATATGATAGGCTCATGTTGCATGTTATGTGTCGCTCACATGTAATTAGTACATATGTCTACTATATGACTTGTTTGTGTGTTCCATTAGCATTGTTTTGAGTTTATTTTGGATGTAGATTTTTAGTTTCACTTTAAGATATATGGTATAGTATCGACATCGTGTAAATAAATAATTAAAGTAGGTCAGAGATATTAACTTTTGTGGTCGTGGCATGAGCTGAATATAATATGTTTACACATGATGGAATTTTATTAAATGTAAATATTAACACTATAGGCATGTTCCATATAGCCTAAGGTAAACCACATGCTACAAATAAGATGGAGTTTGGGTAATGTCTTGACTTTGTTGATAACCAAATACTAGAGCTTGCTTAACACGTTTTGTTTCACCAGAACACGTCTATTAAACTCAACAAACAAAAACAAAAACCCACACATGAGGCACCACACCACATCACACCCCCAACCCAAAGCCAGCCTACTAAACTAAACCCCTTTTGACCCATTCATTAAGAACAAGTAATCAACAAACAAACACCCCACCTAATCTCAATCTCAATCTCTCTCTTTCTCTCAAACCAACCAACCCAGATCGTCTCATCTGCTCTCACCATGCGAGCAAAAACAACCAATCGAACCACCAATCTCTCATTTATTACCAAAAGATCTCAAATCATCGATTCCTTCCACCTCCTTTGACGTCCCACCCACCATTCTCACTACGACAATAACACCGACAGTGGTGGCACTAGGAGTCAAGCAAGTGGAGGAGAAGAAAATCTCGGCGGTAATCGATGACTCAAGGTGACTCTTCCAATGCCTCTGGACTGACTCATACGAGATCGGTCTCTTACAAGGCTTTCTCAACTACACCACTCAGCGAGGGGGATCGCATAATTCCTCATACCATCTCGATACCGCTCTTTTCTACAATCAGATCAAAAACAATTTACACCTCGATTTTGCCAAAGGTGTGCTGGCTTAGTGGTTGAGCAGTGGCGGATGGTATCACTAGGTCACAGGGCCGATCCCAGCCGGCGACATTTAATATAAAAAAAAAGCTCGTCGAGAAGCTCAGGAGGTTGAAGGAGAAGTATCGAAACGTTTTAAATCGGATTATGACACGTGTACATACAAACGGGTTGGAACCGAACCGTTTGAATACTTATATTTAGAACCGGACTTGAACCGTTCCACAATGGATCCGGACCGATCCAGGCCATTTCTTAATTTACATAATAAAATCCAATTGTTTGGAGCAAAATGGTCCGGTTTGGTTTGGATACACGGATCCTCGACTCGTATGCCCACCCCTACTGTTGCGTATAACTGCTGGTGTGTTAGTTAAATAAAACTTGGTAACATGACCGTTAGGGACATGGTGTGCTGTTTGAGAACTTAGAAAGCATGTTTATGGCTTATATTCATATTGCACTTTTGCATCTCATACTTTAACCTTTCCTAGACAGATACACGGGAGACATCAACACCACCATTACTTTTTTCCTGATTAGACATATCGACATCACCACCTTCAACCACACTTTCACCATCATTGACAGTAAGAAGTTCATCACGTTATTTCTCTGACAAGTCAACATCTAAAGGACTTACAAACTGTTTCTTCTTCTTTTGAACTGTTGATGGTGTAACCAAATCAACTTCATCCTCTCCCAAACAAGGACATTGCATGTTCAAACTTTCACCAACTTATTCTTGTTGTTGTTGTTGTTCAAGGAATTGCAGGTATGCATCCTCATCATTATTTTCATCCTGCTCGAAGCTGATGATCGCATCTTCATCCATCTCAACATCACTAGTTGTAGACTCTTCTTCAACACCAGTATGTATAAACACTTCTTCAACACCAGTATGTGGGTGTTCTTCTACAACACTAGTATTTGGAGTCATTTCTTGGTATGCATTTTGTTCATGAAATATTGCATTTCTAACCTCATTCCTCATAAATGCCCTTACATCTATTGGAGACAATGACCTAGTTACAATGACCTAGTTACAAATTTAGTGGGACTATCGTAACTAAATCCTAGCATAAGATTCCTTCTACATGACTGAACAATGTTTGAACTTGATCTCCTAACGGACGAGACCTGGGGTTAACTTTAACACATACTATTGACTCTGGTTTGACTTTGACTTCAACCTCATTCCTCTAGGGTTTGACTTTTTATGACTCAGATACATGCATTGACTTTTTAGACAAATTTGGTCTTGGAGTTGACCTTTTAAACTTAGGAAATGGGATGACCTGGTTGACATCTTGAATGTCTTTGGTGTTGACAAATCACAAAATTTTGACACTTTAGGGGTGCCATCAAACTGAGAGTCCACTATAGTTGGAACAATTGGACACATCTCAGTTGGTGTTGGGATCAATTGTGGTTGTGAATCACTCAACAACTCATTTTTTTCTAATCTAAGGGGTTTGAAAGGTTTAACCTCCGTGAACTCCAAAAACAAGTGCATGATGACATTCCATCCAACACATTGTTCTCCCACGTGAACAACAAGTCTTCATCATTCAGAATGATACTCCTCTTACCAACTTTTAACTATCAAACACAAAGGTATACTTCAATAGAATTGGTTCCATTTCTTGCATAAGTTTCTTGAAGTTATCCAATCTTGACTTATCTCCATCAAGGTCAGCCATACCAAAGTTGTCATCCAGCTAATAGTCATCAATCTTTTGGATTCCTTTTTTGAAAGGTCCCAAATACCACCATAATGAGCAAGCAAATCTTTCTTATCATATGTTTTACTGCATGTAAAACAAGACAAACAATGACAAATGAACAAACATGCACATATTTCATTATGCAATGTTTACTTCTAAGATGTAATTTAAGTTTAACCGTATAAGCTACCAATCATATCCAACTTAGATAACTTTATAAATGCTATCAATGATATCCAAATTAGTTGCAAAACATAACATCACCAGGTCACTAACACTGACTATCATACTCACTAACACTGAGGTGCAACTACAACATATAAACACTAACTATTGACTTAGACTTGCAAGCATACACTAACTACCTCACTCACCAACACTTACAACCATACCGTAATTAATATCTTAACACTTGCATGCAACACAGAAACATGTACAAGCGTACCAAAAACACGTTTTCAAGCATAATAATTTTAGTTTACAAACTTCAACAGTGCGTGAACCACTGAAAAGATGAGTCAATATGCAAATCCACACATACTCTACATATATCCCATGTAATCATGTACGAAATTCAAAAAAAAATGCTACCCAGAAATTTACAGTTAGAGTTTCTAATGTCCAATCCGAACATTGGGGAAAATGACATACATAATGAAGAGAGTTTCTAATCGTAGAACACAAAAAAATATGTTCTAAACACAAGCACCAAAGCATGAAACAGTAACTAAACATAAAAAAAAACTTTGAAACTTCAACAACAGAACATGAACAATCTCCTTCAACCACACAGACTACGATTTTAGCTACATACGAGTATAAGATCAAACAAAAATTAGTTAGATATACTTTACAATGAGTATGTGGTGCGATTCGCCTGCATCTTTGCTACTTATTCGCACCAAATCTACGGTACTTTGGGGTAGAGATGAATGAAGCTTCAACGAACCTCAATCTCCACAACGCTCAAGTTACAAACCAACACTCAACAACAACACCCAACAACGACTCCCCATGAACAACTCCAGATTCAGACCAAGTTTGGAGCTGAAGTCCCTTTGCTCTCTCTCTCTCTATACATTCTTTCCCACTCTACAAATCACATCTTTGATTGGGCATGCTAGACATGTCATCATCCAGATCGTCCATCTAGTATTACTTTATGACGAACAGTCGGATCTGAAGAGGGGTAGGATGGGAAAAAAATGAAAGAAATTTTCAAGTAGTGTATCGTGCGTGGGGCATGGGATGGGAAAATGGTTTCATGGTAATTTCCACTCATCGCATGAGTAGCATGTGGGGGCGTTAGCAGTTTCCTTGTCTTTAGTGACCATTATCTAATTAGGCCCAAATCGGGGACTATACTCGAATAACACATTATCATTAGTAACTAAATTCCAAATTACCAAAAAAAATGAAGCAAGTCCTCCTAAGTTAGTAAAAACTATTTTTAATCCCTAAATGCCTAATGCCCCTTTAATTGAACTTAAAATTCCTTGATTTGCAAATTAATTGTGTTTATGTACTATTTATAGGAGATCAAATGAGTGGGCAACGTAGAATTACTCTAAGCAGATAGTTTAGCAAACCTTAGCTTAATGAAGCCTCATTATATCGCAATAGATGTAGAGAATTCGACAATTTTTAGTTCTAGGTAGAGAATTTAGAAGAGGGGGCTTGTGAGATTGAGTGATTTTAAGAGTTGGCGCATTCAGTAAAGAAAAAGAAACACATGCAATTACGTAGGAATAATTTCTACAGTAAACAGTGTATACAAGTCAGTTAGCTAGTCAGTCCTAACCACTTGTCTACTAATCCGTTGACTCTACAGTAACGTTGTTGCTCTTGTCATAAAACACCCAAAATAAAAGGAGGAAAGGTAGTGGGGTATGTATCATCCTAAAGGCATCAGGTGCTGAGTACCTTTCCGACCGAAACACCAAAATCCCCTCAACCCCAACCCATAACCTATCTTATCTTATCCCCCTCTTTTTTCCTCGATGGCTATGATTTATAATTACATAGATGGTTATGCCTAATGAAGTACCTATCTTGCAGAGCCGAATCTGCAATTCTAACCTCGTCTTCCACCAACAAAAATAACAACCAAGATGATATCCAACAATTTCTCTACACTGACCTGGAAGCAGCAACCAATGGATTCTCCGACCGAAAGCTCCATGGTAGAGGCAGCCATGGTTGTGTCTACAAAGGGCTTTTCCGCAATGGCCGTCTTGTTGCAGTCAAGAAACCCTTCTCCAATACCAACAATCTGTAAGGAAATACATGCTAATGCAAATAATTTCAACACAAGTCCTAGACCTAGGTGGTGATAGTGAATGGCTAAAAACGCTATGCAAGTAATAGCAAACAACAAGCAATATGCAGAAAATAAAGATGACACCAAGATTTACGTGATTCAACTTTGCCTACTCCACGGACGATGACTCTGTAACTATTTTATTGATATGGAAACACTTACTTGAAGATTACAATGTTGTCAAGCAACGATCCTTGAGATTACTCAATCTCAAGCAAAACAATACCACTAAAAGTTTGACGAAACTCACAAACTAAGAACACCCGAAATCACTCGATTCCAATCCTTCTACTTGACTACTGTTTCACGCTGCACACACACCAAGTCACGCCAAACACGCAGCCTATTTTACATCGTGCTCGCAGCCGGTTTCAAGCCATCTTGCAGCCCGTTTCACGCCCAATTCGCAGCCTCTTTCACGCTGCTTACGCTGCCCTATTTCAGCATTTTTTTATTGCTGCTGCTGCGTTGTATTCTCTTTGCACACGTTCACGTTGTATTTGTGCTGCCCACATTGTGTTGTATTGTGTATATGTTGCTCTATTAAAAGGGAGAAGAGGAGGACATTGAGTCCCACTTAAATTGTGAGCCAATCATACAATTACACAAGAACTATGAGTCCTTATTTATAAAGGACTTTGAGTCCTTCTTTGTCTCTGTCTCACAATCTCCATCTTGGCGAACAATTTCAGGCCACCACACAAGCATCACAAACAACCACATAAGCATCTCCATCTTGGCATGAAAAATCGTCAAGACCCATTTCTCGGTCACGAGAATCGTCATCATGCCTCTAAGGGCCCTGCCCCCTTGGGGCATCAACACTGAGAGAGCTTGATCAAGTTGAAACAATGCTCAAACTTGATCCCTGGAACTGCTTTTGTCAACATATCAGCTGGATTGTATTTAGTACTCACCTTCTCCAAGAGAACCTCGCCATCCTCGATGACATCCCTTAGAAAATGATACCGCACATTAATGGGCTTCATCCGGGCATGATGAACCTGGTTATTTGCCAAATGGATAGCACTTTGACTGTCACATCATCTCGAGTAACACCCAAATCACTAACCAAGCCTCGAAGCCAGATGACTTCCTTCACCACCTCTGATGGAGCCATGTACTCTGTTTCAGTAGTAGACAAAGCAACTATAGACTGCAACTGAGACTTCCAGCTCACCGGATCCATTGCCAATGTAAAACAATAACCAGTAGTCGATCGGCGCCCATCAAGATCACCAGCATAATCCAAATCTACATAACCTCGGATCATATTCTTCACTTCCTGCCAATTCTATTTTCCCAGGTTTGACATAAACATACTAACCAGACTGACTGCATGAGCGATATTCGGACGTGTGCAGATCATGGCATACATAAGACTACCAACTGCACTAGCATAGGGAACCTGTGATATGTATTCCCCTTCATCCTCTATGCTAGGAGACAATTTACCCGAGAGCTTAAAGTGAGTAGCCAAAGGAGTACTTACCGACCTAGACGTATCCATGTCAAAACGGTGAATAACCTTCTCTAAGTATTATCTTTATGACAATGTCAATCTGCCCTTCTTCCTATCTCTCACTATCTCCATCCCAAGTATCTTCTTCGCTAAACCAAGATCTTTCATCTCAGATTCCATGCTAAGTTTCAACGTCAATTTATCAAATTTTTTCATGCTCTTCGCAGCAATGAGCATGTCATCAACATAAAAGTAAGAGAAACACTAAAGACCCATCCTTGAACTTCTGTGTGAATACACAAGAATCATACTGACTCCTCGCATATCCCTTCTCAATCACAAAAGTATAAAACCTCCTGTACCATTGCCTCGAAGATTGTTTCAACCCATACAGTGACTTATTCAGTTTGCATACCTTTTCTTCCTTACCAGCAACAACATATCCGTCAGGCTGAGACATGTATATGTCCTCCTCCAAATCTCCATGTAAGAAAGCAGTCTTGACATCAAGTTGCTCGAGCTCTAAGTGAAACTGCGCTGCTAAGGCCAAAATGACTCGGATAGAAGTGTGCTTTACCACCAGAGAAGAATACTTCATTGTAGTCCACACCTTCTTTCTGTGCATATCCTTTAGTCACCAATCTTGCCTTGTATCGTATACCTGTACAAGTACCCCTGAAATTTGGAATCTCGTCTTTCACTGTGAAAACCCACTTACACCCAATTGGTTTCTTTCCTTTAGGAGTATGATTCTTCTGAAGAGATAGCATCTCCTCATCCAAAGCTTCTTTCCACTCCTCTTTTTGAACACTTCGCAAAGCCTGCGTATATGTGGTAGGAACATCATCATACCCATCAAGAACTGAGAATGCGTAAGCTGCGTCATCCTCATAGCCAAATCTAAGTGGTGCACGTCTGACTCTAGGTTCTCTGCCTGGTGCTAAAGACGGTGTTTGTAACTGTTGAACCTGTTGTTGTGTAGGATTCATGTCCCCATCAATAGGAACCTCATCTTCTGCCACTGTCTCATCAGGCATCGTATTTGTATCACCCATTCCCTCAGTAGAAGGAACATCATGCTCTGTATGAAATCTAGGAGCTCCAAGCTCCACCTGCAGAGAATCTTCAGCATCCTCATCTTCATCATAGCTATCACCCTCCAAATAGGGGAACCATCTTTGCATCTCTCACACTTTGCCTGTAACAAAACCTCATCATGGAACTTCACATCTCGACTGATCACAAACTTCTGCAAGTCAGGGCATCATAATCTATACCCTTTCACATTAACTGGATAACCGAGACAAATAGTTTTCCTGACCCATATTCCAATTTTATCTTCTCTAATATGAAAATATGTTGGACAACCAAATACTTTCAAGTTAGAATAATTTGAAGAAATACCAGACTATACCTCCATAGGAATTTGAGACTCAATAGCTGATGAAGGAGAGCGGTTAATGAGATAGCACGTCGTGTTTACTGCTCCAGCCCACCATATTCTTCCCAAACCTGTATTGGACAACATGCACCGTGCTCTCTCCAACAGGGTACGGTTCATCCACTCTGCTACCCCGTTCTGCTGTGGTGTCGACTTCACTATGAAGTGTCTTCTAATGCCATGTTCCAAACAAAACTGCTTCAAGGGATCCTCGATATACTCACCGCCATCACCCTTCCAGTTTGTTTATCAATCATAGCTTTTCATTCTTGAAGATATCAGTGACTTCATTTTTATGTTTCATGGTATACACCCATATTCTCCGGCTGAAGTCATCGATAAAAGACACAAAATACCTAGAACCCCCTTGGATGCGACTCTAGAGGGTCCCCAAACACCAGTGTGGATGTAATTCACAAACTTTGCGGTGCTATGAGTAGCATCACTAAAACTGACTCTGCACTGCTTCCCATAGATGCAATGTTCACAGAAATCCAGATTTGCCATTTTATCATCGCCAAGCAAGTCCCGCTTGCTTAAAGTTATTAGTCCATTCTCACCTACATGCCCTAATCGCATGTGCCATAACTGTGTGCGCATCAAACTTTTCTCATCAACAACTGTAGAAACCATAGCTCCACCTTCAACTATATTGCCTTGAAGGAAATACAAATTGGCATGCCTAACCGCTGTCATAAGCAACATGTCACCAAAATAAACAGTGCAATACCTATTCTCACTAATATACTTGTAGTCCTGAGCTTCAAGCACCCCAAGAGAAATTGGCCTCTTTAAAAGAGCTGAAACATGACGTACCTCGGTAAGCTGTCTACATGACCCATTTGCCAACTGGAATTTGACTGTACCAAAGGCCGTGAGTCACCCATTTTAACTGAACTGCCCTTAACCTGATAAGTGCTAAACCATTCCCTTACAGGACACATATGATACGAAGTTCTCGTATCCAACATCCAACCGTCATACAAATGGTCACAAGATTTTGCCATCAGTGCATGTGCTAAGTCACCCCTGATTAGACTATCCTCTACCACATCTGGTGTCTCAACAATATTTACTACGCTTTTGCTATCATTTTCTTGCTTATTGTGATTATCCTTCCAGTCTAGACAATTCCTTATGTAATGAATGGCCTTTGCGCTTACATTTGTGACATTCAACCTTAGACACATCTCTGCCTTTTGATTTAGACCGGTTCCTTCTGTAGTTGTTCCTTTTGTAATTTCTTCCCCTTGTCACCGAAAGACCATGTGCTTGAACCTCCTCATTCGAAGCACTCTTTATGGAAGCCTTTGCAAGTACAACTTGAACAATATCACTATACACAAATTTCTCTTTCTTCAATGTCGTCATCTGATCAACAAACGGTTCCCATTCCGATAACAAAGAAATTTACAAGAATAATGTTTTCTGACTATCTTCAAATTTAGCTCCCAAGCTAACACAATCTGAGTATAAACATTCAAATTCATTTATGTGATCAGTCATGAGTTTACTTGGCTGCAACCTAAAGTGAAGAGCTTCTTCTGTAGGTACATCACACTCATCTGATTATTCTAAAGATATGTAGCCTGAAGCTTATCCCAAATATCCTGAGCAGTCATCTCATCAACGAAGTTGTAAGCCACATTGCGAGAAAGACACAAATGAATCGTATTACATGCCTTCTGATCCATTTTACTCCACTTCTCGATAACCTCAACCGTCGCCTTATTTGATGACAGTTTCTCTTTCACATCTAGTGCATCAATCTGATCCAAACTAACCAGAATATCTTTACAATCCAACTGCCTAGCTTTAAAATTGTTCCTACCATTGAATCGAAAAATGTCGAACCCATGGACTTTCACATAGCCATCATCACGCGATGAAGAATACCTTTCAGCCATTTAAATTGACACATTCAAAACACAAACACCAACTAACTGGCGCTCTGATACCACTTGTAAGAGAAATATCTGCTAATGCAAATAATTCCAACACAAGTCTTGGACCTAGGTGGTGATAGTGAATGGCTAAAAATGCTATGCAAGTAATAGCAAACAACAAGCAATATGCAGAAATTAAAAATGACACCGAGATTTACGTTGTGTTGTGTTGTATTGTATTGTGTATATGCGGCTCTATTAAAAGGGAGATTGGGAGGACATCGAGTCCCACTTAAATTGTGAGCCAATCGTACAATTACACAAGTACTATGAGTCCTTATTTATAAAGGACTTTAAGTCATTATCTGTCTTTGTCTCTGTCTCGCACAATCAAGTGGTTCACAATGAGATCCGCATACTCTCCAAGATTCGTAGCCCTAGGCTGGTCAATCTACTTGGCAACTCTCTCCACCATCCTCTTCCCCTCTTAGTTGTGGAGTTTATGAGTTATGGGACTCTATACGATCTTCTTCATTCTAGACCCAAACCTTTCAATTGACTTTGTTTACAAATTGCAAATGCAATTCACACCTTGTATTCCTTTAACCCTCCTGTCATACACAGAGATATCAAGTCCGCAAATGTTTTGATTGATACACATTTTAATGCTCGCTTGGGCAATTTCGGGTTGGCTCTCCACTGTCGCGATGGCTTCCATACTATCAACTCCGCTTCCACCCCGCCTGTTGGTACAATTGGATATCTTGATCATGGGTATGTAACTCCGGATCATTTGAGTACTAAAATTGATGTCTTTGGTTTTGGAATTCTTATACTGGAATTGATTAGTAGTATGAAGGCTATTGATGTTGGATACTCACCTCCATCCATTTTGGATTGGGTAGTTCCCCTTATTCGAAAAGGGAAGGATTTAGCTATTTATGACTCCAGAATTGCTCCTCCCAAAGACCCTTCTTTGAGAAAGCAATTGACTGTGCTAGCGGCCAAGTGCGTGAGGTCAACGAAGGAGAGGCGCTCGTCCATGAATAATGTGATTTGTAGTCAGAGCCACACTTGGATTAATAACCAGGGGTGGACCCAGGATTTTAGTCGAGGGGGGCGAAATAGAAAATACTTATCAATGATATACCAAATTATTTTTCTACCTGAGCTAGTAACTAATAAAAAATACAACTATAAAAAATACATTGCATATACCAAATTGGATTCGGTGTAGTCCAATTTAAAGCCAAAATAAGGTCACTATCGATAACATTAGCAAGAAGCAAACGAGAATAATAACTAGAATATATAACTAATATCACAAAATAATTAGGATAAGTATCTAGGTGTAGCTAAAAAAAACTTGAAATTTGCGAACCTAATATGATCATAAAACAATTTCATTTAAAAATTAGTTTATATGAGGCTCAAAACTTGTACGAGTTGGCTAATGGTATATATTTTCATTGAATTCTATAGTTATTATTTTAGATATTAATTTTAAATATTTTTTTGTTGGAGGTTTTATACCACTTGTGAAAAAAAATTCATTTATTTAATGTTAATAATTAGTAATAAAATTGCATTGAAAATAAAATAAAAATGCACTCGAAGAGTATCGAACTCGGGTCTTTTACTAAAATTAACCCTGAACCACTACAACAACAAAGACATGTTCAAACATTTGTATAAACAATTGTCATATTGTATTCTACATTATATAATCGATTTTTTTAAGACTAAAGTATATATAAAAAATATTTTAAAAGTTGCTCGCCCCTTAGTAGGCCCGTCCTTGTTAATAACCCATGTATGATGGTTGAGCAAGTGGGAGCACACTATATAGAACCTCAAATTTTGCAAGGAATTTGAGTTCTAAGGTAACCAGGCGGACTCGGGAAGGTGAGAGTAGTCGGGATATGGGATATCCAAGAAGGGTGTATTCGGATTCATAGGTGGACCTACTAAGGGGCGAGCTGCCCCTCCTCAACTTTTAAAATATTTTTTTTATATATACTTTAGTTTTAAAAAAAATCGATTATATAATGTAGAAACAATATGATAATTGTTTATACAAATGTTTGAACATGTCTTTGTTGGTGTAGTGGTTGGAGGTTTATCATTTTAAGTTTTTATTTTCATATGTTCTTGAGTTGTTTTGTTGGCTTTCATTAACAAGATAGAGGGATCTTCTCGATGTCTTTCTAGTATTCTTCAAGCTTTTCAATTTTAAGGCGATAACAAAACCGTTCAACTTGTTGGACTGTGCTTATTATGGGTAAAAATATGCCTTAACTCTGAATTGTGTGTAAACATTTCTGTATACCTTTCTTTCTACAAGATATTGATTGGTAGAGGAGGTATGGTGTCATCATCATCAACCTGTTCGAATGGCCATTGGTTTACTTAGGAAGCAACATCTTTTTTTTAGAGTCTAGCTTTTTTCAAGTCTCCATCTGGCTTGGCTTAAATTATAACTGTCTCCTTGAGTTAGAATACATAGTCACGATCATTGCAAGAATGCAAGTACCTTATTCAAAATAAATCTAACACAAATCATGATTAAAAGAAACCACATTTTCTTTTCTTTTTTCCTCAGATTGAAACTTCCATATGTATGGCCTCAATTGGGAAGATTGTTTTATGTGGTATATGCTAAACTCGAGGAAAATCACCACTTATAACGGGGTGCTAACTAGTTTGACTTGAGGGTGGAGGCCTGATGGTCATGGAAAGGGTATGCAAACCTTGGTAGAGTGAACTATTGTGGAAGCTGTCTCCTTACGCCATATGTCAGACACTTTGAAAATGGCAGAGTCAAAGAATCTCTGAAGAAGTCTCCATGGAAATTGGAAAGCTTTGTATGGAGCATTCTCATCCTATGGCATTGGGCAGCATTGGAAATCTGCAAGGAATGAACTTTTGGCGGTTAGCTTTGAGAGATTGTGGGGTGATTGGTATAGGCGTTTAGCTTAGTTTTCTCATACTAATTCCTCTTTAGTGTGGATTGTATATGCTTGTGTGCTTATTGTTATGAAATAAACTCCGTGAACCTTAAAAAAAATGGTTGTACTTGAATTTTTTCGAAATTTTTTATGTTTTAAGTTGTAATATTCTTGACAATATGCTCAATAAGTTTTGGTCAAAGACAACCAATTCTGTTTATTCACTGATCTTTCCAAGTAATTAGACACTAGGATATTCAAGGTTCAAACATATTAGGTGACGCCTAGCTGACTGCATGTGGGAGTGTGGACTTAGTTCAGGAGACTAATTTGTTGTTTCAAGTTATTTTTATCTTTGAAATAGAACTTGGAAGAGTGAACTTTGGTAGTTGATCAGAAGGTTTGTAGGGGAAGGATTTGGTTTCTTTGGCAAGCTTAACATTTCTTGGTGGGAGGCTTTTGTTTATCGACTAGGCTCACCCATGATATAATTAAATATCTGAACAGACCATGGCAGCAGGTCCTTGTTTCAGGTGTACTCAACCCTCTACATGCCGAAAATACCTAAGAGGAACTCAAGTAGTCAACTAGCTAAATGACATTAGGGGAATCCTTCCATTATATAACCCCATTATAAGACCCAATGATGGTGACCCGTAGTACGTAGTCAGGTCTTCCAAAGACTATGCAAACCAAATTGCTAAAACTTCAGGGTTTGATGGATATTGAAGGTTAGTTCGGAAGGTTTTCCTTGAAAGATCAGTCAATCTTGAGCGGCCAGCTCACTTTTGTTCGGTTGAAGATGCGTTTGACTAAGAAGAGGAAGGAGGAGAATCCCTGGGAACTTAATAAGTGAACTCTGAGTCTCTGATTACGGAAGAATTCATGGGAATCAGATGAATCATGCTAGAGAAAAGAAAATGATCTGCAGCCTTATATGAACTCCTTGACTTACCTACTGTGGTTGCTTCTGCTTCTACCCTTATCTGCCACTGATAGACACAGACATGTAACCTTCTCTTCCCTAGAAAGCATTTTCAATTAATCTACCTTGATTTCTAGACTCCAACATGCAAGGTGATTGTTGGCACCACTTGTAAGGTGTTCGCTCACTCCGAGCTTCAAGAGCCATCTGCAAGGATCAGAAGATTGCCCAAGGCATGTTAATCCTATAACATGTCTGAGACCATATCCAACACGACAACTTGACAGTGTCAATAATTCATAGCTTTCATCTTAACACTATAACGACAATTCACCCAAATGAATAGTGAATTGTCTTCGACCTGATTTTTGAGTTGCCTAAAATGCTCTCCAACTTTATCATATTTTACAACTAAAAATTAAAATATGAGAGAAAGTAACAAAGGGTGTTTATGTCTTTAAATGAAAAAACACTTATATTTTTTTACAAATTTGCCCTTCCAAATTCAAATTATTTACAATCAAACTCAACCCTCCAAATATTCATTAATTATATCTAACCCCTAAAATATGATTTGAAACTCTACAATAATTTATAAATTATAAATATACCCTTACATCTAACATTTGTATTTTCCATTTGCCTTCCACATTTCATAATTTTTACAATCCAAACCAATCCTTCTTAAATATTGATAAATTATATCAAAGCCCCTAAAATAATTTATTTAAAGCCCTCAAATTATCTATATATTATAAAATAAGCCCTTAAAACTAACTTTTTGATTTTCCATTTTACCATCCACATTTCATATTCTTACAATCAAAACCAACCCCTCTAGAACATTAATTAATTATACTTAAGCCCCTAACATCATAATATATTTGAAGCTCTCTAATTATTCATAAACTACATATAGGTCCTTGAAATTATAATAATTATTTTATTTAAAAATTCAATAATAATTTTTACTTATTATTAAAATATTGTAATAAAAATATTGAATATCTGCGCATGTATGGCGCGTCCACACCCTAATGTTCGTTAAATCTTTTAGAATTTTTCCTTCATAGTTTCAAACATGAAGTTGTTGTTAGTATCCATAAAGTCTTTAAACACTTGAAAACTGGACTTTTGTTCTTGATTCTTCCTTCATCATTTCTTGACTTAATTTTTGTTTAATCTCATGTCACTCTAGGAGATAATGACACCTCAAAGAGATCAAAACTTTTCTCCTTCGATTGTCTCGCAGGTTGACATATAATGAATTGGTATAGTTTTTATACACTAGGAGCAACATGCAACACTGACTAAAGGAGTTTTGAGCATACATCATCTTTTACCAATTTGGCTATAAATAAATAAAAAAAGTACAACTTGATGAAAACATCGACCCAGACCTACATTTACGTGCAACATTTATGAGCATAGGTCGCACTATGGGACCCTGATGTAGAAGAAAGAATGAGGGCTTTGGTGCAACCCGACTTCATTTTCAAAAACTAAAATCTACTTTTATCACATAAATTTTTTTTAACGACTGAAAGCATCCACAATAAAGTAAGGGTTTGGTAGTCTTACATAAAGTATTTTAAATTAAATTTGATGAGGTGGCATTGCCAAGGGCAAACATGAATGGGAAGGAGCCACACTTGGCAAATGAAGACATGCCAAAGGTTTAAACAAAAACTTTCATCTTGAAATCAAACATATTAAGCTAATTGATCTGTGTTGATCAGGAACACGCGTTCAATCATTGAGTTGTTGGATCTATTTGATTTCAAGACGAAAAACTTCAAAAAATAAAATAGAAAGGGTGAACTCAATGAGTAGGCACAAGCTCAATGAATGAGCACGAAATCCACCTTGCAAAGCCCTGCCACAATCCTGCTATGTTGGGCAACCTGCAAGAAGGCTCAGGTTATTGGGAGGGCTTCCAAAAATTTTGGTGTGCCTATGCGGATGCTTTTCCTATCTAGGATGACAATGAAGCAACAATAAGACAACTTAAGAAATGAAAATTTAAGAGTGCCTGATGAGCATGAGCGGTTATATCCTAAAACAACTCACTAGGGGTGGGCATGGTCCGGGTCGGTCCGGGTGTAGGCTAATCCTAGTACAGTGAAACGGGAATAGTATGGGTCGGGAAACAAATTTTTTTGGGCTCACCCGGTTTGTCTCAGATCGTTTTGAACCGGGACGGTCTGGGTCGGGACCATGATATCTCGATTTTTTTTTCCTAATTTTCTTTTGTTAATGTCTGATTAAAACATAACCAACTTCATCATGAAGACCCAATCTGTTTAAAAATTTCCCAGTTCAGTAAACCATGTAAAAGTGAAGATCTAGAAGTGTTTCAATGACATTTTACGCTTCAAATTCACAAAGAAGTAAAGGAGCAAAACCCATTCTCTAGTTTCGAATTCACAAAGAAGTAAAGGAACTGGACCTACGTAATTACTCTATTCATTTCAGACTTCAGGGGTCGTGATCACTATAAATGATTCATAAAAAATGAAATTTTGGTTATGGGTTCTCAAAATTCGAAGCTCTAAACCATTAAAATTGCCATTAAAGGAAAAAAAAAAAGCTACCAATACAATACATTTATAGACTACTGAATTAATGAAGACACAAACTACTAATTACTCTGTTCATAAGTCTTGATATTCTTCTATACCAGCCTCTTCCTCAGCTTCCCTTACGAATTCCCCTTGCCTGAAGGCGTCTTGCTCCCAATCCTCTTCCTGATCACACATCAAAGCCCCAATTTCAAGAAATTGAACAAAATCGGAAAAAAAAAAAGTAGCCTAAATTGAAGATCAGCGAGATATGAATGTTCGTACAAGGTCTTCATAAACCATGTTTGATGTAGAATGGAGTGGTCTGAGTTAAAGTATTTGAAGGAATTTGGGGTTTGTGGAAGATGTAGGGATGGCGGTGGGGCGGATTTTCATGGATATCTGCCCCGTTGCACCGTTTGGAGTGGTTTTGGTAATGGCTAAATGGATGTTGGGGCGGATACGGATATCCAAACAGTATCCGTTAATTATTCAGGGCGGATACGAATTTGGCCATATCCGTCCCACGAATATCCGTTTAAATGATAAAATTACATAAATACCCTTAGCATATAAAAAGGAAAAATAAAACCCTAACCCTAAATATTCGATCACTTATTCACCATCTCACTCTCACTCTGCCTCCTCTCCTCAATCATTTCCTCTCACAGATCTAAGGAACAAGCAAGCTACAATACAGGTACAAACACCCAATCTTCACACAAGATTTATCCCCAACATACTTCTCATTCCCATTCTCTTACATACTTCTCACTCCCATTCTCTTAAAAAAAAAGACGAAAGAGGCAAAGAAATCAGAAAGTGGGACGTCATGGTGGCTGATCTAGCGAGCGTCTCAACAACCCCACCACCGATCGATTTCAGATCTGGGAAGGATCTGCTTCGGCACCATCCCATTCCCATTAAATCTTCTCTTCTGCCACTCTTAAGAACCCACCCTCGATCGTCTATGTTTTCTCTTCTCATACCCTAACATAGATTCCCTTGAAAAGCCTTGATTTTTAGAGGAAGAGGTGAAGGGATTGTTCAAGTTGAAGCCTAGGACACTGGTGGAGATCGTCTCTTCTTTTCTTATCCAGAAATCAACTCATCTATCTATGTCTTCTTATCCTATCCTCAAATGCTCTTTCATGGGTTCTTGATGCAATTTTCAGTAAATCAATCAATGGGAAAACCAACAAACTGCATCACAGAAAGAGAAGCCGAGTTCAAGGCCTTATCAAATAAACCATTTCCTTTTCATAATGAAAGAAGAATAAGGTTTACGGGGATGGATTTCTGATTTACGAGTTCAAGGCTAGCAAGAGACGTCTCTTTGTTATGTTGAGAAAGAAGTTTTTTTTTTTGTTAATCGGTTATCCGGGGTGGGACAGATATCCGCCAATCCGTCCGGATTGGGGATGGATTTTAAAATTTTGTATAAATGGATATTCAGGGCGGATTCGGGGATCCGTGGTCCCTAGCGGGCGGGGATGGATTTGCCCAAATTCGCCCCGTTGCCATCCCTATGAAGATGATAGGATAGTTGGTGGTGGGTTGGGAAAGGGAAGAAAACGATTGTGAGTGTGTGTAGTTGGGTCCAAGGGGACATCATGATTAAAGTGATGGCATATAGTCCTTGGTGGGTGATAAGGTCATTGGTGAGACATGTGGTCCTTGGTGAGCGTGAGTTAGGAAAGGAATAAGAAACATGAAGATATGAGACAATTGAGGCCCAATTTGATTTGACTTGGGCTTGAAATAGGTATAATATACTATCCAGGAAAGAACGGGTTGGGACGAGACTAAAATTGTGGAATCTGGTTCCGTCCCGTTCTAACCGATTCGGGACCGGGATTGGGATAAAAAAGACAAAAACGGGTACCATACCAATCCGGGTCGAGACCATACGGGTCAAGAATTCTTGCCCACCCCTAATCACCAGTGTTTTTGCTTCATACCTCCCAATATTTAATCTTTCAAAATTTTGTTAGCGCTAGGCAGCGCACCTTGGTCCACTATACATAGCACTGATATTGTCCCCAACTTAAACACCACCATATTGAGCCTTCCATCTGGGCCTGGGTGGTATGAGGTTTTTTCCAAAAGGCCTCGTTCAAGGTGCAGGTGCAGGCGACACATCGTTCAAGAAGAGTAGACACATGGCAGCAAGCCATGTCATGGTGGAGCGTAGGTCCTCCAGGTGAACGATCCAGGGTTAGACTCTAGACCCTTGCCAAGTGAGTATCCTGCTCAGGTCCTCTGGGTGAATGATCCAGGGAGTACATCGTTCAAGGAAGAGGGTAGGGTAGCGAACCAGGTTCAGGTGGATCGCAAGTCCTCCAGGTAAACGATCCAGGGTAAGGCTCAAGATCCAAGCCAATGGGGAATATCCTACAAGTCCGGACGAAGTGGAGTTAGTGCGGTGGTTGCGACTAAGGTGAAGCCAAAAACATCGAGAATAGTTGAGCCCGTACACCGAATGTTACCCACAGGATCGTGGTTGCGCAAGACACTCGAGGAGGAGTTGTACTTCAAGATGTTGCGGACCGGGCGGATGGATTGTAGGATGTGTGACGATTCGCGCCAAAGGTGGAGATTGTTGAGATAATTTTGGCTTGAATAGTCCCACATCAAGTAAGGACGAGTTGTCACTAGGGTTTATAAGGATATAGTCCACTCCATAATAGAAACAAGGCCTTTTGGGAAAAATCAAAGTGCGCGCTGCGCCAAAGGTGGAGATATTTGGGATAGTGTTGGCTTGAATAGTCCCACATCAAGTAGGGAGAAGTTGTCACTAAGGTTTATAAGGAATGATCCACTCCCTTATAGCAAGTGGTGTTTAAGTTAGAGACAAAACCCCAAGGTGCAACACGTGCCTAGCGCGCCAACAAATTCTTCCTTCACAAGTTTGAAATTCATAATTCATGGATTTCACTGTCACTTCCACAAAGTCCTTAGATCACTTGAATTTTTATTTTTATTTAATTTTGTTTTTTGTTCTTGATATTTTCTTGATAATTTTTTGACTTTTTTTCTTAACAAGTTTCAAATAAATGTCACCGTAAGTCCAAAACAAAAAAACAAAAAAAAACAACGTTAAACAACTTAAAAATTCGAATTGTGTTTGGCTTCCCCCCACCCACAAGTCTTTTTCTTCGTCTTCTTCTATTTAAGTGGGAGGCTCAGGGGTGTTGTAATCAAGGTTTGTGATTTCGTTTTTTGAGTTAAATTTCGTTTTATAATTTTGAGAAATATTTCGGTGTGTAAAGAAAAAACGTAAAAAATTCGAGAATAAATAAAATATATAATGAATTTCGAGGGTATATTACATATGTAAAAAAATAATATGCAAGTAAATAAATGTATAAAACACATTAAATGAAACCAAAACACTTATAATTAGAAAATCAAGGGGTAGTTTAAAAAATAAATATATAAGTAGAAGAAGTGATAATTAGGAATTTAGGAGGTGGTTTAAAAATCAATATATAAGTAGAATAAGTGATCATTAGGAAATTTGGTGTGCCTGTGTGGATGCTCTTCCTATCTAGGATGACAATAAAGCAGCAATAAGACAACTTAAGAAATGACAGTGTAGGAGTGTCTGATGAGCATGAGCGGTTATATCCTAAAACAACTCACCAGCGTATTTGCTTCCTACCTCCTGATCAAGGAATGTGATTTCGCGAAATTTCAACGAAAATTTCATTTTTTTTGAAATTACAAAAAGAAAAATGACGAAATTAAAAGTTACATTTTTTCGATGGTTTTTTCAAAAAATTTCGAGATTTTTGTTTTTTGGAATTTTTTCGTAAATTTCATAATTTTTTTGTAAATTTCATTTTTTCCGTAAAAATACAAAACCCAGCTACCAAAGATTACATTTTTTCGAGGGTGTTTTTCGAAAAATTTCGGAGTTATTTAGTAAATTTCGGGATTTTTCGTATTATCAATTCTTATAATTATTTATTGATTTTTATAACCACCCCCCTGATTTTCTAATTATCATATCTTCTACTTAAATATTGATTTTTGAAACTCTAATTTCTAATTATATATTGATTTCCATGTTTGTTTCATTTCTTGTTATTTAGGCTTCATTTAATATGTATAATAGATTAATTTACTTGCATCTATTTTTCACATTTACATATACTCTCGAAATTCATTATATAATTTTTATGTATTCTCGAATTTTTTACGTTTTTTCTTTACACGCCGAAATATTTCTTAAAATCAAGATACTGAAATGAACTCAAACAAGGAAATCACAATCCTTGCTCCTGATGCAATCGGTTTTCGCTCCTTACTTTGACCTCATCCTGCTAATCTACACAAGTAACGCATGTGAGCCGCGGACCACCGTTGTGGTGGCTGATGGCACTCCGATGCTAAAGTCAGACAGAGATTTGAGGAAGGTGTAATGTTGTAAATAGGGAATTTGTAAAGTACCTTAGCTTACCAACCTCATATCTTATTTATAGTGCATGAGTCTTGGTTCGACCAGGCCATTGATGACGTAGTTTAGGAAGGAGATCTTCGTGGAGATCATTATCTAATTAGGAGTCGTGCTATAGGAGGGAAGTTTCATGTTAACCCTGTGCTCCTAAATACGTGGGAGATAGTTTCCTATCGGAGGGTAATCCATGTGTGTTATGTACTCTGGTATTTGCTTCCTAGTTGGAAGCAGAGAGCTGTTGTAGTTGTTTGTCCAGAGATGATCCTCGAGATACTTGCCTTAGTAGGGCTTACGGGTATTGAGGATAGTTGTGAGATATATGGGGCCTAGCAGGCTGTAAGAGTTCGGGTCTGTCTAGAAAATTGCATTGGGCGGGCTTGGAACCGCTTGGGCCGGATCAGTGCTGGACTAACGCTGGGCTCGTAATTCCTCGAGATCATCATGACACGTGTATGGCTCAGGGATGTGACTATTTTGGTGTATCATTAGCTACTCCTCTCCAGTTAGTGAGCCATCACATTGGTTCGCTAAGTCATCTCTTGAAAAGATACGCCACTCATGATGATTGAGTTTGAATCGTCGCTTGAGCCACACGCTGCATTTATTGAACGTGCGTCCGTTTAGCAGGAAAAAAACGGGAACCCAATCCCTATTTAGGTCATCCGTTGTGCGGAATCTGACTATTCTATTTTCTTTGCTTTTGAAAATACTACTATGTTCATCTTTTGACTAGAATGATTGTTCGTCTTCTTCATGGCTCAACAAAACCTTGGCCAGGGGCTTGGAATTTTTCGAAGACTGGTTGCTTTCTGAGTCTGGCCTTGCTGAAATTCGAACGAAGTTTCGAGTCCCCGAGGACCTGCCGTTGTCTGTCTTGAAGGTTGACCAGACGCCAATGTAGCCACTAAAGAGGTTCATCTGCTTGCATCGTGGAATGCTTCACAATGGAGTGTGTTTTCCCATCCTAGACGTGATTTGGAAATTCTTGGACCTCCTTGGGATTCCTCCGGCCCAATTGGGGCCTAATGGATATAAGATTATCCTTCTCATTCTGATTAGGGCGAAGGAGGCTGGCGTCCGCATGACTCCGCGAGTAATCTAGTTGTTGACTTCTCCCCGACTGAAGAGTAATGTGTTTCCAAGATGACGTCGCCGACTTGCTTTACGAATCTGCCCGATGACTTCAAGTTCTGGCAAAAATATTGCTTCTTAGCCCCTGTGGATTCAAAGTACTTTCGGTTCAAGGGTCGTTATCTCGAGTGGGAGTTCAAACCACTTCGTAAGTGTAGATTTTCCCTGTGGCTTCACTGCAGTTGATTGCATGCTAATCATTGCTTGTGTTTTTTTTGCGGGAAGGTTTTCTACTACTCCTCTTACCCTAGAGGAGCAAAACACTATGGAGACGTTTCGCGGCTTGTCAACGAGGAACGTGGTGGATGTCATATGCGTCCCCAACTTCATCCGTAGTGGGCTGTGGGACAATTTGCACATAGCCCCCACTCTCTACCGAACATCGCGGGTCAAGCCTGAAAATGAGGCCCCTTCTAGGAAGAGGAAGGTTGTTGGGGCCAAAACTCATGTTTTGTCCGACACGGCGGAGCCGTCTGAAACGCTTGCTTCTTTTTTGAGTTCGAAGAGGTCCCGTATCAGAACTGGGTTGTCTTCAGCACGACTTGCTCTAATGAGTGAAGAACGTGAGTCTGATTGGCCCGTCAGGGCGGAGATTGATGTATCTAGCTAGGAGAAAAACTACATGCGGTTTGCCGGGTTGAAGATAGGTCGAACCTTAGTGATGCACAAGATGAAGCTTTCAGTGAGTGACTGATGCGGGTTGCAATGGCGGCTTCCGCCGGTGCTGATTCACGCGGGACTGTTCCAATAGAAGGTTCCTGTGAAAATTCGCTTGAGGTTGTGGAATCTGATCGTCCCATTGGACATTGTCTGATAGTGGTCGTGGTGGCACAGGCTAAGTTTCTTGTAGTCCGCATTGTTCACTATCTCGTTCCCGGCCACATCTCGAGGTGTTGGAGGGCCCTTTGGATAATTCACTTCCCTCGTTTCTCCGGATCCTGTTGAGTCATCTTGTAGTAAAGGGTTGGCTGCTCGTAACAAGGGAAAAGTTGCGGAGGAAAGCCTGAGAATAGTGGCGACTACGAAGGGTGGTGCCGGTGTGATTCCGAATCCGGGAAAGCTTCATCCGAATGCATGGATAAGCCTGTTTACAACGGACTTGGTAAGGATGAGCACTTAGCTCTGGCACTAGGAGGTTGACGTGGAGTATGCTTCGAGGAAACATATTAGCAGACGTCATAGTTGGCTGATGGATTACTCTCCAAAACCCGAAGAGGATATGCTAGAGGGGCGTATGGATAAGAGGTTAAAGTACCTTATGTTAGGTATGTGTCATTTGAGCCAGGTGACCGTTGCTAGGACAGAAGTCAAGGCAGCTCGTGAGAGGGTATACACCATGGAACGTGTCTTCTCGCACATGCAAGCGCTTTATGAAATTGAGCGGCTACAGAAGCTGGCTGATGAGAAGAGGCTAGAGCAATCAGCTGTAGCTGTTGTGACTCAGAGGGTTTGTCTGGAGGCCCTTGAGTGTAATCTGGTAGAGGCGGTGTTTGAAAGAGACAGACTCATGTAGGAGTTGGGCCGGACTCGCCAAGATTTGGAGGTCGCGCAGAAAGCTGCGGCTGAGGCAAGCACTGCACTGCGGTCTTTCGCTGAAGAAAGTGCTTTGAAGGAGGTCGACTGGGCCGCTCAGAAGCAGTAACTAGAGTCCGATTTGGAGTTCAACGCTCGGGACGCGAGGAAGGCTGAGGACCAGCTCGAACTGGAAAAGCATGAGCTCAATGTTGCGAAGAGTAGTCAGGTAGTCTCGGGTTGATGCGCAGATTGGCAAGCTGGAGCGTGAACTGGCCAACGCGAAGGCGCGGAAGGAAGAACTTCTGCAGGAACATGGCTAGTGCGAGTTTCGTTGGGTCGTACATGGTAGGCTGGAGCTGCTAGCGCTGGTGAAGGAGGAGCATCCGGAATGGGATCTAGGCCAATATAACAAGATGTCGTATGTAGACTTGTCCTTTGCTTTTGTGTCCTCGGACGAGGAGGGCGGTTCAGACCCTGATGCTCAAGCCATGGCGTGTGTGGATGTGTCCAAAGCTTAACGCTTATGTTTTTGTACCTTCTCCTGATAAGGAATAAACTTTTTATACTTGTACCCTTTTTGTTCTGACCGTTAAAGAAAATAGTTTTATCCGTTTTGTGCTCGTTGTCTCTTTTGTATGTTTTTCGTTTTGCCTTGTCATCTTGTTTTGGCATAGACTGGTTGAATCAATAGGATGTCGAATGGTCTGTCGGCGATAGAGAGCTTGATCGCTTGAATGACTCAGGGTCATTGTTGTATAGTCATGTTTGATAGTGAGCATGTCGCAGACAGTTTAGCCGAGGGTTGGGTTCCCGAGTTGTGTCTTGTCCTCAAGGTAAGTTGTTGGTGGCTTACCTCGCTTGTCTGATTGGTCAGCTGCAGTTGTTGCTATGGGCGAGTTGCAATAACCGAGTGTACAATCAGAGCGATTTTACCGAATCGGGTGTCGTAAGCTCTGGTTGACACACTACGTAGCATTTATCCAGGCACTGGCCGAACGATCTATGTGACGGTGTAAGTGGCATTTGCTGATAATAGAATGCCAGTCCGTTTGAGCGTGATGACGCTGACTCAGCTGAGATTCATCTTTGCGGTCGTTGTTTCGAAGGAGAGCGGTGATCGCGTGGCGAACTACTTGGGGCTCCCACCTTCCGAACAATGTGGACTACAGGTTCGGGAAGTAAGGATTTGGCAACTACACTGAAGAGCAATAGTCCCATGGCGAGCCATCGACATCAGTTAGGAACTGACTAGTCTCCCACCTTTCGAACCATCAATACCCGCCCAGTGGGGCTACAAGTTTGAGACGAAGGGGGTTTGGTGACCAGGCTGAAAGCAGTGGCCCCTTAGCAAGTCGTCGGAATCAGTTTGGGACTAACTAGGCTCCCACCTTTCAAATCATCTACACTCGTGCACATCAAGCTCCAAATTTGGGGGTTTTCGATGGCCACGCTGAAGAGCAGTGGTCCCGTGGCAAGCAGTCAAAATCAGTTCACGAGTGACTAGGCTCCCACCTTCTATACTATTTATACCTGCGCAATGGGGGTTATAAGTCAAGGGTTGGTAATTCGACGGGCACGCTGAAAAATAGTGGTCCTGTGGTGAGCCGTCGGAATCAGTTCAGGACTGACTAGGCTCCCACCTTGTATATAGGTCTGTGCTTTGACCATAAGCTTTCGTTGTCAGTCGTCACCAGATAAGCTTACTTGATCAGGTTCGACGATCATTGACCACGAAGGGGGCAACATCCCTGGCAAGTCGTCGTCACCAGGCGTGATAGTAGTTGGATCATCTAAGCAAGTCTTTACTTCATGTTGCACTGGATTTAGATGCTTGTAGTATGTAGTCTTCTGTATCCGCCTCATGGCGCTTGTTGTTGCATCTTTTCAGTAATCATTAGAGTTTATTTTCGTAATTCTTTATTTATTTCTTAAATGATTGCAAATTATGCAAGTCTTTAAGAACTAAAACTCTACATTGACTATGGAAAGAGAAATAAACAATTGAAAAAGACTAATTGTTGATGGAGAGAGATTGATCCTGGCCCTGGTGTGAATTCGGACGACCCTTGTGGATCGTTAGTATTCTCAGCAGACTGTTGGGCTTCGCTGGCGTTACAGAGGTTACTGAAGAGTAAACCTTGTAGGGGGGTTAATCTCCGCACCGACGGAAGGTCGGGGTTATGTTCGCATTTGCCTCGGTCTCTCCGTTCTACTTGGCTGAATAACAGATAGCTCCTGTACCGCTTGATTGTGATGCTTTTGCCATCATTTGACCTGGCACTGGTTTAGGCTGCTCCACAGAACTTAGTTGGATCTGGGAACATTCTATTTGTTTCAGTGCGACGTAATGGCAGCCTCGTGTCGTAGGTTGGTCTCCACGTATTGTTCTTTCGGAGTGCTTAGTGGTGTACTTAACGCACTGATGAAGGGTGGAGCCATGGTCTTCCCAAGACAAGGTAGTAGGTAGACAGTGTGTTTACTACCATGAAGTCCAGAAACAAGACCTTTCTCAGCTGTTGCTCTCCTCCCACTACTGCTAACCTTATCTTCCCAATCGGGAAACACTTCTCTCCGCTGAACAACATCAGCGGGTAGTCTGTAGACGACATGTTCTCCTATTTTATGTCCATACCGCGAAACGCGTTGTAGAATAGGACTTTGAGTGCGCTTCCTGTGTCCACCAGAACTCTCTTTACCTCCCACATTGTAATGGATACCAATATGGCTAGGACGTTATTGTGTGATGCTCATACTCCTTCGAGGTCTTGTCTGTGAAGGTTAAGGTGGGAATGGGGCTCTGAACCCTTTAGTAGCAAGTGCATCTATCCTTGTCCGCGGGTCGTGTTCGCATCTCCAACAAGGTCCGCTCGACAAGCTAGAATTGAGGGGTCTCACTGCTCTGGATCCAACGTAGTTGGAGGCTTTCTCTGGTCTGAGCCGACTAGGGTCTGGCCTATTGTCACTGCGTTTTCTCTTGCTCTTTTTTTCATCCTCGCGTCTCTTTCCTTCTTTCTTGTCCTTAGGAGCGTAGGGTTTCTTCTCGCCTTCGATTTTCCTCTTTACGGTCATCAATTCCTCTAAGGTAATGTGTTTCTGGGCGCTCTTAAGGAGGTCCGTCATGTCTAGAGGAGGCTCCAAGGTGATGTCTTCGTAGAATTTTCCCTCCTTTAGGCCCGCAATGAAATTTGTCACATTGTGTCGTCGCTGCATTCGTCAATGAGTGTCAGCTCATTGTTGAAGCGCGTGACATACTCTTTGAGTGTCTCATTGGACTTCTGCTTTGGAGAGTATGTAGTGTGGGCTTTTTCGGAAACGTTGGCTCCCAACGAAGCGCGTTAGGAACTCCTTTGTGTTGATGTCACAACCCGATTCACAGATGACTATATTGTCCGCTTTGTGCCCAAGGCCTGCACGGCTTTAAAACGCGTAGTACTTTGTAGATCCAACCTCGTACATATATAGTACATCACCCTTCCACACCCAGGCGATGTGAGATTATGATATCCCTTTTGTAGCTTGCCAACCCTCTTGGGATCCATTGGCTCTTGGGCTTCTCCCTCACCCTCCCCCTCAGGTTCGCCCACATAAGGGTATTACAGCTGACTTCTTTAAGCTAGTGAGAAAAGTTCTGCACATCACCGATTCAGATCATTCTTTGAGAGTCATTACGTGCTGGTAATGGCGCAGGTGGTCGAATGGGTTGGTGGTTCCATCGTAGAAGTCGAGTTTTGGAGGCGTGAACTTCTTTGAAAGGGCCTCATTCATGATTCGATCCACGAATGGTGGGAGAGAGACGGTACAACACGTCTGGATCATGTGCCCCTCTGCGAAAGGGGTTTTGAGGGTCGAGCCACTCCGCCCTGGCGGCTGCTCTACTTTAGCCGTGCAACCTCCTTTAGTTCAATGAGAACTAGCGGGGGCTTGAATTTCCTGTGCTTGTTCTTTGCCATCATTCAGAGATAGGGGCCCATGCTGCTCCTGGTCTCCATTAGCAGGTGGAGAATTTTGTTGCGCGAGAACCTCCATCGCTTTGGCGATCTGCTGTATTTGAGATGACAACATATCTATCCTGGGGTGAGTCGTTGTTGTTGTTGCCTTTTTGGTGCGGGGGTGTGAGGTTGCTGCCCGTGCATAATCAGAACTGCTGAAAACGGTGGTACAGTGCCAACCTGAGCGTTAACGTGTCCCCTTGTTCTCCGTTGTTGCGTGATCTAGTGGTCACCATCTCTCTGTGTTTCAAATGGAGACGATGCTAGTGAAAGGTTAGGAACTTTGTCGTTCCCCACGGACTACACCAAACTGATGCTGTCATTTTCCACTCCCTGCTTTGACTTGCTGACTTGCACAAGTAACTTACGTGAGCCAGAGACCATCGTTGTGGTGGTCGATGACACTCTGATGCTAAAGTCAAACATGGATCTGAGGAAGGTGTAATGTTGTAAACATGAAATTTGTAGCATACCTTAACTTATCAACCTCATGTCTTATTTATAGTACATGAGTCCTGATTTGACCAGGCCATCGATGACATAGTTTAGGAAGGAAATCTTCGTGGAGATCATTATCTAATTAGGAGTCGTGCTGTAGGAAGGGAGTTCTTTGTTAGCTCTGTGCTCCTAGATACGCGGGAGATAGTTCCCTATCTGAGGGTATTCCATAAGAGGAAGTTTTCCTGTGTGATATGTACTCTGGTATAGAGAGTTGTTGTAGTTGCCTGTCCGAAGCTGATCCTCGAGATATTTTCCTTAGTAGGGCTTACGGGTATTGAGGATAGTTGTGAGACATATGGGCCTAGCAGGTTGTAAGAGTTCGGGTCCGTGTCGCAGATTACAATGGGCGGGCTTGGAATCGCTTGGGCCGGATCAGTGCTGGATTGACGTTGGGGCCCGTAATTCCTCGAGATCATCATGACACGTGTATGGCTCAGGGATGTGACCGTTTTGGTGTATCATCACCTCCCAATATTTAATTTTTCAAAATTTTGTTGGGCACTAGGCATGTGCATGTACCTTGGTTTACTATACATAGCAATGATATTGTCCCCAACTTAAACACCACCATATTGGGCATTCCATCTGGGCCTAGATGGTATGGGGTTTTCCCCAAAAGACCTCGTTCAAGGTGGAGGTGCAGGCCCTAAAAAGTGGATTCAAAGCCGATGGTTCGGCGGGGACTTGGCAAGGTGGAGGCGCAGTCGGCACATCGTTCAAGGAGAGTATGCGCAGGGCAGCAAGCCAGGTTCAGGTGGAATGCGGGTCCTCCAACTGAACGATCCAAGGTTAGACTCTATACCCTTGCCAAGTGGGTATCCTGCGCAGGTCCTCCAAGTGAACGATCCAGAGAGTATATCGTTCAAGGAGGAGCGCAGTGCAACGAGCTAGGTCCAGGTGGAGCGCAAGTCCTCCAGGTGAATGATCTAGTGTAAGGCTCATGATCCAAGCCAAGAGGGAGTATCCTACAAGTCCGGACGAGGCGGTGTTAGTGCGGTGGTTGCAATTAAGGTGGAGCCTACAACGCCAGGAATAGTCGAGTGCTACCTACAGGATCGTGGATGCGCAAGACACTTGAGGAGGAAGTGTACTTTGAGATGTTGCAGACCGGACGGATGGATTGTAGGTTGTGTGACTATTCGCGCCAAAGGTGCAGATTGTTGGGATAATGTTGGCTTGAATAATTCCACATCAAGTAAGAACGAGTTGTCACTAAGGTTTATAAGGAGATGGTCCACTCCATAATAGAAACGAGTCCTTTTAGGGAAAACACCACACCACCTAGGCCCAGATAGAAGGCCCAATATGGTGGTATTTAAGTTGGGACAATATCATTACTATATATAGTGGACCAAAAGGTGAAGATTGTTGGGATAATGTTGGCTTGAATAGTTCCACATTAAGTAGGGAAAAGTTGTCACTAAGATTTATAAGGAATAGTCCACTCCCTCATAGCAAGTGGTGTTTAAGTTGGAGACAAAACCCCTAGGCACGCAACGCGCCAACAAATTCTTCCCTCACAAAGTTTGAAATTCATAATTCATGGATTTCAGTGTCCCTTTCCACAAAGTCCTTAGATCACTTGAATTTTTTTATTTTTTTTTTATTTTTTTGGTTCTTGATATTTTCTTAATAATTTTTTGACTTTTTTTTCTTAACAAGTTTCAAATAAATGTCATCATAAGTCAAAAAAAAAAAAAACCTTTATGGAACAACAGTGGCAAGAGTTGCTCTTTTGGAGGAAGAAAGAAGTGCTCTTTTGGATCTTACAGGGTTTCATTGGAACCATGATTCAGGGTGCTTGGAGGAAGAAAGAAGTGCTCTTTTGGATCTGAAATTGGCTTTCAGTCTTCAAACTGGCACTTCCTTGCCTTCATGGAACAACAGTGGCAAGTCAGACTGCTGCACTTGGGAGAAAATTGAGTGCTACAAGACCCCCAGAAGAGTCATTCAACTTACACTTCATGATGCCATTAATATGTGGATGGTTGGTATCTGAATGTTTATTTGTTTCTTCCATTTGAAGAGCTGAAACATCTTGATCTATCTTACAATTTTCTACATGGATGGGTTGGTAATGGAGGTAACTATTTATACTTTTTTCAAATGGAGCATTTCTCTTTCGCTCTCATGATTTGTGCCAAAAAAAAAACCCACAAGCTATTGTTAACATATCAAAGAGAAAAAAAACTCTCTGAAACAAATCTATTATTCACCAAAACACTGGATTAGGATCTTTGCACTCCATTTGAACACCTTGACATTTGCATTGCCACTTCACTTCCTGGACACGAGGAAGAGTTGCACTTGTCACTTATCGGATCATATATTATACATCTAAAGAATCTTCACATGAGCTCTAGACAAACTATATATATATAATTCCCTTCAATAAAAAAATTGGAAAAACATCATAAGCACATAAAAGCTAAAAAGATGTCTCGGGGTTGGAAATAATTACTGCTACCAGTTTTTTTTTTCTTCCCCCGCTTCATTGAAATTCCATCACAAGCAGTGAATTAATATATTTTTTAATGGTGGCAACACTCCTAATTTGTCTATCACATAACCAAAACGTTTGTTGGACAGTTCAGATTATATAACATTTCAGATGCAGTGTTCTCCCTATGACCAATAATGACAAATACAACTGATGAGGGAGATGTTACTGAAAAACAGCTGAAGAATGAGAGTTGCAAAACTTGAACTTTGAGAAGACACGATTGAAGGAGACTTTTAGAGGGAAATTTATCTGTCAGATTCTCAAATGAAAAATTAATTAGGTAGCTTCCATAGACAGCTAGTTTTCAGTTGTCATGGAAATCTTACCAACTTGTCTCAGCAATTTGACATCAATCCATATTTTGGATCTTTCCCTTAATCAATTTCGAGGGAACCTCCCTTCATCTCTCTTCCAAAGTCTCTCATCCCTTGAATACCTATATCTTTCTTACAACCAATTTGAAGGTCAATTTTTATTTAGCTCATTTACCAACAACTCCAAACTTCGGGTCTTGGATATTGTTGGTAACAACAAGAAGCTAGAGGTACAAACCAACTATCCACAATGGATTCTTAAAATTCAGTTGTTGGCTTTACTTTTAGTGGATTGCTCCCTCAACCAGCCAAATGGTGTTCTTCCTAGCTTTCTGTCCTCCCAACGGTACTTGAAATATCTTGATCTTTCCCATAACAACTTAAAGGGAAAAGTTCCAATATGGCTGTTAAAGAACAATATAGGATTATGGGATTTGAGTCTACAGAACAATTCATTCACAGGTCCTCTTCTTCTACCATCACGCCCCCCAATAACAACATTGTGATTTTTGACATCTCTAATAATCACATCCAAGGAGAAATCCCTTCAAACATCGCTGAATTCCTTTCGAATTTGGATTTCTTAAACATATCCGAAAATGTGTTTCAAGGAAGAATTCCTATGTCACTGGGGGACATGAGAAAATTGTATTATTGGATTTGTCCTACAATAATATCTCAGGAGAAATACCTGAGCATTTGTTAATGGGCTGCTTCTCACTAAATTTTTTGAAACTTTCACACAATATACTTGATGACCCAATACTTTCAGAAAATTTGAACTTGACAGAGCTAAGGGCATTTTTTGTGAATAACAATCACTTCAATGGGGGCATTTCTCATGGACTAGCCAACATAACCAAATTGGAGATATTAGACATTGGCAATAACCGTCTATCAGGCAAGATTCCCAATTGGATTGGAAAGTTATCAAACTTAAAATCACTTGTGATGTCAAAAAATTATCTTCAAGGTCCTATACCGGATGGTTTTTGCAACTTGAATGAACTAGCTTTCTTGACCTCTCTGAAAACGACCTTATAGGGGTTATGCCTTCTTGCTTGAACTTATCATATCTAAAGTATGTTCATTTGCAAAGAAATGGTTTTACAGGACCAATACCAAGTGTTCTAGTCCAAAATTCTTCCCTCGTGACCTTGGATTTGAGGGATAACAAATTTTCAGGAGCTATTCCAAAGTGGATCAATGTGCTAGTGAATCTAACAGTTCTTCTTTTATGTGGAAATGTTCTTCAAGGTCCAATTCCAGTTCAACTTTGTCAACTAAACAAGTTAGGCGTTTTAGATCTTTCTCGTAACAATCTTTCTGCATCAATACCTTCTTGCATTTATAACATATCATTTGAGAGGTCAAGACTGTTTGATGATGCAGTTACTTGTCAAGATGGACTTGGTTGGTCTTTGTATTTTCACATGGGGCATTCTCGTTCGACAACCCATTTGGTGCAGAGCCATACAGGGATATTTCTCAATACAGGATAACAATTGAACAAGAAGTAGAATTCATAATGAAGAGCAGGGCAGAATCTTACAAGGGCAACATTTTTTATTACATGTCTGGTATGGACTTATCATGGAACAGATTAACGGGTCGTTTTCTACATGAAATGGGGAATCTAAATTTGTCACACTATTTGTTAACCGGAACCATTCCAGAACAACTTTCCAACCTATTTGCAGGTAGAAAGCCTTGATCTTTCGTATAACTGATTAAGTGGGATCATCCCCCCAGAGTTAACTGAGTTAACTTCCCTTGCAATCTTCACTGTGGCTTATAACAACTTTTCGGGTTGAACACCAGATAAAAAAAATCAGTTCAGTACATTCAAGGAAATAAGCTATGAAGGCAATGCCCTCCTTTGCGGATCACCATTACCAAAAAGTTGCACCACTACTCAGTTGGTTCCATTTCCTTCAAAGAATAGTGAAGATGACAATAGCTTCCAAGCCAGCTTTTACACAAGTTTCGCTGCATCATATGTCGTGGGGTTGCTCGGGTTCATTTCTCTTCTCTACCTCAATCCTCAATCCTCAATCCTCAATCCTCAATCCTCAATCATTTGAATTTATTTCTTGTTTGGTAGATATGTGCATAGCTTGTGTTCATCAGCCTAAGCCTCCGTGCAGGTTTTTGTTAATTGATAATAATTTAATAAGTTGCGCGACTTTACTAGATGTAACTGCTAGTTGAATTACTCATGTAAATGTTTTGATGAACCAGAATATAAGAAACAGATATAGTTGTAGAATAAACATGTTGGGTTTGAATGCAGGATTCTCCTTTATTCTCTCCTGTGGTGACTATGCCTCTTTGTTCACAATACTTAATTTGGGATTCAAAGTATAAGCCTATCACATTTTATCTCTTTGTTTACTTACACTCTGTTCAATTATGCTTTGCTGATATCATAGTTATATGCTTGGATGAGCTTTTCCAGAAAGGATATGGTTTGGGGTCTGGTATTTCCCTGTTCATTGCTACAAACATTTGGTAAGCGACTAGTTCTTTGCGATCTTTGCTAGCACTTCATCTTCATTGTTATGTATCTAAACTTTTTTGCATTCTTGTAGTGAAAATATCATTTGGAAAGCATTCAGTCCAACAACCATCAACAGTGGTCGTGGAGCTGAATTTGAAGGTGTTGTTATTGCTTTGTTCCATCTGTTAATACTCGGACAACAAAGTTCGTGCACTTTATGAGGCATTTTACTGGCAGAACTTTCCGAACATATCAAATTTGCTAGCTACTGCCTGATCTTCCCCATATCTACTTCCAAGGGTTCTGTGTTGTTTTGCCAGTACGGTCAAAGAATGCTCGCGGGCAACAAGGATCATATCCTATCAAGCTGTTCTACACATCCAACATGCCCATCATTCTTTAGTCTACTCTTGTCCCCAATCTTTATTTCATTTCCCAGGTACCAACTGTCTTCTATGGACATGTACCGATATTTTGTGTAATGACACTCCAGGTATGGTTGCCCCGCAACTACCGGCAACTTAATTGTTCTAACCGGATAACAACTTTCCCTGTTAAAGCCGAACATGGCTTGGTTGGCGGGCGTCAACTCTTCTTCTGTCAACTGCATTCTTCGGAATGCGTTTAGAAACAAAACATCGGTTGAGCAGCCCGTGTCCACCAATGATCTCTCTACGTCCCACTTTGCTATCCAAACTAAGATAACTAAGGCGTCATTGTGAGGGAAGCAGACTCCCCTCATGTCTTGTTCCGTGAATGTCAGGCTTGGAGCAGTTATTCCCCATGGACATGATGGACAAGGTGTTCCTTGTAGTGGGACCTGACACGCAGTTCCCGAACCGATCTATTCAGTGACCAATTGGAGTGTTCCCCTTCTTCATTCACCCCGTGCAGGACACATATAACATCTGGAGCCCTCTCTAATGTTTCGTGAACAAATTCCTCTGTATTTTCGTCGGGGATGCCTGTCCCTAAAGGTGACAAACTCCTTTAGCCTTTCTTTTTGGACCTAATATTAAATCTCGTTTCTGAGGCTTTTGCAGTCTTGGGTATCGTGATCTGCCTTCTTGTGGTAAGAACAATACTTGTTCTTATCACATTTTGAAGGATCTCTCCTGAGCTTTGAAGATCAATTGATATCCTCCCAGTTCTTCATGGAGGATAGGATGTCAGATAGATTGGAATTGAGCTGAGCGTAGGAGTGGTATCTGGAGCTGCTGGCCCTGTCAGGCTTTGTCTTGCCAGACCCATTCTAGCTGACACTTCGTCTTCTTTTGGAGCTATCTTCCTCCCTGATCCTGGTTTTGGAGGAGCGCTTAGTCTCAATCTCTTCCCATTTTCTAGCTGTCAACATCTCCTCTAGGGTGATGTACTTTTGTGTGATTTTCAACAAATTTTCCATGTCTGTTGGGGGTTCCAGGGTGAAGAAGTGTTAGAATTGACCTTTCTTGAGGTCGGAGGTGAAAATGGTGACAGAGGTGTCGTTGCTGCAACCATCGATCAAAGTCAGCTTGTCATTGAAATAAGTCACGTACTTTCTAAGGATCTCGTCATTCTCTTGTTTGAGGTTGAGCAGGTAGTGAAACCCTTTTCTGATCCGTGGGCTTCCCATGAATCCAGTGACAAACGCTTTCGCCAAGACCTGGAACAAATTGATGGATCTTGGCTGTAGGCTGTGGAACCAAGTTAGTGTCGCTCTTTCCAGGCTGGTGGGAAAAGTTCGGCACAAAATTGCTTCTGAACTTTCCTTTAGTGCCATCATGTGGTGGTAATGGTGTAGATGATATGGATCTGTGGTTCCATCATAGAACTCAAGCTTTGGGGGCTTGAATTTCTTCGGCAGAGGTGCGTTCATGATCTATTCAAAGAATGGTGGGACCATGAGATTGTATAGTACGTTCAGATCGACAGCTCCCAATCAGAGTGGATCTCCGATGATGGTCTCCTTGGATGTCTACACCTCTTTAATAAACTTTTTAACTTGGTAAGAATGTCAAGGATAACAATATTAGATGCACGTAGAAGCTTTGGAGTACTTACAACTTTCAATGTTTAGACATAAGCAATAATTCTTGTTTTTTTTTTTCTAAACACTTCAATTGGGGACTGAATAATGGTTCAATTCAGATTTAAGACACGTTAACAAACACCACTTAAGCCCACAAGTCAATTCTTATTGCAAATACTTCACTGAAAGAACCTTCAATGATTCCACAACCATCCAAAATATCACTCTAACCATGGTCCACAAGTCATTCTCAACCTTTCATTATTGTGCAAATGTCCAAATGCACTGAAAGAAAAGTGTCCGCAATTCTTCTATTTTAAAAAGTTATCATTATCATGTCTCCCAAAAATCAAGGCATCCAAGGCTCCTTCTCCTCTATAAAAATAGCAAAGACCGAAGACAAAAAAACATTTTCTCCACTCCGGAGGAAGAGCGTAAAAATCTCATCAAAATCCCATGGTTAGAGTTGTTGGTAATGGAGCAGTGTTTGAAGTTGTAGGGTTTTTGTGGTTTCTAAATTTTGATAATATTTTGGGCTCTTCTTAGGAGTCAGAATCCTCTGAGCTTGTTTGTTGTGACAAGACATTGAATTGTTTTGAAGATGTTGGTTTTGAAGGTTCTATACAATTAATATTTAATTGTGTTTGTTTTGTCGGTTTTGATGATTCTACCCCGTTGTGATTTAATTGTGTTAATATTTGGAAATTTTGTTCCATTAATTTTGTCTCAGAAGAGATTGTACCTATGTATATTGTAGATGATTTGAAGTATGGTTATGGTCTTGGTGTTATGGTTGTCTTTTGACAATTTTGGATACTATTTTCATTGATTATTTGTTGACCTATTGTGTGTAATAATATATTTGTATAGTTATTTTGTTCAATGATTTTTTCTAGACCATATGGGATTCCTGCACGATTGATTACTACTTGCGTAATATTTTTTTTATTGGAGATGCTATAATTTCAGCTCCTTGTGTTTTGTAGTGTATTTGCTCTAGTGGAGGTGTTATTGATTCTTGAATTGTTTGGTTTTCTAATTTCCAAGTATTTGTATTTGTTACAACATTTAGATTAGTTAAATAATTATTTTCATAACATTGGAAAAATGACATTGATTTTGAGTTTTTCACATAATTCATAAAATAGTTTTCCTAAATGCATTCTTTCTTCTTCATTTATTTTGGAATAAAATTCTTTTCTTTTGGTAGCATTGTAGCTTTCCATATATTCTTTTTTAATGTAATCTTTGTCTAAATGAAATTTTGTATCAATTAGATATATTTGAGATGGATCACAAATTTCAGAATATGTAGGGAATTTTTGATTTATTTGTTCTTCTATATTTCTGATTGTTGATCATTCCCTCTCCTGGCTCTTGATCCTAACCCTCGGGATATCAAAGAGAAGGTGAAGTTAGTCAAGCCTATAGTTCATCATTTGTATAAATTGGTTGTGGTATCTATAAAATTGAGGATTCTGCCTAACTTTTGTTAAATCTATATGTGTTACGGAAGGATTTTTTTTTTAAAGTTTGAGGGGATGTTCTATAAGATGATGTTGATGATCTTAGAGATTGAAAATCAGTGATTGAGATTTTGGTTTTTCCTGTAGATGAAAATTGGAACTCAACCGTTCCATCATCATGAGTTAACTCTTTCGGTGGTTGAGGTTTTGGCTCAGTTTGACTTTGCCATGTAGTTGAAAAGATAACTTGATTCCAATGTATGTTTTTGGTACTATGATATTTGTTTTTTTCTTTGTTTGTTTGGAAAAGGACTGTGTAACCTTTTGTACTTTCAACTTTTGCTTGAGGGATAATTTGGGATTTACATTACTTTGTATGTGATTCTGTATACCAATGCTAGCGGTTTTGTACCAGGTAGCATGTCATATCGAGAAGTTTGAAGATTGAGTGTTAAATTTTGTAAAAACTTTTGATCCGATAGGGATACTGAGAAGTTTGGATAGCAATTTAATTATATCCGTATATGATTAATTCAAATATGAATCAAACTCTTAACAAGAACAGGCCTAGATGCTTCAGTGCTTATATGTTTAAGAGACTGTAAGCACAATCAATTTCAAGATTCTCTGTTAGTAACAGATGCATCCTCAGGATTAGGTCTAATATAAATAAATAAAACACAGAAAATTTAAATTGAGAAAGTTGATTTGAAAGTGGACCAAGTCATCAAATCCACCATAGGTTCTATGATAATTGTTTCGATCTAAACTATTGTTTAAAAAAATGAGAGATGAACAATCTTTTGCTTGAATCGATGATGTGATCGTTAAAACCATTCAATTAATCTACAGTCACAATCACTTTTAGCAAAAATTTAAACCCCTAGCATTAGGTGTCTTGTAACATTACACGCAACCACACGTTCAACTTGAGCAATTAAAAACAATTCTGAATATTAACTATTGAATCTTAGGGTTAGATACAAAGAAAAGAAGGAAAGGAAAGTATTTTGTCTCTATGAGAGACTTCTTATTTATAATAAAGATTTAGGGTTTATAAATATACCCCAAACTACTACATGATACCACATATATAACAATACAGTAACTCAAATCCTAACACTCCCCCTCAAGCTGGAGCATAGATGTCAAACATGCCCAGCTTGGAACTTAAATCTTGGAATATGGAAAAGGCCATTGGTTTGGTAAGAATGTTGGCCAGTTGGTTGCTAGAACGAACATGAGGAGTAGCAATCTATTTACTCGTAACCAAGTTGCGAATAAAGTGACAATCAACTTCAAAATGGTTTGTTCGCTCATGAAAAATAGGATTGTTGGCAATAAAAATGGCAGCTTGGTTGTCACAATACATCCGCATTGGAGCTGGAATAATAATACATATCAAAAAGTAAGTGACGAACCCATATCATCTCAGAAGCAGTATGTGCCATGGCACAATACTAGGCTTCAACACTAGAGCGAACAACCACATTTTGCTTCTTACCGTTCCAAGTAACAAGATACACACCCACAAAAGTACAATACCCATAAGAAGATCGCCTATCAGTGCGTCTACCTGCCCAATCAACATCACTAAATCCAGTAACAGTTAAGGTAGTAGGACGATACAAAAGTCCCTTACCAGGATCCTTCAAATAGTGAAGGATACGACGTATATCATGAAAGTGAGGCTTCTTGGGAGCATGCATAAAGCGATTAACAACACCCACAACATATGTTATATCTGGTCGAGTAATGGTAAAATATATCAACTTACCAACTAGACGACGATAGCGCCCAACATCCTCAAATAACTCCTTTTGCTCATCATCTAGTTTAACATTAGGATCCATGGGTGTATCAACAGGTCGAGAACCCAAGAGACCCGTCTCTGACAAAATATCCAAAACATACTTTCGCTAGGACAGAGTAATACCTTGGCAAAAACGAGCAACCTCAATTCCACGGAAATGACGAAGGTGGGCAAGATCTTTGGTATGAAAGGTTCGTAATAATTAGTCTTTCAAGGTTGCAATCCCAGTAGAGTCGTCACTAGAAATAATAATATCATCAACATAAACAATGAAAACAATAGTGCCTTGAGTTAAGTGTGTTACAAAAACTGAGTGGTCACAAGAAGAGCGGTAAAAACCATAAGCAATCACAACTGAACTAAATCAATCAAACATGCACGAGGAGATTGCTTAAGACCATAAAGGGCTACGTAGTTGGCATACTAGGCGAGAGTCAGTAGCATAACCGGGGGGTTGATCCATATAAACTTCTTTCTGTAAGTCACCATGAAGAAATGCATTCTTGATATCTAACTGGTATAAAATCCAATAAAGGCTTACGATAGTAGAAAGAAGAATGCGAATAGAGTTAGTCAAGTGACATGAGAAAATGTATCAACATAATCAATCCCATATGTCTGAGTGTAGCCCTTGGCAACCAGCCTTGCCTTGAGGCGTTTCACTGACCCATCTGGATGATACTTTACTGTATATACCCAACAACACCCAATAGTTGTTTTTCCATGAGGGAGAGAAGTAAACTTTCTTGTGTTATTATGAGCTAATGTTTGTATTTCCTCATCCATTGCAAGTTTCCAACTAGGTGAAGACAATGCCTCCTAGTAAGAAGATAAAAATAGAAATAATGGACAAGGAATGGGAAAATGATTGCATATTTGACGAAAGGTTAGTGAACCCAACAAAATTAGCAATAGGATACTTACTCCGAGCGCGGGAAGCCACAGGTGCATCTATTTGCATTGGAACATGAACCATCGGTGGAGAAGATGATGTAGTTGGCCCAGTAATAGGGGAGACAATTGTCTGCTTGGGAGAGCGTTGATAAACCTGTAATGGCTTTATTGATGGAGTTGAAGGATTTGAAATGGGTATAGGTAATGGAAGGAGTTCCCCCTCACGTTAAAACACAAAATCAATAGAAATGGCTTGATCGTTTGTGGAAAAGAAGGTAGTTGATTCAAAAAAAGGTGACATCTGCACTTACAAAATAATGACGAGACTCGGGATGATAGCATCGGTACCCCTTTTGAGTGGGAGAATAGCCAAGGAAAACACACTTGCGAGCACAAGGAGATAATTTGTCAAGTCCCTGATCCAAAATGTGAACGAATGCGACACAACCAAACACTCTGGGAGCAAGATAAAAGGGGAATCCCCTGGATAGAGCAGATATCAAGGAGTCTTATATCTAATAACCGAGGAAGGCATGCGGTTAATAAGATAATTGGCAGTCAAAAGTGCATCAGACCAATAAACTTTAGGAACACGCATATTAATAAGAAGAATATGAGCAACATCCAACAAATGGCGATGTTTGCGCTCGGTGACACCATTTTGTCGAGAAGTGTGAACACAACTAGTTTGGTGAATAGTACCACGGGCATCACAAAAGAACTCATGATATTTTGAACACACTCCAAAGCATTATCAGATTGAAGAATTTTGATGCGTGCTTCTCAAAATGAACAAGGATTTCATTATAGAATTTATGAATGATATGAGGAAATTTTGAACGATTTTTCATTAAAAATAACAAAGTCATTCGAGAATAATCATCAGCAAAATAACGAAATACAAATATCCATTCAAGCTAGGAGTTCTTGATGAACCCCAAATATCTGTGTGAACCAAAGCAAATGACTCAGACTGACGCACTGAGTGACTAGAATAAGAACTTCGTTGATGTTTCCCTAACTAACACGCCTCACATTCCAAAGTTGAAACCGGACTCAAATTGGGAAGAGTTGTGTGCAACTTTTTTTATTGACGGATGTCCTAAGCGATAATGCAACTAAATGGGAGAAATCATAGAATTCAAGATGGGAGAAACATAACTAGGAGGTTCACCAGGGTTTAGATAATAAAGGCCATCTTGCTCATACCTCGAACCAATCATCTTCAGGTCATGGAAAACACAAGAAGTAAGAGAAAATTTTACCGAACATTATAAAGATTTAGTTAATTGACTAACTGACATCAGGTTAAAAGGAAAAGTGGGGACGTATAGGTTGGATGACAAGGAAATAAACTTGGTAGACTGAATATCACATTTACCAATGACATGCTTAAAAGAACCATCGGCTAACATAACACTATGTTTAATAGGAGACATGTTAGAAAAAATAGATGAGATACCAGACATGTGAGTGCTAGCGCCATAATCAATGACCCAGGTAGCGGGAGACCTAGCCACACATGCAACATTACTTGAGTTTGCTAGGGTAGCAGTAGAAGATGATGCAGGATTCACTGTCTTCAAAGTCTGTCATATTTCTTGCAATTGAGTGGTAACAATTGAAGAAACCGAAGTATTAGACTCAGATGAAGTGGAGCTAGGAATAGGCTAAGAAGATGTATCTTCTGAGAAATGATGTGTCATTGTCGGTTTTCCCCATTTCTGCCAACAAAACTGCCAATGTGATTGGTGCGACCACAATACTCACAAGGCTTGTTACCACGACCACCACGAGTTCCACCAAGCCGACACCACGAGATCCACCATAATTATTTTTGAGTCCACCATTACTACCACTAGAGACAAGTGTTGAGGATTTTTTAGGTACATGGGCACTTTGACCAAGAGAATACCTTATCAATCTTAGCGACAGTAGGTAGTTTTCACTTGCTAAGGTCTGATCCTTATAACCACGAAGAAAAGGATCCAACCCAGATAATAAAGAAGCTACCATAAACTCCTCCCATTGCACTTGTTGGGTTTTCAAATCTGTAGTGAGGGGTCGATATTGCAAGAGTTGTTCCCACAACCTCTATAAAAAACTATAATACTCGGGAAAAGACTTTCCTTTTTGCTTCATGGTGAAAATCTCCTCATATAATTTATATACTCGAGAAACATTATTCCTATTGGAAAATGAATCGGTCAAAGATTTGAAACGTTCTTGGAAGAGGTACAAAAAGCAACTATTTTGGCAACTTGTGCTTCCATACTATGCCACAACCAACCCATAACTATCGAGTCTTCACACATCCAATCCTCATATTATCCTCAGGTGTGGGTGGATTTTTAGTCAAATATTGTAACTTTTTCCTGCCTCTTAGATGAACTTCCACTCCATGTTTCCATTTATCATTTAATTTTGCAGCCGTAATTGAGCGAGGAATTTTATCATACATTTTGGGTTCAACCATAGTTATGATCAATCAATCAACAAACAAGTGTGTGGGTATTAAACATAGACATAAGAGAATAGTAATCAATACCAACATGGAAGATTTTCCAATGAAAAGAGCACTAACCAATTCATTCAAGCAGTGCTAAGAAGTTATTACTGTTGTTGTTAGTAGTTACTAACATTGCTGACTTCTACTAATTGTCTACTAATTAATGCTGATGTTCGTAGTTACTAACACTGTTGATGTTATGGTTGAGAGCTTCTGCCAACAATTGTTGACTGTTGTTAAGAAGGATTAAAAGTACAACAGGTGGGGGAAGAGATAACTAAATATGGTGAGAAAGGGGAGGGAGATGGATCTGAACCCTAAGGCTCTGATACCATGTGAATCTTAGGGTTAGATACAAAGAAAAGGAGAGGAAAGTATTTTGTCTCTACGAGAGGCCTCTTATTTATAATAAATATGTACGATTTATAAATACACCCCAAACTACTTCATGATACCTCATATATAACAATACAGTAACTTAAATCCTAACATTAACAAAAGTTAATCTAACTACAAACTATTCTCGATATAAATCTAATATAACTGATGAAAGCAAATTATCAATATTTCGAAAAAGATTGTATTTAACAATTAAGCACAAAAAAAACAATAACATAAATTTAAGACAAACTCTAGAAACCCAATGGTTTCATTTTTGCCCAAGCACGGAGTTTAGAAGTTCATGGTGGTGATGATCATGTTTTGGCATGGGCATCTCCATCTTCAGTTCAACACAACAAAGAGACGTCAAAACCAAATTGTAACAGCCGGTGAACAACACCAAAAATAGTGTGAAAGTAAGGCAGAGAAAACATCTCGTCAAAAACAGGGCATCAAAGAGAAGTTCCCAAATCAGGGCTTGAAGTCATTTTTATCTTTCTCCAATCTTTCCCCAACAAATATTTTAAGAGAAATGAAACCACAAGATAGAGGTTGTAAGTTCTCGATCTCATCCGTTGGATTAAGTCAAATTAATTCTACTAAAACAGTCACTAATCAATTAACCAACTTTCCATTTAATGTCTAGATTTTTCTCCCTTGATTTTCTTTCTTCAATCTATCCTTCTTTGGTTCCCTTTCTTCTTCTTTATTTCTTTTAATCTCTCATCATTCTCCGATTCATTTTCTTCCTCAATTCACTTTTGGTTTCTCATCATTTTTTGCCATTGCACCCATGCCCATGAACACAAGTTCACCATCATCATCATCATATCAAGGGACATTATGTGAATCTTATCTCTTAAAAAAAATTATTGTGAATGTTGGATTAATTATACTACAAAATTGGTGTGCAAAATTAAGAAATCATACTATTGCTACATCAATAGATGAATGAATCCAACTTTTTTTTTTGAATAAGAAAATCAATTCAAAAAACAAACAAACAAAAAACTAATAAAAGGCGAGCAAAAAAAATAGGCTTCAGAACAACTGATTCAAACTTTTTTTTCCTTTTTCTTGAGCCATAATAGAATAGTGGAAGAAGAAGTTGAAGCAAAAAAATCAAGACATTACTTGTTTAAATGGAAAGTTAGTTAATTACTTGCACGTATGTGTTTCGCCGAAATTTAGTAGAAATTTTTTTTTTGAAATTACAAAAAGCAAAAAAAGCGAAAGGAAAAATTATACTTTTTGAGGGGTTTGTCAATAATTTTGGGTTTTTCATAAATTTCACAAAAAGTACAAAACCCAACAACCAAAAATTATATTTTTGGAGGTTTTTATGGAAAACATTTGGGGGTTTTTCGTAAATTCCAGGTTCTTATAATTATCATTTCTTTTGATTATTTATTAGTTTTTGAAACCACCCCCTGATTTTCTAATCATCATTTCTTTTACTTATATATTGATTTTTGAAACCACCCCTGATTTTCTAATTATATATTGATTTTATGTTTGTTTCATTTCTTAGTATTTAGGCTTCATTTAATGTGCTTAATAAATTTTATTTACTTGCATCTAATTTTTTCACATATACTTTCAAAATTTTATTATATATGTTTCATGTATTATCGAAATTTTTATGTTTTTTCTTTCACACCGAAATATTTCTTAAAATCATAATACCGAAACTAACTCGAAAAACGAAATCACAATCCTTGATTACTTGTTTTACTAGGAGTTGTTCGACTTAATCCAACTTTTGAGATTGACAATTGACAACCCCTATCACGAGCTCTAGATTGTGATATCAAAACTCATATTTTAGTTGTAACTGGAAACTCCTCTCCAATATGCTTGTGTAAGAACACTTCCAAAAGAATCTCACTGCCGAACTTTAATATATTGTAATAAAGGATGTCAGGGAGCTTAATTATGATGAAATCAGAGTTAGGATCCAATTCAAGAAGGTAATGAAATGTTGGTATTGAATTAGGAATTGGAAAAACAATGAGGTTAGATGTAGAGTATTGATTTGGGAAATAGAGACAAGAAGGAAGGAAATGAGAGGGGCGTGAGATAAGAGGTGATGGTGAGTGAACGAGGGATGATGATGTGGAGGTGGTGAAGAGACGTGAAAGTGAAAAGGAGAGATGGCCTGAATCGATGAAGATAGAGCTGAATTGATGGGTTGAATCAGTGAGATAATGTGTAGCGTGAGAGGTGGTGATGGCAGGATATTGAAGAAGAGTAAGGTTGCGAGATGGTGGTGGAAGGGTTGTTGCATGATAAAGGGGGAGATGAACCTGTGTAATCTGCGAGATGGAGGATGGTGTGATGGGGGGAGCTTTCTCTTCCTTTTTGGTTCTTCTCTAGCTATCCATTGCTTCCCAAATTGTACTTGTTCCCAATGTTTGAGAAAATTACTTGAACTCTTGGCCATTGACACTCCACTATTTTTTTTAATCAATCTTTGAATCTGTCGAAACAATTGTGAGAAATGATATCACAAGCTAAAGCTTGTGACAATGTTGGTAAGTTTTTTTTTCACAACTGTTGAATTAAATCATAGGATCCCAATATTAATTACATATTTATTCTCTTCCTTGATTTTCTCTCATAAACTTTGTTAATAAAACCAACTAATATGTAATATAGGAAAGAATTCAAACATACTAAAACAATAGGGACACATTAAGACATGTGAGAATGTGTGGTAAGGAACTCTTCTACTCATCCGCTACTTAATAGTAACTTTGATGGATCTCACACACTCAAATTATTGTTTTGCCTTGGCGAAAAAAATGTTTTTTTTTAGGGGAGGGGGGAGAGGAAGATTGGGCTAAAAAGGATTAAATTGGACTTTTACTGCTAGTTTGGACTCAGTGAATTTTCATTTCGCTAAATGGATCTTACCTAAACTAAAAAATTGTTTATTAACTCGTTTGAGATCCCTTTGAGTTGAAAATTTCATTAAAAAAAAAAAATATATATATATATATATATATAGATAAACACTAGGCAGCAACTACTCCACACCACCATAAGCGCTTTCTCACACCACCATTGTGTTTTTTTTTTCTTACTTACTCACACCACCAATAAATATGAAAAACCTAAAAAGAAACAAAAAATGCAAAACACGAAAAATCCTTTCCCTCCCTCGATCTCTCACACTCCTTGCCGCGTGTCGTCCAAAAATCGGCAACCAAACTCCACTTCCTCGCAAGGTTCATCGTCCTCGACGTCCTCCTTTTCTCTGTCTCTTCCTCTTCGCAAAAACCCCAAAATTGCAAAGGGAAATAGCAAAAACCCTTGGTCTCTCCTTCCTCCTCCGCTTCCCTATCTCTCCCTCATTGGTTGCATTTCACTTGGAAGAACTTATTTGTTTTTATTAAATGAAGATTTTAAGGGTGAAAATGAGGGTGAAGAAGATGATCAATTTAAAGAGCAAGGACAATCCATTTCAATGGAGGTAATTTGCATAAAAAAATTTCATCTAATTTTTTATTTTTTCAAAATAATTGTTTGATTATTGTATGATGCATTGGCACATAGGCATTTCTAATGGATGTATTAAACATGGAGATGTCTTTTAACGATGTTGAGAACCTAGAGACGAACCATTTAGAGGTAACCGCCATTTTGTTGTTAAGTAAAATAAAATTTTAATTAATATATGAAAGTAATTATAAAATGAATCATTATGTAGAATGATGATGATAATGTTAATGGAAGTGGTGATATTAACAATTAAAAAAGATCATTGGCACTGGTAGTCGATGATAGTCACTTATTTGTTAGGGACGAAGTAATATAGTTTGTGTGTTTTCGTTTTCACCATTTTCCATTGTTATAGATATGTTGTTGTTATTAACAAATTTTTAAATTTTTTTAGGTATTCTCATCAAGGTCTGTGTTGATAGCTTGGGTCCAAGGCATAGGTAGGGATAATAACATAGTTATAATTATTTCACTAAATCGAAACCTGCTAATCAAATACGGAAGGGAATGATTCATTTTGGTTGTGAAAGGGGAGGGAAGCCTGATAAAAGGTTAACGATTTTTGTTCGATCAAGCAGTACAAAGAAGTGTGGCTGCAAATTTCAGTTGAGAGGGATCCCGCTAGAGAATGACCATTGGATGTTGTAAGTGACATGTGGAACTCACAATCATCATCGATCAGACTCACTTGTTGGTCATTCGTTTGCTGGAAAATTGAATGAAAATGAGATGATTTATGTGCAGAATATGCGAAGTCATGTGTGAACCCTCACCACATCTTGTCTCGACTGAAAGAGATATATCTGAATAATATCTCAAATTTGAAGCATATTTACAATGTAACAAAGAACAGGACGACTTTGCAACATACTCTAGAGTTGTTGTGGGAGCACAAGTACATAGAGTGACATACTGTTGATCAGGGGAATAGAGTCACCAACCTTTTTTGGGCGCATCCTAAATCTATTAAGTTGGCAAAGTGTTTTCGACAAGTAATTCTTATTGATTACACATATAAAACGAAACGTTATAGGATGTCATTGTTTGAGATTGTTGGTGTGACGTCGACTGGAAAGACCTTCAATGTTGCATTTTGTTTTATATGTTCTGAGAAGGAAGAGTCATACGCCTGGGCATTGGAAAAACTTGCATGAATTTTCGAGCCAGACAACTTGCCAAGCGTGTTTGTGACTGATAGATAATTGAGTTTGATCAAGGCTATTGAGTGAGTTTTTCCAAAGGCAAGGAGTTATTGTGTACAAAATGTTGAAAAAAACAGCACAAAACACTTTGAGGACAATGACCGGTAAGCCGAGTTTATAGATTCTTTTTCAAATTTGTGTAGATCAAGTACAAAAGAGAAATGGTACAAGGCCACAATTGAGTTTGATAGAAAATGGTCATCATACCCAAAGTGTTTGGAATATGTCAGGACTGTTTGGTATCCCCAGAAGGAGTACTTTGTCAGTGCATGGACCGATACATTTATGCCTTTTGGCCAACGGACAACTGGTCGAGTTGAAGGTGCACAATTGAAGTTGAAGCACTCGTTGGAAAATTCACAAGGTGCATTCATGAATGTCTGGATAAAAATGCATGATATGATCGAAATCCAACTGGTAGAGATAGAATCGTCATTCCAACATAGTCTGACGAAGGTGAACACTGACCATATGTTCAGTTTATTTGGCTTACTTCATGGGTCGGTGACGTACAAGGCTATTGATTTGATCAATTCAGAAATTCGGAGGTTTGAAAATGTGGGCATTGACCCTGTCAACTGTGGTTGTGTGCTTCGAACCACTCATTGATTACCTTGCACTCATGAACTTACATGTTATCTAACTCCCATAGGACAAATTCCAGTACGCACCATAGACAAGTATTGGTTTTAACTTGGCACAACACCTATTCATGAATGTGGGGATGTGATTATAGACCCAATGGTCGATGCCCTTATGAATAAGTTTAATGATTCAACTCATGATCAGAAGTTGGTGATGAAGAGGAAGCTTATAGAGTTGAGTTCCCCAAGTAACAGTGTAATGATTGAACCATTAGCACTTGTGGCTGGAAAGGGGAGACCTAAAAAAAAGAAGTTGACTAAGCACGAGAGGTCCACAAAAAGGGATCCATCGGGACAGGAATACACCATACACAAGAAGAAATGAAAGGCAAAAGTAAGAAGTTGTCAAACAAAAAGGAGAAGCCGAAAATTCGTAACAATATATTGATGGGCCAGATTCCATCTTGGATACGGGGATTATATTGACAACATTGAGAATGTTCTAGGCAATGGAAATTGTGGCTTTCGATGCATAGCCAAATTCTTACATTACGACGACAAAAAGCAGTTGGAAACAGGTACGAAAAGACCTATTGATGAAGCTTGAAAGTAATGAACAGTTGTGGGTTGCAATGTGGCATGAGTCAGGGGTCAAGGTTGTTAAGGATGCTTTGCTAATTCCCGAAGGTCAGGGGCGGATAGACAACAAAAATTGGTTCACGGACCCCGAAATGTTAGAACTCGTAGCGAACCATTACCAGTGTGTATTTGTTTTATATGGGAACCAAAGCACGACCTGTTTTCCATATGTTTACACGGCACCACAGTTTGACGAAGGACGTGTTTGTTTCATGGCACACCTGGCGTAGAGCAGTCACTGTGTCTTCCTTCATATGCAACTAAAACCACCATTGCCTCCTATAGTACCAACTTGGTCGCGTCGCATGTTTCCTTTGAAAATCTCATTCAAGAGTAGTTTCGATGTCCAGCTCGGTATTGGTGCGACAATGGTGAAGAAGCTCAATGAGAAGAATTAGAAGAATGTCAAGAAGTCGTGACCATATTGGACTGATGCGCATATTGTATTTTGCTAACCATTATTGTGATGAAAAATATGTAAATGGCAAATGTAAATTTTTTGTGACATGGGAACCATTGTTTTGTTAGAAAAATCATCGTTAATTTTATTTACGGAAGACTTGTATGGTTCGAGATTTTGTTAATATATTATATGGAATTTCACTCTATTTAGTTCGAGTTTTTGTTTAGTTTTGATGCGACAATGCGAAATCAGAAAAATGATTAGTTTGATGCAACAATGCAAAATCAGAAAATAATATCAGAAAAAATTTAGAAAATATATAGTTTAATGCTGCAATGCGACTTGTATCGAATTCACATAAAGGATTAGTTCAGAAGACTTGTATGGTTCGAGTTTAGGTTTGATGCGACAATGCGAATAAACTTCAGAAAACTAAGTTTCACAAAAAAAGAGTTTCAGAAATCAAATTTTAAGAACTTTCAGAAAAAATTTGCAGGAATTTTTCCTGTTCGCAGTGAGCAATGAAAAAGTTCGCATTGGTCCAGCCGAACATGAAATTTTCTTGCAAAAAAATTTCATGTTCACCTGAACTAATGCAAACTTTTTTAAAAAGCTTGCAGAGGTTCAGGCGACCAATGCGTGCAAGAAAAAATTTTGTTCGCCTGGAGCAATTCGCATTGCTCCCTGCGAACAGACCTAAAGTCTTCCATTTTTTTTTTTGAAACTCGGTTTTCTGAAAAGTAAATTCTCAATCTTTGTTTTTTGACCTTATTCGCATCAAACCTAAACTTTGTATAGTCGCATTATCGCATCGAACCTAAACTAATCCTTTATGTGAATTCCATACAAGTGGCATTGTCGCTTTGTTTTCTGACATGATGTCGCATTGTCGCACTATTTTCGAACCTAAATTAATTTTTTGCAATTTTTCCTGCAAATTTTGTCATTGTCGCATTGTTTGTTACTTTTTTACAACAATAGCCACACATTCAATTCATTATAAAGATCTTAAAATATGAAAGCTTCTTAACAAATGGAACAATCAATATTTCTTAAAAAATATTTCCCCAAGATTTTTTTTTTTTTTTCTGAAGTTTACAAAATGAAGACATTATCTTTGCCTCCAAACATAGTATCTTTGTTCATGGCTCGATTTACTTCCACACTCACTTTCTCTACCACCAATTTCACCACTGTCAACACTGAGGCGCACGCCAGGCTCTTCTTCCTCTCGGTCCAAGGTAACGGGCGTAGACATTTCTTCTAGCAAATCCCATATTGTATTTTGTCGGTCGAACAACGTAACCCTGTCAACATTCCCCCTTCTTCAATAGAGGCGTTGACCAACTTACGAACCTGAGCAATGACAATCTCTTGCAGGGAAACATTAGATGTTAATGCAAACCATGTAAATTTTTTATCTTTCATAAGTGTAAAATGTTTGTAATTACCCTCTTATTTGAAAAAAAAAACAAATGTCTTCTTAGGGGATGAATTATCTTCTTGTTCGGTGGTTGTACGAAGGGATGTCTAATGCGATAAAACCAGTCCAAGTAATCCTCCCTATAATCCAATGGAAGCTTCACGGGGGCACCTTGTTTGTTAGTTGGCACGACATGATAATGCTACCTTTCAACGAACAAAGACAAAACCCCGTACTTCACGGAATAGTGCTTGCCAGATCGAGTTCTATTCTTCATTTTGGCTTGGATTGGAAGAGTTGTACATTTCTCATTTGTCTCATAACTCTATCAGGGTGATAGGGTTCTCTTATGTCGAGGCATAACAAACATCCTATGAACCATGTGATGCCATGAAGGAGAGTGTTTCCCTTGGACTCCACGTAAGGGTCCCAAAGTACCTGTAAATTATAATAATTAAAACTTATTAATATATGATACATACAAAAAAAATTATTGAACTTAAAGATGCATTTTTACCTCTTCAGGAGACATGTCATCGAGATGCTCTCTAAGAGTGATGTTTTGTTCATCCAAAACCCCTACAATTTGTGGGGGTTCCCACTTAGCCATGGTGGGGAGTGTAGCATCCCACTTCAGTTTTGCATTACCCCAAAGACTAAAGTGATCATATATCCATGCCTATAAACGAAAACAACATAAATAAATGTTATGAAATTATTTTATATTATGAGGGTAATTAACAAAATAAAACAATTGAAACATACCTCCAACAGAGGCAAATATCCTGATATTTGTTTTGTTCCCTCTCTGCTAGAACCGCCTAACTGATGAAATAAAAATGCCAAAGCTCCTGCACCCCATGCATACTTTTTAACATCATCCACATTCATCAACATATTCAAATATTCAATATAAACATTTGTTCCACTTTTATCAGCAAATATAGTCATACCTAGAAGAAATAACAAGTAACCCTTACACACTTGTTCTTTCCTTTCAAGAGAATCAGTTTTCGTAGCTTTTCTATGACAGTGGTCCTGAATAAACTTCATTTCCACAGATTTTTCATTCTTCTTGACATGGACCTTTGCTTATTTATTTTCAATCCCCAAACCATTCACCAATAATGTAATACATTCATCTACCGTCATCTTCATCGACGTTATAATCGACTTACCAATAATCGGCAAATGAGTTATACAGTAGACGTCGCCTAGGGTGATGCTCATCTCTCTAAAAGGTAGGTGGAAAGTGTTGGTCTCAAGTTGCCAACGCTCCATGAAAGCACAAATGGCCACTTTATCAAAACGATCCTTACAATATCTAAAAGGTAGGTGGAAAGTGTAGATCATTCTCTTTACTTCTTTCGGCTCATGTTTCAAATTCCAATCTAACAAGTTCTTATATTGATGCCTACATTGCAATGCGTCTCGTTTCTAAATACAAGAAACATATACATTAAGTAATTCAATGTCCAAATATATATAAATAACACGCTTATATAATTTAACTAACTAAAATTATTAACTTACCTGCTCACCATCCCAAATTACACGAGAAATATGTCCATGGTAATCATCTAATGTGGAACAATCCACAGGACCACCTGGATAAGAATCTCGTCTAGCATCTTCATTTTTTTTACCCTCCTCGACAATTGTTTCTTCATCATCCCTTGCTTCCTCGTCCACAAGCACATTCTCACCCTCCTTTAACTCCTCATCTTCATGTTCAACACCCGCACCACTCCAACCTGCTTGCCCTTCTGATTGGGGTTGACTTTGTGATACAATTATTTGTCTACATGCTTCTTGAGCATCTATTTGAATCCCCATTTGCTCATTTATCATCTTCTTCTTCACTTATTTATCCCTATTTTTTTCATTCTTTATTTTTTCGTTCTTCTACTTGTTCTTTGCCCTTTTATACTCTTTATTTTAGGTGAGACACTGTCATGGGTCGTCTTTGACCTCTATCATCCCCACCAACATCACGACCAACAGAAGACATAATAAACCTTTAAATAAAATGAAACAAATACTTCAAGTCAATTTATTTGTACAATAAAATCTACTAATTTCTAAGCAATACTTTAGCCAATGTGACGGTTACCAACTACTTCTAACTTACACGATTTCGATGTAAAACCACATTACATATCTCATATCCCTATATCTAATAAGAAAAATACCAACTTCGAGCCCTAATGACCATCAAATCCGCCTTCGCAATTACTTTCATTACCAAGAGATGAATTAAACAATAAATGCACAAAAAGTATAACAAATATACAATTCTACTTTAAAGATGGAAACAAATACACAAATGCACAAAAGCAAACAATGAATGGCTCACTTACAATCAAACAAAAATCCTAAATCCAAAAATAGAATGAATGACCCACTTACAGAAGAGTTGGAGTCGCAAGAGAGGTGGCATTTTGTGTTTGAGAGACGTTTTTGAGAGGCGTTTTTAAGAGGTTGCGTTTTGGAATTTTGAGGGTTTCAATTTGTAAGGGTTTCGATTTTGAGAGATTTTCAAGGGAGAGGGAGGAGATTGGTTTTGATTTGAATGTGGGAGGGAGGGAGGGAGGAATCGAGTTTCGTTTTGAATGGGGGAGGGAGGAATCGAGTTTTCAATTTGAATGGGGAGGGAAAAAATGTTTGTTTTTTGTTTATATAAGTGGTGTGGGAAAGAATGGTGGTGTGGAAAAGAAAGTAGGTGGTGTGGGAGAGTAAATTGGTGTGAGAAAGCAGTTATGGTGGTGCGGAATAGTCGTTGCCTAAACACTAGTAGCGTTATGTTAAAATTTCAGCTCTTTTTGAACCGTTCCTCGAGATAACGTGTTTAGAATGTGTTATGAGATTGAGTCCATTTCTCACAAATTTTGGGAAATCTTGTTTTTTGTTGCAATCTTGCAACCTATTATGTGCGGCTGGTTTCAATTTTACAACCCCTCTTGCAAAAATTGAAACTCAATCTCACAGCGGGATCATATTTTATTAGTGATCGCCGATGGGTTGGGTGTTCACTGGTGGGTTTGGGTTAAATTTTATCCATTTGTTGTTCCTGGTCCTTTTTTTTTTTTTTTTTTTTTTTTTTAGTTTGAGTTAAATTCCTTATTTTTTTCATGATCTTTATACGGTCTTCCCTTCTCATTGTATCGTTTGATGTAGGGGGTTAGGGTTGTTCATGGTTCGGTTTCAACCTGAAATCGTAGACCAAACCATATCAGTCAGTTTGACAAAACTTCAGTCCGAACTAAATGTGTGATGAAACCAAACCAAACCGAATCAAAATGAAATTCAATTAAACCGAAAATCGAATTGAACTGACAAAAAGTATGTATTATCTATTAATTTTTATATTAGATATTTAAAAAATTTTAAAAAGTAAAGACATGTATCGGTTCGGTTTGCTCAGTATTTTTTAATCTAAAATCAAAAACCAAAAAAAAAATGGAACCGATGTCTTTGATTTCAAAATGTAACAAATTGAACAAAATCAAAATCAAAACCAAATTGGTTGGTTCGGGTAGTTTAGTTGGTTTGCTTGGGTATTTGTTGCCCTACGCCGTTGTGATGGAGGTGTTGCAGGGTGGGATTGATTGGGGTGATGGTCTTGGAGGTTGAGTTAGAGAAGATGAAAGGAGAGGAATAAAGGCAGTGGTGTCACTTAGCATGTAGTGGTGTCAAAAAGTGGCAATTGTGGTGTGACAAAGCAACAACCTTACAAAAGTGAAAAGTGAAAAGTGTGTTGTGTGTCAACTCAACTGCGAAAGGAAGTTGATTGGCGTGGGGCATGTCTGATTCTGATTCCCATTCTGGACACAAGGAGGACGACTGTTTGACCTGACCTGGGGGAGGGGAGCTTCGACTCTCCTGCTTTTGATTTTCTCTTTCTTTCTCAAAAAACCCTCTCATCCTTCCGCCAATAGGTAATTTATTGAGATTTCCATTCCGATTAATTTCAGTCATGTGATATATTGTGGTGCTTGTTTCCCCTTCATTTCCCCCCTTTATTCATTTTATAAAAAATATGCTTGTTATACTTTGTTTACGATAGATCACATTACTTAATGACTTTTTTTTGGAAGGTTAAGCAATATTTATTCTTGTCCACAAATCCTTCCTTACTCTCGCGTTGAAGGTTCAACTTACTTGATGAACAGGTGAAGGAAGACCCAGTGGAGATTGGTAGCATCTGAAGATCCTAGATTGAACTAACACTTTGCTGCTTTGGTGTATCTGTTGGCGCAGGACAAGCTTTCGGGTGCTTTTTACCTTTATCATCCAACTGCAGGTAAGTTCAAATGTTGCCCATCTCCATCTACTCCAGTTTTAGATCACTTGTTGTTTCACTGTTTTCTTTTTTCTTATACATTTTAGATTGTTATTGATTTAATAATATTACCAGTTTACTCTTCTTGTTCATTTTACAATTTGATCTGCTGAAAGTTGACGGGATTTCATATTTCCTGATTGTAAAATTGATGTGGTTCCTGACTTTGAAGGGAATGGATGAAATTGGGAGGTGATTGGTTTATAAGGTCGGAAGATAGATGCAAAAAATGGAAGATTGGAGACATGGATGGAAATTGATGGATAGATAGAAACTCGTAATAATTGTCTTCTATCCTCAACTAAGGAAGATGAGTTGGAAGACTAACCTTCTCTATTAATGATTTCTATCCTCTAGCATCTTCAACTGTGGGGTGGAAAGAAAATACAATCCACTCACTATATTGATTCTCATCCGATCAGACCCCCTCTCAACATTTGGAGGGTAAATGGTATTAGGTGGCATAAAGAATGGAGGTCGTCACTCTCTGCCCGATGATAATAAGAATTGAGTCAAACAAACCTCATCGGCGTTTGGTTGTCAGGGGACCACCTTATCTCTCTCCATGCTTAATGCCACCCCCCCTATTTAGAGTGGAGGGAGATAAGCATGTCAAATTCCTTTAGTGTGTGGATATCTCCACTCGGTCCATGTCCATGTGCGTGGGAAAATATAAAGTTTTGATCCAACGCTTTTGGAAAGCCAAATTTTTGCTTTCCACCCAATTGTTGGAGATGCTTTAATGAGGAAGAAGATCACTTGAAAATGGAGGTCTTTGCAAGACCTTGATTAATATTTAGTGCCCCAATTCCAAATTAGATTCTAGATTGGGGAATACTTGGATTCTATGAAGGATATCCCACATTTATATGTGGGCCGGCCAATGTTGTAAAAGCGTTTTCGTGGATTCAATTTAGGAGTGGCTGTGAAGCCCTCCCTCACTAATCCACCTTTTGCTTTTGTGACTGAATACATACAATTTTTTTTTATTTTAAAAAAAGAACAATGGGTTTCAATGATTCCAATCCCATTATTTCATATCAAACATGTCAGCCTTTAGGTTTTTGTGCACAGGACACAGAAACATTAAAATTTTCAAATTTTTGGGGCTTTACTCGATCTTGTAATTTTAATGTGCACCAACACCATTGACCATCATAGAGTGAAAATGGAAATTTTTGCACCAACACCACTGACCACCATAGAGTGAAAATGGTGATTTTTGCTTGCAACATATACTGCTGACCACCATCCAAATCCAGCACAAAAACACGGGCTACTCAAGGACCTGTTACCTTTTGATGTGTATCTCAAGGAAGGTTCGTTGATAGCTTAAAATGTGACACATTGTTTTCTTAATGTTAAGCTGCATGTTCCCTAAATAGTTCAGCTCAAATAGAATAACAAAAAACACCCTTCATGTGCAGTTGTTCACGTTTGACACATCTCGAGTAGCATTTGGCGAATAGAGCTGGAACTTTAACACATTATTTCCTGATGTAAACTTTCACTTTCAGCGAGCTGATTAGTGAATATTATAGTTCATCTGCAAGTCCTTCTTGAAGTGCACAAAAAAGTAAAATGTGTCCACGAAATCCAGGATAATGCAAGAAACTTGGATAAAACAAATGAAGAATCTTGCTGGGTAGAGCTGATTTTTCATTTTTCATTTTTCATTAAGAATGAAAAGAGAGAATAGAATAGTGAGTGAGAACTAACAAAGTGAGACAAGAAAAACAGAAGAACACTTGTCTCACGACTAAGTTAACCAATCAACATGAAAGAGGAGAAAGTGACTTCCCTAATTGATTCCACGAGTTAGCTCAACGCGACATCGCCTTGCTTTTACCTCGAAAATACGGACATTCGTTCCTTCCAAATCACTAAAACAATATGGGAACCCCTACGCCTAGCTAGGTGAGATTGGCACATTTCCAATTATTCAACCAGTCGACCAATGACATCAGTTTCAGAACTCTGAATTCCCCCATAAATCTTCCCCATGGCATTGACAGACCCTACAATGGAGGGGCAAATGCTCTACCAATTCTTCCTCCTGATCACAAAAGCAATAACTATTGTGGATTTTCTTACTTGTTTCTTCTAAAAGGCAAAATATTTATTGAACCAGATCAAACTATCGGATACTTGAAGTGCCAGCTTTAAAAGCATTAAGACCCAAGTATTAAGCTCTCCCAATTATTTGTACGACTCAAAGAAAATCCCATTAAACTCGAGGTGATGAGATACCAACCCCAAACAGTAAAAAAGAGACCTGCATACAAAAACTTCAGCAGCCATAGCAAATTGTATATGGAATTAGTCATTATGCTAATATGAGCACAATTAGAGAAGCTATCAACGACGACAATAAAAGTAGCTTTACGGTTACAAGTTGGTCAACCACCGGAATCCTTTGGGTTACGGTTACAAGCTGGTCAACTACTGGAATCCTTTGGGGATTAGCCACCAACCGAGGTTTTATTCAAAGAAAGCTGATTTCAGCGATTACATGGGATCCTTTTATAGGGAAATAGTTAACATACTCTTCCTCAATGATATTTCCTAGGGAAATAGTTAACATACTCGTCCTCAATGATTCCTACTCAACTCATACTTCCTAAACAACGATGCTTCTAAACCAACGAAGAAACTCCTTGCAAAGGAACAATTTCATAACAATAGTGCACAACCTTGAAATTTGGGATAGGTTCATAAAAGTCGATCTGAATCCCTCCCATAAAGAACAATAAATATGCTTGTTATGGTTTATTTGTTACCATGAAATAGTGGTCTTTGCTTTCAAAACTAATCAATCAGGTGCTTTATGATTTAGATCTATCAGAGTTTTTTATTTTTTTTTCAAAATTGAATTTACCATTTGTTTCCTCGTTTTCCTCAGTTACAAAGTATTTGTCAATCCAAGCACAACAGATGTGGTTTGCACCACAACCGCTGAAGCACTTGCAATGGGAAAAATAGTTATCTGTGCGGACCATCCCTCAAATGAGTTCTTCATGCAGTTCCCAAATTGCCATACTTTCAAGGATAGCAGTGGTTTTGTGGAGTTGGTAAACAAGGCACTGGTTGAAGAGCCTGCACCGCTAAATGACTACCAGAGGCACGAGCTATCATGGGAAGCTGCGACAGAACGTATTCTGAGGGTCACTGGGCTTGGTCAAGGTACTACAAAGAATACAGACGAACTTCCGGAAAAGCCTTTTATGTCATTATCAATACCAGATATGAAAAAGAGTGTGGAGGAGGCTGCAGCATTTGCACATTTTGTAGCTTCTGGATTTGAGACAACTAGATGGGCATTTGGTGCAATTCCAGGAAGCTTGGAACCAGATGAGGAGCAATGTAGAGAGCTTGGGTTGCCCTTGCCATCAGGGAATAATGGCTCTACAAGGAAACCAACCCAGTGGCACATTATCAAGTAGAGTTGATACATGCTTCTATGCGGTAAAATAATTGTAATTTGTGTAACACTTGCATGGTCTTACCGCAGCTGCTGGCACCGATTTAGCCGATGCAATCTTCTAAAGTATTTCCAGATACATGTTCTAAAGTTCAACATCATCCACTCTAGGAAAAATAATTGTACCCCTAAGGTGAGCATCGTCTATATATCATTAGCGTTGTTTGCTCGACATGCATAGATTCAAATCAAAGTCATTAAAGTATAGAAAATTTCATATGTAATTAATCATGAAAAAATATAACATTAAAACAAAAACACCTACATCAAACTTGTTTTTCCTTCCTATTCATGCTGCTTTCCCTAAATCCAACACCTTTCTACACTACACTCGATTAGATGCACGACTCCATATAAATTTACAGGAATGAGGAATCTAAGTTTCAGCACATTTGGAATAAGAAAAATTCTAGATGTCGAGAAAATGAGCGAAGGAAATGAGGTGGAGGGGTGAAAACCATTCACTCCCCTCGGGATGTGTGAGCTCTTGGAATAAATTAGATGCACGACTCCATCCATACTCATGAGAGATGACAAAGACAATGAAATGAGTCTCAATGTTGCACGCTTGTTATATTAGGTGTCTTCATTTCATTTTCTAGGTAAACAGTAAATGACAAGCCAATGAATCAAACAAGCTGTCATTTTCTTTTGCTTCTTCCATAGTACCATAAAAGCCCAACATCTCAATTGATGTGATGCAGACAGAATATCTTTAAAAAAAAAAAAAGATACACAAAATCTGCCCCACATTGGG